>OU342957.1:3750000-5000000 GCA_910592335.1 Adalia bipunctata
TGACCGGGTCGATATACTAAAAAAAATGTTTTGATCGGACTTAGAAAAATTTCGATTTCGACCACTCGACTCCGCCATCATGTCCGAACGAAAACTTTTTTCGTCGGAGCATATACGTTCATTTTTATGGACTAGGCTTTGGATTTGGCCTATTCCCTGAAATAAACGATGAAACAAGGAACCAAATTAATGAATCGACTCTTGTTGCAAAATGGTGGAGGCGACGGTCAATAATCCTTGACGTATCGTCGGTGTCGATTGAATCTCCGCATAAATTGTGGATCACTGAGGAGCAATTCGAAGATATTTCTTCTTAATGGAAGTAAACAAGTTTAATTCGATAAGAATAGCATAATTGAGTATCTCAAGAGTTGTTTCGATGTCAAAATTTTCGACACCCTTTTTTTCATTCTGCGATCTCTTCTGGTCCAATTCTGAATTGGTGTTATGTCACCTGGAGAATCATCGATATTTACATAGTCCCAACTATTTGAGAAATGTTCTGAATTCTGATGATTTCTGCAAGTCAAAAAAAGAACCTGAAATTTCAGAATATTGTTTTTCAACGAACTGATTCACTGATTGATATTTTGAGTCCTTCAACAAGTTCGTAAATTCAAAAAACACTCCAGTACGGTATTCAAAACGTCCAAGCCTGTTTATAACTGCAGATCGCAATGAGAAATCTTGAAACCGCCGATGACCGCGGGCGATGATCGCTCCTTTCTCAATCATAATATGTTTGATAGCGGCGCCGAAGAAGTCCTGATATTGGTGGGGGGGGCTCGAACCGGAGGCCTCCTCACAGAAACGGAATTCCTGCACTAACGAAGTGATAATGACGAAACTATATTCACTGTTTGGTCACGCGAAGTGTGGGGCAGAAAATGTAAGGATTCGCAAAGGATCCGAGAGTGCGACGGACTCGGTAGCCACGATATATCGAGCGCGCCAGTTGCTCACTCCGTACACGTGAATCCGGACGGCACGTGTTCGAATCGCCCCCACTCCCGCTTTATTCCCCCTCCACGGCACGCCCCGTGGCCTATCGTGACCCGGCTGTGAACCAGGACCCTCCCCGTACCGCCCAGGCCAAGTCGTGTCGAGATCGAGCCGAAAGGTCACTAGTAGAGACCAGAGTGTGCCCAACTATTGACCTGTAACCTCCGTGTCTGTGTCTACGTGCTAACCGCTCAAGACGGTGACTGCTGAGCCCCAGGTGACCTAGCCGGTGATGTGCAGTGCGTGAGTGCCGAAACATGGCTCTGGTGGCCAGCTCATGGCGCGAATCCTCCTTGGTCCATCCCATCCAAACTGGTCTGAACTCGATACCAAATGGACTGAATGCTCTGCCATCGGCGACCAACCTGAACACTTTGCCGCCACCGCCGTCTGCCCAGGGTCTTAACCCCATCGGCCTGGATACCACCGATCTCGGCCTCGTCAAATGCCAAACGCCCTCGCAAAATTCCCAAACTAGTGTGGCGAGTGCGGACATCAAAAACCAAAACATTGAGTGCGTTGTATGTGGCGACAAAAGTTCAGGAAAACACTACGGCCAGTTCACTTGCGAAGGTAAATACCACCGGCTGCACTAAACCTCATCAAATCTCTAACTTTGACCAGCATGTGATTTACTGATTGTGCAAAATGTCTCCCCGATACAGAAAACGAATCCTCCAACCTTTCCATGAATCTTTGCTCTTTGCCAGAGCAGAACTGATGAAATCTCCCAACTCTATCTTCAGTACTCAATGATATTCACCTCTAACCTCTTCTGCCATGATTTCCAGCCATTCTTCCACATTCCTCTTCCAGGCTCCACTTTCTCCTGGAATCCCTCAGGGTCCTTATTTTGGTCAACTGCCCAAAAGAATTCTGCTTCAGAAAAACCTGCCACAGCTCCTCTGACCTTCCTTAGACCCATCCATTCTCCAAGGATTCATTCCTTCGTTGCTTCGTGACATTTCCAATATCCACAGTTTCTTTTCCTGGAATTTCCAAGAGTTTCCATTTCGGTCAAATGGTGCTCACAACAACTCTGTTCTCCTCCAAATTTTCAACAGCTCCTTTCACAAGATTCAATGGATGTTTCTTGGACCCTTGCCTTTACAGGATTTTCCTGCACCACATTCTTCTCTTCTTATCAGACAAGCTATCTTCTTCCATGTCGATATTATCTTCCTAGACTTCCGTCAATAATTCTAATCTTCCCGAAATGTTTCCTCCAAAATATCGCTAAGAACCACCCGGATATTTCGCCATCCAGCTGTAAAACCTATTAAATCCCTTCCCACAATTATGCTCTCCTGTGGATATTTCCTTAGACTCACATAGCTGCATCTCCTGTAACAATCTGCATTGATTGCAGAGCAGAATCGAAACAATTAATGAATCAACAAGACTAGGTCATTCGTGACTCTCCAGAGCGATCTTTGGATCCAAATCGATTCGACATGAAACCAATTTCTCACGACTGGTTCGATATTTTAGGACTGAATGTAGTGGAACTTGGATTTTCGTCCATGTGTGGATTGGAATTGTCTTCGTTTATACTTTGGGGATTGACACCAATCTTTATTGGACTACTAGAAACGTAATACATGAAGACCTTCTTCAAGAAACCTTTCTTGTTCGTAGATTTGCAATCGGAATACGGCTGGTAAGGTGTCATCCTATCTCAAATCAGGGCCAATTTTAGGGATTCGGGTGGAGATAGAGATTTCCGTCATTCAAGTCCCCCATCATCCTAAATCGTGAAAAAATTCGCGCTGTGCCTTCCTGACTATTTCACAGCCCTCCTGGGAACCGATAAGAAAAATCGTGCTTTATAAAAACGTAATCTTGGGCTCGTAAAACGCTAAAATGCTAGTGACGGCCCATTTGCATCCAGTTTCAGCGAATTACCGACATTTCTCTGAAAGAATCTCAATCAGGATGTGAAAATGAAGAAGTCAAATTTTCAAAACTATCAGTTTTTGATTTATTCATGGTCCTTCCAAAGCGGGTGAATTACTGATAGTTCTGGCATCGAAAAAGGATTTATCGTTCCATTTTCCATATCTACATTTCTTTACGAATAATATTCAGAGAAAATTTGTCCCGTTCAAGGGCTACTTTTGGAAACTAGTGATTTGTTTCCGTAGATTACATTCGGCTCACTTTTCCTTCAAAAACCCGGACCCTTCACAATTCAAATTCAGTTTCAACGGTTCATCTTTCCACGCAATTCATTTCGAGTCAATCAAATCTGTCTTGGTTCGAGAAGAACAAATCTTTCCGATGATAATTCATTTCCTCGTGTCTAGGAGGCAGTCTCCCCTCGTGCCTTATCCTTAAAATTCAACATAACTAAAATAGCGATATAGTACAGTAATAGGTTTTTTACCGCCCAAACAGCGGCGGAATAAATTATACGGGAAGGAAGAAGTGAGTTATTGTGGTTCCCCCTTGTATTTTTCGGTGATGTATGAGATTGAGAATTTGTCGTTTTAAAGTTAGGGGCTGGCGAAAAACTAATGCCTGGATCAGCGTAATTCGAGGAGGACCACATAAATTTGTGTTCCACGTTGATTTCCACTGGATTAACGCCAATTCCGGTTTTATTTTTAACTGTTTAATCTACGTTTCTATAAATTGAATGGAATTTGAGAGAGAATCGCCCCAAATCCGAATTTGGTTCTGTTTCTTTCCCTCTGTCTTATCTTGATTCACTGAAGGAACTTTTAGTTTTAAATTGCTTCACGCAGAACTGTTGTGCATTTGACCGTTTCCACTTAGAGTGGAGGCTTTTGAGATCAAAATTCAACTGATACAAATCTACGGACTTTGATTTATGGCGCATGATTTACTGGCATGCTCTGTACCGAAGTAATTACTCCAAGGAAAATAATTAATCATGCGCGAGATATGTTCAATTTTCCACGTACACGGGTGAATAGCCACGGTTGCCAATAAAATACCAATACGGGTAGATGATGCACTTCCGCGTTTGAGCCTCAAACGCCAGAAATGATAGTGTTCAAGATAACTGCATAACATATATCGTAGCCAATATTGCATGCCCCATCTCAGAAACTCAATTTCGTTTTAAACGTCTTCGTCTGCAGCGCTTTATCTATTATACGATGGGATGGGTCTCATTTGGTATAACAGTAAAGTTCGGGTTTTTAAACCACCATTATCGCTTCGTTATTTCAATATTCGACGCGTCAAAGACCGTGCCTAATCTCTGAAATGCACACCTCAACCGTCAAAGGAAAATGAGCCAATATACAGCACGAATTTATGTAACTGTCCAATCGAAATGGCCCTAATTAAAATCAAGATATTGTATGAATTCAGATTAAGTTTACAAATATTTCATTATTTACACAGGTCGGAGTGAAATAAAAAATATAATAATAGATATATAAAAAGTCATACAAAAAATTCCATGGGACATAGATGAGCAAAATTAATAACCAGTAGAGCATTATAAAACAATTGTCTCATTCAAAAATGTTTAATATTATTCGCAACATATAAATATAAAATTCAAAAAATTCTCACACGAAGATAAAGAAATTAATAAAATAATAACTGAAAATTTATACGAATCCTCAGACAGAAGTTAACTCACCAATGACCAACGATTGTTGCCGTACCGATTCAGAGTGAAGAAAATGAAGATAATTTAAAAACCAATGGACCTGGAATACGTCCTTGAGGAATCCCATTATTCGTACCAGAAAGCTATAAATTTCTTTTTTTATCTCGGATTACTTGGATTTCTTTAATTCAATTATTCCTCAGATCCCAATCAAACTTACTTCTTCTGATTTTTTTTTCAATTCGTATTAAGCGAGCTTGATTTTTTTCTCTTTCTATTTTCCAGGTTGCAAATCGTTCTTCAAAAGGAGCGTACGAAGAAACTTAACCTACTCCTGTAGGGGTAGCAGGAACTGTCCAATAGATCAACACCACCGTAATCAGTGCCAATATTGTCGTCTCAAGAAATGCATGAAGATGGGAATGAGAAGAGAAGGTAATAAAACCTGTCATTTTCCTCGATTTCATTAAACTATTCGGATATTCTTGCCTAGCCCGAATAATCAAAAAGAATCTTGACTGTATCGATGAATGGTTAATTTATTGCCTTGCTCAACCCTAATGTGGTGCCAACACCATGTACCTCGCTTATCTGCTGGTCTCATTCATCAGATCTAGGTCCGGAGTCAAAACAGGAACGGTCGTGAGAGCAGGTCAAAAAAATGAAAATATATTGTTTTCGCGGCTTTTGCAACAGGTGAGAAGGGGCTTAAGCTCGTGCCTTCATCTCGCTCATTCTCTATTAGACACGGCTGCAGGTAACCTCGGTATCTGTTTCATTGTCTATACAATGGGCACACGCAGATCTTTTCTCCTGGCTAAAAAACAGTCTCACTTTCATCCCATAATAGCTCGAACAGGTCTCCAGTTTACCTGGCCTGCATTAGGGGGCCTAATGTATGCAGCTTCAATCATCTCGATTCTATTTGACGACAAAATAGATGAATAATGAAGTGAACCAGAGAAGGGCAACATAATGAAAATGCGACGATTATGAAGTGATCATATGATAATAGATTTATTTGAATTGACTTTAATCCAGAATTTGAACTCCCTGAAGATCTGCCAACCACCAAATTCCAGTATTTGTAAAGATCTAAGATTTTAACACTGAGAGAGGATGATAAATTGTTATCATCGTGCTTGTCTTTAGCTGTTTCTTAAACTCTGGAAACTTGATTGGTTTCGAGATGGTATTTCTTTATCTTGATTTCTTTTCTAATGTTAACGGGTCCATTCGTCATTGTTTTGTTGAGTTGGTAGACCCTCAACTGACGTCTTGAGCTTCGTCGTCAGAAATCTTTGTGTTGCGTTTCATTTTACAAAGAATATTGTAGAACAAAGTTTTTTTGAAATTTTTTGTTGCAAACGAAATTCCTTCTGCTGATTCGATAAAAACGTGGCAGAAGGCCTTTGGAGACAAACGAGTGGCACAATTTGTTTAATTTCCAATTTGCCGATACTTTTTTATGATGAAATCCAATTTGTGATGTTGTGCCTTTCTGAGACCGGCGTAAGCAAACAGAGATGACCGTTCGAGTTTCCCCCGGTGATTTCCATGAAAATAAGGTGTTCGTATTCGTTAGCTTTGGCCAAGAGGGCTCTTTCTTTTCCCCGTATGGAAATATTCCGAAGTCATGTATGTATAAGCCAGCGCAAAACCGACAGGGCCCTATTCTTGTGGATGATTGATCGGTTTAATATACAAATACTTGACCGTAAGGTCCAACAAAGCCTAGCCCGTACCTAAAAGATCGTTTACCGCTTGCATACATTAACGGCGACTTGAGATTAATGGTGCGGCCGATATGGGAAAATATCCGAGCTCTGCGGACCGTGCAATTCGCCCCTTTGTGCCACCAGATATTTAACAAAACATTACTATCTGCCCCGTGGTGGTGCTACACTTGCCGGCCAGTCGGGGTACTATTTTCTGATACCTTACCTGCCTCACCCTATACCGGAATATAAGAAAAGGTCGCGCCATTGTCATTATGCAAAAACATAATGAACCATCGATCCCGATTGATTCTTCCGGTTCTCGACGAGCTCCTGGGAGATTTCAGAAAATCGCTGCTATTTCTTGCAGACCGTGAAGTTTTGGGGAAATATTCGTCCTCTGCCAGTGGTGTTCCTGATTTTTCCAAAGTTGTGATATGAAGGATCTTCCAATGAGAGGTGTTTCAAAGAAAAATGCCATTTTTTAGATAAATGATCGGATGTTTATCATGGAAAATAACATCAGCCAAATGACCACCACGACTACTGGACCCTTTTCTT
Organism: Adalia bipunctata; assembly: GCA_910592335.1. Lineage (NCBI taxonomy): Eukaryota > Metazoa > Arthropoda > Insecta > Coleoptera > Coccinellidae > Adalia > Adalia bipunctata. The sequence continues at coordinate 3,756,871 of OU342957.1, forward strand.
GAAAGTGGCTGCACCTTGTCCTCGATAGCCTCTCGAATTCTTCGAGGTCTTGACGTAGACCTTCACTTTCACATGGCTCCAAAGGAAGAAATCGCTAGGTGTTAAATCACAAGATCTCGGTGGCCAATTGTGATCATTTCTTGTTGGAAGTGAACGTTGTCCAGATCAATATCATCCAATTCCGGCCATAAAAAATCATTAATCATCTCTCGATAGCGCAATCCATTCACCGTAACTGCTGCTCCAGCCTCATTCTCGAAAAAGTAAGGTCTAATGACCTCGCCGGACCATAAACCGCACTAAACAGTCACACGTTGAGGATAGAGAGGCTTTTCAACAATGACTCTTGGCTTTTCCGAGCTCCAGATGCGACAATTTCGCTTGTTGACGAAGCCACAGAGGTGGAAATGGGCCTCACTCAAGATGATTTCTCGATCGAATTCCGGATCATTTTCATGCATTTCAAGGACCAATCAGCCAAGACACGACGTTGTTGATGATCGACCGGCGCGGGTTTTTGTGTTAACTGAACTTTATAAGCCTCAAGACCCGAATCTTCATGGAAAATACGGTGTAATGACGTTTGTAGAATGCCTGATTCCGAAGAACGACGAGAAATGGACAAACCTGGGTTTTCTTCAACACTTTCGGCTACAGCAGCGATATTCTCGGCTGTTCTTGAGCGACGTGCACGGGTTTTATTCTTCACATCACTAACTTGTCCCAGCAGTTCAAATGTTTCCACCAATTTCTGTATTGCGGTTCGACGACACAAAAATGTTCAAGTTTTACGAACCGTATCTGCCAAATTTTCACCATATTTCAGTGAATTTTAATCATTTCAATGGGTTGTTGAAGATTTTGTCGCCTCATTTTTATTAAAGGTGTAGTTTCTACTTGTCAAATGTCAAAAATGACAACTGCAAAAGTGACATCCACGGAAATAGCGGGCTATTCAAAATAACACCTCTTATTGGGAAACCCTTTACCAAAACTTTCTGTTCCTTCAGCGTCCTCATTGACTTGTTCCGTTTCGAGGACCGAGAAGTCGAATAATTTCTGAATATTGACAGCTACATTAGTCGACATATTAGTAAGAATCGTTGTCGCGCTCAACAGAAATACGATACTTTCGGCGTTGCGTTATGAGACCTTGTTCAGAGCGTTAAATTGGCTCGGTTACTTTTGAATTTTCACTTACAAGATTTTACGAGCTTGTAAAGAAACGACCTATTGGAAATTTGAGATCGCCAGGGATTTAGTGCTTATGGGTTTTCTTTTTTTTTCGAACGGTTATTTGATTTATTGTATGGTGTTTCGATGCGACAACAAAGCCTTGGGAGGCTGCTCTGATGAAGTTACCCAATTGAATAAATTTTAATAAAATATACATTTCTGAGCGAAATAAGCAATTTTCGAGAGACTCTAATTTCAGTTATGGCGAAACTCTTAGAGTCTGTAACCTTTGGGCGATCTAATACTTCGTGAAGTTGGTGATTTTTCTAGATATTGTGCCTCAGCTTTGCTTGGCTGTTCACTTCGAAACCTGCTGTCTTTTTCCCACAAGTCGCCCGTACTATTTCATGTAGGTATATAGGGAACATAATTCAGGGTTTGGTCACCTTTAGACTCAACGTCATTCGATAATTTATTCGAATGTTCCACAGTAAACACGTTCCTATAGACACCAACAAAGGAAATTTGAATTCAATATATCGTGAGTGTAGGAAAGAAAGTAACAATAAATCGGAAATATCTCTGATCGTTGTTAATTTTTCAATACACGAAAATTAGAATTCTGGCTACCAATTTTGATCGAATTGACTCCAGAAGGACTTGATCACGTAAAGGAATCATGGAGCTTAAAAGGATCCTTTCATTTTCCAAAATCAGCAGAACATTTGGATGAGGGATAAGTTCCATAATTGACCACACTGTCGATTTAAATTATTATAGCAATTTCACATGCTATAACATGTTATTGAATAATTCGAGAGATTTGCTGGCAATTTCCAGAAAATCACAAAAGTTTCCCAAAATTTACGAGGATTCACATATTTTCACAAAGAATCACAAATTTGCACAATACATATTGGAAATTTACAAATTTGGTTGCAAATTCACAGATTTTATTGTGATGTTTCAAATTCGGTGTAAATTCACGAATTTGGTTGTGAATTTACAGATTCGTATGTAAATTTACATAATATGTAAATATTATTCGGACGTAAAATTACAATCTGAATGTAATTTCACCATGACTCCTACTGGCCTTAAATAACCAACGATCATTTCTGTAAGTACATTATACGGTGCAGTTCTCCATCAACTCTATCCCATTTCGATTTCCAATCGCGACTGTGAACAGGATTTCCATCCAGCATGGCCAAGGGTCAGAATGATGGACACGACTGGAGGATATTCAGATTTTCAAAACTCGGGCCATGCCTCGTTTCCGCCAGTGGCTCTCCCTTATCTGCCTGCCTGTTTCCAAACAGGAAAGTGGTGTTGTGGAGGAGGCCTCAATTCAGAATGAAACTGAAATACAATAGCGAGTCCTGTATATAGTCTGGCCATTTTGCTAGATACCGAGAATAATGGACATATTTAGTTCAAGGCGTACAATGAGAGGGCAGTTTTCTCGGGGTTGAAACTGTTGTGCATGCGCGAAATTATTACTTCGTTTAATAATTATGGCTTTGTTGATGCGCCAAAGTAACGAATTGTTACCGTTTCATTAACAATTGATCGTTGTTTATTGCAAAACGAACAATTTCATCAGTGCAATGTACACTTGTTATCAACTGGTTGATTATTTTAGTAAACAAGTTTATTTTTAGGAATTGGGTTCTCATAGATGTATATCATTTACTTTTGCAACCAAATCGCTTAATTCGCTTGAATTTTATATGGTTCTGATTATACAGTCTCTTCTTTAGCTTGAATACGTCAATCTCCATCGAAATGCAAAAGCGCAAAGCTACAAAAATTTCATTCACGATTTTAATTATAGTAACTTCATAAGCTGAAGCATTTCAGTGAATATGTTTTTTGAGGGCCATGTTGTGAATTTCCAGAAAATTACAAAAATTCACCAAAGATTCACAGGAACTTACAAATCTGTCCAAAATTTCACAAGAATTTACAAAGCTGTCCGAAGTTTCACAAGAATTTACAAAGCTGTCCAAAGTTTTACTAGAATTTGAAAAGCTGTCCAAAGTTTCATAAGAATTTACCAAGCTGTCCAATGTTTCACAAAAATTTACAAAGCTGTCCAAAGTTTCACAAGAATTTTCAAAGCTCTCCAAAGTCTCAGAAGAATTTATAAAGCTGTCCAAAATTTCACAAGAATTTACAAAGCTGTCCGAAGTTTCACAAGAATTTGCAAATTTTCACCAAGTACGAACTCGAAAATTTCAAGTCGCTATAGGTTTATCCGTTCGGAGTTATCTTGTTTACGGCTGGAAGAACAGACCTAATTGTTTTCGACCATTGGATGCCAGATCTAAAATTGCCCAATAATCTCGTTGACTTCGAACGAAATGACGAATATTTTTATGAAATTATTGGGTGATAACTAAAAGTCCTTGCAGCTTACATAGTTCTATGATCCGTCGATTTTCTATAAAAAAATTTGCGTTCGATCCCTTCCTCGTCGCCATTGTTGTGTACAGTTGTATAGATCAAGGTCACTTTTGTTTGAAACAACGGGGTCCTATGTGGATAAATTCTAAATTCATCCCTTAATGAGTGGCTGGCATTCCGCCCGGATCAAAAGTCGTTATTTTCGGATTGTGTACGGTTTTTCTACTCGATCAGGGTCCGGCTTAGGTATCAGATTGGAATTATGGAATGGTCAGAATTTGGGTATCGCATAAGGTAAACACGCATAAACGTAACGGCCGTGCAATACAGGTTGCAATATTTTCGTTCCCACGGAAGAAGAAAGGCCCATTTAAATATTCGTCCCCAGGACGTGATCGCATTAGCATAAAATCCCACTGGACACTGGTCACCTATCCGTTAGCCTCGCGAACCCCCAAAACTTGTTCTTTTACTACCTGACCGTGCCATATGTGAAAGTATGTACGTAATCTTCGCTCTTGTTAAATGGACACACCATAATCTCCCCTTCCTTGAAGGTCCTTTGTTTATCCTCACCGACTCTGTCCGAAGGATTTATTTCTTTATCCAATCCTTAATCTTTTCAATTTCTGTAATTGAATATTTTCGTTCTGTCATTGGGAAGCCCAGAAGAGATTCTCATATTTCGTATCATGTTCGTTCTTAACCGAGTGCTCGCTCAACTTTTTCTGGTTTGCATTATACATCACCATAAACAGTCAATAGTAATACGATCTGCCTAAAGGGTGAATCACTTCACGATACTTCTTACCCTTGGATATCTGATATAATTTTCACTGATTGACATGTCCCTATTTTAAATATCTCCTTATTTTGAATGAGTCAATGACAAATTATTTAAATGAATAACATCAATGCGCCAATGATGTATACAATGCTTTCTCTTATCTTTTCCAGTCTCGAGTTGAAGCAAGTTAAAGTTTTCGTTTTTTTGTCAAATACAAAACCATATTTTTGAGCTCTCGTTCTCCTTAAAGGAGGGCACTGTAAAAAGTATTCAAAGTAATAATCATTGGTTCTTTATGCCAGCAGAAATCCTGGCAGATTGTAATTTCACAACTGAATCTGTGAATTTATAATCCATCCATATTGTTGAAATTTGTAATTCTTTGTGAAAATATGTAAATCTATGTTCAGTTGTAAATCTAGGGTGAAAAACCTCACAGCTTCGTGAATCCTTGTGAAACTTTGGAAAGCTTTGTTGATTCTTGTGAAACTTTGGAAAGCTTTGTTGATTCTTGTGAAACTTTGGAAAGCTTTGTGAATTCTTGTGAAACTTTGGAAAGCTTTATGAAACATTGGAAAGCTTTGTTTATTCTTGTGTAACTTTGGAAAGCTTTTTTGAATCTTGTGAAACTTTGGAAAGCTTTTTTGAATCTTGTGAAACTTTGGAAAGCTTTGTGAATTCATGTGAAACTTTGGAAAGCTTCGAGAAATCTTGGAAAGCTTTCTAAATTCTTGTGAAACTTTGGAAAGCTTTGTTAATTCTTGTGAAAGTTTGGAAAGCTTTGTGAATTCTTGTGAAACTTTGGAAAGCTTTGTGTTTTCTTGTGAATTTTTGGAAAGTTTTGTGAATTCATGTGAAACTTTGGAAAGCTTCGTAAAATCTTGGAAAGCTTTCTAAATTCTTGTGAAACTTTGGAAAGCTTTGTTAATTCTAATTTTCTAGAAATTCAAAACAAATCTCTCAAAATATTTAATTTCATGCTATAGCTCGTGAAATTGCTATAATTATAAAAGTGATAATTATAAGTATTTTTTTCAATTTCACCCCATTTCCTCACAGTGAATAAAATCTTTATTCTCTTTGATGAATTTTTTTGGGGAAAGTTATAATCAATATATAAAATTAATTAAGAATCTGATCATGAAAGGAATAGCAGCCAACTTCCTATTCACCCAAATATAATCAATTTTTCTATGAGCAATATTTTTTGAGTGAATAAAATTCGTGTCACTTGTTATTGCAAGCAACTGGGCCAGATCTGTGTGGCCAGCATTCGAATAAGCATTGAAAAATGGATTTCGGTTTTTGATTGTCGAGAAAATTTTTCATACAAAATCGACTATTTTTTCGATCGCTATAGTGAAATCGCTAGGTACATGCCGAATGATTATTATTGACTCACAATATGAGCCTGCGTGAAAGTGCACATGATTTCTCGAATCTCTCCTGAATACACATAAATATTAGAAAATAAATCCGCTCATTGCCTGATCAATCGTTGAAATCTCTTCCGCGCCGGAATCGCACATCGCTTTCGTCCGATTTTTTGATCGCCGAAGTAAACCGAATATTTCTCGTTTATTCGCAAGGAGTTTAATCTCGCCGACGAACAGGAAACGGGTCCTTGATTATTTATTTATTCATCTCGACACATTCCGTATATACTTTCTCCGTTCGTACCAAATTTGAAAACGAGTTTGTTTCGTTACGAAAAATTTATCAGCGTCATTTTATATTCGGATTCGCCCACGCAATGCGGGACAGTATCGAAGATCGGGTCAAGGATGTCCTCGATATAGCGGGCCTGTGTCAGTTTTTCGCCATTATTTGTTTTTTGAAGCGATAACTTTCTCCATTTATTAAAAAAAAATTAGGTATGTTTTTTACACGGACTATATTTTGTTTTGTGGAAGGTGTTTGGTGGTTGCTTGGTAATTGAAACAAAACCAAGACTGGCTTCATAAAATCCGTTGTTCTTGTAGTGTTGATATTATCATCCTTATCTTATGGTATGTTCAAGACTTCGCTGGTTCTGTGATGGTATAGTGCGGTGTCGCGTCAGCTTACTGTATGGTTAGAGGGTCAGGGTCAGAAAAGGTCATTTCCCACGATAAACGTTCTCTTCGTAGCAACTAAAGGCTAACTCGGATTTATAACATTCTCCGAGAGCAATACAAAGATCGCACATACTATTGGTACATTATTGTAGGTGGAGATTTGTTTTATGTTCGGAAAACTGGAGATCTCTTCTGTTTCTGAACGATAATTCGTTCGAGATGGTCCATCCGGTCGGAAACCGATAAAAAGGAGGACAATAATGAATTCTGAGTGTCTGTGATCATAGGAGTATTGTCTAGCCGTGTATCGTTCAATATTAATAGTTTTTGTTGCAATACAAAGTGTAAGACGTGAAAAAAAAATCTTTGGAGAATCGAACAGCAATCAATGTTAATTCAAACGTCAAGTCTTATATAAATGATGCCAGACTGGCGTACGGTTTGATTAATGATCCGCTTCTTGAGTCGATCGACCTCTTCAGCAGTTATAAGCTCCAAAAGAATGGTCCTTTATGATTCACTTTCAGAGTATCAAGTTCTTCACGGAGCACAACGATTTTTTCCCGAAAATTACGTACAATCTCAACATAATTTATTAAAATCATAAAGCCTAATTTTAACATTGAATGAAGTTCAGAACGAATGAGTTTTCTTCACTGAAATAGCGGAAGGAATAGAGAATCTTCACTTCATTATCAGCCTCTCGGATATTGTTAGTATTCAAAAATTCTACTCCCCCTTACACGGGTCGGGTTTATAGGGGGGACATTCGAACATCCCGTACATTTCGAGTTTTAGTCCGGATTAAATACCTGCCACAATGCCCTTCAACACCTCCCCTCAATTATAAGGGTATGATGTTATTTTAGATAACGGCATTAGGGTTGTACCAAAAACCTTAGACCGTCGAATGCTGAGAACTGATTCAACTCGATAAATCAAGATCTGGGGTCCTGATTTCGAGACCCATTCGACCATGCAAAAAATACGCCCTCAGCGGCCTTAGAATTGGAGAACTAAAAATGGGATAGTTTTGAACAAAATCTCCAGATTTGAAACTCGCAAAAGGCGAGTTTTTTAACACTTTACGAAGTTTCCTTAAAACTGAAACATAGGTTATGGCGCTCCCACAGTTCATACAAATCTAATGACAACTCATATGTTGAAATCCATCAGGCCGTTCCGTCTGTAGAGCGTGAAAAAAAATAGGAATACATACAGTCGAAAAACATTACCCTCCTCCTGGTGCAGTAAAAAAACAATTTTCCTGCAAACGTGGGTCCTAACTATCACTTCCGTGTTACAGGGTGTTATATTAAGGGTTTTCCAAAAAGAGGTGTTATTTTGTCATACGAAGAAGAATGCCATTTTTTTTAAATGAAAGATCGGATATTTCATCATCATTATTACAGTATAACGCAAAGTCGCCTTCGCTGTCTGTCCCTATGTATGCTTAAATCTTCAAAACTACGCAACGGATTTTGAAACGCTTTTTTTTAAGATGAAGTGATTGAAGAGGAAGGTTTATATGTAGGATACATGCATAATATTGTAGAGAAGCACTGATGAATTTACAGGTTTCTAATGTGATGTCGTAAATAAACCAATTTTTTTGCGCTTACATTGTAAACGCTGACTGAACCCCACGAGGTAAATCAAAATAATGTACTCGGTATTGTACTCCTGAAAAAGGTCAACAAAAAGGTCCGCGATGGTTTATGTCTTTCACTTAATGATAACCCTCAATAACCATTTTTTATCCTTTAAATACGTGGCTTATTTAGGAAGTTATTTTGAGCGATACAGCATTAATCCTTATCCAATTGAGTAGCTTAAATACATTGTCCATTCAATATAGATCAATATGGCCCTTCACAGCATGTAATTTAAATGAATATTTCCGAAGATATAACAGATTTAAAATGCAGGGACATAGCGGTGCGGCGCCGGCACAACCGTTGTTTATAAGGATTGCATTGCATCCGCGCGAAGTCGAGGCGGGTCGCTAGTTTCAGCATCACGTTTTATACTACCATATTCAGTATAAATATCTGTTTCCACCTCACAGTCAAGCTACAGATATTCTGTGATGCTGTTTAGCGATAAGTGTGAAAATGTCGACTTGGCCACACTGTCGCTCGACCAAACGGTACCAATCGACTTTTCCAGCATTGTACAAGAGCAACACTAATTCCCAACATCTTTTTCAGCCGTCCAACGAGGAAGAGTGCCACCGTCGCAGCCCGCGCTACCCGGGCTCTCGAATCAGTTCCTGAACTCGACAGACTCAGTAACAACCTCCCTCAGTAATCACACGTACCTCAGCAGCTACATTTCGCTGTTATTACGCGCAGAACCGTACCCCACGAGCAGGTATGGACAGTGCATACAAGCGAACAATATCATGGGCATCGACAATATTTGTGAATTGGCCGCGAGACTTTTGTTTTCCGCGGTCGAGTGGGCTAGGAACATACCCTTTTTTCCGGACTTACAAGTAACCGATCAGGTGGCACTTCTGAGGCTAGTTTGGTCGGAACTGTTTGTGTTGAACGCCAGTCAGTGTTCGATGCCCCTTCATGTGGCGCCACTGATAGCCGCAGCCGGCCTGCACGCATCGCCGATGTGTGCCGACAGGGTTGTGCAGTTCATGGACCACATTCGGATATTCCAGGTAAGAGAGGAATGCTGTAGAGAGTTATCCAGGTGCAGGTTCAGGATTTCGAACTGTTCATCAGGTCCTTTTGGGACAGCCTGAATAATCTAACCTGAAGCACCATTGGACGCCTTCGATTTGAGATAGTACTCAGTTTTATACTGATTTTTTTTGCAGGAGCAAGTGGAAAAACTGAAAGCTTTACATGTTGACTCCGCCGAATATTCCTGCCTGAAGGCTATAGTTCTATTTACTACAGGTAAGTCCTGAATTCAGTTCTATCGTTTGGTAGTTATCGAAGTCCCTAGTGCGTGGCGATAATGAAAATCTCAATCTGGATAACACTTTGCTGCTTTCAGCCTTTTATGATTAGTGGCCAACTCGATAGGCTTGAAAGATCATTATTCTCCGCTAGATAACGTGCCTAAGAGGCTTTCATCCCGTAATGAGAGATTATGAGAAGGGTATTGATTTCTTTCGGATAATGCACAGGGTGGTTTATATCGGGAAATGGATGTAATACGGTTTTTTCATCCATTAATCGGGGTGTACAGAAAATAAACTGCTCCACAAGAGTTAGGGATATTGACTTAAATTGCAAAAAAATATAGTTTAAATGAGATTTTTGTGATGAAAATTCATATTAATATGATTTCAAGTTGCAAATTCATTTTAGCCTTTAGGTCTGCAGCGTATACAGGGTGGTTGAGAAAAATCGAGTAAAATAACGAAATTTTATTCCCAGAGAATTCAAGCATTTTAAGACTATCAATACAATGTATGGCCTCCCCGGGAATCAATAACAGCTTGACATCTTCTTTGCATACTACACACGAGGTTGTTGAACATTTCTTGAGGAATTTGGTTCCATAAACGGGGAAGAATCTCTCTCAGATCATTCTGGGGTAGGTGGATGATTATCTAATCTTCTTTGGAGCATATCCCATGCATGTTCTATGCAATTCAAATCTGGTGTGCGGAGGTATTGGTAAATGTGGAATACCAAGCTCCTCGCGCGCATTCTCAACTATGGCTGCACGGTGCGATCTAGCGATATCGTCTAGAAATTGAAAAGTTTCACCAATAGCATCGTCAAAATTTGGCACAACATTGTCGATGCCAGCTCCCTATAGTGTAAGGCGGTCATATTTCCAGGACAAATGTGTAGATCTGTGCGCCCGTTGAAACATATCCCGGCCCATACCATAACACTACCCCCTCGGAATGGATGGACATCTTGGACATAGCGACGATTACGGGGTATGCGTGGGATTGTCCATACCCTTATTCTTCGAGAATCTGAAAATCGTCCATATCTGGATTCATCAGTGAAAAGGACGATACGCCATTGAAATCCTCTTAATGGACGTCTAGAACCCAGATTCACCTCTCTCAAACGTCGTCTGATGGTTTCGATGGAAACTTGGACCCCATTCGCATTTTTAAGAGTATCCCGTAGCATTCTACACGTAGATGAAGGGTTTCTTCTCGCCGAAACGGTGATGAAACGATCCTGAGCAGATGTTGTTTTTCGTCGCCCACCAAGCCTTGGTTTTTCCAACACGGAACCTGTCTGCCTGAACCTATTCCAAAGTCGAGATATCACACTTTGGCTGACTTGGAGCCTTTTCGCTACATCAACCTGAGTTAGGACACCCTGTAGCATTCCGATAGCCCTATCAGCCTCAGCGTTTGTTAATTTACGTCTTGGCATTTTCAGAAAACTCGTTTCAAATCGAAGTCGTTGATGAACTGACTTCATTTCAAAATAAGATCATTCATGAAGCATATGCAAAGAACCAAACTTCAGAAAAAAGGCGACCAGATTGACGAAATGTCTCATACTGATTTTTATTGGATCGATTCAAGTTGTTGAGTTTTAAATGATTTCACAGCGATTTTCTCGAAATTACATACTTTTAAAAACGATTGAATACGATATCCCTAACTCTTGAGGAGCAGTTTATATTAAGTGAATTTATTGTGAAAGGAGGTTGTGTTTTCTGAAGAGAAAATACCAACTAATTCAATATATTCAACTTCTGACGATCTGTTTATTATGGTTTGAGCTTATGCCAACGATATCCTCAACTTTTTTGGGGCAGGAACTTATCGATTTATTCAGGTTGAGGAAGGTTATGCACTCAGAGAGGACGAGAAGAAAATGAACAAACAGTTTCATTATTCCGATAAATGAAAAGCAGCTTCTTCACCTAGTTACAGTTCCGAAGCATTATGCTCCTTCTCTCCCATTTATGAATATGTATTCCATTTCTGAGGGTGAATTGAAGGAATATTGAAGTGCTAAGTCTTCGGTGGGGCATTCAGATAGGGAGCAGGCCCGGCAGTTGATTACCTAGTAATTTTATTAGCAAAACCCCGTGACACGTAGATCTGACCATCAGATAATTTTGGGGTTTTGATGTGCTGCTATATCTGGTCTATTGTCTGATACAGAGGTACGCCGCTGAGAGCGAAATGAGACAACTATATGCTTCGGGGGCCCCACTGTTTCTAACTATAATTACCTCATAACGCCCTCTTTGAAATAAATGTCATGCCATCGAGAACAAGGCCTGTTCGCTCTATCTTTTCTCATTTGTCCGCATCATCCTAATTTTTTCGCCGTGGTTTATATTATCAGTAATGAACCTTTGGAATTGGACAGGAGGAATCTGTTTAAAGTCTTGCAAATTCGGCAGAATCCCAGGATCGAATGGAAAAATGTTTGTCGTTCTTCCACTTCTTTCAGGATTGGGGATTTATGAATTTGGCGTGTTGGTTCCAATTCGGATGACATTGAGGATGATTACATCATAACCAACTGGCCTCTTTAGTTTTGAGGAGGGAAATGATACAACATGAAATAATGAGCCAAAATTTCCTAGTAGGAATTTTTTGGGGTTTTAGAAAAGATGGAAGAATGAGATAGCCAGATGGTAAATGTAGCACTGTCGTCAATGGCTATTGTATGTCTTCAACAACCATATCTTGTACTGAATAGATTGTTCCTCGGGTAGTTGAACTGCCTCGTTTGAATTCTCGAGTCCATCTATGAATTGTAGGAAAAGAATGAGCAGATTCGTTCAATAGTAGCTAGGCTGATGTAACCTAGCATTGTCTGCAACCTGGCTTGCATCCATCTGGTTCTGAGCTATTTGCCAGATTGACTAGACATATGGGAGAAGGAACTCATTGGAGATGATAACATTCGATTCTACAGCAGGCTCAAAAGGTGTCTTCCTCTACCAACATGTAGAAGCTGCATCGAACTCGGTTCAGCCTTAGGTTGATGTTTCGGAGCAAATAACTCGGTGAACACTAAAAAGGCAATTGCGATCGATCTAAATGGTCCGTATTCCTCTGAGATCATAAGCAACCTAATTGGCAAGATATGCAGATGGGCAGTACGTTATGTTCATGAATCCATTATCGGAATCCAGTGGAATTAATAAACAAACAAATGAGCAGGAATGATCCTGGATGAGAGATAAGCGGAGGCTATCGATGAATTTCTAACGAGTTGAGCGAGGTGTCCCAGTTTACGGGCAACATTGAAAAGGCGTATCGCCAGATTCACGGGACTAGAACTGCCATTGTACTCCAAGCTATTAGCAAGGATTTATAGCAATCGTAACATACTGGTTCGTGGCCACATAACATCTAGGACTAGACCATCGGTTCGAGGTGTCTGTGAAGCTTCAGACAAATTGCATTTCTCAGTTTCGACTGCAGAATTCCTACTCCATGTGTGCATTATGTGTTATTGGACGGATTTATAACTTCTTTGGAAAATGTGACCACCTCTGACTGTACTGGTTATTTTATTCTTGAAACGATTGTGTTTTCATGTTACTCAGATGTTATGGTCGAATTTTGAGCAAACAATATAATGGATTTAGATTAAATCAGTTATGGTCAATTGTTAATCGAAAAGTTGCATGTAAAACTCTCGAATAACAAAAGTCAATCTAGTTAGTTGGTCCTGGAAATTAATTGCAGCCCTTCAGACATCGATCCATCCTTCTCCGAACATGAATAATCGATTATTTCTCCCATGTAAAATTCCGATGTGAATGACGATCCCGAAGTAACGCGGTGCTGAAGACGCTGTAATTAGTCAATTACAGGGCGCGGCAACGAATAAAGAAATAAAATGCTCATCGTCGGGAACAATTAAGGACAAGTGTTACTTACAACTCTCTTCGGGGTAATTACAGATGTAGCGAAGTTTAATTGTTGAAAAACACCAGCTGTGTGACAAATAACAATAAATATAACCGCGAAATTGCGTAACTACTCATTGAGTAGCAGCTATGTAAGATGGGACAATTATAACCCCGAAATCGACGAATCGTCTTGTTAGTAGCTCGGGTTAAATAGATTGAAAATGAAAAAGAGTTCGGGAAATACTGTTTTATGCCACTAGTTTGAAAAATACTGCTATCCTCGACTATTCGCGTTCATAATCCATGTGTTTCTTTGATCACACTGTAAATAGTAATGATCATTGGTTATGCCAGCAGGAATCGTGGTGAAATATTATGCAGATTGTAATTTCACATAAAACTTTGTGATTCTTTGTGAAAATATGTTAATCTGTGTGACGCTTTGTAAATTCCTTTGAAACTTTCTAATGCTTTGTAAATTCTTGTGAAAGCTTGAGAAGCTTTGTTATTTCTGTGAAACTTTGGAAAGATTTATAAATTCTTGTAAAACTTCGGACAGGCTTTGTTATTCCTTTTGAAACTTTGGAATGCTTTGTGGATTCTTGAAAAACTTCGGACAGCTTTGTGAATTCTTGTGAAGATTTGGAAAGATTTGAAATTTCGGACAGCTTTGTCAATTCTTCCGAGAGTTTTTTTTTCTTTTGGAACTTTGGAAAGCTTTGTAAATTTTTGTGAAACTTCGGAATGCTTTGTAAATTCTTGTGGAGCTTCGCACAGCTTTGTAGATTCTTGTGGAGCTTCGGATAGCTTTGTCAATTATTGTGACAGCTTGAAAAGCTTTGTAATTTCCTTTGGAAGTTTGGAGAGCTTTGTGAATTGTGAAACTTCGGAAGATTTGTAAATTATTGTGAAACTTCGGATAGCTTTGAGAATTCTTGGAAAGCTTTGTAGATTCCTGTGAAGCTTTGGAAATAGTTTAAAATTCTTGTGAAACTTCGGACAGCTTTGTCAATTATTGTGACAGTTTCGAAAGCTTTGTAATTTCATTTGAAACTTTGGAAAGCTTTGTTAATTCTTGTGAAACTTCGGACAACTTCGTGAATTCTTGTGAAACTTCGAAAGGATTTGTGAATTATTGTGAAACTTCGGATAGCTTCGAGAATTCTTGAAAAACTTTGGAATCTTCGTAAATTCCTGTGATTTTCTTGAAATTCGAAACGGTTCCCTCGAAATATTCATTACATGCTATAGACTGTGAAATAACAATTATTTTTATCGTGAATAATATGTATTTTTACTCCCATTTTGACATACATGAATCAAATTGATCCGACTAGAGCGTGTTAAGAAATGTGAATGCGTAGAGCAGAATGAGCGTTTACTCAAAAAATCATGGTTTCGGCGTAAAAACCGAAGAACGGTGGTAGATGGATCGGGTGACGGAAGGAATTTCAGAAGTGGTACCGCCGCAGCAGAACCAGAGTAGGTTTTCGGTTATCACTCGGTCCATCTTCTTGTACGAGCGTCTGGCAGACGATATCAGCGTCCCATTATATATTCCGTGTGTGTTTTCCTTGGAAAAGCCGCTTACGGTTTAGCGGTGCTCCGGTGGTACCCAGCGAGGCGTAGAACACCGGAACGCAGCACATGTAATTTGTGTCAAGTCAGTTGTGGGTACAATGAGAGCTGAACATAATTGAAGGTTATGTTGTACGAACATGGACGCGCGGAGCGGTGAAGATATGCCGGGCTGCGGCCGTTGACCATCTAGAGAACTCTCGACACGGGGTCAGAGGTACCAACTTTCAGATCAGGTGTACCGGAGTAGAGGAATTTCGAAGCGGAGAGCCACAGATGGAAATTGCGGACCTACAAAATCGTGGGTGAAAATCGCAGCGCACACTGACGGCGTTTATGAATATGGATGACGTTGAGGAGGCTGTCGGAAGGGATTTCGCATCGTAACCTAATGGTTGGCTAATTGCGGCGAGGTGGCCACCAAAAACGCAACAGAAGAAGATTATCCTCTCTTCTTTTTTATATCCGGACGCGTCTGGTCAGTTGAAAAGTATTGACTGCACTAGAAAATCAATTAAAACAGGATATTCTAGCTAGAAAGTTCATAATACTATCGTCCAAAGAACTTATGGCTTTAACAATGTCTGGAATATTTTCTATATCATCTATCGTTTCCTTCAATCTGAAAATAGGACAATGTGAAATATTCCTCATTGTCCATATCGATAATTTCACCAGGAAACTGAACGCATCTCAAACGTCGGCAGTATTTTCCGATCCTCTCCAATCGAATTCTTCGAACTATTCGAGTGGGGGTACGGCTTTGAGCTTGTTACGAACAATTTTGAAAGTTTTACATTAAAAAATTCATCGTGAAATGGTTCAGTACGACTGGCCACTTTGGGGCCCCAGGGCCCTAAGGTTATAATGATGCTATTTCTCGTGAAACTTCGGACAGCTCTGTGAATTCTTGTGAAGCTTTGGAAAGCACTGTAAATTCTTATGAAACTTCGGAAAGCTTTGTGAATTCTTGTGAAACTTCGGACAGCTTTGTCAATTCTTTTGAGAGTTTGGAAAGCTTTGTAATTTCTTTTGAAACTTTGGGAAGCTTCGCTAATTCTTGTGAAACTTCGGACAGCTTTGTGAATTCTTGTGAAACTTCGGACAGCTCTGTAAATTCTTGTGAAACTTTGGAAAGCTTTGTGAATTCTTGTGAAACTTTGGAAAGCTTTGTGAATTCTTGTGAAACTTCGTACAGCTTTGTCAATCCTTGAGAGAGTTTGGAAAGCTTTGTAATTTCTTTTGAAACTTTGGGAAGCTTTGCTAATTCTTGTGAAACTTCGGAAAGCTTTGTGAATTCTTGTGAAACTTCGGACAGCTTTGTCAATTCTTTTGAGAGTTTGGAAAGCTTTGTAATTTCTTTTGAAACTTTGGGAAGCTTCGCTAATTCTTGTGAAACTTCGGACAGCTCTGTAAATTCTTGTGAAACTTTGGAAAGCTTTGTGAATTCTTGTGAAACTTCGTACAGCTTTGTCAATCCTTGAGAGAGTTTGGAAAGCTTTGTTATTTCTTTTGAAACTTTGGAAGTCTTTGCTAATTCTTGTGAAACTCTGTTCTCCAACGAAAAATCTACAAATGGCACCTTATTTTCGAAAAAGTATGATCCCTCTCTAAGTTCCTCGTTTTTTAAATCCGTTGATATGTTGAACAAAAAGTAAAACTTTTTGCTACATAAGGAAACTTCTTTTTCTGAATTCCAAATGGAAATAAAGACTGACAGATGTCCGCGAGTGTTCTACGAGTGTTTCTCCTAGAAATACCGGATTATTCCGTCATACGACCCCTCAGCATCGTAGACGCGACATTCAATCAACGCCAGTTTGTGCACCGCACGTGCTGAGCACGCACATCTCGTGCGTCCCAACAAGGAAAAACATTGGTACAAGGGACATCGGTATCGATTCCTCAGTTTTTCGCGGTGCAACAAAAACTAGGATGTCAGAAGGGTGGCTGTCTCCCCGTGATGGCATAGTGCGAATCTGCGGCTTTTAATTTTTAGGGATGTCGCCCGGAGAGGAGGCGAGGGTGAATAATCTGTTGTTCTGCGGACAGGCGGGCCCGCCGGGCTTCTTGGGCCACCTTCCACCCCTGAAATACGACACTGGGCCAATGTCCAATATGCGGGGATAATGAGTTATGGTTAGTATTTCGTAATGACCGCAGAAGGCACTTTCGGCAGATCTGGTCGGGATTTGGTGTTATTAGATTCGATTTGGTGTAGTGTTTTTATCCTTGTTCTCACTTTTCTATCGTTGATTTATACAGAATTGGGAGTATGGAATCAAGTTGATATCTTCAAAAAGGACGACAATTATGATACTCTACTTTTATTTGGAGAATGAACAGTTCTGGTAGTTCTGTGCCTGGTAATGTAGGATTCGTACTCGGAGCATAATGCGAGCGCCTCTTTGAAATAAAGCGATACGTTCGAAAATTCTGAGTCTCATCTGCGACTTGTTGTTTCTGAGTGAAAAAATATGAACTCTTCTAAAGTCCGTCAAAATCTAAATGTTGTTATTCATTTGATCTCTCTCTGTTCTCCAACATAAAAACCTTCGAATGTGAAGAATCTCCAATTCTGCTATACTCTGTTCTAATGTAAGAAGGAGCAATAACAACATGTTTGGCGCAGCGGTAGGAGGGCCTTCGTAAAGTTTCTTTCCGTCCAGAGTCGAATCGAGGAGATTTCACACAATCGTTCAGTTTTAACTGAATATTATTCATACAACACATCTGAGTGAAATATATTTATATATATATATATATTTAAACATAGCAAGTTTATGGAAAAGTCTTCAATAATACATGTGTTCAATCAAAATCAATAAACAGGATCATATAATTTACAGAAACGTTGTTCTTTTGAAAATTGGCAAACTGTCGTCATCATTAACGATTTCGACTACTTTAGAAATCATTGGAATTTCATTCCGGAAAAAAAACCGTGGACAATTCTTCTGAAAAGGTTCATATCGAAATCGTCAACCGAATCGATTATTTTTAACGACTGGGCTCTCCTCTTAGGTGGCGTCAATGTTTTATTCTCTTCATGTTCTCTGAGAACTCTTAATACAGCTGAATCACTCACCCCTGAGGATTTCGAAACAATTCCTACTAAGTCTCTTTTCGATAAATCAGGATGTTCTTCCAATTCTTTTCGAAAAATGTTCAAAATTATCTCTTTCTCTTCAGCAGAGAAATGCGACCTTTTGGACCTTTTTCGTGGTGGTCCCCACATATCACCCTCAGATGCAGTTTCCGTTTCCGAATTCGACATTGTTCTATAAACACTATATACACTTTGTCAAAAAACAATACACTTTTCACAACAAAATCTATAAACACTTTGAACAGCTAGACCTCCACAGTAGCTCTAGGTATTTTTATTTTAACTGGTCTTTTCAATTGAAAACTTCGATATTTATGCAAATCAAGATGGCTTTAACCCATCAAGGGAAACGGCCAAAATCTGGCATTTCCCGGAATTACCTTGTCGGAATCTTGAGCAGCCGACAAAGAGTTTCGTACAAAATAATATGAAATTTCGGACCGAAACTAAATATATTTCGGATATTACGAGTAAATGACTATATAAATTTGAACAGAGATCTTTTACGGGTCTTGTCAAATGAAAACTAAATATTTATGCAAATCAAGATGGCTTTCACTCATTAGGAAAAAGGACCCAAATCTGGTGTTTCCCAGAATCTTGCAAGATTTCTACCCAAATCTCTGAAAATTGGTGTTTCCTGGAATTACCTTGCCGCAATCTCGAGCATCCGAAAAAGAATTCATTTAGTATCTAGATAATAATACAAAAACAAAACAAAATAAAAAATAGGATATAAAATGTTTATGACAGTTGCAAATGATAACAGAAATTTTGCACTAGAGTTTCTGAGGAAAAAAGTTCTAATGTGGGAATTGCTGACTCAAATTATTGAATCATTCCTATCCAGTACCATCCACAGTCCGAGTACAATCCTGGCAGTCTCTTAGGGCGGTCGAAGAGAGCGTTGTTATCACCGTTTGACCAATAGGAGCTTTATTGTGCGCAAACCAGACAATTCTGTTTGTTTACAAAGCCCCTTCTTATATGTATTCGAACGGACTATAAATAGTTCGAAGGGCTTTACGATGAATTGATCTGAAATCTGTTGGGACGGAATAGAGTGTGTAACTCGAGAAACCTATTGAATATGATATCTGTGGCCGGTAATGCGGGACTCGTACCCAGATCATAATACGTGCTGAAATTGATTAGTAGGGGGTAATCAGCGCGGTGAATTAGTTTCGGGGGCACCATCTCAACCCATTCGGGCCGAGAAGGTATAAATATATTGTGTAAGTAAAGGCAACAGAGAGTGCGGCGTTATCTGCAAGATCTGACCTCTGGGCTGAGCGTAGCGGCGAAGTGGCTCAGCTGCCGGCGTGGACGGGGGTAAAGGGGCCCCCCTGCGGTCCCCTCTTGCCTCTCTAGTGGCCCCGGGCATACCGCAAAGTCACGACCTTTCGTAACCTAACCTGCCTACCGACAAAAGGCACTCTACTCTAGACTTACGTGCATACCGATCTTCAATTTTAACTCTGCTTGCTAGATGGTACCGAAAATTATCTCTATCGGGATTCTGGACCATAACCAGCTTCAACTTTATCGCGTTTTTATTCAACGTACCAACTGGCTAATCCGTTCAACTTTCTCATTGTGAATAAGGAAAAAGGAAAACTCTTTGATTTTTTCATTGGAGATTCAGTGCAACAATTCATTTTCGATAGAAAAATCTCTATTCTCCAAATTAGATAGTTTGGCAGATAGAAAATATCCATTTACGGAATAAATTTTCATTTTATTATCAGCTTTATCGAAAAATTAATTTTTTTTAAGCAATTTTCCTTATGAAAAAATCAGTTTCACAATTCATCTATTGCATTCTATACAATTTTTTTGTGTAGGAAATCTATTGAATTTCTCCTGAATATTCAAAGTAAGATAACTCGTTTACTTTGAAATATATGTGCCTGCTTGCTGCTTTTGGGACACCTTGTATTTTTGTGATATTTATCGACAAACCTTCAAACTAAGCGAAGAAAATCCAGTTTGCATCAAATACATTAATCTGGAAGTGTTCAAAATTTCATATTTTCAAATTAAAATTTTTGTCATTTGTGTTGAATTTTCTCAAAAACAATGGGATAACTTCGAGAAATTTTAGATCATTCTTGAGGAAATAAGGGGATAAAACACAATTTCTCCAGAAAATCGATTTCCCTTCATGGGAAATTTGGTTTACATAGTAGAACCTCTTCCCAGAAGAATGCATTTTTTCATTTAATCATCACTAATTTCAGTTTCTTCGGTGAAAAAACTTTAACCCTATATTTTTGGGAACAGAATGTACTAATGTTACACATAATTCGTGCAAAGCCTTGTTTCTGAGAAGAACCTTCCTATTTTTTTTTCAACTTCAACATTAGTAAATTTACGCCTCTGATTTTTCTTTGTGGCATATCAACTATACCAGACTGGAAGATTGCAAATATGTGAAAGATAAACAAGGCTTTGACAAAATCAAAAGAGCCATTGTTGAAAAAATCCTTTCCCATTATTTTATTTCCGAATGAAGAATACTAAATTCTAGAGGTAGTATACTTAGAATGAAATCGAATTTAAAATGATCACAATACTTTCTAATTGTAAGAATAAAATTTTCTGCTGGAGATATTCAACGGAATTGCCTCTAGTGAAGCACAATTATCTCTAAGAGAAAATTCAAATAGGGAAATCGATCACTGATAAAGTGCTGACACCAATAAGCCCCGTAGTAAATGCTTTTATCTTTTGATTCGATATAACCAAACGATGTTTAACGAAGGAGATCATCCAATAATCGTTAATCTGCGATTTTCAACCTTTCCTCTTCCATGCGAGAAAAAGATTTACTGATTTGAAAGAGGCAAATGATGAACAGAACACCAACTTTTTTATAACACTCTTGGAGAAGTTCTTAGTCTCGAAACTACATCACAGTAATTTATTCTAAGTTTTTCATTGCATTTGATCAAATTCCAGCATTTATCTCAACCGGGGAATTTCTTAGGTTTTTGAATTCTTTCGAATTTGAAGGGTGTTGGATATGAAAGCAAAACCATTTTTTTTTTCAATCAGCGGTTTGATTGAAACTTGAAGCACATAACAACACATGGCATTTGCAGAGATCCATAATGGTCCATGAAGGTGATTAACCTCTCCAATATATGTAGTAGTTATTGCTACGCCTCAATAAATCTACTGATAAATTAGTATTTATGATTCGATTCACACTTTTGACTGGCTTGAACGTAACGACGACGATTGTGCACAAGAAAAGATTTCCTATGAAAACAACATTTCAAATTTTCTTCAGTGAAGGGTGAGTTTCTGCAACAGCCATCCTAAGCTTCTCCGGTGCGGAGATTTATTATGCCATTTGGCATAAGCTGTTCAGCAGTGACATATCAAGTTCGAAATGAACATCTCGAACGTACTGAACCGTGCGCTCGAAGTGGTGTTTGACCTTTCCTTAAGGTCATATTTTAGTATATTTGAGAATAAGCTGTCCCTCTTGGACGATAAATATCGACAATTAACCCCAGGTGACCTTTTGCCTAAGAGGTAAAAAAGCATATTCCAGAGTAGCAGCGCAGTTCAGACGAATATCTCCTACGACAATAGTCGCATTACGCGTTATTGCAGCTCACCCCTCGTGATTTTTGCTCTATGTAGATTGCAGGGGAATCCCCCTTAAAAAGTCAGATTAGTCATAACTCTAGACAACATATTGCACCCCTCCGATGGCACTATTATTGCCAAAAAGTTTCTATTGATCACACCGCAATACCACATACGATATTTACGGTTATTTCTTCATATTAAACACTGACTTTTGCACGTGGCGTGATTAATCGTGGGAGCAGTTGACCGTGAATTTGGAAAATATGATACGTGAAATGAGGGTTTTACAATCTTCAAGAGACCAAGATCAGGTTTGATGCTGCAAGATGTTTTTCTGATCCATAATTTGGTCAGAAAGGAGAATCTTTGATAAGATTGCCCTTTAGTTCACATAGTTTGAGTTTCGACTTTTTTTTTAATTCAGAAAAATAACAGCCTTTGCCATTCTTTTTGGTGGTAAGACCACAAATCAAGGAATTTTTTCAATCTATTTTTTGGATAGTCCTGGATAGATACGCTATCGAATGTAATTTATAATTTTTGGGGTACTTGCAAAGATCTAATTCAAAGGACCCCGCACTTTTCTTATGGCAAATGGCGTTCCGTCAAATGTTCTAATTTTTTGGTTTAATGTAGTACTCGACCTACTGATCAAAAGTGTCCATGGCCCCAACTTAATCCTATGGCTAGTTTTTGAGATACAGGGCGTTTAAGTTGAGAATTGCCCACTTTTACTACGCGCGTATCTCGAAACAGAATGAACTTAAATTTTTCTCAAAAATCATTTCATTCCATCCCCAGGAGGCAACCATATGGAGGAATATGACCGAAAATCGTTTCGAATACAGGGTCATCCATAATTGAATGCTTGCCCGATTTTGAAAGTATAAAATATGTCAGTTCCAGAGCGAGAACGTTGGCAAAATGAACTATTTCACTAGATATGTTGTTGTTATATCGAAAAAACCTGAAATACCCAGAAATCATACTGGGTGATCCATTATTATAGAAACTATTCACAATGACGGTTAAATGGACACCCTGTATTTTTGGGTTGATTTGAGGTGTTTGTTTGATTTTTTCAGAACATATCATCATGGACTTCAAAGAAAACAGGGTGATTCAGTCATGAAATAAACTGTAAACCTCAAGAAAATACCCAAAAACCACCTTTTTTTTATCACCCCCTATTTCAAGATTAACTCCGTTGAGGTAGGAGTTTTCTTTCACCAATGAACTCTGTACTTGATATAAAAACATCAATACGGCTTAGAGTTTTAATCCACTTCCTATGAGCAGATTTTTTTATGTAATATGAAAATTATTTATTTATGTTATTCTATTCTTATTCCAGCAATAAATCTGGTCATAGGAAGAGGATAAAAACTCTCAGCCGTACATATTGATTTTTTTTATATCAAGTACAGTGTTGAAATAAAACTCCCACCTTAACAGAGTTGATCTTGAAATACAGGGTCTTTCACGAGGAACCTCACCCATATTTATACGGGAAACTACTGAACGTATTTTCATGAAATTCAGCACTTATAAGTATTTCACGATGCTGATGAAATCTAAAATATTTTCAAGGCATGAGCATCTCCGGTTTTTCCGGAAATGACGTCAACTTCCGTTTTTCAAATCAGAACACCATTTTTTTATTGCAGAAATAGATTCCTTAGAAAATTTCAAGTTATTTTGATGTAACATTTTTCAGTTTTGGTTGGAAAATTCTCTCTGAGCGGGAAAATTCGAAAAAAAAATCGAAAATAGAGCTCCGCTGAAACAAGAATAACTTCGAGGTTTTTGGATGGAAAATTTTCATTTTTGGGATTTTTCAAGATGTAAGATTGATGTATCCACTTTAAAAATCGAAATCGCGATTCATGATACAGGGGGTGAAAAAATCGCTTTCAAAGTTAGGGATGACAAAATCGTGAAAAATCAATTTTTTCAAATTAGAACCCCATTTTTTTATGGCAGATATAGAATCTACGTTAAAAAATAATGTGAGTGTATGCATCACACCCTTGCCCTGAAGTGGATATTAACTCAGAAAATATCCATTTTTTTGGATATTTTCGTGAGGTTTACAGTTTATTTCATGACTGAATCACCCTGTATTCTTCGAAGTCCATGATGATATGTTCTGAAAAAATCAAACAAACACCACAAATCAATCCAAAAATACAGGGTGTCCACTTAACTGTCATTGTGAATAGTTTCTATAATAATGGATCACCCAGTATGATTTCTGGGTATTTCAGGTTTTTTCGATGTAACAACAACATATCTAGTGAAATAGTTCATTTTGCGAACGCTCTCGCTATGGAACTGACATATTTTATACTTTCAAAATAGGGCATGCATTCAATTATGGATAACACTGTATTCGTAACGATTTTCAGTCATATTCCTCCATATGGTGGCTCCCTGGGGATGGAATGAAATGTTTCTTGAGAAAAATTGAAGTTCATTCGATTCTGTTTCGAAATACGCGCGTAGTAAAAGTGGGTAATTCTCAACTTCAACGCCCTGTATCTCAAAAAGTAGTCATAGGTTTGAGTTGGGGTCATGGACACTTTTAATCAGTAGGCAAGTGCTACATTATACCAAAAAAGTAGAACATTTGACGGAACGCCCTTTGCCATAAGAAAAGTACGGGGTCCTTTCATTCAGCTTCTTTTTTTCCTGGGTTTAACCTAATCATCAATTAACCATCATTTAATACAAAATAAATTTCTATTACAATGAGTCAAGAGCTTTTTGTCTTAACTTCACTGTCATAACGCTTCATATTCTTCATGTTATAACATCGAGTCTTTTCTGATGTCTTTCCAAACACCAAGTGAGGCAACAGAAGATCGCGGATATAGGAGGAGGTCCAATAAGATATAATAAAGTGATTTTGGCACAATGAAATGGCAGCTCGTGACGAAAGTCAAAATTTCCTGAATAGTTAAACATCTGGAAATTATGGTCCTTCTTTTGTGCGATCTGAGGGGGCGTTGCCCTAATTTTTCGCCTATTCCCACATAATCGCATTCTTCGACCCATTCATGGTCCAGATCGCCGTGACAGCCCGCTAAATAGGCACAGATTCATCTGTACCATTTCTTTCCTAACGGGCGGTTCGTTCTTTCCTCCTTCCATAAAAACTTTCCATCTGCTCCGTCATTGTTTATAAATAAAATAAGTCGATCGTTACGAATCTTGGGAACTACAGTTCTAAAGTTTCGCAACTTAAAATTTAGGGGGGACGTTTTATTTAAATTATCACGCACCTGATGTTTGAGGATTTGACGTCTTAATTATGGACCCTTTCCGTTCTCTGCTATCAACGTTATTTGTCGCCCAAACTGAGTTATTTGAAACAATTTTTGCTCTTTAAATCCACTTTATATTATTAAATTATACGTTCATTCACACAGACACAAAAAAAATAGGAAACTATTTTATTATTGCTCCGTTTATAGTTCCCAACAAAGCGCTGAAGACTGTTATAAAGTCTCATCATGGTTTCGAATTTCGATTTATGTCAGAATTTGAGACAATTCTAAATTGAAGTGGCTTCGAGACGTTGACGTATCGAATACAAACGACCATTTCGATTCTATTTTTGATCGCAGAAAGTAATTAACTGGGGAATAGCTATGTTAATAGGTTATTTTTTGCAATACGTCCAATTCCTCTCATGGTGATTATGTCTATTTCGAGAAGAACGAAATGCACACTGTGGTGCATCATTTGGAAAGGCCACTCCAGAAATAACAACGATGGTACACCTGTGTTTCCGAAAATCCCACCGTTACAGATACAGATCTGAGGAGTGCATTATCATGCTTTACTTGTGTCAGTTGGATGCTCGCACATAAAGTGGTGAGATTTGGGGTAAAGTGAAGTTCCAAGTGGCGCAGCATGAATTACCAATTGCCAAATGGAATTAGTGTTTGATGTCGCAATCTTTCGAATCGAGGCGTGCTGGAGTTGGCAAAGAACAATCGAAAGGATAAGTCTGAAACTCGCAATCCTTTCATTAAGTCTCTGTCTGCTACGTAAAATGCTTTATATTAAGAAGTTTTAATTGTCCCGATTGTTATCAAGAATTGACGACCGGCATTTGCATAGCTTGTTTGAATGACGAGACGACTATGACAACCTATTGAATTAATAATAATTGGCGGCAGTTGTTCCATTCTCGTAAAGATCCGGAGCAATATTAATTCTAGACGAAAGCTTCCAGTTGAATTTCGCCAACCAACAGCACAGGTGGTTTGTAGACAATGGGTCGGAATTAAATTCGTTCTGAACTAATGGGTGATTTTTTAAGAGCTATGGGTGATTGAAAAAACCACATAAAATTCAGGACAATGTATAAAATCGATAGTACGGTCCATATAATTTAATGTTTGAAGAGTACTTCATGTAAATGTAGTATGTCACTACTCACTATACTCTGTTCAAATGTAAGAAAGAGCAATAATAACATGTTTGGCGCATCATTCACGATTTCTAGTACTTCAGAAATCATTGGGATTTCATTCCGAAAAAAAAACCGTGGGCAATTCTTCTGATGAGGTTCATATCGAAATCGTCAACCGAATCGATTATTTTTAACGACTGGGCTCTCCTCTTAGGTGGCGTCAATGTTTTATTCTCTTCATATTCTCTGAGAACTCTTAATACAGCTGAATCACTCAACCCTGAGGATTTCGAAACAATTCCTACTAAGTCTCTTTTCGATAAATCAGGATGTTCTTCCAATTCTTTCCGAAAAATGTTCAAAATTATCTCTTTTTCTTCAGCAGAGAAATGCGACCTTTTGGACCTTTTTCGTGGTGGTCCCCACATATCACCCTCAGATGCAGTATCCGTTTCCGAATTCGACATTGTTCTATAAACACTATACAAGGTCTTTCACGAGGAACCTCACCCATATTTATACGGGAAACTACTGAACGTATTTTCATGAAATTCAGCACTTATAAGTATTTCACGATGCTGATGAAATCTAAAATATTTTCAAGGCATGAGCACCTCCGGTTTTTCCGGAAATGACGTCAACTTCCGTTCTTCAAATTAGAACACCATTTTTTCATTGCAGAAATAGATTCCTTAGAAAATTTCAAGTTATTTTGATGTAACATTTTTCAGTTTTGGTTGGAAAATTCTCTCTGAGCGGGAAAATTCGAAAAAAAAATCTAAAATAGAGCTCCGCTGAAACAAGAATAACTTCGAGGTTTTTGGATGGAAAATTTTCATTTTTGGGATTTTTCAAGATGGAAGATTGATGTATCCACTTTGAGAATCTAAATCGCGATTCATGATACAGGGGGTGAAAAAATCGCTTTCAAAGTTAGGGATGACAAAATCGTGAAAAATCAATTTTTTCAAATTAGAACCCCATTTTTTTATGGCAGATATTGAATCTACGTTAAAAAATAATGTGATTGTATGCATCACACCCTTGCCCTAAAGTGGATATTAACTCAGAAAATATCCATTTCAGGGCAAGGGTGTGATGCATACACTCACATTATTTTTTAACGTAGATTCAATATCTGCCATAAAAAAATGGGGTTCAAATTTGAAAAAATTGATTTTTTGAAAGCGATTTTTTCACCTCCTGTATCATGAATCGCGATTTCGATTTTTAAAGTGGATACATCAATCTTACATCTTGAAAAATCCCAAAAATGAAAATTTTCCATCCAAAAACCTCGAAGTTATTCTTGTTTCAGCGGAGCTCTATTTTAGATTTTTTTTTTCGAATTTTCCTCTCAGAGAGAATTTTCCAACCAAAACTGAAAAATGTTACATCAAAATAACTTGAAATTTTCTAAGGAATCTATTTCTGCAATAAAAAAATGGTGTTCTAATTTGAAAAACGGAAGTTGACGTCATTTCCGGAAAAACCGGAGGTGCTCATGCCTTGAAAATATTTTAGATTTCATCAGCATCGTGAAATACTTATAAGTGCTGAATTTCATGAAAATACGTTCAGTAGTTTCCCGTATGGGTGAGGTTCCTCGTGAAAGACCCTGTATTGTAATGTTTGGCGACAAATAGCAAGCACGAAAGGGTGAAATGTAGACCATTATCTTCAAGAGATTGCATTGAAAATCATATTTTGGATAATAACCAAACCTTGTTTTGTCTATGATGAAAAAAGTGACAGCTAGCTAGTGACATTTCTATTATCCTGAATATAGTTCCTTCGCGTTTTGAAAACCACGTTTCTCTTTGGAAACCTTCAGTAACCCTTCACTGAGGGACCCACATTCGAGAACCTGTCGATTTATTTTGTTCCTCTGCCGAACAAATTTATGCATTCGTTTGAAAGGGGAAAACGCTCCATTTCCCGAGCCATTGATTGTGAAAGTTACGATGGAAATATAGAATATAATTCAGTTTCTGTTGGAGTTTCATGGGCTTATTTGCAGTCCACCCTTGAATGAAAGAAAAACGGATGATCCGGAGATGGGGGTGGATGGGATTGAGGCATCAAAATCAGCCGCGATTGTCGGCCACCAAATCGAAGAAACAGAAAGGAGGAGAAAGTTTTTGTCGGTCACGTATTACTGACGCCACTCGGAAATGCAAATTCGCAAGTTTGTTATGTGGCATTCAAGTTCCGACGGATTTATTAATATTTAAATAATACTTTACAATTCAAAATAAGCGAGTTTTAATGGAGTGAGAATTCGAAAGCGATATCAAATATAATTTGAGTCCGCACAAAAAGTGGGCCCCGTCCTTGCCAAAAATCAGATCTGGAAAAGTCGGGAGCTACTTTGTTATGCACCCTCAGCCACCCCGAGCAGTATTTCATTGTGATTTATCTGCACTTCGGTGAAAGAATCGAAAAAACTAGTCCAAATCAATCAAGCATTACTTGAGACTGAGACCTGCAGAAGATATAGGACCTGGGTCGTGGGTTCACCACGCTGAAAGAACCAGGACGGGGGCCACCCCAGTGGCGTCGCCCCCACCCCCTCCGATACCGGCCACTTCCCTCATACACCACCTGAATAATTTTCTCGAATCCGAACCAAATACGACCTAATTCAGGATCTCCCGAATTTATTGTGAGTATCCAGTGAAATGTCCACTGGAATCTGAATAACTGTGAGGAAAAGGTCTTGAAATTAACTAATCGCCTGGGTCTCGTCTCTGTTCCGCCACTGGACACTTTGCTGGTATCTTGTGGTAGTTGGATATGGACGCAGTTATTGCTTTATGCCAAGATAAGATTATCTCCATATAATTTATGCCTTTTTTAGGAAACCCTACGGTCTGACACTGTATATCGAATTTCATCTGTTTCGTCACTCTCCCCCAACTGTTTTTTTTTATGTTGCCGGGAATATCTTATTCTATGGACTTATAATTTCACGGATATAGATTGTGGATTGTTTCGAAAGGATGCCCTAGCGACCCCGAAGGAGATAAAGAAGTAATATTTCATCATATCTGTCTAGTACGAAAAGCATTAATGAATTGATTAACGAACCCGATAAAACGGAATCATTTTGCCTTGAAAAATATCTGTTTTGATTAGGGGCAATCGATCAAATTGATCTCGTGCGTTTGTATAACGTTTCCATACACTTATTATTTTTCCTTGAGGTCATACTTCGGTATTAATTAGTTTCTAGAAAAATGCTCGAATACGTCAAATGTATTTTGAATTATGCAACTTCTCGTGTATAATTGAGGAGTTTATCAAACAACCCTCTACTAGGGGTGGGGGGTAGTTGACTTTTTAAATTGACAACCCTCACTTTTTGAACCAGAAACTTTCTTCGAATCAAAAAGCCAATTAATCTTTTTAGTCAATTCCGAAAAAATCGATTTTTCTCAATTTTTCTTCCAATTTTTCTCATTTGTGAGGATAGCTTGAAATTTATAAAAAGGTCTGGGGTTATTCATTCATTTATTTACATACAACAAGCCAGAAGCCCAATCATGGGTGTACATAATACACTGCGCAAAAAAATTAACGCACATTATGGAAATCTCAAATTTATTCTACGACTGAAGGTGTTCTCAATGATAATTATTTTTATCAGAATTATGCATGCATATGTTATCCACTTTCAACGTTTTTCTTCAATACAGATGTTTTCTCCCAGCAGGAATAAAAAAAGATGATATCAGATTTTGAATGTATTGGCTCCATTCTAAAATCAGTTGTTCTCGATCAATTCTAGTGATCAATAGTTTTTCTTTCGTTTGATTTTCTACACTCGATCGCTATGCAACGCGAAACACGCAATTTGACCCAAGAGGAATGTGCCGAAGCGGTAGTTTTGCAGAAAGGTTTGGAGTTTCCCATACAAGTGTGTCCAGAATTTTGCAGCGATTCAGGGAGACAGGTATGAATGTCCGAAGACCAGGACAGGGTAGACCACGGGTAACAACTGCCATTCAAGAACGTTACTTGAGAGTTTCTTCGTTGAGACAACGGTTTGCAACCGCTCGCCTCCTTCAAAATCAGCTTGAGCAAACTCATGAGGTGCAAATTAGCACTCAGACAATAAGAAATCGCCTCAGAGAATATGATTTAAGGCCTCGTGTCGCGGCAAGAGGCCCAGCTCTTACCCCAGCCCATCTAAGGGCGCGTTTGGATTTTGCGAGAGAGCATATATCCATTGGGAAGAGACCGATCGGGAAAGAGTTCTCTTCAAAGATGAGTCTAGATTCTGCCTCTACCATTGTGTTCGACGTTCCCTTGAATACAGACGTCCACATGAAAGATATGCTCAGTGCAATTTCCTGAATACTACTGGTTTCGGGGGAGGATCGATTATGAAATGGGGTGGAATATCTTTGACTGCTCGCATAGACCTAGTGGTCGTTGATAATGGAGCTATGAATGCTGATAAGTACATAAGGAACATTCTTGAAGAGCATGTAGTGCCATTTGTCCCATACATTAGTGAAAATTTCATTTTTATGGACGATAATGCCAGACCCCATCGTGCGTGCATCGTTCAGGAGTACCTTGAAGAGGTTGAAGTCTCTCGAATGGAATGGACAGCAAGAAGTCCAGATCTCAATCCGATTGAGCAGGTTTGGGACAACCTCAATAGAAGGCTGAGAAGTTCAGAAAATCACCCAGCTACTCTTAATGACTTGGGAATCCAACTCGGAGAAATCTGGGAAGGATTAGATCTGAACATTTTAAGATCACTCATTTTGAGTATGAACCGTCGTTGCCGAGCTGTAATTAACGCACGGGGTGTAAATACCAAGTATTAAATCACTTATCAGCATTTCAGTATTTTGAAAATTGTTCATTTCTCTTCTTTCACATAAGATTCGGTGAAATCCTGAATTTTTCTTCCATTTAATGTGTCTTGTTTCGTTCAAAACCTTCCCGAGAGAACATAAAAATAAGTAATAAAGTCAATGTAGAGTTAACTTTCATTAAAATTGAGATTTTCAGAATGTGCGTTAATTTTTTTGCGCAGTGTATATTTAGTCTATAATGAAACAAATGCGATAGATCTTAATTCTTGCAACAGCATGTAGATATGATGTTCTTCAATTTGTTACAGATGCCTGCGGGCTGAGCGACGTGGCCCACATAGAATCGATCCAGGAAAAGTCCCAGTGTGCCCTCGAGGAGTACTGTAGGTCCCAATACCCAAATCAGCCGACCAGATTCGGGAAATTGCTGTTGAGACTGCCGAGTCTTAGGACCGTCAGCTCAGCTGTAATAGAACAATTGTTTTTCGTTAGGCTCGTTGGTAAAACGCCAATTGAAACGCTGATCAGAGATATGCTTTTGTCGGGCAGCAGTTTCTCTTGGCCGTACATGTGATACTTGAAGCTGTACTAGGTACACTAGTCAACTTTTTTATGCGTGGGTGGTATTCGCTACAAAGTGCCAAAAATTTTGCTCTCTAACGACGGACTACTTGGGCAAGGTTAACTCCAGAGTGACATATCAAATCAACGGGTCAAGAAAATCACATATTCCCAATTCTCGAATCGAAGAATTTTCGGTAGGACTTCAGAATATGAACTTTCTTCGATTGAATTTTCAATAGAGAAAATTTCGTTTTATTTTCTTATATCTAGGAAATTCATCAGTATTTTATTAAATACTGTGAAATATGTAATTTTTCACTTTTCTTCCGGCTTTTTTATTTTGTACTACTTTCCTAGTTAGCTCTACAGAGGCTTCCTCTTCAAAAAAAAATTCCGTAATCGATAGTAAGAACATCGGAAGACAATCGATCATATCATAACTTTTTCTGGGGAAACCTCAAATTTTTCGAATAAATGATCAAAAATTTGTAGGAGCCATCAATTTAAAGTGTCTCATAGTTCTTGAGATAATTAGCACATTTTATTAAATTCGAATGCATTGGTCCAGTTGACTTTATCTCTGAAAATTCACGGAAATGAATACTCTCGACATTCATCACAGAAAATCACCCTGATCACAATCTTATTTCTTGGCCCCAAGTACTGAA
This sequence comes from Adalia bipunctata, assembly GCA_910592335.1. Classification (NCBI taxonomy): domain Eukaryota; kingdom Metazoa; phylum Arthropoda; class Insecta; order Coleoptera; family Coccinellidae; genus Adalia; species Adalia bipunctata. The sequence continues at coordinate 3,788,902 of OU342957.1, forward strand.
ACAAGTCAACCCGACGAATTTTCGAAATTTTCCTGTCGTATCTAAAATTGACAATTCAATCGGAGATGTTCTATATTATGAAGTAAATCCGAATATTTTTCTCAGTTGTCTTGAACGAATTTACACATGAGTAACATGAAATAATTCAAACCTGAAATGATTACTGCAGTTTGAGAAAAAAATATGTGATTTCGAGGAATTCCATTGGTACCCATCACCTTTTCTGAGTGGTAATTTAGCCGGAATTGGCCAAAAATTGGCTCTATCAAAACAAAAATGTTCCTTTTTATATCAAAACGAATCAAATAACTGTTTATTTTAAATTTAGCATTATTGTGTATTATCACAACACTTATACATATTTTATTGGCAAATTGTACCATATGTATATATAAAACTGTAGTTATATAATCTCGGAAAGAGTTTTTTGATTTTTAGAACTTGCCATTGCGTGATAGTTTCGTTCGCGTCATCAAAATAAGCCGAATTATAATTATCGAAAAATGTCGAAATGACTTGCATCACTCACAATATTCCATATCGAAAATTTTCGTTTTAATTCACAACGGCAGTTCTTCTCTGGTGTCATAATATGATTTAGTCAATATTTGTTTTTTTATAATTTGTGGTTATTTGTTATAAGTTGTTATGATGTTGTTATGATTGTAAACATGTCTTAATTCACTGTCTATATATAGATATATTTAAATTTAGGTGGCCAGTTGATCTTATACTCCAACCTTACATAATTTTTTTGAATTACCTTCAAAATATTTCAATTAGAATAGACAAATTTCTGTCTGAAATATTGAACAGGATGCTATCGCAAATCGGATCAAAATTGAATATTGGTGCAGATTGAAATTGTTGAAAAATTGGTATGTATTTATCAACTTCATTTCCACAGTGATTTGAATGGAAATTTCATCGAATTGTTCCTATTTGAATTTCATCAGGAGTACCTGGAACATACTTCAGTTCAAATATTGTGTCATAAAATAATTACCTAATGTTTTCGAATTTGACTGATATTTAAATTGTGAAAAACCAGTAAAATTTCGAATATTTGTTAGTTCTAGTGCAATTTATATATACTCGAACCCTTGTTTATGTTTTTTTATAGCCAGGTTTTGAAAATATGTATGTAAGTTATTCACGAAGAAATCGAAGGTCAACGAATAATACATAGAATTAAAGATTTCTTCCAATTGTAAAGATTTGTACATATCTAGAAAGTTAATAAACATGTATTTATAAGTTCCATTGTTTCAGTTTTGTACCTAATCGATAACTATCCTTGTGCGACAATGAAACCATTCCATGATTGTCCACTAAAACGCCGTTTGATTTTTAGAGACGACGAAGAATTTTACAAGCAATAATGCCGAATTGGACTATTCAGGACTTTCCCAATAATTTTTTCTCATTTTGTTAGTTGCGTGAATACAATGTGTTGAGAATGAAAAATAATACTGCTCTGTTTCAATACTTCTGACGCACCCTGTATAAATAAATATACATCGCAATGTTATTTTCTATATAGAAAATAACAGAATTGAAATCACCATTTATGAACCTTGTAGCAAACAGAACAACTAATTTTGTAATTCTTTGAAGCCGAATGGATTAAAAAAACATTCTGCGAAAATGATAAATATTCAAAAAGTTGCTTGTATATTCCAAAGGGATTCAAATAAATGTGAGCTATTTTTGCTTCATTTGATTCCTAATTTATTAATAACGCATCGAGATAGTTTAAGATATTTATCTTTGCTCCATTATTTTCTTTTTGATCCAATATATTATGCCAAGATTGCATTTGTTGTTGCTCTCATCAGATTTGATGTAATCGCTTCAGGAATAATTGTTTAGCACGAAACAAAAAATATCGATTTTCATATTCGTTTAAAGGAATTCCTTCCTCTATATGAAATTCCGGATGGTTATAAATGGAGTGTTAAGAACTAGGTACTGAAAATCTGGCTCAGGCGGCCTGTGAATGATAAATGAACTTCTTTTACATCACTTCTGATTTTCAGGTCGAATTACAGACCCTTTTCAAGTCAACAAATAGATGTGTTACATATTTTGTTACCAACTGCTAATCGTTCTCGCTAATAGTTTTTCTTTATACGCGTTTTCTGGGCTCGAATTTGTCGTCAGTCCGAGGGTGATTAATGAACTTCGAATTACCGAAACGGTCCTAGTAATCGTGTTTGTCGAGGTGTCATTTTTGCCGGACTTTCATTAGGGCCAGCTGTATTCACTTATGGGTGAATGGAACTAAACGGTTTTTCTGTCGGAAGCCAATTCTTCGACCATTATTATTCACCAAATTAGCACTAGGAATTCAGCAAGATAATAAATTTGATAAACCGAAAGCTGCACTGATCGATTTCTCACTGAGTTAAAGTTCCCCAAAGCAATCTGTCAAAGAGATCATATTTGTGAAGTCAATTCTACTCAGAATCTATGAGAAATTTAAAAAAATATATAATGAACTGCTCGTCACGAAAGAAGCATTCGTGTGGACCTCATTTTAATATTGAATGAGCCGAAGCTCAAACTTCTTTATTAGTTTATTAATTATTTATTTAATGAAAATTTATAGAAAATGGATTCGTGTTTGCAGATCGTAACATTGTAACAACGGAGTTTATGGGACAAATCTGACTTTATCTGGTCAGGAATGACGCAATCATTGCCTTGTTGTATTCCCAATCTTTAATAGCTCGAATTGACCTTTAATTGACACCAATAAAATTCTTAAAACAGAGGGACAAATGTTCTGGCGCCGAGTCAAACATTGCAATCGTATTTTTTAAATTGGGAGAGACAAACTTCGCTCACTCTATTAGGGGGTTTTCAAGACGTCTGTTTTCAATTTCACGATTCACAAGTTGTACCCATCCAAAATGAATCAAACACCCTGACAGCTATTGACAATCTAGTAAACATTTTTTTGTTTTCCTGATAATTTCAATTATCAAAGGAAGAAAGAAGAAGAAGGAACTTAATGTGAAGCTTTGTAAATCCTTGTGAAACTCTGGAAGGCTTCGTTTATTCTTGTGAAACTTTGGAAAGCTTTGTTAATTCTTGTGAAACTTTGGAAAGCCTTGGAAATTCTCGTGAACTTTGAAAAGATTTGTGGATTCTTGTGAAACTTCGGCTTTAGAAATTCTTGTGAATCTTTGGAATGTTTTGTAAATTCTTGTGAAACTTTGGAAAGATTCTTAAATTCTTGTGAAACTTCGGAAAGCTTCAGAAATTCTTGTGAAACTTCGGAATGTTTTTTAAATTTTGTGAAACTTTGGAAAGATTCGTAAATTCCTGTGAAACTTCGGACAGCTGTAGAAATTCTTGTGAAACTTTGGAATGTTTTTAAATTCTTGTGAAACTTTGAAAAGATTCGTAAATCCTTGTGAAACTTCGGAAAGCTCTGTAAATTCTTGTGAAACTTCGGACAGCTTTAGAAATTCTTGTGAAACTTCGGAATGTTTTGTAAATTCTTGTGAAACTTTGGAATTTCGTGAATTCTTGTGAAACTTCGGAAAGCTTCAGAAATTCTTGTGAAACTGTAATTTTCTGAAATTAAAAATAGATCCTCGAAATATTCAATTACGTAATTGCTAAGCTTCTTGAAATTTCACCGCCATTTCTTCTCAAAATCGATTATTCTTGATAAGGTCCAATATTTTCTTGAGATATCAAAGGTTTTCCCCACATTAGATGTATAGAAACTAAAAAAGAGTCATTTAAACATCTCGATAATAACAATGTTATATATGAGAATTAATTCGAGAATTAATTCAAATCATGACCATTAACAATCTCCAATTAACCGTGATCAGAAAGGAAAAATTGATTCTTCGTTTCTTTGAAGCAGCCTGTACTTCCTGGTTAGGAAAAGATGAGTTGAGTTCACGTAACTTGATTGACAGAACAGAATCAACGCTTGTGTCATCCCCCTTGAAAAATTCAATTCGAACCGGTCGTGTCTAGTTGATAAAAATAGCGACTTTTGAATGGATTCATCTCCGTTATCAGTCAATCTCTCAAAAGAGCATATTTTTGTTGAAAAGCCGGCGTAGACCATTTTAACGGCAGATAACTTCTGGAATTCGAATCCTGACAAAATGAAAAGTGTCACTCCAACTCCTCCATCCTTTGTGCTCGATGTCAGAGGTTATGCGATAAAAAAGTTCATTTCCTTTCATAAATATACATCGTTATTATTCAATGGAAATATCCGATACTTGAAAAGTGCCTTATTCATGGAATAATGTATGCAAACTTGTACGATTTCACGTTGTTACTACTGTTTCGAATTCATTAGGTTTACAGAAATCCAGTGTGCATTGTTAACTCCACATTATCTCATAAGAAATCTGTTTCAATATTCATGAGGATATCTCTTCGTTTTTTGAAGAGGGTTAATACGAACCTTATCGAATGACAGATATTATTGCTATATTCCATAACTTACTCCTCGATATTACATTTCACTGATATTTAGACATATTACACCGAAAAATCGGAATATGTGAACCCTATTTATACCTGAACTGGGAAGATCTATTTTATTTTTTTATGTCCAACTTTGCGATGACAATGTCAGATTGTATTCAGTGGGGATTAATCAAATGGAATGAATTTATCATCTACACACATCGTCAAAGTCTTGGCCCCTAGGCTTTTCAAGAAATAGACAATCATTATTCTGGAAATGGGATGAATATTTGACGATGAATGTATGTAAAGTAACCAAGATAATGAATTTATTCCATTGGTATTTTCCACGGATTTTCACATCAGTATTGCCATATGTCGAAACCTATGGAAAACCGAAATAATTGTGAGAATTAATTTCCTAGACAGTCCAACTAACTACTATTCCTTCCCGAGTATCAGTGCAAATCAATCTCCACGGTGAGAATCCGAATTCCCCATACTACTTTCGTAATCAGCCAATGCGTCTGAGCCCCCTATAGCAGTTTTCCAGAGTTCTGCAGACTGAAACTAATTTTCCACGTAACGTGGGAAGGCTGGACAATAAATCGTCCTGATTCCTCGAATGAAGACGCGGTAATAGCTCTGAATTCTGCTCTCCTGTAACGAGGGTTTGTCGTTACTTTGTCAGGCCACCTGAGCACCAATTACAAAATTAACCACCAAGAAGTTTTCACTTTCACCCTAACTGCTGAACAGCTATTCCAGTGAATAATATCGCGGAGCATCAGCCTTTATCTTGTAATTTTGTTCGGAGCAGCCGTTTGAAAAAGGAATTATTTTGAGAGGGTGCTGCGGAATATTCTAGATTAACGCAGTCGTATGGGATATCAACTTTGGAAAGATTTTGAACAGGCGGGCACAGGTACAAAAAAAAACTGAATTGATCCCAACTCGATACTCTTTTTTAACTTTGTACATACAGGTTTCGTAGTTCTACTACAATTTCATACTGGAGTAGTTCCAGCTGTGCAAAAAGGTATTAAAATGTCAAATGTCTCCTGTATGCTTATTTCTTGAGAATTTTGAAAAGTGGGGAATTCCAATGGTCGCTTGTTCGTTTAGAAGTTTTTCTGTCGGCTTTTTCGAGTACTTCATTTTTCGAAATGAACTAATTTGTCCAATATTTTTCAGTAAAATTTCAAAACTCGATTTTTGATTTCCGTACAAGAAAATAGCATAACTGAATCTTCAACCATGTTTATATACGTGAACTATTTCCAGTATTAACAAAGAAAACAGTTTCCTGGTCTTTGGAATTATTGAATCCACATAATATTTTCAAAATTAATTACACTGCGCAAAAAAATTAACGCACATTATGGAAATCTCAAATTTATTCTACATCTGAAGATGTTCTCAATGATAATTATTTTTATCAGAATTATGCATGCATATGTTATACACTTTCAACGTTTTTCTTCAATACAGATGTTTTCTCTCAGCAGGAATAAATAAGACGATATTATCAGATTTTGAATATATTGGCTCCATTCTAAAATCAGTTGTTCTCGAATCTCGATCAATTCTAGTGATCAATAGTTTTTCTTTCGTTTGATTTTCTACACTCGATCGCTATGCAACGCGAAACACGCAATTTGACCCAAGAGGAATGTGCCCAAGCGGTAGTTTTGCGAGAAGAAGGGTGGACAATGGACATACACAAGAATTGCAGAAAGGTTTGGAGTTTCCCATACAAGTGTGTCCAGAATTTTGCAGCGATTCAGGGAGACAGGTATGAATGTCCGAAGACCAGGACAGGGTAGACCACGGGTAACAACTGCCATTCAAGAACGTTACTTGAGAGTTTCTTCGTTGAGACAACGGTTTGCAATCGCTCGTCTCCTTCAAAATCAGCTTGTGCGAACTCATGAGGTGCAAATTAGCATTCAGATATTAAGAAATCGCTTCAGAGAATATGATTTAAGACCTCGTGTCGCGGCAAGAGGCCCAGCTCTTACCCCAGCCCATCGAAGGGCGCTTTTGGATTTTGCGAGAGAGCCCATTGGGAAGAGGCCGATTGGGAAAGAGTTCTCTTCACAGATGAGTCTAGATTCTGCCTCTACCATTGTGACCGACGTTCCCTTGTATACAGACGTCCACATGAAAGATATGCTCAGTGCAATTTCCTGAATACTACTGGTTTCGTGGGAGGATCGATTATGGTATGGGGTGGAATATCTTTGACTGCTCGCACAGATCTAGTGGTCTTTGATAATGGAGCTATGAATGCTGATAAGTATATAAGGAATATTCTTGAAGAGCATGTAGTGCCATTTGCCCCATACATTGGTGAAAATTTCATTTTTATGGACGATAATGCCAGACCCCATCGTGCGCGCATCTTTCAGGAGTACCTTGAAGAGGTTGAAGTCTCTCGAATGGAATGACCAGCAAGAAGTCCAGATCTCAATCCGATTGAGCAGGTTTGGGACAACCTCAATAGAAGGCTGAGAAGTTCAGAAAATCATCCAGCTACTCTTAATGACTTAGGAATCCAACTCCGAGAAATCTGGGAAGGATTAGATCAGAACATTTTAAGATCACTCATTAGTCATTTTGAGTATGAACCGTCGTTGCCGAGCTGTAATTAACGCAAGGGGTAGAAATACCAAGTATTGAATCACTTATCAGCATTTCAGTATTTTGAAAATTGTTCATTTCTCTTCTTTCACATAAGATTCGGTGAAATCCTGAATTATTCTTCCATTTAATGTGTCTTGTTTCGTTCAAAACCTTCCCGAGAGAACATAAAAAATAAGTTATAAAGTCAATGTAGAGTAAACTTTCATTAAAATTGAGATTTTCAGAATGTACGTTAATTTTTTTGCGCAGTGTTTTTTCCCAAAGTGAATAAACATTTGGATGAATGCGTAATTACTACGACCTCTATGTAGAAAGAACAACGTTGCTTATTCATCTGACAGAAAAAGACTATAACCTAACATTTTCAAAATGATCACGGTGAAATGTGTCAGAATGTCATGACCAACCGGGTCACTTCATAAAAGCGAATGAAGTATAGCTATGGGTTTTAGAAATTTCGTTGTATGCATGAGAAATTCGAGTCGGTAGCTCTTGGGATCGTCGGTGCGACAAGGCATTTCTTTCGGGGCATAGATGAGGCTCACCTGTTGCAGGTAATCAGGCACTAAATAGATGAGACGAGCGGGGGAGGATAATATGGGCGTATCTATTGACACTTTTCAAGTAGCCAATCGCAGCGGGTCAACGGTTGCCAAGGTTACCGACTTTGTCCTTAGTTCTTCAGCATCCGAAATCTGAAATCGAGATAATTCGAAAACGGAGGAGGAAAACCCCTTAATCCAGGCTCAACTCGCTGATCAAAAGCGACATTATAGCCAAAAGGCGTGAGAAAATGGCCACATCGATCGGTCGCAGGACGCAGCCTTTCGGTATTCTTTTCGTCCTCATCCTTGACATCGATGCTCGCTTGCCTTCTTGAGATTTTTTTCGATAAACGGTTCCTACGAAGATGAGGAAATGGGCGCCCACAGAGTCACAGACCTCTTTTTAAGGATTATCAATCACGTTATCTGTATATTTCTGCTTAAAATACAAATAATATGTCAAATTTTAAGTTGCCAAGAAATGAGGGACGAACAAAAATTCGTATCTCCGAAACAATTGGGCCTGCATGGATAATTTTTTTCACCCGTATATCGACAAAGAAATACTCTTTTCACTTATGTTCTCAAAAGAAATTGGTCGTAAGGAATATACAGAAACGAAAACGTTTACCTAAGATTTTTTTTCGCGATAGTTTTCTCACCGAAAAACGTCCATTTGAATGCTCCACGAATACCAATCTGAAACTTCTTAGATATTGTTTTCATTTTTCTTTGAAAGTTCATATCTCCGAAATGAATGTTTCGGACAGTTTTTTAACCGAAATAGGTGCATTTGAATGCCTCACGAATAATAACCGGTAAATGACCCGAGAAAGCCGTCTGGATTTGACGAAAAAATTATTTTTGGTATTTTATTGTTTTCATTAATCTTTAAAAATTCATATCTTCGAAACGAATGCCTTTTTCTCGATTGTTGCTTAACTGAATTACGTGCATTTGAATGCTTCACGAATACCAACCAGTAAATGACCCAAGAAAGCCGTCAGGATTTGACAAAAAAATTATTTTCGTTTTTTTTCTCGTTCTCATTAATCTTTAAAAATTCATATCTCCAAAACGGATGCCTTTTTCTCGATTGTTTTTTCATTGTAATACGTGCATTTGAATGCTCCACGGATACCAAAAAGTAAATGACCCAAGAAAGCCGTCTGGATTTGATAAAAAAAAATTTTGTTTTTTTATTGTTCTCATTAATTTTCAGAAATCCATATCTCCGAAACGAATGCCTTTCTCTCGACAGTTTTTTCACCAAAATAGGTGCATTCGAATGCTTCACGAATACCATCCAGTAAATGACCCAAGAAAGCCGTCTGGATTTGACGAAAAAATTATTTTTGGTTTTTTATTGTTTTCATTAATCTTTAAAAATTAATATCTCCGGAACGATTGCCTTTTTCTCGATTGTTTTTTCACCGAAATACGTGCATTTGAATGCTTCACGAAAGCCAATCTGGAATTAACAAAAAAATAGTTTTTGTTTTTTTTTTGTTTTCAGTTTTCTTTGAAAATTCATATCTCTGGAAGGAATACCTTTTTCTCGGTTATCTTGTCAATGAAATACAGGCAACCAACCTGTAAAAGACCCAAGGAAATCGTCTGGAATTAACAAAAAAATTTCCTGTTTTCTTATTGTTTTCATGAAACTTCGAAAATTCATATCTCCGAAATGAATGCCTTTTTCTCAAAAGTTTTTCCACCGAAATACGGGCATTTGAATGCCTCACGGAAACCAAACCTTGAATTGACCTTGACATGACCTGCACCCGACCTTGACCCGACCTTGACTTGACCCTGATCGACCTGGACTCGATATTACGGAGATATGCATTTTCGATGAAGAATGAAAACAATAAAGAGGCCAAAAATATGTCGAGAAAAAAGAATTCGTTTCGAAGATATGATTTTTTTAGGAAAAATTAAATAATAAAAAACCAAAAATGATTTTTTCCTTGAGTCATTTTTCTGTTGGTATTCGTAGATATAGCATTGAAATGAACGTTTTTCGGTGTAGAAACTTTCACGAAACAGGCATTCGTTTCGGAGTTATGAATTTTTGAAGAAATATAAGAACAATTAAAAAACAGAAATAATTCTTTTGGTAAATTCCAGACGGCTCCCATAAGTTATTTCCCGGTTGATCGTCTTGAAGCATTTTAGTTCGAGTTAGGATTTTTTACATGGCAAAAAGCTTTAAATTTTTTCTTTTTTTGAAATCCTTGTGTCGTGACAAATTCATTTGAGAACGTTTGTGGATAAAGTATTTCGTTGTCGACGTTTCGTTGTGAAAATTATTCATGTATGCCCAATAGTTTTGGAGATATGGATTTAGTTCGAGTTAAAAAAATAGTTTATGAAAAAAACTTCCGATTTTTTCATTTTTGTTAAATCTTTGAAGTGTACCAAATTTATCTGAGAACATGGTGATGGATCGAATTGTTCCAGGACGTTCTCCAAGTATCGTTGACTGAAGATCACCATATCGAAAGTGAGGTGGAAGGTCCATTAGGGGGTTTTGCATGAGTCCAATTCATTAATTATGAAATGGGCAAGCGCCACTTTCGACTAACCACCGCACCATGGATAGAAGCTGCTTTTAAAGCTTGAATAAATAATGAAGTTTTAAGTAGAATTAGATGATAAGCTGTTGAGGGAATCATTACTAGCTTTCACCAAAGCTCAGCTGCGTTCGGCAGTATCGCAAATTGGGGAACTTTCGTTCTTCAATGTGATATAGAAATGGCGAGAATGTCATTCATTTCGGACTTCGGTCACTGATTTCCTGTAAAATATCTAAGGATTTTGTTTTTGCAAGAAAAATAAAATCATCGTTTTATTTTTTCTGAGTATGACTCACTCTGTATATCCTAGAAATGATTTACAAAGCTGAAATCACCTTCAGGCGAAGATGAAAAGTAAATCAATGAATTTCTCTCAATTCTTTCTTCAGACATCGGGGAAAAACTTTCTCTTCCAAGCGGGTGGAAATTATAAATGACAGGCACTTACTGTGACAGGCATCAAGACAAATTGTCATATGTCAACAGAGGCAAACACGAAATATTTTCGTTATCGTCAATTTATAGAATTGAAGAAGTGTGTTGCTCCAAAGTACCTCGGGGAATCCCGAGCGAATAAAAAGAAAATACGGAATCGGTAGATTCGCTCGGCATTTCTTTATACCCACTTTGGGGGGAGAGGAGGTTCATATAGCGAGTGCACTGATGGAATGCAAATAAGGACTGAACGATTCATGCTGTTTAATTTCTATAAATTTCAATCACTAGATGTAGGAGAGGATTTCCGAAGAATTAGGTTTCAAACATATAAAAATCTTTTTGGGTTATGAGAATCACCCCTCGTATTTTGCCCCAGAGGAAATCAATTACAAACAGCAACTATCGAATGCATTTATTTAATTCTATTTTGAGTTTCACAATAAAAAAGAGATAGCATAAATGCAACCCTAATCATTTCACTGCATGTGGATTTACATATCGCTCAATCGGTTTCAATGCTTTTGGTATCTGAAGTCTCAAGATTTAATTACCCATCAACTACTAGCATTAATTTCAATAGACATCGCATGTATAAAATATCAAATAAATATGATGATGAGATCACCAAAGGATAATATGCGGGCAATGAAAGTCAACGAACTTAGAAACGCACTCCAAGAATCTTTACGCGTCAAAACAAAAACAACATCATCACGTACATAATTGAAGTAGAATTAGCCATATTTCATCATCAAATGATTTGAAAATCTGTAACAATGCAATCAAATAAAGGGGTTGCCAGTAGAAAAAACTGACTTAATCCTCGTACCGCTTCTAACGAAGTATTATTTCAGTATAGTTATACTTTATAACGAAATGCATTATTTTATTTAAATTTGGGGAAAAAGTATAAGAAATGCAAAGAGTAACAAAAATATAATATTATATTCAATCTTCAATGATTAGCAACGACAGAAGTGACATCTAGTAGGGGATGATAATATTATTCATTAATTCACAAATATGAACTTACAGAATTCTGTGATTTCGTACATGGAATGTAGATCCAAAGATCAAAGCGCCCTGTTTTCTGAATTCTAACTCTCTGTTACAGACCATAGACAAACTACATAGTCTCTGTTTATGGTAATTGGTAACTACTTCGAAAAAAGTTTTTGTTGCAGAAAAAATGTATTTTTGGTAAAAATGAATATTTTCGAACAAACCCTTCAAAAACAGACTAGGACCATATAAATTACCACCTTGAACCTCGAATATCCTTTTTGAACGATGTATACCTCAAAGTTTAGTTGTCTAATAGGTGGAAATTTGAGGTTGTTCAATGCCAAAGTTATTATCAACTTTTCCAAAGAAACGAAATATTCTTGCTCCACTTTTCCCAAGCAGGCAAGGGTTGTTATTGCTGGTGCAGGCGTAGTGGCAAACTCAGTAGCTTACCATCTAACACAGAATGGTTGGACTGATGTGGTTGTCTTGGAACAAAACAAAATAGGTAGTGGTACCTCAAGATTCGGATCAGGCACCTTAGGACTTTTCAAACCTATAGCTCATAGAAATTTGATATGGTATAGCATTAAGTTGTATAAAGAATTACAAGAACTGGGTTATGATATAGGCTTGAAACAATGTGGAAGTGTTTACTTAGCCCAAACCAGAGACAGAATGTTAACTTTGAGAAGACGTATGGCTTACAACATACCCACAGGGCTAGACTGTGAATTGTTGGATGGGGAAGGCCTGAAAAAACTTCATCCATACCTAGAAGTGAGAGATTTAGAAGGTGGTGTTTGGATTCCGCAAGATGCAGTGGCTGACCCTAAGTCAGTGTGTAACGTTCTTGCCCTGTTAGCTCAACAATCTGGAGTAAAATACATCGAAAACACCAAAATCGAAAATGTACATACAAAACGTAGAACTGTAGACAAAATCCAAACAAGTAAAGGTAACATAAAATGTGAATTCTTTGTCAACTGCACAGGAATGTGGGCTAGAGACTTAGGCCTCCTTTCGACACCACAAGTTCACATACCTGCTTACCCTGCGGCCCATTATTATGGTACATCTGGACCACTTCCTGAATTTATCGAAGATACACTTCCCATAGTTAGAGATTTTGATTCAAACACTTACATAAGAGAATATGAGGGAGCGTTTTTGGTTGGTTGGTTTGAAAATGAAGCCCAACCTGCTTATGAAAATCACAAAGAAATTCCCAGCGATTGGATGACACCCTTGAAGATTGATGCAGAGAAATTACGTGAGTGAAATGTTTGTTAATTATCATTCCATTTCATTAAAATGTATGGTAATCATGAATTTGTGGGCATTCTTGACTAAAATGAAATATTCCAATGAGACCAATGATTTAATTCTCCTACTAAAATGTGTTGATCTTTAGGATAATCATTGAAGTGGTAATTGAATTAAGTCAAAGAATGATGAATTATACATTATTATTTGTAACATCAACATTTGATACTCACAAATTCACATGTGAGTTATTAGAATATGTAGGAAACTTATTTTTTTTTATATAGGTCCTTTGTGGAACTGTGCCGTTCATAGAATACCGATACTTTCTGATTGCTATGAGCCTGAGTATGTGAATTCTCCTGATAACTTCACTCCTGATGGCAGGTGGATTCTTGGTGAAGCTGCAGAAATAGCGAATTATTTTGTTGCATGTGGTATGAATGGCAACTCCCTACAGGGAGCTGGTGGCATTGGTAAAGCAGTTGCAGAATGGATTATTGAAGGACAGCCAACTCAAGATCTCCTGCCATTCAACGTCCAGAGATTCCTGAATATTCACAACAGTAGACCTTATTTGAAACAAAGAATAAGAGAAGTTGTTGGAAGGTATAATTGATATTAAAAATTCACCATCTTCTTCTGAACAATTTTGTTCAAGACATTATGCTGTACTCTACCCACATCAGTGTGAATATAAATATGGCAGAAATCTCAGATGCTCACCGCTGTATAGTGTGCTGGAAGATCGTGGTGCAGTATTTGGTATCAAAATGGCATATGAGAGAGCTCTCTATTTTGATACAACACATGAAAGTAGGCACAGTGTTCTAATGAAATTTATTTTACTGAACTTCAATATTTCCTTTATTCCTTTTGAAATTTGTTCTCATTAATTTGTTTATTTGAAAAATTCATGAATACAATATTCTGAGGATAGAAGCTTAATCTACATAGTTGATATTTCAATCTATTTTCAGAGAATCATCCAAAACCTAAGATGCCAGCAGGTACTTTTTATAAACCGAAATTCTTTGATTTCATGAAAGATGAATACAATGCATGTAGAGAAGGAGTTGGCATAATCGACATGTCCTCTTTTTCAAAAATTGAGATCAAGGTAGATCATCTTTAATTATTTGTCACCCAATTGATTTATTGTATTTTAGGGGAATGGCAACGAAGCTCTGAATTATCTACAAATGTTATGTTCAAACGATATGGACATACCTATTGGTACAATTGTGAGAACAGGCATGCATAATGATAAAGGCGGTTATGAGAACGATTGTATGATTGTTAGGCAATCTGAAAAAGAGTGAGTTTTCTGTAATTGTCCTCTTAATCTTAATTTTGCTTTTTATGTTTTGAATTGAAATTTGAATGTGAAATCAATTAGCTGAAAGAGTTTATGTAATGTTCAAGTTTGCAAGATTAAAAAAAATCTATTGTAAATGGAGAGAAGCTCAATAACGCGGATAAAAATTTTTATGTTAATATCAAGTTGTTTGTGCTTATTTTTGCTGATATTGAGATTGTTGTGCTTTAATGAAATTAAACACCAAAGTTATATTTGAATTTCAATTCTTTTTTGATAAGTGATTTTTTAAAACATTTGTGTGGAACTGCAACGTTTCTGGTTTGAAAAATTAATCATTTTGCAGTTTCTTTATGGTGTCCCCTACAAGCCAACAAACACGAATTTTCGAATGGATGAACAGGCATTTACCTCAGAAATCTTCAATTGTGCTGAATGATGTAACATCCATGTACACAGTGATCAATGTAGTGGGACCAAAAGCGCCAAATATGTTGATGGAATTATCGAACACAGATTTGAACTTGCAGCCTTTTTTGTATAAGAAAGTTAATGTAGGTTATGCATCTGATGTAATGGTTATGTCATTTACACATACTGGGGAGCCTGGATACTGTCTATATGTGCCATCGGAATATGCCCTCCATGTCTATTTTCAATTGATTAAGGTATTAAATGAACCTATAGGTGGCAATGTCTCATGAAAATTCCTTCATTTATCATGTTACAGGTGGGTTTGGACTATGGGGTGAGAGATGTAGGGACTCTGACACAAAGGTTCATGAGAATAGAAAGATTTATTCCATTTTGGGCTGAGGAGCTGTCAAGTTTCACAACTCCATTCGAAGCAGGAAACGGTTATTCAGTAAGGCTTGATAAGGTAATCATCAATCCAGTGTATTGAAAGTTTACTAAAATGTGATAAAATAAATATTCATATGAAGGGGTACCTATTCGAAAACTTTAATCCCAATTACCTTTTCTTTACGAATTTTTTTTTCAGTTTATTCAGTGAACTAAACCCTTCATGTTCCTATTTGCAGGAGGAAAACTTCATTGGCAAGCTAGCTCTGCAGAAACAAAAGCATCAAGGTGTGTTCAAGCAACTTGTTATGTTCCATCTTGAAAACTTGGATCCTGAAGTGGATATATGGCCCTGGGGAGGTGAACCCATTTATAGAAACGGCAAATTTGTTGGAACTGTTACTTCAGCAGGGTAAGTAATTTCCTTATCACCCAATACAATACACACAAATACATGCATTCCCAGAAGTCTTGCACCCTATCCATTGTTTGCAATCAACAGCTTTAGTATTCATAAAGAAAAGTAAGATGATCAAATTTTTAGCACTACCGGCCCCCTGATGAGAAAAATGGCCTGTACATGACATCAGCCCCATTCAAAACAAAGTATTATTGTTATGCAAATTTTTTATTTCTTCCAGTAATCAGAAATGAATTGAGTGCAATGCTTCGCTTATAGTATTTGTTTTAAAATAACCTTCCTTGCTTTTTCAGGTACGCGTTTTCCTCAGACAAATTAATTTGTTTAGGATTTATAAGACGTTCTGACTCCAGCAAGGAAATTCCTTTGACAACAGATTATATTCTTAGCAAGGAAGCAACTTACCACATCGACATTGCAGGACATAAATTCGTAGCTGTTCCTCGCTTACATGCCCCAGTTCTTCCGCAAAAAAATCACAATTCAAATTACAAACCAACGCTCTCACATTATACTAGTGATATATCTACTTGAATTTAAGATGCAAAAAAAATTATTATGTGGCTGTGACAATATTGGTTACTTAATGTTAATATTTAGATTTCTAATAAATGGTTGAAAAGATTTATTTTAATTTAATTTTAACCTTTCTGATGATGTGAAACACCATGTTTTAAATTTCAAAGTAGCCATAAACCAATGTTTTACTGGTGGCGCCATCTAGTGGTAAGTGGGTTGAACTAACTACGGTTTTTGAATTACATGGGCGCCCGCAGAAATTTTTCTCAGGGGGGGGGAAATAAAAAAACGATAAGGCCATACAAATCTCAGGGAGGCCATGCCCACCCCCCTGCCGGCGCCCATGCAAAGTTGTTGAAAACCTCGAAGAAAAAAAAAACCAATGGTGGCGCCATCTAGCGGTTCGCACACGTACTAAAATAATTCCGCTAGATGGCGCCACCGAACTTCAACTATAGCTATAAGTACGGTGGCGCCATCTAGCGGAAAACAGGTCGAACTAACTATATCAATTGACCCCCTTAAAACTATAGCTATTTTAGTACCTGTACGAACCGCTAGATGGCGCCACTAGTAAAACAGTGGTTTTCGCAAACTTAGGTTTCAAAGTTGCCAAAACCAATGTTTTACTAGTGGCGCCATCTAGCGGTTCGTACAGGTACTAAAATAGCTATAGTTTTAAGGGGGTCAATTGATATAGTTAGTTCGACCTGTTTTCCGCTAGATGGCGCCACCGTACTTATAGCTATAGTTGAAGTTCGGTGGCGCCATCTAGCGGAAAACAGGTCGAACTAACTATATCAATTGACCCCCTTAAAACTATAGCTATTTTAGTACCTGTACGAACCGCTAGATGGCGCCACTAGTAAAACAGTGGTTTTCGCAAACTTAGGTTTCAAAGTTGCCAAAACCAATGTTTTACTAGTGGCGCCATCTAGCGGTTCGTACAGGTACTAAAATAGCTATAGTTTTAAGGGGGTCAATTGATATAGTTAGTTCGACCTGTTTTCCGCTAGATGGCGCCACCGAACTTCAACTATAGCTATAAGTACGGTGGCGCCATCTAGCGGAAAACAGGTCGAACTAACTATATCAATTGACCCCCTTAAAACTATAGCTATTTTAGTACCTGTACGAACCGCTAGATGGCGCCACTAGTAAAACATTGGTTTTGGCAACTTTGAAACCTAAGTTTGCGAAAACCACTGTTTTACTAGTGGCGCCATCTAGCGGTTCGTACAGGTACTAAAATAGCTATAGTTTTAAGGGGGTCAATTGATATAGTTAGTTCGACCTGTTTTCCGCTAGATGGCGCCACCGTACTTATAGCTATAGTTGAAGTTCGGTGGCGCCATCTAGCGGAATTATTTTAGTACGTGTGCGAACCGCTAGATGGCGCCACCATTGGGTTTTTTTTGGCTACTTTGGAATTTAAAATACGGGTTTTCAACAGCTTTGTAATTTAAAAATCGTAGTTAGTTCGACCGCTTCTCTGCGTTTAGCGCCCAGACGACGCCACTCAGAATCACTTATAATACTGGAGGGTTAGTGCAGAGACATAAAAAAAATACAGTTTGCTTAGTTGAAAATATAATATACATAATTTTACACTGAAGTTGATGCAAGAAGCCTCAATACATCAGACAGATTTTACTTTACAATTATTTAGTCCTCTCTATGAGATACATATTTTAATGATAACTTCATTAAGTAGTCAGAAAATTGGCACAGTTTTCACAGCATATTCGGAAAAATCAATATACGTCTTCAAAAATTCGACAACTTCGATCAGACAAACATTAGTACTGACTCAAACCATAGGTGAGATCTATAAATCAATCTTTTGTGGTTCCATAAGGACCAATTTCAAAAGACCCCAGTTATTTTCAAAAATGGATTGATACAATTAGTAGTAAAAGCCAAAGTAACCAAACTGATTTACAGATACAGACCCCACTCCATGTGAAATTCTGTGCCATTTTTTTACTTCAAAATTAACAATTAGTCAGCATAAAACCTACTTGCAATATTCAAGAATATAAAAAAGAAATATCAGATGGTTATGAAAATAGTGATCAATCTTAAAAAAATTCAATTTGTTCTTGTACAACAAGGCGTTATTTCATCCAAATGGAAATAAAACTGTTAAAAACAAAAACACAACAGTTCCATTACAAGATTATCAATATTGAAAGAAAACCCCCCAGAAATTTCTTGAGAGCAATTTCTTAGCTTGTGAATAGTAAAACTTTTTAGGAATGAACATATTGAATACTTTACGAATGTTAACAGGAGCTTTAAGAGGATTTCTTTAAAAGTGCTGATTATCTATAAAAGGTGAATGTGAAGTTATGTTCACAAATTTAACGAAATGCAGTTATCAAAAATATCTCTGTTAGTACAAATTGTCACTATATACACTTCCACTTCAAGAATGACTATCAAAACCTCTGAACTCTCAATAAGTTGAATCAAAGATATTATTGTTTTGGATATATACAAGTTTACTTAATTTACCATTCTTGTCTGCCATTTAATTAAAAGTATAATATATAAAGTAAACTAACACATGTCTTTTAAATATCCACATCACCCAAGAGGCGAGTCGAATATAAATTGATATTAAATTTCTCACTGAGAGCAGTTTAATCTGAAGCCATGTACAAAATCCGTCTAGGTTCATTTTGTGAGTGTAAATATGCCAAAAGTTACCTTTCTGCGAAATAAGTAAGTGGATTATGTATAAGCTATCATTCAACTATACGAAAATAATTTAAAAATATAAAAAAATTGGGCATTGAATGGTTTAGTGTTTGTTTTAGCTAATCTAATTGCTCTCATTCCACTTCCTGAATCTAATACTACCAGCAGTAATTATTGTTCATTAGTAGAGGGTTTCATTGGGAAGTGAAGAATGAATATCAATGAAAACTTCACAATAAAGCAAAAATGATCAAGCAATCTTAATTTGATGGAATACTGTCATTTCAGAGTACAAGCATGGATGATCTTCAATATAGTTTGTTTTTCGAATATTTCTAGCAGTAAATATCTGAGAAGTGGGGATTCAATGACTAAATTTTATAGTGGCAACAAAAATTGCCTCAAAAACATCGTTTGGCTACCAAACATCCAACAAATGAACACCTACCTGGTGATTAAGAAATCATTTCTAACGGCGCCACCTACTTATTATTTGAATAGTTCAATCAATTCAAAAATCGGATTGATAGTTTTGATCATATAACAACGTTATCTGAAAAGGAAGTAGACCCAAAGTCCAGAATTTGAAAGAAAGCATGTATCATTCTCTAAAACTTTCAATTTACATGACACATACTGTATTTCTGTTATTGGTTTTGGAAATTATGGCGCAGGACACTTTGATAATAACATATGTCATAAATCAGGAAACTTTTTCACATGAACAGTGGCGTTGTGTGTAATGATTTTTTTGTCACCAAAAATATTCTTCCTCCACAATAAAATTTCTTATATGTACTAGAATAAAAATTTTGATTGTAAAAAATATAAATATGAAAACAATGGGAACTATTCCAAGAGGAAATCATCTGAAAGGGTATTGTGTGACATGATAAAAAAAATAATACCGAAGATTGATTCCATATAAACAATGAATCAACCTCTGATAAATAGCAAAAGTAGTAATTTCAGTGAATTCGCTTGAATTCATTGGATATCATCAATTGTATTCCATCAAATACAATCTGACCAAGTTAAGTAATGACAATATAACATTTTACAGATTGGGGATGCTAAGCATAATCCAGGTGCATTCAGTTGTGAAACATGCGAAAACAAATTTTACAAAAAAAAGAAATATTCAACCTATAGCTTAAAATTAATTAACAAAAACAACTGATCTATTACTGCCACTTTTGGATGCTCAACAAATATTTATGTGATGAAAATTACCTTACACTGTTTCATCATGTGGAAATGATCAAACTGACAAGAAACTAAGACTTATCAGTAGGAAATGTTGGTTTGATGTCAGATATTTGAGGGGTATTGAGCTGATCAATGTCATCATCCATAATTCCTTCAACCAGGTCCGTGTTGTTTAAAGAATCATCTAGCAACTCTTCTAAAGGTAGTATTGGGTATGTTGCAACCTCTTGGCCGGAAACCATTGGATCGCCTGAATTGAAAAAAAATCACAGCTAGAATTTAAGTTAACACTAATCTTGAAAAATATGTATTCTACACGGTGTATTCTAGCATTTTTCACGAATATAAGTTTTGTAGAGGGCGCACTTCATATATGTATTCACAAAAATATTTATATTGGGATTTCTTACCCGAATTTTGATTCAGCTCATTCTCTTGAATGAATGATAATCCATATTCGGATGCCCCATCATTGAACAGCTAGGAAATTATGAATAATTTAGTTGAAGATAAATAATAAATGAAAAATCTAATTTCTGATATCACATAACTATTCTGATGAGTTATTTAAACTACACTGTGTTTGGAATAGTAGGCCAATCCGATAACTGTGAATGTTTCGCACAAGAATAAAGCCAAATTTTCCAATGAAATGTGAATGGCGGAAAAAAAAACAGTCAAGTTGCAAGAGATATAACTTCATTCCTATTTTCTGGCCGAATTTTTCGATGAAACTTCATTTAAAAATAAAAAAATACATCGTCTTGAATTTCATCTCGCAAATTACGTTCATTCGAAAGTTTTTTTATGAAAGGGATAGTACGGTCGAAGAATTCACTGTCAGCGGATTGACCTACACATTCTATGATGGAATAGTTTTTTATGAAATATAATGAAAGAAACAGAGGATATAATTGTTTAAATTTTTTCATCATTCCCGGATGGTTATGCTAACAACCAGGAGCAATAGTAGCAAACCAGAAGGTGAGTAATAAAATAACAAATTAAGCAATTCTGCAAATTACTTCAATAAATTTCAAGTGGTAACAAATACAAAGTTTCAATCTAGTTAATTAAATCCAGCTTACTGCATAATCATGTTGATAAAAAGGCATCCTGTTGATATCCTTAAAACAAAATTCAAATGTATCAGAAATGCAAATAAACCAAAGCATATTCTCAGATTTCTTACGCAACCATCGAGATTTATTGAAAAACTCGGAAGTTACTTATGTATTCAACTGAGAAAAACATGAGATTTTTATTAGTTTTTGAAAGGATGAAAGTTATAATATACCCTAACATCAAAACAGAATGAACTTGATTGGAAGACTGAGAGAAAACTGCTCTATTGTATGATCTGAAATCTTTCTCCGAAAGTACTTCTGCTAACCAAAGCATTCATTTATGAAAGAGAACAAATCAATTTAATTTCAGAATTCCTTAATTTTTTTCAATATTTTCTTGTTTCAATATATAATTTGCGAGTTGAAATTTCAAATACAATAAATTATCAATTAATCAATATCAATGTGAGAAAAATTTCATCAAGACAATCCTGTTTAGAAAGAGTGATCATACGAAATAAAAAAATAAGTTTGGAAGTCTGTTCTGATAATTAATTGTAAAACATAAAAAAACATAATAGAAACGAACCATATCAATACATATGAATGTCTTAAAGGTCACTACCTCCCTTAAATGATAACTTTAAACGATATGGATAAAACTATTATCAGATCGAAATATGTGTAGGGAAAAATAATCCAATCTTAAGATACTTACTCCCAAAAGCGTATTTGTGTCGAAAGTTCCACATCCATGTAACAAATCCTTGTACAGATCAATCTCAGACTGGTTATTTTCTAGAATTGAACCAAGGTCACCACTGAAACAATCATCAGTACTGAATGTACCAATGTCCACAATACGTATTAATGTACGTCATTTTATCGAAAAATGTTCCCTTAGCTCACATGAGTTACCACTGAATTTTCATAATTTACCATGAAAACTGATTAAAAAGGATTTTCGAATCAATAAAAATAGTATAACAGCATTCCTAAAAAAGTAATGTCATAGATTCTGGAAATTATTTCATTCAGTGGTTACACTTGACAAAAATATACATGAATAAACAATATTTGTACTTTTATGTTTAATAATATGTATGACAAAACGAAAATAATCACTAAAAACCATTGAAAACGATTTGATCCAACTAAATGTATTAATCATACTCTCATATCATGATATTTTAACTTTTACTGAGACGAAATTAATGGTGAGACTGGGTGGTCATCATTGGAATGAATATCAATTTCGCTCTCATTTGCAAAAATTACATGGGGAACAAGGAAACGGAAAATTCGAAATTTTTTGGAAATTTCCAACCATTTTGAAGAAAAGAATGATGGCGGATGTGGAGAACCAAGTTCAATAATAATCAATAAATATTCGAAATCCCAAGTTTGTAGGTTTAAAGAAACACAAATTATGGTGTCTCCCCACTTTAGTATGAATATTCAATTAAGAACGGTTAGGAAATATCTCCTGTTCGATTTCAACAGTTCATCATTTAAAATAATATGCATGAATTGGCGAGTGAAGTGACTTGTAACACACCCTTATGTCGCGTTGGAAGATAAAGGCAACTGCTGACAGTCAGCCGAGATGTAAACGCGACATTGTTTTTATCTTACTGCATCTAAGAGAGAAATTGATTTTCTTACTAATGAAATACCATTCTCAAATTACTTCAGGTCTTGAAAATTAATTTTTTGATATGGTTCAAGGTACCCAGCAAATTTTTAACTGAAATATTTTTAGATCTATACCAACCTTTAGCATCTTTTGAGTAAAAAAATTGTACGACATTATTCTGCCATTTTTATCCTAATCGAACAAAAGACCTTCCAAATGGTTATTTATTATTATTCGAAAATGTATTAGATTGGAATCGACTTATGGATTAGAAGCAGATAGTTTTAAAGCATTCCTCTAGCAAGTAGGTATTATTGTTCCACTGGAACCCATGATTAGACCTGGAAATAATATGGTACCGCAATTATACTATTCACTAAACCAATAAATAAGAAGTCATCCTTCTAAAAATTTTTCACCTCAAAATATGGTATAACCACAATAAGATGCCCTTATTAAAGAATATATCATTACCATTTTTTCATTTTCGTGATTGGGTTGGACAGTTCCATAATTCGGGACAGATAAACAAATTCTTGCTGAAAAACCTGTCTTTATAAGTAGAGTATATGAAAAGTTAGATTAAAAATTCCTCACTTGTTGGAATTGATTCTTGAATAAGGGCATAAATTTTGAATTTTCAAGTTATTATCAAATACATTGTATATAATGTATTTAATGTATTAACAAGTGAATATAAGTGCGGACCTTTCTTAATTGATTTAGACGCAAGGCCAGTCAAATATATCGAAATTCCAATGGGATTTCTCAAAAATTTGGTTTGTCTTATTTGCATAAAGAATTATGCGATAAATGATGAAATATTCGTTGATAAATGGGGAGACATCACATATGAACAGATACAATAATTGATTAAATGTTTTCTGGGTACCCTGAGGTTGAATTATGATGTTTACAGTGGAAAAAAACATTTTTACTTCAATACTTTGATATATTTTGAAAATCAAATTATCCTTGCATGAAAGTATGATTCAATGAAATAATAAATTAACCCCCTTCATTCATCGGTGTTCTAAATATTATCAATATAAAAAGTTCCTCAAAATATACTTCGACATTTAATGAAGAGAAGATATTAATCTATCTATGGCAAAAACTCTGTTACTTTATTTCTGATCATCCCAATAAAATGAAGCACATCACACATAAACTATATATTATTCAAATAAACAGAGCCATTTATACACGCTTGTTCCTAGAAAATGTCTGTAGTTTTCGAATTTTAAACCGAAAATGATCACAATAATTCGTTATCAAATTGGATTCTGTCCATCTCTCTGTTAATACAATAACTCTCGAAAGGAAAGTCATAGAACCTACAGGTGACCCGAAAGACAGTGATCATTACCATATAAAATTTGGAATAATTTGATATACGGATGGAAACTACTGTGAATATTTCAATAAATTTTTTGCGAGCAAACTGAGTTCAATATAAATTATATGGTTTCATGAAATGTGTTTAAATTCACAACCTGTGGTGCCTTATACTTACCAGTGCGACTGGATGTACGGGGTGTGCAAATGTACTAGCGTCACGAATAATCAACCGGAAAATGAAGGTTTTGTCAGTTGAAAGTTGAAACCCAAACAAAAAATACATTACGAATTTTATATAGCTAGAATGAAACTAGATATGTAAAAATCTAATTATAAAACAAGTTTTTGTCTGTTGAAAAGCATAGATAAAACTGAATTGATCGCTGATACGAGGAACAGAATTGGATTTTCATAATATGGTACCATATGAAAAGATATTGCCACAAAACCTGAAGAATAAATCCCCTTCATGAGACTTACCCGTTGTTTATTTTTCCTAGCCCTTCCGTCTTTCTTGTAGCAACTGTCATATTGTTGTTAGCAATAGGTTTTTCAGTTTGTTCTTCTACATCAACAGAGCTTTTTGCACTACTGCTTTGACCCCTATCTTGTTTACCATTCACAACTCTTGCATTTGTGAAATTACTAAGCAAAGTATCTTGAGATGTGGGATTTATGAAAACTTTAGTGTCATTCACTTCATGCTTCGAATTATTGATGATATTATCTTCAAGGATGTTGAGAATTGGATCTTCTGGTACTTCAACTTCTGTCAGTAACTCGTTTGGGGACAGACCTTCTTCATTATTATCAGCAAACTGTTTCACCAAAAAAATTAATTGAAATGTGAAAAAATGAAGATCAAACAACATTCAACATAAGCCAAAAAGAATATCTGAGAACACACTTCACTAATAATGCAACAGTTTGAGGGAAAGATTAATTGTTAGGAAAGGTCCTCAAGAATAGATAGATTGAGGCTTTGGGTATACCCAACTACCAAACAAAAAAATAGACACTTACTACATAAGTTGGTTTGTCCCAATATGATTCTTTAGTTTTTTCTGGTGATGTGCTTTCAATAGTGTTCAACTGTTTATCTGCTGATACTGTGTCAGCTTCATTTATCAATTCATTGGTCAAATCAATATTTGAAAGTGGAGATACAACACCTAAGGAAGGTGTTGAACTTGTGGGAGTCGAGGGCCGGTAAATCTGTGAGAAAAGGCATCATTAACCGGGCTAATTATGACTGTACATTTCGTCAAAGAACTCTTTAGAAATCCACTGTCATTAACGGACTGTCTCCAGTTGGAACAGTAGGAATTTTTGAGACGAACACATCAAAAAATTAGTAATTAGTAAACTCATCAACACAGATACAATACTTAGCAGAAGGTAACCTGAGTGTATAAGAACCATTCACCACAACCAGAGAAAGCTTGATGAATTCTACATATAACTTGTGGTTCATTATTGTGGCAAGAGCCAAGTCTCCACTATAAAATAAAAAAGAATTTTCAATTATTCATCTCGTTTTTATTTGGAAGAATTATTCTGATTCTGATATGTTTGTAAAAAAAAATATTTTTATATTCACAGGACAAATTTGCAAGAAGAAATAGAATACAGTTAAAAAATTTCATATGAGACATCAAACAAATAGAAGAATGAATACACTCAGTGTTAACCCTCAACCTATTCACTATCTGGACAAGTACTTCAATAAGATTTGTCTATGAAGGTTCAAAATCATTGTGGCAGTCACAGCGAATTCATATAGAACTTGACACCATATAGTGAATAAGAATTAACCATCTTACTGAATTGTGAAATAAATTGCTCACCAAAGATACATCTTTTTCTTCGCTATCGGAAGTAATTAGAAGTTCCTCTGGTTCAACTTCACTTCCCAACTCATTATCAATATCTAGTTCGTGAATTGTTGGTCCTTCATCTTTAGATGAATGACTTTTTTTCATTCTTTTACTGGGAGATCCCCTCAACATCAGTGGAAAGTGTCTTTTAACTCCAACTCCCATTCTATTTCCACCTGGATGGACCATTGATACCAGAAATTGTATGAGCTGAAGAACAACAACGATAAACTAAATATCAAAGAATGGGAGATTAATTTTTGTACTAAGCATACTTTATTTACGATTTGTTGCTGCTTTGTATGTTTCTGCCTCAACACAGCCAATTCCCTCCATAAAACAGCATTTTCTTGCTTCATCGCAGCTAATTGGGAGTCGACACTAGCCTGGCGTCCCCTCAATTGCTTCACATCTAATAAAACTTTGGAGAGATCTTCACTTTTCATAACCACTTGATTTCCACTTTCTGAATGTTTAGATACTGTTACCTGTATATCATAATTCAATGATAATGGGATATCGAAATATAACTCTCTGCATATTATTCTCGAATACCAGAACAGATGTCAAACTGATTTGAATATTATGTCATAAACACATGTGGATCTAATTTCTATACTCAGAAATCATTACCTTGATCTTTCATGGAAAGATTCGTAAATAAGTTTCCCCATATGAGTGCGTTAAAATTTGCGATCATTTGCTAGATAAATATACAAGTTAATTACAAAATTTCGGATCGAAAAATATTCACTCAAGAACATAGAGTACAAATTCTACACACAAGCACAATTCTATATTAATTTTGAATAAAATTTATGTATTCATTTTCTTCTATGGAATTGAAGAATACAGATCCATAGATCCAATAATAGGAATCACTCATATATCTAATAAGTATTAGTAGATATATGGAATTACTAGATAGATATAGGAGTTGGTTGCAAAATTTTTCCATCTATACTTCATTTCTAATGAAGTTACAAAATATTCTATTGAAAAATATTCACTCAATGACTGTACAAATTTGATGACATGATCACAATTCTACGGTCATTTAGAATACGATCTGTGAATTAGTTTTCCTCTATGTCTATGGAATTGAGGAAACACAGATCCATATATCTAATAATATGAATTACGAACAATATCGATTTTGGTGTAGTGTTTGGAAATGATATGGCAGTTAAACTACGAATTGGCTCGACTAAATTTCAGATAATTTTGATATTGGTAGTTCCTAGTTTTAGATAACTTCTTCTACCGGTAGTCCATGACAAGTTGTTATTTTGAGGTTGACAGAAAATGAATTTCGTTACTCACTTTTCTCTTGATTAATTTTAATAGCTCTGGGCTACCTTTTTTGAAATAGGGATGAAAAAATTGAACTTCATCCTTATCTCCATCTGCTATAGGTCCATTTTCTACAGATGACACTTTGTGGAATCCATCTAATAAGAGAATTTGTTTGTACAGGCATAATTACATTTACACTGTACTTACACATATTAAGTTGTCTCACAAAACTACTCATGTTATTGTGCTTGTAGTACAAGGGTAGCAACTCATACCAAAACTGTACTTGGTTCAATATAATGAAACTATTTCCAACCTAAAATTGTTGGAAAAAGAATTAAATATTATTCAAATAGGACTTTGGATCATCAACTTGCGAAGTAATTACATGTTTTTGTATCAATTTTTATTTGGTTAGGAAGGATAATTGACTTTCATTTGAGACGTCATTCGGAAAATTTTTCAATAACCGCTATTTAGGCCATCAAAATATAAATTTCAAATAGATTTTTAACAATAAAGTATTAACAGGTAAGATTTGCACGGAAAAATACGTACAGCACTCCAACAAATAAGGTGATCTGTTTTGGAATCTGAAACCATCTTCCACAACTTAGTGAGAAATGCTGGCACATTCGTGAAATTATCAGACAACGGTTGCATTTTGTATAGTTTTATTTCAGATCGATTATATTGTTCAAATCACGTATATATTAGCTTTGTCTTTTCACATGACATTAAATACAGAAAACAAAAATTATCTCTTTGCATCTTTCACCATATTTCATCGTATTTTTAACAACAATGACAAGTCAATTGATAGCTGTCAATCTGACCAAAGATCAACATCTGACATGAGGATTTCTTTTCTTATTCTTACCATCATTTGGCATACTTCTCGAAATTCAAAAACGAATTTAAATATGATGTGATAGAATTTAAATCATATATCTCCCGACTTTATCCATATCTGGATGAGATTATCATATGATTGATTTCTATCAACAAATTTTCAACCAGCTATCAAGCTATCACTGGTACAAGCGCATTCGCAGCAGCTCCCAGGCAAATTCAGATACATCCAAGTATGGTGATAGTGGACAATTTTATTCCTAAATTATACCCTTTAGTAACAGA
The DNA here is from genome assembly GCA_910592335.1 of Adalia bipunctata. NCBI lineage: Eukaryota > Metazoa > Arthropoda > Insecta > Coleoptera > Coccinellidae > Adalia > Adalia bipunctata. The sequence continues at coordinate 3,817,158 of OU342957.1, forward strand.
TGAAGAAACTTTTGATCCAAATAGCGGTGAGTATAGAAAAGAACAACTTGTGCTATTATTGCTTTCGAAAAATAATCTTAATCCCCTGGGAAATTAGAATACCATGCGAGCGCGAAGTATTGATTTTCAGAAACATCTTCAGATTTTATTCAAATCGTATGTGATCAGTATATCTGATATTTAAAAGAGTACTAAAAGCAATTAAGAATTAATTTAAAGATGAGTTTCTTTGATAATTTCATCCGTCCGAATTATTATTGATGATTAAAATATTATTTGAATATTCGAATAAGAGATCGCATTCTCAATAGACAATAATACTTAATGTTTTATGGCATTCTACTTCATCTTCTCAATTTATTCATTGATTTTCCTCCCACAATTGTTATTTAATTATTAATCATTTTTTTACAGATGTTGTGACAGATTGGAGATTGATTGGTCAAGAACAGAATGAAGATCTTTTGTTCAGTTGGACCCAAAAATCTGAAGAAAACAATAGCCGAACAAGAATCGGATGTTTTAATTTACGAAAAAATCACCTAGATATTGTGCACACATTTTCGAATATAACGAATTGCATTCAAGCTACTATTGATTATTCTAAAATCTACCTGGCATTTATTGTGAAGAATATACAGGATGGCAAATTTACATACAAACCATATATCCTCAATATAAAAACAAAAGTAATTGTTGATTTAGAAATTGAAAGATCTAAACAGATCATGATACAATTTCTTTACCAAAAAACATCCGTGCTCTCTGAAAACAAGACAATAAAATTCTTGATTCTGGTTCATCAAGAAAGTAAGAAATAGTAGAACGAATGTTTTTCAAGATTTGATCGCGCGCTTGTTCCTGGGGGACGAGAGCGCTATGATGCGCTGATGAATTATGATCAAATTCAATTCTGTTCGCCCGTTCGTAAACCCTATAACTTTCGAAAGGCAGAGCCTGGAGTATTGAAATTTTCAGGATCCGTTAATCCGTTTAAAGAACGAATTCGTTGGTTAAGTTCGTAAATCGGCCTAATAGTTTCGGAGTTATTAATTTTAGAAATTTTGTTTTTCAATGATTACTCGTCTGACCGAGTTGAAATTCGGTTTCAAGCTGCAGAATGACGAGTATATTCTAAACATCGTGATTGGAAGAATAAAAAAAATTCAAAATAACCAAAACTAAAATATGAAATATGTGTTACTCGACAAATCGTTGGTATTAAAGAATTGAGAAAATGTTTTTTTTATTTAACGAACGTTGTTGAACAGATTCAATTACTACCTGCCGGAATAGTTGACCGCTCTGATTGCGAATATGAACAAGCGCGCAAAAGCTCTAAGCTTCAGGTTATAACTTTTATAATTTTTTCAGGTATACTTCAGTACCAAATAAAAGATCAGGATGTGAAATTGAGTTTGGATAGCTTCAGCTATGAGTCCATAGTAAGAATATTTACTTGGGCTCAGTGGGACCCCATAAACCAAATATTGTATTATATTCATAATAAAAAGCCTTCCAGATCTATAGTTGAAGGTGAAGAAGCTCCTTCTTCCATGGATCCAAAATCATCGCCCACATTGTCTGGTCTACAATTTCATGATGATTTACCACATGAAAGTGTGGTAGGTTGAATCAGCTTTCAGAGTTTATAAATCTTCAACGCACAATTGAATTTTTAGTTGAATATACCACTAAATTTACCGCATGCTAGCACATTAAACAACTCTGGCAACTTGTATGAAGATGATGCAGTACCTTTAAGGATACATGACTGTTCCCTTGATTTGATTGTGGTGACAAATGAAGATGGATTCGTATGCATATGTCATCATTATCTATATCAAGTGAGTAAAAGAAATCAGGCACAGCAAAGGACGTGATTACTTGATTTTTAGCCCATTCAACCAACTGATGACAGTGTTCAAGATGATGACACACTGGTTCATTTTGCTTATTCTGTAACAGTGTTGCATCAAAGTTGTGTGCTGCAGTGTGTAGTTCCTGGGTTGCCTTTTAAAAAAGCGAAAACTATCAGACCCGTTTTCAGAAAACAAGGTATGAGTCTATCCCTTTTAGATGATGCTGAATATCGCGAAGTGAGCGTTTTTTAATGGTACATTGATTTCTTAGGAAATCATATGTTGGTGTTCATCCCAGAGGTGTGCACCCAACTGCTGGATATAGGGATAAAACATGAACCATGCTGTCATGTCAATTTGAAACCATTATTGACTGAAATACCCTCTCACATGCTGTGCTTGGCTCCCCTTGCTGCCTATGACAAACTAATTAATATAGCAACTCTGGATCTGATAGATTTCGAAATAACCAAGGATTTGCTTGTTGAGACCTTCAAGAATGAGGAAGCGTTGGATAACAAAATCGCTATTATTCACTTATTGATGCAACATATGGAGGAGGCAGACACAGCTTTGGAGGTGTTTATATTAATACCTTATCGGATTGGGACAATTTTTACTTTGTTAATATTACAGTTGATCACCTGGCAGGCTCGGTTTGCTTTGCATTTAGACTGGTCACAACTTCTCAAGGAGTACCTCATAGGCTGCTCCTTCGCAAGTATTCAAAAAACGCTTCCACCTGACGCTAGCCATCTTTTGAATTTACTACCGATTACCACACAACATATCGGGAAGGATTTGGAGGTTAAAGTTGAGGAAAAAACGATTTGTATATCTCAAGACATGTTATGGAATACATCAATGATGCTTTTGTCGCCACAACAACGTATAGTCCCGTACCGAAGTGATATGTGGATCAAACTTTGGGACCAATTGGCGGTTGTATTGAAAGGGAAACAGAGGTTCAGACCAGCCCAGGTTGTGGATAAATTGAAGATATCTCTAGTTTGTTACCAGGTAATGCGACGAACATAATCACAGTTACTTGCCCAAAACCGTTTATTAATCAGCAAGAAACTGAAGTTTCTTTATCTTCAATGTGAAAACTCATTCGATAACCGATGACGAATAATACATATTAAAACGACCCAAATCTCATGGAGATAAATTAAAACATCTGATATTTTTGATACATTATTTTAGCCAGAAGCCCTATCAAGATCAAGCACGCCCATGTCTCCAGCCGGAACGATCACATCATCGATCTTGAACGAGTTATGTGGCATACAGGGGTCTAGAAAAGGCTTCGAGGAATTACCGTTTTATGAGACTGAAAGTTGCACGGCAAGTCGACAAGAACATATTATTTCGGTGGTGAATATAATAACAAAATTTAATTGAAAACAGTTGCTGTATTCACTGAATTTCCAGAATTTGAGAGAGATGAGCATGCATCTATTGAAACAAAGTTCTGACAACAAAATGACCCGTTTTCAATGGCAGAGTCAAAGTCCTATGCACGTTCATGCTGTAGCAACGAGATACGTATCAGCACAGCTCGAACAATCTCGAAGACTTTGCCAAGCTCTTTGCCGAAGAGCTGTGTCAACCGAACCTAGACACCAACTGGAGAAAGGATTCCTTTACATGTAAACTTTTCAAAGTTTCGAGTGAGACAATTTTCAATAATACTTTGAATTTCAGAGATCAATTGAACGAAGAAGATAGATTAATTTTGTTCACAATTCTTGAACGGTATTATTTAGCTGTTGAATCTATCGCATATCCACAACCACAAGGTTTTACCTCTTTTTTTACATTCCTAGGATATAAAAAATTGCCGTTCGAAATGTTCTTGCAATATGTGAACAGGAATGTTTTTGAACTTCAAGTTGATGTCATGAAGGCAATTATGTCAGGTCAGTTCCTGAAAATACACTACCTTCAAAATAAACTAACTTTTGATTATATCCAAAGCGCTATTGGGGAACTAAAGTCAACTAGATCTAGTACAAAAGCAAAAAATTGTCAAAATAGTTTATTAATGATTGTAGTATATTTTCAAAAGTTGATCACTTAGCAAATAACAATTATTGTTTATTACCTCATTTTCAGATATCCCAAATGACAATGCAGGGGTAAATCAGAAATTGAAACTCTTATCCATACTGCCTCGCTCAAGAGCCAAAAGACTGCTAAATCAGTGGCAACATCCTGTAAGTCTCATGTTGAGAGCAAGAGAGCATGCTTTGAATATATTATCAGGAGTGGAATCAGGAACGGGAAGAGGGAACTTCAGTTCGAACAAACATTACAAAAATTTAAGTCCAGCACCTTCAGAACACAGGTTTCCAGCTTTGGATACATTCCTGGATTTACTAACAGCCAAAGCTAGTTTGACTGAACTAGACTTCGATTTACTCATTGAAGCAACTGAGTCATCCATTGAGGCATTATTTTGAATTTGTTAATAGATTATGTTACTAATAAAATTTGTTATTAGATTTTTTTTATTTCTGATCATAATTTAACAAATCTCACCTAACAAATAATACTCAGGAAACAATCATGCTTGCTGAATGGTACTTGGCTTCATACTTGTCAATCCTTTCCAACTAGAAATCCATGTGTCATTTTGTTAATTATTCAAAAATGAATAAATTGAGTCCAGGCTGTTTCCGAAACAATCTTAATTATAGAATGGGTTGTAAGTTACCCAATGAGCTCTGTTTTGTTCTTTCTCTGATTTATGAGAAGTGAAAAGTGACTTGTATACATCTGAAGCTTGTGGATCCTGAGCAACACTATAATCAGATTTCATCTTTTTTGTATCAACTTGGGAGTCTTGCAGTTTACCAGGTCGTTTCTTAAGACTCATGGGAATAAGGGTAGCCTAAAAAAATAACAACCTCAATTTGCAGAAAATTACAAAGCAACTACAACTACAAAAATTAACATTATATTAATTGAGGACTGTTTTGAAGATTTTCCAAGGTTCAGTTATCAATTCAGTTCATTCAATCCATTCCACATGTGATATTATGGCAACTTACAGTTTTGTCTCCTTTAGGCGCTGTTTTCTTCTCTATTTCTTCCTTCACTACAGTACTTGGACCAGCTACATCTTCAGGTTCAGTTTTAACTTTTTTATCCTTCTTTTTCTTTTGTTTAGCTTGTCTTTTAGATAATCTCTCTTTCATCACCACAATATCTTCTTCGTTACCATTAAGAATAACAACATCTTCAGATTCAAAAGGTTGCTGGCACTAAAAACAGAAAATTTAAAAATATATTTAGAGTTCAGACCTTAGGTGCTAATTTCACCTTATGGCATATCTTAGTGTTGATTTGTTTGAATGCTCTTTCTGAGAAAACACATCCACAAGACCAAATGGCCACAAATCTGAATTTTCCAGTCATTTCTAGACCAATGACAGGACAGATGAAGGGGGATGGTCCTATTGTCGAACTTTTTTCTTTCACATCTTCATCCTTATACGTAGGATTTGGAGTCAGATTCAATTCTTTGATGTCCTGTAAAAAATTATGGTTAGGAATTATATATGAACATTTATGTCTATAACAAGCAGTTCTCACTTTCAAATTTTTGATGTGTCTCATTTCTTCAGACAGTGTAGACTTATTCAGCAGTGCTTCGATAATCGAGACTTTATTGTACAACTTTCCAAGGCCGCATGTAACAATAGGTCTCTGCAGTGGTTCTTGAGTGATTGAACAGCATCTCCATTGAAATATGAGTTCACAATCCTTGTCTTTCTGAAATAATATTGACTTTATTTTTGTTGTACATAATCAAATTAAATTTCAACCCACTTGCTCTGGCTTCTTTTTAGTTTTAACAAGCTCGTCTCTTCTTGGGATTGTTCCACCATCACAACCCATGATTTGAATGTATTTTTATTTTATCAGAAAAAATCCCTGACTTTATTCAATTTTTATTTATTAACAAACAGAGGTTGTCACTTCATTGACAACAGAACAGACAACAACAGAGAACAAATGCAAACCACAGAGTATGAGATTTCTATGGACAGCCACAGCCGTCCTTATAAAAAGTCAAGAAAATAAAATGGCAACGTCACATTTTATTCGCCGTAGTGTAATAAACTCTAAACACTGTTGAGGAATATCGTTTTAGCATTAATTTTACCCAAGAAATATTAACATCCCCTGAAAACTGAATAATTTTATGCTATACTGATCAAGCTCGAACATCCATTCGATTGCAAAAAAAGAAAAAATGATTATTATTTCCGTCGATTCAAACGAAAGTTCAAAATATTGTTGTTAGGTACGGAAAAGTTGTGGACAGTAAAGATTCATAGCACACTAGACTTGAAAATTTTCGAATGATATCTTTCATCAGGAATTATTTAAAAAATCCGAAACATCCCAAATACTTATACAGGGTGTCTCATGAAGACCACGTCAAACGAAAACGGAATTTAGATCAGAATGTGCTCTATCTGATGTAGAAAAATCGTTCATATGAAAGTCTCACAGTTTTCGAGATATTTGATGTTTTATGAAAATGTTGAATTTTCACACTTAAAATGCTTTCTCTCTTGCGGAAGCTACAATTGAATACTTTTTGAATCAGTTTTTTCCGTAAATATTGTTGAATGATTACTTCAATTCATGAAATGAAAAATAGCACAAAATATTATACAGGGATTCTGAAAAAAAAATTAGATTACATGTTCTGGAAGGAAGTGTTTTTTGTAGTGAATTCTATCTGACGTGGTATAAAAAAAAGACATGGCCACCCCTATGTGTCCGCCAGTGACGACAGGCAAAGATCTTTGTCTGACACTGATTAATCTCTGTCTCATCATCGTCCTAAGAGAAAAAGTTGATATCGCAAAAATTATGTAGGTACGAGATCTACGAGGGGCGGTCAAATATTTCATTGATTTATGTTGATAATTCCACATTTGGCGTTGATAAAATTGGAAAAATCGATTTTTTTCATTGTCTAGGTTTTGAAAAACGCAAAAATGGAATTAAATATAAATTGGAACAGATCAATTTGATAGAATAATATCGGAAATCCAGAAATTTTCGGACGTCCTTGATACATTCAACAGGACAGGACTAATTCAGTTACGTAAAATATATCATTTCAGTCAGAAAATCAAGTTTGATTCATAGGATTCGCTGAATTCGATTCAGTTCCAACGCGAATTTCGAGGTGTGAACATACAGGGCGCGCGCGTTTACTCAGTTCCCTAAAGTGACGTGTAGTGTGCAAAATTATTTTATTAGTGCCTTTATAGTGCTTGTGTTTTCTATACAATCAAGGAATACATTCGAAAAATCGTAAGTTATACCGTGTGCTTCACTTTGAGTAGCGACAATGCATTATTTTATAACATTGATTTTCAATTTTACTCCGAAAACTCAACACCTTTGCATGCATTATTTTCGAATTCGCCTTTTCCATAATCTACTACAATAAACAGAGAAAATATTAAAGTAGCCTCCGAAACAAACAATGCCATTTGTAAATACATACTAACATTAAAAATAATAAGAACTCATTCTATAAACATTATTGATGATTGGACGTCCATGTTTTAAATAGTGAAATAACTTAAACGGGAAATTGGACAATTTTAATTTAATTCCTCAATAATAACCAACGTTTCGAATCTTGTGTGATTCTCCATCAATAAGGCTCGTATTCTCATCGGATTGAATATCGTCAATTTTATTAACATCTTGGTCGAATTGATTTTCATATGAATGTCTTAATAATTCAATTTCTTCTCGATGTATTGAAAATGCAATGTCAGACATTGCAATTTCAATAAAAAAGACGATATTTAATCCGATGAGAATACGAACCTTGATAAAGAATCATACAAGATTCGAAACGTTGGCGATCTATTATTGAGGAATTAAATTAAAATTATCCAAATTCCTGTTTGAGTTATTTCATCATTCTATAAACTTCAATTATCAGGAGCATATAAGCTGTCTGGACTACCCAAAAATTCATATTTATTGGTAGAACTGGTAGATATTTCGGCATCAGTCTATTTGATCATGAAAGAAATTTCGATGAAAATAACGAAGACTCACTTGATGAGAAATGAACATTGTTGGGGGCTATATCATATTCTTCAAATAAATTAGAAAATTTTCACATTGAATAATAGAGGTCTCAAATACCCTACTCTACTGGGTATGCAATAATACAGTTTCCTACAACCCCATATACGCTGTAAGTACAAACATTGTTTAAACAATGGTACAAAGTATCTTTTGAATCGCAGGCTAGAACTAAATTGAAACTTTTCCTTTCCGCGATCCTCTAATATCTTGTTAATTTGTTGATTAACAGTTTATCAGAAATAAATTTGGCGCATTTCGACATAAAGTGGAGTAGGCCTTGTGGGGATACCACTTAAAAACAAAACGCGCCGAGTACTCTACCTACAGGGTGGTGTGGAAACGAGTGCATCATCTATCGCGTTCATATATTCCCTTGGTGGAATCGTTCAAGTAGCCGAGCACTCTACCTATAGGGTGGTGTGAAAACGAGTGCATTAACTATCGCGTTCATATATTCCCTTGGTGGAATCGTTCAAGTAGCCGAGCACTCTACCTACAGGGTGGTGTGAAAACGAGTGCATTAACTATCGCGTTCATATATTCCCTTGGTGGAATCGTTCAAGTAGCCGAGCACTCTACCTACAGGGTGGTGTGAAAACGAGTGCATTAACTATCGCGTTCATATATTCCCTTGGTGGAATCGTTCAAGTAGCCGAGCACTCTACCTACAGGGTGGTGTGAAAACGAGTGCATTAACTATCGCGTTCATACATTCCCTTGGTGGAATCGTTCAAGTAGCCGAGCACTCTACCTACAGGGTGGTGTGAATACGAGTGCATTCACTATCGCGTTCATATATTCCCTTGGTGGAATCGTTCAAGTAGCCGAGCACTCTACCTACAGGGTGGTGTGAAAACGAGTGCATTAACTATCGCGTTCATATATTCCCTTGGTGGAATCGTTCAAGTAGCCGAGCACTCTACCTACAGGGTGGTGTGAAAACGAGTGCATTAACTATCGCGTTCATACATTCCCTTGGTGGAATCGTTCAAGTAGCCGAGCACTCTACCTACAGGGTGGTGCGAAAACGAGTGCATTAACTATCGCGTTCATATATTCCCTTGGTGGAATCGTTCAAGTAGCCGAGTATTCTACCTACAGGGTGGTGAGAAAACGAGTACATTAACTATCGCGTTCATATTCCCTTGGCGGAATTCGTTCAACCGGATAATGCAAAGCCAGTATGCGTCAATAAATGCGGAAATAGTAGGCGCCAAAAAATAGTTAGCATTAGCGATTTTTTTTTCAGATGTTTTCAGGTGGAAGAGAAGGTAGGTCCCAGAGAACCCTTGGCCTTTCAGGGCTGAGTTGCATGGGATGTCATGGATGCCATTCCGAACTTAAGCCATCGATGGACCAAGAGCAGAAAATCTATGTGAGTGACTTTTAGGGTTTTTGGTGGTGGTTAATTTCAGGTATATTGACAATAATGTCGTAAAGGTTCTGACGAAGGAGAAATGTCTCAGAGAACACATGCGGCAATAAATGCGGAAACAAGTATGCGCCAAAAATATTTAGCGGTAGCGTTTCTTTTTTTCAGATTTTTTCAGGTGGAAGAGAAGGTAGGTCCCAGAGAATCCTTGGGCTTTCAGGGCTGAGTTGCATGGGATGTCATGAATGCCTTTCCCAACTTCAGCCATCGCTGGACCAAGAGCAGAAAATCAATAGTTTAAAGTTTAAAGCATCAAAGTGAGTGACTTTTAGGGTTTTCGGTGGTGGTTAATTTCAGGTATATTGACAATAATGTCGCAAAGGTTCTGAAGAAGAAAAAATGTCTCATGCGCCAATTAATGCGGAATCAGTATGCGGCAATATATGCGGAAACTGTATGCGCCAATAAATGCGGAAACAAGTATGCGCAAATTTTGACTTAAAGTGGAGTATGCCTACTGGGGAAACCACTTAAAAACAAAACGCGCCGAGTACTCTACCTACAGGGTGGTGTGGAAACGAGTGCATCATCTATCGCGTGCATATATTCCCTTGGTGGAATTCGTTCAAGTAGCCGAGCACTCTACCTACAGGGTGGTGTGAAAACGAGTGCATTAAATATCGCGTTCATATATTCCCTTGGTGGAATTCGTTCAAGTAGCCGAGCACTCTACCTACAGGGTGGTGTGAAAACGAGTGCATTAACTATTGCGTTCATAAATTCCCTTGGTGGAATTCGTTCAAATAGCCGAGCACTCTACCTACAGGGTGGTGTGAAAACGAGTGCATAAACTATCGCGTTCATATTCCCTTGGTGGATTTCGTTCAACTGGATAATGCGGAAAAAAGTATGCGCCCAAAAAGCGGAAACAAAATTGCTCCAAAAACAGTGCATTAACTATCGCGTTCATTATATTCCCTTGGTGGAATCGTTTAAGTAGCCGAGCACTCTACCTACAGGGTGGTGTCAAAACGAGTGCATAAACTATCGCGTTCATATTCCCTTGGTGGAATTCGTTCAACTGGATATTGCGGAAAAAAGAATGCACCCAAAAAATCGGAAACAAAATTGCGCCAAAAAACAGTGCATTAACTATCGCGTTCATATATTCCCTTGGTGGAATCATTAAAGTAGCCGGGCACTCTACCTACAGGGTGGTGTCAAAACGAGTGCATAAACTATCGCCTTCATATTCCCTTGGTGGAATTCGTTCAACTGGATATTGCGGAAAAAGAATGCGCCCAAAAAGCGGAAACAAAATTGCGCCAAAAAACAGTGCATTAACTATCGCGTTTATATATTCCCTTGGTGGAATCGTTCAAGTAGCCGAGCACTCTACCCACAGGGTGTTGTGAAAACGAGTGCATAAACTATCGCGTTCATATTCCCTAAGTGGAATTCGTTCAACTGAATATTGCAGAAAAAAGAATACGCCCAAAAAGCGGAAACAAAATTGCGCCAAAAAACATTGCATTAACTATCGCGTTCATATATTCCCTTGGTGGAATCGTTAAAGTAGCCGGGCACTCTACCTACAGGGTGGTGTCAAAACGAGTGCATAAACTATCGCGTTCATATTCCCTTGGTGGAATTCGTTCAACTAGATATTGCGGAAAAAAGAATGCGCCCAAAAAGCGGAAACAAAATTGCGCCGAAAATGCGGAACAATGTAAAGCCAAAAAACAGTAAATTAACTATCGCGTTCATATTCCCTTGGTGGAATTCGTTCAACTGGATAATGCGGAAAAAAGTATGCGCGTATGCGCCCAAAAAGCAGAAACAAGATTGCGTCAAAGGATGCAGAAACAAAGTTGCGCCCAGAAAGCGGAAACAAGATTGCGCCAATAAAAATTCTTTCCGTCGGAGATCGCCAAATCGAAAAATTACAAGGAAACGTGATATTTCTTCCTGGATCTCCGATTTTCTTTCGGCCATAAGGGGCTTTAATGGCATGGATCCCCTAACCCCACATATGCTGTACGTATCCATTTGACTTTGAGAAGAATCGTAGGCTAGAACTAAATTGAAACTTTTCCTTTCCGCGATCCTCTAATATCTGGTTAATTTGTTAAATTAACAGATTATTAGAAATAAATTTGGCGCATTTCGACATAAAGTGGAGTAGGCCTTCTGGGGATACCACTTAAAAACAAAACGCGCCGAGCACTCTACCTACAGGGTGGTGTGGAAACGAGTGCATTAACTGTCGCGTTCATTATATTCCCTTGGTGGAATCGTTTATGTAGCCGAGCACTCTACCTACAGGGTGGTGTCAAAACGAGTGCATAAACTATCGCGTTCATATTCCCTTGGTGGAATTCGTTCAACTGGATATTGCAGAAAAAAGAATGCGCCCAAAAAGCGGAAACAAAATTGCGCCAAAAAACATTGCATTAACTATCGCGTTCATATATTCCCTTGGTGGAATCGTTAAAGTAGCCGGGCACTCTACCTACAGGGTGGTGTCAAAACGAGTGCATAAACTATCGCGTACATATTCCCTTCGTGGAATTCGTTCAACTGGATATTGCGGAAAAAAGAATTCGCCCAAAAAGCGGAAACAAAATTGCGCCCAAAAAGCGGAAACAAAATTGCGCCAAAAAACAGTGCATTAACTATCGCGTTCATATATTCCCTTGGTGGAATCGTTAAAGTAGCCGGGCACTCTACCTACAGGGTGGTGTGGAAACGAGTGCATTAACTGTCGCGTTCATTATATTCCCTTGGTGGAATCGTTTATGTAGCCGGGCACTCTACCTACAGGGTGGTGTCAAAACGAGTGCATAAACTATCGCGTTCATATTTCTTTGGTGGAATTCGTTCAAGTGGATAGTGCGGAAAAAAGGATGCAACCAAAAAGCGGAAACAAGATTGCGCCAAAGAACGCGGAAACAAGAGTGCGCCAATAAAAACTATTTTCGTCGTAGTTCGCCAAATCGAAAAAATAGAAGGAAAAGTTATATTTCTTTCTGGATCTCCGATTTTCTTTCGGCCACAAGGGGCTTTAATGGCATGGTTCCCCTAACCCCACATATGCTGTACGTATCCATTTGACCTTGAGAAGAATCGTAGGCTAGAACTAAATTGAAACTTTTCCTTTCCGCGATCCTCTAATATCTGGTTAATTTGTTAAATTAACAGATTATTAGAAATCAATTTGGCGCATTTCGACATAAAGTGGAGTAGGCCTTCTGGGGATACCACTTAAAAACAAAACGCGCCGAGCACTCTACCTACAGGGTGGTGTGGAAACGAGTGCATTAACTGTCGCGTTCATTATATTCCCTTGGTGGAATCGTTTATGTAGCCGAGCACTCTACCTACAGGGTGGTGTCAAAACGAGTGCATAAACTATCGCGTTCATATTCCCTTGGTGGAATTCGTTCAACTGGATATTGCGGAAAAAAGAATGCACCCAAAAAATCGGAAACAAAATTGCGCCAAAAAACAGTGCATTAACTATCGCGTTCATATATTCCCTTGGTGGAATCGTTAAAGTAGCCGGGCACTCTACCTACAGGGTGGTGTCAAAACGAGTGCATAAACTATCGCCTTCATATTCCCTTGGTGGAATTCGTTCAACTGGATATTGCGGAAAAAAGAATGCGCCCAAAAAGCGGAAACAAAATTGCGCCAAAAAACAGTGCATTAACTATCGCGTTTATACATTCCCTTGGTGGAATCGTTCAAGTAGCCGAGCACTCTACCCACAGGGTGTTGTGAAAACGAGTGCATAAACTATCGCGTTCATATTCCCTAAGTGGAATTCGTTCAACTGGATATTGCAGAAAAAAGAATGCGCCCAAAAAGCGGAAACAAAATTGCGCCAAAAAACATTGCATTAACTATCGCGTTCATATATTCCCTTGGTGGAATCGTTAAAGTAGCCGGGCACTCTACCTACAGGGTGGTGTCAAAACGAGTGCATAAACTATCGCGTTCATATTCCCTTGGTGGAATTCGTTCAACTAGATATTGCGGAAAAAAGAATGCGCCCAAAAAGCGGAAACAAAATTGCGCCGAAAATGCGGAACAATGTAAAGCCAAAAAACAGTAAATTAACTATCGCGTTCATATTCCCTTGGTGGAATTCGTTCAACTGGATAATGCGGAAAAAAGTATGCGCGTATGCGCCCAAAAAGCAGAAACAAGATTGCGTCAAAGGATGCAGAAACAAAGTTGCGCCCAGAAAACGGAAACAAGATTGCGCCAATAAAAATTCTTTCCGTCGGAGATCGCCAAATCGAAAAATTACAAGGAAACGTGATATTTCTTCCTGGATCTCCGATTTTCTTTCGGCCACAAGGGGCTTTAATGGCATGGTTCCCCTAACCCCACATATGCTGTACGTATCCATTTGACTTTGAGAAGAATCGTAGGCTAGAACTAAATTGAAACTTTTCCTTTCCGCGATCCTCTAATATCTGGTTAATTTGTTAAATTAACAGATTATTAGAAATAAATTTGGCGCATTTCGACATAAAGTGGAGTAGGCCTTCTGGGGATACCACTTAAAAACAAAACGCGCCGAGCACTCTACCTACAGGGTGGTGTGGAAACGAGTGCATTAACTGTCGCGTTCATTATATTCCCTTGGTGGAATCGTTTATGTAGCCGAGCACTCTACCTACAGGGTGGTGTCAAAACGAGTGCATAAACTATCGCGTTCATATTCCCTTGGTGGAATTCGTTCAACTGATGGATATTGCAGAAAAAAGAATGCGCCCAAAAAGCGGAAACAAAATTGCGCCAAAAAACATTGCATTAACTATCGCGTTCATATATTCCCTTGGTGGAATCGTTAAAGTAGCCGGGCACTCTACCTACAGGGTGGTGTCAAAACGAGTGCATAAACTATCGCGTTCATATTCCCTTCGTGGAATTCGTTCAACTGGATATTGCGGAAAAAAGAATGCGCCCCAAAAACGGAAACAAAATTGCGCCAAAAAACAGTGCATTAACTATCGCGTTCATATATTCCCTTGGTGGAATCGTTAAAGTAGCCGGGTACTCTACCTACAGGGTGGTGTCAAAACGAGTGCATAAACTATCGCGTACATATTCCCTTCGTGGAATTCGTTCAACTGGATATTGCGGAAAAAAGAATTCGCCCCAAAAGCGGAAACAAAATTGCGCCCAAAAAGCGGAAACAAAATTGCGCCAAAAAACAGTGCATTAACTATCGCGTTCATATATTCCCTTGGTGGAATCGTTAAAGTAGCCGGGCACTCTACCTACAGGGTGGTGTGGAAACGAGTGCATTAACTGTCGCGTTCATTATATTCCCTTGGTGGAATCGTTTATGTAGCCGAGCACTCTACCTACAGGGTGGTGTCAAAACGAGTGCATAAACTATCGCGTTCATATTTCCTTGGTGGAATTCGTTCAAGTGGATAGTGCGGAAAAAAGGATGCAACCAAAAAGCGGAAACAAGATTGCGCCAAAGAACGCGGAAACAAGAGTGCGCCAATAAAAACTATTTTCGTCGTAGTTCGCCAAATCGAAAAAATAGAAGGAAAAGTTATATTTCTTTCTGGATCTCCGATTTTCTTTCGGCCACAAGGGGCTTTAATGGCATGGTTCCCCTAACCCCACATATGCTGTACGTATCCATTTGACCTTGAGAAGAATCGTAGGCTAGAACTAAATTGAAACTTTTCCTTTCCGCGATCCTCTAATATCTGGTTAATTTGTTAAATTAACAGATTATTAGAAATCAATTTGGCGCATTTCGACATAAAGTGGAGTAGGCCTTCTGGGGATACCACTTAAAAACAAAACGCGCCGAGCACTCTACCTACAGGGTGGTGTGGAAACGAGTGCATTAACTGTCGCGTTCATTATATTCCCTTGGTGGAATCGATTATGTAGCCGAGCACTCTACCTACAGGGTGGTGTCAAAACGAGTGCATAAACTATCGCGTTCATATTCCCTTGGTGGAATTCGTTCAACTGGATATTGCGGAAAAAAGAATGCGCCCAAAAAGCGAAAACAAGATTGCGCCAAAGAATGCGGAAACAAGAGTGCGCCAATAAAACTATTTTCGTCGTAGTTTGCCAAATCGAAAAATAGAAGGAAAAGTTATATTTCTTTCTGGATCTCCGATTTTCTTTCGGCCATAAGGGGCTTTAATGGCATGGATCCCCTAACCCCACATATGCTGTACGTATCCATTTGACTTTGAGAAGAACTAGAACTAAATTGAAACTTTTCGCGATCCTCTAATATCTGGTTAATTTGTTTATTAACAGATTATCAGAAATAAATTTGGCGCATTTCGACATAAAGTGGAGTAGGCCTTCTGGGGATACCACTTAAAAACAAAACGCGCCAAGCACTCTACCTACATGGTGGTGTGAAAACGAGTGCATTAAATATCGCGTTCATTTTCCCCAGGTGGAATTCGTTCAAGTAGCCGAGCACTCTACCCACAGGGTGGTGTGAAAACGAGTACATTAAGGCTAGCCGCACATTGAGCGCAGCCGAGCACAGCACAGCCGAGCCTAGCCTAGCAGAGGATTTTGTAACACACGCAATTGAATAGAACGCCGCATATTGGACTGCTACGTCCAATATGCGGCGTTCTATTCAATTGCGTGTGTTATAAAATCCTCTGCTAGGCTAGGCTCGGCTGTGCTGTGCTCGGCTGCGCTCAATGTGCGGCTAGGCTAACTACCGCTTCCCTTGGCCGAATTCGTTCAAGTAGCCGGGCACACCACCTACAGGGGGATGTGGAAATGAGATTATTGACTATCGCGTTCATATTCTCTTGTTGTAATTTGAGAAATATTCTATTTGTATTTCACATTGTTCATTCGCAAACAAAAAATTCCTATTCACATTTCTGAAGCAGGTTGATGCATGTGAATATTTACCTATTCCGGTACAAATAAAAATGTTAATCTTTTATTCTCAATACAGAAGTATATAAATACAAATTCCAGTAATAGAATTACAATGAACATAACAATAATAAATATCTTATTTTATATACACATACTGAATGATATAAAATATTTTGTTCGAAGAGATGAGTGTACAAAAGATATTGTAGTTTAATAATGAAAATCGATACTATGTTAGACACAACTGAATTTTACACCATCGTCGCTAGAATAGCAATTATGACAATGTAGCTTTTGATTGCGTACCCTTACATCTGTTCCATTTAGACCATTTCCAAGTTGAACGTGACATACACAGCATTTGAAGCATTCCATGTGGTAAAAAAGACATAAAGTTTCTATTATCATAGCCGCTCCTCTACCTGAAATCAAGAATATACAGGTGCGACTTTTGAAACGAAACAGACGCCATGACAGAATACATATAAAATGATTTTTTATAATTAAATAAAAGTTTCTTTATAAATAGTATTTAACTCAATTACCTAATTCGTTTCCACAAAAAGAACATTTCTTTTTTCCACTAACACTCAGTATTCTGTTCGAGCCTTCCTCTATTCCCATAGATCTTGGCTGAGATACAGACAAAGGAGGTCCAATATTTTGATGCTCCGTGTATGGTTGCATATCGTTATTTACACTGGTTAACCTATAATTACATGAAAAGAAATTTTACCGTTGAAATATTCCTAATCTTAATCGACTTACTTTCTTATGGAGCTTTTGGAGCTGGCATGAGATGGAAGTATTGGACCTCTATTTATCAGGTTAGGTACTGAAGAATCAGATATTTGTTTATACTGCCAATTGTTATAATTCTTCTGATCTTGTAATCTTCTCAGTTCAGCCTCCTAGAATGTTGATGAGTGGATAAAATTGACCAAATGACCTTGTGGGAAGAAGTATGTCTCAAGCAGATAAAATAATGATTTTTCTGAACGAATATCTGAATAAAAATGCGGAAAAATACATGCACCTATCTGTTAGCTTCCAGGTCCTCTTAATTTACACTCTTACATGATATTTCTAATGTACCAAAACGATTTTTTCTCAAACCATAAAGAAGGAAGTGGTTCGCGTCATGTTTACGATGCATTCCATCACTAAATCTTCAAGAGGAGATTTTCACATATATGTACTAAGAAAAACACGTGTATCAAAAAAACGGCATCAGAAGATTCCGAAGATAAAAAAATTCTTTTTTGATCGATTTCGAAGTTTCATTATATAATCTAAAATTCAAGTTTAGCAAACTTCCTAAACGATCTGACAGAGCGCCCTGTTATGGTCGTACATTTCAGTGAAAAATGCAAATGATGAATACTTCGAATGATAGTTCTCCCTTATCGAAAAATCCTAAGAATGAAAAAAGTAGATTTCCTTGCTTGGAAACCAAAAGCACAAGTATAAAGCCATGCAAAAAGTGAGCAAACAACCACCATGTTAAGAAAATGTAGTAACTTCCAAAGATGGCCTTTCACCTGTTCCTATTTCTTCATAACTAACCTGATACAGCCAATGCTGATCATAACTTCTTGTCTCGACATTCTGTCGAGTTTTAGGCCAGGCATTCATTACCGTATTTCTATTTCGGGACTTGACCAAAGGTGGTTCTCCAATATTTGGTGGAAAACTGTGAGGTTTGTGGAGAAAAGAGGGCTCAACTATCTGAGGAAATTTATTGGTGGTGTGAAGTTTAGAACCTGCAGGTAAAATGGGTTTTCTAGCAGGCACTTCGAAGGCAGAGCGATGCACATCATGCTGAAACTTAGGCATAGATGTTTCCTCGTATTTTTCGATGGTTTGAAAGTCGTTCCTCACTGGGCCGTTGTAATTGGAGTAGAGATATCCAGGTATATTCGGTACAGATTTTCTAAATTTCAAATCAACATCGTGTATTGATCTGAACATTTCGTTACGCTTGGGTGGAGGTTCTTTCTCCACCTTTAGGCACTGAAGTTCTGGCATCGATTTTCTACATTCCAGCGCCGTAGATGGGTTGTCAAATATGTTCTCCAGAGAATAACGCTTATTTTTAGTGAAAACTCTAGAGCAGGCCTGACGAAACAGTAAGTTATCGCGTTTTCTCTTCAGTTCCTCCTGTTCCAATTGCTGAAGTTCCTGCTCTACCTTCAGCACTTCTGAATCCTGATCATCCAAGTAATCAGGTTTCTGAAAAACATTGTCACTCAGCATGCACAAACAACAAAAAACAAGCCCACATTAAAACCACATGCATATTCGAAATATCTAAAAAACACTCTTGATTTGAACAATGTTTTTATTAGAGGCCTATTCAATTTACATAAATTATAGAACAATTCTTTAAACACTGAAATTATTATATGCAATTCCTCTTGTCTGAATTTTCATCCTGTAAAAAATTCAGAGGTGTTTTTTAGATCGATTAGTTATCGTTAAAGATCGAAAACTAGACTTACCCTATCGTAATACGAAGCATCGGCAGGTTTTTGAACATACAAGGTCGATGGTACAGTGCGGGTCAATGGTGTTTGCGGCTTTTGTACTTTCTCCGGTGCTACTTCTTCAGTTTTCATGTCAGAGTCTCGAAATTTTTCCGCTTTTTCCACCATCTCGATTATCTCACGTTCTCGTTTCGATATTTCATCTTCCTCTACAAGGGGCACGTTCGACGTTGCCTTTGAAGAAATGAATTTTGAATTTTTTATTTTCAATATTTCAAAAACTACGATTCGATCGGAATGAAATTCGATAATAAGCTGTAGAATAAGGACTCACCAGTTGTTCTACAATTTCAACGTTGGTATCACTCGGTGATTCACTAAAAACGCCATTGTCAATCTCCTGTTCAGAGCTTCGATTCTCAACGCTACAATAATCACTAATTTGGCTCTCGTACAGCTGTTTGGCCAAAATTTCCTCGACCTTCGACTGCTCCTCCTCGGTCACCGCAATAGAAATTCCCTCCAACGGATCTCGATCACTGTCGGTAGGTTCGTTCAAACCTAGAAAACTGGACCGCTTGAGAGTAATCTCTTTCTTTATTCTCTTCGTAGAGTTCATCCTCTTCATGTTCAAATCCTGAGGCTTCTCATCGTCAAATACGGGCGGGGGAGGCGGTTTGACCTTCGGAGGCTCGACCATTTTTGTTGGTAACAGGGGAAAATTCGGATCGAAAACAATGTCCTCATTACTGAGGGGGGAGGTGAAGGTATCTACAATATTCAAGTAATCAATGTTATCAAGACGTCGATTTTCAACGGGGCTAATATCGGTTGAATCTTCGTCCTTGAGGTCAGGTAATTCTTGATTTTCACGTGATGCTTCATTTTCGATTTGTACTTCTTTTTCTGAATAATTCGAACCTGAATTAATCGAGTCGTCTTCTTCCAAGGCGCTTCCCTCAATTCGGGATTGAGGTTCTGGAGAATCGAACATGCTGTCTTTGGACATGCTCGAAATTGTACTTGGTTCATACTGAGAATTTGTACCATCAAGTAAATCAATGTTTGATTGATTGTTCACGTTCTCCTCAGTTAATTTAAGTACATGATCGTCGTAGATATTGTTGTTGTCTTCCATGTATTTCTGTGTTGGATGAAAGTCGTCGTTAACAGTTTCATGCGAATTAGTGTTGGATTCAACTTCTTCGGCAGTGTCGTCCGCCTGACTGACTGAACAGGACACATCTGCCGTATGAATGCCACTGTCCTCCCTATCCGATGAAAGTGCCATGTAATCAGTGGATGACACAGAAGGTGGGTAATTCGCATCCTCTAATCCACTGTAGAAAGTATCGGAAGACTTGTCATCACTTTGACTTTCAACCTCTTTCATGTCGTTCTTTTCAGAATACATGTAAATGTCTGAGTTCTCTGAGGAACTCACCCTGTCTCTCCAAGGCACGATGTTTATATTGATCTTTTCGCGACGTTGACTGTATTCTTCATTGTTATTCTCGTTCCTCGAATTTTCTATACATGGTTTGTCGAAAAGTTGGGAGATCTGCTTCACTTTTGGCTTTATATTAATATTATCTACATATTTAACTGTTTGATCACTGCATTGCTCCAAACTTTTCAATCTTTGTTTAATACTAACTGAATTCTCAAACTCTTGGAGGACACGAGTTGTCGTCTTAGGTATATTATCTTCGATTGAATGTTGCCTGTCAAACAACTCTTTCCTTTTCACAATCTCTCCTTTGGGGACCACTGAAATCATTTCCGAATTACGCCTTGGCATTTCAGGGATTTTGTTGAGAATCGAGTCAGTAATTCTTGATTTTATTCTAGATCTATATCCTTCTATAGCTCCCTCGTAAGTATATTGACCGATTTTTGATGTGTTATCTTGTGTGTCTTTAGAATCTAGCTGCATTACTGAAGTTGTTTTGTAGTAATTATTGTTGTTGTATGCAAAATCTGATTTAGATGCCTTCGAAACGTAATCAATTGTTGAAGAATCTTTTCTTGAGGATGAATCATCGCTTGAATACTGATCAACAGTCTGAAAATTTAGGTTTAGTACAAAACAATTGAAACTAATTTCAGTTCATTACCAATGTATTCCTTTCACTTGATCTTGAGTCCTGACTTCTATCCCTTTTGGCATCTGAGATACCAAGATCGCTCAAGTCGTTCGCTTCATCTAAATATATTGGAATAGAATATTTTGATTTCCCTCTGGAAAATAAATACAGAAATGAGCACATGGTTGGACAAATGATAACGATTCAGATATAAAAATTGAGATCACAATGATTATTCACCTTTCTTCCAAGATCTCATTGAACGTCTTGCTCCTGCGTCTAGATCTGCCATTATCCTCTTGTTCAAACTTCTTCACTTCTACCACCCTTTCTATGATATGTTCCTGTAGTTTTCTTCGGCTACTCTTCCAATTGTCCAAATTCTGCGAAATAGAAAACTGTTTTGTGTTAAAAGTAGACATCGAACTCAATTAAAAAGACGAGGATCGCACATAGGTCTTAAATCGAAAATTCTTGACCTGATTATTCCCCTTTTGAATATCTGGCCTAGAATTTTGTATTTTTGACCAATGTGTAAGGAAAATGCCAATGAAAAAAACTCACAGCTTGCCAATCTTCCGTTTCTTCTTGAACCTCCCGTCTTTCTTTTTTGATTTTCTCAACTTTCTGGATCTGTTCTTTAGCTTTTTGAAAGAGGGGAGGGGGAGCCACCTTTATGAATTGTAGGGGGTTTGTGGCCGGCTTTGGTGGTGGGGGTTTGGTAACTCTGCATTTTGTTGGCAGATATTCTGTGTTGGGAGAAATCTGAAACGAAAAAGGCTTCACATTACTATTATGTTTCCAAGAGGAAGCTATGTATACAGAGTGTACCGTTTTACATAGCAGTGGAAACGAAAATGGGTTTTTACGATAAATTTTTCCCTAATATAAATAATGGAAGAAATAAATATTTTGAAAACAACAAATCTAGGAATTTTTCAAATGAAAAAAAATCAACAAAGTCCCGCAAAATATTTGCACTTATGTATTTACTAACACCCTGTATGTCTTCAGTGACAGCAGGAATATTTTTGAAACTGACACATTTCAAGTGCTCAAATTATTCACTCTAATTTTCTTCAAGAGTGTTTCGGAATAACCTTGCCAAAGCTGGTATTTCCCATAAACAATAATTAAATTGATGGACAGATATTTATGCATACTGTGAAACATTTAACAATGCAGAGAACAACTTATGAAATTCCTTAACTAGAAAATCTTTTTTCAAGTAATCATCTGTCATTATTTATTTCTCAACAAATATGAAGATACAGAATCGAGAAAAAGAATTAATAGAAAACATTCAATTTGTGAAATACCTTCATGCTAAATCAGTGCAAATTATTATTTCCTGTAGTGTAAATTTCAATTCCAAAAGGAGAAAAACTTCGAGTCTACATCAACAAATTGCACAATAACCTTTTTCCATGAGAGTTATTCTGAAACCTTTCAGGGAACACTGTATAAGGTGAAACGAAATAAAAATTCCAATTGGAATTCTTACACTACCATTTTGGAACTAGCCTGAGCGTATGTTGTCAGGTCAATTTGAAAACAAACTAAGATCACATATGGATTTTTACTTACTCTACATTCCGAGTGTTCATTTTCCATGCCGTGTTCATCCATAGGCCAGAGCAAGTACCATCATTCATTCCTCGAAGTCAACAAAGAAATCGACACTGAAAAATTGAAATAAAGAATTCCCTCAAAGTTTCAAACCAACAGAATTTAAATTTATGTTCTCAACAGTTCGCCCATTTCAAAACAGGAATTCTAGTAACGCGAATGAGAGAATCTTACTTTACTGTTGCACCTGAAACCTAAAACTGAAATTTCACCGATGCAACTTTGTGTTCTAACACATAAATATCGCATACCGATACAGAAATCGCAACGTCTAAATATAAAATTGCAATAAATCGCTAGAGATCAACGTTGCTGAACAATGAATCATTCGTGCTATAGCCAATTGAGAATTTTTCCAAAACAAAATCATCCGTCGAATGCAATT
Organism: Adalia bipunctata; assembly: GCA_910592335.1. Taxonomy (NCBI): domain Eukaryota; kingdom Metazoa; phylum Arthropoda; class Insecta; order Coleoptera; family Coccinellidae; genus Adalia; species Adalia bipunctata. The sequence goes on from OU342957.1 coordinate 3,840,026, forward strand.
TTTCGAGGTGTGTTGTTCGAAAACAAGTGGATCGTAAATTTAATTTTTTCGAGCCGGGGTCCGGTGATTTTTCGTTTTTCGAAGAGTTTGTTGTGATTAATGCGTACAAGCCGCGTATTTAGAGGTACAGCTTCATCAGACATTTATCCTTGTGTTTACTGTTTACCTGGCGCGTTTGGAGAATGCTAAAAACGGCGACATAACGATCGAGTTACAGAAAGAAAATGAATATTGTTTCATAGCTCGAAATGAAAATTTCAAGAACACTCTTATGAATATGCCCCATCAAAAGTTCATATGCCACAGAATTTTTTATGTAATAATAATAATCTTCTTTATTGTTGACCCTTAAACAGTAACAAAGGACATTACTGGCACCAGGGCCTACTAGTTATACATATTTTAATTAGAAACTAGAATATAATAGAAATAAAATATAATATTCGCAACTTATTAACAACAACTCAAAAGACTATTCTAGTTTCAAAATTTTTTTGAGGTTATGTCTTTAGAGAATCACTCAAAAGTGATATCTAAAATATTTGTCTAAGACTTAAAACGTTTTGATCATCTGCCACAATGTTGGACTTCGGTTTGGATAATTCTCAACATTTTCAAAATTAGATTTAATTTAACACCAAAAGAAAAACTACAATCACCATCATCAAAAGTAAAAATCTGAGAAAAGGTCCTCGAAAATATAATCCTCATCAGATCGACTAAACCAGGAACAATATCAAACAAACACTTTAAAAAATATATATACCTTCGAGGCATTTCATCGCACTGCAAAACCAAAGCTTGGCACATTCATCGAATAGGTTCAGCGCACAAGATTAGAGTGTTGAAAAATAGTTAAAAACACTGATCACCGTAACAACTGCTACTTCGATTTCACAAATTCCAACAATGGCTTGGGAAATATTTCGTTAATTTCACTGAAACGTATTGTTCCGTCGATGAACTTACACAACATTTCCATTCATGAATTGGCAGTAAGTAAGCTGGTGGTACTCCCAACTTCAGATGCACTGGTGTAAAGTAATTTCACTAGATACCAGCATCATCGGTATTATTTTCACAACTGAAGAGATTCGGGGTTTGTCTCTACCTGGAGAGCTATTACCTACTCCACATCTGTCAATAAATCTTTGCCAAGCAGTTCAACCCTGTGTTATAATAATCTTTGAAGAATAACAGATTGTTCGACAAAGATCTTTTCACCAAAATTCCCGAAGGCCCTTTTGAACACTCTCAGAACACCCCGAAAAGAATTCACCCCGAAAAATTTAGCAGGTTGAAGTCTACAGGGTGTCCCACCTGGAGGACTAGTTAGCAGTTTTTAATAACTTGTGGATAGTTATTTCATCTTCACAAAATTTAACATTTGCCCGGAACAAAAATTTGCATTGAGTGTAAGAAATTGCAATTTTAATAAGTGGGGATAGGGCATGTGGCACATCATTTGGAAGTTTTGCGAATCCACCACACGAAAATATCAACTTTGCAACAATTTGTGCTTGTTCGGATTGCCTGTCATTTGGCATTTCGATGGTACACTCTGTATAGGAATATAATAGACTGACTTAGGTAAAAAACAAGTATTGCAGAGAGAATGGAAATATGAAAAGGGAGACCCAGTATACACCGAATAATGATCTACATTCATGCGTTGCAATTTAGAAAGTGAAAACAAGGAATATGGTATGAGGTAATATCATAATTGCAGCATTAAACGTGTTGAATAATTATAAATTTATACCACAGCTGATATAATTGTGACCAGAACTTTCAAAATTTTATGGCGAATAAATCATGAAAACCCTAAATAAATACAACCAGAGTTGAACAACGAATAAACATGAATATAAATATGGTGACAAAAATGTCAGTAGAGATTATGAACACCTGTAGAGCAGAAATAGAACGTTTATTAAAATAAATAGCCTCGTATTCTAATATTGACAAAAACCTAGCGTTTGAATTATTTTTCGGCACAGAACTGAATATGATTAATACAGGGTGTCCCACCAAAAGAATAAATACAATACTATACCGAATGATTCATTATTTTCTTCATGAGTGATTTAATCAGTGAACAATCAGAGTTATCGGAATATTGAAGGTTTTCTATTTATGATTTATTGTTTTCATAATCCCCCTGTTGTCTGAAATTTTTCTATAATTCTCGATAAGTATCAATTCAACGAGCAGCATTGTACCGGAGAAAAAGTCAACTTGTTACAGGTGTATCGACTGATTCGATAAAAAACCGGGTGTTTATTGCATTTCAGATATAATCATGATCTTATCTGGAATTCCAAATGTTCATTTTTATTTCCAGGAGTCTTAGTGTTAGTACAAAAAAAATACGCCTTGAATCTTCATATTATTTATTGTCAACGCATATCGAATGAAAAATACGTAATAGAGATGAATAAATGTATTGAGAGCTCAATAGAGCATGTCGTCTCATAACAATACCAGGCTTTATGCTAATAATGTCAACAAAAACCGGTAAGTTTGAATTCCAACAAGCGGGACAGAGTGTAACCATACATTGCAAATATTTGTGAATGTAGTCTCCTCTGAAAGGCGTGGATTTATGTAAATCAGCACGTAAGTCAGATCAGAATGTTCATATTCTGGAATAATTTCTTCAACAAGTCACCTCAGGATCAGAATTATTTAAAAGTAAAAGTCCAATGGGAAGTTGATAGCTCCGATTTTTATTCGGATCATTACTTTTATGATACTTTCACAACTTCATTGACGATGAACAAATTATTACCTTTGTATACGCTGGATTAAATGACGAGGAAAAGGAAGTTTGTCGAGATTTCTTGTTCGCCATAACAATCTCTTTTTTCCCACTACAACACAAAAAATTGCAATGTTGTGGAGTTTTCGATAATTTCAAGTGTGGAAATTTTTTCTTGATCATAATAACAATAATACAAGGCGATTTTTCTCGAGGGTATCTCGAGTTATCATCTAGTAAATATACTTTACAAGTGAATATTCAACTTGGCCTTGTTATACTGCTTCTACAATGGCTCTGCTGATTTTGCCCAGGGTCCCCAATAGATTAGAGACGGCCCTGGTTACGTATGGCCCAATTTTCGAGAAACATTTCGCGAGTTATCATTTCGAATTGTTGAGAATGAGTTGGAAAGACAAAGAAACTTCCTGTCATTCCGCGTTTTCAGAATCGATATAATTCAGGAACAACAAGCTTCTGTTTTTAGTAACGGAACCTTGGTGAGTGAAAAACGCAAAGTATCTAGAATACACATGCATCTAACTGTTAGGTCTAATTATCTAGAGTGCCAAGAATAGAACGTAGCCAGAGAGCTCTTATAAATCGACGCTTATGCTGCATCCAACACCCGATGCATATAAGAATGTTATACCTATAAAATTAATTTTGCATTCTCGACAGAACTTTCGCAATGCGATACGGAGAGGATTCACATCGTTGAATTTGGATCCCGTACCTTAGAAACATTCGAAACACCCACTCGACAATTCCGATGACCAATTTGGCCAGTGGGTGAGTCAGGTTCTGTTCCAGGAATTCGAAAAAAATGCCTCACACTTTTTCCGAGCTCAAACAGGCATTCATCAACAACAAAACTCCATTCGTTTGACTAAATCGGAAGTTTCGCTCTGAATGGAACACCCTGTATATACGGCGTACAGTCCTTGATTGGCATCGCAATGATTTCTTCTTATTCCCGCAGATCGAGAATAAGTTGCGAGGTCAACGTTTTCCTATGCCTGAAGAAGCGATTATCGCTTTCAAATCACATGTTTTGGGGGTCCTCAATCGGAATAAAAAAAGTGCTTGGAATGTTCAAACGCATTCATACTCGGAAAATTACATTCACGAATTGACACCGAAAAAATTAACCGATTAAACGTGTTATTTCTAACTGATGAGCATTATTAACTGACCTGTTAATGCTTCCTCATCAATACATGATTGTAGCACAATAATGAGAATGTCAATAAATTGTTTTACGCGATATAGCAACGCTTATCTTGCGAAGAAGCCATTTTCGAAACTAGTTTCAGTGCACTTTCCAATGATTACATGTGCATAAGTTACAATTCAACCTTCGGATGAAAGGCCAATTAAATTTCTGGTTGAATAAAATCGATATTTTATAAGTAACTTTCAGAAATGTCCCAAGTTAAGTTACTGAGGATGTACTGGTGAATTAATTCTAATCATTTTCACGGTCAACTTTCGCGATATTCAATTGTTTTCGCTCAATTAACACAATTTCGAACCTTTCTAATATTAATCTTCATTTATAATGATTTCCAACTCCTTCGGCCACCAAAAAAATACTTTTTAGGAAAGTGGAGTGGAAATTCATTCAAATCCTCAAAATCCGTTTATTTGCGCCTATCCAGACTCTCAAACTTGCAGGGCTCTCACAATTATCTCGGATTCAATCATCTTCGACTGGTCAAATCGGTTTTGGTCTGTTTCACTTCGGAATTGAAAGGAATTAAGAAGCTATCGTCTCACCAGTGTGACGGTGTCAATTTGTTGGGGTCAGGTCGAAAGGACCGCAAAATGAATCATTAATAATCTCTTTAAGTCGAATAAGTACCTAATAACCTGTGAAATTTCAGTGTCTCCGATCTAACTGTAGTTAACGTACAGTTTTAACCGGCCACAAGACATAATGAGTTCGTTTATGCGCTATTTGAGTTGGACGAGAATTTTTCTTTTCGACTGTTGTCACAACAACTTTTTTCTTTACACTTGCGTGTATTGCGGCGACAAACGTTTAGAGGAAATTGCGAAGCGTGTGTCTGCGAAACATTCTCGATTGGCATTCCGATCGTCATAATTAGAAATGTTCGTGCAGGGAAGCAATCGATTAGAATATTCCGCACTCAGTATGTGAGCCACTCTTGAAATACCTAATTTACCTCTGATGGTAGGATCGGGGGACAACCTCAGAAGAATAACCCCACGTGGACTATACAGCTTATCAACAAATTTCAACCCCATGAGATTTGTAGATTTGGAAATAGGGAGAAATTAAAATTAAAAAAATTGAGTGCTCCGAAATCATTTGGACAAAATGTCAACGCTCTTTTCCATATGAGGGAGAAAAAAGATTTAACCACATATTAATTATATTTTTATTATTAGGTCAGTGAAACGGTACAAAAAAAAATCATTCGATATTTAATGAGCCTATACATTTGTATATGTAATATTCTGTGTTCCCGACGGATCACCCTGTATTTCATGTTATTCAGTTAGACAAAAATATCGTCTTCATTGGAAAACCCTTGAAATTAATTTATTTTTATAAGACAAAAAAACCCATACTTTCCTTATGATATGAAATAACCAACTCAATTCAAAATAAGAAATTTCCAACATTTCTTGAGTAGATTTAATATAAAATGATTCAAAATTACATTATCAACGAATAAGTTGATTAATTGAAAAAACAGGAAGGAGAATCTCTCCACTGAATTATTTTCCCTGTGCTGTTACAAAAATATTTCAAGAACAGTTCCTCAAACAATTTTTATTGGTTCGACCATTGAAGATAATGATTTATTAGGCACTCCACTTCAATATTTTCTATTAATAGTTTTCATAACCAATTAAATGTTGAGAAGAGAGGTCATACATACGCAGCGCTGATTAATTGTGCCCTTTTTCACTTCCTTCGAAAACTACTCGGAGAGTTTCCTCGGAAATACTAATTATAAAATTGTTGTAAAAATACGACTGCCTTCCTGATATTATTTATCGATCATTTCCGAGACCTTGTTTATTCGAATAATAAATTATAATTGTGACTATCGATATCGAGTTAATAAGGTTTGTTTAGAGTTCAATCGGAAGTTGTTGGACTCATTAATGTCATTCAACTATTTCTGAAGAATCGAGAAAAATTCCAAATCGATGAAAATGCGATATTCAAATTTCGCTGTGGTATATGATTCAACTTTGATGAAATATCCGAAAAAGACTATATTTTTAATTTTTTGCTGTGACATTCTAAAAAATTGAAGAAATGTCGAAATGCATCGATTGCACAAGTTTGTATCGTTTCCACTGTTGGCAACACAACATAGGAACTTGTAAGCACCGTAACCAAGAGTGTATCAATATCATATCATGTTCAAGTCGGTTCCCATTGTTCGAGCAGCTAGATATTGAGAGATCTTTTTTCATGTGATTTTTCTTTCGTGTTTTTCACATGAGAACTTTTCTTGTGAGAATAAAACGACAGTTGCTCAACGATTCGAGACGCCTCGATGTGGAACTACATACTTCTAGTATTAAGATTTCCAATTCTACTGAGGAATGTTAAGGTGCTGTTCGATGTTTATCTCGGAACCTATGGCGTAATAGACAAAATTAATAGAGAAGATATCATCGTTTATGGTTTGCACCAACTGCTACAATATTGGCCAAGAAAAATCTTCAGTATGACAATTGTTCAGCCAAAAAATAAAAAAAGGAATACTAACAACAAAACTATCAGATTTACAATTTCTTCATAGAATAAATCATCCCTTATCTTCTAAGGGTTGTGAAGTGGATTCATGTTGAGTAATTTCTCGAAGATAACAGATTCTACCAATTTGTTGAGGAGACTATCTCGACATCATGCTATTAACTCACAACAAGCTTTTTATGAGTCCCAGGTAGTAAACCTAGTTTACCCTTCGACGAGTATTGAACATGAACAAGTGCTGTTCGGTGCAAATGAGGCGTTAAGAAGGATTTACACGTTCAACAATTCCCTGTGAAAGAGAATTCACTCTTTATTTGCTCCTCTTCAAGTTTCAAGAGAACAGAAACGAATTCTTGAGTATTCAATTCTTCGCAAATGAGAATTGAGCAATTTTCTACATGATACACTTTGTATATTATATTTTCCCGTCCCATTTCAAACGAGAAGTTATCAATCAAAGAAACGCAACAGTCCAATTGTAAGGAACTGAGTAATGTATCATCGTAACGGCATATAAACGTCTGTATGCATTACAAATCTGTAACAAATGTTTGATTTGGCATTTACACCACACGAGCAGGAATTTGCTTTCACTTGATTAATTCGTGTTTAGAGTGTAAGATCTACGCGTTGTAAAAAATCTGTATGCGAAATGCATGAAGCTAATACATGACTGGCATCCATTCCGTATACAACGAAAACGAAATCTTTAGAGGTGAATTTCAATTGAAAAAGGTACACCATTAATCATTCGAAATACGAAGCCAATTTTTCTACCTGTTTGGGGTACAAAAACAACCGAAAGCAGAAAGCTATACGGAAGTCTCATAAAAAATGTATTCAGAAAGTGATATTCAGAAATTGATATTTTCCAAGCGTTAAAATAGAACCGAACCATCTTTAGTGAGAAAAGTTCTAGAATTTTTGACCACAAAAGATGGAGATTATAGCTTAAACACCAAATATTTCATAGCATCTGATATAAATGCATCAATTTTCCTTGCTTTATCAATCACAGTATGAAATATCATTCTAGTTCCCCTGCATCAACGAGGCACATCCTATTGACTGAAAATGTAACGCTGTTTGATGTAAAGGTCAACGGAAATACATTTTCCAGCTATGTTATTCAATACACAATATCCTATTCAGATTGAGCAATAAGACAAAAAATCAATGTTCTATCCAACGGTGAAGCCTCAAAAGCACAGCTGGTTCGAATTTAGGTGAAGAACAGATGGTTTTTGACCCTTCTGGGCTCTGACATGGGGGTGGTGGCATTTCTGTTATTCGAACCTTTTTTTGGCTTCCGAAAGCTCTTCCTAAATCTCATTTACAGCGGAACTGAGATGTACAGATCGATATTCTCACGATATATGCTTTAAAAGCAATGTTTCTTTAAATCGACTGATAAGTACGAGTAGTACGGAGAAACATTTATCAATCTAACTTAAACAATTGTGTCATAGATTATCCTTTAATCTTATGGTTTCCAAGTGGTTTCGCGAAATATTTCAATGAGAGTAATGATAACGCTGAAAATTGAAAATAATTTTAACGCCTGGCGTGAAGAATATGTTTTGTCTTTCGAATCGTAAATAAGAAGAGTAACAGTATGAATAACTACAGAGATTCTATTATTAACATCTGGATTTCATGAAAATATGTACGAAAGGATGTTTTCTTACCTTCTGCGTTTATGATTACTTTTAACTTTTGGATAACTGTAGGTATTTCGGGAGAATTGCGAAAATGTACCTAGTACACGCTGACTTATTTACCATATAGTGTCACTTTTATAAATGGGAATCTAGATATATCATTGTTTTATTTTAAGGAATTAACTCACTTGACATTAGCAAGGTAATCAAAAACGCAGTTATTTAGTAATTTTTAAACAACAACAATGCGAATAATTTCATATGAAATACTTTGTCATATCATGAACTAATGTGAAAAAACTTGTACACACTCAAAAAGTAATTTGTAAAAAGAAGGGAGCCTGCTTCAATTGAATTACTTTCAAATATTCTCTCAGTAATCGTTTTTAGATTCGAACATGCAATTCAATACCCAGTTTTATTGTAAATACGGGTTGTGTAATGAAGTCACATTTTTTCTACCACAAACCCCATATTGTTAATGTAGAAAAGGTATACAATGCAAAAAAAAACATAATATTCGTGTAAAATTTCGCTAATTCCAAACTTTTGTAGCGAATTCTTCTACTCTGAAGCTTATATAATATCCTTTAGATAGTTGCACTTTTATAGTACAGAAATATTCCATGGTAGTCAAGGTACCTGAAGCGACCTGGAGGAAACAGACTAATTGAAATAATAGAATCTGCATGGAATTATAATTATTCCACGATTATTGTGAAACTTTATGAGAACTAGGTTAATTCAGAATGACCTTGATGAACAACAAGTTTTCCTCTCTATTTTTCCTTTTTTGGGCGAATTCTTCAAAGTAAAATCTATTATCTAGCGATCTTGATAATTGCAAAATAAGGCATACAACATTCGCAACTGAAAAATTCTCATTCGTTCACCAATATGATGAATTCATTCTCAACTTCTAGAACTCGAAATGAGAATTCAAAAAATTTATAGGATACCTGGATGGAAATGGACAAACCACTAGAACTCATGACACATTGTGCACTATCATAAATAATAACACAAAATGCTTATCACATATTTAAACACATGTTTACCTTCCAAGTAATTCATTTAATAAACAAAAAACCGACGAAGTTTACTACGAACTTATCTTCACACACAACAACAAAATACTGTAAACGTCAAGTGGACTCTAGGAACGCGAACCACAGATGCTGTCAGACGAGTTCATCTGACAGCCACACCAGAGCCACACCAAAGAGTCTGTGGCCACACTGACATAATTCGTATTCTATGATCTATGTATTTTGAATTCCATGAATTTTTATTTGAAATACTTTTCACCTCTAGGCTCTCCTCTAGGTCCAAAATGCTTTCAATCATTATAAATCAATCAATCAATATAAATCACTGTCGTCTTTTTAATGACACAAGTGTAAAAAGAAAGAACACCCAACAAAAGAAAAGCCGTCAGCAGTCAGCTGTGTCAGCTCAGACACTGACAAGTTCATTAACATTACATTTGACTTTTTGTTATGATAATATGATCTCCCGAAATATGTAGGTTGTAAAATCAAAAAGGGCAAGTGGAAATGTCAGAAGTCAAGGGAACAATAGATGAAATATGTTAGCATAAGCGAAAGAAAATTCGATTCGATCACTAGAGGAAACCTGCTTTTTTGTTAAGACAAAATGGATTTGGCAAAATCATTTTTCCATCAGAGAGATCACGATGGATATGTGGATAAGGAGGGGCACAATGTAAGAATTCTAGATGTTTTTTCGAATATGTTCCATAACATAATGTTGTAGAAACGAGAACTACAACTGGTTATTGACGGAGATGATTTAGCTGAAGGTTGTGTTGAAAGCTTATCAGAATCCTTAAGTTTAAATGATTCTTTGGTACCAAGTCCAGGAGGGCCCTTTTCTGCTCTTATTCCAAGTATGTGGCCTCAAGATTTGCTGGCTAAATCAGTGGTTCCTGACGACCCCAATTCACAACCCGAATACAGGTAGATGTGCAATTTTCTGCCCTTTCTACCTTAAGGGGGATTTTATATTTGTAACTCTTGGAATGAAATCTTATCTTTGCCAACATTGATAAACATAATTTTACAGGTTTGATGAGTTTGGGTTCAGGGTAGATGAAGAAGATGGCCCAGAGCAAAATTCTAAAAAACTTCTTGGTATACCATTTGTTGAAGATGCTCAGCATAGGTAGGTAGAGAAATATTATTGGGGTGTACTATAAATTTATTTGGGTAATTTTTAGACTGAGATGGGTGGCCCATTTGGAGTTTTCCCATAATAAGGAAGTTTCTGAGTTAACTTGGGACAAAGTGGAAGTAAGACTTCCTAGAACTGACAAATTATGCTCAATGATTAATTCAGGTGTGTAAACTGTATTCAAGTCTATCTTTAATGGGAGATTTATAGTATCTTCTTTACCTAAATATCAATATGCCTTAGGAATTCCTCATTCACTACGCTCTCAGATTTGGGTACGAATATCTGGCGCTTTAGAAAAAAAACAACAGTCTGAACTGAGTTATAAGGAAATATTGAAATTGTCCAGCAGTGATTCTCTGATGACATCAAAACAAATAGAGAAAGATCTACTGCATGTCATGCCTACAAATGCTTGTTATAGCCAGTCAAATAGCACAGGGGTACCTAGACTTCGAAGAATACTGAGGGGAATTGCTTGGTTATATCCAGAAATTGGGTAAATATTCAGCTAGCGATAGTTTTACTGATGAAGAGGAGGGGAAACCGTGAAAGATAAATTTTCTGTAGGCAATTAAAATCTTTTATATTAAAAGTTTCTGCTCCTGTAGGTACTGCCAAGGTACAGGTATGATTGCAGCAAGCCTTTTGCTGCTATTAGAAGAGGAAGATGCATTTTGGATAATGGTAACAATAGTCGAAGATCTCTTACCGGCATCTTACTATAGTTCAACTTTGTTAGGTTAGCTTCACAGATTATCAACCGTATTATCATTATGATTTTTGCATTATAATTACAGGTGTGCAAGCTGATCAGCGTGTTCTGAGGAATCTCATATCAAATTATCTGCCTGATTTGGATGAAAAATTAAAAACTCATGACATCGAATTGTCATTGATTACTTTAAACTGGTTTCTCACTCTGTTCGCCAATGTTGTCCATATGAAAATATTGTTGAGAATTTGGGATTTGTTCTTCTTTCACGGTTCTATAGTTTTGTTTCAAATTAGTTTAGGAATGCTGAAAATGAAGGAGGAACATATTAAAGAGCTCGAAAATTCTGCTGAAATATTTAACGTGCTCTCCTCCATACCAGTAGAGATAGATGATGTTGAGCAACTCATGGAAGTAAGTTGAGCATTGAAATTTTGTTCTGTACTTCTTTCGTGATTCACAGTGAACTTTCAATTTTCTGCATTAATAATAATCAAAAATACTTCTCTCTTTAGGTCTCATTGACACTTACTGCTTCTTTGACTGAAGTTATGATTGAAACTTATAGAAGAAGACATCTGGCATATTTGATGGCAGATCAAGGAACCTTGGTAGGGAACCCTGAAGCCCTACCAAATTTGCCCAAGCAACATTTATCAAGGTATTCATGATTTCAAAAGTAAAATCTTCAATTAATACATCATTGCTTCTGCTTCACCAAAAGCAAAACTATATTTTTATAAATTGTCCATGATGTATTCTTCTATTTTAGACGCCAGGTGAAAAAGAATAAATCAATGATTCAAATGCTTCTATTCAATGAAGATAACGAGAATGATATAAAATCAAAGAATATCAAACAGACTGAAATATTAGTAGATTTAAGAGAAGCTGTATTGCAGGTATTATTCGAATTCTTTGCAGTAATCAAGTATCATGTTTTACGTGCAAGAGCTCCCTCAGGTTATTGGTTTAATAAATTTTTCATTCTGTAGATAACTAGATATTTTTTACAAATGGATCCTAAATTAAGTTCAGAAATATCATTAGTTGCGGATTATTCAATGGAATCACATGCTGCAGATCATTCCAATTATATCAATGTTTCTAAAACGAGGAAACGTAGAGCCAAGGCTCTATTAGGTAAGATTATCAATCATCATTTCAAAGGACGCCAAATTTTACCCATTTTCAAATATTTTTTTAGACTTTGAACGTCATGATGATGACGAACTCGGTTTCAGAAAGAATGATATCATAACACTTATAAGCCAAAAAGATGAACACTGTTGGATTGGTGAATTAAACGGTTTAAGAGGTTAAACATTTGAATATTGTGTTATTCTTTTTCTAATTGAATGAATTCAGGTTGGTTTCCTGCCAAATTCGTCCAGCTTTTAGATGAAAGGAGTAAACAATATAGTTCGGCAGGTGACGATAGCATATCAGAAACAGTGACTGATTTAGTAAGAGGAACTTTATGTCCAGTTATCAAACAAGTTTTGGAACATGGCATGAAGAAACCAATTTTTTTAGGTGAGCTTTCCATCATTTCATCCTCTAGCATACATATTTATAGACTAGATTCTCGTCATATCTTAATGATGTGAATATAACCATATTTCCTGTTTGTGATTCTCATCCACGAATTCTAGAACTCAGGGTGCATTATCATAACTTAACAGTATATTTCAACAGCTCTGTATGATATTTAGGTCTGAGATCTTTTCTGCGTTTAGGAGGTCCATGTCATCCATGGCTTTTCATTGAAGAATGTGCAACGAAAGAAGTGGAGAAAGACTTCAATTCTGTGTATAGTAGATTAGTACTATGTAAGACCTATAGGTTGGACGAAGACGGCAAAGTATTAACACCGGAGGAGTTGCTCTACCGATGCGTTCAAGCAGTTAATTTAACCCACGATAATGCGCACGCGCAAATGGACGTCAAGTTAAGATCATTGATATGCATGGGCTTGAATGAACAAGTTCTACATCTCTGGTTGGAGGTCCTCTGTTCCAGCAGTGAGGTGGTGCAGAAATGGTAAGTTACCAAAATACTACAATGGTTATGGGGCGCTCTAAACTTGAAATGTTCTTCAATTTCTTGTCTAAGACTTTGAGCCTAAAATGGGCTTTTTCATTCTGAAAACAGTTGGTGTATTGAAGTTTAAGATCTAAGATAAGTTGTAACGACCACTTTCAACATATTGGTTTTTTTTTCTCTAGGTATCATCCGTGGTCATTCGTGTATAGTCCAGGGTGGGTGCAGATTAAGTGTGATCTGAGGATTCTTTCTCAACTCTCATTCAACCTCAACCCTAATTGGGAACTTCCGGTGAAAAAGGAGAATAACAATCAACCACTTAAAGACGGAGTGAGAGATATGCTGGTCAAACATCACCTTTTCAGTTGGGACATTTAGAAAATGATTGAAGAAATACTGTGAATTTATTCCAAAAAATTGACGTCCGTGGATATTTTCTTTATAAAAATATAATATGATTGTGTTGAGTGACAAATTTTTGATTATGCACTAGTATTTTTTACATATTAATTTTTTACCACATTAAACATGATATGTTTGCCTGAATCAGTCTACCTCAAATTACGTAAAAATACCTGCTGAAGATAATAATAAAATATTGTTTGCTACATTTGATTTATTCTGTTAATCAATAAGATAAGTCAATTTTTTGGGATATGCATAGATATTGTGTAAGTTATTTATTTTGTTGATACTTGCAGAAATTCATATATTTAATAAACTAATTTTATTGTTTTCTACAAAATCTTTCATTTCTACATTTCCCTGAATTCCTTTGGGGCAATCATTAAACGAAATATATCTATTTCATGGGGAGAATATGGAAGCTAGTTTATGTAGCCAAAAAGTGAGAATTCATCCAGTCATGAACAAAAATTTTTTATTGAATGCCGAGAACATTCAGTATTACAAAGAATATGTTTGAACATATAATAGACTACTAAATTAAACTATTTAACATGTACAAAAGCATCCTGAAAATTTCATAATGGCTTATTGACAAGTCTTAATTCTCAAAAATATAGTAATGGGAAAAACCAACACACCCTATTATTCCACCCCTAATGCATCAGGAAGGGTTTCAGTACAACGTCCAGGAAAGTAAAACCTAAAATAAAAAGAAAGATGATAGATGTCCTGTCCAGTGATATTCAGTACAAACTTTCAATAAATTCATAGATATAATAATCTTACTTGAACGCTTCAGAAGTAGGATATTCATTTATGTTGAATTCTGCAACTGGAACACATCTGTCTTTCACTGTTTGAACAAATATGGGGTGAGCCATAAATGAAGTGCCTATAACTATGAAGAGATGGCATTCTTCAACTAAACGCCCTAAAATTATCCGAAAATAAGGGAAATAAAAAGTTGAAGAATATCAAAAATTATTTTATAGAAATCTTACGGTATTCCTCCATTATATCGGGGTCAAGGTACTCTCCAAACCATACAATGTGAGGTCTCAGCAAAGAGCCACACTTACCACACTGTGGTAAATCTTTGACGTCAACAACTGGCAATTCTTTTTGTAAACTTTCAGAAGTTCTAGAGACAAATTTTCAATTTCTGATATACTTTATTTGAAAGAAAAGTGATAAATTTACGCCTTTACCCTAGTCCATGCAAAGCTTCACAGATCGGAACATCTGTATTCTCATAAACGGAGCTGCATTTAGTACATCTAACTTTCCTGAGGGCTCCATGAAGTTCAATAACTTTCTGGGAGCCAGCTTTAATATGTAATCCATCCACATTCTGTGTTATAATGGAAAACTTTCGCTTTTCCTTGATGCACTTCTCTTCATACTTTGCGAGAGCCAAGTGAGCCTGAAGATTAATTGAAATTATGGGAGAACAAGAGTACGTTCAGATCATATTGACCTTATTTGGCTCTGCATTGAAAGCTACTTCTCTTCTGTAACTGTAAAACTGCCACACAAGGGATGGAGATCTTTCAAAAGCCTCTGGGGAAGCTAATTCTTTAGCATTGTGAGTTCTCCACAAACCTCCCTTTCCTCGGAAAACTGGAATACCTGATTCCGCAGATATACCAGCTCCTGTGAGGACAACAATCTTTTGGGCATCGTCCACCACTCTACGAAAGAGTACATAATCGCTAATAAACTTTATGGACTTTTTTGTTTTTCTGGGCATCCTCAACAATAGACTGCAAAAATTTGAGGGAAACATGGACGTAAAAAACAATTGAAGACACAAAAATATGCTGTACAAATTGATTTCTATGTTTTAATTCAAACGGTCGCTTTGAAGCTTTGAACTAAATTTTCGAAAACTTTGAGGTTAATTATGCCTCCAGCACCAACCAGGCTAAGCATGTTTTCACTGGTATTAGAAAGAGAACAATGATGCCCATGCGCCTTGCCATTAAAGTGAAAAAGGATAGAGCTAGAGCTGTAGGTAGCGCTAGAGTGCTGGGGCCAGGGTAGGGGTAGGGATGTAAACATTTTTAGGTTAGATAATTATGACATGTTTTCAGGTAGTGTTTTCCATATTTTTTCAAAATGACTCGGTGTTAATATACTATTTTGATTTTTGAAGATTGATAGACCTATTCCTTAATATGCATTCTTTCACAACTTGAAATTTTATAGTTGGGTCAAAACTGACCGAATGAAAAATTCCTTAGGTATACCGGGTTGATGAGTTAACTAACGCAAGTGGTCTCCAAAATTCAAACGTTATAAATTAAGCTACGGTGGAAAAGTCTCCTAAAATACAAGCGTAGCTTACATTCCTTCAGGACAATTCACTGTTATTCTATCAATTATCCAAATTTCCATTTAAATTTGAGAAGTGTAACAAAATGAATGAGGATAGTTCAGACGAAGACACTCTAAATGATTTCTGTATAGATGTTTCTGAATTGAAAAAGGAATTTAATGCTTCGGAGTTCGCCAAGAGTTTGTTACCACGTGTGAAATTATATGGAGATGAGGAGGCAGGTAAGAATTTTACTCAACTGTTGTGGGGTATTGTGAAGGCCTTTGCTTTTAGATGAAACAGATATGGTTAAACTTCTGGATAATCTTGAAGAAAAATTGGAAATCAATGATGTATCTCCTGTAAAAAATGACTTCAATCATTTACGTACTTGGTCACATGTAAAATTCAAAAAGGTACATTTGAAGAATTCTCAAATTTTGTACTTATTTAAAAAAAATTTCCCATCAGAAACAATTCTCTGAAACGCCCGAGGCGACTCATGAAGATTCTAAGGTTCAAAATGAAAATAATGCTGAAAAAACTGATCATGAGGAGGTTCAAAATGTTTCACTGGAACAGGAGGTAGTCAAAAATGATACAAGTTTTTTACAAAATTTCCTAGAAGCAGAATATGAAGCCAAAGTTCAGAATTCTGATTTGGATTGTATCCACAATACATCTGATCTGCCTCTTATCGAAAGAGAAAATAGAAGGGTAATAATAAGAAAAGGCATATTTCCAACTAATTTAGGCTGATAGTTTTTCAGGTTTTATTATTTAGATGCTTATGAGAAGCACTTTGGAGAGGAATCAACGGTCTATTTGTTTGGTAAAACTTATTGTCAAGATTCCTTATCTTTTAAATCTTGTTGTGTAGTTGTTACTCCTCTAAAAAGAAGACTTTTTGTTTTACCAAAGGAAAATGTATGTTATTATTTCAACTACTATATATTTTTCATTTACATATCTTATTTTAAGTTGGTAAATGAAAATGAAGAAAATATATCAGTTTGGACGATTCGAATGCTGAAGGATTTCTATAACTGTGCACTCAAACCTATGAATATTAAAGTATTCAACTATAGATTTGTTAGGAAAAAGAATTTGGAAGGATTTTTTATGTCAAAAGAACAAGTTATGCTAGAAATTGAGTATTCTGTGAGTGGATCACATTTGGGGATATTTCCAAAACTATGTTAGGACATTTTTAGGCTCATTATCCTGCTGTTGATCTAAAACTTGAAGGAAAAACTTTTTCGAAAGTTCTTGGTTCCAGGAACAATTGTTTTGAAAATTTTCTGCTTCATAAAAATATCAAAGGACCTTGTTGGCTGGATGTTTCAAATCCGAAAAAGGCAGCTAAAGCAAAAACTTGGTGTTCATTTGAAATATCATGTCCAATAGAGGATATATCATTATGCAAATCTATTGATAAATCTGCAAGTCCACCTATAACAGTATTCTCATTCCATACTAGATGTATGCATCAAAGTAACAATATAGCACTGATTTCATGGGCTGTGAACTTGGATTATGATATTTGGAACGGTAACAGTAGTATAGTTGATGAAAGGAGCTATTGCAGTGAGTATCAAATATCTATTCATTTAGCATATGTTCCAGAAAATAGTAACAGTCAAGATAAGAAACAAAAATATATAAACATATTTTAATGCATATTCATTTGAATCACATTCCATTCGGTTTTCAGCTTTCACTTTTGTGAATTCCAATGAAAACCTAGCAGACTTTCCTGAACTGAAAGATCTTAAACGAACCCAAATTAAAAAACTGGATTCTGAAAAGGAAATGATAAATTTTTTTTTGAGCAAGTTCAATGAAATAGATCCTGACATTGTGGTTGGATATGATATTCAAAATAGAGAATTCCATAAGTTCCTTGATCGTATCGAATCACTGAAAATTGAAGATAGTAATAAATTGAGCAAATTCAGAAGTGCGACAAGTAATTCAAATTTAAAGCAATTCGTATTCAGTGGTAGACTCATTTGTGATCTGAGACGTTTGGCAAATGAATTCAATCTGTCAAGAAATTATGAGCTGAATGAATTACTTGAAAAGTTTCTTGGTATTCAAAAGGAACGGAGATGGGTTGTGGATTTTGAGAAAATATTTTCACCTACTGGAGAATTCTGCCACATTGTTGAACATAGGGAGATTTTTTTAGAAACTTTCATCGTTTCCACAAACGAACCTTTGTACCTGTTGCAGTTAGTATCACAGACGAACATAATATGTCTTGCTGTTAAGCTAACACAAATTTGTGGTAGCTGTTTATCTCAAACATTCACTGGAGGCTTAACGAAAAGAATTGAATATCTTTTGGTGCATGCCCTTCATGAAAAAAATTTTATTGTGCCATTAAGAATGTTTAACAAAAAATTGAAACAAGTTGAAGATGAGGAAATATTGATAGGTGGTTTAGTTTTGGAGCCAAAAGTGGGTTTTTACGACAATTACATATTGCTGATGGACTTTGAGTCCTTATATCCTAGTATTATACATGAATACAACTTATGTATTTCCCATGATGAGTTTGATGAGTCCAGTCATACTGATAGGCCATTGGGAGTGCTTCCAAAGCTCATGAGTGACTTCATACAAATAAGACGAAAGGTGAAGGATCAGATGAAGAGCGTAGACACTGGTTCTGCTGCTCATTTTCGCTATAATATGTTCCAGACTGCTTTAAAGTTGTCTGCAAATGGTATATATGGTTGCTTAGCTTCTAAGCATTTCCGGTTTTATTCTCCATCAATAGCTCGAGATATTACAAGGAGAGCACGGGAAATTCTACAAAACACTGCCGATTTGTTACGAAACAAAGGATTTGAGATCATCTATGGTGATACCGATAGTATAATGGTGAATATAAAAAGTACAGATATACAGTCTGTGAATGTGACAGGTGAAAAGATAAGAGAAATGGTGAATTCGCATTATTCATCGATAAATTTGAGAGTTGATACAATTTTCAAGAATCTCTTAATGATAGCAAAAAAGAAATATGCAGGTACCGCCGTCGATGTTTATAAGAACGAAACAAAAGAGTTGACTATTTTGAAAGGCTTAGATATCATAAGGTATGATCGTCCTGTTTTTGTTTGTGAAGTCGGAAAAATGATTACAGATATAATATTGAGCGACAATTCTCTTCCTCAGAAATATGAAAAAATTGAAAAAAAGTTAGGAGAAGTAAGGAAACAATTTGCAAATAATAAAGTTCCTAAAGAAAAACTAGTAATCACTAAATACCTGACACAGGATCCAGATAGTTACCCCCAAGAAACCAAATACCCTCATGTCCAAGTAGCAGTGAGATTAAATCGGAATTTTGCTCATAATTATAAAAGGGGCGATGCTGTATGCTTCATAATGTGTTCTGATAAAGAGAAAACTTTTTCCCAGAAAGCTTTCCATCCAACTGAATTGGAAAGCATGAAAAATTTAGAAATAGATGGCAAATACTATTTGCACCACCATGTTTATTCATTCCTAGCCAACATTTTCACACTTATTGGACTGAGAAATGTAGAAATGGAACAATATCTATGTTCAAACAGTAAAAGTTACAAATTTAAGGAGGAGAAAGTTATCAAAACTGAATTTGATAGGAGAGAACCGTTTATTTTCCCTTGTTTGAAGTGTGGTAAACACAATATACTTGAGGGAAATGGAGAATTTCTGGATAGATGTCAGAATCCGGATTGTAATTTCTGTCCCTCCGATAATCCTAGTTATTTAAAAAATAGATTGATACTTGCTTTGAGGAGTTACGTACAAAAATATTACAAATATGAATTGAGATGTACTAAATGTCCATATACCACATTAAGAATACCGCTAGGATACAACAAGTACAATAGATGTCGAAAGTGTTTCCAAGGCTTACTGATACAAATTTACAAAGAATCAGATCTGTTTCTTCAAATAGAATACTTCAAATATATTTTGAAGCTTGGATTAGGTAATTTTCAGTTCCATTAGGAAAATATTCATGAAACATAATTTTTTTCATTTGCAGCCATTGAAAGAAAAAAAGATATTTTTGAATCTCTTTTAGAAGTAGTGAATGGTTTTGAAAAGAATTCCGGTTTTCTGTCAGTTGATTTGACAGAATTATTCAGACCTTCAGCATGAAGTTCTCATCAAGGTTGAATAGCAAATAATTCAACTCTTCTTAATTGACCAGTGATATTTTGTCAATGCTTTTGTTTACAGAATTTGATTTTTTGAATTACTAGTCATTTTGTTTTCCTATTTATGTATTTCTAAAATACTTTTCTTGTACCAATTTTTATATTTGAGTTATCAATTAAATAACATTTGCATGCCATTTGTATTTCAGTTCCCTTTAATATTTGTTTGGATTATTGGCCCTTTAACCATAAAGTAAATAGGAGTGCCATCAAATTGGAAAATTCACTACTAACTGTGTGCATGGATTTTATTTGAATAAGGCATTCATTTGCGGGGGCATGCTAAACAAAAACGCTGTTAACAATTTATTATGCGTATTTTATTGTAAATGCCTCTTTTCATGTTACATTAACATTATAACAAGTAAATGATTATTGTTTAATAGTCAATAGGTGTTCCAAGCAATTTGTGCCGAAACACGGATAGGCAGTGCTATACGGTATGTATTCTTATGTTAGAACTATCTGTAACAACATTATATTACAACTGATGACTATTAGCACGTTGGCTATTACACAAGTGAAGAACTGTTTATGCGAAATAATTAGTCCCTAAAAAATCATCCTGTGAAAGTTTCATAATGGTAAAATAGTGGAAGACCTTTTATAATTTACACTTATAATTTCCTAAGGAATTTCGATATTTTACAATACAAAAATGAACTTTCAGAATGTGTGAGTAGTTGTTTCCTAATAAGAAGAAAATTATTACATAAAGTGAACGTGCCTATAGTGATCATATTACTGTACATATTTATAATATTTAAATTACCTGTGTTATGAAGTATTTACTAATGATTGCACACATTCATGTGTTTGAGCAATATATTGATTACTGTACTTTGATATAACGCCCAATGAAATAACTTAGGCCATCCAAAGTATACAATTTAGGTGGTCACTCAACATAATTTATTTTTTAAGTAAAAAATTGGACGTCGAATATAAATCTGGAAGTTGCAAAGGAATTATTCAATTTTGATTCTTCACCACGATGAATATTCAATGATTCAACGTATTCTTAATTGTAGATTGAAAGACTTTCGCTTTATTTTTTTATGTGGACAAATGGTTTAATTTTGGTGGTATTTTATCCACCATGAGTTCGGAAAGTAATTTGATATGTTATATAATAGAAGAAACTAAGCATTGAATTGAAGATTTGTAAACATAAAAATCTATTATTTCTGAATAGTTGGTCAATTCCTTCAAAGAATGGAAGTGTTATCTTTAATAGGACGAACTAGCAAATATATTAGAGAAAAGAAATAATATTGCATTGTGATCGTTTCAAGATAGAATTGTTGTGCAATTACAGAGGATGGTGTATGGAATGTACATAATAGGAATGATGATTTTTCTCCTGAAATTGTCTAGTATGTTCTATGCAAGCAACATTCAGTATCACACTGAATTATGATAGCTGACCATTCTTGTTTTTGGCTTCAAAATTAAAGCTATTATTGGTGCAAAAGTTATCACTGGTATGAATGTACGTATTCTGTTCGAAATTCTACTGTATTTTGTTGAAAAATTGCACTGTAAAACTTGTGCTTGAATCTCTCTTTAGATGGAACAACATCAATTTGTCGCTGATGCTTCAGTTACTGTTATCAACTGTGTATAATTAATCAAATATTGAGCAACGAAGACATAGCATATCACTACTGCACTCACATATTATATATGTTGTGAAACTTATTTTTAGTGAATTTTATTCATCAAAAAATCTGAGAAATAACATTCGCAATTGAGCAAAATAGTAACACATACATACAAAATGGAAGACCGGAAAATCTGGAAAAGGCAAATATTTTATGAAACTAGAACAATAATTATTGAGATCATAAAGGATCACTATGACCAATTATGGACTGATCGATTATACATTAAGGAGCATCTTATCCCTTTCATTTGAAACCCTGAGTAAGCTGAACATCGAGTAGACCAAGGCCGAAAACTAATCAACAATATGAGGGTTAACGTTGTTTTTAACTATATTCTTAGGGGATATCTAACAACATATACCTTAACACGAACTGTTTCTTATTTGTCAAAAATTGTTGAAAATACAGCCTTATTGCAGTGACTATTTCGTTCAGTCTTTTACTACCAGAAATTGCAACAACAAACAGATTATTAAGATAGGCGTATCACATGAATTACAACATCGTTTACATCAATAAAACAGGTACCCGCTTCGAATTTCTCAGATTTTCGATGAACAGAATAATTACATATACACTAATCAAAAAATTGAGCGAACAAGAGAGAATACGGCTGACTGAATGTGTCGCCGTGTTAATCTGTCGGCGCCTTTGATCTTTCTGCCGATGACCACAACCAACTGTTTTGATCTCGAAACAAAAATTATATTGGGTGCCTTTATTGCAGCGTATTCTGGACAGTCGAAACATTGAGTTAGGACAGTCTGGAATGTTGCGAATTGGAAGTTTTAGGGCGTTTCAATATGAGCCGATTGTGGAATTTGTTCACCCAATTTTCTGATTATTTTATTTTCGTACATACCTAATCGCTTTTGATGGCAGATTAAGAGCCACGATTCAGTGAGTGCTTAGCTTGGTGGTAAAATAAAGGCACAAATCGCTTGAATATCAATTAACAGTAGAAACACAAAATCTCGCAATAAGTGAAATATTGGCACGCGTTTGAACAATGTTTGTTAGCTGTAACTGTAAAGTATAAAAGTGCTTTTGAATAAGTTAATTTCGATGTTGTCCTAAATACAGTAGACATTTATGTTACCTAATTAAATGAAATAAATTGATCGTGAATTGCTGTAATGTACAGGTTGGTGTTTGAGCTGTAGGCTTCGGCGTCAGTAAATGGACGTATGAGAAGCTGGTGCAAGAGGCACTTACGCATGCACTTAGCACCAGTTCGCGATGCGATGCAGCACGTTACAGTATAACACTGCCTAGTCTCATTCAATCGGAATGGACCAATCTACTCTAATCTAAAATATAGACAGTGTTAATGACTCCGCTACTCAGGAGGGACGCAGCCTTCGAATTCGTATGCCGATTTTGGGGAGGGTCAGTTGGCTGCGAAGCTCCCGAGTCATCTTCAATTGAGCTACGGATTCAGGTCTTCAACAACATATACCCCAATATCGTTTCGGAGACTTTTTTTCTACACCTCTTCGATTGTCACTCGGCGATTTTAAGGAACAAAATATGGAAAACACTCGCGACACGGCTTTTCGGTTAGCACGTTCGAATGTCCGCGCACGCGCTCAACAGTCACTGTGCCATCGAATTTGTAGGCCTTTGCGATAACGCTTGGAAGCCACGTGATTTGAATGTCGATGCCGATGACCTACTTACCGCGATAGATTTCTATTATTTTATCTTGATCAACGTATTCGAAAATGTGAGGTGCGTCCATTAATATACCTATTGTACCGGCGGTTGTAACTAGAAAAAACATGTACAACTGTAGTCTATCGATTACCATTGCCACGTACTTCCAGTCTTCTCTCGTCTGAAAAAAACACGATTAGAATCATGACCACTTCACAAAATCCTACCATGAAGCATGCGACTCTTCTTTATTTCAATTTATCAGTCCCACCTGGATATACAGA
This sequence comes from Adalia bipunctata, assembly GCA_910592335.1. Classification (NCBI taxonomy): domain Eukaryota; kingdom Metazoa; phylum Arthropoda; class Insecta; order Coleoptera; family Coccinellidae; genus Adalia; species Adalia bipunctata. Next base: position 3,863,702 of record OU342957.1, read on the forward strand.
TCTTCATTCCTCAAATGCTCGGCGATGAACTCCACAGCTTCTGTGGCTTTGGAAGCTTCTGGTGACAAAAGTATCGAGTCTGAGCTTTCGCTTTCTCTCCTACAACTTTCCGCCCCCACACTCACGCCCAAATCTGAGTTCATCTTTCTGTTTATCTTGCAATTAGGATGATGGAGATCCGACAGCTCCATGACGTCGACCTTACTTTGCGACTCGATGGAGCTGGAAAAAGATCGCGTGTTTTCATCGAATTGACGATGGTGCAGGTGGATATTGTACCTTATGTGTTTCGGGATGTCTGTTGGCGACCCGTAAGGGTTCGGGGGAACCCCCATGCCTGGCATCTCCATCATCCATCGCAGCCTGGTTTTTCTGGGCCTCTTCATGAAGAGCATCGTGGGCAGATAATTCAGGAAAACGGAACGAATCCAGGAAGGCATTCTGGAAGAATCAAGCGAACCTATATGTTTTGGTGATTGCTAGGAGATTATTATCGAGCTGATCTAGAGCCCCATGCTTGACAAAATAACGGTTTCTTGTATTATGCGTGGATATGCGAGGATAACGTCCCTAGGACTTATCATAATAAGGCTAGCCGCACATTGAGCGCAGCCGAGCACAGCACAGCCGAGCCTAGCCTAGCAGAGGATTTTGTAACACACGCAATTGAATAGAACGCCGCATATTGGACGTAGCAGTCCAATATGCGGCGTTCTATTCAATTGCGTGTGTTACAAAATCCTCTGCTAGGCTAGGCTCGGCTGTGCTGTGCTCGGCTGCGCTCAATGTGCGGCTAGGCTAAATGAGGTTAATAGACTAGTAGAGATCTAATTTCCGAAGTCCACCACTGGTGTCGCCACCACAGGAGGATAATGACAGACTAGTTCCTGGCTTGTTAGCCGTCATCAGTGCCACATAACCCTACCTGCTGTAGGAAATTAGATCTCTACTAGTACATTTCCCTCGTGGATATTAATATTGAAGGGATATTACCGAATTATAATTTGGACTTACCTATGTGTCCTAGGACCTCTGAAGTTCCAGTTTATTATCACAACAGTAACAAGAATACTAACTGTGTTCATGATGAACGTGAAAAGAAGATATTTTGCAATTAATGGCAATACCAGAGATGTTGGAGGTAGAATTTTCGATACGAGCAGTAAAAACACAACCAGTGATAGCAAAATACTTATTCCGAGGGTTACCTGCAAAATAAAAATTGAAGTTTTTTGTTAGCAATTTTAGAGATTAGGTAATATCGCTGTTTTCTGGCAACCCAGTCTCAAGTCTTCGGGAGTATTCTCTTCGAATGCTCCTAAATTGTTTACCTATTCCTCAAATGGAAAATATTTTATTCAAGCGAAATTTACTAGTTCTACAGGGTGTCCCACAGTCGTGTAACAAACTGGTAGAAAATAAGAACAAATTTCCCCCAAACATGGGTGCTTCCTCTTTTAACTTCAAAGACACAGGGTGTTGAAGTGCGAAAAAATTAATAATTCGAAAACAATTCAAGCGAAAAGTGACTCTTTGTATCGGTCATGTCGAAAATTTACTTCAATTTGCTTTCTATTTCAACTTTTCAATAAAAATACCTTCAGTCATTTCGGAATCATTGCAAAAAAACCAAAAATTCTTTCCAAATTCAACAGCCTGTGCCAAAAAAATTGGTGTTACTTTCATGAGTACCATCTACCCATCAATCCATTACACCTTCTCTGGGACACGCTGTATACAGGATGGATCATTTCCCTAGATAATTTCTGGGAAAGCTCTTGAATTTTCCCGGAAAAATACGAATTTATCAAGCAACTTAGAGAAATACGAAAAAATATCAACACACTTTTTTATGAAGGGTGAATGGCTGAGTCAGGCCCATGTACAAAGTTCGATTTTGCACAGGGCCGTATCAGTAATTATGAGAGCGAGAAGGAGTTGCCAGTTCCACGTTTTCACACAGACGAATCCGAACATAAATTGGTTAGAATACAGACCATTGTTATTCTTACCTTCTCACCGGCCTCAGCAGGAAGATAGAAAACCAGGACGCAGAGGAACGAAATGAGGACAGTAGGGAGTATCAGATTGACTGTATAAAATAGAGTTTTGCGTCTTATGATGATATAAAAAGTAATATCTGTTTCTGTTGGATGATTTCCTTCGTAAATGTTGAGATAGGCTGGTACTTCGATGATGTCCCATGTGCCAGACTTCCAGTAATCTGACAGATCGACGAAATTTTTGTTATTGTACAGGGCGAGGGACACTTGATCGCCATTGAAAGTCCACGAACCGAACTTCATGATGCACGTCTGTTGGTCGAACGGAAAATAAGTAACATCTATCGTACATGAACTCTGGAAACGAAAACACCAAAGTTAATCGTTGAACACATCAGAGTCCTCTCGATAATGTCACTGGTGGCCATCTACCCTTTTTCTCTCAGATTTTTCGAGCTACATGTGCTATTCCTTGACGATTCCACAAATTCAAATGATCACTTTTATAAAGTATCCCGGTTGGCCAAGATTCAGGTTTATCAAGTTTGACGCAGGTTGGTACTTGTGAAATGTCAAATAATTCTCAGAGACGTTGCCAACGCTAATTTCTATTTATTCTTTTTGAACTTTATGAAAGGGGTTAGTTCTTTTGAGGTTTAACTGTGACACAGGTTTAGTAGTACCACTACATTTTCATAATGAAGTATGTCAAGTTGTGCAAAAATTCAAATGTCTTCTGTAGGCTTATTTCTTGAGAATTTTGAGAAGTGGGGAATTCCATAGGTCCGTCTGTTCATTTAGAAGTTTTTCTGTTGGGTTATTCGAGTATCTCATTCTTTTTTCGAATGAACAATCACAAAGTAACGGACTATTCTGTCTATTATTTTTCAGTAAAATTTCAACACTCGATTCTTGATTTCCGTACAAAGAAAAAGCATAACTGAATCTTCCAACCATTTTTATATACGTGAAATATTTCCAGTATTAACAGAGAAAAAAGTTCCTGCAACATTCGCCAGGTCTTTGGAATTATTGAATTCACATAATACACTGCGCAAAAAAATTAACGCACATTCTAAAAATCTCAATTTTAATGAAAGTTAACTCTACATTGACTTTATAACTTATTTTTTATGTTCTCTCGGGAAGGTTTTGAACGAAACAAGACACATTAAATGGAAGAAAAATTCAGGATTTCACCGAATCTCATGTGAAAGAAGAGAAATGAACAATTTTCAAAATACTGAAATGCTGATAAGTGATTTAATACTTGGTATTTCCACCCCTTGCGTTAATTACAGCTCGGCAACGACGGTTCATACTCAAAATGAGTGATCTTAAAATGTTCTGATCTAATCCTTCCCAGATTTCTCCGAGTTGGATTTCTAGGTCATTAAGAGTAGCTGGATGATTTTCTGAACTTCTCAGCCTTCTATTAAGGTTGTCCCAATCCTGCTCAATCGGATTGAGATCTGGACTTCTTTCTGGCCATTCCATTCGAGAGACTTTAACCTCTTCAAGGTACTACTGAACGATGCACGCACGATGGGGTCTGGCATTATCGTCCATACAAATGAAATTTTCACCAATGTATGGGGCAAATGGCACTACATGCTCTTCAAGAATGTTCCTTTTATACTTATCAGCATTCATAGCTCCATTATCAACGACCACTAGGTCTGTGCGAGCAGTCAAAGATATTCCACCCCATACCATAATCGATCCTCCCCCGAAACCAATAGTATTCAGGAAATTGCACTGAGCATATCTTTCATGTGGACGTCTGTATACAAGGGAACATCGATCACAATGGTAGAGGCAGAATCTAGACCCATCTGTGAAGAGAACTCTTTCCCAATCGGCCTCTTCCAAATGGATATGCTCTCTCGCAAAATCCAAACGTGCCCTTCGATGGACTGGGGTAAGAGCTGGGCCTCTTGCCGCGACACGAGGCCTTAAATCATATTCTCTGAGGCGATTTATTATTGTCTGAGTGCTAATTTGCACCTCATGAGTTTGCTCAATCTGATTTTGAAGGAGGCGAACGGTTGCAAACCGTTGTCTCAACGAAGAAACTCTCAAGTAACGTTCTTGAATGGCAGTTGTTACCCGTGGTCTACCCTGTCCTGGTGTTCGGACATTCATACTCCCTGAATCACTGCAACATTCTGGACACACTTGTATGGGAATCTCCAAACCTTTCTGCAATTCTAGTGTATGTCCACCCTTCTTCTCGCAAAACCACCGCTTGGGCACATTCCTCTTGGGTCAAATTGCGTGTTTCGCGTTGCAATGCGATCGAGTGTGGAAAATCAAACGAAAGAAAAACTATTGATCACTAGAATTGATCGAGAACAACTGATTTTAGAATGGAGCCAATACATTGAAAATCTTTTTTATTCCTGCTGATGGGAGAAAACATCTGTATTGAAGAAAAACGTTGAAAGTGGATAACATATGCATGCATAATTGTGATAAAAATAATTATCATTGAGAACACCTTCAGTTGTAGAATAAATTTGAGATTTCCATAATGTGCGTTGATTTTTTTGCGCAGTGTATTTTCTCAAATTCATTATTTTCCCTAAGTGAATAAACATTTTTATAAATACGTAATAACTACGACCTTTATGTAGAAAGGACAAAGTTGCTTAGTTATCTGATGGGAAAATAACTATAACCTAGCATTTCCAAAATATACACGGTGGAAAGCGTCAGAATGAACCGAATCCTCCGCCATTTTGCAACCACGTTACTGTTTTTCAAAAGAAAATGAAACAGCATTAATTTATGCGTTCAAATGAGTTTGTTCTCCATTTTAATCTTCCTTGAGCTTGATCTTTTATTATCAGTGGTTTTCTTATTCATACTGCGTTTCTGAAGTGGTCTTCTACAAGGCCATATTTAGATCAAATTTTTTAAGATTTGAGAATAAATTGAGGCAGCCAGTTCTGGTGAATAAAATAAATGTTTCGAAAATTCGGGACGTGAAACTCCCAGTTTTACCATTGCCAAAGCACCCTTGTATGTCAGTGCATTGTTTTGATGAAAGGGTTCTAAGGAGACAGTTTTGATGTTTTGCTGATTTTTTTCGAAATCGTACGGGAAGGGCCTCCCTATCCCTTTTTTCCTATAATTTTCCTACAAAAAGAACTGCGGAGATGATACAGAAAACGCCTCAGAAATGAACCACGCGAAGATTTTCAATTGACCGTCGCCTCCACCATTTAGCAACACTCCCGTTTATATTTCCCTTTTTGATCGATTCGAATCGCGAATCTACGACGCTGAGAATAGAATATCCGAGGGTATTATAATCCATTCGGGCTTACATGGTGATGCAACCCGACAAAAAATAGGGCGAAGAAAGAGGAAAATCAGGCTCGGATGCCGGAATCGCGAGTAAGCTCCTTATTAGCCAACAATTCAGGTATGAAATTGGGTTGTACGATTTTTAGGTTGCGAATTCGATACCCCAATTAAGTGGGAATAACTGAAGGGACGTGGCTGGAATAATAATGAGTGGATGCAACACGAGATATTGGAAAACGGAGAATCGGATAACTCCATCGAGAAAGCGGGGTATTACAAACCCTGCACCGGGGATATTTCGATGAGTAATGTTGTATCTCTATTTCCTTCTCTTCTCCCGGATTAATACCCCCTTTCCTGGACTAGTCGAACTTTGCTACTGGAGTAATTTAGATGTTTACATTTCGAAATCTCGATTTTACGAGCTTCTAGTCCAAGGAGCCGGGTGATTAGGAATGTCAAGCTGAAATCTTTCAGTTTTCATGATGAAAGAATATATACAGATGAAATTGCTCCACATTGAAATCAGAACATCGAAAAGTTTTCCTGTGCATAAATATAGGATTCGAAATGATAAATATTTACTGAATTAAATTGATCGAATTCTGTCAAATTTAATACAAGTGGACATTCCAATTAGTGCGAATTATAGGAGACATGAGACTGAAAGATGATTTGGCATTTTTGTAGGTTAGGTTAGTTTTTAACTCTTTTCACTTGCAAGTATAATAGCCCTGGATTGAGCACGTGTATACTTCACTTCAAAGCCCTAAAGCAAATTGTGCTGGATAATTGGCATAAGCCAAAGGCTACCACCCAATTAGAAGAAACGTGAAGCCCTAATCTGTTATTTCTTCAATAGAAAATCGACGAAGTACTGAAATGGGAGGATTTCAGATTATCCTAGGATCATATGCTCACATTCTCGAAAAATTCCTGGTATTCTTTTTGTATCCCGGATAGGCATGACATTCTGACACATTTCACCGTGTATATTTCGAAAATGTAAGGTTGTAGTCATTTTTCTGTCGGATAACAACGCAACGTTGTCGGTTCTAGAGGTCGTAGTAATTGCGTATTTATCAAAATGTTAATTCACTTTGGGAAAATAATACATTTGAGAAAATACACTGAGCAAAAAAATTGACGCACATTATGGAAATCTCAAATTTATTCTGGGAAGGATTAGATCAGAACATTTCAAGATCACTCATTTTGAGTATGAACCGTCGTTGCCGAGCTGTAATTAACGCAAGGGGTGGAAATACCAAGTATTAAATCACTTATCAGCATTTCAGTATTTTGAAAATTGTTCATTTCTCTTCTTTCACATAAGATTCGGTGAAATCCTGAATTTTTCTTCCATTTAATGTGTCTTGTTTCGTTCAAAACCTTCCCGAGAGAACATAAAAAATAAGTTATAAAGTCAATGTAGAGTTAACTTCCATTAAAATTGAGATTTTCAGAATGTGCGTTAATTTTTTTGCGCAGTGTATTATTCAATGATTTCGAAGACCTGCCAAATGTTGAAGATGTTTTTTTTCTCTGTAATACAAGCAATATTTCACGTAAATAAACATGGGTGGAAGATTCAGTTATGCTATTTTCTTGTAAGGAAATCAAGAATCGAGTGTTGAAATTTTACTGTGAAAAAATGGATAGAATAGTCCATAACTTTGTGGTAGTTCATTCGAAAAAAGAATGAAAGTACTCGAATAACCCGACAGAAAAACTTCTAAACGAACAGACAGACCTATGCAATTCCCAAATTCAAAATTCTCAAAGAATGAGCCTACAGAGGACATTTGGATACCATTTTGCACAACTTGAAATACTTCAGTATGAAAATGTTAAAGAACTATGATACCTGTATTCAAGTTGAAAAAGAATAGATTTGCATTGGCAACGTCTCTGAGAATTATTTTGACATTGCCAATATTTCACGAGTGCCAACCTGCGTCGAATTTAAGTGAAAAAACTTGATGAACCTAAATTCCTTCCATTATTTTAAGATGCCCAGAATTAAATAATTTCGATTTCTTCTTATACTAACTGTATTTTATGACAATTTTGTGGTTATGGAGGAAAACAGATTTTCAAACGAAAAAACAAAAATTGAAAAATCCTTTTTCGTTTTCCACCAATTCCAAATCATTTTCGGCGAAATTCGAAAGTTTTCTTGGGGGATCGCGAAAAACAAGGGTCCTCTGCTCCGCAGGTGCTGGCGACAAAGCCATAATAATCTTGAACAAAATAATTAGGAGGTAGATCTCCAGAGTAAACATACTCATAATTTTCCGCCCTCCATTCGATTCTTTTCAACCGCGAACATAAAAAGTATTTGACTCATTAGAACTCCCACGGAAGATCCGTAAAAGGTGGCTGTTTACACAGCATTACTCATTTTCTCGAAACTGATTCACCCATCCCGCCCATGGTTCCCGAGAGCGCGGGATTCTCGTCTCGTCTCGTACTTTTCCATTCTCTACGGCTCGAAAATTCATACTAATTTTTTCGTTTCATTTGGCTGGGTCAACTTCACCATACAACGCTCCGGGGAGGAATAATATTCGAAAAAAACTAATTCGAACAGGACAGAGAAGAATTATTTCTTTCAGTTTCTTCATCTTTTATCGCTAATAAAATTTCGTATAGATGAAGTGGGGTGGGCTTGTTTATCGTGAGCTTTATCACAAACATTTTGGTACTAACCTCAACCATATATCCCTTATAGGCCAAGATTTTTTCGTTTTATTGCTTTCAGACCACTCGTGGTATGGGTGTTCCGCAAAATTGCAGATATGAATGACTTCTAGATATTTTTTTAACGACGAATATGGTCTTACCCCTTGATCGATATTCACCAAAAATTTGAGATTTTTGAAATCGCTCATATTATGCACATAGATACTTCGAGCTATGCTGAACAATAAAATATATACGATTCATGGATGAGAAGAGAGGAACGAAAGCTTTGACAGTTGAAACTTTCTATTTTTGCAAAAATGCCATTTCGCATGTGAAAATCTAAACTATGATGGTGAGGCCCCTGAATTATTTTTTATTGAATTCAGCGTCCTCGAAAACCTATATTTTGATACCAAACATGTTCATATGGTCCATCTTTGAGTAGGAATTTTCTTGATTTGTTTTTTCGAAAATTCATTTTCGAGTTTTGCTCAGAAGCTCAGAGCGCTCGAAGTATGAGCCAAATGGATTTTCTGATAGATTCGATTGAGTGGAAGAACCTCAGTATAGAATATCACTTCCAGATATCCCAGGGAATTCGTGTTGGTGGCAAATATAATGTTTTTGAGGGTCTTACCCCTTAGTCATTTTTGACCCAAAAAGTTGGAATTTTCGAACCCGATTTTATTGTATGAACAGATACTTTGGACAATGTTGACTAGCAATGTACAAATGAATTTTGGATGAGTGCGAAGAAACAGGAGATATGACACTTTGAATTTTCCATTTTTCGAAAAAATACCATTTCGCAGGTGAAAATCTAAACCATGATAGATAGAGTCTTGGATTTTTCTTTATTCGATTCAGCGTCCTCGAAAACCTACATTTTGATACCAAACTTGTCCATATAGTCCATCTATAAGTAGAATTTTTCTTGTTTTACTTTTTCCAAATTTCATTTTCGAGTTTTGTTCAGAGGCTCAGAGCGCTCGAAGTATGCGTGGTATCGATAAGCCAAATTGATTTTCTGCATGATTCGATTGAGTGGAAGAACTTCAGTATAGAATATCACTTCCAGATTTCCCAGGGATTTCGTGATGTAGACAAATATAGTGTTTTTGGGGGGTCTTAACCCTTAGTCATTTTTCACCCAAAAAGTTGAAATTTTCAAACCCGATTTTATTTGATGCATAGATACTTTGGACCATGCTGACTATCAATATACCAATGAAATTTGGATGCGTGCAAAAGAACAGGAGTTATGACACTTTGAAATTTTCATTTTTCGAAAAAATACCATTTCGCAGGTGAAAATCTAAACCATGATAGATAGAGCCTTGTTTCTTATTCAGTTCAGCGTCCTCGAAAACCTACATTTTGATACCAAACATGTCCATATAGACCTTCTATGACTTGAATTTTCTCGAATTTATGTTTTCGAAATTTCATTTTCGAGTTTTGTTCAGAAGCTCAGAAGAATAGAGGTGGAATCGATTAGCCAAAAGGATTTTCTGAATGATTCGAATTGATTTAAGAACAACACCTTCAGATATTCCGGGGAGCATGTAGCTCTTATTAGAGAAGAATTTTCCAATTTTATTTTTTCAATAATTAATTTTTCAATTTTCCCAGACGAGGTAGGAGTGATACGGTGGATACGAAAATGGCTCATTTGAGTAACTCGAGGGGTTGGAACTACTACCCCATTCATTTTCACCAAATTTCATTTCTATTATCAGATTTGACTCAAAAGAGAACCATCATTGAGGGTAAAATTTGCAACTTTTTCACTGAGAATTTAACCTTTCCCCTCAAAATTCATTGGTGATCATTATACCTTTACCTCTTGCATACGCATATACAATAGTTCAAATTAATGGAGTGAAGTAATTTTTTAAATCGCGTTCATTTGTTTATTGAAAAATCAATCAATTCGAAATAAATTGCGATAATGATGAGTGCTTTTGTTTATTATGTTATTGTTCTTACAATAACGTAAATGAATGGCGGCATTCGTTATCAATAATCATCGAAGTTAATTGAACTAATTACGAATCCGAATCATTAAATAATTCGACTGAAATCCGATATTATATTTATGGAAGGTTATTGTTACGAATTGAACCTATTGATTGATTCACGAAGTAGAACATCAAAAATAGGAAAAAATAATTGAGTTCTTTTGGCGCTGAAAATGTTGTATTTATGATATTATTGATTGATGCGAGAGGATTATTCATTTAGTCTACATTTCTGAATTCAGGAAATAGTTATTTTCCTATCAAGGGCGGAAAATTGTACATTCCCGCACTAGATTGCCGCAAGCAATCGAGTGCGGAAAAGTACTTTCCGCTCAAGATAGGAACAATATTTTTTCTAAAACCGTATTATAAAATGAAAAAAAACTTCCACACTACTCGAATATTTGTTTTGACACATTTAGGTATTAAGGAGTTTGGGATTTTATGCGGAAAATCATAGACCATGTCATAGAAATAAATACACAGATCCATGTATGCCAGTCATAATTTTTGAAGGATGTCAAGTTCTTGTTGAAAATGCAAAAATTTTCAAACGGAAATCTGCATCAATAATTAGTTTGACATGGATGAAACTGCATAATTTGAAAAATTAAATGAAATATATAAGTAAGTAGATTAAGAGATTTCATGTTGAAGGTATTATTATACCCAAATTCAACACATTTACTATCCCTCACTAGTGCGGGAAAGTGACACTTTCCGGATCGAAAACAATGCGGGAAAGTAGTTAGTTAGGCCCGGTTGTAGAAAAAAAATATCTATTCCATAAACAATATCTTACGATTCGATTCGAAAATATTCAAGAACGTGAAATCAAATATGAATAATTTTTTTATCATACTTCTCGCTCAAATTAAGACCCTCAATACATTTTCTATTAAGCTTCAACACTGCGATTCATAATTGAAACCGGCCATCGAATAATGGAGTTATGTGGAATGTGCGACTTGGTTATTGTCATCAACGTATTAGGAAATTATCGATTGGCTTATTGAGGTCAACCTCTTCGGAAATTAATCATACACCTATTGAAATATCTGCGAAATCCATAACAGAACCACAGCTGACGTCGTAAACCAGTTAGTCTTTCTGGAATTATGTTCTAGTCTGATACGCCAATGGGAAGGTTTATCAAACACAACCCAAACCTGAAAGTCTAGGCGAGTAAGATCTGGAGATCTTGCAGGCCAAGAAAATGTTCTCGATTTATCAAAAAAACTGATATTTCCAGCTCTTGTATTTTGTGGTTTATCCTATCAAACGGCAGCTGCAGCTGATGGAGAATGTGTGACAAAAATTCACGTTTTGACGAATTTCACCGTGGTACATCCAAGAGCGTTTTACCATCAAATATGGCACGAAAATATGGCACCTAATGGGACCACAGGTGGAAAAATCACTGATTTGATTCAAATAGCAATATGTAACTCACCTGATAAATAGCGGGAGGAACCCATAGTACTTCACCGTTGGGATATATTAAAACGTTCGATTTATATCTCACTTCGTAGTTTCCATCGGCACTGAAATAAGAAATCTGCTAAGTACACCTGAGAGAGAGGGATTGAGTGGTCATACTCACTTATTAAAAAGTACTATGTCTGGTTTCCAGACTTTATCAGGAGGCAACCTAAGCACTGCTATTCCTCCATAATCAGCCTCATCCCACTGAAGCTGGTAATCAGTCCATACCTAGAGAAAATTTAAATTCAAAATCATACGAGATAAAGGACTTTTTGGTGCTCCAGATATACCTTCGTATCCAATATTAATTTTAATGTAAATTCGAAAATGATCATTCCCGAAATATAAACTGGCTATTTCATTAAACCCTCTTCATTTGACATAACCGATGAAATCAATTGCCTAGAAATAGCAATTAATTAATGTTTCATTGTGGAGTACGCTCAGAAGAGGGTAGGTCACTGACGATAATGATGAAATCGATGACAGTTAAATCAAACTGCACAGAGTGCCTTTGCGAAGTATCACAGCCCGGCAATAGAATGTTTCGGAATCCCTGAAATATTCCGAGTAAAAGCACACACGACGACCGAAATTCATGATGTTTCTGGTCACATTCCAATTTATGTTGACGTGACATTCTGTCACATACCATTCTCTTCTATACGAGATATTTTCCAATTATTGAGGCTGAAGTATTCATAAAAGCTGTCACTACAAATGATAATTGAGTATATCCAACGAAAATATATTTTTGCTTCTGGGTGGCCCTAGACTTCAATTCGCGAAATTGAAAACACCATAAATAAACTTAATTCAGAACATAGGATAAGAATAAGGAAATCATAAATACAGGGTGTATTCAAAGGTGAGGCTTTCCTTTTGACAGATGGTAGAACTCATCAAAATAAGTCATTTCCCCAAAAATTTTTTATGTGAAGTATACCCCTGTTTCGAGAAAATGAAACTAGAATATTTTCTAGTTTTTAGGTGAACCTGAAAATTCCTCAATCGCCTGCTTTCCGTAGTTATCTCTTGTTTTTTGTCTTCTTATCTTACATGACTCAGAATATCGATTGTGATCAGTCGTGTTACAGCGAGGCTACGGTGTAGATTGTATTTTATGTTCCGAAAATGCCGCACGTCTATTCAATTAATCAACAAAATGCCAGTTCAGCGTATAAGTTTACAGAACAAGATTTCCGCTAAGAAATCACCCAACTTCGATTTTGCCCATTTGTGAGTTTAACACACGCATTTGGACCTCAAACATGTCCTGAAAATCAGAACTGAACCGTATAATCTGATCGATGTCATTTTCCAAACAAACCGTATCTTCTTTTCCGTATCATTCCATTAATTCGACAATAAAAACGAGCCACTGCGTTTGTATCGTCCGATGTTCATTAGAGGCACACCGTTTTTTTTTTTCAGTCGATTCGGCAGCAAACAGAAAATCAGACTAATTGCATTGAAAAGGTTCATATTTAATTGACGATATTAATTGAATGAAATGAATTGTTTGACGATGCCCCTGTAACGCGGAAAATGGGACGCGAAATTTTCTCATTTGTCATAATGGTTGAATTGGACTCCCCAACCCCGCAAGTTTTTTGTTGGCACTTCGGCGATTTTAAAACAGTGAAGAGCCGGGAATGGAATCAGTCGTAAATATTATACATTGCTAACAAACTTTATAACTATGCCATTCCCACCATGCCAGAATGATTTCCGGAATGATGAGAGACTCGAGTTGTAACTGGGACCATTATTTTTTACGACCTTTCTGAGCGAAACAGATCCCAACGCATCGATCAGTTCCCGAAAAAGAATATTCCTCCTACGGATTTATGGGAAGGAGGCATTCGGAAATTATTTTCTGTGATGAGCTAAAACTCCAAACTCTACCAAGATTATTCGATAAATCGGTAACTTTATGATGAACTAGGTCCATTCAAATTCATCAAATTGTGAATTCTAGTATGTTCATATTTCGAACATTTGGTCCTTCGAGCAACTGAGAATCTCAAGAAGAAAATCCACACCACAATTGACATTTCTCGAGTGAATGACCTCAGCAAATTAGTGTCCGAGGAAATCTAGGTGTCAGTGAACCACAATTATTCCACTATCCTGTGTACGTGTGTCTCTGATGAGAATAAACTTCGAATTTACTCAGTATCTCATCCTGCTGGTCGCCTCAGATGTCGCTCATGAAGCATTGACTGCACCAAACCCGGGGAAACTCAAGCCGAATTTCAGGATTTTCCGGGCGACAAGGAATCGTAAAACCCATGCATTTTTCATTCACGAAACGGCGTCGCCTCTTTTATAATTCTCATAAACAGATGAGCCAAATCCGAAACTCTTAAAAACTTCATATTGTGTCTAATACTCAACAGACTCTCCCCTGGCAATTCAAGATCTAGTGAAAAAAGAGCCTCAATCCTTCGAATTATGTGCATTATTGTAGGAATTCATTCCGATCAGATGTACATAGTTGTTGAATTCCTCTCATGTTTCGGAATTTCGTGTGTGGGACGCTTTATATTGTGCCCAAGATTGGCTTGACGCTTCTGATTTGAGTTTGATGACTTCCTTGTGTGAGCAGTATCGAGTCCTGAATGTGAAACCTTTATCTTATAGTTGAAAGGAGGTGCAGTATGAGATTTAACAGTTTTACCATTTCGTTGTGTAAGATAAATGAACCAATTTAGACGTGTTTCTCGGTAGCTTATCATGCCTGGTGGCCTGAGATTACCTTGTATTATTTATGATGCTTGAAGATGCACTTGGCTCTTGCTTATTTCATTGGCTTAGGTCGTACAAGAAGTAACCCTTTTTTTCTCAAATGCAAATTGGGGGCGGAACATTAAGGCCATAATTGCAGTTGGTGAGGAGTTTATAGTTAGTCGGTGAGTCAGTAGAAAGTTAAGACGGAGGTAGATTGCCATCAGAGACGGAATTAGATCTTCAAGACGGTACAAGATCAATTAATTTGTTCGGAGTGAAGACGTTTTCTATCTCACGAAGTCCAGTAAATGAGGATAAATCGTAACTGAACGTGTGTCTAGTAAGATAATTAGTATAAGATGTATAATCTACAAGTAAGTGTAGAAAGGGAGAGTTAACATTTTAAAAAATCAAAAGGTAAGAAACAAGCACTCACCAGCCTCAACCACACATTAGATTTCATGATCTGGTTCTTCTCATTCTGAAATGAAACAATAAAGATTTAATATTCAAGTGTGTTCCCATAAAGAAAATATGATAACATACCACGTTGATCAACTGAACGAAAGCCAAACCGAATCTAACATCAACCTTCTCAGTCATATTTTGAACAGGACGAATGAGCTTATTGTATCCCCTGAAAAGATCTCGTACCAATCTCTCCTCGTCCTCAGAACCTTCACCTGGAAAAAAATAGGTTATTAATGGCTATTCGGTTATACTTATTTTTTTCTAGATAAGCTTCGAAAGGAGATGAGGAAATTCATTTTCTTTCTCCTCCACCAAAAACTATTTCCTAGTCTAGCACTCGGTTTGGGGATAAAGTGAATGGTGAAAGATTTCATAATATGTTTTTTCTTACTATCCATGTCGGAAACACAGGTTGTTATGGTAGGAAGAAGCAAAATCCATCTAAGCCGTAATGGATTCGTTGGAAGTTTAATTAAGAGTTATTGGAAAAGCTGAAAGGTGGCTTTGAATGCTTTTGGATTTCCTTCTGGATCTCATGCAATTAGGTGCGTTTGTATCGAATCTGACAAACTGAAGATTGGATTATCCCAGCTTTAATATGCAATTTGATGGAAATACTCCGATGCTTTATAGTTTTCAGAAGCGAACGATGAATTGAAAACATCGGAAGCAATCATTACCAACGCCAAAATCGTAAAAATATCTTTGATAAAATGATTAATGGCAACGAAAAATCGATTAAATGAACGAAAACAAACTTCCTAAAAGTTCCGTGGAAATTGTTTTTTATTTTTATTCATTTTAGAAGAATTTTTCGGACAGGTTCGACGGTATTGTCATTCAAAAATTGGTAAACCAGAAGTTATCAATCCCTCTGGAACGTTCGAAGAGGTGGGTGACTTTTCATTGTATCGAATTCCTTTGTCGATAATTCCTCCTGGAACTCGTATAATTCCTGCAGGTATTTCGTTGTAAACCAGCAGGATGCCTCGTCGAATTCCATCGAGGCTGTGAACTCCGGGATATGGATCCAAGCCCGCTTAAGGGCCGGCTTTCCCTTATCCGTCACTGCCAAATCTACTTCCTTCCCAATGATGACAATCATATCATCTACATTGCTGTTATCATCATCATTATTTCAGACGTTTGGGTCAATATTGGCAGGAACAATCGTCATACTCAACACAAACCGTAGCAATTTCTCAAATAATGGTTCATCATTTTCTTTCACAACGCAGATTTAACCTCATTTACTTCGTAATTTCCCTTTGTGCGGATGAGAATTTAATCCTTCTTAAGATAATAACACGCTGACGACAATAATCTTACGATAATGAAGAGGAGGGAAAAATACGCTTTAGCCTTTATGTCTGTTACCCTTGGAGGTACAGGGAATTATGGGGACTTAATAAATCACAATCATTTTCAATTTTCATTGTGAATTGAATCAAACGGAAAAATTATCGATACTGCATGTCCCAATTTTCATAAAGGAGAAAAATTAAAATATCAGCGGTAGGCATCTTTAGAGGTGTCTCAGTCGAATATTGTACCTAGACGATTGACTGCTCCGAATTTGGACAGATTTAGTCCTAGTATTGCCGATCGCAGGCAACCACGCACTACGAACAATGGGGGGTCTCCTTTTCCTATTCATGTTGCTTTTGTGCTTTTAGATTTCGATGGCTTCCATATTCATCCCAGGAAAGTAACTGTTGATGTTGGAAATTATCAATTTTTTATCGAAAAACACCGTTCGTGTTTCTTGACCTGTGTATGAATGATCCTTTTAGTGGTTCCGATGTAAACTTTCCAGCAGTCGCAAGGTATTCTATGAACACCAGCTTGAGAAAGTGGGTGAGTTTGGTCTTTGGCATTTCTTAGGACCTGTCGCAGTTTTTGTGTAGACTGATTTGATATAGGTAATGTTTTTTTAGGAGTTTGACAGTTCTGTTCCTCACCGATGGAATTCAAAGATAAGTATGCCTTGGTAATGATTTAGGATTGTCTATTTTCCGAAACTTTCGGAAAATAGAGCAAAAGATGCAAATCGGTTGAAAAATTGACGCTTCAATGTTGATCTTGGTTTTCAATTTCGAAAATATTCCTACATAATCGCGATATATGTTTGGAAGATAATATTTCAGTTTCTTCATCAATTTTTATTGAACAATTCAATCGAATTTCAATTGCTGCGAAAATAACTTCTCGAAAAGCCGCATGAAAACCATAATAATGCCACATTCGAGTGTGTGGATATATTTCAATTAACCACCAAAGTCCGAGACATAATGTTCAGAACTTCCGAACTTTGTTGTTGGATTTGAGCTGGAATGCACACTGAATATCAAAATAGTAATGTGTGAACTTGCGAGATAATATCGATATTCAACGCCTAAGAAATCAGATTCAAATCCTCCTATGAATACGAATATGCACTTTGAAAATGGAGATATGTTACTTTGGGAATATCATTTATTTACCATTCAAAAAGGTGATCAAGATTTTTGTCATTTTGTCCCATAATTTTCATTGTTGACACCGTTATATTCTTATTGAAATACAACGATGAAAATCATCGATTTAAGGACCTTCAGAAGGGAGTAAGGTTTCTAAATAATCCATCTCCATCTTTTGTGATTCGTATAGCTTTAGGGGATGATACGGGAAAGTGTAGTGTCGTGGAAAGGGGGAAATAATTCCTCAACTTGCCGGGAACGATGTAACGAAGGCAACACTGTTTACTTGGTAAAGGATGTCGTGAAAGATCTGCAGAATGCTCTATCAAAAAGAATTCAAGTTGGAGATCTTATACTGATATTAATCCTGAAAAAACTTAGATTGACAAAGATATTTCCTCATGAAATTTGATCAAGATTTGTTACTACAAGAATTTTTCGTCATATTCTGATTCTCGTAAATGCACTCAATGATCTTGAAACATGAAAAGAAATTGAATATTCACAGCATTAGGTTGAGATAAATTTCGGAAAAGGAAATAAAACATCAGGAAAAATTATGTAAACAAAAAAATCCTGGACTGTATCAAAATTCTTCAAGTAAATTCGAAGATTTGATTCTGAAACTCGATTGATCAACTGTGAGCTATTTTGATTCGAATATTTGGGATCGAGAGATAGGAGGATGTTGTCTTGGTGTCATCTTAAAGACGGGACAGATCCTTTGTTTGATGCTTGGAATAGAGGGGAGGGGCAGTGTTTACATGCCTCAGCATGGTGGGTGTGCCTATTCATTTACCTATGACAATCAGAGAAGAGATGATCACTAGAGTAAGGTGCCTAGCCAGCAGGGATCTCCACATCTTCAATCCTCGTACGGCACTAGGGAATTCTTGAAGCATCATCGAGACCTAGCTCTACAACTTAAGTCCATGGCTTTGGAAGAGGCCAAGAGTGTGGCAACTGTCCCTTTACGTATCTTCACTAACGGAAAACACTGGTCCATATCGATACGAGCGAACATCGCGGTTTAATTGGCACATCGCTCCCCCATGTAAACTGTACCGCATGAGACACACACCCAACGGTTCATTCTGATATACTCGTGGTCTCTCAGAGCCACCCTCTCGGGTTTACTTATGGGACTGGATGGCAGATGGCAAGAAGGGTAGATGGGCGCAAAATCCTGCTGCCGACCAATCAAACATTATTCCACCTAAATATCGATTCCTGTTGGAACGCTTTAGCTGCGCGATCATCTGGAAACAGTGGCGTGCTCTCATTCCCTCAGAAGTTTATGTAAGATGCGGTTCCTGCATTCAATCAGTATTAAGGTCGCAAACGCGAACCGTTACTGAACAACGAGCACATGCAGTATTCACTTAACCAAATTATGATTCACAGCTGAGCGGGCATGTCGATGTGAGACAAAATGCACAATACAGGGTCTTCTTCCCGAATTATTATTCCAAATACTTTGGATCAATTTTTGCTTGGAAGTGGTATTCAAGCAATCAAAGCTACCCCCTCCAGTTTCCGTATTTTCAGTCCATTGAAAAAAATGCCATCTAATTTTATCCGCCTTCAAAAACGTTGTAGAAATTATGTTTGGTGGGTGAATGAATATTCTGCTGCACAAATTACCAATATTTCTCTGTCAAATGATACAAAAGAATTGGACAAAGAAATTATTTTTATCTTGCGCCCAGAATATACAGAGTGTAACAGCCAAATGGAATAAATTCGATAACGAATAAATGAGGGCGTGTTGGGAAAAACGCTCGGACACGTCGATTTGTATTTTAAATGCGCATATTGTCCAAGAAAATAATATTATATAGGGTGTTCCATGTGACCGTGGCCAATACCAACTTTCTTATTTCAAATGCAACCCCCTGTATATTATTTATTTTTTGGATTCTTCAAACAATTCTAGACACAATTCATGCACAATGTCCTATACCTATCTTTAACTATTTCGGAAGTATTAAGTGTTTTCAGATTTATTGCAAAAATCAACGTTTTGAATAAAAATCATTTTATTTCACAAATTCGGTACATTACACTTTGAACCGAATAAGTAATACTGATTATTTCTTAATTATTAAAAAAAAACAAAAAAACATTAATGTCAATGTAGGAAATGTTTTTGTTTTTTGTAATTTCTTCTCAGTATTGGTTTTTGCTTACTTTCTTCATATCAAGAGGTCAATGGGAAAAAAGTATTGAGTGTAATGTATCGAATTTGTGAAATAAAATAATTTTCATTTAAAATGTTAATTTTTGTAAAAAATCTGAAAACCCTTAATATTTCCGAAAAAGTTGAAGATAAGTATAGGACATTGAACATGAATTATGTCTAGAATTTTCTGAGGAATCCAGAAAATAAATAATATACAGGGGGTTGCATTTGAAATAAGAAAGTTGGTTTTGGCCACGGTCGCATGGAACACCCTATATAATTTTATTTTCTTGAAAAATATGCGCATTTAAAATTACAAATCGACGTGTCCGAGCGTTTTTCCTAACACCCCCTCGTTTATTCGTTATCGAATTTATTCCATTTGGCTGTTACACTCTGTATGATATATTGCCAGCAAACCTAAAAAAAGACTGTCACCGCAAAATCTTTATGAAGTGAACAAAAATTACCCGACAACCTTTTTTTGGTAAACAAAATTGTCGATCCAAGAAAAAAAGATTGTTCTGCAGGAATTTTGTAAGTCGAACTTGATACCCCTAGGCGTGCATAGAGTCCACTACCTGATTAATCGATGACGACAATAGGTTGATTGAATATATAAAATTTGTAAATTTATTTGATTTTAGTGAACGAAGATGTTTGATGAAATTTGTTAACAAATCTTTGAAAAAACTAATCTTTCTGCATTTGAAGTACAGTAATGATAAATTCAATAAGAAAATAAGCTCAGTACAGTAATTCAAGCTGTAATTTCTTAGAATGTATGTATGTTTCAATGAAGATTTTTCAATCTATCTGTAGAATTTTATTTCCAATCCTTAGCCTTTCGCACAATTATGCAATTTTTTTGTCTAGTTATAAAGCGTTGCGTTTAGTTGGAACACCCTGTATATCTCTTTGATACAGGCACAGACCTTCACCGAACTCAAAATTCGAATTTGTAGCGCCATTTTCAATTTATAGAGCATGCAGAGTATAAAAACCCACCGCATTCACCATTTTGCATCGAACATCAGCCGATTTTTTTCCGAATCTGTCATACAGAAAATGTTGAAATTTGGAATATACATAAAAATATGTGTTTCATGATGAACGCTTTTTATGAAAACACAATTCTGCTTTTCGGGGGAAATTTAAGGAAAATTGTTAGAAAATTGAGAAAAAAATATATCACTTTGTCGACAGATAACTCTACTCATCGTTTTGGCAAACCAAAATGAATTTTATAATGAGAAACACAAGAAAGATTTCCATTTAGAATGAAAAGCACCTCAAGTTTCGCCCGAATTTGACAACTACATTCGAATTATTGAATAATTTGTACTGGATCATGACCACCGCATGCGCCAATTTGTATAAGATCAACTACCGATGAGAAAAGCTTACAGAGTCTTGGAATCATGGTGAAATTGAAGCTATTGGAAACCCAGGATGATCAATAAAAAAAGAGTTCAATTGATGTGTTTCCTCGAAGTTTTTCTGATTCATTTTGTCTCCATTACTCTCACGTCACATAAAAAAGTGGCAAATACCTACATTCTCGAAATGAGTTAATCCACAACTGCATTCCGTCCTCGTTTGGAATTTAAGTAAAAGGCTATTTCAAGCTTTGGGATGCCTCGAAACAAAAAACCCAGTTAGAGAACCAACTTTTCATAGTCAAAAATTCAGATTTTGGTTCACAGCAAAATTAAAAATGATAACGCACTGCTATCTCGAAGTACCGAATGAGTCCAATCAAAATTCCGAAAATTGAAATGGTTAAGGGCTTTCACATGTTTGTTCAATTTCAAAGTCAGTGTAATCACCTACTGTTTGGTTTCAGATTGAAAAAATGATAAAAATTTTATAGATAAATTCCAACTATGATGAAGAAATTGCAACGAAGAATCAAATTCGAATAGCCCACTCTAAAAGAATATCTACTCATGCAAACATTGCACCTGAAGAATCGGAGATAATTGCATTCTGTCCAAATTTTGGCTACTCAAATAAAGGGGTCATCCTATATGTGAAAATCTCACTGTCTCTAACTTTTCGAGTCAATATCGGAGCCAATATCTACGTTCGTTTTTGTGTTATTCATATTTGCAGTGGGTGAAATTGGAAAATGCGACCTGAATACTAATATTTGACACATGATCTTCATTTATTCCCGCTAAGCTAGACAAACATTTGTAGGCCATTGGCTATCACGATCTCAATAAGAGAGTGGCGGCAATTTTCGCTAGTTTATACGTGTTTGACGGTTTTTCCAATTTCCACGATGTGCTCCATTTCGAACGTTAACAGTTCACGATTTCGGATTTTTCCGGGAAGAAGATAAGATCTGCCCTAGTCGTACAATCAATATCGAATATTTATTTGACTGTTTCTGATGTAAAGTAAAAGGCTCACACATTTCATGAAAAAATTCTCAATTCGATTAAGATACTACACTGACTTTTAGGACAGCATATCAAAAAATTGAAACACACATTTCAACCGGAATAGTTTCTTATTCAGTCAGTGGCGTAAATATGACTACGTCAGGATACAATTTGAATCAACAAATTGATAGGCTCAAGGTTTTTTCAGTGAAATTTTCAAAAATAGTCCAATTAAATAACTAAAGGATTGAATAATATAAGTGGCAAATACAACTGTTAGAAGATGTGAGAACTCTCATCAATTTGATAATTCCAATTTTTTTTCCAAAACTATATTTCTTTGGACGTGCTCATATTTTTTATTGTCTGTCAATTAGTGAAAAAAAACACTTTGTGAGACTTACGGGCTTGATCCGATGAAAAATTCATCTCATCTAGGTTTGTGTTTGTGTGCTGAATGTTGATAATTTTTCCATAAACATTCAACTACCAAGTAATGATCGATTGACTCAACGACCGTCAAACAATCAATCATTCCAAGATTCGATCTGTGCCTTTTCGTCACATTGAATGGAAGTGAAAACCTGAATAATTCATCACTTTTCGAAGTGTGTGAGAAAATGAAATCAATTTTTCCGCAAAGAGAAAATTTAATCGGAGTTTATTTCCTCTCGAGTCACATCTGGAGGTATGGTCAGGATATATAGGGCGTCCCATATAAAATTCTCCTGTTAAATAATTCGTTTTCGAGAAGAAAACATCGAAATCATGATTTTTCAAGTATTTTTCTATGAATTAAATTTATTTATAATATGTTTCATTTTCGATTATGTTTGGACTGGCACAGTGATAATGTCGTTGAAATTTTTATGATCGTCCCAACAATCTAATCTGAGGCATACGTAACCTATAAAATCGATGGGATCTCAACTCCAAAAACTGATTTGAATTAGTTTGTAGTTATGCAGAAATGTGATCAAAATAAATTTTTGGAACGTTTACTCAGAATCTAGTTCGAACATTCCTTATTATCGGAAAATCTTTTTTTTGCCTTTGTTTACTGTAACCTCACTTTTTACTTACCACCGCTGATAAACTCGTTCTTGATGAAACTTAAAAGATTGAAATAAACGAATTTTTGAAGAGAATACAAAAAACTTTCAACTGACAAGAAAAAACAAGTCCTATACTTAATCAATAAAATTTTCTGTGAGCTATGTATTGGTGCACTACGCATTTTTTTTCGCTACCTACCAGTTAATATGAATCAATATAAATATGTCGTGAATGCTTTAATGTATTGCAGGCGGGCACAATCTGATATCTACCTATTTCAATTCTTAAAATACGTTCCGTAATTTTTAAGTAGAGAACTTGTATCTTCTTTTGTGTTTTAGGTTTCTGTATTTTTTCTTTGATAATTTGTTTTTATCTCTTAATTGGAATGAGACATTGCAGTAGCGTGTGAAGAAAGCTTACTTTAGGGATGATTTTGTTGAGTACGAATTGAAATACGAGATTGATTCCTATTTCGTTATTTTACCCTGTGTTTCTTCTAAAATACGTCTATGATGGGGTGAGGAGTATGAGTATGATTAAAGACAAAATGCATGGAGGTAGTAACACTTTTCTTTATTAGTATTTCATTCAACAAAGTACAATCCATTGTGATGCAACATGACAACAATATTATTGGTAAAAAATGAATTCTAGAACATACACTATCGAGAATTATACCATTTCGCAGAATCGAGGATACAAGTTGCCCCATCCCCGACCAAATCTATCTGAATGATCAAAAATGGATTGTCATTTTTCATTTAAAATTATTTCAATATTCATTTAAATACCATTTATTTTGGTTTACCGAGTAATAGCTCCTTTGGGAATTTACTTATTTATGTATAACAATGGAACGCGAGTTTTATTACCTATTCACTTATTTAGGTATTCATATCATCGAAAGAGATGTTTTCTCGATTTTTTTCAGCTCAATGAAAATCGTTAAGAGAGATAGATGACTTGTAGTAGCTGGATAGCCAGCCTGTATTTTTTCAGCAACTTGTCTAGAACCTAAATTCACTTATGATGTGGACCGAACCTGATTCGTAATGAAGATTAGGCAGCGAAGCAAATACTTTCAAAAAATTCCGAATTCAATTTTACCACAATATCTGCAAGCTTGGGAACATTAGGATGCGAATTTTGAGAGAACTCTAGTTGTTTCCAGTTCAATGCGAAAACCTCAAGCTGTCAGTTATTTTTTGACATATTCTGACCTTTACTGCATTGGCTTTGAAACCCACTACAATTAGAGTACTAAGAAATGAATGCTATATATATTTATATGAAGTAGAGTACATAGAACTACATCTAATTAAATTCCAATATTTGGCACTATTCAAGTCCCACAAATTGTAAGAAAAGAAGTCTAAAGAGTCTAGAATGGAAGACATTTTGTGAGAACACGACATTCTTTGTTCAAGTTAGAAGTTATCTAGAAATTTCATTTCCAAAGCCAATGATTTCTGGTTTTGCGAAAGAAAATCAATGTTTAAGATATAGGACATAGTCGATACATGTGGATGATGCACGAATACCTCAAAGTGCCTTACCCACTCCCGTTTTTGGAATTCAAGTAATTGAGCAACTTCCTTTCTCGCTTTTGGGAGTTTCCGTTTACTTTCCGATCATTCCGCACATTCCAATATCAACTGTCTTAAAAATGAATTCCAAATCGATATGTGAATATCAGGGGCCTCCTTATGCTTCTAATTCTGATTTATTTATTTACAAATTTCCAGAAATGGCAGATGAAAGATACAAAATACATTTCCTTAAATAGCATGCTAGACCGTGAAATGAAAATTAAACAATTCAGCTACCTTCCCAGGTAATATATTCGTTTTCAATTATCATCCAACGTTCTCCTCAAATAATTACAATCGCTACTTGAAAAGTATAAATCTACGGTATACAATATAAAACGTAGTCAACAATTTCTGACAACAATGAAGTGATCAACTCCAGAAATTTTATTCTTAATATTTATTCATTTTCCCTCAACCCAATGCCTTCATTCATGAGCTGATCCGAGCAATGCTATCCGACATCATTCCGTGTGCTTTTGATGCCAACACAAAATATGATTCAGACTAAATTTCGAACACAACCAAACTTTACTTCCATCCACACAGCGAGACACAAATAAAGGAAACAGCTCAACACATTTCATGAACTTCATTCCTTTTTCTGTTTCACACTGTATTTTTCATTCTGAAAGAACCATAAAAATTTTGAAATATTCCTTCGATTGAAGCTTGTATCCGTCTTGAAAACCCAAGTTTTTAATCGCTTATATTAAGATTGTAGAAAGATAGCACCAAAGGTTCATCAGTCAGAGTATAAAAATTGACATTTTGAATAAGAATGAGGAACATTTTGTCGCAAACATTCACACCTAGTTCCGCAATCATTTTCTGTGAAGTTTGAAAGAATCCATGAAAAACCAAGATGAAATAAAAAGATTTTCTATCGAAACTATGTGCCCTTTTTCTGCGGCACGTTTGGGTCGGAATATCTGAACGATAGGAATTTTTCGCTCGGGATAATATTGCTCGGAATTTTTACGAATATTGAGTTCCACATTAACGGTTGAGCCTCAAGAAATCCAAAATATAGAGAACAAAACGCCTTATACTTAGGGCGTAGTACGTATCTTTATTTTTCTCTAATCTAAAACACACCTCGAACTACTGTAGGTCGTCGCTTACTCCAAATCTCGAAAATATAAATGCCTGAAAGACTTTCATCCAATATAATTGGGTATTTATTTATTTATTATTCTGTGAACCATCACACCGAAGCAGTTGGGTAGTTGAAGAAGTGAGCTAGTTCTATTTCAATCTAATCTCTATTTTGACACATCGTAGCACATACACTAAAAGTGTGAGTATTTTCAGAACACCTATATAATTCGGATTTTCATTTCACATTTAGTTGAAATTGAGCGTGTTTGGAATTTATGATATTTTTCACTTCCACCACATTGGTATCATCTCTATAACCTCCAGACGAAGATTGATATTCAACGTCAATTGAAGGATATCAAGAGCTACCAATGTTGCCAAAGCATTTTCGGATCTCCCCTGTACGAATATAGAAGGAGGTTAGTGCGAAAGACACCAAGTGAATAGCTCACTCCTTTCAGCGATTTCTACATTTGGTACTTGAAACAGCAGTTGCAGCGGACTAAACTAATAACATCATCAAGCATCGTTCAGTCTAAAACATTCGAAAAAGATGGGAACATCCTGAAATCCTCACGAAAATGAGTCTTTCAACACAAACCAAATTGGCCAAAAGTTACTCTATCTAAATTCAAAATACATCTTCCCCTTCACAACCCTTCAGTACGCCCATGGAATCTGGAGTAAATTTCTAAATTCCAAACGAGATTAGTTGAAACTGATGAAGATATTGTATTACAAAGTTGAGACCAATCAAAGTATGTTCAGATTCCATATCGCCTCTCTTTTTCGAATGCACATGTACAGGGTGATCAGTGTATTTGAATTTTAGAGGAACGGGGTTCGCGACTCAACATTTAACTTTATTTATCACAGTATGATTGTGTAATAATCTAAAGAACACGTTACAAAAACAAGGGTTCGTATAAAACGAATGCCAACCATCTATGGAATCTTGAGCTTTGTCTGGAACATGAACCAACCACAAATTCTATCTAAAGTCAGTAAACCTATACTTCAAGTCCAACCGAACTATCATCCATCGTTTTCTAATCTTCGAAAAGACACTCCTTCATCCGTTTCCCAATGAGAGTTTTTCGAAACCAAACAATTCACAAAAAATAATTTGATCAACAGTTTTCGTGAAAACAAGATCAAAAAAGAAAAGAGAAGAATAGAAATCGAATTTGTCAATAAAAATAATACGAATGGAAAAATTGAGAATAAAACTGAAAAATTTGCAATGATATAGATTGTTAGAATGTTGTTAACGAAAAAAATGTGAAAAAAATGTGAATAAAAAATTTATAAAGAGAAATTGTGAATAAGGAAATGTATAATTGAGGAAATTGTATGTATAGAAAAATTCCATATGAAACTTGTAAATAGAAAAATTGTAAATAAATAAATTGTAAAGGAGAATTCTTTTAGAAATTTTGTTTGATTCTTTATTTAAATTTTATCCACAACATTTTGTGTACAATTTATTCATCTACAAATTATTGATGACAATTTTTTTGTGAATAAAATTTATTGTATGTACGTAAATTGTGAAAAGAAATGAATTGTAAATAAAAAGATGTGAATTGTGAATAAAAGAATGAGATAGAATGATGCGAATAGAAAACAGTAGATAAAAAACTGCGAATAAAAAATAAAAAAAAACAGTAAAAATAAAATCGTAAACAAGAAAAATTGAGAAAATGAAATAGTAAATGAAAATAAAAGATTCTACAAACCTTGGTACTCTCATCGAAACAACCGATTAGGAAAGTCGACCACATCCGTTCTGGCCATTTCCGTTTCTGATCTTCCGAGAGCGGAAAATGTTCTGTCGATCTAGGCGGGAAATGGTGCCCGGCAAGATTCGGGAAAACCGTTTCTGCTCCCTGCTGAGTTGGCATTTATTTGCTTCCGAACAAATTAGACTCTTAACATTGACGGTGCTTCAGTAGTGGCACATTCGAAGAACTTCCTCCGGTCATCAGCCGAGGCCGCTTAGCGTCATCAGTAACGAGAAGGACCAGAACATGAGCTGGTTGGCCGGGCTCATTATTTTGGCAGCTATCGAAGGAGGATTTTCGTCAACCGACTGGGGGGGTAGCTACGAAACAATGATATGGGGAGCTGAAAAAAGCACCGCTAATGTGGCGATTATCGTGAACAAGGTGAATATTATAAGGCACAGTCTGTCGACTACCATTGCGGCGAATTTCCAGTCTCTCGTTATGTCAGCTGCCATGTCTTCCTTACGCAGCTGGTCGGTTATGAATCTTATTTCTTTCAAGATCAGGGCCAGCTCGTAATCTGCACTGACGCACGAATGATTCGAGACGTAGGATTCTTGTAAACGTCCCCCGTTACTGTTGTCTTCGTTTTGCCTGGAAAAACAAATTAAGGACCGTGAAATTCTTCCAGTGGCAAAGGGATTCGCTAAAGCCAACTACTACTTGAACAAACATACGCAAAATATGTATCGAAAAGTAGCCCATTCATTAAAACGACCCAGAAACAAAGGATCAGATAATTATCTGAATTTCCCTTCAATCAAAGAAAAAACAAGAAAAAATAATTGATTAAAATCAAATGAATTGAATAAAGTCAAGAAAAGAACAAGACAAAAATGCAATTAAAAAAGAATAAAAACTGAGTTAAAAATTGAAAATTAAAAAACTAAAAAATAAAAATGAACAAAAACATTTCCAAAGGACTCCGACAGCTGCAAAACAGAATTGTCTTGATATAAAAGCGAATATTCCCACTTTATAGTGAAGAACTGAAATTGCATCGGTTTCAGTTCAATTGAATCAACCCCTCCAATTGATTCGTCTTACTCCCTTCACAGCATCCGCATGTATGAAATTCCTAATTGCATGCTCGCGTACCGTACGTCTCATTAGTTAAATGCAAATGTAATCGGGGCTAAAATCCGTGGATCTTTTGTTATAAATGAGAGTTCGGTACGACTTGGGTGCACATGCGGTTCGAGACATTTGCGATGTTTGAATTCAATTGCCAGGAATCCCGACTGACATCCTAATGAGTGTCAATAATGATTAGCAGGGATTTGAAACTGAGACGAAGTTCTGAAGGGGCTGTTGTTGCTGCAGCATTGAGGTAAGCTTGTTTCGAAGACTATTACGGATCGAACTGAGACCCATATTTTTCATTGAAATATACGGTATACCCATTTGTAGCTGAATTGAGACGATTTAATGTGACACCCTGTAAAACAGGATGTATATTTTTTCGTAGTTATTTAAAGAAAAAACATGCGATCTTTGGTTTATGTTGTTCTTGTACATATGCTTTAATAGTAGATTCTTGAGGCCCAAGAAAACCATTTCTGCTTTTCATCGATTTCCAACACCCTGTATCTTTCGAGCGAAGCCAAATTTTAGAATATGTTTCAGGAAAAAGTCCGTGTCTGAGAGGAATCTAAGACTGGGTTTTTTGTCTCACCCGGTATACAGGGTTTCCTGAAACTAAACGTGCAGCCGAAAACGTCTATCCTGACAATTATTATTTTTTGCTCGCCCACTGAAAGAATTCCTCGATCGTGAATAGGCTGATACAATTACCTGACCTGCTCGTTAACCTGATCTAAATCCCCTAGAATTCTTCTCCTACGAAGTGTTTCATAAAAATTCATCTCGGAACAAATATAAAACATCTATAAATCAACTTCAACAATTTGTTTAATAGACACTTCCGGCTTCACGTTGATTTATGGGACACACTGTGTACAGGTCCTACATCTTGTTGGTACCTTTTATCCACATTTGGAATTTTCAGCCTAATCTTTTTTTGATAACATGAACTGACACGATTTTCATGTATCCATTCTTTCGAAATGTCGATTCATTGGTCCATACAATTTTTTCCAAGAATCGTACAAATGGATTTTTTTTTGCTCCCTTGCCAAAATGGATTGAAGGCTATTTAATGATTTGAATGTCAATACCTGACCTATTTCACGTTACCGGCTTGAAATTGAGTTTAGGGACACCTATACAGATGTTGCAAACAGCCAATATCTCGGCTCTCAGACAAAGAAAATTCAAACAAAACGTATTTCGAATGGCATCAAAAACTCTACCAGAATTCGTCGTTGAAATTCTGTTTATAATTACCACCCCTGAAAAAACTTCCCTCAGATATTTTTTTCAAATGGCACTCTTATATTTTTCTCACTCTGAACGATTTCCCAGAAAAAGGAGAAATATGTTTTAACAATTTTTATCATTTTACGTAGATTCAACCCTTAAAAAAAATTATAATGTACTATTTTTCTTAGTCCATTCTCTATGTCTATGTTCTATGCTCTATAATTATTATTTATTTTGAAAACTGGCATTGTTTTCGGTGGCAACCTTTGAGTATAGAATAATTATAGAATATAGAACATAAACTAGGGAATGGACTGAGCAAAAATGGTGAATGTGTCGGAAATTATAATTATTTTTTTAAGGGTTGAATTTATGTTAAATAATAAAAAATTTTTCAAAATATTTCTTCTTTTACTGTCTGAGAGCCGAGATATTGGCTATTTGGAACATCTTGGGACACCCTGTATGTATGAATTCGAAAAAACCCGTATCTAAGTTCGGGCTCTTGAAAGCCATACTAAAGAAAGAGTTAACGGCATGCAGATAATTCCGAAAAAAGTTACACACCGAGCAGGAATCGAACCTGCGTCTCTCTGTTTGCCGGACTGGTTACTTTACCTCTAAGCTACCGATGTATATGAAACTTTTCCCGGAATCCAAAATGATGGCAAGTTTCGTGATATCCTAAATTGAAATGGTTCTCTATACTTTTTTCTTATGAACCCCGGTGAAAGCGTAATGTCGAGGAACACTGGAAGCTACATTTCTTACAATAACCAACTGTTCATTAATTCTCCAATTATCCCACTCTTGGCAAATTACGTTCCCGAAAATAAAGAACAGGTGTCGATTAGTTTTTTTCTTGGTTCGGCAACCTGAATACACGAAATGGCAAGTAGGGCAACGAACTGAAATCAAATCAGTGTAGGATAGGAGCATAAATTGTTTAGGCCGAGAAAGTTCGGTCTTAATTGATTTGTGCTGATCAGCCGAATCCTCCAATTGGAAACTATCGATCGGTTTGGATTTAATTGGGAGAATAAATAGACACTACTGTGTTATGTTCAAATGTTCAATTATAGTCAAGGATACATTGGAGATTTATGGTCGACGTGGCCCGAAAACGGAATCCATTTAGATCCAACGAGATACGAGGGGCATCCTATTCTGATTGTTTTCCAATCTGTCCCACTTTACTTCCTTTATTCTTGTTTATTCAAGTCCCCAAGTTAGTACAAATTACGAGAGCTTTTACAAGTTTGTTCTCCGAATTTATAATACTTTTTCCACCCACTATAGACAGCTCTTTCTTCAGTAGCCAGGCATGAAGGGAATAATTATCATTATTTAGCAGTCCTGTGAAGTGAGCCATGCCAAAACAGTTCCATAATTAATCGTTCCACCCAAAAAAGGTTATGTTTTCAAAAGTGCGTCAATTTACAAAGTATAAATGGACCCGGAATCATTCGTTCCATTGATGAGGACCGTTTTCGAACTGGAGCTCACCCTATAGGCTATCTGGGTCAGTGATAAATTTAGATACTATGATAGCGGAATGATATATTATCCAGAATTGGTCAGTGTCATTAACCTAATTCAATGGTGTCAGTGCCCATCAGCTGAGGTAATGTCCATCAATTTCCGGTTACTCGGGCCCAGGTCGCTTTGTTTAACCCTAACGATTATGGGAAATAGGCAATGATTACGTGAAAATTGAATATTTGCCCAGAATAATTGACTGCGTTACTAAAACTCGTTTCGTATCCTATTTTAGAAA
Source organism: Adalia bipunctata (assembly GCA_910592335.1). NCBI lineage: Eukaryota > Metazoa > Arthropoda > Insecta > Coleoptera > Coccinellidae > Adalia > Adalia bipunctata. The sequence goes on from OU342957.1 coordinate 3,895,081, forward strand.
TTTGATCTGCGCTTCGCTATCTGCTACTTGAATCACTTTATTGCCGGTGGAGATGCTCAGTTTCTTCATTCAAAATTTGTATGAATATCTAAACTACAGATTTGTCACACTTCTGGCTGTGCCACTCTCCAAATTTCTTCTTCCTTTGAAAGATACAGGATGTTGAAAATTCATTCGTTTGATCAAGGATTTAAGTTAGCAATCCCACTCTCGTTGCCATTGTAATACCGTTAACCCGTTAAAAATCCGTTTAATATCATTTCGATAATGAGCCTTCTCGATGAAACTGAAAACATTTTTCCCTTGGCCTCAATGAAGCAGTGTTAACCACAAAGAACAAAATTGTGGCCACAGTGAACGTGCCTTTCACTTTGTACGCTCACTGGCGCCCTGGAATCGAAAATCAACGAAAATCTCACCTATAGACGTTTCTGTAAATCGTGGCTGTGGGCAAAGATGTGAGAGTTCCTGTGCCACCCCCAATGCCACGATGATTGTGCCTGAAATCATCGTCGATATCGAGAACGTTGGCCAGCAAACTTTTGGAAGAACGCTCCTTCAGTTCGGCCTCTTGGAAATGCAACGGTTTTCGGTCTGTTGCTACGGAGGCTGGTCGACTAGATTGCGGAAGCGGATCGGCACTAGCCGTGTGTGTTGGTCTGTTCATGCGCAGAATCCACGGTAACCAATATAGAAAAACAACTTTCACCTGGAAAAAAAGTATTCTTTCGAATCATCAGAGCAACGTCACTCGGGTCCTCATGTTATAGTGCTAGAAGGCACTTATGAGTATCAACTCTACTCATAGCGCCATCTAGCAGCGAGCTTTGAATGCAATGTATCTGATTATGCTCTTACCCAGTCGGACATCTCGTGGGTGTCGGCGTTGCGATGGTGATAGTTCAAGATCAATATGGTGGAAACCACAGAAGAGGCAACCATGAACATGATGCAGTTGAAGTAGGTACCAAGCAACGGTACGGCATCTGACGTGGCCGGCATAGTTTCCGCTACCATGTTGAGGAACACTGTTAACGAGAGCAAGATGGTGACGCCGAGGGAGAGTTTCTCCCCAGAATCCGGCGGTAGGGTGAAACCCAGAACGGCCATGGATGCGATCAGGACGCACGGCACGATAAGATTGAAAAAATAGTACAGAGTCCTTCTTCTTATTATAATAACGAACGTTATGTCGATATAAGGTTCCGGGCAGCAGTTGTAGTATATCTCGTTCCTCTTTCCTGGGACTCCTAGAACAGAATATGAAATCAACAGGACACCTCGAGTAAAGAGGTATTCATCATTACAGAACAACCGATCCAGAACCTATCGGTTACCATGGACGAATTATGTGCAAATTATGTGCACTCATCAATAATTTTTTATTGTGCTCTATTGCCAGTATAGCAAGCACAATTCTTGATAGTTAATTAATCAAATACTCGATTTGAATGAGGCGAATTATGTGCAAATTATGCGCTATTAATTATTTTTGCACTCGTCAATAATTTCTCATTGAGAACTGTGTTGGTTCGCCTTGTTATCTAGCGCAATTTTCAACAATTGAATAAATTATCCATAGATTACGATGAAACAAACTCTCAAATTATGTGCACAGTCAGTTTTCTCTTGGTAATGTTTTAGTTTGGCTCAATTAGGTATTTGATATTATGCCAGCAACCATGTAGAGCATGCACAATTAGTAACGAGTGCACAAGAAATTGATGCTGCACATAATTTGCACATAACTCCATTGTTTGATATGAATCGAAAGTTGAATCATTTGAATATTACTTGGTAACTGGGAAAGATGGCAATGAAAGTTAATTGATCAGTGCAGAAAAACTGAAAATGTTCGCGAATCGAACATAATTTGCACATAATTTCAACATTCTCTAACTGATTTGGGTGATATATTGATGAATTTTTGATAGTTGTGTTAGCTTGACCGATAATCTAGCACAATTCTCAATAGGAAATAATTGGTCAGTACAGAATAAATAGGGCTTCGCATAAAAATATGCACATAATTCTGACATAAAAACGGTGTTTTGGGTAAATTGCATCGTAATGCTTATGCTACTTGGTTGTTTTCGAATTCGAAACTTCTGATTTCGAGATAAACTTGTTCGATATACTTCCAGCCGAACCGGCAGTGTATTTCGAATACGTCATTCTCCACACATTTCGAGATTTTCTTGTCTGTCGAAAACGTGATCGAAATAGTTGAAAGTTTCAGAAATATTCATAAGTTTATGCCGGCAAGACAGCCGGTGTAAAATTCATCGGAACCCAGTGAAATATTGTTCTTATTCATGTGAAAAATTGACTCAGTTTTCGATCTCCACACGTCAGACGGTAATAAATTTATGATGAAACTGCTTCCGGTATTCCCGTTTACATTTTGCTTTCGCAATCATTATTGACATCTACGTCCCCAGTGAAATATTATGATATTGATAAAGCACCATCAGAAACAGTCATTCCTCTTTGAAATTTCGAATCGATCCGTTCTATACGTTCGCGCTATAATTCAAACTATGAATTAATGCCATTTTCGAATGCGAAAAATTTATTGATGTTCCGAACAATCAAACCGTGTATTATAATGAAATAAACATTTATCCCGTTCAACTGTACAATACCAGTCATTTAGGACCTATTTCTCAGCTTTCTACTATTCGGAATCCTCGGCAGTGTTAGTGTTTTCCGAAATAACAAATGCAGAAGTTAGAGTTGAAGAAAGAGTTGTTTGCTGTAAACGTGTTCAAATTTCCATTATTCCTATTTACACTGTCAGTTTGTTACACCTCACCAGCATATATACGATCTGAAGAACAAAAAGATGGCCGGTAGAGAGAGTCTTCATTTTGTGTCAGATTGGAATTTCCTTATTTTCTATAATGGTTCGATCGAAACGAAGAACGTTTCCAGAAAGGAATTACTTTAGTCGTGATACACTCGACCAATCGTTTTCCCGATGCCGTAGGAACAAATCAATGTAAATAATCCAGTTCATCCCCTCGGCATCGAAAACTCTGGCAAAATGTAAATCGAGTTTACACTGAGCAATATTATTTCTGACTTCTTCCAATCAACATGGCCCCCACGATATTCGAGCGATAACGTGGAACGGAAAGGAGGAATTTATTAATGAGTTCAAGGATTCTCTTCTTGCCATCGCGTTTTTGCTTGGCCAGGTTTCAATCCAAATTGGGACCAAAGGGGTTTCCAATGGAGACAACATGAATCAGCTTTGGAATTTTTCTTCGGGAGCTATTTTTCTCGAGAATTCTTCCATAACCCTGCCTAGTATTGAAACACCGTGCTCGATAAAAATTCGACAATTACTGACGTTGATATCACTAATGAATGAGCTCCTTTATTTAAAGTCGCTTTGCTTCAATCCTGGAAAAGGTCAAGAAGCTTTGATGCTTGGGGCAAACTTTCCGGTAGCATCTTCGGCGTTCTAGACTAGACGGTGTTTCCTATTCCTAGTGTAATTTAACTTCCTCAGTAGAGGAAGACGAAAATTTTCCCGTTTCCTCTGTCCAGATCCATCGTCTCCTTGTTCAACGCACACCCTGTATATTCACTTACGGAATTACCCTCCGAAAAGGAAGGTTTCCGGAGGAAGTATCGTATATCACTGGATTTCTATCCCAGTCGCTTCCCATCGATAATCGATATCGTTCTTTTCGTGAGCCTCGTCGAAAAATGTGTCAGGTGGCGCACAATTAGGGATGAAGGGCCGGGGCTATTGTGCCTAATTTGCGGGGATGCACACTCGTCGAACGAGCATTGAGGCACGCATTTGGAAAATTCGTAGTTAACATGGTTCGTTTGTGTGGCGAAGTGACCAACGTGTTGGATTCGAGCATCGATAATAAAATTTCCTCGTTAACATGCTCCACTGTGCGATGCCCCGAATACCCTGTTCGATTTGATGATTGAGTTCGCGACCGATAACCGCCGAAGACTGTGCTCTGAAAGTTGATCACCGCCGTTATGATTCCTTCAGTCCGACCCATTCACAGATGACATGATGGTATATTATTCAGTGAAAACGAAGGTTGTTTCAATAAGAGCGCAAGATTTGAATTGCGCGCATAATGCCATATGATTCTGACGTGACAGATCGAAAGTTGACAGATGAGAGTTAGTAAACATGGAGCATTACACGATAAAACAACGAGTCCTGATTGTCGAAAATGATTATCAAAATCGTGAATGTTCAATTGCCACTATCATTTTCAGTGATGAGTCCCATTTTCATCTCGATGGCTTCGTTAAGAGGGGTCTATACCGTTCGACGTTCAGTTCAAAACGCGATTCGGGATTTTTCATGATAGAAACAACCGATTTATATGGGGTTTTCACTATTATTCGATTTGAATAGTTCTTCGTGTCGGAAAGTTCATAACTTTTTTTTTCGTCGAGTGAAATAAAATTAATGTTTTTTTTTTCAACGAAAAAAAAAAGTAATGAACTTTCCCACTTGAAGAACTCTTCAAATCGAATAATAGTGAAAACCCCATATAAATCGGTGGTCTCTATCGTGAGAAATCCCGAATCGCGTTTGAACTGAACGTTGAACGGTATAAACCCCTCTTAATAGCCAAAACTGTCGCATAAGGGGCTTAAAAAATTCACGAATGATTCATCAGAAAGCAATGTATGGTGTACATTATGATCTGGACCGTTTTTCGTCGGAAACGAAGAAGGTAGTGCAGTAATGGTGAATGGCGAACGTTATCGACATAGTTTCTTGTGTCTCATTTGGAAGCTATTGATCTTGACGAAATGTGGTTTCAGTAGGACAGTGTCACATGTCATACCGCCCGTGAAACATTGACGATCTCGCACGAGTTCGCTCCTGGTCGTGTCATTGCCCGATTTCGTGACCAGAATTGGCCTCCACGCTCTTGCTATTTAACGCCCTTAGACTTTGGCTGTGGGGTTATCTGAAGTCACATGTTTCTGCCACCATCGAAGCACTGAGAGCCGAAATTAGACACTGTATCAATGAAATACCACCAAACCTATTCAATAACATTATTGAAATTTCGCGAAAAGGGTAGATTCGCATATGCCAGCAAAGCCGTGATGCTGGATGGTGCCATGTTGATATCACATGCACGTATAGAATTATTCAATAATGAATAAGGCAGAAACCAAGGTCAGCATCTACTTTTCATCGATAAGAACGAAGTTTTCGAAGGTTTCCCCGAATGCTGGTGTGACAAATGGGAATTTGTTGATGTTTTTTATATTGCTTAAAGGTTCTTTGCGGAGGAGGAAAATTATTTTATCCTGATCCTTTTTGGGTGGAAAACCTGCCTCGATCTGAACATTTACTTAATTACTGGGTGGCCTGCATAATTTTTTTTTTTGAAAAGGAAACCCGAATCAATTCAATATCCTTAACTTTTGACGAACAGCTTATTTATTGATTTGTTGGGGTCTTTATCATTAAAGATATTCAGTGATGCGCTGCCATGTTTAAGAGGGGTCTACACCGTTCGACGTTCAGTTTAAAACGCGATTCGGGATTTCTCTCGATAGAGACCACCGATTTATATGAGGATTTCTCTATTATTCGATTTGAAGAGATCTTCAAGTCGGAAAGTTCAGAACTATTTTTTTTCGTCGAGTGATAAAAAAAATTAATGTTTTTTTTTTCGACGAAAAAAAAAGTTACGAACTTTCCCACTTGAAGAACTATTCAGATTGAATAAAAGTGAAAACCTCATATAAATCGGTGGTCTCTTTCGTGAGAAATCCCGAATCGCGTTTTGAACTAAACGTCGAATGGTATAAGTTAAGATATAACTTGATGAGAATATATCAAGAAGTACTGAAACTATCTCCCAATCATCACTTCGCAAGGCCGATTCTTTCCCATTTTTGACGGCCATCCATCTTGGCTAATCCGGTTTGACGGACGACCGGATTTGACAGACGGATGGACCGAACCGGCTCACGAGAATAAACCGCAGAAACTGGAGGGTTGAATAACGTTTAATGAGGGGGTCGCAAACAACTTCGCCGAAGCGAATGTCGGTGGATCGCTATCATCTACCGGGAATTGTCTCAAAGAGAACGATTCGGCTCTTACCTAGCAGATCCCATTCGCCGTTTGTGATGAAGCTGCTAATATCCCCTCCAGCGTCGTCTTGTAGTTGTAAATCCAGCTGAAATTAAATTAATTAATCGGAAAATGACACTGCCGTCATACATGACTATGACAACGGGCGCTAGGCGAGAGCTGCTCATTCAGTTCTCGAGTTGAATTTCAGATTGTCAGATCTGGTTCCGACGTCTTCGCGTTTTTGGTCTAGAGTTTCGGTCATGAATAACTCCGGTTAGGACCGATGGCACATCTCGCCGCCACGTTGAAATACAATATAGAATAATGAATTGATCGATAAGGCAGTTTCGGGAATAGCATTTTTCATCGTGGAGAAGAAGAGCTTTTTTCGTCTTGATTAATACCCTCGGCTAATTGGTCATTCAATATCGCCCCCGAGAAACATGAATGGAGATCTGACGGCTGATGAAAGGATTCTTCAAAAAGGAACACCTCCGGATCAGCGTTGATTTTTGTGACATACTTGACTGACTTAGGCTTCAACAGTCCGGGTGCCAGCTACCTTTGGGGCCTAGTAATTTTACAAAAGTTTTATTTGGTATCACTAGTTCGAGAAAAAGGCTATGAGAGCTAAGAGCTATGAGAACGTGCCCAACTAGGGCACTTGAGATCATTACAGATCCCACACCTCTGCATCTAGTGATTGATATGGTAGCCCCTGAGGCCATCCTCAGGATATCTAAGGAAGGTGCAGGAGAAGGTGTTGAAACCTTCCCAGACATTGCATTTCATTAGATCTCTGGAACTGGAAGGTCAGCTGTGAAGTGCGTGGCGAGGACAGCTCTGTTAGGGGGCACAATAGACCTTGAAGTCGAAGTGAAATGTAACCCCTCTCTAACTACACTGCGCAAAAAATTTAACGCACATTCTGAAAATCTCGATTTCAATGAAAGTTAACTCTACATTGACTTTATAACTTATTTATTATGTTCTCTCGGGAAGGTTTTGAACGAAACAAGACACATTAAATGGAAGAAAATTCAGGATTTCACCGAATCTTATGTGAAAGAAGAGGAATGAACAATTTTCAAAATACTGAAATGCTGATAAGTGATTTAATACTTGGTATTTCCACCCCTTGCGTTAATTACAGCTCGGCAACGACGGTTCATACTCAAAATGAGTAATCTTAAAATGTTCTGATCTAATCCTTCCCAGATTTCTCCGAGTTGGATTCCTAAGTCATTAAGAGTAGCTGGATGATTTTCTGAACTTCTCAGCCTTCTATTGAGGTTGTCCCAAACAGCTCAATCGGATTGAGATCTGGACTTCTTGCTGGCCATTCCATTCGAGCGACTTCAACCTCTTCAAGGTACTCCTGAACGATGAGCGCACGATGGGGTCTGGCATTATCGTCCATAAAAATGAAATTTTCACCAATGTATGGGGCAAATGGCACTATATGCTCTTCAAGAATGTTCCTTATATACTTATCAGCATTCATAGCTCCATTATCAACGACCACTAGGTCTGTGCGAGCAGTCAAAGATATTCCACCCCATACCATAATCGATCCTCCCCCGAAACCAGTAGAATTCAGGAAATTGCACTGAGCATATCTTTCATGTGGACGTCTGTATACAAGGGAACGTCGATCACAATGGTAGAGGCAGAATCTAGACTCATCTGTGAAGAGAACTCTTTCCCAATCGGCCTCTTCCCAATGGATATGCTCTCTCGCAAAATCCAAACGCGGCCTTCGATGGGCTGGGGTAAGAGCTGGGCCTCTTGCCGCGACACGTAGCCTTAAATCATATTCTCTGAGGCGATTTCTTATTGTCTGAGTGCTAATTTGCACCTCATGAGTTTGCTCAATCTGATTTTGAAGGAGGCGAGCGGTTGCAAAACGTTGTCTCAACGAAGAAACTCCCAAGTAACGTTCTTGAATGGCAGTTGTTACCCGTGGTCTACCCTGTCCTGGTCTTCGGACATTCATACCTGTCTCCCTGAATCGCTGCAACATAGAAAATCAAACGAAAGAAAAACTATTGATCACTAGAATTGATCGAGAACAACTGATTTTAGAATGGAGCCAATACATTGAAAATCTGAAAATATCATCTTTTTTTATTCCTGCTGGGAAAAAACATCTGTATTGAAGAAAAACGTTGAAAGTGGATAACATATGCATGCATAATTCTCATAAAAATAATTATCATTGAGAACACCTCCAGTTGTAGAATAAATTTGAGATTCCATAATGTGCGTTAATTTTTTTGGGCAGTGTATAACTTTAACTACCAATAGTGAGTGAATTGACCTCCAGCTGAAGCAACTTCACTGCCCTCAAAAATACGTGAAATTTCAATGAAAAAGTTCGATCACCATTGTTCTAGCTCTGAATTTGCAAGAGTTATCGACCAATCGAGCACCACAAATCGTTTGAAACACACTAAAAGTTCGAGAACTTTTAAACTTTAGTGGTTCATTTGAAAGTAGAAAAACTTTGTAATTGCGAAAAGAATGTTTCATAAAATTTGACGAAATCAATAGCAGCTTGATCGAACGTGTTCCCAAAGATTTACATAAAAAATAACCAAAACCACGAGCAGGAATTCCTCTGACGAAAATGTCTATAAAATTTACAAACAGAATTAAAGCATCGATATGAAGTTCAGGGTGTTCGTGGCAGTCCCAGACGCATTCGAGGGAGAACTTCTGTGGAAGTAGGTTGTGAATAGCACCTCTTGCATTTGGTCAAGAGCCAACTCGAACGCTTTGTACAAGTGCACAATTTATCGTCACCAGAGCCTCTTCTATTTTATGTACGTTACGAATCGCACACCGCAGAGAAGATGCGGAGAAATATAAACCTTCATATTTCCGATTCTCGCCGTGCTCGAAAAACAAACATTATTTCAGATCCAACACGCCTTCGAACTGTGTTTTCAACGAATAGCCGTCCAGAAGGTACTTCGCAACCGTTAAAATGGATTTTTCACGTTGAATCGAAAAAAAAAGAAAAAAAAAAAAGGAGATCTCCGACGCGAAATGGCGTATGCGCCAGTCACGAGTTATTTCGCTAATATTTATCACTCGAAACGAAATTTTGAGAACTGCTTTTCTCAGCCCTCATAACTTTGTTTCTGATAACCTCTTCCAGTGGAAAGTACTCGCACTGTATACTTCAGTAAGCAGGTCCCTCTAGTGCACGTTGAAGACCTGAAATAGTCACCTGAAAGCCGTCGTACGTCCAACTGCCAAATTTCATTTTGCATCGTTGATCGTCGAAAGGAAACCATGTAATATCGATTTTGCACGTGCTCTTGAAAATACCGGGTGGAACGTATAAGCAACTACCATTGTTACGTACGACGACATTGGTGGGGTAGGTTCCATCGAACCCTTCGTCGGCACTGCAATAAAAATAACATTGTTGATAAATTCAAGAAATATCAACAAAAATGGAGTTACACAAATTAAATTTAAGTTATAAACGCAATTAAAAAGATTCGCTTTCTTATTACGTAGAGGTCGAAGAGTAAATTAAGAATATCGACTGTTCTGTATAGCTAATAATCCATTAAATGGAAATATGCCGCTAATGAATGCCTATTTCGAAGAGAAAAAACATCAGAACTTCTTGGAAAAGATCCCTTAATATTTCTGGAGAAAATGAATATCAGCTTCCGCTGATTCATCCAGTAAGTGATGAGCAGAAAATAATTTTCTTCTCTAATATTCTTCTCTTCCCAACCGTCAGTTCTCCTTCTTATATCACTGAAAGGCAATTAAAGTATTCTCGGAAAATGCTCTATCAAATGCTGGAGCTTGGTTTATTTCGCAGAATTTAGTTAATTATTGAAGATTCATGAGGAACCTACTGAAGAAATCAATGCACATTTCCAGATAATGAGAGAAATCGTACCAAATGGAATCTAATGAATAGGTGGTTCAAAACCTATACAATTTATTCTCCACAAATCTATACTAATTATATAGATGGAGTTTTTTCTTTGTCCTATTCTGAAAATTGTTTCACATATAAAAAAATTATTATTTTGTGAGTGTAATGACATTTCCAGTTTCTGTTTCTATACTGACAAACTATGTTCTTACCTATTGTACATGAGGACGTCTGGTTTCCATAGACGATGTGGAGGAATTCGTAGATCTTTGACACCCCCAAACTCAGAGGCGTTCCAGCGGAGATTCATATCGTTCCATTCCTTAAAAAAATGTTCAAGAGTCATAAATTGGATCGATATAAAATTTCTAATGAAGGGTTTTCTAATAAGAGGTGTTACTTTGAATAGCTCGTTATTTAGGTGGATGTCACTTTTGAAGCTGTCATTTTTTGACATTTCACGAGTAGAAACTACGCCATTAATGAAAATGGAACGATACACGCTTCAACAACTCTTTGAAATTATTAAAATTCACTATAAAAATGGTGGAAATTTGGCAGAGACGGTTCGAAAACTCGAACATTTTTGGTTCTTCGTGATGCACCTTGTCGAACCGCAATAAAAAATTGGTGGAGATATTTGAGCTGTTGGGCTACGTAAGTGATGTGAAGAATAAAACCCGTGCATGTCACACAAGAACAGCCGAGAATATTACTGCTGTAGCTGAAAGTTTCGAAGAAAACCCAGGTTTGTCCATTCCTCGTCGTTCTATTGAATTAGGCATTCCACAAACGTCATTACACCGTATTTTGCACAAAGATTGGTTTCTTAAGAACGAAGTTCAGTTAAAACAAAAACTCAAGCCAGCCGATCATCAACAACGTCGGGTCTCTGTTGATTGGGTACTTGAAATGCATGAAAATGATTCGGAATTCCATCGGAAAATCAAGAGGCCCATTTCCACCTCGGTGGCTTCGTCAACAAGCGAAATTTTCGCATCTGGAGCTCGGAAAAGCCAAGAGTCATTGTTGAAAAGCCTCTCTATCCTCAACGTGTGACTGTTTGGTGTTGTTTATGGTCCCGCGGGGTCATTGGACCTTACTCTTTCGAGAATAAGACTGGAGCAACATTGACGGTGAATGGATTGCACTATCCAGAGATGATTCATGATTTTTTATGGCCGAAATTTGATGGTATTGATCTGGACAACGTTGACTTTCAACAAGACGGCGCTTCGTGACACACAAGCTACGAAACCAAGATCTTGTGATTTAACACCTTGCGACTTCTTCCTTTCAAGACCTCAAAGATGGAATGCGAGAGGCTATCGAGGACAAAGGGCAGCCACTTTGTGATTTTGTTAAGAAAAATTTCATGAGAAGGATATGGTCCTCTAGTCGTGGTCGTGGTGGTCATTTGGCTGATGTTATTTTCCATTATAAACGGCATACCTTCCTCTTTATAATGAATACAAGCAGGCCGTCCCAGCTTCGCCCGGGTAGAAATTTGTTTCATGCGGCGGTTTCATCTTGAACACTTCAACCTGCCATATCTTTTGATGTACTCGTTGTAATTGTATGATGTGAAGGGCAATTTCGTTCTGAATCAAATTCTGGGGATGAATAACGAATTAGGTTGGATAAGGATCAATACCCAAATCATAAAAACACACTCGCAAATAGTGCATAATTTTGGAAAACATCTGATTACCATGAACAGGTAATAGCAAGTCAATCTTGAGAGATAGATATATGCTATCGAAGACTTTTTTGTAGAACTATTCAAGAGGTACATTTCTGTCATACATTGTATCCAGGTGAGTCTCATAGTTTATGCAGCGCACGTGAAAATAGCTGATTATGGCTGATTTTTTGTGATTATTGAAGTTATAGCAGGTATCCTAAATTTTTTCGGTGAAAAGTATAGCCTATGTCGCTCGGGGACAATGTAGCTTTCTAAGGGAAAAGAATTTCTGAAATCGGTTCAGTAGTTTTTGAGCCTAGTTGTATCAAACACACAAAAATACAAATCTTTCCTCTTAATAATACTCTGCACAAAAAAATTATCGCACATTATGGAAATCTCAAATTTATTCTACAACTGAAGGTGTTCTCAATGATAATTATTTTTATCAGAATTATCCATGCATATGTTATCCACTCCCAACATTTTTCTTCAATACATATGTTTTCTCCCAGCAGGAATAAGAAAAGATGATATTATCAGATTTTGAATGTATTGTTCTCGATCAATTCTAGTGATCAACAGTTTTTGTTTCGTTTGATTTTCTACAATCGATCGCTATGCAACGCGAAACACGCAATTTGACCCAAGAGGAATGTGCCCAAGCGGTAGTTTTGCGAGAAGAAGGGTGGACATACACAAGAATTGCAGAAAGGTTTGGAGTTTTCCATACAAGTGTGTCCAGAATGTTGCAGCGATTCAGGGAGACAGGTATGAATGTCCGAAGACCAGGACAGGGTAGACCACGGGTAACATCTGCCATTCAAGAACGTTACTTGAGAGTTTCTTCGTTGAGACAACGGTTTGCAACCGCTCGCCTCCTTCAAAATCAGCTTGAGCAAACTCATGAGGTGCAAATTAGCACTCAGACAATAAGAAATCGCCTCAGAGAATATGATTTAAGGCCTCGTGTCGCGGCAAGAGGCCCAGCTCTTACCCCAGCCCATCGAAGGGCGCGTTTGGATTTTGTGAGAGAGCATATCCATTGGGAAGAGACCGATTGGGAAATAGTTCTCTTCACAGATGAGTCTAGATTCTGCCTCTACCATTGTGATCGACGTTCCCTTGTATACAGACGTCCACATGAAATATGTGCTCAGTGCAATTTCCTGAATACTACTGGTTTCGGGGGAGGATCGATTATGGTATGGGGTGGAATATTTTTGACTGCTCGCCAGACCCCATCGTGCGCGCATCGTTCAGGAGTACCTTGAAGAGGTTGAAGTCTCTCGAATGGAATGGCCAGCAAGAAGTCCAGATCACAATCCGATTGAGCAGGTTTGGGACAACCTCAATAGAAGGCTGAGAAGTTCAGAAAATCATCCAGCTACTCTTAATGACTTAGGAATCCAACTCGGAGAAATCTGGGAAGGATTAGATCAGAACATTTTAAGATCACTCATTTTGAGTATGAACCGTCGTTGCCGAGCTGTAATTAACGCAAGGGGTGGAAATACCAAGTATCAAATCACTTATCAGCATTTCAGTATTTCGAAAATTGTTTATTTCTCTTCTTTCACATAAGATTCGGTGAAATCCTGAATTTTTCTTCCATTTAATGTGTCTTGTTTCGATCAAAATCTCTCGAGAGAACATAAAAAATAAGTTATAAAGTCAATGTGGAGTTAACTTTCATTAAAATTGAGATTTTCAGAATGTGCGTTAATTTTTTTGCGCAGTGTATTAGCATAGATAGATTATTTATCTAAAAAAATGGCATGTTTCTTTGAATGTCAAAATGACACCTCGTATTGGTAAACCCTTTATGATGAGGTTATAATCTCTTAAAGTCCAATTTCTTTCAAAGAAACGAGAAGTACGGACCTGTAAGGGATAAGAAGCTCCCGGAGCTTAAAATTGTACATAATTTGACTGACATATAATGTATTGAGGACGCAAGAGAAACGTGTCGAAATCTGATGGCAAACCATTCGATTGTGGCTTGGCAGTTTGCCGAAGTTAATCTGCTCCCCCCATCTGCTACTGTATTCACTAAATATCTCAAAAACCGGATTAACTTTCTCAGAGTTCAGAAGTGATCATTACGGAGGTTAATTCGGACGTTAAATCGAATACACTAATTAAAGGAACGAATTTTGAGGAGGGAAGCGTCTTTTTGAGCTGCTCAAGAATGCGCAAATCGGGTTGATCAATCTCATCATTCATGGCGAAGGGGGAATGTAGGGTGCTAGGCGTCTTCCGAGTAGACTTTTCCTTTCATTTCACATCTCCGCAATAGTTATTCATCCAGAAATTCTGTAATTCCAGGAAAATTCAATTAAAACTTATTAGAGACAATTCTGGCGGGATAACTTTTGTGGTGGATGCCACCTCCCGGTTATAAATTGAAATCAGTTCGAAGTAGCTTGGCAATTTATAGGAGGAATAGGGCTCACGTTAAATATTAGTTGTTGCCTCCTCTGCGAACTCTCAATCTACACTGCACGAGAGGCAGTTGTATAGAATTTTGAGTCAGCTGCAAATGCGGAGTTACATTGTTCAATTTATACGTGAAACTCATACAACTTCTCACAACAACACTATTTACATGTCGAAACAATAATAATTGGGGCTTGCGCAACACAGTTACTCAGATTTTCCATTTGCAGATTGCTCTCCCGAACGGAATACTTTTTGCGCATTTGCTCGAAGGACCAAAAGTGTCAGAATCTGGTATCAAGCTGTAAAATAACGTATACAAACTTTCATGATGACAAGCAGAGTTGAGGGATTCAGTACCTGAAGTACCTGATTAGGTAAGCGCTCTGGCTATAACATTGAAGAACCGTGCAAAAGCCCTTAAGGAGTTATTCCCTTCAATACATTCCGAAAGCTGTCCTGGATTTATAAAAGTGGCTTCGAATGGCATCGGAAGAAATGTGCATCTGCTGTGACTATTTTCGACGGAAACCAGAGGGAAATATTGAGTGCAGTAACTCCAGTAACGAGTTGTTTGTCAAATATGCATTCATCTGAGAAAAAATTGCCATTTCAATCTCCATTCCGTACAAGAAATTGAATTTTTTCGTTTGACAAGCCCGAGCGCCGTTTGAAGTGCATCAAGAAGTAACTATGCACTCCTGATTTTACGCAAGAACTCTCCTTATGAAGTCGAAAATTCCTCTACAAAATAAATTACCTTTCTCTCCGATGCAGACGGAGGCCTTAATGATAAAAGTTATGCGAAGCAAGTGAACTCTTCACCTTGAAAAATATTAAATCTCACGGGTGACAGAAGTTGGATCTCTAAGTGAGAAATAGTTTGCTCAGATCCGAAAGAAGTCGTTCAGCTTTTTCTTCGATGCCCTATTTAGACTGCCACGTGCTCCGCGTTAGTTTCACCTCTGTACCTCACCCATAGCTAGCACATATCAAGTATTATGTACGAATTATGTGCTAATTATGAAGGCAGCCCGATTTTTTGAGCACTAACCATTGGAAGCTAGCATAATTCCCAATAACTTATCCCTCTATTTCAATGAGACATGTTGGAATTATGTGCAAATTATGTGTTATTTATATGTGGAGTCAAATTTGTGTGCACTTCTCAATATCTCGACAGTTTACAGATAGCTTTCGGTAAAACAAACACTGGGAGTATGTGGAATTATGTGCAAAGTTTTATTCGAACCCACCAATAATTTTTTCGTGTGAATTGTGACCGGGCAAGAATTAACTGATAAATTTCATCATCATATGCATTCATGAATGATTCCACCGAAATTGGAAATCTGACAATTAGCAAAAATATTCCTGGTTAGTGCACATAATTTGCTCATAATTCGGGTAGTTCTTCAATAGATATCAACTAGTAAATGAATGATTAATAGTATCAGATTGATGCAGAAAACTATCGAAGTCCGCACTTAATTTGCACATAATTCGTACATAATAACACGTATGTTTTGGATTGGTTGCTCTTACTCAATGTGGGTTTTCTTAACTTCCTTTTTCGAGTGTTTCTTATCCATGGTATAGTTACTACTTACTGAATGGTTCTCAACAACTTTATAATCAATTACACCGAAATCGAGAAGCTGAGAATTATCAAAAGTATTCTCGGTTAGTGCACATAATTTTCACATAATTCCGGTAGTTCTTCAATTGAAATTAACTGGTGAATGAATAAATAATTATGGTAGAGTCATGCAAACAACTATTGAACTACGCACATAATTTGCACATAATAACACATATATTTTGGATTGATTGCTCTAACTTATTTGAGTGTTTCTTGTCCATAGTATAGTTAATACTGAATGGTTCTCAACAATTTCATAATCAATAACACCGAAATTGAGAATCTGACAATTCTCAAAAATATTCTGGTTAGTGCACATAATTTGCACATAATTCCGGTAGTCCTTCAAATGAAATCAACTGTTAAATGAATAAATTATTATAGTAGAGTGATAAGGCAAACTATCGAAGTCCGCACATAATTTGCACATAATTCGTACATAATAACACGTATGATTTCCGTTAGTTCGAGCTCAATGTGGGTTTTTTCAACTCTCTTTTTAAAGTGTTTCTTGTCCATCGTACTATTGAGTGGTTCTCAACAACTTCATAATAACTTACACCGAAATTGAGAAGCTGACAATTCTCAAAAACATATTCTCGGTTAGTGCACATAATTGCACATTATTCGTACATATTAACACATATGTTTTGGATCGATTGCTCTAGCGTAATATAATATAATATAATGTGGGTTCTCTTAACTTTCTTATTCGAGTGTTTCTCATCCATGGTAAAGTAAATACTGAATAGTTCTCAACAAGTTCATAATCAATTCACAACGAAAATAGGGATGAAAACTCAATTATGCCCCCTTTTAGCACCTCGAACTTTGTGCACAGCCTCCTTTCAAATTCCAACAGCACTGAGAACTTTCTATTTCTAATCATTGAGTATTACATGAAACTGGATTGTTGATTCTTTCTGTATCTCAATAAAGAGAACTCGACGATAATTTATTTCCAATTCCAAGTTCCAGCGTCGAAGAGAACTGGGAGTTCACAGGCAGTATGAGTTATAAAATGCAAATGACAGGAGTTCAACAAAGAATTCGTTTGATCTCGAATATCTATGTGGATTTTTGTTTTTCCAGGTATGAAACGGAACTATGGAATTCAGAACTTCGTGAATGAAATTGTATTTTGTTGGGGAGGGAATAAATATCCCGCTGCGAATTCCTCTGCAACGTTCAGGTCATCGAACCGGCGGGGCATAGAACTATTGCAATAAATTCTTTTGAACGCCAAGTTTCAATTTCGAAGTTATATTCCCGTTATGAAGTGGCTATTTATTTCACTCCTATTTGACACTTTGAGAGAAATTTTGGTTTTTATGTGCATACACATAAATATAGGGTTACATTATTCCTAAACGCAAAATAAGCCTTTGAATCGACTAAGAGAAAGCTGGATCTGGATAAATGTAAAAAAATACGCCGAATCCTTTGACTTATTTTGTCCTATATTTGGAGAGCTACAAACGTCAAGGCAATTTACCAAAGTAAGGGTCCCAAAGGAGATTTCCAGTTCATACCATCAATCAGATACTTCTCTGAAAATTCTCATTAAAAATAGAAAATTCGATTGTCCTTTTTTTGTGCGGCACAATATTCCGGACGAATTTATGAATGCGGAGCTATGCACCACTAGCCTTTTTCTCAGTCCTGTTTTTAATTCAACCTCATTTCATTGAATTCTCCTCTTTCACAGAGAGAGAGAGGGGGAACGAATACAACAGCTATTGAAATCGGGCCTTTTTATTCCTCGGTTTAATGCCGTTGAATTATATGACTTTGCTGTATCAGGTTGACGAGATGGAGGAATTTCCAATCGTGTTTCCCCCGCGAATCAAACGGCATTCAACACGGACTGGGATCCTCAAACTCCAAGAACAGTTTAATTATTTTTCCTTTTCGGGCACGAGAGAGCGACGCGAAGTGACTCCGAAGGAAGGAGGAACTTGAGGATCTGTAATGGAGTCTATTTGACTCGAAATGAAAAATTCTTCGGAGACGACTTCCAGGTGCTTCCGTGTTTTTCGACGCTGTACTACTTCTGTTACGGCGGAAAAATAACACCGACTTGATGAAATTGTTCGAATAGACATGTCGGGGACTTAACGCAATTCGATATCCTTGAAATCGAAAACTTCTCCTTATTAATGGCGTTCCAGAAATTGGGAGAGAAATCCCGAGAAAATATCTCACATAAAGGGAGTTTCAATAAGAGCGCAAGATTTGAATTGCGCGCCATGTTTGAAAGTCATGATGCCACATGATTCTGACGTGACGGATCGACAGTTGACAGATGGGAGTTAGTAAACATGGAGCATTACACGATAAAATAACGCGTTCTGTGGAAAAATGCAGGAACGTTGAATGACCAACGTTATTGTGCTAGATAACACAGATTCTTGTTAGAGGAAAGTCACCAAATATGGAATACCATTTTGTTTTTGGGATATAAAGAAAAAACTTCATATTGATTAAATCAGTTTAATGTTTATACTAATCAGTCATACATTTATATGTAGTAATTAACAGCCTCTAATCGAATATATTAGTTATCTAAATCTAACACAAAAAACAAAATCACAAATGAGTACCCAAATATGGAATAGGAACCCATATATGGAATATAAGCTTAAATCAACATAACAATAACAAAAATGGACATTAATATCTTTGAGATCAATTAAATGAATATAACATATTGTGATAAATAATTGTTACATAATTACTTGCAAAAGTCATAGATCCAAGTATCAAACTCTGGACCAGCACAAGCATAATGTGCCCAGAGCCCACACATCAAGCATATTCCATAATTAGACACCGACGACTGTCCATATTTGGATTTTTATACTAGTTCAAACTCTTCTAAGTATTTTTTCAAGTCACAATATTTTAATGACAAAAGATCACAAAATGGTGAAATAAACATAATACCGATATACTAAATAGTATAACACTTATGTATACAAACATAACAGCTGGTAATACTCATTTACTACTCACCTTTTAAAATTTTCTTCACGACAACAAAAAAAAACACGCCTGCCACACGTTAAGCGTTTGCGCAACTGACTCGATGGTGTGAGTGCGATAGTTAGTAGACCGAATGAAACAGAAGATGGTCGAATGTTCCGTTTATTACTTATAGTCTTGGAGAAATGAAGGTATTCCATATTAGGATACTATTTCATATTTGGTGACTTTCCTCTACTCATTCACAGGTTTATGGCAATAGGTCATCCACAAGATTTTGGTTCCATGCATAATTCCCAGACGTATATTTTCTAAATCAATAAATATTTCGATACTTGGTAATCATTTTTAATTGAACAGTGGAATCTTGCGCTCTCATTGAAACAGCCTATATAATTTCCAATAAAGCCATGATAAATATAAACATTTAGATTATCCCAATCGGACGCTCCAGAAATGAAAAACAAAAAGACCAATCCCCGTCTGGATTACAGAAAAATTCAATCGGAAATGGTCCATTCCTGGACGTGAACTGCGATACCGAGAGAAGCTATTATCGATGTTGTCTGCTGTTATTCGGAATCCATCAATTCGAAACCAACAATTATAAGTTGAAATTGGACCAGCCATGTTCGTATCAGTTCTCGAAGGAAACAAGGATTTGAACCATATAAACTTGGATTAACGTTGTTTTTGCCCTCAGTCGATTTACAGCGGAGGATTTGAGGAGAATCCTAATTTTAGAAGTAGTTCCTTGGATTCATGAGGTTATAAAATCGTCAATATTTTTATGTGGATGAGGATACACTGGGTTTTACAATAGATAAGAAAATAGTAGTCCATACTCAAAGTGAAAGACCAAGTTCATTAAATAAGTCGTCTCCACACAAACTAATACAATAGAGATAAGGATTTGACAGCCATGTCTGATTGTCTAGGAACTTGAATTATCCACCCTTGACTGACTAAATGCCTTTCGTCCAAATGAGCAGCTAACTGGAAATAGCGGAACTCTATTGTTAAAATTATAGTTCAATTCGTCAAACAAGAGAGAGTACCTAGCCTATCACCTGGACATAGAGCCCAGACTAGCTTTCACCACAATGGCGCAACGTACTTTTTTCGGACGCTTCACGATTCTGTGTACAAGATGATTTGGTTTGTAGAGGTCCAGGCAGACTAGAGCTCTTAATTTTTCCGGGAAGTTGTGCCCTTTCAAGCCGAATCAATAATGTGCTGGGGATATAATATTCGGGCGCCGTACCACTCTTGTTATTGTTGAACGAATAATGACTGGTGCCATCTACGTAGAAAACATCATTGAACCAATCATTGATCATCTGCGCAACGAATTCGGGGATAATTTCATTTATCAGCACGATAACGCATCACCACACCGCACACGAAGGATTCAAATCATTCTTCAAGGAAACAATATCCAGAGAATTAACTGGCCAGCAAACTCACTGGACATTAATCCGATTGAGGACGTGAGGGATTACTCAGAGAGAACAATATTCAATCGCCAAAACTCATCATCAACTTTACAGGAATTGAGTTTAGCTCTTCAGAAAGAATGAAACGATTTGCTTGAATTTTATTAATGACTTGATTCGTGGAAAGCTGTGACATTGGGCAATGATTGAAAGATGAGGTGGTAATAAATACTAAAGGATTTGGATTCAGTTGTGGAATAACCAGAATAAATCAAAAATAAATGATTGATAAATTTAGATTTTTTTCTCATTTTTCCTAATTTTTTCCATCCTGTAAAAGCAAGAGTACCAAACGAAGATTTCCTATGAATATATTGCAGTTGAAATAGAGGAAAATTTTCTTCTCATTTCCAGAACAAAGATTGTTCATTTCCTGAGAAACCTAGAGGGGGGCAAGACATTTGACGATGTTTGTATTTTCAATCAAATTCTGCGTCCTCGAAAACCTATATTTTGATACCAAACCTTCTAGGACCATTTTTCGTTTTGTTTCATTTGTTCCATTAAACATTTCGATGGATATCGACTGAATAGATAACGTAAATAACACCGAATCGACCACTAATTGAGTTACGCAACGTTTTCAAAAATAGAATCAATAAATATTGAATGAATCCCGAAGAATTCAATACCTCGGACATACAAAAATAGAATTGCATCGCAACAATTCCAATTGGTAAAATCATGGAAATTCTTTTTGTCGCGATGGAAATAGGAAATAATTAAATTAAGTCGATAATTCCACCCGAAAAAACATAAATTCGGTTTTACCAATTGCATTATTTATTTACGTGAAACAAAAGGGCAAATATTATACACGTGAAATTGATATTGAATTTATGTGTCAAAATTTGAAATTTTTTTAATTGGATATGCTTCGGGCGTGTGGCTTCTATTGACCCCGCTATTTCATAGCGGACAAACCATTCGTCAGTTTAAGAACTTTTCTGGTTGTGTCTTGACCCCAATGCCTTTCGTATATTTCGGTGTGTTTCAACTTTTCGCTCGCAATGAAAATCCTCGCTCCCTGCCGATTTTCCTCACTGTTTAATCGGAGAGAATTTTATTCTTCACTTCTGTCAATTTATTCACCATCTCCGGCACCTTCATGTAATTCAAATATCCGGCATAAACTCCGGGAGAAACAGCTTCAAAAGACACCTCCTTTGATGAATGGATATCGGTTCCCGATAATCCGATAGTAGAGCCGAGGCATTCCCGTATTAAAATCATTTTCCATCTTATCGCCGTTTGATCTTATGAATTTTAAATAACTGTTTTTCTTTCATTCCGAACGCCTTTCTCATTAATCATTATCTGAAAGCTATTCAACGATCGTTTGGAGTGAATATTGAAATCGGATCGATTTCGGGAATGAATCCAGTTTCTTCGGATATGGCCCGAAGGTTACACGTTCAATTTCAACTCAACACCAGCTGCATCAACGGTCCATTTCATACCCGAGAGTTGGAAAAACTTAGTTATGAAACTGAGGACTGAGACTCATCAGGTCCGGAACTATTGATTCTGGAGACCCAGGCTGTACGCTTGAAATGAAAATGATCACCCTTCCATTTTTGATATGGAGATGATTGAAGATTGAATATGTGGCGCCGAACACAGATCATTTTATTTTAATTTATTTAATGACAAATATGGTATTTTTAGCTTGATCATTATCGTCCAAAAGTTGGGATTTTCTAAATCACTCAAATTTTGTAAAAAGATACTTTGGCTTATGCTGATCACCAATGTTCAAATGAAGATTGGATGCGATGAGAGAAACGGCTGCTCTGACAGTTGGAAATTACCATTTTTGAAAAGATACCATTTCGCAAGTGAAAATCTAAACTAGGATAGGAAGAGCCTTGGATTAATTTTCATTGAATTCGGCGTCCTCGAAAACCTACATTTTGATACCAAACTTGTCCATATAGTCCATCTATAAGCAAAATTTTTCTTGTTTTACTTTTTCCAAATTTCATTTTCGAGTTTTGTTCAGAGGCTCAGAGCGCTCGAAGTATGGGTGGTATCGATAAGCCGAATGGGTTTTCTGATTGATTCGATTTAGTGGAAGAACCTCAGTATAGAATATCACCTCCAGATATCCCAGGGAATTCGTGTTGGTGGCAAATATAGTGTTTTTGGGGGGTCCTACCCCTTAGTCATTTTTGACCCAGAAAGTTGAAATTTTCGAACCCGATTTTATTATATGAACAGATACTTTGGACAATGCTGACCATCAATGTACAAATGAATTTCGAATGGGTGCAAAGAAACAGGAGTTATGACACTTTGAAATTTCCATTTTTCGAAAAAATGCAATTTCGCAGATGAAAATCTAAACCATGATAGATAGAGCCTTGGATTGTTCTTTATTCGATTCAGCGTCCTCAAAAACCTACATTTTGATACCAAACTTGTCCATATAGTCCATCTATAAGCAAAATTTTTCTTGTTTTACTTTTTCCAAATTTCATTTTCGAGTTTTGTTCAGAGGCTCAGAGCGTTCGAAGTATGGGTGGTATCGATAAGTCAAATGGATTTTCTGATTGATTCGATTGAGTGGAAGAACCTCAGTATAGAATATCACCTACAGATATCCCAGGGAATTCGTGTTAGTGGCAAATCCAGTGTTTTTGGGGGGTCCTACCCCTTAGTCATTTTTGACCCAAAAAGTTGAAATTTTCGAGCCCGATTTCATTATGCTCAGAGATACTTCGGACAATGCTGATTAACAATATACAAACAAAAGGTGGATAGGGTCATAGGAGCGGGAGCTATGACGATTTGAAATTTCGGATTTTTGAAAAAATGCCATTTGACAGTTGAAAATCTAAACTATGATAGATAGCGACTTGAATTTGTTTTTATCGAATAAAGCGCCCTCGAAAACCTATACTTTGATACCAAACATGTCCATATAGGCCTTCTGTGAGTCGAATTTTTATTGTTTTATTTTTTGCATGTTTCATTTTCGAGTTTTGTTCAGACGCTCAGAGCACTCAAAGTAGAGGCGACACTGATCCGCTTTATGGGTATTCTGCATGATTCGAATGGGTAGTAGATCTTCAAGATCGAAAAACGACTTTGGTTTTGCCAGGGATTCCTTGGTGATGACAAATATGGTGTTTTTGGGAGGTCCTACCCCTTTGGCATTTTTCGCCCAAAAAGTTGGAATTTTCGATATCGATTTTATTATGCTCAGAGATACTTCGGACAATGCTGATTAACAATATACAAACAAAAGGTGGATAGGGTCATAGGAGCGGGAGCTTTGACGATTTGAAATTTCGGATTTTTGAAAAAAATGCCATTTGACAGTTGAAAATCTAAACTATTATAGATAGCGACTTGAATTTGTTTTTATCGAATAGAGCGCCCTCGAAAACCTATAGTTTGATACCAAACATGTCCATATAGGCCTTCTGTGAGTCGAATTTTTATTGTTTTATTTTTTGTATTTTTCATTTTCGAGTTTTGTTCAGACGCTCAGAGCACTCGAAGTATGGGTGATATCGATTGGCCAAATGGGGTTTCTCAATGCTTCGAATGGATTTCAGATGATCCATATAGAATAACACCTTCAGATTTTCCAGGGATTGCGTGATGTAGACAAATATAGCGTTTTTGGGGGTCTTACCCCTTAGTAATTTTTGACCCAAAAAATTGAAATTTTCGAACCCGATTTTATTGTATAAACAGATACTTTGGACACTGCTGACTATCAATGTACAAATGAATTTCGGATGAGTGCGAAGAAACAGGAGATGTGACACTTTGCATTTTCCATTTTTCGAAAAAATACCATTTCGCAGGTGAAAATCTAAACCATGATAGATAGAGCCTTGGATTGTTTTTTTATTCAATTCAGCGTCCTCGAAAACCTATATTTTGATACCAAACTTGTTCATATAGTCCATCTATAAGTAGAATTTTTCTTGTTTTACTTTTTCCAAATTTCATTTTCGAGTTTTGTTCAGAGGCCCAGAGCGCTCGAAGTATGCGAGGTATCGATAAGCCAAATGGATTTTCTGATCGATTCGATTGAGTGGAAGAACCTCAGTATAGAATATCACTTCCAGATATCCCAGGGAATTCGTGTTGGTGCCAAATATAGTGTTTTTGGGGGCTCTTACCCCTTAGTCATTTTTGACCCAAAAAATTGAAATTCTCGAACCCGATTTTATTATATGAACATATACTTTGGACAATGCTGACTATCATTGTACAAATGAATTTCGGATGAGTGCGAAGAAACAGGAGATATGACACTTTGAATCTTTCATTTTTCGAAAAAATACCATTTCGCAGGTGAAAATCTAAACCATGATAGATAGAGTCTTGGATTGTTCTTTATTCGATTCAACGTCCTCGAAAACCTACATTTTGATACCAAACTTGTCCATTTAGTCCATCTTTGAGTAGAATTTTTCTTGTTTTACTTTTTCCAAATTTCATTTTCGAGTTTTATTCAGAGGCTCAGAGCGCTCGAAGTATAGGTGGTATCGATGAGCCAAATGGTTTTTCTGATTGATTGGATTGAGTGGAAGAACCTCAGTATAGAATATCACCTCCAGATATCCCAGGGAATTCGTGTTGGTGGCAAATATAGTGTTTTAGGGGAGTCTTACCCCTTAGTCATTTTTGACCCAAAAAGTTGGAATTTTCGAACCCGATTTTATTGTATGAACAGATACTCTGGACAATGCTGACCATCAATGTACAAATGAATTTTGGATGAGTGCGAAGAAACAGGAGATATGACACTTTGAAATTTCCATTTTTCGAAAAAATGCCATTTCGCAGTTGAAAATCTAAACCATGATAGATAGAGCCGTGGATTGTCTTTTATTGAATTCAGCGTCCTCGAAAACCTACATTTTGATACCAAACTTGTCCATATAGTCCATCTTTGAGTAGAATTTTTCTTGTTTTACTTTTTCCAAATTTCATTTTCGAGTTTTGTTCAGAGGCTCAGAGCGCTCGAAGTATGGGCGTTATCGTCTCCATAAAGGGCTATAAGAAAACATTCGAATGGCTAGTTATCTTTCCCAATCATTAGCGCCGTTTTAGGGTCCAAGGTATTTCATAGAAACAAGAATATTGTGTTTTAGGGGGTCAAAAAATAAACTATAGACACTAAAATCGTACCTACACTTTCGTCCCTCGCGCATTCGCCAATTCGCGTCATCGGAGTTATATTTTCCAATTTATTGTAATTGAAATTCCCAAATTTCCTCGTCTTATAGATGATATGGTGGATATCATTCGTGAAATAGGAAACGCACACCGATCGTTGCATCAATGACTCCTAAAGCATTGCAAAAATCATCGTCCTCAGTGGAAAACCTTCCCGATACTAAACGCAGTGAAATCTCCGAGGAAAGCAACTGCCATTCCTCTCACGCGTCTCCCTTTCACGTGCTCGAAACGCTTGCGGGGAGAAAAAGTGCAAGGTGAGCGGAAAACACAATAGGTGAAACCGATTGACAAGACCAGGAATTTATTAACCAGAACTTGATGGATCAGCGTAAGAAAACGTCCCACATATCAGGGCTTTATTGACGGATTCTCCTGCCCGAATATCCGGCAATGTTCCAGTTAATAGCGCCGGATGTTCGTCCATGAATTTAAAGAGAAAAGTTTCATCATATATATAAGATTGATGGGTTAACGGGAAGAGAACGGTTTCCCACAACTTCGCTGATTAATCGCATCTATAAATCTCGGTAATTCCATTGACCCGAAATCTGAGCAGACCTGCCAAATTATGGGAGCATAGTGATGCATAAAATGGAGCTTCTTTCCAAATTTCCAAAAATATATGGCTTGTCATTCACGAGTATAAAGCAGAGATACGAGTTCCACCGAACTTTCTCGTTCCCGAAGTTGTGTCTCCACATCTGGAGAGTGCCCTGCTTCCGAATTCAATAATATGGGAGTTATTTGAGATTTTGTTGTTTCGACAAGAATGTTCAGTTAGGGCTTGTAGAGTAAGGCTCTGCAGAGTTGAGGGCTTGGCCCTACATGAGATCTGATTACTTTCGACAGAAAATGTGTCACGAGTTATTGTTAGAGAGGGGCAACATTTCAGTACGACCTAAAGGTCTATTGTGTCCACAACGAAGCTATCTCACCACACACTCTACAGCTCGCCTCCCAGTTCCAGAGATCTAATGAAATCCGAAATCTCAAAAGGTTTCAAAGAGGCTAGTTCCTCACTTCTACAAGTTTCTTGCCCAAAGGATTCTTTCCTTTGGGTTGCAATGGCAAAGCATTCCGTGACTAGGTGAATAGGAGTTTCTTTCTCCTCCCCACAGAATCTGCACTCTTCAGTGTCCGATAAACCCATTTTTACCAGATGCTTCATGAGGCGACAATGTCCTGTAAGGAAGACGGTGAGGAGGTGCAGTTGTAGTGTCGCTGTACAGGGTGGGCATTTTTCGATGTTTAAGCACTACAACTTTCAAACCAGAGGAGAAAATCTGATACCCCATTGTCGATTTCCTTTTCTGAGAAACTAACAAGAGTAGTAGCCATTTTTCGCTAATTTCTTTTGTTTTCGAGTTATGAGCGAAAATTGGAAAAATCGAAAAAAAATTTAATCTCCGCTATTACTGATGATAGAGCTCTGACATTGAAACATTATATGGGCACTTTTTCACGTAGAATCCAGCGACGTGCTCGTCTTTTTTGCAACATTTTCAATTACGAAGCTATGACCCAAAGTTATGTTTTTTAAATGGGATCACTACAGTTCTGTGCCATTTTCGGAAAGCTTGATTTTTTCTGATTTCAAAAATATTCAACATCGTATGGTTCGAATCAATATGAGTATAGAAAACAGTCAAAAACTTATTTTTTTCGGATTCTCAATATTTTCTATGGATTCAACTGTTGATGAGCACAGAAAAATGAGGCCTCCTATAACCAGTCTCCTTTCGTCATTCTCATTATTTCTATGCTTTCAACTAGTTTTCTATAAAATTCGAACATGAATATATTCGTATATTCTTACATCTCAAAATGGATTACGAAATAACGAAAAGATCCACATGATCCACCGTTTCAATCGATAAATTTAGTTATAATGAGATGGATGCAGGAGAATATTTTTATTGGTCTCCAGAATAAATACGAAGTACCAGTCTATTTCAAATCGCATATGAAATAATGCATATAGACATGATTGAAGTCAATTTCATTAGAAAAGCAACAAACGAATAGTTATTTAATCAACTAGTTTTTTAATGACAGCGATTAATGGTCCAAATATTCATTACTGTTTGAGACCATTAATCGCTTTATTGATAAACGAGTTGATTACAAGATTTTTCCGTCGACCTCATCACGAATTGAATATAAATTCTGGATTGAAATAAATTTTTATTTTGAATGATAGACAAATTTGACATAATGTTAATTTTTATGTTCACTTCGATCAATATTCATTCTCCTTATGGAACAATTCGAAAAGTTCATAGAGGGAATATTGGACATATTGTGACATTCAGAATAGTTCACATTTGGTTTAGATATATTGAAGATCTCGCATTCAAGAGAAGCATTCATCCCCAAACCATATATACTGGGCGAATCCTCTGAAATCTTCACTCAGATACCTATCGAGTTGTATCCTTTGTAAGATTGTATTTACATCCCCTCAAAAGAAACTGTCTCAGCCGGCAACTTCGATTATAACGAGACATAATCTCCCGGAGGAATACATCAAAATGACGTTAACTTGACCACCGCAGGAGGGGGACTGTGCTTTAATCTGAATTCCAACACTGGAACTTGGAGCGCTTTATGTTTCTGAGTAAGTTCTAACGACGTGACACGTCGTCGAGGACGATTGTCGAACATTCGAAATTTAATGCTCAAAATGTTCCCGAGCATTAACCTATTTCCCAACTTATTCCAGAAATGTGATTTAAACTTGGTACATGATGTGCCGATGGAAATCGTGATGTCTCTGGCCATCTATCCGAATTCCCATTTGTTCATCCTGAACCCTTTTCCCACCTAGAAAATCTCGAATTGATACGGCCATAACGTCGCGAAAATTGCCTTTTTATTTTGCCCGGCTCCGAGGAATGCCGAGGATGCAATGAATTACAGTTTCAAGTGTCTGGAGAGACGCCTCTGTGAGCCATTCCTCGGAAAGTTCAAATGGTCTAACCGTACAGATTATCCCGAATACGATGGACGGTGAAATCATGTTGGAATAAGAAGGAAAAGTGAATAAGGGTTGAAAGCTTTCCGAGTTCATTCCCGCAAATGATTGAAGAAAAAACAAAAACATGTAACTGGAAAGAGAAACGAGACCTAAAGTTATAGATGCAGTTCACTGCAACCTTAAGGTCGCCGTTCAGAGCGAGTAGGAAAACTAATCCGATAGAGGCGCCACAGTGCATTTCATGGGATATCTCCTTCTCCATAGAACTTACATCATCACTATAAGTTCTATGAATATTTCTATCCTTATGAATGAAATGTACAATGGCGCTCTTTATCCGAAAATCGCTGAACTATGAAATTAGTGAATATGTGGGTAAAGCAGGAACTTTTTCCCGCCATATATTTGAATTTGGTCATTCCGTATTTCAAGTTGTTTTTCTGAACGAAATTATCTGTAGATTCGCTTTAATCGGAAGTTGAACTATTTTCATGGGTCTTTCGTTTGAAATAAAACAGGAGCATGAGTTGGCTCATTTTCTTCTATTTTCGAAAAAAAAAGAACTTTCGAAATGAAATCGATTTGAATTTTTTCATTTAAAACTCCAATCCTTTCTGAGTTCACGCACAAAATTTCAGTTCTCAAGGTGAAACCATTTTCAAATGAAACTTGAAATAAAAACACTCCGTGAATTAATTGCTACACATAAAAATCTAAAACTTCCATGAGCAGAATGGAACTATCCAACTGAAGACTTCTTCAAAAATGTTCCTTGCTCCAAACACAGCTGAACCACTCCTAATGCTTGTGGGACCACGTCGATACGGGGTGTCCCAAACCCAAAATTGGATCAGATCGATTTTGCACTGTGAAAGCGCAAAGGCGAACCTCCCTAGACAGTCTTGATATGTTCTTTTTATGGGCAAAATTAGTATGTAAGGCTCTACTCAGTCCTGTTCAGCTTTAGTGCATGATATTCAAGACCCTGGTGTATACCGAACACAGGTGGAGGAACATAAATTTTCAATCACTGGAACATACTCAGGTTACTGAAACATTTATAGGTCAACAAAATCCGGGTCTTACTATCGAACTATGAGAACGAATAAGCTTCGACTGGAGAAAAGTCTGAATTTTCATTCTCCTCGTCGGTTCATTTTACTATCATAACATTTCATATGATAATTTCACAGAGTGGCTCGAAACAAGATTACCAAATTATGGCAGGAGTTTCTCTTCGGAAGAATAATACGACTCTCCTAATATTGCTCTTTTCAAATGGGCTTCTTCAAGACAAAGAGTGTTGGGAATGAAAGATCAGTAACTTTCACTGATTTGATAAATTTGCTATGAAATATAAAATATAAAACTACATTTTCCGCAGTGGCAAGGTGTATTTTCCATTATTTCTTGGTCCACTCAATTAAAATCGAGAAATTGTCAGTACTTGGACCAATAAGAAATGAATTTTTCTACGACAAGAAGTCTAGTTTTTCAGTCGTCTATATGTCGATTTCCCATCAATTTTTCTTCACTGAGACCGAATAATTTTTCATTTCATTCAAACAAATGACGGCTTCCACGAATGTAAGTGGACGTTGAAAACTTAATTGCTTCTCATTCAAACGGGAATAACTTCTGGAAAGTTACTGAGCGAATTCCTATTCGCAGGTGGATAATTGAAAAAGTTATAGGCGATTAAGGGAGAGAAATGCTTTTTTTAGTTAATTACAATGGTTGCAATTGAAGAACGACAACACCCCCTCGTAATTTTCTGAATATTCTCCCTTATCGACTCATGTCCACAATGTGTGCCTTATGAAATGAGTTACAGAAACCCTGCTAACAACGGGAATTCCAATAGGAGCTATACAGGGTCTTTCACGAGGAACCTCACCCATATTTATACGGGAAACTACTGAACGTATTTTCATGAAATTCAGCACTTATAAGTATTTCACGATGCTGATGAAATCTAAAATATTTTCAAGGCATGAGCACCTCCGGTTTTTCCGGAAATGACGTCAACTTCCGTTTTTCAAATTAGAACACCATTTTTTTATTGCAGAAATAGATTCCTTAGAAAATTTCAAGTTATTTTGATGTAACATTTTTCAGTTTTGGTTGGAAAATTCTCTCTGAGCGGGAAAATTCGAAAAAAAAATCGAAAATAGAGCTCCGCTGAAACAAGAATAACTTCGAGGTTTTTATAATGGAAAATTTTCATTTTTGGGATTTTTCAAGATGTAAGATTGATGTATCCACTTTAAAAATCGAAATCGCGATTCATGATACAGGGGGTGAAAAAATCGCTTTCAAAGTTAGGGATGACAAAATCGTGAAAAATCAATTTTTTCAAATTAGAACCCCATTTTTTTATGGCAGATATTGAATCTACGTTAAAAATAATGTGAGTGTATGCATCACACCCTCGCCCTAAAG
Source organism: Adalia bipunctata (assembly GCA_910592335.1). Taxonomy (NCBI): domain Eukaryota; kingdom Metazoa; phylum Arthropoda; class Insecta; order Coleoptera; family Coccinellidae; genus Adalia; species Adalia bipunctata. The sequence continues at coordinate 3,925,949 of OU342957.1, forward strand.
TGGATATTAACTCAGAAAATATCCATTTTAGGGCAAGGGTGTTTGTTTCAGCGGAGCTCTATTTTCGATTTTTTTTTCGAATTTTCCCGCTCAGAGAGAATATTCCAACCAAAACTGAAAAATGTTACATCAAAATAACTTGAAATTTTCTAAGGAATCTATTTCTGCAATAAAAAAATGGTGTTCTAATTTGAAAAACGGAAGTTGACGTCATTTCCGGAAAAACCGGAGGTGCTCATGCCTTGAAAATATTTTAGATTTCATCAGCATCGTGAAATACTTATAAGTGCTGAATTTCATGAAAATACGTTCAGTAGTTTCCCGTATAAATATGGGTGAGGTTCCTCGTGAAAGACCCTGTATAAATCAGATGAGCCCATAATTTCTTATTGAGGAATATTCTGTTCATACAGAGTGTTGTGAAAACGAGTGCATTAACTATAGTGTTCATATTTCCTTGACGGAATCCTTTGAATTGAATGAGGCGAAACAAGATTGAACAAGTTACTCGGAAGGTCCAAATTTTCAAATTTTTTCTTCGGAGTATATCGACTAGGGTCATTTTATTTACTAATTCGGACACGTAGATTACGAATCTGCAATTAGAATTCTCCTTTGACGCGTATTCTGGGAAATAAATAATATTTATTACAATTTTTCCAATCCATTAACTTTGCAGCAACACGCTTCAAATTATCAAGTAGATTTTTCTGGTCTAGCGAATATTCATATTGAAGAAAGAGTTGACGGCATGCAGAATTAAAAAAAAATGTCTGCATGCCGTTAACTCTTTCTCTAATTATTCCACAGACGTTAAAAAACCCATTTATTCATATTTTATTTGGAAAGAAACATGTTTTTAATCATCCACGATATTTTTCGTTAACGGACCAAAATTTGCAGGCTTTATACTCCTATAATTGATCGTTTGAAAATGTATCAATACAAGATGAAAATAATACACGGTGGTGATCGTATGAGATAATTGAGGACATTTTCATGTTCAAAGTGCCTCACTTTGAAAAAATACCATTTGATTTTAAGGATACATTTATATATTTACGTTGATGAAAGCACAGAAAATTTTTGATACTTTTTCGTAACTAGAAATAAAGCTTCGACTGAACTTCCAAGGCCTGCTTTGATGTCAATAATTCTTGGATGGACGCTCCTGTCCTGTTTGAATTCATCTTTTTCATCAGAACTTTCGCGACCGTATATTAAATTCGGAGCAATTTAAAATAATATCCTGAACGGTTGCGGAGCAGTTTATTAAAGAGTCATCCGCATTCCCGGAATGAGCGGTTTAATAAAGCAGAACATATTCCGAACTAGCGACTTCGCATTTTCACGTTGTTTCGTCGTTCTCAGAAACGAGCACACGCATAATGAAAATGATATCGAATTGCCATTTGAACCGAATCCCCTTTGGAATTAAATACGACGAAATGCTTTTGATCGCTGTACGTAGTTCGACATAAAAGGCATTTTTTGCGACCAGTTTCAATTTTGGCAGTTAACGGGCGCACTGAATGGAAAATGACGGCGAACAATCATTGAAATATCTGCTCTTTCCCTTTTTCGCCATAAAACGGTTCGTTGGCACGAATACATTCAGTTTTCACCTACCGAGTTTGTTCGGAATTTTCCGCAAAGGTAGCCTTGTTTTATGCAGACTATTGCATTATTCTTTCGCGCCTATCTCCGGCCCTGCTTCGAGCCAGACTCCTGCGGTTAATGATGTGTAATGTAATAATCATGGTCTTTACATCCTTCAAAAGTAACGTTCCGGCCAAATCTTGAATTCACCCTTGGCCATCAGCCATAAACTGATCGGCACAGAATAAAACGTCTACTCCGGTAATTTGAGGAGACGAGAAATTACAGACAAACAGAATTGTTATGTTCTCGAGAACCTGAGCTTGTAACACATGATAAACTCCAGTATGAGGATTTCGGAACCCGAAAGAAGCTACTAATCTTTTCGTATTTCGATTAGTAGCTTTGATAGTTCAATTGGTAAGCACCTAGGACCGGTAATCTGAAGATACGAGGTTCGACTCCCGCTCGAAGCGAAAATTTTTTCCGAATTTAAAAATTCATCTACATTTTTTGTATGTTGCGTCTCTGTTCCGTCACAAGTATTCATATCGATCTGGTAAAAGTTTGACACCAGTGCTCACAAAAGTTTACTGGTAGTCTCCTTGATTCCCGATAGATTCGCTGCATTTCGAAGATAAATCGCGTTATGGAATGAAACTTCTGCAACGGTGGCTTAATATTGAATACACAGTGCATTGTTCAACTCACCAATTTCAGCCATATGTTCGTGATCAGCAGTTGATTCTTCTCGTCCTGCAAATTGAATAGGTGGTTTAAGCGTGATTGGCAACATGAAGATCGACTAAAGATTAGCGATGGCTTTGAACTTGAATTAATGCAACGCTGAACTCAGGAGTATTTGTCACATTTTGTGTGAATGTATATTCATGAAACTATAATCCGATTTAAACATGGATTGGTATCGTTTGAAGCTTACCACATCAATGATTTGCATCAGCGTCAAACCGAAACTCAGTTGCAGAGGATCTGATTCGTTTGCCACCGGCCTTTCCAGGACGTTGTAGTGGTCTAGGAGTTTGTGCAGGAGTCTTTTCTCGTTGTAGCCTGCCAGAACACCTGGAAAAACACACCCGTTATATGCGCCGAATTACAAAAAGGCCTTTTCTGGAATATTGACAATTTCTGTTCCGTTTTCAGTTCACAAAACTGTATATCCTTTTCGCTAGCTCATTCTGTCTCGAAGTAAAGGTATACTCCAATCACTTTCATAATGTATCCTGGTTGGCCATGACATTATGAGACATTTCACCTTGTATATTTTGAAAATGTTAGGTTATAGGCATTTCTGTCAGATTAATAAGCAACGTTGTCCTTTCTACATAGAAGTCGTAGTAATTACGTATTTATCGAAATGTTTATTTACTTTGGGAAAATAATGAATTTGAGAAAGAATTATGTGAATTCAATAATTCCAAAGACCTGGCGAATGTTGAAGAAACTGCTTTCTTCGTTATTACTGATAATTTTTCACGTATTTAGACATGGCTGGCAGATTCAGTTATGCTATTTTCTTGTACGGAAATCAAGAATCGAGTGTTGAAAATATTGGACAGAATAGTTACTTTGTGATAGTTTATTCGAAAAAAGAATGAAACTACTCGGATAACCCGACAGAAAAACTTCTGAACAATCAGACGGACCACTTTTCAAAATTCTCGATAAATGAGCAGACATTTGTACTATAAAATTTGTACTGAAAAATGAAGTAGTAGTACTACGAATCCTTGAAAGAACTAACTCCATTCACAAAGTTGAAAAAGAATAAATAGAATTGGCAACATTTCTGAGAATTATTTGACATTTCACGAGCACAACCTGCGTCAGTTTTGAGTAAAAAAAACTTGATAAACCTAAATCTTGGCCAACATACCTACTTTATAAAAAGTGGGTATGAGTTCTGAAAGTGTTAGTTTTGAAGGAATCAAAATGACTTTTGGGGAATGAAGTCTATTTCTATTTCAAGAAAAGGCTTTTGCAAATGTATATTGACAGCCTGAAAGTCAATTATATCGAAAATGGCCGCCTTACGTCAGGAGCATACTCGAAACTCCATAAAATTGCCACAAAGTCGCCATTGCCGTAGTGAATACATTTTCATTTAAATTTCACAGTGGAAAACTCGTTAGTTCCACTGCGGGACAAGATAAATCCAGTGTCAGTTTTATTTCCACCGAAGGGACATTAACGTACTACAAATGTTGTTTTGAAAGGTCTTCTGAACCATGTAAACCTCTTGGGGGCAGGTTGATTCTACTCATAAAACTCTTAACGATCTAGTTTATTGCGCGTTTTATCTCTATATTGGTGAAACATATGATCAACTATATTTCCTATCTGTACAATTCCGGTTTGAAGTTTTGTAAGTTTCTGAATCTGAATTGGATGAAATTCACCCATTCAGCCACTTAACATCTGTTACTTTGCGTACCAAGAAAGATAGAGCCTGTAACAAATCCAAATGGCAACCAAAAAATTCTGTGGGGCTCTTACTCCCTGATAATTTCATCACGATTTCTGTATTTTTTGAATTTTGGACCGGCAAAAAAGTGAATCTACCTACAAGTTGAATGAACGAGCTCCTGACGTCACGTCAGTGTCCATGATTAGTCCTCTCATAAAATACATCCGGAAACAGAGACTGGCAGATATCAGTAGCTTGTTACCATAAAAAGTTCTATATTTCTCTTTTCCACAATGTGAATTCATTGTGAGATAGAAAACTGAGTCTGCACATCCAGAAACAATTTTCCTCTGATTGATAAAAATAAGAGTCATCTAGGGTGAAAGTATTGTTTCAAATTGATGGCCCATCATGGAAAATCTCCTCACTGCAGACCCCTATTAGAGAATCACTCAATTACTGTTGGCTTACATCCCAACTCGATTCTTATGGAAAATGCTTTCTCGCCAAGTTTGGACTGAACTAGTAGGCGTCCATATGAATATAAATGGATGTCGGATGAAATGAAGGATCTGATTTTTCGATCTCTGAGTAGTTTTTCTATAAAAGCCCCCTGGGATATGGGAGGTTTTCCGTGTGAACGAGCGGAAATCTGAAGATTGATCGAGTGTTTTTCATCGGTAAACATCGAAATATGTAGCTTCTTCATATTTTATCCTGTCTGGAGTACTCCAGGAAGAATTTGTCATTCGATATTGTTCGCGATTTCATTTCGAAACAGAAAAGTCAATTCTTCATCACGGGCATCTGCACCGCTGATCTAGATTGAAGTTCAAACTTATATGGAATAAATCTACACAAAGTCAACATTTTGGGTTGCAGCTCTCTATCAATTTTGATGGGAATAAAGCATCTCTTTATGCACATTCCCTTTTCGCAGCTTCAATTATTTCAAACCGGGAATCTATTTTGGATGTGCCGAGAAAAACAAAATTGGCATTGAAATGAATTATTTTCAAGGGCGGACGAGCAAATAGCGAACTCTCTATCTCTCCCACTTTATTGAAGAATTATTTTCATCCCGAGCATTGTTAAGTTCGAGTAAAACCACTGAATTATTGAGCTCTAATTCCGGGGCCAGATCAGAATAGTCGTGTTTGGTTAAGAATTCAATTTGAGTGCTCTTGGTGAGGAGCTTCTAGATGGAAAACTTCAAATAAGAACCAATAAGCCGTTGTTTTGTTATCCCCATTTCCAATATTTTTACGTTTCTTCAAGTTTTATTCAGGAACAAAATTTTTTCGTTTCAGTTGGTATCAAGCTTGATTTGATTGTGAACGAAATCGAGAACATACATAAATAACATAAATGATTGCTAAAACACTAGGTTTCATAAAGGACATATGATTTGAGGAACGTGGCCGTTCTATACCGCTTCCGTTATACAGATTTAAAATGTACATATTAAGTTTCTGATCAAAGGGAGCCCGGGCTGTATGCATACATTGGAAATTTTAATTATATTTCCTCATTTCGAGATGGAACTCAGCGTAAGTCGGGTGTGGTTTATACGGGCTTGGGAGGAAGGAATTTAGGGATAGTTGAGTGCAAAAGATTTCGGACTGGCTTTTTATCAATCAGTGAATAATATATTCTTTGCACATGCTTCCAAAATTTGCCTTTGATGCTTAAAATATACAGGGTCTTTCACGAGGAACCTCACCCATATTTATTCGGGAAACTACTGAACGTATTTCCATGAAATTCAGCACTTATAAGTATTTCACGATGCTGATGAAATCTAAAATATTTTCAAGGCATGAGCACCTCCGGTTTTTCCGGAAATGACGTCAACTTCCGTTTTTCAAATTAGAACACCATTTTTTTATGGCAGATATTGAATCTACGTTAAAAAATAATGTGAGTGTATGCATCACACCCTTGCCCTAAAGTGGATATTAAGCGCGTTCGGCAATGACTTCTGACTGGTCGGATTGATCTGAACCGTTCGTTTATTACATCCAGATTGAGGGGAGTAGGTACACATCTGGACCGTTCGGCAAGAAAATCTGATCAATCGGATGTAGATCTTTTTGCCCGATGTATTTCGACGGATCAAACGGATTTTTTCCACAGAACAGAAACAGAAATTACTTTTCTGCCTTTGTCAATGGATTTTGTCTGCATTTATGAGTTTCCTGCTTCGAATATTCTTGAACAGTCTGTTAAAATTCCGTGTCTTATGTTATTTGTTGTGTAGTAATAAAAAAAAATGTCGTTTGATAAAAAATAATTATTCAAAATATTGAATCATCTCAACCAAGGGGTAGAAGTGTTGAGAGCTATAACAAAAGACTACCTCTACGGCCGAATAGACCTTTGAGCACTAATTTAATATCTGGCAAACAGAAAAAACGCTCTGAAAGCTCCGTACCGTTCGTTTATTACAGAAAAATCTGACAAATCTGTACAATTTGTGATCACGTGACTAAAAAATCCGTCCGCTCTCGGATGCTAATGCCGAACGCGCTTAATAACTCAGAAAATATCCATTTTAGGGTGTGATGCATACACTCACATTATTTTTTAACGTAGATTCAATATCTGCCATAAAAAAATGGGGTTCTAATTTGAAAAAATTGATTTTTCACGATTTTGTCATCCCTAACTTTGAAAGCGATTTTTTCACCCCCTGTATCATGAATCGCGATTTCGATTTCTAAAGTGGATACATCAATCTTACATCTTGAAAAATCCCAAAAATGAAAATTTTCCATCCAAAAACCTCGAAGTTATTCTTGTTTCAGCGGAGCTCTATTTTCGATTTTTTTTTCGAATTTTCCCGCTCAGAGAGAATTTTCCAACCAAAACTGAAAAATGTTACATCAAAATAACTTGAAATTTTCTAAGGAATCTATTTCTGCAATAAAAAAATGGTGTTCTAATTTGAAAAACGGAAGTTGACGTCATTTCCGGAAAAACCGGAGGTGCTCATGCCTTGAAAATATTTTAGATTTCATCAGCATCGTGAAATACTTACAAGTGCTGAATTTCATGAAAATACGTTCAGTAGTTTCCCGTATAAATATGGGTGAGGTTCCTCGTGAAAGACCCTGTCTACTCCATTCACTTTCATAAGGTATCCCGGTTGGCCATGAAATTCTGACAAATTTCACAGTGTATATTTTGAAAATGTTAGGTTATAGTCCTCTTCATGTCAGATGTCCTTCCTACATAGAAGTCGTAATAATTACTTATTATCGAAATGTTTATTTACTTTAGGAAAATAATGGATTTGAGAAAATATTATGTGAATTCAATAATTCCAAAGACCTGGCGAATGTTATAAAGAAAATAACGGATTTTTCATCCAAATCCTCCAGAAAAGATTTCGAATATCTGTTTTTGAAAAAATAGCCACTGAGGATCGTGATAACTGGCCCTTTGTTAACCAGCTATTGACGTTTCAATCTATAACGCAGTTATGACGTCGTAGGCTGTTGACGAGTTAATATCCGAGATATTGCTGAGCTGATTAATTCCAGTCCAGAATAGCATTATTCGGTACGCATCTGCGATACGGATCGAGTTCATGACGGGGTTAAAAGATAATTACAATCATACAAATCCGGATGCTGTTCATAGAATCATCCGTTACACTGGACGCTGATACGCTTAGTTACGTAACTAATATAAGGTGGCCCTTTGGCACACCGGCCTGATTCAACTAATTGGCAGGTTTTACTGGTCATTAATGCATGTCAGCCCTGTCGATTGCGATTCGGCATTATGGATAGTTTTTAATTTTCCCGCCTAACGGAAAGCTCTTTATCAGGGGACGAACATTTGCATCCAGTTTTATTGTTGATTGAAATGCTACAATTGTTTACCATTAGATCAACCGAATGATCATTACGGCAACGCTGGGAAAAACATCGATACAGGTGATAGAAGGATGGCAATTGTTCACCATGCATTTGTACAGCTTGATAAAATGTCGAAAATAAAGCTGGTCGAGTTATTCCTAAGAACCTCAACAAAGTTTATACCATATTTTTAGCTCTAGATTTCGAACACTAACATTATCCGGAATATAGGTTCCTGAAAAGTAGGTCATTTCGAGTCTATCATAACGTGCCTTGTTCTCTAGTTTGTGTTGATGTTATTTGGCTTCATCGTGCTTGTTGTGACACACCAGTGAGGAATCCACGGTTGGATTTTCACCGCGAACAACAAGAACGTAAAAATTAATCTTTGGCAAATTCTCATCCCCGTCGAATATTTCGAAACATCTGCCACTGACCCAATTCTTGCAAAGGAAATCGATAGGCCCAATGCTGAAGATTAAATTTGAGCAAAGGGTCATTAATCAATCGATTAGATTTCCCCAGGGGTCAAACATTCGCTGGATTCCTGCGATAAATTCGGGAAAAATTTGGCGATTTCAATTCAATCTTATCCAATTTGTGAGCAGAAATTATTCGAATCACGTCCATCACAGTTTTCACGTAAAAGCACACTGTTTTTCATCGAAGTGAAGTGAAACTGTCTTCACTTTTATGAATTGTTCTTGACAATGTCCGAAAAAACTATGGATGCGTCCCAAAAATCCTGGCCCACATTCGAAAGGGAATCTATCCAGGAATAAGATCCAAAAAACAGATTGAGAAAATTCCCCCATTTGGAGTGTTGCCACCAAAAAGATCGACAAAGGTTTCAATTTTCTTCGACTTTCGAAAATATCGAATATTTCAAAAACTGATAGATTCTCTGAATCATTTCACTGATTTTATTATGAGAAGATCTATTCAGTTCACTTCTTGCCACATTTAATCTTCCAGACCCATAATTTAGAAGCAAACAATGATCTCAGATGGAAACAAAATCCTCGAGAATCATCTCACATTTGACCACAAAGCCAGTTGCAAAATGGCGGAATCGTCGGTTACTTTTATTCCTCAACTTCGCGCTTGTTATGTTAGACAATTAGTGGCGGTTACTTTTCAGGTTAGACTGGTTCGTTTGCTCCTCTCATTTCTGAAGATTTTACAGATCAGCCCTCGGTTAGATCAGGTTGAGGAAGATTAAAACCCCATAATCGCGAAAGAATCAGGATCGATGATGAGCATTCCTGTTTTTATCAAAATGAAGTGGGACTGCCATCACTTTTATGATGTATTTTATTGAAAATTATGGTTTCACTCTCCCAATTCATACGAGGATGTATTGATATGTAGTTAGCCTAGACTAGTTCCATGCATAAACAGAATATTGCGATACCATATCAACGAACAATAACTTATTAGAAGTGTCAGTGTAGAGTTCGACGTCAAAAAGTAAACCAGAGTTAAACAATAAATAAAAAAAAAGATGTCCACCGAAATTGTAAAAATCGAAAAATTGGAGTATCGAGCCATCATCAAGTACCTGTATTTAAAAGGGTTAAGAGGTAAGCAGATTTACGAAGATATGCTTGATACCCTTGGTGATCAATGTTCTTCGTATACGAGCGTGAAAATTTGGACCGCAAGCTTCAAAAGAGGTACATTTTCCATTGAAGATGATGACCGATCGGGAAGGCCAGTTTCTGTGTCAGTCCCCGAAAATTTCGATGCAGTTCATGACATGATTTTATCAGACCGTCGAATTGGGCTGAAACGGATATCTGAAGCACTGAAGATTTCAAACGAACGCGTTCATCATATAGTTCACGTCAATTTGGACATGAGAAAAATTTCTGCAAAATGGATCCCCAAATGTTTGAATGTTGACCAAAAGCGTGCAAGGGTAGAAGCATCGCGTTCGATCTGTGCTCGATTTTAAAAAGGACGTAGACTTCTTAAACCGAATTGATACTATGGATGAGACTTGGGTACATTTCTACGATCCAGAAACAAAGCAACAATCGATGGAATGGCGACACTCTGGTTCTCCAAGACCTCAGAAGTTTCGTGTCTAAAAATCTGCCGGAAAAATTCTTGCTTCAGTTTTTTGGGATTGCCATGATTGATTTGTTCGGTGAGGGTAGAACAATAACTGGAGATTACTATTCGACATTACTGACCACTTTACGGGAAAAAACTAAAGAGAAAAGACACGGAAAGCTATCCAAAGGTGTTTTTACAGGACAACACCCCAGTACACAAATCTCATGTTGCCATGCAAAAAAAATTCGTGATTTAGGTTTAGAATTACCAGAACACCCCACTTATTCACCAGATTTAGCTCCGTGGGACTATCATCTCTTTCCTCAACTGGAAAAAGTTTGAGAGGTCATAAATTTTCTTCCAACGAGGAGGTAATAAAAGCTGTGGAGGACTGGTTTGCAGAGCAAGAAGAAACAATTTTTTCAAAGGTCTAGAGACGTTGCAGGTTCGCTGTAATAAATTTATTCAATTAAGAGGGGAATATGTTGAGTAATTAAATATTTTGACATTGAAATTTTGTTTGGTTCTATAGTAGGCTAAGAATTTTTCAATATATCCTCGTGAGATACAATTCATAAGAAAAAATGGAATGTGCAATCTGCAATTTCTTTTTCAGTAGAAAGTTTTTGACATTGTTTGAAACAAACGACGGATGTTCTCCAAAAATCCTAGCCCACATTCGATAGCGGATTTATTCAGGAATACGATACAAGAAACAGATTGAAAAAATTCCTCCATTTGGAGTGTTGCTACCAAAAAGAGTGGCAAAGGTTTTAATTTTCTCCGACTTTAGAAAATTTCGAATTTTTCAAAAACTGAGAGAGTTCTTATAATATCAAATACATTTTTCTGATTTGCCATGAAGTGCTATATCTGCAGGCACCATATTATCCATTCATTACGCCACACCCTGTATGTACTACTACGATTATTCGAAATTTTTCTGAATCATCTTTCTAATATCATTATAAGAAGATCTATTATAGTTCACATCTTGCTACATTTCACCTTCCGGACCCATCATTTTGAAGCAAACAATGTTTCTAGATGGAAACAAAATCCTCGAGAATCATCTTACATTTGACCACAAAGCCGGTTGCAAAATGGCGGAATCGTCGGTTACTTTTATTGCTCAACTTCGCGCTTGTTATGTTAGACAATAAGTGGCGGTTACTTTTCAGGTGAGACTGGTAACATCGCTCCTCTCAACTTGTGGAGATTTTTCAGATTAGCTTCTGGTGAGTTCTGGTTGAGGAAGGTTAAAACCCCAAAAAAGATCGGTAAAGGATTACGTTCGATGTTGAGCATTCCTGCATGCGATCTCGAGCGCTAACAATTCCCGAATATGGGCGTTTTCACACATATCATTGTGCCCCGCCGAGGATATGACGTGACTGCAGCGAAAAATCCTTATCGCCGCAAAGATCATAATAGGAAAACCGACACACGCAACGTACAACGTTCCGGAATTTCCAAGGACACGGTTGACATTCCCCATTAATTCGAGACGGAAAATTGCGCGCGGAAAACGCGGCTATCGCGAAATAAAATCGCGTGAAATTCAAAACAAAAGCAAAATTTTTCATTAGGGTCACGTTTGGCGCGTATATATTCCGGCAGATTTCTGGAATCGTACGACCTTCGTCGACTCGGTCGGCAGGGAGGAGGGACGGGGGGTCGGTTGGTTGGTGGAAATGCCGGGAAATAACGGATCGATGCGTTCTCACATACTTTTCCCGAAACCGCAACGGGAAATATCGGTCCGGAGGAAAAAAGCCCGATGTTGTCCATTCAAGGGGCGATATTAGTTTTCTGGGAAATATCTATGGGTAAGTAGCTCGGCCAAACCGTCGCGACGTCCAAAACAGTAGATAGAAATAATAGCAATAGTACGATAGATATTACGAAACATTGAAAGAGTTAATACAAGTAAAGGGTTTTCAAATAATAGGTGTTATTTGAATAGCCCGCTTTTTCGATAGATGTCACTTTCGAATTGACATTTGGCAAGTACAAACTACGCCATTAATAAAAATGGAAGAATACACGCTTCAAAAACGCATGGAAATCATTGAAATTCACTGAAAACAAGCTTTAATAGAAACATTCAAAGACAAGCTTTTATAGAAAAAAAACATTTTCAAAGACAAGCTTTCATAATAACAACACTCATCCGCCATTCTGAAGCCGCCATTTCGAATTCCTCAATTTTGAAGAATCGTGATTTCCGAACCAGAAGACCCCCAGATACCAATTTTGAATAGAATCGAATCATAATAACAAAACTCGTCCGCCATATTGTAGCCGCCATCTTGAATTTTCCAATTTTGACAGAAAAATCATCATTGTCGAACCCAAAAACTCCTCAGATACTAATTTTGAATGAAATAATTACAAAACTCATCCGTCATTTCATGAAGCATTGTCAGATGTCAGATGAGTTCCATTAGCACGTGACCATTAGCGTCAAAGACTGGAATGGGCAAGGCAACATATCGATTGGAACGATCAATGGCGTAGTGTCCTTTTCACTGATGAATCCAGATATGGACGATTTTCACATTCTCGAATAATAAGCATACCCCGCATACCCCGTAATCGTTGCTATGTCCAAGAAGTCCATCCATTCCGAGGGGGTAGTGTTATGGTTTGGGCCGGGATATGTTCAACGGGCGCACAGATCTACACATTTGTCCTGGGAATACAGGTTCTTTCACGAGGAACCTCACCCATATTTATACGGGAAACTACTGAACGTATTTTCATGAAATTCAGCACTTATAAGTATTTCACGATGCTGATGAAATCTAAAATATTTTCAAGGCATGAGCACCTCCGGTTTTTCCGGAAATGACGTCAACTTCCGTTTTTCAAATAAGAACACCATTTTTTTATTGCAGAAATAGATTCCTTAGAAAATTTCAAGTTATTTTGATGTAACATTTTTCAGTTTTGGTTGGAAAATTCTCTCTGAGCGGGAAAATTCGAAAAAAAAATCGAAAATAGAGCTCCGCTGAAACAAGAGGTTTTTGGATGAAAAATTTTCATTTTTGGGATTTTTAAAGATGTAAGATTGATGTATCCACTTTAAAAATCGAAATCGCGATTCATGATACAGGGGGTGAAAAAATCGCTTTCAAAGTTAGTGATGACAAAATCGTGAAAAATCAATTTTTTCAAATTAGAAACCCATCTTTTTATGGCAGATATTGAATCTACGTTAAAAAATAATGTGAGTGTATGCATCACACCCTCGCCCTAAAATGGATATTTTCTGAGTTAATATCCAGTATCTCTGTAACCACGCTGCAGACCTACAGCCTACAGGCTAAAATTAATTTGCAATTTGAAATCATATCAATATGAATTTTCATCACAAAACACTTATTTTAACTATATTTTTTCGCAATTTAAGTCAATATCCCTAACGCACGTGGAGCAGTTTATTTCCGCATTAGTTGTCATTTTACCCGATCAATCGAAAACTTGAGCGACTTTCTCGATTAACTGTACAAGTGATGTTGTCGACTGTGATTTGTAGCTTGTTGCTCGGACAGTAATATACCATAATCTTCTTGCTGCGTACAAATAGAGTTTGATTTATCCGAACAGTAATTAACATCGACAATGCCGGCTATTCACTCATTCGGTTGATAGAAATAATTCATCGATTTTGTCAAGATATCCATTTTGATCATTTTGGACAATTGCCAGCGGCGTCCTATCTGAAACGGTCATTCGATTCAGATTTGATATAGCGTGCTTTATTGTTCATTTCGTAACGTAGCTACCGAATATGGTCGTTCTTCTTGTCGGAGAACATAAATTGTCCCTGTACATATAGTCCGTTATGCGAAAAAAACTGTTTGCGTTTCTGTTTACTGTTTTTCTTTTATAAATCCGACCATTCAAACCGGATATCAACGCCAGTTAGGTTTAGCGAACGCTGGAGATATTGCTTCATTTTAATATATGAAGTCCACTTGAACGAAACGACTGCTGCGGAATTGGCACATCTATTCTGGATTTATCTCATAGAATCTCATGAGAAGAGAATCTCATTTGATAGAAAGCGAATTTCAAAATAGCGTTTATTAGAACGAAGTCCAAATGGAGAAAATTCTCGTCACTATTCCAAGGGACCCAAGGGTTCGTTATAAAGAACAACGAAAATCAATTTCCCGAATGCGATTATTCCAGGAGTGAAATTCATCTGTTTATTTCCTGACAGGATCATTATAAAAATGTTCCGATACGCTTTGGCCGACATTGTCATATTTGAATATTCATCACTGCGAAATTTAATCAGATTTGGAGCTCAACATTTTGTTTTTTAACCATTTCCATAGAAAAAACTTAACCTCTTATACATCATTTACTTCATCAAACTATTCTAAACTTATTAAATTCGAATGAAAACGAGAAATATACCTTTTTCTCAAGGAGATGGAAAACTTTCCAGTTGAATGACCGGTGAGATATTCTTAGGTGGAACGAGACAAAGTAACGACCTTTATCTTCCAACATTGGAAACAATCGTTTTGTTCGTTCCATCCAAAGTTACGACCATTGCGAACCTTGAGGTGATGAGGGATTTCAAGAACTGCAATTGTCTGCGATATCCCACTAATGCAATGTCCTAAGCTCGTCCCAGAGGTAATACAAAAGCCAACATTAATGTCCCCGTACGGTTCTTCCTGAAGTTTCATTTCTCTTGCGCTTCCTTCAAACAGAAAACCTCTTTTTCCCAGCGATCCCTTTCATGCGATGAAAATCTGGAGTTCAAAGAACACAACCTATTTCCATTCGGTAAATTTTAATTAGGAATTGAATTGTGAGTAGCATCTGTTCCGGCAATCCTTCAATAGTTCGGAAATCGGAAAAATTATGAATTCTATGCAGGGGAACTCAATGGAATTGGTAGAAAAAAGGGCTATGATTAAGTCAATAAGAGCGCAAGATTTGAATTGCGCGCCATGTTTGATAGTCATAATGTCACTTGATTATGACCTGACAGATCGGAAGTTGACAGATGGGGGTAAGTGAACATAGAAGTTGTTATCTATACAAAGATAACAGCTTTGAAGAGGATGAGGATTTGGTGAAATTTGAACGCACTCTCAACAAACAAAAAACTGTAATTTTCTTGTTAACTTTACTTAGATAACAAGCACGAAATAATTATACAAGTATTATGGATACAATTATAAATTCTACCTTCTATATGAAAATGTAAAGCAAGGAAGAATTATGATCAGTTGTGATTCACGAAAACTGACTACTATTAGGAACTGATTACGACTGACTGAGAACTGATTCACGATTTTTATTGACAACTGACATCTTGTCTCTGTACCGAAGGGTTTTTAAAGACAAGCTGAAGGGAGGTTCATTTCCTCTGAGAAGAAGAGAGAAAGATCAACAATTGATTGGGTGTCAGAATCGAAAAATGCCTCGCTGAGCCAACAAAGTGCTCTCATTTGCCATTTTTGACTATAGTGGGAAAACACCCATTTCTTGCATCTACAGACCAATGAGAGAATCTTCGGACTCTTCGATGTCATAAGGCATATGGAACAAATATTGCAGTACAAGTGATCGATCCCATATAGTAAAAATCGATTTATACAACCTTTTTGAAGGAGACCGCTCATTTCTTGTGGACAAAGGAGATTTGAACACCATGAAGCTTCATAACATCATTCAATTCACGACCTCCTAATTGAAGATAAAGAGGGTTCAAGTAAGCAGATAGGTGAGAAATTCAATTAAAAATAATTATCCCTAGTCTACACAGGTAAGAATTGGTATACCTATATAGGCCGATCTTCTAATTTAGGAAGCATTGATAATTATTTTCATTTTGAGAAGTGCAGATTAGTGGTAAAAATAATTATGGATTTGGCAACTGTGTATAGTCGTCAGTCGTTGACGTAACCTAGGAGTATAGAATATATAGAGTATAGAATACTCCTAGACTTAACTGTAAGAAACGCCATTCTATAGTACGTAGAGAAGATGTCGAAATGTCGAATAATGACAAATAAGAAGGTTATGTTTCTATTTATAATTTGTAGGCGTGGTTGCCACATCATTATTTTTATTTTCAGAGAATGAGTATTACATCAACTTCAATGGAAATTAAGTTATTATATGACGATGTTTCAAAAACATTATAGTGATCACATCGAATATAATACGATTACTGAATATATTCATGAATAAATTCAGAGATTTTACAAAGAATTGACAACAGCGGCGTGTCTCTCAGTTACTCTGGGCTTTGTCCCTTCCATCACAAACTTCAACCAATCATATTAAAAATTGAGCCACTGACGTCACAGCGGAGGGACGTTTGAATTCACATGTGTTGAAATCACATTTTCAATATCGAATAATTAATCAGTTCTTCAAAATTCAGAGTGAATTAATGGTTACAAACGTGTTATAAACTGCCCTTCAATACGTCATGGGAAGAAAAGTGCATATTTTGAGTTACTGGAAATCCCCATTTGCATTTTATTCAATCATTCATTCTCAGTGTTCATGTCCTATTTTTGAATATACAGTAAGGGCAGTGGCTTCTGTCATGTACGGTTGCCTGTTTTTAAGATTTTACTGTTTATACTTTATTAGTTGTTTTTACTGTAAAAGCTTTTATGACATCTATGTTGACTTGAGTGTATGTTGCGCCCTATGTTCTAAGTCTTATTCTATTTTAGCCTTGAAGAAGACCAGAAGAGTGTTTTCCGACTAAATCGTTTTTATTGGGAACCCCGTTATATCCACGAATGAATTTCGGAAAAAACGTCCCGTTATATCTCGTAGAATGTGCACGTCGACTCCGCGATGTGAAGAATGAGCATGTCAAGTGTGTGAGTGGCCCTTTTATACCATTCTGTTGTGGAAAGTTTGATAAATGGAGGAATGACAGATCTTGATACAACAGAAAGTAACCACAGGGGCCTGTTGGTACGCGCATCACTGCAAAGCGCCGTCCGCCGATCAAAAAGGTCAGCTTTGCCACAAATCCACCCCGCATTTCTCATGGCGGCGGGTGAAAAGGAATTCTGCAACCCCCATAAAATACGTAACTAGTTGATTGTCGCATTGAGTGCAAGTTAAATGGAATAACGACGCAAAATTGAATTCATAACTTATTTATATCTTTTTAACGTGGGCGATCCCCGTCGGGTTTTTATGAGATTAAATCATCTCCGCATTGAAATCGGAACACAAATGATAATTTAAAAGTGTCTAATTCGATAACATCTCGGATTCCTCGACGTCAAATTGCAGAGAGACAATTTTTAATCCGGAAAATTACGATTCGCTTGAAAATATTCCTGGAAGTAGGAACACATTTTTATTATCAAAAGATCTCATTCGAAAATTTCTGTATTCGAAATTTCGAAAAACTACCATTCCGAGTGGTTCACATCTACAAATTTCGACTGATATCGTTGTGTGAAACCCTGTATACAGGGTGTATCTGAAGGCGAGGCTTTTCTTTTGACAGATGGAAGAACTCATCAAAATAAGTCATTTCACAAAAAAAATATGAATTATGCCCCTGTTTCGAGAAAATGAAACTAGAATATTCTCTAGTTTCTAAGTGAATCTGAAAATTCCTCAGTCCAAACCTGCTGCCTCGCCTCGTAGATATCAACATCTCTTGTTTTTTGTCTTCTTATCATACATGAGAATATCGATTGTGATCAGTGTATCTGATATCTGTATATGATTTGAAAATGCCGATCGTTTATTCAAATAATTTTTATAAATTTTTTAAATTGAACATTTCATAAAAGAAATTTTCGGTAAAATGACTTATTTTGATGAGTTCTATCACCTGTCAAAAGAAAAGCCTCACCTTAAAATACACTCTGTATTGCATGAACCGGAAGGGAGTTTCAGTGGTTCTTGGGATTTAGGTTCACCTCCAACAAAGCTAAATACATTCCATTATACATGATTGCACATGACTCGAAGTTCCGAAGAAGCTTACGTCTATGCATAAGTAAATATTAAGTAATAAGAAGAACAAAACTATTCAAGTCTAAGTTGGGAAGATGATTTTCTGCTCCAGGGCCTCGCTCAATATTAATCGACATAATGGAATCTGAATCGGGTTCCGTCAGAAGAACATTACGGAAGCGACTAGTTCGGGCGTCTTCCGAACTTTCCCATTAAGGTGGAAATGATATTCTATCCAGACAATTCTCCAGCCCCCGAAATTTCGTACCAATAAAACTATTGCCATTCTGAGTGATAAGAATTATTCATTTTCAAAACCGACGTCAATGTTTTCGGCGGGAAAAAGCTAATTAAGAACAGGAAACAGCTCACAGAGGCTATCACTAATTACTTCATAAAACTTTACGGCTTATAAGTTTCATCCCGAGTTATAAGTCTGGGGAAAAACTTCCGAAGTAAACCTTGATGAACATCTGGAATCCAACTGAAACAATTGGATCGGACACGGACATCCGCACGAGTTGGAATTTGTTGGATTTTGTGTAATGATTAACGCTTGCATCCAGAGGATTCAGCAACGAAGTCGGTTGGTTGATACAAATTGAATGCATTTTTGCCAATATATTCAGGTAGGTTTGTTTTCAGTCTTACTATTCTGGTAAAAATGTTAAATATGGTGCCGTTTTATAAACGTCTGAATTCACTTTTATAAAGTATCCCGGTTGGCCCAGATTTACGTTTATCAAGTTGCCAATGCTAATTTCTATTGACTCTCCCTTAACTTTGTAAATACAAACGGTGATAGTGAGGGCTTTTAATTGTTTTTTATTGAATGGAGCGGCCTCGAAAACCTACATTTTGATACCAGAATCACCCATGTAGCCCCCATAGATAATGAAATATTCAACTTTTTATTTTTCGATTTTTCATTTTCGAGTTCTGTTCACGAGCTCACACCACTCTAGGTAAGGGTGCTGTCGGTCCGCAGAATTGCTATTATCGAAGATTCAAATGGGCAGTACAACTTCCAGATTCAATAATAACGTGAGATCCTCCCAAAATATATTTTTTATTGACAAACATGGTGTTTTTAGGGGGTCATACCCCTTTGTCATTTTTCATCCAAAATTTGAAATTTTTAAAATCGCTCATATTCTGCACAGAGGTACTTGGGACTATGCTGATCAACATAATATAAATAACTATTGGCGGAGATGAGAGGGACGGTAGTTATGACAGTTTGAAATTTCCGATTTTTTCAAAAAATGTCATTTGACAGGTCAAAAACTAAACGGTGATAGTTAGGGCTTTGAATTGTTTTTTATTGAATGGAGCGGCCTCGAAAACCTACATTTTGATACCAGAATCACCCATGAAGCCCCCATAGATAATGAAGTATTCAACTTTTTATTTTTCGATTTTTCATTTTCGAGTTCTGTTCACGAGCTCACACCACTCTAGGTAAGGGTGCTGTCGGTCCGCAGAATTGCTATTATCGAAGATTCAAATGGGCAGTACAACTTCCAGATTCAATAATAACGTGAGATCCTCCCAAAATATATTTTTTATTGACAAACATGGTGTTTTTAGGGGGTCATACCCCTTTGTCATTTTTCATCCAAAATTTGAAATTTTTCAAATCGCTCATATTCTGCACAGAGGTACTTGGGACTATGCTGATCAACATAATATAAATAACTATTGGCGGAGATGAGAGGGACGGTAGTTATGACAGTTTGAAATTTCCGATTTTTTCAAAAAATGTCATTTGACAGGTCAAAATCTAAACCGTGATAGTTAGGGCTTTGAATTGTTTTTTATTGAATGGAGCGGCCTCGAAAACCTACATTTTGATACCAGAATCACCCATGTAGCCCCCATAGATAATGAAGTATTCAACTTTTTATTTTTCGATTTTTCATTTTCGAGTTCTGTTCACGAGCTCACACCACTCTAGGTAAGGGTGCTGTCGGTCCGCAGAATTGCTATTATTGAAGATTCAAATGGGCAGTACAACTTTCAGATTCAATAATAACGTGAGATCCTCCCCAAATATATTTTTTATTGACAAACATGGTGTTTTTAGGGGGTCATACCCCTTTGTCATTTTCCATCCAAAATTTGAAATTTTTCAAATCGCTCATATTCTGCCCATAGGTACTTGGGACTATGCTGATCAACATTATATAAATAACTATTGGCGGAGATGAGAGGGACGGCAGTTATGACAGTTTGAAATTTCCGATTTTTTCAAAAAATGCCATTTGACCGGTCAAAATCTAAACGGTTATAGTTAGGGCTTTGAATTGTTTTTTATTGAATGGAGCGGCCTCGAAAACCTACATTTTGATACCAGAATCACCCTTGTAGCCCCCATAGAAAATGAAATATTCAACTTTTTATTTTTCGATTTTTCATTTTCGAGTTCTGTTCACTAGCTCACATAACTCTAGGTAAGGGTGCTGTCGGTCCGCAGAATTGCTATTATTGAAGATTCAAATGGGCAGTACAACTTCCAGATTCAATAATAACGTGAGATCCTCCCCAAATATATTTTTTATTGACAAACATGGTGTTTTTAGGGGGTCATACCCCTTTGTCATTTTCCATCCAAAATTTGAAATTTTTCAAATCGCTCATATTCTGCCCATAGGTACTTGGGACTATGCTGATCAACATTATATAAATAACTATTGGCGGAGATGAGAGGGACGGCAGTTATGACAGTTTGAAATTTCCGATTTTTTCAAAAAATGCCATTTGACCGGTCAAAATCTAAACGGTTATAGTTAGGGTTTTGAATTGTTTTTTATTGAATGGAGCGGCCTCAAAAACCTACATTTTGATACCAGAATCACCCATGTAGCCCCCATAGATAATGAAGTATTCAACTTTTTATTTTTCGATTTTTCATTTTCGAGTTCTGTTCACGAGCTCACACCACTCTAGGTAAGGGTGCTGTCGGTCCGCAGAATTGCTATTATTGAAGATTCAAATGGGCAGTACAACTTTCAGATTCAATAATAACGTGAGATCCTCCCCAAATATATTTTTTATTGACAAACATGGTGTTTTTAGGGGGTCATACCCCTTTGTCATTTTCCATCCAAAATTTGAAATTTTTCAAATCGCTCATATTCTGCCCATAGGTACTTGGGACTATGCTGATCAACATTATATAAATAACTATTGGCGGAGATGAGAGGGACGGCAGTTATGACAGTTGGACATTTCCGATTTTTAAAAAAATGCCATTTAACGGATCAAAATCTTAACGGTTATAGTTAGGGTTTTGAATTGTTTTTTATTGAATGGAGCGGCCTCGAAAACCTACATTTTGATACCAGAATCACCCATGTAGCCCCCATAGATAATGAAGTATTCAACTTTTTATTTTTCGATTTTTCATTTTCGAGTTCTGTTCACGAGCTCACACCACTCTAGGTAAGGGTGCTGTCGGTCCGCAGAATTGCTATTATTGAAGATTCAAATGGGCAGTACAACTTCCAGATTCAATAATAACGTGAGATCCTCCCCAAATATATTTTTTATTGACAAACATGGTGTTTTTAGGGGGTCATACCCCTTTGTCATTTTCCATCCAAAATTTGAAATTTTTCAAATCGCTCATATTCTGCCCATAGGTACTTGGGACTATGCTGATCAACATTATATAAATAACTATTGGCGGAGATGAGAGGGACGGCAGTTATGACAGTTTGAAATTTCCGATTTTTTCAAAAAATGCCATTTGACCGGTCAAAATCTAAACGGTTATAGTTAGGGCTTTGAATTGTTTTTTATTGAATGGAGCGGTCTCGAAAACCTACATTTTGATACCAGAATCACCCTTGTAGCCCCCATAGAAAATGAAATATTCAACTTTTTATTTTTCGATTTTTCATTTTCGAGTTCTGTTCACGAGCTCACACCACTCTAGGTAAGGGTGCTGTCGGTCCGCAGAATTGCTATTATTGAAGATTCAAATTGGCAGTACAACTTCCAGATTCAATAATAACGTGAGATCCTCCCCAAATATATTTTTTATTGACAAACATGGTGTTTTTAGGGGGTCATACCCCTTTGTCATTTTTCATCCAAAATTTGAAATTTTTCAAATCGCTCATATTCTGCACAGAGGTACTTGGGACTATGCTGATCAACATTATATAAATAACTATTGGCGGAGATGAGAGGGACGGCAGTTATGACAGTTAGACATTTCCGATTTTTAAAAAAATGCTATTTAACGGATCAAAATCTTAACGGTTATAGTTAGGGTTTTGAATTGTTTTTTATTGAATGGAGCGGCCTCGAAAACCTACATTTTGATATCAGAATCACCCATGTAGCCCCCATAGATAATGAAATATTCAACTTTTTATTTTTCGATTTTTCATTTTCGAGTTCTGTTCACGAGCTCACACCACTCTAGGTAAGGGTGCTGTCCTATTCCAAAATGGAGATATCACACTATTAGCCTCAGCGTTTGTTAATTTACGTCTTGGCATTTTCAGAAAACTCGTTTCAAATCGAAGCCGTTGATAAACTGAATTCATTTCAAAATGAGAACATTCATGAAGCATATGCAAAGAACCAAACTTCAGAAAAAAGGCGATCAGATTGACGAAATGTCTCATACTGATTTTTATTGGATCGATTCAGGTTGTTATTGAGTTTTAAATGATTTTATAGCGATTTTCTCGAAGATTACATACTTTCTCAAAAACGATTGAATACGATATCCCTAACTCTTGTGGAACAGTATATTTTCATTATTAACAGAGAAAGAAGTTTCTTAAACATTCGCCAGATCTTTGGAATTATTGAATTTACATAATGTTTTCTAAAATTCATTATTTTTCCAAAGTGAATAAACATTTTGATAAATACGTAATTACTTCCACCTCTATGTAGGAAGGACAACGTTGCTTAGTTATCTGACAGGAAAATGACAATAACCCGACATTTTCAAAATATACACGGTGAAATGTGTCAGATCGATGGGTTTTCTGGCAAGTCGCACTCTCTATTTCTGAAGAATGACGTGGAGAATCGATTCGGCCATATTTCACCGATCGAATTCCGATGGAGATTTCCAGTGGCATTTTTCGATTCCAGTTTTAATTACGTTGGATAAATATCGTCCGCGATCGGCCATTAAATCTTCTAATCGAATAATTTTTCGATAGCTCTCTCTGGGGCAACAAAGGCGAGAGATAAAAACAAGAGGCACTCAAGTATATATCTTAGGTCTTCTCATCTATAAATCTACCGCTCACGCCCACTATCTTCTCCGCCCGCCTGCACGCTTATACATTCTCATCGGGAAGTGTTCCTGATTTTCCTCTCTATCTCATTCCCTTCGCATCTATAGTTCTTCAGTCAATATTTAGATTTATCGTGCTCTAATCCTATGGAAAATTCACTCCCTCAGAACACGAAATTTCTGAATATTGAACAACAAATCTCCGTAAGGTAAGGTGCATTAGCATATTACGCAATTTTTAAAACGAGTTGATAATTGTGCTGGCAAGCCTGGTTCTCAAGAAAAAATTGTCACCACAAAAAAAAGAGGAACATCTCCCACACAAAACGACAAATCGTTACTTCTCCCGGTCCAGATGAAAGACCAAAACAAATCGGCGTGCTGTTCCATACATGCATGAAGCGATTCGAATTGATTCACCAAAAAATCTCTCCTACCCTTTTTTGATCCAATATTCCCGTATAAAGTAGCCGAATTTTTATTTGGCTCAGATATGTCACGCATAAGAATTTCATATGCTCCATTTCTCATTCGCAGTTACACTTGAATTTATCACCATCTGAAATATGGCAATGGCGGACTATTCGAATACATGAATTTTGGAATATTGAAAACGTTATGAAGAAATTTATTGTGTGCGACAGATATCGAACGACGTGTTAGCTGGCATGGGTGATTTCTTTTATGGAAACAGCCTGCTGCGCGATTTCATATATTCAGGGCTTTAACCCTTCGCGCAACTGTCGATTTTCGTAAAGTGATAGTTATCAGGAATTATCCCATTATTGAATATTCTATTGAATCTGCTGGCCTGACATAGTGGCATATCGTATAAAGCCCGCTGTAAAGGGCTCCATACACCATGATCGAGAAACCATGAAACACGATAGCAGCTTTCAATGACTCGAGAGCATAATAGAAATTTCAATGAATCTTAATAATGATTGTTTGTTTATAAAGGGTTATTTCGGATAGCCCGCTATTTCGTTAGATGTCACTTTTGAAGCTGTCATTTTTTGACATTTGACAAGAATAAACTACGACTACGCCATTGATGAGAATGAAACGATACACACTTCAACAATACATTGAAATTATTAAAATCCACTATAAACAAGCTTTCATAAGAAAAACATTTTTGAAGACAAGCTTTTATGATAACGACAATCATCCGTCATCCGTCATCTTCGATTAACCGAAGAATCATTATTTTTTATCATTATTCTACTTCCTTTCCATTTAATTGTTTCAGGAGCCTATATATTGGCATGAATCGTAGAGTGATAAGTGAGATTGACCGTGCAAGAATTGAATGAAGCCTCGAAATTTCAGTGGCATCTATACTGCATAGAACCAGCAAAGGTTTTTCATACGCAGGGTTTTCAGATACTTGTATTATTTTATCCATATGAAAATTCCAAGTGTTTCAACACCCAAATTTTTTTCACAATTTTCCGGAAAATTCGGAACGTGGGTTGGAATCAAAAGGGAAAGTTTATCACTGTACTCTAACGTTTAGTAACTCTGAATTCATTATTTCGCTTCCGCGCCTGATGTAGGACGTATTCAGTTCCACGCCAAGAGAAGTATTATTTCATTTTTCCTTTCCATTTTTTAACAATGCACAAGTTCTGCATTCCGTCTCTCATAATGGAGCTTTTGTGGATCTGCAGAAACAATTACAAAGCAAATGGAATGTGTTTCGCGATTCGGGAAAATTAAAAACTCATCGGTCAAACGAATGGAAAAGAATGTTTTTCATCAGTCTTAGGAACCAGCGTACGGCTGCAATGAAACAAGCAACTAAGACTATACAGAATGTCTCATTTAAGAGTGTCCACCCTCAATAACTCAACAACGAATCAGAATTTGTGAAAACACTCAGACAGGCCGATTTTTGATGCAAAGCTTGTTTCAATTATCAACCCCTTGGAGAGGGGTGCAACCCTATCAGGAATTTTTAAAGGGAAAGTGGGTAGTTTTGTAGCACAAATGTATGCTTGGATTCAAATTTGTATGAATCTGCAGTTTGTGTTCGTGAAAGTGAATATTCATAAAGTTACAGGGTGATTTTTATGGAATTATGGTACCGATAAAACTAAATGGAACAGAAACGTTCTAATTGATCGTATAATATCTATCGAAACAAAATAAAACGAACAATAAGATGATAAAAAGTGTTAAATGCCTTTTACCTCTTTACGCTTATCAGAATCTGCACTGCCAGGCCACGCAAAGGGATTATTGCTTTCAGAAAATTTCGTTTCAGTATTCTGTATCGCAGAACGGGCACTCTTAAAAAATTATTGAAAACTCAAAAATAATCTACCGAACTCAAACGATCAGAAGAAGCGGGAAATCGTGTGACGTCAGTGGCTAGAAAGATTTTTGATTGGTTCTACTCGTCATGACTTGCTGCTGATATAAAAATGACAGCATTGCCAAATCACAAAAAAAGAATTAGCTTGAAAAAGCCCTTGCTTTCACTTTCCTAATAATATCATAATATAATGTTGATTTTGGACGTTTTTCTTTTATCATTATGACATTTTCATTTGTACTCCATAAAGCTTCATAATATCATTCAATTTACGACCTCATAATTGAAGATAAAATGGGTTCAAGTAAGCAGAGAGGTGGGAAATTCAATTAAAAATAATCATCCCTAGTCAACACAGGTAAGAATTGGTATATATGGGCCGGTCTTCCAAATTAGGAAGCATTAATAATTATTTTCATTTCGAGAAGTGCAAATTAATGGTAAGAATAATTATGGATTTGGCAACTGTGTATAGTCGTTGACGTAAGAATATAGAATATAGAGTATAGAATACTCCTAGACTTAACTGTAAAGAACACCATTCTATAGCACGCAGAGAAGAAGTCGAAATGTCGAATAATGAAAAATAAGAAAGTTATGTTTTTATTCATAATTTCTAGGCGTGGTTGTCACATCAGTATTTGCATTTTCAGAGAATGAGTATTATATCAACTTTAATGAAAATTAAGTTGTTATATGACGATGTTTCAAAAACATTATACTGATCACATCAAATATAATACGATTACTGAATATATTTATGAATAAATTCAGAGATTTTACAAAGACTTGACAATAGCGGAGTATCTCTCAGTTACTCTGGGCTTTGTCCCCTCCATCATAAACTTCAACCAATCACATTACAAATTGAGCCACTGACGTCACAGCAGAGGGACGTTTGAATTCACACGTGTTGAAATCACATTTTCAATATCGAATAATTAATCAGTTCTTCAAAATTCAGAGTGAATAAATGGTTACAAATGTGTTATAAACTGCCCTTCATTACGTCATGTGAAGAAAAGTGTTTATATTGAGGTACTGGAAATCCCCATCATAAGGTGCGTTTTATCAGTTCTTAATAAAAATTACCAAATGGTTTACACGTTGGAGGGGAGGAAGGAAACTCGCTACTGCGAGGATTTTTAATGAACGACATCCTGATAAAAATGTTGCTAGTAGAAACAAGTTTTGTATCCCAGATTATGTCCCCCTATCATAAAAAATCGACCTGTCTGAGTGTTTTAACAAATTCTGATTCGTTGTTGAGTTATCGAGGGTGGACACTTTCAAATGAGAGACCCTGTATACCATCAGGAAATCCGTCAAAATCGCGGTGCAAAAAATTAAATGGATGCCATGGAGAAAGGACCGGGGAAATAATAGATCCGCTTGGAGAATCTCAATTTCCATTGATAAGTTATCGTTCCCGATTTCTTGCGACAGAAACACGGGCGCTTAAGCTATCTAGGTCGAATAAGTTTAGCATAATACAATACCGTTGATAATTGAGACTGTCTTCGCCAAATGCATTTGTCACAATTCATCATAATCGTCGAGGCACCCGTTTTCTTATAATTGAACCGGAGCATCGTCAGTCAGCCAGTCCCATTATTCGACTTACCAATTTTCTTCCGTATCTATCTTATAACCGGGACCATGACTGTTTTATCAATAAAACAGTTCGATAGCGCTGCCTTCGGGTGCATCCAACTGTAGAACACGCGAAATGGTTGATCTTATAGACGTTTACTTCGATCGGAAATCGATACATTTGTGATTAAACGTCTTCAAGGGAGACGAACAAAATGCTGTTGTAGTCTGCCCGAAACATCCATTTAAGTTTACGTTTCTTCCGATGGAGTTCGAGAACTAATTTTTCCCGATCGGCATATTTAGGTCCGATGTGGATATGGCTCCTATTGATTATTTTCACTCCGAAAAGTCTGTATCCAGCAAAACTTATCGGCGCGAGGAATGAATGTTGAGTTTTCATAGACGAAGAGATAGAAGATGCTGTTTCAGATATTCATGATCATTTCAATGAATTACACTTCGCAAAAAAATTAAAGCACATTGAAAATCTCAATTTCAATGAAAGTTAACTCTACATTGACTTCATAACTAATTTTTTATGTTCTCTCGGGAAGGTTTTGAACGAAACAAGACACATTAAATGGAAGAAAAATTCAGGATTTCACCGAATCTTATGTGAAAGAAGAGAAATGAACAATTGCTGATAAGTGATTTAATACTTGGTATTTCCACCCCTTGCGTTAATTACAGCTCGGCAACGACGGTTCATACTCAAAATGAGTGATCTTGAAATGTTCTGATCTAATCCTTCCCAGATTTCTCCGAGTTGGATTCCTGAGTCATTAAGAGTAGCTGGATGATTTTCTGAACTTCTCAGCCTTCTATTGAGGTTGTCCCAAACCTGCTTAATCGGATTGAGATCTGGACTTCTTGCTGGCCATTCCATTCGAGAGACTTCAACCTCTTCAAGGTACTCCTGAACGATGCGCGCACGATGGGGTCTGGCATTATCGTCCATAAAAATGAAATTTTTACTAATGTATGGGGCAAATGGCACTACATGCACTTCAAGAATGTTCCTTATATACTTATCAGCATTCATAGCTCCATCATCAACGACCATTAGGTCTGTGCGAGCAGTCAAAGATATTCCACCCCATACCATAATCGATCCTCCCCCGAAACCAGTAGTATTCAGGAAATTGCAATGAGCATATCTTTCATGTGGAGGTCTGTATACAAGGGAACGTCGATCACAAAGGTAGAGGCAGAATCTAGACTCATCTGTGAAGAGAACTCTTTCCCAATCGGCCTCTTCCCAATGGATATGCTCTCTCGCAAAATCCAAACGCGCCCTTCGATGGGCTGGGGTAAGAGCTGGGCCTCTTGCCGCGACACGAGGCCTTGAATCATATTCTCTGAGGCGATTTCTTATTGTCTGAGTGCTAATTTGCACCTCATGCTCATTGCTCAAGCTTATTTTGAAGGAGGCGAGCGGTGGCAAACCGTTGTCTCAACGAAGAAACTCTCAAGTAACGTTCTTGAATGGCAGTTGTTACCCGTGGTCTACCCTGTCCTGGTCTTCGGACATTCATACCTGTCTCCCTGAATCGCTGCAATATTCTGGACACACTTGTATGGGAAACTCCAAACCTTTCTGCAATTCTTGTGTATGTATGTCCACCCTTCTTCTCGCAAAACTACCGCTTGGGCACATTCTTCTTGGGTCAAATTGCGTGTTTCGCGTTGCATAGCGATCGAGTGTAGAAAATCAAACGAAAGAAAAACTATTGATCAGTAGAATTGATCGAGAACAACTGATTTTAAAATGGAGCCAATACATTGAAAATCTGATAATATCATCTTTTTTTATTCCTGCTGGGAGAAAACACCTGTATTGAAGAAAAACGTTGAAAGTGGATAACATATGCATGCATAATTCTGATGAAAATAATTATCATTGAGAACACCTTCAGTTGTAGAATTAATTTGAGATTTCTATAATGTGCGTTAATTTTTTTGCGCAGTGTAGATGCTTCAGCTGGCGAGCCACCCTATATTCCTTCGATATATTCGTGTAATATCGGGAGCTTAAAATCATTGACGTTATGTACGAGGAAGGACTTTCTCTCGGCGTAAATCACACAAAAGGGCCTGCGTGTGTGTAGAATAGGAGGATAGCGAAGATATTTAATTAATATAAGTACTAATATCTCCCGTATATTAAACTCGCCATTACCACGTCCTTGGCAATTTATTCGTGGTTTGTAGCCAGCGTTATGAATATTTCCTTCCCTTTTGTGGGACCGCAGCTCATTAACGGATATGAAGAATTAGAAAACTTGTAATGAACGTGTTGATTCATGGTTTGTAATCCCTGCTCGTATAATATTACACGAGGAATTTTTCGTATAACCTGACTGAGAAATGAGCACAATAAGGAAACTAAATTCTCATCTATTGCAGGGTGGATCATGCTGGTTTCGCGCAATTTATGGGGTCGGCCATAAAGTGATTACGACTTGCACAAGCGGTTTATGTCGCTCTTACAACTGATAGTTGTTCCTCGTCCCTTGCAATGTCCCCTTTTCGATGGTGGGCTTTTCACATAATTTCAAGTAATGTTGCTCAAAAGTCATTTTTGTGGAGGAAAAGCATGTTTTCTTGATCCACGACAAAGCAAAACAATCATCATTGTATCAGTTTTCGAAACAAGTAACAACAACATTCAAACTTCTAGTAGATTCTCGAGTTCATGACAGACGCCATATAAATCTGCCTAGAAATCAAACATGGTTTGACTTAATCGTCATTGGCAAGCTTTGCTCACGATAGTCAATTTGATGAGTCCTGTGAGCGAAGCTGGGACGTAACGTTAGCGCTGTAATTTTATATAGCTCTGGTTACGTGATCTGGACGAAATTGAGCATATTCCATAAAGAATATTATACCATGGAAAAACGAAAGATAGAATTGATTTGTAGCCAGTATAAAGAGATGCAAAATACTAGGTAGAAATCGATTTTTGAAAAAAAGACGTATCTTATTATAGTTGTCATTGATCAATGATTACCATGATACAATATTTTAAAGTTTGAATTTTATTATTCAGCTCTATTTATATTCAATACTCTCATATTTTTTTTCAATAAATTAATATTCTTCCATGAATAACAGATTCTACTATTTTCTATTCGATCTCCCCATTTCATAATGCCGTAAGATCCTTCCTCGAAAAATGACAGATTGACATTTCCCAACTCCACAAGAACGTGATTACTGCAAGACCGTCTCTCATGAGCTAATTATTAAAATATTTCGCTCGAGTACATCCCTAATAGAGACCCATAATGAATTCAATTGAATGGGTTCCCATGTGAGGCTTACACTGAAATGTTTTATGGCTGTGTGGGGATTCTTGATGAAGCGAAAATACCTGGCAGGGCTATTCTCCAGATATTCCCGGAATGAGAGAATACCAACTAGAATGCATTAGACTACTCGGAAAGTTATGAAAAGCAGTGACCTGAAATGAAAAATCTCCCTAATGGCAGAGTTTTCTATCTATTTTATTTAATAAAGTCAAAAATAATCTCAGTAAAGCTTAAAACAATGGTCAATTATTTCATGATGGCTTATATTTACGAGGATCAATTTAATAATTCATCCCATATGCAAGTAGAATACGAAACTTCTTACTTCACCCACGACTTTTGGAATACCAGCAGTTTCTATTTCCAAGTACAAATTAACCATTCAAAGAACACTCTAGTGGATCAAATTTGCGTTCTATCGATATTCGTGGGTTTTGACATTGAGGTTTGATAAACCAAAGAATTTATGAATCCCATGAGGAAAAAGATATAAATATGTCTGCCGACCTTCTCGATTCCCAAGTTCAATTTGAGCGCGTATTACGGCATCTACAAGAAATATTCATGGAAATTCAACAGTATACTTCACTGAAGTGACTTGGGAATAGACCGAGACAGAGTTGAGCAATTTTCCATTTATTTGACATATGATATCGATAAGTGTATTCCATGGAGCCTTTATGAAGTTTCCCAAACACAGTATGACGCGTTTCTCTATGACCCGGTAAAACCATGTCTTTAATAACTTTATCCATACGAGACCATCCATTAATCCCATAGCTCCGCAAGGATCTAATCGAAATTTATAACCTTCATTTATTACAAGTTTCAAAACTTTGAATTTCCCCTTCTGTCCTGCTTCGGGATTAATTTTGTGTTCAGACGCAGCCTCAGACCTATGCCTCTTTTTTCGGAGCCCACATTGAGAGACGAAATTGAAATTAAAAGTAAACACGTCAGAGGAATTTGGGAACTCCCGAAGACAAGCTTTTTTTCGTCGTTCCATCCAGCTCAGGTATTTGATGCCGGTATTCCGCACATACAGAGTGGACCAAAATTCAATCCAACAAAATTTTAAATAAGGTTCCTCAGTTCTGGAAGTTTCTGATCACTTTTATGGGCTTTCCATGATGAAAAACAAACAAATTTTCAGTTCGCATTGATTGATTTGAAATATTGAAAATGAGCAGGTATTTCTGTCAAAGGCGAAATCATGCACTCCATTTTGAAAATATATCCTCCGTGGCTCTGTCTACTCCATCCTCTTGATGAAAAAAAAAAAAATTTACTCCGGGAACTAAAATTACGCGCTTGGAAAAACTCCGAGCACAAAAATTGCTCACTTGGAAAAACTCCAGGGACAAAAATTGCGCGCTTGGAAAAACTCCGGAGACAAAAATTGCGCGTTTTGAAAAACTCCGAGCACAAAAATTGCTCACTTGGAAAAACTCCAGGGACAAAAATTGCGCGCTTGGAAAAACTCCGGGTACAAAAATTGCGCGCTTAGAAAAACTCCGCGAAAAATAATTGCTCACTTGGAAAAACTCCAGGGACAAAAATTTCGCCCTTGAAAAAACTCCGAATCGACACTACACTGTTAATAATACATTAAATCACTGAAAGTCTTCACAAAATCATCACGAGTTCGAAGACACCTATAATTATCAGTTTCACATTTCATAACAACGTAACTCAAGAAAATATGACTCGTTTTCCTCCATGTTTGTTTACAGCGCCCTCAACGGTAGTTGAAATCGGCAACAGAGCCTAAATCCGTTGAAACTATTTGACCAAGAGGGGATATAGAAATGTGTTTAAACAGCATAAAACTAAGCCCCTGAATAGCTGAAGGCAATGAAGATAAATGGAAATAAATAGGGTCGGTCCAGTGCCCGGCTTTTATCTAGCCGCTAAGAAGGAAAAATGGTGAATATATATTCAGAGTACACAACCGAAATTAAGCATTAAGGGAATGGCCTTTGAATCCTTCATAGCAGGATGAATGGGGGAGATATACGTGTATTCCTACGAATAAACATCCCTTACTTTGCAAGCATTAACAGGTTGATTTGCAAAATGTATATTGTACAGATTTTGCAGTCCTAGTTTTTAATGGATTTTTTCCATTTATCAGCTTATCAAATTGCACCTCTGCCATAAACCTAAAAGAGGCACTGGAAATGACCACATCAAATTATATTTTTCCAACCGAAAAAAACAGATTTTTCACTTGGTATACACCACATAATGAAGTTTAACCGGATATTCCACAATGAATCAGATTCTAGGAAATGACCCACCAGCAATCAACAATCAATTTTATCAAAACATCAATAAAAAGTTCTCGAGCAATAATTCAATAATTCTAGGAAATAATTTCTGGGTAGTAAAATTAAAACGCGGCGAAACAATTATAACGCTTGACATTTATCGCTCCTGAAATTGTTGGCTCGAATGTGTGTTCACTGAAAACAATATCAATCGAATGTATTCAACAATTTCACGCTAAAGCAGCTCTTTGAGCTATGTATTTCAGCTACCCTCCTACGTTCATTGTTATTTTATGAATTCCAGGATTTCGGAGTTAACAAAATACCTGTGCAAGTGCAGAGAATGGAGGGATATTACAACAAAACATATTTTGTATATGATGGGGTCGATTAGCAATAGAAAAAACTGCGACCAGAATAATCTGTAGTATTGAAACTCGAATTTTATTCAAAAACGGCAAAACTACTGATTTTAAAGACATGAAATGTTTGGCACACCTTGAATAGTTTTTGACGAGCAATCGATCGAAATTAAAATATTATATGGTTATTATTTGAAAAAAATGAGTTTTATTGAGGTTCACTTGGAAGTCCCGTTTCAGGCACCCTGTATAATATTTCTTCATAATTTATACAAGAAGCAGTATCATCGTATTTTTTTCTTTCACTGTTGCAAATAGAAATTCTTATGAGGGATTTTGGAGATATAAACACTAATTTATGAAACTATTTCTGTCAACAAATTTGACAATCAGGATATCACTCAAAAATCGCTTGATGTGGTTGCGCATATTATTCATCAAATCAGTGCAAAATCAAACGAAGAATTCAAGTATGTCTAAATATACAGGGTGTTAGATCTGAGATAACGAAGTAGATTCCGCTTGAAAACATTTTACAATTCAACTTCATGTACTCTCTGAAACAAAAATACAGAATCTTGAATTTGTATCAAAATTCCTTCCTCGAATACGCCTAAGGAAACACTTAAAAAATCACCCTGTATACGAATAACGCGATCAGAGTGGCCGGGGCAATTTCCTTAATACAGTTAACCATCTTGTGTTCTGCTGTGGCTCCATTAAACGGATACGTTCCATTTCGGGAGTTTCATATTGTCAGACGCACCACAAGTAGCGTAATATATTTATTCGAAGTTGGGGCTAATAAAATTATAAAAAGATTTATAGTATCCATTAATCAAGAAACATGGCTCACTTCTGAATGTAGCAGATCAATCTTCTCTGACAATAAAACTTTTCCTTGAAAGACTTTATTACTTCGAGTATCTCTAGTCGAGAACGCAATCAATCATTATTTGGAGTAATAAATTCCATCCAATTGAAATCCTTCTTCAAATTTCATTGCGTCTCTGATTACGAAGAGATCAATGGGCATTCCCAGTCATTTTCAGGAAAAATATATTTTGGCATATTGAATTCTCACGTAATCCGTGATTTTTTTAAATTTTTTATTCATCAATTTACCCTTAAAAAAATATTGAAAACTCAAAAATAATCTACCGAATTCAAACGATCAGAAGGAGCGGGAAATCGTGTGACGTCAGTGGCTAGAGTGATTTTTGATATGTTGTACTCGTCATGACGTGCTGCTGATATAAAAATAACAGCATTGCCAAATCACAAAAAAAATTAGCCTGAAAAAGCCCTTGTTTTCACTTTCCTAATAAAATCGTAATATAATGTTGATTTTGGATGTTTTTCTTTAATCATCATGACATTTTCATTTGTACTTTATGAAGCTTCCTAATATCATTCAATTAACGACCTCCTAATTGAAGATAAAGAGGGTTCAAGTAAGCAGATAGGTGAGAAATTCAATTAAAAATAATAATCCCTAGTCTACACAGGTGAGAATTGGTATATATAGGCCGGTCTTCTAATTTAGGAAGCATTAATAATTATTTTCATTTTGAGAAGTGCAGATTAGTGGTAAGAATAATTATTTTGGCAACTGTGTATAGTCGTCAGTCATTGACGTAACCTAGGAGTATAGAATACTCCTAGACTTAACTGTAAGAAACGCCATTCTATAGTACGCAGAGAAGACGTCGAAATGTCGAATAATGACAAATAAGAAGGTTATGTTTTTATTCATAATTTGTAGGCGTGGTTGCCACATTATTATTTGTATTTTCAGAGAATGAGTATTATATCAACTTTAATGAAAATTAAGTTGTTATATGACGATGTTTCAGAAACATTATAGTTATAACATCAAATATAATACGATTACTGAATATATTTATGAATAAATTCAGAGATTTTACAAAGACTTGACAATAGCGGAGTGTCTCTCAGTTACTCTGGGCTTTGTCTCCTCCATCATAAACTTCAACCAATAATGTTTGAATTCACACGTGTTGAAATCACATTTTCAATATCGAATAATTAATCAGTTCTTCGAAATTCAGAGTAAATAAATGGTTGCAAATGTGTTATAAACTGTCCTTCATTACGTCATGTGAAGAAAAGTGCATATTTTGAGGTGCTGGAAATCCCCATTGAACTTATTTGTATAATTAGAAACCAAAACGGTTTTTCGCATAAATCGAGTCTTCATACAGGGTGAAACTCACCCTCGTCCAAAATTAAAATTGTACCAACGAAGTTTCGTTCTTATATTTTTGCAAACAACAACTTTTTCAGGCGTGCATTAGCCTGGATACTCCGGCTGTGGTATCCAGTGTAGTGCACCCTTGTTAGCTTCTCTCCTGGGGTCTCCGGGGTATTCGAGATGTTTGAGAGGGTTGCAGAGCCAACTTTGAACTTGCCGCTTGTTAATCAATATCTGCATTCTCATAGGGGAAAAACAATCTCATCCTGACATTTCAGTCAGAAGTTTCTCGAATACTCAATCGAGTATCGTGAATATGACGTATTCAAGAAGTTTAAAGGCAGAATAGTTCAGATTATTCGAACTTTGGAAAATGATTTCGGAAATCACCGCTCGCATCGATGGACATGAAAACTGCATGAGAAAAATCGATAGTCGTACAGCTTTTTGGGTTCTCGAGACCAAGGAACTCATCTTCTACACGCATAAATCCGCAGTGACATAAACCCGCATGCCTTCAAGTATTCGTTTCCCATTCTCTGAATATTCATGACGGTTTCCGGCGTAATTTTGCAGTACGATCACCTCGCACGGTACCGATCGAGATTGTTTTTAATCAAAATGCGGATTGAAACGTCTGTCTCTCATAAAATACACGGAGAAGCGACGCTCGCAGGGCCAATAAAAGTGCGATGTTCGAGTTCTGGGTGATGAAGATACGTCTTCGAAACGTCGAGCTACGTGAAAAACGTCCGCCCATTTGAATTTTTCCGGCCTCGGGTAATCGATAATCATTTCGGGTTCCCTTTATGTCTGCCTTCAGTTTATTATGTCGCTATATCTGCGGAGTCTTCGGTCATCTGTTTGCCGAGCCGTCTAAATCGTCTAATTCAGAGACCATCGGTGGTTCAGCCCATGAATAATGAGCGATTTTTTTTTCGAAAGCTTTTTCCTAGTAAATTCTCGCCAAGAAAATTTTCTAATTTTTCTCAAAAATTTTTTTCTTCAGAAATTTTTTCCAAAAAATTCTTCATTGAAAATCTTAGAAAACTTTGTTTTCCCCTCAATAACATTTTTACCTAGAATAACGCTTGAATCACTATGAAACTATTCAGGGTCTTTCACGAGGAACCTCACCCATATTTATACGGGAAACTACTGAACGTATTTTCATGAAATTCAGCACTTATAAGTATTTCACGATGCTGATGAAATCTAAAATATTTTCAAGGCATGAGCACCTCCGGTTTTTCCGGAAATTACGTCAACTTCCGTTTTTCAAATTAGAACACCATATTTTTATTGCAGAAATAGATTCCTTAGAAAATTTCAAGTTATTTTGATGTAACATTTTTCAGTTTTGGTTGGAAAATTCTCTCTGAGCGGGAAAATTCGAAAAAAAAAATCGAAAATAGAGCTCCGCTGAAACAAGAATAACTTCGAGGTTTTTGGATGGAAAATTTTCATTTTTGGGATTTTTCAAGATGTAAGATTGATGTATCCACTTTAAAAATCGAAATCGCGATTCATGATACAGGGGGTGAAAAAATCGCTTTCAAAGTTAGGGATGACAAAATCGTGAAAAATCAATTTTTTCAAATTAGAACCCCATTTTTTTATGGCAGATATTGAATCTACGTTGAAAAATAATGTGAGTGTATGCATCACACCCTTGCCCTAAAGTGGATATTAACTCAGAAAATATCCATTTACTATATCTATATTTTACCAAAAAAAATTGAATTTAAACAGCTCTTTCTTTATGTTGCAGTTTCTTTGTCAGTTAATATAATTGGGAATAATATGTAGAAACTTATGCTACATGTAGAAGACCTCGACATAATAGAAAACTTAAGACGATGATATTTCATTTGTGGCCATTGTAGAATAATACCACAATAAAACGACTGCCCGACTCAATATTCAGACCCCATTCAGGTCGAAGCTTACCGCATTTTGGAAAATAAACTTCCATGTGGTACACGTCGCAGTATATTCGCAATAAATTACTCTGAAATCGACGCAGAGTTGGAAATTTCCATTGTCGCGCGATTTTCAATTTACTTGACATATGACATTCGAAACTGCGTCCTTCCTCGTAGTAACGAAGTTTCCGAAATCCACCAGCAATTTTACTCCATATTTTATATGGAAATGGGGACTTTGGCAGTGACAAGTCCTGAAATATTCATGCCAATGACTGATACGCACATCATGTGCCAGAGAATGTATGGCATATGGACATTCGAAGGACCTTCATAACATAGTTGCTAACAAATCAATTATGTATGAGTCGGAATCAGACAAATAATACCAATTTTACAGAAGAGATAACAGAATGTTGCAAAATGGTGAAGGCGCCGGTTGAACTTTCAATCCGGTCAAAGTAAAAACGAATAATATGACCCTTTATAGAAAGCCAAATGGGATCGAATGAATGGCATTACCTGGAACTTGCCCCGAAATTCCCCTTCGATCATACACCATCATAATGTCATGACTTATGCACAACAATATCGACTTTTCCGTCGCATGTTCTAGTTCCGGCCGCCACATAAATAAAACGAATTCCTATTTTCGCATGTTTCATCCACTCGATTCTGTTGTTCTTCCGAAACGTACAACTGAATACGAAGTTTTGTTTTCTACTTCACTTGAACTCGGAAAAAGCAAAGTTGAAAACTTGAATTAGCTGGAAGTTAGAGTGGCCACAATTTTTTTCAGGGGGTTACTTCTCGTGAGAAACGTCTAGAATGCTCCGAAGTCAGACTCATGTGAACGATTCTGCAATTCGAGGAAATTTCCATCCGATTCATCACTCACTCGAATTGGTGCTATTTACTTGATAAAAACAGTGAAACCGATCAGCGTGTGTAGAAAAATTTTAGCCGAATACTTTAAAATTTTGATTTTGACAACAACAATTACCGATGTTTCAAATTAAAGTGAGAGTTCATAGCACACTCTTCTGTTTGTATCTTCGTTTGACCTTCTTTTGAAATGAAAATGAATACTCCATTCACTTTTATAATACACTGCGCAAAAAAATTAACGCACATTCTGAAAATCTCAATTTTAATGAACGTTAACTCTACATTGACTTTATAACTTATTTTTATGTTCTCTTGGGAAGGTTTTGAACGAAACAAGACACATTAAATGGAAGAGAAATTCAGGATTTCACCGAATCTTATGTAAAAGAAGAGAAATGAACAATTTTCAAAATACTGAAATGCTGATAAGTGATTTAATACTTGGTATTTCCACCCCTTGCGTTAATTACAGCTCGGCAACGACGGTTCATACTCAAAATGAGTGATCTTGAAATGTTCTGATCTGATCCTTCCCAGATTTCTCCGAGTTGGATTCATAAGTCATTAAGAGTAGCTGGATGATTTTCTGAACTTCTCAGCCTTCTATTGAGGTTGTCCCAAACCTGCTCAACCGGATTGAGATCTGGACTTCTTGCTGGCCATTCCATTCGAGAGACTTCAACCTCTTCAAGGTACTCCTGAACGATGCGCACACGATGGGGTCTGGCATTATCGTCCATAAAAATGAAATTTTCACTAATGTATGGGGCAAATGGCACTACATGCACTTCAAGAATGTTTCTTATATACTCATCAGCATTCATAGCTCCATTATCACCGACCACTAGGTCTGTGCGAGCAGTCAAAGATATTCCACCCCATACCATAATCGATCCTCCCCCGAAACCAGTAGTATTCAGGAAATTGCACTGAGCATATCTTTCATGTGGACGTCTTCATACAAGGGGACGTCCATCACAATGGTAGAGGCAGAATCTTGACTCATCTGTGAAGAGAACTCTTTCCCAATCGGCCTCTTCCCAATGGATATGCTCTCTAGCAAAATCCAAACGCGTCCTTCGATGGGCTGGGGTAAGAGCTGGGCCTCTTTCCGCGACACGAGGCCTCAAATCATATTCTCTGAGGCGATTTCTTATTGTCTGAGTGCTAATTTGCACCTCATGAGTTTGATCAAGCTGATTTTGAAGGAGGCGGGCGGTTGCAAACCGTTGTCTCAACGAAGAAACTCTCAAGTAACGTTCTTGAATGGCAGTTGTTACCCGTGGTCTACCCTGTCCTGGTCTTCGGACATTCATACCTGTCTCCCTGAATCGCTGCAACATTCTGGACACACTTGTATGGGAAACTCCAAACCTTTCTGCAATTCTTGTGTATGTCCACCCTTCTTCTCGCAAAACCACCGCTTGGGCACATTGCTCTTGGGTCAAATTGCGTGTTTCGCGTTGCAATGCGATCGAGTGTGGAAAATCAAACGAAAGAAAAACTATTGATCACTAGAATTGATCGAGAACAACTGATTTTAGAATGGAGCCAATACATTCAAAATCGGATAATATCTTCTTTTTTTATTCCTGCTGGGAGAAAACATCTGTATTGAAGAAAAACGTTGAAAGTGTATAACATATGCATGCATAATTCTGATAAAAATAATAGTTATTGAGAACACCTTCAGTTGTAGAATAAATTTGAGATTTCCATAATGTGCGTTAATTTTTTTGGCCGTGTATTATCGGATTCCGAGTACGATACAAATTGGTGGAGGCGTCGGGCCCAAAACATGCCCTTCAATGATTATAATACGAATTGCAGGGCAACGTGATAACAAATGCCGAATTTCGAGGGCACCAGAAGAATGCTGAAGTTGAATAAACTCAAAGGAAGTATCACAGCGAGTGCTCGGGTCCCTCCCAAACATAATTCGAGGATAACGATCTGACTTCGGAAAGCATGAGGCCGAATATTCAAGATGGAATATCGTAAATCTGCCCGTTTATGCCGGGGATATTTGTCAATTCTCATAAGTTCCGACGCCTGATACGCCCTGGGTGTATTCCGTGTTAAATAAATTTCATGGAAATACGGAACATTAATCAAAAATGCTTGTTCTGATGAGCGGTTAACTCATTGTCGAAGTTTTTATCTAGTTTCATCAGCTATAGAAAAGACAAACTTGTTTGTTTATCAAATCATGAACAGAACATGGGGCAGATAAAGGATCGCCAAAGTTTGTTTGATAATTCTGTCTCCTCCAACTTGTGTGTCCATAAATTTGCAGGGGGGATTTTCATTAACAAAACCTCGCTGAAGATCGATGCAGTTAAAACCCAGCCAAGTGTGTGTAACATTTGGTGGCTTCGTTCGAGAATTGGGTCTCCGAGCCCCATTTTCGGGGCTTCGGTCCCTCAATATTCTAGATTCGACCTTAAACGCTTATTCATCCTTCACGGCACCGATGTCCTGCAAAACTTTCATGATAATGATCGCTGCCGTTGATGTCACTCCACATTATGAACCATAAATGCGGGCCGTAAACGCTCATACAGCATTACATTGAACGAATGTTTCTGTAAAATTTCAATTTGTTCGTGAGCCATTTCAAATACCAAATTGAAATTTCAATGCAGTTTCTCAGCTCGAGAATTTGAACACATGTGAGATTGAACCGAAAGAGGAAAAAAATCACCGCCCACGTTGTTTGCTCTTTGCCATACAATAAATAGAATAAAACCAGATTGATATTTTTATCTTTCTCTCAATGATCTACAATGGTCTTTTGTTCAGAACGTAGGATCAGTGGAGGATTTCAGAATACGACTATTCAGAGAGAATTACGAACGAATAGGTAATCAATTACACATCGAACTGTCCAAAAATTTATTTAAAAGCTTATACACAGAATAACAGCCAGATAGTATTTTGCCACATTGGTATCTCAAATATTCAGCAAATTCGAAAAATTACCTATTACCCCTGTGTTAATGGTTCTTCAAAATGATCCGATTTTAAACAAAATGGAAATCGCAATTGGTGCTACAATAGCAATGTTTAAGATATGTGCAGAGATTCTTTGATGGGCGACATAAACTCCTGCTGACAAAAATTAGTAGGAGTTAATAATAATTATTTCAACAGCTTTGCGACTTGAAATGAAGAAGTCGATACGTTTGAAATTTTCTATTTTGTCCGTATATTCGCCTTCGTGATAAAAATTGAACTTTAACTTCACGAACGACGCCAAACGAAATAGAGAAAAAGGGCTATAAAAACTATTCAATACCAACCTCTGGCGCCCTTTTGAAACAGACTTCACCATTACAATTTCTAATGAACTATTCGACTGCACTTGCACACCTGGAATTCGTAGCGATTCATCAGATCCAAAACTAATTTAACAAACTCGTGAACTATAATTTGTTTAGTTGCGCAGTGGGAGTCACGAATTCTTCAGTTCGGTGAATATTCACCATGAGAAATATGCGTGGGATTTACAACAAAAAAAGGGAAACAGAAGCTCAGTGTAAGGGTTTGGTGGGAAATAAGTATAACCTGTCCAGAAATCTATGTTCAACTTGAGTGAAAAACAAGAAACAGCCTCCATCAATAATAAGACTCCTGGTATGTCCTTTTGAAGGCCGATTATTGCTTAATTATTCGAATCTATAAGAATCGACTATATCTGTCTCCAGAAGAATTGAGTTGTTGTCAATATGATATTTGAAAAACGTTCAACATTACGAATACATTAAGGATCTACGTCCCTGAAAAAAGGTCAGAAACGCTTTATTTTTTTCTGATTGATGAAGGGATGTATGAGTAAACACCTATTCACTATAACTATAACTATAAGTATATAAAGATAAAAATAATAGAAAAATAATAGAAAAATAAGTATAGAAAGAATGAAAGAATATTCCCCATCATTTTTGGTTATTTTATAACATTCACACCATCGAAACGAAAAAATTTTTTTGTTTTTCCATTTCAGTATTGAAGTCTATCATTTAGTTAATCAAACGTCTATCTCATTTTTCTTTTAGAATAAACCTCTTTTCTGGAAATAATATTATTTCTTTTTTCTATTCGAAATGATAAATATCCATTTTTATCAACGACAATTTATTAAGGTTTGTTTTAGCCGTCGATTAGTGAAAATTAATTGTTTCTTACAATTCTGGATTCTAACATGGAATTGAATTTCTTTTGAATGACACGCCTCGCAGGTATCTCCTCCCAGATGACTGGTGAAGGAAAAAGAGAGTTATACAGCCAGTGTGAGATCTAGTTCGGGGTAGGATTTCTTGTTATATTCCCTGTGCCCCAACATGTTGTTCTATCAAGCTGAATAATCCAATAAATTAATGCACTGCACTGCCATCTGGCGGCTTTATTTTGAAGGCTAAAGACTCTTAACAGTCGATAAAACTAGTCCTATAAACGCTTTGTTTCAAAGATACCAGGCGTTGAAATTTTCGAAAATAAAGATCTTTACAATACGTCACATATTATCGATTGTATCAAATTTAAACTAAAATATTCAAAACTCAAAATGAGGGACCCATATAAAAATAGAATTAATTTGAAACAACTAAGAAAGTGCACAAATTTGATTCATTTTTTCGTTGCAGTGTATCAACCTAAAAATACTGAATTATCCAAGAAAATGATAAATTTTTGGTGACAAATCCAATATTCGCTAAAATACGCCTACGAGGAAAGCGCTCGTAGATTCGTCGAATCTGCTGTATCGAATTTCATGGAAATACAGTTAGTTCCAATTATTATATTATTCAGCTTGCGCACTTGGGGTTTCCAGGATTCCAGGGCTCCGGGCATTGCACCGGACTGTTAAATCATTTCCCATTCCGGTTTGTAGGAAAACATTTCAATTTATTCATACTAATGAATGATCTTGAAAAGTAAACTGTTATTACGATATAAATCGCTCAATTCCATTCAATATATTCATTTACACGTTGTTGAAACATTTCAAAATATTGGTTTAACTGTTTAAATGAATTATCAAATTATGTACACAAAACAATCAAACATTGATGAATACTGCTCTTCCAATCCCTTATTTTCAATCACCAAGTTGGACATTACATAAAATGCATATTAAGTAACTAATTATAAATTGAATTGAATGAAAATCTATTACACAAGTAGACAACTTATGACGACGATATTCAATTGCGTAAAACCGTTAGATCTTATCGAAAACGAAATACAGACAGAAGAGGAAGTCATTTCAGACAAACGTGTACAAAAAATAATTAAACAATATGAAAACTTGTTTCACGATGAACCAGAAAACATTCAAACATTCGTCTATTCGCTATGGATATGAGAAGAAAATTAAAATGACAAGGAAAATATGCATCTTTGAAAACTACCATAAGTTCACTTCCGAATGCAAATTGGCGCATGCGCGGGTACCAGTAATCAATTTTCCGTCGAATAAACATCAAAGCTTATTTTTGCCTCCTGAAATGCACTGCTCGAAGGAAAGTTCATTCTGTAGAATTTGAGGCATATCGTCACAAGTTTGAAACTCCATAAAGCGGGCATACATCCGCAATTTGCAAACACAAGAACTTCATACATATTTGCCTCGAACGATACGAGCTGCACGTTGTCAGCGTTTATTTGCTAGAACCAAACTCCATTTCGAATTAAGTTAATGCAGAACGAAATTTTTATCGGTCATTCCGGCACGTTGACCTCGAAAATCATTTTTCGATTAATGTGCCACTCTATTTACTATGTGTATACTGCACATTAAAGCTCTATTTTCATATCGACATAACAATGTTTTTCAAATCGAGAGTTTTCAATTTGGCCCCATTCATTTTGGGTCGTCCTGTTTGGATTGATTGGAAAATTGCATAAATATGATGATACTGTATGATTGGATCAATTGGAATTGTATTGCATTCTGGAAACAGTTGTTTAAGGGGTGGAAGTGACGATAGCACATACTTTCCGTCAAATAGCACGAAAGATTTCGTTGAACGAAAAGTGTTTTTTCGAAATTTTCGATATACAGGCTGTCCCAGAAGTCGCGCACCCCATTGAGAGGATCGAAAGTGAAAAATATTCTAAGTCCAAAAATCCATGTTTGAAATTTCTTGATGACGTAGTCGATCAGGAATTAATTAATGAAAGTGACCAATCAGCAGCGCCCTACAGAAAATAAGTAGGCAGTGGGGACGCGAGAGCGAGACGCCAGAGCTGCTGGCGGCTTTTACGCAGTAAATCGAGACTGGCGTCTCACTCTCGCGTCCCCACTGCCTACTTGTTCTTCTGTAGGGCGCTCCTGATTGGTCACTTCCATTAATTAATTACTAATTGACTACGTTACTTAGAAGATTTTTCACATTCGATCCCCTTAATGGGGTGCGCGATTCCTGGGACACCCTGTATAGTGAACCCGGAATCATGATATATAATTGCGAAATCGTTGAAGAAATATCAATTTAGAAATAACATTTTCTAATAGGGTTTCCATTTGAAAAAAAATATTATTGCTCCAGAATTTGGGCAGATATAAAAAATTCAATAGCACTGCTGAAAAGGAGTGAAAAAAGTGCCCGAAAGATCATTTCGAGATCGTAGATCCTATAATACGAAATCCATGGTGGAATTTGAAGATAATTGTAATGTAATGCGAAAAATCAATTTTCTTAGTTTCAAGAATATTAGTTAAGCTAGCAACATACACATGAAACTTTCTGTGAAATATTCACAGAATGGATACAAA
The DNA here is from genome assembly GCA_910592335.1 of Adalia bipunctata. Taxonomy (NCBI): domain Eukaryota; kingdom Metazoa; phylum Arthropoda; class Insecta; order Coleoptera; family Coccinellidae; genus Adalia; species Adalia bipunctata. Next base: position 3,970,817 of record OU342957.1, read on the forward strand.
ATTCCGGTTAGGTTATGTTTATTAATAACAAACTCTGATAAATTGATGGAGAAAGATATGGACAAGTTATTACCGTTTACAAACCAATCTTAGGATAAATATGGCTTTTCAATTGCCGATATGATCGGACAAAACTCAGTGTTTTGGGAAAGAAATATCGAGTTTGTACCTTTTTTATTGCAATAAGATTAGTATTGGAGTATTTCCTGAATGTATCAACTCAATTTCAATCAAGAAATATGAACTTTGAGGTCTTTGAAGAGAATCGTATCAGGAATTTATTTGGCCCAATTTTTTTTCAAATGGCTACATCTTTTCAACAGAGTCGAATTCGGAAAAATGTAAAATGAAAAAAAAGGTTTCTTTTGACCTCAAGAATCTTCAGTTAAATTATATGTACAAGCCCTGTATAAAATCCATTTTCCAACAATCATTCTCATAACAACATAACGAAACGAAGTCAACTTAGATCTCACAACGAAGGTAATTTAAATCTGAACTTTCGGGATCAGATGAATTTTTTCCCGGAACTCGAACAAATCAATCAATAGTGGTTACAATGGGTGACTTCTAACTTATCAAGCTCACAAAGGTCGAATATTATTTAATTCATTCATGGCCCATCCGGGAGCTCAATAATTGAACTGGCGTACAGAACTCTGCACCGGTGTTTCCAAAATAACACGGTGCATCGCATTCACGGAGGTTTTTTGTGCAACACCCGAAAACGCCTCAGTATATTCCGCCCATACAAACAACGACAAGGCCGGCCGAATTCGCAAAATCCAATATGCTAATAGGTCAGAATGCTTGCGTCAGCATCAGGAAAAAGAAGTGAATGAATTTAAAAAATTCATCCGTTTTTTTCCGGGCTTCAGTTCTGCTTTACAAGTTCAGGTTAAAGTCGAACTTTAATTAGGAAAGAACCTTTGTTGCGTCGAGGGAATTGATCGAGAGTTTGTTAATGAGAAATTTGAGGAGTTGGACACTTTTCGAAATGAACGCGAACCGGAGTGCCCATCAGGAAATTATATTCTTCGGCCGCATAAAAAAGGTACTAGACTACTAGAGAAACAAGCGCAGTCGGTTTTTCTTCAATTCTCAATGGAGATGCAGATTTTCATATCAAATTTTGTTCAAATGGTCACCAGATCTTGAGTTACACCTCTAGAAAGGTAACCCTGGTCGACAATTTGAGTGCACAGCGGACCTATCCAAGAATACATAGATGAGAATCCGAATATAATCTATATATATAAAACAAAGATGTTGGTTACACCATTTATAACTCGTGATAGGAAGGACTGTTTGTTATGAATCTTCATTTATGGATTCGTCTACGGCCTGGTTATTATAAAATACATCAAAACTCTGAAAATTCGATGAAAAATTTGTTTATGTAGGAAATGCTTTTCCTCCTTTTGAATGAGGCCACTAGGTGTCGCTAAGGTTAATGGCCCTTATCTAGACACTGTAGCGTAGTCGTGAAGGTACTATATTTGATATTATCGCCACTAGATGGCGATGGAAATTACGATTTGTGAAATCCACCGTAAGTAGGTATCATTTAGCGAAACAAAGTTCGCCGGGCCAGCTTGTGAGAGAATAACTATTCAAATTAATCCCCTCCATAATCTCTTTTAAGCTGAATGGAGTTTCCCATGTGCAGTTCATAAATCAGAAGATGACACAGACAATATACACAGCTAATAATTGCTGGAATCCACTGGCCATCCGAATGCCAATGTCCACCACGAAATCTATAAATTAGCTCTCCCCCTGAAAATCATATTTCAGCTAAGCCTCCCGCTAACTGAAAGGATATTGATTGTGTGCCCATTAAGTCAAACCACAGAACAAACAGTGAGGCATATTCGTTCGGGTACTCACCTTGAACTTCAACAGTATTTGTGATATCTGAACGCGGCCTGGAAAGGTATCTGTTGTTGTCATGGGCACCCGCATTCGAGGGGCAGTTGGGGACGTGGCCCCCCTGGGAATTCGGGATATATCCAAACGTTAGAGCAATAATAGACTGCCGATGATGGTTATTCAACATAACTGTACAACGATTCGGAATATCCATCTGTTTCCTGTTAATATTTCGGATTTATTCGGTCGAAATAACACAGAATTATTCTGTTGGTTATTGTTATTCTGTCTCTCATTATCGGTATTATTGTTTTTACGCGCTTGTTCCGTTGAACCATAGCGTTATCATTTGGCCACATGACTTAAACTGTTGAATTTTTAGCCGAAAATCGCCAACCTTCAGGTTGATGAAGAATTCGTAGTGAAATTCAAAAAGCTCTCAAGAATATGAAATAAGGGTTCATTTCAAATGAAGTCGAATGATTACCGTTTGCAATTCGTTATTACATCTCGAAAAATATGACAAATCTCAAGGGATGGAATGGAAAATACTAAATATTCAATTTACTGAGGTTCATTCACGATGCAATTTCGACACATAAACTGACAAAAGTCAGAAACTCTTGTAGATATGTGTAAAATCATAGTTCATTTCGATAGCGCATCTATACAGGGTGAGTCTTTTACTTGTTCATATATTTCAACTGTAGATTCTTGAGGACAAAAGGGACTTTTTTTCAATTCACATTATTACGAATTCGCCTGTGTAAAAAAAATGTAGCTATTTGAAAAAAATTTGGGCCGAATACCAGTCTGATACGATTCTCTGCGAAGACTTCAAAGTTCATATTTCTCGATTGAAATTGAGGTGATACATTTAGGAAATACTGCAGTACTAATCTTATTGGTATAAAAATGGTACAAACACGATATTTCCTATGAAAGACACTTAGTTTTGTCCGATTATATCTGCCACTAAAAAACCATATCAAAAGAGGTTACTCCTTAGATTATTCTAAAGATTAGTACGTAAACACTAATAACTTGTCCATATTTTCTCGATATACCTAAAACAGCTCATTAAAAATGTCTTTCAATCTATCTATCAGAATTTATTATTAATCAACCTAACCTAACCCATTTTGTTTCCATTCTGTGAATATTTCATATTTCACAGTAATTTTTATGTGTACGTTGCCAGCTTCGTAAGTTCTTTGAATCGATTCATCCGTAGCCTACGTATTCATAGATCAAAAAGATAATCTTCGTGATATACCGTCTGTGAACGACGCATGCGTTCAGCGACCACCGGCGCGATCTCCAGAAAAAATTGAGGAAATCTTTTCTAGAGCTATGTTGTTATACAAGGAAAAAGTGATAATGTCAGGTGTTTTTCTGCGATCTCGTAATGATTATGTGAAGACTTTCAGTGATTGAATGTAATATTAACCGTGTAGTGTCGAGTTTATAAAATTCCAAGAGGATATCGTTCTGATAGAAACATCGCAACAGATTATTCAGTGCTAAGTATCATTTTATTCTTCATTAATTTCAATTTAATTCGTGGTTTTTATCGACATTTATCTTCAAAATAGACCGGTAACAATATAATTTGAATAGAAACTGTGCGTATGAAATGTAGATCTCGAAATTCAACATCTGCAAGATTTCATTATTATCTCTACATCAAACGTTTTTCCATCATTTAGATTTTAGTCTCGACAAAGTTGATAAACATTCTGACAAGATTGTTAACTTGTTTAGAGACCAGAGAAGTAATAATATTCGATGATATTTAATCCAGGAGAGCATCCAGATTATTGTTGAAATTCATGATTATTTCCTCGAATTTTATCGTTTACAATTAGGGATAACTTGAAAACGACGCGTTTTATTAAAAAACATAAGCATACTTCTATTTTCTAAAATGATTGATTCTTTCGAGAATAAGAATGTTAATTTTTCTTTCCAAGTTGTTTCGAGGTATTTTTGCGTGGATTTATGAGTGGGCTACGCTGTAACCAGGAGGATTATTGAATGAGAAAAATGCACCATGAATAGAGTAAACAATCAACCAAAATTCGGTTCATTTGAAATAACGGTTCCGAAGGTATGAACCTAAAAGTGTTTTTTCATTGATTTTCGACACCCTGTATCTTTTAAACGAAATCAAATTTAAAAAAATGGCATGAGAAAAAGTGTTTGATGAGAGAGTTTCTGCTTGAGATTAAATTTTTGTCATTATCTATGAAATTCCATTCATAACTTTATTTCTTTATAGATGTGTGATAATTTTTTGGAAAGTTCATCAATGTGTTATAAGAAATGTTTTGTCCCCCTGGCATTCATTTCCACGACGCCCATGGTGATATCTGAACTCGACTTTTCAAGGTATCTGCTGGTAATAGTTTTCGTCAATTTCCCCAATCTTATTGACGCGTTTCAGATGGCTTGTCGAAAACAATAATTGACTTTTGATAGATTCATCAGGATTTGGTCTTGAGGCTACGACTATGATTAACTAGAAGCTTATAATAGACGTGTTATAATACTCGATTCCGACAACCTCCTTCGATGTTCTGACACGCCTGGGATTAAGTGAAATTCTAACCATTATTTCCAATTACGAATGTTTGGGTTTGACGGAAAAATATCAACTTGCCAGCTATACAAGGCTGGCGTTTCCATTTTTTTGGGTGTATATATGAAGAAAAATCGTTTGTTCATTGTTCAAATATTTGGCCAATTGTTTACAATCAATACAATCTCTCACCAAGAAATATGGATTATACACGCCAAAATCTCAAATAGTTGCAGTGACTGTGAATTCATTCAGTAATACAACAAAGCGAGTACTTCAAGATCATAAAAAGTGATCAAATACCGACAGAGATCCGCGAAAATCACTACTACTGAGCGTCATCATTCGTACTGAATACTCCAGAACGTGTGGAATAAATCTCCCTGCATGATGAGTTTCTCCTGAAGTTGCCTGCTGCAGATATCGACGTTGGGTTACAGACCTCCGCTAAAAAACCCGGAATTGTATAATGTCGTGATATCCGGTCGTGAAAGCCTAAATCGGTATATACAGAAATATCGGAGAACTCCCGTGCGTCCCAGTTTTTCCGAGTGTTAAGCAAAAACGGAAAAGCGAATTACCCCCGTTCCAAAAATGAATAGCGTCACACATGTTGCAGTAATACATCATGCCCTTTTCCGACAACCCATGCACTGCTTCAAAAGACCCACTGGAATCGTTTCGAGCATACGAAAGGCATGCAAGAGAGAAGTTGATTGATGCGGACCCTTTAAGTAGAAAAGTGCTGCGGAGTATCAATTGGAAACATCCATCCAAGGAACTAATTTCGTCATTGACATAGGTTCGGAAAACATCCAAAGCGATAGAAACCATTCCTAATCCCGACCTATTGGATATGTGATGAAACTTTCGTTAAATATTGCAGATTCGAAGCTTTTGGCAGTTGGAACTGACGCAAACTCTGTCATAGAATGCTCGGGTTCGGATAGAAGCTGTCGTAGTATGAATATTGAGTCTTCGCTCACATTCGACTGATTAATAACTCGCAGTTGAAATTTCAGTTTACCCCAACACCTTTCTATCGACAGCAACGATGCAAAACCCTTGAAAGGGAGTTCTACCACGCGGAGTACTCGGTAAATGTCGAATCGTACCTAAGTCCTAAGTCTTCATGCATCTCTACTCCCAAAAGGTCAATGTTATACCGTTATGGAAAATTTCATGAAAAGGATATGGTCCTGTAGTCTTGGTCGTGTTGGTCATTTGGTTGATTTTATTTTCCATTCCTCTTTATAATGAAATAAACATCCTATCATTAACCTAAAAAATTGACATTTTCTTTGAACGACAAAATAACACCTCTCAATGGGAAACCCTTAGAGTTCAGAAATGTCGTGATCGTTTAAAAAGATGCTGATTCTTGTCCACCAAATGTTCATGTTTGATATCTCTTTCAGTTTTAGCCAAGTTCTTGTCGTTTGGTTCAAATTCTGCGAATTTGTTCAGCCAATTATAGTCATTTCCTCCTTAATACACGACCGAATGATCTGAAAACTCTGGGATTGTTATGAGTCTCTCAAAACAAACATAAAAAAATTCAGCTATTGAATGGCGTACACGGAGCCCTTGATGTCGTATTTTAATCATTCATGAGATGCATATTAAACAGAAGAAAATATGAGGATGTTTGCCTGAAGCTGGAAGAGTTATGTTCACTTCAGATGAGGGGACCATTAAGATTCTGTCCCCTGAGCATATCCCATAAAGCTTTACTGAACTTAAATCTCCCACATGTGTAATAATAAATCCGGAGTAAAGATCAACATTTAAAATTTCAATGTCGAAAATTTATGATAACTGCACGAGTCTCTCAGAGAACCGAAGAAGTTTGAACACAATTATTTATTATGTTTCCACTTGGTCACATAAGACGAGAGTAGGTCTGATTATCTCACATAAGGTCCTTTTTGTATTTCCTTGCTAGAAAATCTAGGAAAGATGTTTTTGATTGTTTTGGTCTTTGTTTATAAGTTTGGATTCAGAATCCTCATAACTTGTTCTACTGAGGGTTGAACAGCGTGTTTTAGAGTTCGAAATTAAAGCGGTCTTTACTTCACAATTGAATTTTTGTTGTTAGCTCAAATTGCATTCGCTTTAGAGTTAACGGAACATTGTTTATATTTATTATTTCTTTGTAAATATGTGGTTCTGAGGATAAATAAATTATTATTATTATTATTATTATTATTGATGTCTTCCAGATGGAGATGAGTAATTGGCGATTAAAAGGACTGTGCAGGCCGATACGAGTGCCAATTATCCGCCTCAAAGAAAGAAAACGGATAAAATGCGAGCCTGCCGTTATGCGCTTGTTTTTCCGCTCCCTTTCCATAAGACCACTTTGATTCCCGAGGAAAATCGATAAGAATAACAGTGCCAGTATTTTTGACAACAATGTAGTTATGTGAGACTTCAAAAGATCTCAGAACTCTCTTATCTTGAACTTGAATAACGTTTCAGGCTCCTTGCAGGGCATTTTTCCGCGCTTCAACTCTATGCTTTCTAATCAGCTGCTGATTAGTTGCAGTTGTGAATTTTTCCAGGGAATTTTATGCATCTCGTGCATCTTTTCCGATGTTTTTTACATTGTTCAATTCCATTTTACTCTGTTTAGTAACATTTCCACCATCAAAACGAACAAATATTTTTGTGTTTTTTCATTTCATTTCACATTTTTCTTTCAGAATTTACCGTTTTTTTTGTAAATAATATTACAACAATGTGTTGTTTATTTCCTTGAATTTTTCTATTCGAAATGATAAATATCCATTTTTATCAACGACAATTTATTACGGTTCGTTTTAGACGTCGATTAGTGAAAATTATTTGTTTTTTACAATTGTGGATTCCAACATGGAATTGAATTCCTTTTAAATGACACTCCCCGCAGGAATCTCCTCTCAGATGACTGGTGAAGGAAAGAGAGAGCATTATACAGGGTCTTTCACGGGGAACCTCACCCATATTTATACGGGAAACTACTGAACGTATTTTCATGAAATTCGGCACTTATAAGTATTTCACGATGCTGATGAAATCTAAAATATTTTCAAGGCATGAGCACCTCCGGTTTTTCCGGAAATGACGTCAACTTCCGTTTTTCAAATTAGAACACCATTTTTTTATGGCAGAAATAGATTCCTTAGAAAATTTCAAGTTATTTTGATGTAACATTTTTCAGTTTTGGATGGAAAATTCTCTCTGAGCGGGAAAATTCGAAAAAAAATCGAAAATAGAGCTCCGCTGAAACAAGAATAACTTCGAGGTTTTTGGATAGAAAGTTTTCATTTTTGGGATTTTTCAAGATGTAAGATTGATGTATCCACTTTAAAAATCGCAATCGCGATTCATGATACAGGGGGTGAAAAAATCGCTTTCAAAGTTAGGGATGACAAAATCGTGAAAAATCAATTTTTTCAAATTAGAACCCCATTTTTTTTATGGCAGATATTGAATCTACGTTAAAAAATAATGTGAGTGTATGCATCACACCCTTGCTCTAAAGTGGATAATAACTCAGAAAATATCCATTTTAGGGCAAGGGTGTGATGCATACACTTTCTTGTTATATTCCCTGCGCCCCAACATTTGTTCTATTAAACTGAATAATCCAATAAATAAAAATTAATGCACTGCACTGCCATCTGGCGGTATACGTTTCTTATTTTAAAGGCTGAAGACTGTTAAATTACATTGCGATCATCCAAAACTATTCTTTCGATGATTCCAATGTTCGAATGAACTCGAGAAAGAAGGAATCTGACAGGACTCAACTTGAGCAAATGATTTTTTTCCCGCAGGGTCCAAATTCCTTTTAATAACAGCTGTCCAAGTTTCCAAAAAAACTCGGTTATCTATGAAATTCGTGGAATGCGAGCAACTGCACCGCAGAAGCAAAAATCCACGGATCGAGGAAATGCTTTCGGACATTGCGAGCGAAATACCGAGTTTAATCGCACAAAGAATTCATCAAATTTATAATGGGAATTCATCGGAAATAACCCAATTCCAACTTGTTTCACCCCCCGAATAGTTCGAGCACCTAATCGAAGATTACCATATACATATTCCAATTTCGTCGGAGAATACTGCGTTCTGCAGTTCTCGCCTCCTACAATTCCTGATCCTTCTTCCGAATCAACCGCAAGATTGATGTTAACTCCATAAATCCACTCCCAAACTAAATCCGCATTTTGGCTTGATGTACGCCCACTTCACCGTCGGCTCGAGTGATTGAATGCACGCTTCATCGCCTGACCAAGGGAGTGCAATAATCATGGAATGGCATTTTTTTCTCTCAATACCAAAATAATTGCCATACGATGGAATCCATCCCAAAAGAATGTAGATTAACGGCTCAACGTCCTCAAAGAACTGTTTTAATCGAAACCAGAACACCCGAAGCTTTCAAGGGCAGCTGTAGCACGATTCGACAAGTACTCAAAAGCTCTCTACGTGTAGACACAGTCAGAAACCAATCTTGTGCAAGAGTGGTAGAACTTTGGTGTCCACTTCTCGGTCTTTCGGCCACGTTTCAAGTTTCTCGATATCGATGGACAGGAAACTAAGCATCCACTAACTTGAAAGAAATCACCAAGCCGTATCGGCTTCATCCGCACTGAGTTCCGTTCTTGTCTTAGAATTTGGGTGTGCTTTTCATATTCAAGTTGAGTCATTAAAGCTTGATAGACAAACGGATGAAATATCTCATTTCACGTCCCTGTGAATGCTCAATTTCCGCCTGCATTCAATGTCGCAGGTTTCTGAAAACTCCCAGAGCCCCCAAAATAAAATATCGAGGTTTACGGAATGAACGGCATAGTGAGAAGTCAATCTTATTATACAAAGCGGGGTAGAATCAACGGAAGAGGAAAGCTGCATCAAATCTGATGCCCGAAGCTGGAAATAGTTTCGACAATTCCTCAAATCCTCATAAATTCACCTACGAATCTAATTCACTCCTCACCAAATGGATTTTGAATTCCGCAGCGAATTCATTTCAGTCACCATTAATTATCCGGGGATTCGAGAACGATAGGAACGGAAAAATTCATGAAGTGTTCTGACACATCGTTATGAAAAGTATAGAATCGTTCCGAAGAATGGCTCGTAATGGAACCGTAGCTGAATTTCGTCCTTTTTTTGGATTCATACTCCTGCAGGAAAATATTAATTTTAGACATCATTAACATGCGCGTTAGCTTCAGAGTCTCTCCTCTCCATTTTTCGTTGCTTATGTGGCTCGTTATCTCCAATTATCTATTTTTTTTGTTCATTTCATTATTTCTTAACAAGAATTTCAGTGATAATTTTCACTCCCAGCGTTTGAGAAGGTTTTTTTAATACGACTTCCTAATTAAACTTTACACTTCTGCTCACATCTACGAACAACACGCTTCTGACCCTTCTCATGGACTGTGCTGTATACAGCCTGTGAAGTATCTGGTTGAATTAGCCTTTTCGAATTGTGTACCAGCAAAACTTCTTCCGTTCTTCAGCTCCCATTAATGACGTCTGGAAATGATTCCTCAGGAACAATGTTTCATCATTCTCTTGTCGAAGGTTAGTTTCGTAGCTCGAACGAGACCTAATAAGATCGAAACCTAGACAACATCTGCTCTTCTCCGTCAAGAATGGGACAAATGTCCCATTCGTTTCCCTGAACAATACAGGGTCTTTCACGAGGAACCTCACCCATATTTATACGGGAAACTACTGAACGTATTTTCATGAAATTCAGCACTTATAAGTATTGCACGATGCTGATGAAATCTAAAATATTTTCAAGGCATCAGCACCTCCGGTTTTTCCGGAAATGACGTCAACTTCCGTTTTTCAAATTAGAACACCATTTTTTTATTGCAGAAATAGATTCCTTAAAAAATTTCAAGTTATTTTGATGTAACATTTTTCAGTTTTGGTTGGAAAATTCTCTCTGAGCGGGAAAATTCGAAAAAAAAAATCGAAAATAGAGCTCCGATGAAACAAGAATAACTTCGAGGTTTTTGGATGGAAAATTTTCCTTTTTGGGATTTTTCAAGATGTAAGATTGATGTATCCACTTCAAAAATCGAAATCGCGATTCATGATACAGGGGGTGAAAAAATCGCTTTCAAAGTTAGGGATGACAAAATCGTGAAAAATCAATTTTTTCAAATTAGAATCCCATTTTTTTATGGCAGATATTGAATCTACGTTAAAAAATGATGTGAGTGTATGCATCACACCCTTGCCCTAAAGTGGATATTAACTCAGAAAATATCCATTTTAGGGCAAGGGTGTGATGCAATGTTCTAATTTGAAAAACGGAAGTTGACGTCATTTCCGGAAAAACCGGAGGTGCTCATGCCTTGAAAATATTTTAGATTTCATCAGCATCGTGAAATACTCATAAGTGCTGAATTTCATGAAAATACGTTCTGCAGTTTTCCGTATAAATATGGGTGAGGTTCCTCGTGAAAGACCCTGTATAGTGTGGCTATCTATAGCTATCTGAATACGTTTCTTAATCTTCTTGCCTTCAGCAATTTTTTTCTCTGAACAATAGTGTGACTATTTATAGCTATCTGAATACGTTTCTTAATCTCCTTGCCTTCGGCAATTTTTTTCTCTGAACAATAGTGTTGCTATTTATAGCTATCTGAATAAGTTTGCCTGGACAATAGTGTGGCTATTTATAGCCATCTGAATACGTTTCTCAACCTTCTTGCCTTCGGCAATTTTCTTCTCTGAAATAAAGTGTGGCTATTTATAGCTATCTGGATACGTTTGCCTGAACTATTAATAGTGTGCTATTTATAGTTATTTGAATACGTTTCTCAATCTTCTTGCCTTCGGCAATTTTTTCCTCTGAACAATAGTATGACTATTTGTAGCTATCTGAATACGTTTCCCTGAACAATAGTGTGGCTATTTATAGCTATCTGAATACGTTTCCCTGAACAATAGTGTGGCTATTTATAGCTATCTGAATATGCCTCCTTGAACTAAAGTGTGGCTATTCATAGCAATCTGAATACGTTTACCTGAACAATTGTGTGGCTATTTATAGCTATCGGAATACGTTTCTTAATCTTCTTGCCTTCGGCAATTTTTTCTCTGAACAATAGTGTGGCTATTTATAGCTATCTGAATACGTTTCCCTGAAGAACAGTGTGGCTATTCACAGCTATCTGAACACGTTTCTCAATTTTCTTTCCTTCTGCAATTTTTTTCTCCACGTCTTCTGACAGGAGAATTGAAGTACCTGTGACGTTGTCTTACCATTCTGAGAGACTTTGTTCTCTTTATACGAAGAAGCTCAATATTTGTTCAATATGCAGGTTGGATCACGAGAGATTATTTCACTCGTATATGTGATATTCACACACAAAATATCCCGACGTAGAAATGAAGAGCTCAAATCCACCACCCGCGAAATAATTGCTGTGAATTAGTCAAATTGTTCGAGAGGCATTTCGGTTCACCAATTTGATGTTGCTTGTTCTGTGCGAATTTCTGTGGTGATTGATACATGCATTCGTCGAACTATAAATAGACTACGTACGATCGATGGGGATATATTCATGCAAATGCACACCTTCATATTGTAGTATGTATGATATATAATAATAGCACGTTGATGAACAAGACGTCGAAGTGCTATAATGAAACACCCTATGCGAGTTGAGCTACTTCGAAGCTTTCAACGGATTAATACTAGGTAATGCACATTTTTCAACAAACATATACAAATTTAATTATGAAGGGTTTCCCTATCGAATTCATAGCAACAGATTTTCCAAACTCCTTGCAATTAATCGAGAGAATTTTCTTCATGCGTTCGTCCTTGCATTTCCAAGCGCCTTCACTCAGAGATTTGTTGGCATATTTCCACATATACCAATATCGCCACAAAAACAAATCAAAACATTTCGAAGCACAAAGTCTTCAGGACCAATCAACTGTTTCATTACTGGAGATTACAGACTCATCAAACTCCTCTTCAAGTAACGATAAAGCTGCATTGGCGAAAGGATGAGTTTTATACTGCATTTTCATCAGAAGTAGGGGGAGATGATGCTATTTGGCCATTGACCACACGAAACAGTATTCTTCACGTGTGTTTCCAAGATAACCGCAGCGGTTCAAATACATTTCAACGGTATTATGAATGTACTCTGGCCTGGAAAGACCAAAACCAGATATGGTACTCCTACATGACTAAAATACGCCCCATTGTCACCTATGCGTCTTCAGTATGGTGGACAAAATCACTCTGCAATTTTCTGCAGACTTATTCAGACTGATTCAGACTAGACAGTGGTCTATTTGAATACTTGATCATTATTCTCGTATACCAGGCATATTTTGTGCTGGTCCATTGGTGCATATCGTTAAAATGCATGGGAACCACTATGGTTCCGAATATCTATTCCAAACCTGTATGAATATTACATCAAAACAATGCGAAGTACGAATTCGCAAATCTCCTGCGAGATTTCCACATTAGATCGCCAATGGAAGGGTATTTTCATACCTATATTATTCAGTCTTACAGTGCCTATTCTGAGATCGAGGATAAGAGAGCAGGGATGATAGAATTCGGGATCTCGTATCTAACCGGGACATAGCAAAGCTCCAACGTCTTCAGGTGAGATCCTCCGTCTGACGTGTTTTAGGATGCAAGAGACGTTCTGATTATTGATTACCTGCAACGTGAAACCACCATAACAAGAAAATATAAATCCGTCTCACAAACAAGAATTTGTGGCGCGAGCAAGGGAAAACACCGAAGAATATTGATTCCTTCTATCGCCCTTTTTGCTTCATTCATAAAATCCTCAATGTTTTCAGCGGAATATTTATGGTGCCCTCCATCAATGTTATGGTTTTCCATTGTTTTACCGCATTCTAATTAATGATTCGATATATAAAGGATGTCTCATCGGGTGAGAGTGGAACAGGTTGGTTCATGCATTTTGCCACTATACAGGATGGCCCACTCAATTACTCCAGCCGACAAATTTTCGTAGATAACTCGAAAAATTTGAAGTTTCTAAGGTTTTCCGTTCGAGAGTTACCGTGGTCACAGCTGGCCAGACAGAATTGGATTTAACCACGGATTCTTGATCATCAAGTCGATTGAGACAGTTCTCGGATCAAATTAAATACAGACGTCGTGAAGAAATGATATAGCTCTCTTTTAAGTAGAACGAGCGCTCGAAAAAGTGTTTTGTACGATGTAGGAAATATACAGGGTGTATTTTAAGGTGAGGCTTTTGTTTTGACAGGTGATAGAGCTCATCAAAATGAGTCATTTTACTGAAAATTTCTTAAATGAAATGCATATGGCAAAATGATCTGTTCCAAGCAATAGAATTTTTTTTGCAAATTTGTTAGATGAGAAGACAAAAAACAAGAGATGTTGATATCTACGGAGGAGCAGGTGAGGAAGCAGGTTCGGACTGAGGCATTTTCAGATTCACCTAGAAACATAATTCATGAACTAATTTTTTTGGTAAAATGACTCATTTTGATGAGTTCTACCATCTGTCGAAAGAAAAGCCTCACCTTGAAATACACCCTTTATAAGTGGTTGAAGAAATAAATGTGTTGATTTTACTCAATAGCTACCTCAGTTTATATTGGTCGTAAAAAACGTTTACATGGGCAAATTTTTAGTTTTTTAATGGGCATTCAGAATTCAGTACTAAGAAATGCATAAAAGCATCGTAAACCTGAAAATTTTATTATAACACCCTGTATTTTATTTTCCTAATCGGTAGAGCTTTTTCTTCTGATTCCAAAAATATAAATGTAGGTTATTTTCGGCAGTTTTCTGAAAATATAAAATTGACAACCTCAATAATAATCCAGAAATGGTAAAGTAAACCCTCAAAAACTCAATAAAAGATATCGACTGTGTGTAGAAGTGAATGGGGTCATTTTGAACACTTAATTCAATTTTTAGTTAGTAAATGAATAAAATAAATATCAGTTGTTTTATTATCCACGGTGATGCAGCTGCCTTACATTTAGACGACAAAACCTATATATTCAGAAAACTACCGAAAATAACCATATAAAGTATTTTTGAAATCAGAAGAAAAAGCTCTATCCATTAGGAAAATAAAATACCCTGTAAACCATTAAAAAAATTACAGTTCTTATAAAATTTGTAGGTTTACGATGCTATTATGCATTTCTCAGTAATGAATTCTGAATGCCCATAAAAAAATACTACAAATTCGCCAATTCAAACGTTTCTGTACGACCAGTATTAACTGAGATAGCTATTGAGTAAAATATAAACAATCACCCGGTACAAGTCGAAGAGCTTGTATGTAGTTCTTTGAGAAAGTTGCATTTGAAAAAAATAATTAAGATATTAAAAACTAGTTTTTAATAAAAAAAAGTCTCATTTCAATGAAAAAAGATCTACCAGATTGTGCTTGAAGTTTGACGCAGTTCTAGGGTGAATCGTTTCCAATCAGCCATCCTGTTTACAGTGAAAACTAAACAGGGTGGACAAACAAACATTTTCTGTATCTTCTGGGAATGTTAGATAGATCATTACTTAAACCATGCTAGAATTATTAAATTGAAACGACTGCTCCAGTGTGGTATAAAATCATTAATTCATTACCTTCCACAAGCAAATTAAGGGTTAACTTAGACGGAGAGTATATATTTTCTGCGAAAGAAAAATATGTTTTTGTGAATTCGGTATATTTTCAAACCTAAGTGTCCTTTCCAAAGTTTCGCTCGCACTGTATAAATATGATAATATGATGAAATAATACGTTTCCATGAAACCGCAGAATGAAGAATCCAATTCAGTATTCCGACAATTAGGGGTGCACACGAATTAGGTCATGTAATACACAGGCATCTTGAATATTACCTGCCACTGAGGCTTAAACCCCAGCATAAGCTCGTACCGTATTATCATCATAAAGTGTATCTCTAGGTCGGAATATCTATTAATAGGCCGACATGTCATTGCACGGAAACTAGAGCACAAAATTCACCCTGTTTGGGTGACGCTCCCGCAGTTTACTAACTACCACTCTGCCATTAAAAGGTTACGCTGCCATGGAAAAACTCCAACGGCTCCCTAATGAGAGAGCATTCATTTGAAAATTACAGTCAAATATTCAAGTGCGGCGGCATAAAAAGGGGCGAACTGGCGTCGGATCCTGAAAATGATGAATATCCAATAATACGAAACGTCATTCCCACGACTTTACACTCAGGCATCAATAAATAAACAGGGTAGTGAGGAACCCCATTCGTACATCCAGAGTTGAATGGAAACCCCTAAATATTTCTGGTGAAATTCTCCCTTGTCTACTCTTGTTTCCCATATATCTTCCTGGATAACCTCACGAAAGTATAGCTTTCTGATGGTTTCATTTCCTGTCCTCCTTTTTCTCCGCGAAATGGAGTAAAACGAAAATTAAATTTCCAGAGATGAGGTGAATATACTCCCACATGAATTCGGGACAGCAGGAATACGCGTTTTCAGTTCGCCACTCGAGTGGAATGACACGAGAATTGGAAAATTGAAGCCGATAACGTTATCGTTTTTTACGAATTCCTCGGTTATCGTGCAGAAGGAACTTCCAAAACTAGAGATGCATTATTAAATGGGATTAAAGTGAAAATCGGAAGGATAGTGTGGCGAGGTGTCTAAATTTAGCTACAATTACATATGAATGAAGCACATGGATGCGTGAACGTGAGAGGTAAATAAAAGGTTCAATTGACATCCAAAAAGTTAAAGGGGTGGTCATACCATCTGGCAGAGACAGGAAGATGTGTAAGAGAAGAGTGACCGCCAGTGCCCTGGTACCACAGAAGAATTGGCATTGTTGATGCATGCTCCTGTCCATGGATAAGAAGTCTTCGGCTGGAGAGCTCGCGCTAGTGCTGTGTGTGTTCGAACGTTCCCCAATCGGAAGTGCAGTCCGAAGTCTTATTCCGATTTGAGGCTGGAGTTTATTATTGAAAACATTAGGCACAATAATTTCGAAATTCGGCTGGCTCTCAACGTGTATAAATCGCGATAGGAATCAAATTCGAAAAGCTTTTGTTTTGAGTGATCGAACAACTGAGGGACCGACGAAATAATTCCGGTTACTTATTTCATTTTAGTGGCAAGTCGTGCTTACTGTGCACATTTATATACTACAGTCATTACGTGTAAGCTCCGAGAAATGCTACTGCGCTACCGCGAGCTCACTACCCGTTTTGAAGCGGTAAAATTTTGTGCTGTCACATGAACCGCGCGCTACAAGAGAAATCGTCCGAATCCTGCTCCTGTTTTCCTTTCGCCACGCACTCTCTCCCTCCCGCTCCTTTGTCCGGATCACGTGTGTCCTAGCTTTGTGCTCCACAGGACCCGTAGATCAATGAGAGTCGGCGCATGAGCCCTTTCTTGCCGCATCGCGCGAGCCCTTCGAATCCTGTTTTCTTTCTTCCTAGTCTCTTCCTGCATCCTAATTGATATTCTGGATATCATCCATAGCTAATAGCAATTCCCCCCACTTAAACCAGATTAATTGATGTATCTCTATCCTGGCAACTTCAATTTTTCCGCTTTTCTGCTTAATATCACTTCTTACCCTTTGACCTCACGTTCCATTCTTGTTCTCGATCCCCACTCTCCTGTTTCATCCACGCTCCCTGTGCCACATTCGGTTGGTGGATATTCTCCCCTCCAACCCCTTACGCTCTTAATCCAATTCTTCGAAATTAGCACAAGTTATTCAGTTTGAGCCATGGCAGATACGTCAAAATCAACAAATTTCGATTGCGCTCCTATAATTCAATTGACAAAACGAATCCTTTACTGATTCAAAATCACATCTCTGACAGTGATCGATAATACGATCTTCATAAAATTAATTTTTTTTTTAATAACAGATAATATGATATTCTTGAAGAATATATTCATTTATGAGATCAGGCATAATATGAAGATTGGATACGATCAAAGAGACGCGAGTTATGACACATTGAAATTTGAAAATATAGCATTTCGCAGGTAAACTATGATAGATAGGGCTTTGGATTGTTTTTTATTCAATTCAGCGTCCTCGAAAACCTATATTTTGATACCAAACTTGTCCATATAGTACATCTGTAAGTAGAATTTTTTTGTTTTATTTTTCCCGAATTTCATTTTCGAGTTTTGTTCAGAAGCTCAGAGCGCTCGTAGTATGGGTGGTATCGATCAACCAAATGGGTTTTCCGAATGATTCGAATGCATTGAAGATCTAACATATCGAATAGCACCTTTAGATCTTCCAGGGATTTCGTGGTGTAGAGAAATATAGGGTTTTTGGGGAGTCTTACCTCTTAGTCATTTTTGACCCAAAAGGTTGGAATTTTCGAACCCGATTTTATTGCATTTATTGATACTTTGGACAATGCTGATTATCAATATACAAATGGAAATTGGATACCATCGATGGAACGGGAGTTACGACGCTTTTAAATTTCCATTTTTTGAAAAAATACCATTTCGCAGGTGAAAATCTAAACCATGAGAGATAGAGCCTTGGATTATGGTTTATTGAATCGAGCGTCCTCGAAAACCTATAATTTGATACCAAATAGCCCATATAGTCTGTCTTTGAGTAAGATATATCTTGATTTATGTTTTCGAAAATTCATTTTCGAGTTTTGTTCAGAAGCTCGGAGCACTCGAAGTATGGGTGATATCGATTAGCCAAATGGGTTTTCTCAATGGTTCGAATGGATTGTAGATGATCCATATAAAATAACATCTTCAGATTTCCTAGCGATTGCGTGATGCTTACTAATATAGCGTTTTTGGGGGGTCTTACCCCTTAGTCATTTTTCACCAAAAAAGTTGGAATTTTCGAACCCGATTTTATTGCATTTATTTATACTTTGGACAATGCTGATTATCAATATATGAATGGAAATTGGCTACCATCGATGGAACGGGAGTTACGACGCTTTGAAATTTCCATTTTTTGAAAAAATACCATTTCGCAGGTGAAAATCTAAACCATGAGAGATAGAGCCTTGGATTATGGTTTATTGAATCGAGCGTCCTCGAAAACCTATAATTTGATACCAAATAGCCCATATAGTCTGTCTTTGAGTAAGATATATCTTGATTTATGTTTTCGAAAATTCATTTTCGAGTTTTGTTCAGAAGCTCGGAGCACTCGAAGTATGGGTGATATCGATTAGCCAAATGGGTTTTCTCAATGGTTCGAATGGATTGTAGATGATCCATATAAAATAACATCTTCAGATTTCCTAGCGATTGCGTGATGCTTACTAATATAGCGTTTTTGGGGGGTCTTACCCCTTAGTCATTTTTCACCAAAAAAGTTGGAATTTTCGAACCCGATTTTATTGCATTTATTGATACTTTGGACAATGCTGATTATCAATATACAAATGGAAATTGGCTACCATCGATGGAACGGGAGTTACGACGCTTTGAAATTTCCATTTTTTGAAAAAATACCATTTCGCAGGTGAAAATCTAAACCATGAGAGATAGAGCCTTGGATTATGGTTTATTGAATCGAGCGTCCTCGAAAACCTATAATTTGATACCAAACATGCCCATATAGTCTGTCTTTGAGTAAGATATATCTTGATTTATGTTTTCGAAAATTCATTTTCGAGTTTTGTTCAGAAGCTCGGAGCACTCGAAGTATGGGTGATATCGATTAGCCAAATGGGTTTTCTCAATGGTTCGAATGGATTGTAGATGATCCATATAAAATAACATCTTCAGATTTCCTAGCGATTGCGTGATGCTTACTAATATGGCGTTTTTGGGGGGTCTTACCCCTTAGTCATTTTTCACCAAAAAAGTTGGAATTTTCGAACCCGATTTTATTGCATTTATTTATACTTTGGACAATGCTGATTATCAATATATAAATGGAAATTGGCTACCATCGATGGAACGGGAGTTACGACGCTTTGAAATTTCCATTTTTTGAAAAAATTACATTTCGCAGGTGAAAATCTAAACCATGAGAGATAGAGCCTTGGATTATGGTTTATTGAATCGAGCGTCCTCGAAAACCTATAATTTGATACCAAACATGCCCATATAGTCTGTCTTTGAGTAAGATATATCTTGATTTATGTTTTCGAAAATTCATTTTCGAGTTTTGTTCAGAAGCTCGGAGCACTCGAAGTATGGGTGATATCGATTAGCCAAATGGGTTTTCTCAATGGTTCGAATGGATTGTAGATGATCCATATAAAATAACATCTTCAGATTTCCTAGCGATTGCGTGATGCTTACTAATATAGCGTTTTTGGGGGGTCTTACCCCTTAGTCATTTTTCACCAAAAAAGTTGGAATTTTCGAACCCGATTTTATTGCATTTATTGATACTTTGGACAATGCTGATTATCAATATACAAATGGAAATTGGCTACCATCGATGGAACGGGAGTTACGACGCTTTGAAATTTCCATTTTTTGAAAAAATACCATTTCGCAGGTGAAAATCTAAACCATGAGAGATAGAGCCTTGGATTATGGTTTATTGAATCGAGCGTCCTCGAAAACCTATAATTTGATACCAAACATGCCCATATAGTCTGTCTTTGAGTAAGATATATCTTGATTTATGTTTTCGAAAATTCATTTTCGAGTTTTGTTCAGAAGCTCGGAGCACTCGAAGTATGGGTGATATCGATTAGCCAAATGGGTTTTCTCAATGGTTCGAATGGATTGTAGATGATCCATATAAAATAACATCTTCAGATTTCCTAGCGATTGCGTGATGCTTACTAATATAGCGTTTTTGGGGGGTCTTACCCCTTAGTCATTTTTCACCAAAAAAGTTGGAATTTTCGAACCCGATTTTATTGCATTTATTGATACTTTGGACAATGCTGATTATCAATATACAAATGGAAATTGGCTACCATCGATGGAACAGGAGTTACGACGCTTTGAAATTTCCATTTTTTGAAAAAATACCATTTCGCAGGTGAAAATCTAAACCATGAGAGATAGAGCTTTGGATTATGGTTTATTGAATCGAGCGTCCTCGAAAACCTATAATTTGATACCAAACATGCCCATATAGTCTGTCTTTGAGTAAGATATATCTTGATTTATGTTTTCGAAAATTCATTTTCGAGTTTTGTTCAGAAGCTCGGAGCACTCGAAGTATGGGTGATATCGATTAGCCAAATGGGTTTTCTCAATGGTTCGAATGGATTGTAGATGATCCATATAGAATAACATCTTCAGATTTCCCAGGGATTGCGTTTTTGGGAGGTCTTACCCCTTAGTCATTTTTCGCTGGTGAAAATCTAAACCATGACAGATAGGGCCTTGGATAATTTTTCATTTGATTCAACCTATAATTTGATATCAAACTTGTCCATATAGGCCTTCCTTGAGTCGAATTTTAATTGTTTTATTTTTTCCAAATTTCATTTTCGAGTTTTGTTCAGGAGCTCAGAGCGCTCGAAGTATAGAGGTGGTATCGATCAACCAAATGGGTTTTCCGAATGATTCGAATGCATTGAAGATCTACCATATCGAATAGCACCTTTAGATCTTCCAGGGATTTCGTGGTGTAGAGAAATATAGGGTTTTTGGGGAGTCTTACCCCTTAGTCATTTTTGACCCAAAAAGTTGGAATTTTCGAACCCAAAGGTGAAAATCTTAACCATGATAGATAAGGCCTTGGATTATTTTTCACTCAATTCAGCGTCCTCGAAAACCTATACTTTGATACCCAACTTGTCAATATAGTTCTTCTTTTCCCTCATTCAAATTCAATTGACCTGCTATACATACGCAACCTCGAGATCTTTCGTGGTTCATTCGAAATGAACAGGAAGGTTACAACGCCTTTCTACCCCCTTCATTTATGCCAAATGGATGTTCAATAAATGAGGTCACCAACCTTAAAATATAACAATTTATATGCAAATTTTGACGGGAGGAGAACACCAATTAATCGAATAAAGCTCTTTGTACTGAAGTCTTATGCCCCGTCTTCAATCGTTTTGTTGAGGATTCGATTTCCATGAATACCAATTTCCGTTCGAAATTGCCATTACTAATACTAATATCTAGTGCATACTGATGAAACGACGTGAATTGAGAAACTTCTTTTTCAGTTTGCCATCCTTCTGTTTGTTTAACCGACTGTTAATTCAGAAATTTATAAAAATTTCAAATTCACTTTTCTCTTTTTCTTCAAGAAACCTAATCATATCAACCTGAGAATGCCTAAGGATCATATCAAGGACTTGAGGAGAACTTGTACATTTCAAAAGGTCGATAGTTCAAATTAATCTCCAGAAAAGTGGATGGTACAGTTGTAATTGATCCAGAGGAGTTGAAACAAACAGAAAGTTCAACCACCAAATCCGCCAGCACGGTTTGTCAGGCGTTTTCGTTTCACTGGGCTGAAGCGGGCTCATATAATGTAATGCTAGGGTACCCGCCACTATCCCTTCCGAAATGGAAGTGGTAATTATTTGGACTTTCCACACAAAGTCGCCAGTCTGTGAATCGGAATACGACCCACTGGATTAACAACGATGCAGGGTATTTTATGGCCATGTTGGTATAACGTTGAATTATTGCATCCTAAACGAAAAACGACAATAATTACAACACGAAAGATCCGAATAGTTCGACACAATGGAGGAATCCGTCTTCTTCTTGTTCGGCGCCCATGGTCAGCCGAACGTAGGCCTTATGGCCCATTGTTCATACCGCATTTATGCAATACTGAAGAGACTCAGACCCGAAGGCACGCCCGACTAGAATCCTGCACCAACGGCACAAGGAACACTCAGTGAGAAATCCTTAATTCACTTCCTCGATAAAGATTCCTGATAGTAACTTGGAGAGTGCCGCTTGCACCAACAGCACTGCTGTGCTGTCTGTGAAACATAGTAGAAGGAGTGTCAAGTTTTGTATCTCCTATTGCTGTAATCCTGCCTCACAGTGGTCCTTTTCAAGGTCACAGACAGGTTGAAATCCAACGGTTATAACCTTTGATGCACTTTTCGCAAGTGCATCAACCTTCTCATAACATAACCGTCAATGCCACAGTGACATGGCACCCAAAGGAGTCATTTTGTTGCTTTTGGCCAGTTGCTCCATGGTATTGAGGCATTTTATGGTGAGTACTGAACACTGGCGGTCAGATTCCAGAGCACTTGAGCTCTTGAACGCACGCATAGATATTATAAGTATTAATTTGAAGGAAAGATTATAGCGGCATGCAGACAATTTTTTGAAATTCCGGAAAAAGTCACACACCGTGCAGGAATTGAACCTGCGTCTCCTACTTTCCGGGTACGGTGCTCTTACCAACTGAGCTAACTGTGTGTATGATACTTTTCCCGGAATTCAATATCATGAGGTTCACCTCAGTAGGAGACGCAGGTTCAATTCCTGCACGGTGTGTGACTTTTTCCGGAATTTCAAAAAATTGTCTGCATGCCGCTATAATCTTTCCTTCAAATTCAATACACAGACGATAAAATCATTCATTATAAGTATTAATTTGGACTAAATTCATA
This sequence comes from Adalia bipunctata, assembly GCA_910592335.1. NCBI lineage: Eukaryota > Metazoa > Arthropoda > Insecta > Coleoptera > Coccinellidae > Adalia > Adalia bipunctata. The sequence goes on from OU342957.1 coordinate 3,993,846, forward strand.
TGTGAATAAAAATATGGGTCACCTAAAGCCCTGACGAGAAGTCAGGAGCTTTTAGGCGCTTGTTCATTCACTTTGCAGGTAGATTTGCATTTGCCAGTGCGAGAAAGCAATTGTATATACTCCTACTCCATTCACTTTTATAATGTATCCCGGTTTGCCATGACTTAGGTTTATCAAGTTTTTTTCACTTAAAAGTGACGCAGGTTGGTACTCGTGAATTGCCAAATAATTCTCATTCTCTTTCTTAACTTTGTAAATGGAGTTAGTTCTTTTAAGGTTTGACAGTGACACAGGTTTCGTAGTACTACTACATTCTCATACTGGAGCATTTCAAGTTGTCCAAAAAGTTATTTGAATGTCTTCTGTATGCTTATTTCTTGAGAATTTTGGTAAGTGGGGAATGCCATAGGTCCGTCTGTTCGTTTAGAAGTTTTTCTGTCGGGTTATTCGAGTACTTTTATTCTTTTTTCGAATGAACTATCACAAAGTAGGGGACTTTTCTGTCCATTATTTTCCAATAAAATTTCAACACACGATTCTTGATTTCCGTATAAGGAAATAGCAAAACTGAATCTTCCAACCATGTTTATTTACGTGAAATATTTATTGTATTAACAGGGAATGTTTCTTCAACATTCTCCAGGTCTTTGGAATTATTGAATTCACATAATATTTTCTCAAATTCATTATTATCCCAAAGTAAATAAACATTTCGATAAATACGTAATTACTACGACTTCTATGTATGAAGGACAATGTTGCTGACAGGAAAACGACTATAACCAAACATTCTCAAAATATACACGGTGAAATGTGTCAGAATTTCATGGCCAACCGGGATACATTATAATAGTGAATGGAGACATTTTTTTCTGTTTGTCACACGAATGATATATAAAGTCAGATCAATATATTTCTGTAGATTCTGATATTTTGTGTGTGTTATTTCCTTCAAAAAAATTTCACAGCACATACAGCACTTTTCAGCAGAGTCAAAATGAACATAACATGACCAAAACTGAAATTTGAACGCAATTCAACCATCGGCTCATCATGAAACCCCTTATAGGTGAAGTATAACCCTTTATATGCGTTAAAAATCGCTAATAACGGGGCAGTTCCAAAATACGTTAAATACCGCTATTGTCTGCAAATTCCCTCGTATTTTCGGAAGCACCAATGCTGACCCAGACCGAACGCAATGCACTTATCCCATATTCTAGAATCCTGGAGGATAATACACGTGTTCGAACATGTTTTGTTGTTCCCGCTAACTCCTTTGTCTTGTATAAAACACCTATAACCAAGCGGATCCGTTAATGGCGGAAATCGATTGTCTCGAAAAAGATATTTCACATTTCATCTATCTTAGCCTATGGCTGTTTTGCTGTCGACTCTAAAGCGAACTTCGAAGTGGTTTCGCTGCAGGAATTGATTCGTTTGTGTTCGAGTCATCCATTCCGCCTGCGGTTATCATTAAAGCTTACCGAGTCCGGGCCAGATTTCGCTATGCATTCGCGAAAAATATGGACACAAGAGATGGGATAATTGAAGAATATTGTGATGGGAAACTGCTTCCGCGCTAGGATTTTCGATTCGTGGAAGGAAAACTTGAAGTTTCACGAGAATTCTAACGTATTCCATTGCAAATATAATGATTGTATCGGTGAATTCAAGCATTTTTGTGATTGAGAAGTGACTCATAATGATAGGAATTTATTTTGTATTGAATGCTGAAAATACAGATCATTATAGAATTTCCGGAATCTCAATGAAACAGGCATGTTTCTACTTGATTTGGCAATCATGTGACCATATCTTTCCACACTCGAAAAAATTTCAACACTCGATTCTTGATTTTCGTATGAGAAAATAGCATAAGTGAATCTTCCAACCATGTTTACATACGTGAAATAAATCTACAGAGGAAAAAGTTTCTTCAACATTCGTCAGGTCTTTAGATTTATTGAATTCACATGATATTTTCTTGAATTCATTATTTTCTCAAAGTTAATAAACTTTTTGATAAAAACGTAATTACAACTTCTACAAGTAATTTTCATTCTTTCAACAAAAGTACCCTATAGAGGTTCTGATAATCAGTGGAGATTAAGCCACAAAAATAAACTCTTCTAGACGTTTTTGTTTTATTTATTCTACAGTGTGTTCGGTTGAGGAACCGACAAAAATTTTCTGTGTATTGGTAGGATTAATTGTAATATTTTATTCAAATAAACTTTTGTCCTAAGTGTAATAGTTTTTGAAATAGAATTTTTTTTTGTTTTAGTTCGAATTTTTCAAAATTTCTACAAAAACCTCTACGACTATTTTGTTTGCAGCTGTATGTGCGTCAAACTTTTTGTATTCTATTCTGCAATGTATTGCCTTACAGGATAAATCATTGCTTCAGTTATAGAGTACCGAAAAATTTAGTTTTATAACTTCAAATTCCCAAAAATAATTTCGAACAGTAAAAATCAAAACTTTTTTATTTCTCAGAAAAAAACCAAAAGCGGCAGTGGGCTTTGTTTTCATTTGAAGAGTTCTATGGTTCATCCTCTTTCTATTGATATGCCCATTAGGGCACAAAATTATTTCTTTAATAGTCAGACTGCGTCAACTGGTAGTAAATGACAAATTCCTTTTTTTTATTTATTTTTAAACTCTTTTTCATACTTATTAATATCATTATTATTACAAATCTTGCTCAAATTCACGTTCATTCCTCATACAGGCTCGACATCTTTTTCTTATCTCTACTGTAGTTACTTACTCTATCTCAAAAACTATAACACTTAGGACAAAAGTTTATTCGAATAAAATGTTACAATTTTTCCACGCACAAAAGAATTTCAACACTCGATTCTTGATTTCCGTGAAAGAAAATAGCATAAGTGAATCTTCCAACCATGTTTACATACGTGAAATGAATCCAGAGAGGAAAAAGTTTCTTCAACATTCGTCAGGTCTTTGGATTTATTGAATTCACATAATATTTTCTCGAATTCATTATTTTCTCAAAGTCAATAAACTTTTTGATAAAAACGTAATTACAACGACCTCCATGGGCGCCCGCAGAAACCCGCAGAAATTTTTCTCAGGGGCGGCAAAAAAAAATTTGACAGTGATATTGAGAAATCGCGCTGAAAAACGATAAGGCCATCAAAATTCCCCCCCTGCAGGCGCCAATGAAGACCTCTATATAGAAAGCACAACGATTTAGGTTTATCAAGTTTTTTACTTAAAATTGACGCAGGTTGGTACTCGAGAAATGTAAAATAATTCTCAGAGGCGTTGTCAATGCTAATTTCTTTTTACTCTTTTTCAAAATTGTAAATGGTGTTAGTTCTTTTAAGGTTTAACTGTGACTCAGGTTTCGTATTATCTTCATACTGGAGTATTTCAAGTTGTGCTAAAAAGTATTCTGTAGGCTTATTTCTTGAGAATTTTGGAAAGTGGGGAATTCTATAGGTCCTTCTGTTCGTTTAGAAGTTTTTCTGTCGGGCTATTCGAGTACTTTCATTTTTTTTCGAATGAACTATCACAAAGTAACGGACTATTTTGTCCATTATTTTTCAGTAAAATTCAAGCACTCGATTCTTGATTTTCGTACAAGGAAATAGCATAACTGAATCTTCCAACCATATTTGTATACGTGAAATATTTCCAGTATTAAAAGAGAAAAAAGTTTCCTCAACATTCGCTAGGTCTTTGGAATTATTGAATTCACATAATATTTTCCCAAAATCATTATTTTCCCAAAGTGAATAAACACTTCGATGAATACGCAATTAGGTACTACGACCTCTATTGTAGATAGGACAATGTTGCGTAGTTATCTGACAGAAAAATTACTATAACCTAACATTTTCGAAATATAGACGGTGAAATGTTTCAGAATTTCATGACCAACCGAGATATTTTTTAAGATTGAATGGAATACCACTCAAATCTATATCACAGGAGACTTGCATTTATTTTCCTCGTTGACTGGACAAAAATAGATTTCTCAGAAACGCCCAGTGAAAGATATACACAGAAAATATTCCAATATATCGCCCACGTGCAAGTTCTTGGAAAGTAAAAAAAAACTGAATTTATAAATGGAAATGTTCGAGATGCTGCTAGATTCCCAGATATGGATGGTGACAAACAGGATCATTTCTGATTCTTACTGCTGGAAAAAATGAAAAGCGAGCAAAAAACGCAAAGGGAAAATCTGAGAGCTGACAGATGCACAATGTGGGTACGATGCTCGCGAAATATTGCATCGAGCACCGATTCAGGAATAGTGAACTCTTCATCTCCCACTCGATATTGTTCAAAGCAACGCGAACCTTATAGTTGTCATATCGAATGCAAAAAACCTGCTTTGGGATGTGAACGATTATCGATATGACAGAATGAACGTCCAGTTCTAATATTGGTCTTTTTGAACAATACGTACGTCAATAACACTGACGCTCTTTGACCACTAAATACCCTGCGTGGTGCACAAAGCTCTTTCAGCTGAGGAATTCTGAAAGTGACAGTACACGTGCATCGAATAAAGGTTATGGTCTAAACACACTGTTCATTTCAGGGAGTGCGAATCAAAGATAATTTTCCCCTCAAGTAAGCACGATAACTCGATATTTTCACACATCAGTTCTTACGTTTTCGGACAAATTAACGCTCGCTTGATCCCGTCCTAAGAAATCACTTTTCCTGTCGAGGATCGGTAAACAAAATTTCCCAATCGGAAAATCTATCTGTGGGAAAGTAGCATTGAAATTGACATTGTCCTTGAATCTCGACTTAGACAGAAAAAGAACGAACATAATTCGCGTCCCGTAAATTATTTTCAGGTTTATTTCATTATTTATATGATTCTTTCGGATTTCCAAGAAGATCTGCACTTAGGATTTCCCGAAAACTGTGGGTAGACTTCTACAAGTAATTTTCATTCTTTCAACAAAAGTACCCTATAGAGGTTCTGATAATCAGTGGAGATTAAGCCACAAAAATAAACTTTTCTAGACGTTTTTGTTTTATTTATTCTAGAGGGTGTTCGGTAGAGACAAAACCGACAAAAATTTTCTGTGTATTGGTAGGATTAATTGTAACATTTTATTCAAATAAACTTTTGTCCTAAGTGTAATAGTTTTTGAAATAGAATTTTTTTTCGGTTTTAGTTCGAATATTTCAAAATTTCTACAAAAACCTCTACGACTATTTTGTTTGCAGCTGTATGTGCGTCAAACTTGTTGTATTCTATTCTGTAATGTATTGCCTTACAGGATGAATTATTCCTTCAGTCATAGAGAACCGAAAAATTTAGTTATAAGACTTCAAATTCCCAAAAATAATTTCGGACAGTAAAACTCAAAACTTTTTCATTTTTCAGAAAAAAAAACCAAAAGCGGCAGTGGGCTTTGTTTTCATTTGAAGAGTTCTATGGTTCATCCTCTTTCTAATGTTATGCCCATTAGGGCACAAAATTATTTCTTTAATAGTCAGAATGCGTCAACTGGTAGTAAATGAAAAGTTCTTTTTTTTTAATTTATTTTTTAAACTCTTTTTCATACTTATTAATATCATTATTATTACAAATCTTGCTCAAATTGAGCACCTCCATTCCTTATACAGGCTCGACATTTTTTTCTTATCTCTACTGTAGTTACTTACTCTATCTCAAAAACTATAACACTCAGGACAAGAGTTTATTTGAATAAAATGTTACAATTAATCCTACCAATACACAGAAAAATTTTGTCGGTTCCTCTACCGAACACCCTGTATAATTAATTTCAGAGTATTGTTTGGTAGCTCAGTCCACTCGAGGTATAGCTGTTATCGAACCTCAAAAAGGCTTTTAGTAATATTTGGAATGGTTTGAATAAATGGACAAAGAGTTAACGACATGCAGACAATATTTTTAAATTCCCGGAAGAAGTTACACACCGAGCAGGAATCGATCCTGCGTCCCCCTGTTTTCCGGACTGGTTGCCCTACCTCTAAGCTACCGATTTGTGTGTTTGGGAATTCCGGTAGCTTAGAGGTGGAGTAACCAGTCCGGCAAACAGGGGGACGCAGGTTCGATTCCTGCTCGGTATGTCTTTTTTCCGGAATTTCAAAAAATTGTCTGTATGCCATTAACTCTTTCTCTGATTATTATCACAGACGTTGAACCCATTCATATATTAATTCTCGGTTAGATTAACTTTCAATTTTGGAAAAAATTCATCCGAGAGGTGAAAATCCCAACTATGACAGATACGACTTGGGGTTAGGTCTAAATCAGAGGAATGTTATTTTTATAATTGAAAGTAAACATGAAATTGAATGCCATGCTCCCGAATTCCAGATGAAATTTTCAATTATATTCAGATTCCATACGGACATTATATGGCTTCCGAACAAAGACGCAGTCGCCTCATTAATACTTCATGAATGAAATATTGCCAGTAATCCCTGTTTCAACGGCAGATTGAACAATTCGGTAGATCATGCCAGAATTCCAGGTAGTGTATCGATTCAGTGTTATCAGGAGGCCGAATTCATCGCGATCGCTAAATTGCTATCATTTAAATCGTATCGGAATAGATCAACCGGATTTTTGCTATATTGCAGCATTCTGTCCCTGAATACACGCAGATTCCATCAATACCTTTATGAATGATTTCGTTGAAACATCCGTGAATGGGGTAAATGAGATATTTCTGAAATCGAATCACCAACCTTCTTAGGGTATTGCTATCTTGCCCTAAAATCGAGCCCACATTGAGCAAGCCGAAGATATTCTACAAACTACAGAGATGAAACTGTGGTAGAATATAGAGCTTTTTTCCTCTTCGGAGAAAAAATTACAAGAGGAGTCTGCGGTGGTGAGATCAGGAGAAAAAAATAAAACTAGGAAAAAAATTGTTTCCCTATAAAATTCTCAAACTTTAAAAATCCATAGCTGTGTCTGTCTGTCTTGGTGCATTATAGAGTTCGTAATCCTCTTCAGAATGAAAATTACCAACGGAGTCTGCGATGGTTAGACTAGGAGAAAAAAAAATAAAACTAGAAAAACATTTTTTTTTCTTGAAATCACTGACTTTGAAAATTCGTAGCTGTCCCTCTGGGCGAGCTAAAAAATGAAATTCTGGTGGAATATAGAGCTTTTATTCCTCTACGAAGGAAAAATTACAAACGGAGTTTGCGGTGGTGAGATTAGGAGAATAAAAAATAAAACCGGAAAATAAGTTTTTTTTCTCAAATTTACAAATTTTTAAAATATGTTGCTGTGTCTGTGGGCAAGCCACTGTAATGAAATTATGGTGCTATATAAAGCTTTCATTCCTCTTCAGAACAAAAAAATTACCAAGGGAAATTCGCGGTTGTAAGATCAGGAGAAAAATATCAAAACTAGAAAAATAATTGTTTTTCTTGAATTCACAAACTTTGAAAATTCGTAGCTGCCCCTGTGAGCAAGCTACAGGGATGATCTGGTAGAATGTGGAGCCTTCATTCCTCTTCAGAAAAAAATTAATAGAGGAGTCTGCGGTTGAAAGATCAGGAGAAAAAATTTTTTTTTCGCTCAATTCACAAATTTTGAAAATTTGTAGCTGTGTCTGAGGGTAGGTTAGAGAAATGAAATTCAGGTGGAATATGGAGCATTTATGATAATTTGAAGGTGAGTCTGCGATATCAGGAGAAAAAACAAATAAACCTAGAAAAAAATTTTTTTTGGTCAGTTCACGAACTTTCAAAATTGGTAGCTACTTTTGTGGGCCTGCTATAGTGATGAAATTCTGGCGTAGTAGAGACCTTTTATTCCTCTTGTTGTAGAATATCTTTGGAGCAAGAACTACCATTTAGGCATAAGGGATACAGACCTATACCCCATTCACTTTTATAATGTATCCCGTTGACCAAGATTCAGGTTTATCAAGTTTTTTTACTTAAAACAGAGGAAGGTTGGTACTCGTTAAATGTCAAATGATTCTCAGAGACGTTGCTAAAGCTAATTCCTATTTACTGTTTTTTAAAATTTTGAATGGAGTTAGTTATTTTGAGGTTTAACTTTGACACAGATTTCGTAGTACTATAATAATAATAATAATACCAGTTTATTTCACAATAATTGCTTAGTACAATGAAAGGAAATACGTCAGTTAATAACTAATCCACATTTTCATACTGGAATATTTCGAGTTGTGCAAAATGGTATTCAAATATCTTCTTTGGGCTTATTTCCTGAGAATATTGAAAAATGGGGAATTCCAAAGGTCGTCTGTTCGTTCAAAAGTTTTTCTGTTGGGTTATTCGAGTACTTTTATATACGCGAAATATTTTCAGTATCAACAGAGAAAAAAGTTTCTTCAACATTCGCCAGGTCTTTGGAATTATTGAATTCACATAATTCTTTCTCAAATTCATTATTTTCCCAAAGTAAATAAACATTTCGATAAATACGTAATTACTACGACTTCTATGTAGAAAGTTGCTTATTAATCTGACAGGAAAGTGACTATGACCTAACATTTTCAAAATATACACGGTGAAATGTATCAGGATGTCATTGCCAACGGAGATACTTTATAAATGTGAATGGAGTATATAGGTATATATACAGGGTGGCCATTTGAAAACGAAACAGACGAGATTACAGACGAAATACATTTTTTCGATAGAAATGCTCGGACAAGTCGATTTCTGTTTCGAGGGGGACAACTTAAGATGTAGGTTACGGACGCATAGCGCTTCAACCCTTGCTACTACAACCCTCACCCCCAATTTTTGAATAGGGAAGATGGGGTGAGTGATACCTCATTTGAAAGGTATTTTTATACTGATTTCAGCACAGTTATTGTTTTTTCATTTTATGCATTAGTTCTCGAAATATTCTTAACTAAGTACAGTACAACTTCAGTAGTTCGGACACTCGCTAGCCCGGGCACTCCAGTAATTCGGGCACTGCTTTGATTCGGGCAGTTTGAAATTTTCACCTCTGAAATCCGGACGCGAGAACATTCATATGCAAAACAGTATAATTTTCTTGTCTGAACTTGTACAAAACAGTTGTAGGACGGGTTGAAAACGTCATAGGGCGCTGGCCGCATCATCAGGAGTGAAGAGAAGAATCTTCTCCTTGAAAACTTGTTACTTTTGAAAAGGATCAAAAACGAAGCCACTGATATGTATACATCAAAAATGATCCAAAAGTAAAATTGATTCATATTTTTCAAAAAAAATAGAAGACAAGGCAGATGGTGCATGTTCTTATATATATTCATTATTCACATTCATAGTGCAAAGTAGGCAGTACATATATTATATGTAATCGTATACATATAACTTATTTTCATTATTAGAAATTTGTAAACTTTGGTTCTATTTATAAGAATCATTTTTTTTCAGTTTTGATCGATAAACTTCAATTTTGATCATTTTTAAGTTGTTTTATATGATAAATGCAAATCACTCCAGTAATCCGGGCACCTCGATGGTTCGGGCACGTCCCGGTCCGATATCTGCCCGGACTACTGAAGTTGTACTGTATTTGAAAATGAAGTGGTGTTTTCATGGCACCTGTAATGTTTTTTTGTGAAAAATCGACATTATGATTAAAGATTTCTATGTCAGTGGATTGGAGGAAGGAAGCCACAGTCATGGTTGTTTTGAAGCTCAAAATGTCGATTTTTCACAAAAAAACACTACAAGTGCCATGAAAACACCACTTCATTTTCAAATACTTAGTTGAGAATATTTCGAGAACTTATGCATAAAATGAAAAAACAATTACTGTGCTGAAATCAGTATAAAAATACCTTTCAAATGAGGTATCACTCACCCCATCTTCCCTATTCAAAAATTGGGGGTGAGGGTTGTAGTAGCAAGGGTTGAAGCGCTATGCGTCCGTAACCTACATCTTAAGTTGTCCCCCTCGAAACAGAAATCGACCTGTCCGAGCATTTCTATCGAAAAAATTTATTTCGTCTGTAATCTCGTCTGTTTCGTTTTCAAATGGCCACCCTGTATAGGTATACCTACAATCTGTTATTCTGTACGAATTATGTAATGACGCGATTCTTTCGCTTTCGACAAACTACCCTGTATACTAGTTGCGGGCATTATCCTAATGAAGTCGACTCCCAATATTTGTTGTGGATTTGCCATTTGGAGGAAATTGATTAATTTATATGCAGACCTTCCTGTTGGCTGAAAGCATTCAAGGTGTGTCCGGATGAGTCAATTGATGACATAAGGCGGTAATGACGTATACGTTTCGCCAGGAAACATTCAGACAATCCCATAATGGGTTCTAATATGATTGACGACGTTCTAGATATGATTCGGCAATACGAAATTTTAGCAGAAAACACATTTATTAGTGTTAAGCAGCCGAATTAATTAGTGCTTTAATCACTCTATTAATCACTGAACGTCCACATGTATGCGTGATAGTCATGAAATGTTATGGATGAGTCACAACAACACAGACGTCAACAAGCTCCCAACACTCGAGCTTTGGGAGGAGCCAATGCCGAATTTTATATTTCTGACTTCAATTCAAAGCGCCAAATTTGTTGCGTTTTCGTTTTTCTTAGGCTGTAAAGGACCTCGAAATAGAAATTTACTCACATTGAGTTCGTTGCTCTTTAGCTCTTTTGGCCCATCGATTGCTGAAGCTGGTAATGATTTCCAGGAGATCCTCATGCCCTGAAAGGCCAAATTGTTCTCTAATACCTTCCGATCGCTGTCCAGAACCATTTGTAGAAGCTGAAATGAAGAATTAAACCAGTTCATTTGGTGAATCTTCAGTTACATATCACCACCAAACAAATTAAACAGTTCTTCGACACTCACATTGAAGAAACAACCCACGTCTCTTTGGTTTTGGTCCATTGCTGACTGAAGTAGAGATCATTTCAAAAAGATATTTGAACACTTTGGGGAGCTCTCTGATCATTCCCTTTCGTCGAACAAAGAAATCAGTCATGGCCCTCAAAGACCTGTATTGGAAGCTAAAATAGTGTATTTTCCCAATTTTTTCCCAATCTCCGAATATCTTTAATGTGGTAAATATTCACATACTTCGCATACTTACCTTCGAGGATAATTTTAAACGAATATCACTATCACTGTTGACAATTAAACAACTAGATTGAAAGAATAGACATTAATTCACATTGTCGACAACATATTTGCTAAAGAATGAAAGAAAATACGAGAAAAAAAATCTATCTTTGAGATAGAACCCTAGAAAATCTGATTTCAGAAGATATCATAGCCCAGCAGCAATAGTGCTTCTACAATTGGAAGCCACCTGCAGCTTTTTCATCACCGTTGTGACAATAATCAGTTAATATACCTGAAATTAACCACCACCTAAGACCCTAAAAGCTACTCACATTGACGTTTAAAATTCTTGATTTTTCGCTCTTGGTCCATCGATGGCTAAAGCTGGGAATGACATCCAAGTCATCCCTGAGCACTCCAACCCTAAAAGGACCAAAGTATTCTCTTAGACACGCTTCCCCTTCGACCCGATATCCATCTCATAGGTAGATTCCCATTCAAGAATCCAAAGAAAACTTTTCTGACAGCTGTCAATTACATAACCCTTGTTTGAGTTGAACGACCGCCCAAAAATTACGATCTTTCTGAATTTGCCAGACATATTATAGAATGCTCAAAATGAGGTATAATATACTGTATAAATGAGAATATTTCTCTATATTCGAAAAATCCCGAAAAGTCATTAAAAATACCATTGAATATTCTCTGCCGAAAGTTTCCAAACGAAGTTTAGAGTTCTCAAAGAGAGGAACGATATTTCAGCACTGTTCTGCATCACTTAAACCTGAAACTTTCCAAAGAACGATCTGTGTTTCATGAACGTAGAGCGATATGCTTCTGTTTAAAATTATTAGGGAAGTTATGATCTCTCCAAAACGTTGCAAGAATAATGAAAAAAGAAATATGTTCGATATTATACCGCCAGTTCCCTTTCTCCCAAAAGTAATCGCTTTCAAATAATATGCATAAACGGGACACTGATGTCTCTCGCAAAGAAAATACAGAATTGGTTAGAGGAAAACTATTTCCCAATTTATAGATTTCGATGACTTCTATACAGAGATTCAACATTCCTCAAAAACCCATAGAAAATCCGTATAATTCATTAACAAATTAATATTCAGTACTTACCAATGACTTCTTTTCCAAGATTAACAAATATCTTGCGTTCTGAAGCAATTAATTAATAATATTTGTATTTCAATTGCACAACAAATTCACATCGACACAGATAAATTTCACTGACAGTCCAAGAAACAATTTTTCAAGTTTCATTTGTTTTAAGCATAGGCGCCTAGATTCTGAATCAAATTTGAAAAAAACGGTAATTTATAATTATAAAAAGGCTTCAGAATCGAATTTAACAATACGTCTGATTATTTCTTTCATATTCTTAGAGCATACTTCTTTCTAGGATACGGAAAAACTGGGTTTTCAATTTTGAAATTGCGTTTTCAATTTTGAAATTGGATTTTCAATTTTAAAATCCCCTCAAAAAAATGTGTTTTCTATGAACCGACGATTTTTGATCAGCAGGCGCCATCTACCCGCTTCAACCTAAGCTTCAGTTCCTAGATCTAGACATGTAGCAGCACATGTCGAAGTGTACTCTGCGGCATTCTTACGAAAAATTACATTATTTGATTATTTTAAGGTAAGCAGTGCTACTATCTTTCTGTTTATTCAGCTGGAAATCTATTTTTTCATACATATGGATTCATTTGATTATAAAGAATAATATGAAATTCGAAGTTCTCCCTGGGAAAGAATGAACCATATATTTGCCGTGTTTTCTTTAACGCGCTAGTGAGGGAGTAACTAAATAGGGTATTTTCTGTTTGAACTCGTATGAAATAACTTCATATCAGTCATAAATTTCATGTAAAGAACTAATTCAAAGATGTTCTTTGTATTTCCCGGGGTCTCTGACAGTACGTGGGAGCTGGAATGCAGTATTCTGTAATACCGACGGGTGCGGTGGTACAGAGGCCCCGAGAACGGAATGAACTAAACTTACGCTACTCTTGTGTTACGGCTGTGTTCCAAGGGGGGGTCATTATCATTAGTTGCCAGCTCTAGCTGCTAAGTTTTAATCAAAGGCATCGCCCGTTTTAATACCAAAAGTAACGGTACCAAAACTACGGTAAGTTACCTGTTTTGAAGTTATTCCAACCAAATCATCAAACATTTGAAGGGATTATGACATTGCCGTTTTTTGTGCGAGTGAATAAGAAAACGTAGAGAATTATCCCGGTGACTCGTTTCATGAAGCTATGAAAGTGTATATTTGAAGTGATTTACAAACTTGATCAATTGACGTTAATTTTAGTGAAGTGTACTGCTCCAACATTATCCAACGTTGATAGAAGGAAGTCGATCAAGGAAGTATTATAACAAATGTAAGTGTTTTCCTATTTTATATTTCTAATTGATAATATTAGGGCGAAGCATAGTCATGAATAGGGTTGACACTAGTCGTGGTACATATTTCATATCCAACCCGCTTTCAACGTTTAGTCATTCTTATTAATTTTGATGCATGCTTTGGGAATTAATCATCCAAATATCTATGGTGTATTGAACATAACCAATCAAAGTTTCAAATTGTTTCAACTATTTGTGTGAATTCCATCCGATCTAATTATTTTCATGAAATGATTAACAATGAAATGTTTGCATTAATACCTTTGATTTGAAACAAACTAGATTCATTACAAGTAATGCATTAGTCATTCCTTTGTTTATCGAATATCAAATGGTCATTAATAGGTATCTGCCATCACAAAGTGGAGTAAATGTGCAACAAATATTTGCCTGAGGCTTAGTATGAAAGTTGGAAACAATCACAGTGGGCTATTTACTATTTCCAGTGTCAAACTGTTCGAAATATTTTCAAAACACGTTCAACCTTTATAAAAGTAGGTGTTGCATGAAGTCACAACTATTATATTTGCAAATTGCTTCAATTGGTCTAAATGTGAGTGTTCATATACAGAATATTCTCTTATTTGGAGAAGTTTGTGTTATATTCATGAATACATCCTAACTGATGTTTCCAAACTTTTTGATCCATTGCAAATATTGTTAAGTAGATAGCGAATGGAATTAACAGATTTTTTACAATAGTTTTGAAGAAAGGGATAATTTCTTTGTGTCACGATTCTACAAAACGCCCTTGGGGTTTTTATAGTATTTCAGGTTTTTATCAAATTCATTTTTTCTTCAAAGACAATACAGGTACCTTTGAAAAACAAAGTTCACCGTAATTATTTTAATTATGATTCAGATCGCAGCTTCTGAATAAATCCATCTGTTAGTGTTCCTAATGAATCATTTCCACTTGAAACAAACAAGGTTTTTTTTTTTTCAGATTATTAGTTGAAGATCATCTACGATGCGTGAATACAAAATAGTTGTCTTAGGTTCTGGTGGTGTAGGCAAATCTGCACTCACAGTTCAGTTCGTACAGGGAGTATTTGTAGAGAAATATGATCCCACCATAGAAGATAGTTATCGGAAACAGGTCGAAGTGGACGGTCAGCAATGTATGTTAGAAATTTTGGATACAGCAGGAACGGTGAGTTGTTCTCCTTCTAATTGCTGTAATATTATATTAATTATCGTTTTTATAGGAACAATTTACAGCTATGAGAGATTTATATATGAAGAATGGTCAAGGATTTGTTTTGGTCTATTCAATAACCGCACAATCAACATTCAATGATCTACAAGATTTGAGGGAACAAATTTTGAGAGTCAAGGTAATCATTTTCATTCTATACTATATGATCGAAAAATTTCATTTTGCATTCCCAGATATCTATAATCCATAAATTAATCGTTTGTCATTTTGATTTTGTTAGGATTATTATTGATCGTGCTATCTCAATGTTACTGTCAGTTTATGAAGAATTGACTGTTCGAAGTAAATGTATGTACGACCAACTCATACTGAGATGAATGCAGAAACATTCTTCCTTTATTCGTCTGAATACTGATTAAAAATAATTTCGTATATTCTTCCTTTATGTTTATTAACAAATTGGAAGCATGCAGTTGATGAATAAAAAAAATTGTTGGATCGAATCCACTTCAAATATTATTTTAGTTGCCCATTTCACTTTCCATTTCATATGGTTTTCCGGAATACATGGAAATATTTAATTTAAATTGCCTGATTTGTCTCGTTCACATTAGTCCGTTATCAAAATATTATGACATAGTTTCCTGTTTAGATAGTGTGTGGATTGTGGAATTAACAAATTTAATTCCCAAATGAGTCAATCCTGAAGAATGATAAAAAGTGATAATTGAAAATCTGATGCCATCATAGTTATTCCTTTTACGATAAATTTTCAGTCTGGGAATTGTTGATTATACATGAATTTTCCTATGAGGAAACATTTCTTATGTTTGAATGAATCATAAGTTTGGTCAATCACTATAAATTCATCATTTTATTTAATTCAAACAGGAAGTTACTTTTAAAATAAATTTCTAGATATAATATTGATAACGTCTATGAATATTCAATATCCCAAACATCGTTTAACTGAAAATCACCCTGACTATATCTGTAGAAAACTATCCAATAAGTTGATATCACATTTGAAGGGTTATGATCCGTATAAAGTGTATTTGAAATCCATAAGGAAATTTTTGGTAGAATTATAACCTTATTCCTCGAATGAATATTTTTTTTGAAATAGGTAGAATTATGCATACCTTTATGATTGTATGAGAAATAAAGATTCATTTATTTATTCATTTTATTTAACGAAAGACTAAAAAAATTTGGTGATGAATTGTTAGCTAATTACAAGCTATGCCTATGATTCAATATTTATCATAAGGTATATATTTCGATGAGACTTCATAATGGCTATTGTGTACTTCGACAAATTTTGGTTGATGTACACATATTTTTTGCTACATCATATTGTTATATGTCTATTCCTGAAAATCAGCATTGGAAATGTGGTATCTAAGCTTATTGTTGCGTTATTGCAATGTTTGTCTTTAGTATCGATGGGAAATCGAATTTCCATTTCAAATGGGTAGTTTCTTGCACATTTTTCTATCTTTTCTATTTCCCCCTCATTGAAGATGGCATGAAAACTTAAAATGCCCCCAAACAATATCTGCAGGATCCACCTAACAATTTTGAAGAGACTCGTTAAAATCCGATCAGAAAAGATTAGCCCTGTTGAGACAGGAACAGTTGAATATGAAAGTTTAGGTTATAAGCTGCACTTTCATTTGATGAGTGGGAAATATTCCTTTGGTTGTAAAATCCTCATTTTCTCCAGGATACTGATGATGTGCCAATGGTTCTGGTGGGAAACAAGTGCGATTTAGAGGAAGAGAGAGTAGTAGGTAAAGATCAAGGTGATAATCTTTCACGCCAGTTCAACTGTGCCTTCATGGAAACTTCTGCCAAAGCTAAAATAAATGTAATCGATGTAAGTATCTTGATTGAGATGAGTATCTCTGTGAATTTCGTAATAATTATCTATGGTATTGCATGTTTTACGTTTGAAATTATATGAAATCCGTATGTTCATTAAAAACCGCCCAGATTCCTTCAACCGTAAACTCCTCGACCTTTTCCTCATGACCTACGTCCTACGGTTTCCAAGATGAAGTGCCCTTACCCAAAGAAGATGTTACATAGAGAGATAGCCCCAAAGGTAAATTATTCATTTCAATGATATTTTTTCCATAGCCATTGAAGTATGTATGTTACCCAAGAACAATCAATATAAATTGAAAACTTTGAGGATGATGATTCATGGAATTCGTTTCTTTTCAGATATTCTACGATTTAGTACGGCAAATTAATAAGAAATCGCCGGAGAAGAAACAAAAACAGAAGAAGAGATCGCTTTGTAAGATTCTATAAAATAAATGAATAATATCTGGAACCAAAAAATAAGTTTTAGATTTCAAGACTTAACTGTAAGACAAATGTGATTAGGCAAGTGCGGACAAGAAGCCTTTTTGGTGTGGGCCCGTTAGCCCATCAATCCCTTAACATAAAAATGAATTTATGCAATATATGTCCGTTAAATTTTTTCAATTCAAGGTTGTTATTTGATTATAGTTGGAAGTCTACTTAGTGATAGGGTATTCTGAGATCTTACTGCCAATTAAGTGGTGTCAAATAGATATATAGGGATGTGATTTCAATGGTTTGCACTGCATTCATGCTAAGACTATCCAAAGGGACAATACAACTTTATGATTCTTCAAGATTCATTCGAATTTCCGCTTTGTGAAATGACAACTAGGCACATTATGCCCATGTTTTTGACTTTTTTGTGATTTTATCAGCAGCAATGGGTTTAGTTGTCTAATTATATTGCAAAATTTATATTTGGATTTATCTTTTGATTGTAGTTGTTAAAAGCACTTGCATAATTGTGCAAATATAAATTTTTATTGTAGTTTTCTATTATCTGATTAAACCTTGTGAATATTTTTCTTAACTATCCCAAAAAAAAAATTTAGAATTCTGGCACATTCCACAAGTGATTTGAAATCTTTCAAAACCCAACATTTCCTTCGTCTTTCCTAAGGTAATATCAGAAACTTGGAAGCTACAATATTTAACATCCAAGAATATTGGGAATTGGCATCTGAACTGTCCTCGTGAATCTTATTCACTTCAGGAAATAATGCGGTCAATACTTTTCTATGCAAAAGATTGTGCAGTACAATTTTTGGCATAAAAACAGTTTGCTTCTAAACAAAATATTCGTGTAAACACTGTTAATACACCGCCTTTTTGGGGGTTATTGACTAGATCATTTATTTTAGAATATTTTCTTACAATTTTTATCAAAATTTTAATGGTTTACACCTCTGTTTACAAGCATCAAATGAACTGGTCATTCGCCTATAACATTGAAATCAATTCTAATGATGAATCTCTATGTTCATAACGATAATTTGATTTTGAAGTTTTCTGATCCCTAAGTTAGTACGGATTGGGGACAACAATCAAGAGAGCCTATTTACTGAATTCGATTAAAAAATAGCGAATTGAGTACTATTAGTACACAGACCTATGAAAATAGCTTCAGCAGTGTGGTTCACTTATCAAAACTTGATGTAAGTATATCTAAAACAACATTCGATCCCTTATATTCGTCAAAGTCATCATTTAAAAGCTGTGCCGTTCGTTACGAAGCATTGTGAAATGAACAGATACAAATGGATTATAAGTAACTGGGCATTCAAACGTTGGCTAATTATAGTTTTCTCATAATTTACTTCACAGTATTACTATTCTGTGTCTAATCACTGGAATTTGATTGGATTGTGACTCCAATCAAAACCCTATTAACATTGATGAAGTGAATCCCTAACCCTTGCCTCCACATTTTACAATGCCTGTTGTATTGTTGTCTCCACCCTGTATACATACAACTTGAAAGATTGATTCTGATTGTACATCATGTAAAATAAATTCATTATATCTTAGGCATCCGCATGTTTTTTCAACCCTTCGTTATTCTCTTTTACTGTGAATTACAGAGGTTAATTCTTCGATTTTTTTTTCTTATTGACAGCATGCCATATTAATAATTTCTGCAAAAGTTCGAAGCAATTCACATATTTTGTTGCAATGAGTCCTTGAATTTTCTGATTGGATCGATTTCATCTTTTTGTGTGAGGAAATTATTTCAAATTGACGTTGTTTCTCATGTTAGCGTTTTTTTATTTCGCGAATGGAGTTTCACTGTACTATGAAAAGTGGAAATGCTTTTACAGTGATGAGTGTGGTACATACATTGTATAAGGATAAATGATCTATAAGAATTGATATGGTTTCGTATTTCATTATGTGAAATCGGCTTCAGCAAAAAGTTGACAGTTTTATGTATTTTCAGTATTTTTTCTATTCACGGAAACCATATTCTGCTTGCATTTCGTCTATTTGGTAAATTAATAATTGGACTAAGAATGTAAGTGGAATTAAAAATATACAGGACTAGTAAAAAAAATTGTGTTAATTTCTTCCTTCTTTTAATTTTCGTAATAGACAATCTTGCTATAAATCTCAATATTAAATTTTGCATAAGTTCAGCCAATTTCGATCTACTTCTCGAATTGTTCAGATATAATTTTAAAATTACAGTCTGTTTATATGTTAGTAGTATTATGTCAATTTATCGGTTTGATCAGTGAATGTCCGATGAATTTGGATGACCTTACGTCAATTATATTGTCATCGCTGATTAAATTATTCATAAAAACAGTTTTAATTTAAAATCGCACCCATCTTTCCTTTCCTGGAGGTTTCCACAGTTCCTTTTCTGTAAAGGTGTTTTCCAATTTTTCTCAACTGTAATCTGCAGGTTGTGTAACATTGTATCTTCTTGAATAAAACTTGTGTTTACAAAGTAATTATATGAAATGGCATTGGGTGCTTGTTATTAGAGACTGTTATTTGGAACCTGCTAAGGGTATTGGGCAGAGGTGTCTCAGATAAAATGTGGTAGTCTTCAAAATTCCATGCTAGATTAGTTGATTTTTTAGGCTGTTCTAAATTCTCTTTTGATTTATGAATCAAAATGGATTACAGCAGAAACCAATTTTTTTTTGAAAGTAAAGTATTCAATACATCCATAATAAACAGAATAGGATTAATATTTTGGTCTCAATTGTAACCATATCCCACAGAATTCTGGACACCTCCGATGTAACAGAGGGATGTTTCGGACATAAACTTTGATAATTTTAGGCAATTTAAGAACATTTGCACGTTCAATCAAACTAATTGGACCAGATACTCAGGTTACATCATGAATACACAGTTCCATCAGCAAAGCATGATCATTGTCAATTGTGACCCTCATAATCATGTAATTTCTCAAAATAAATGTATTTTTTTTGGGAATTGCCGAAATTAATGTTCTTTGTATTCGAGTTTGGTACAGTCAATTTTTTTCAAATGAGATTGTCTAGAAATCTAGTGCAAATGAAAATTCTTGTTCTGAATACAACCTTCTGTATGTCCAGAGCGGTTGAAAATTTATGTAGTCATATTTTTATATAGAAAAGTAAATGCAAATGTAGATAGTCTTCTTTTATACGATTATCTCCTACCTACGAGTAAAAAATAGCTCAAGAATATTGTTGCTCATTGCAGAGTGGAGCGCAGATAAGCCAATACAATATGTTAACTAAATACAACAATAATAATTTTAAAATGCAGACTATTTGTAATGCCGGTAATATTTAATAGATGCACATATCCGTTTCCTCCAAGTCTTGTACAATTAGTGCTGTTCTAAGTTACAGATCGCCTTTTTTGGATGATCATATGTGGAAAGCCTGAAGCTTATTAGTAAATTTGTGTGCATTCCTTATTTGAATATTTTTGAACATGTTCTTATTGTTCAATTCCGAAAATTCCAGCAAAATTTCAATTTCTTTGTGTATAAAGAAGGAAAAAACTTATTGTGAAGTGAAATTTTGCTGAAATCGTTGTTTTGTTTTTAATATCTAAGTGTGTAACCCTTGTAGATTGAATTATCAAATCTATATTGTGATACATTTCTATGAATTCCTCGGAAACTAATAATAAAGCTCTTTTCGCACCTGCCTCCCGCACAAAAGCGGCAACAGAAGAAAATGAATTAACACCAGTTGCCATTGGAAACCGCTTACCAATAATTTTCAATATTATGTTGGATGATATACATAAACTATATATTTTTTAATCCACTGAATACTTTTTTAGATTCCAATCACAAAAATATATGTGTCAGTTGACGATTTCTTCCCATAAAGCAATTGAAAAAGTTGTATAAATCAATCTTGTTGTTTTTAATATAAATGTATGTTAATATGTATTCGAATATTGACGCTAAATATAATTACAATTCATTATTATTGGTGTTTTCCTATCAGTATTCCTTGATTGAAAGTCCTTCATGAGATGCAGAAATATTCATGGTCAAGATGGCAGTCTACGTTTGAAATATGTTCATCTTTGCCGCGAATATTTCTGAACTCGCGTGGTTGTATCATTTCCAATTTTTTTCCAAAAATCATATGAGGATAAGATTCCTGTTGCCAGTTGAATGAAGCAGTAAATTATTCTTATGAATTTGAGTATGTTCCTTGAAAATAATATTACGCGCGCGAAAGTCGCTTACAAACTTCTACGGATTCGATCGAAATGAGATTCTGAATATAGGTGGAGGATGAAGTATTCAAGCTACATGCAAAATTTTGTTCTGATCCCGTTACCAAAACCATATAAAATAACAGCGAATCGCTAAAAGAAAAATTTCCAATACTCCGGATCAATGACGAGTTCTTTGACAGCTGCTGTCAAAAACGGGTCTAACTCTTAACATAACCTAAAAAACTATCACCCTCTTCGAACCATAATTGACGTCTCTTAGAGTTTTGTCAGAAAATATTCAGTCGGTCCGTTAGGGTCTCCGTTTCGTTTCGAGAGACTCGCCCTGTAGATTATGGGAAAACAATGTTATTGTTCTGTGGTTACCACTGATTTGATTAATTTAGAACGAAAGATAGCTATTATAGTTCCATCTAGTAGACGATTACTGAACTAGAATACTTCGAAGGTGCAGCATTAAACAATGGTGATTGGTGAGTGTAATGGCCATTTAAATAAACTTGAGGATGCTCTCAACAGATGGCGTCATAAAATTCTCAACAAAAGTTCTTCATTAATTTGGATTAATGTTTCAAGGAGACCATAAATGACTGAATTTGCCAAACCATAAACCGAATATTCTTACAAATCAAACAATCATTCCTTTGTAGTATTTCCATCCCTTAGTTTCATTAACCCCATCGAATGCGATCGTGCCCCAGTTCATTAAGCGATTAATTAATAATTCTGAACACATAAGCCAACTTTCATATATCAATTTTCTGAATCGTTGCGTGAAAGGAGTTCATCGCAACTCAAACAATGATGGAATTCAATCGTTATTTCCTTGGGGATTGGACCATAAATTAATGGCACCCTATTGGCCCATTGATTTCTATTTGTTTCAACTTATTCACTTTCGTTATTCACAAAACCGAAATTCTGGTGGGACTCTTCTCGATATGCAATCTTGTTGGGAATTAAAGGTCGTGGTCTGTTGAATTTTTTTTTAAATTATAGGCAGATACTGCTCGTTTCTTTAATTTGTATATGGCAGTAATCTCTCAGAATACAGACATGGTAATAGGAATAATTCTGGTTCTCAATCGCTCTGGATTACACCATTGAAGGTTGTTTGTACCTATTGTAGTATCATGTTCTGGGTTTTCTATACAATAAGATCCCTATGCTTTAAGAATGAAGCAAGAGGGAAGCTATTGTATTAGAACACCAAGACTGTACTGTACTCTGCTTCTTTGACCATAAGAATTTACTAAGTCCTCAATTTTGTCGAGATCATCAAAACAAATTTTCACATGCTAAGATTCCATTTGTCGACAGAAATCACTCAATATAGGTATTTTCTATTTTGTTGAAAAATGATCGGATGAGGTCAAATTTTTATTTTGAATAACTTTTCATGTTCAACTGGACCTTATTTTGTTGCTGAGGATGATTTCATCATTGATAGTCTTTTTTATTATAACAGATTTTCACATATTTTTTTATCGAATTCTGATTTTTTTTCCACATCTGTTGTCTGATTTTACGAATGGATTTCTAGAAGGCATTCCGCATTCATAATTGCCTTGTTTTATATGCATATTGGCAAAAATGGGACGAATTAAACGTATTGAAATCGAAACCATTCCAATATATGGGATAAAATTCATGATTACAGCTCCTGGGTATAAGTCGTACGATCAAAATACGTGTCCAACTCAAACTCAAGAGATAAAATCCTAAATTTTCAATGGAAAGTAGAACTTTCTACTACATGTCACTGATGATATCCAATAAAGTAACATTCTTAATGTTGCGAACTTGAAAAAAAACTTAACACCCTGAAAATACCTATACAGACCTTTTTCTTCATCTCCTTATATGAAGAATCAATTTTGCTTCCGCATTCGATGAGATACAACTTTTCAAAATTATACCACACTACATTGTTCGAAAAATTTGAATAACCGAATATACAGGGTGTATTTTAAGATGAGGCTTTTCTTTTGACAGGTGACAGAACTCAAAAAATAAGTCATTTTACCGAAAATTTCTCATATGAAATGTTCGATTTAAAAAATGTATGAAAAATTTTGGGCATCAATGTCTCAATACTACTCTGGTCTGCATATCTCTAGGTACATCTCCACCAGGTTTATGAACATCCGCGGAGTTGGGTGATTTCGTAGCGGAAATATTTTCTGTACAACTTATATGCTGAACTGGCATTTTGTTTTGATTCACCATAAATTAAAAGCATATCAACAAGTTCATTATTTGAATAAACGTGCGGCATTTTCGACATAAACCTCGCCGTAACAGGATCGAAGATATACTGATCACAATCGATATTCTGAGTCATGTATGATAAGAAGACAAAAAACAAGAGATATCTACGGAGGAGCAGGTTCGGACTGAGGAATTTTCAGATTCACCTAGGATTCCTAGGAACCAGAAAATATTCTAGTTTCTTTTTCTCGAAACAGGGGCATAATTCATACAAAAAATTTTGATGAGTTCTACCATCTAACAAAAGAAAAGCCTCACCTATAAATACACTCTGTATACTCCATTCACTTTTATAATGTATTACTTAAAACAGAGGAAGGTTGGTACTCGTTAAATGTCAAACGATTCTCAGAGACGTTGCCAATGCTAATTTCTATTTACTCTTCTTTAACTTCGTCAATGGATTTAGTCCTTTTGAGGTTGAAATGTGACACAGGTTTTGTAGTACTACTACATTTTTATACTGAAGTATTTCAAGTTGTACAAAAAGCTATTAAAATGTCGTCTGTAGGCTCATTTCTTGAAAATTCGATTATTGTACTGAATCTTCCAACCATGTTTTTATATGTGAAATATTTCCAGTATTAACAAAGAAAAAGTATTTTCCAAAGTAAATAAATATTCTGATAAATACGTAATTACTACGACCTTTATGTAGAAAGGACAACGTTGCGTCGTTATCTGACAGGAAGATGAATATAACCTAACATCCTCAAAATATACACGGTGAAATGATTCAGAATTTCATGGCCAATCGGGATACATCATAAAAATGAATGGAGTATTTTTTCCTCATTCATTATACTGAAATTTTCGTTGAGCTTTTCGAATAAAACGTTGAAAATTCTGCATTTACCAAAATTAGATTTTATATTCTATATATGTTAATCCTGAAAAGCTTCAAATAAAATGATCATTTCCTTTTTTGGTTCTTGTCCGATACTGAAGCACCTAAATTGATTGAAATTGACATGTGAATGCCACCAGAGATTTGGTTGGAAGCTTGGCTCTTTTCGTTCAATGGGGTGAAACTGACAATTTCCCCATTCACAATTTATCTTGGGATGAAAATCTCTACCTGAATTTAGGACTTGAGGTGTAATCTTGTTCACTGGCTGACATGCAGACATATTCAACTTTTACGAAAAATATTTTTTGCAAAATACAAGATGATCCCTTATAGGTTTTGTTATGTATAGATACGTAATTGAGCTTCAAATATCTCTTAAATGAGCATTCTTATCAGGAACCCCAAACCTCACAAGATTTTTTACATCATTTATCAGAAATAATGAGCCAAGTTCAAGTTGTTCCATATTATTAATGTGATATCATGAATCTGCTTTAACGATTTGCTGAGTACACTCACCGTTGAAACACAAATGACGAGGGACTGCTAGGTACAATTTATTCAGGTGGAATAACACTTGAAGTTCTTTATTCTTCAGCTGCTGTGAATGGAATATCTGGGTTGTTAACACAGGTTCATTTATTTTATCGGAATACGTGATTCGTATCCACGAATGGTACGAATTTTTTTATCATCACATTGTTCAATGACTTCATTATCGGTATCGAAAATTCGACTCATCGAAGAAATAGTTGAACAATGATCATGAATGAGCAGAACGCTGATGGATTTGTCCAGAAAAACTCCAGTCTCCATGGACAACTGTTTGTGACTTTATTCCTAACGATACGATACGACATTCCAGTATTGACATGTTTTTCATGAAAATGGCTGTTTATTGGAAGGTCATATCCTGGAGCTTTTCGAAGAACCATTAACTGTTGAGCATTGCGACTTCAACAATGTAAAATCGACATCAGATGAAACAGATTCCTGGAATCCTTTTGAATTTTGCTCTGGTTTGGCAGTGAAATAACTGTTTTTCCTGCATTTGCCCTTTTTTCGTATCCTCTGAACATGAGTTGTTATATTGAATGCCATTCTTCTGAGAGTCGAAAATATCCTTTCTGTTTGGGAATATCTGACTGGTGTATTTCCTTGTGGAGCCATATTCAGGAAGTGAATATTATCGTTGTGTAAAGGAAAAGAAATGCAGATATAAACATGGATTCATTTTTTAACTTACCATGTCCTGTGATGAAACAACAATCTTGTGACGATTTTTTGAGACTCATATAGCTTTTGACTGATAGTTTACGCGATTTAATTGACGCATACAGCCAACAGTCAAAAAACGAAATGTATCTCTTTCATTGAACCACTATCTCCAATTCCTATACATATGCAATGAGATTTTTAATCATTTTAATGCACTCACATTTTCATACCTTCTTGAAGTCAACCATATTGATAAAACAGTAATAAATAAGCGGTGAAAACAAAACGTCAATCATGGACTTTTGGAAGTTAGACTCAGCTTGGACTTTCATTCTATTCATAACGATATAGAGGCCGATGTTAATGGCCTTTGTATCCATTACCTCACTGCTGAATCCTACTCAAAAAACTCCACACCCTCACAGACAAGTTACTTTGAACGCTCATTAGAACCATGGAAACAATTCTTGAAATGGGTACAATCCATTTTAACTTTGTTGCAGGACTGAATCACACTATCTTGATTACTCCAAAGTCCTTTGATGATAATCTGAGACTCATTTGTCTTCTGATTGATAATTTATGCGATTTAATTGACGCATATAACCAACAGCCAGAAGATAAAAGTTCCTCAGATAGGATATCAGCATTTAGTTTCTTGAAGTTGGTACTTGAAAACATTTTTGAGCTGTGAGATTTCCTCAAAGTGTCGAGAAATTTTTATATCACCTCAACAGTTTTATTGATATTTAAAAATTGTCGCAGAAAATCATGAAATGAATACTCCCTTTCTTGAGGACTTGAAGATATTTATACGGATTCCAAGAAGTTTCAATTCGGACTGTTTCTTTAATAAAAACGATAGATTACGTTACAAAATGGTGAATGCACCGGGTATTTGATTTCAGTTATATTCCATGATATTCTGACACATTTCACCGTGTATATTACGAAAATGTTAGGTTATAGTCATTTTCCTGTCAAATAACTAAGCAACGTTGTCTTTTGTACATAGGTGTCGTAGTAATTACGTATTTATCGAAATGTTGAAGCACTTTTTTGTGTTAATACTGGAAATATTTCACCTACATAAACTTGGTTTGAAGAGCCAGTTATGCTAGTTTTTGTACGGAAATCAAGAATCGAGTGCTGAAATTTCACTGAAAAATAATGGACAGAATAGTCCGTTACTTTGTGATAGTTCATTCGAAAAAAGAATAAAAATATGTACTCGAATAATCTGACAGAAAAACTTATGAACAGTGGAATTCCACACTTTTCAAAATTCTCAAGAAATAAGCCTACAGAATACATTTAAATACCTTTTTGGACAACTTGAAATACTCCAGGATGAAAATGCAGTAGTACTACAAAACCTTTGTTACAGTTTAACCCTAAAAGAACAAACCCCATTCACAAAGTTAAAAAATGGCAAATAGAAATAAGCATAGGCAACGTCTCAGAATTATTTGACATTTCACGAGTACCAACCTGCGTCAGTTTAAAGTGAAGAAACCTGATGGACCTAAATCTTGGCCAACCGGGATACTTACATAAAAGTGAATCTAATTTTCCTGTGATTCAATAAATGGTGCAATGGAAAATCCTCCAATCTCCCAAAATGCATTCCCTTTTATATTCGTATTGTTAGCAGCATTATTCAATGTAGATTTTATCCAGGATGTAGATATGCTCTTACCAGATTTCAAAGAACTGTTTATTTTCAGATAGATTGAATGGGTTCTCTATTTTTTTCAGGTTTCAGGCTCTGAACAGGTGTGGTGACTTCTTTTAGCCATCGATGGACCAAGAGCGAAAAATCAAGAATTTTAAGCGTCAATGTGAGTGGCATTTAGGGTTTTAGGTGGTGGTTAATTTCAGGCATATTCACCGATTATTGTCACAACGGTGATGATGAAGCTCCAGGTTGCAGAAGCACTTCTGCTGCTTCTGCTGATATTCTCTGATATCAGATTTACTAGCGCTCTATCTGAAAGATAGATTCTTCCCTCGTGCTTTCTTTGTCAAGGATTCTGTTCAGTGTAACTACCTTGTTTTATTGTCATCAGGGACAGTGATATTCGTTTAAAATTATCCTCGAAGTTAAGTATGTGAATATTTACCATTTTATAGATATTCGGAGATTGAAAAAATAATTGAAAATTCAATATCCTAGCCCCCAATACAGGTCTGTGAGATCCATAAATGACTTCTTTGTTCGATGAAAAGGAATAATTGGAGAGCTCCTTGAGGCTATGGTGTCCAAACATCTTCTTGAAATGATCTCAACTTTAGTCAGCTATGGACCAAAAACAAAGAGACAAGGACTTTATCGTCAATGTGAGTGAATATCTAAGTTTTTCTCATTGAATGATAAATTTTTTCAAGCAAAGTATCAAAGAACTGCTTCATCTTTTTGGGAATTCGAATTTTGAATACGCGAAGATGAAATAAAATTATCGTCAAATCTAGATTACGCAGGGAATAATTCCATATTACAGAACACTAAAGATTCATAAAGATGAACTGATTCATATTTCAGCCTCCACGAATGGTTCTTGACAGAGATTTGGACCCACTGGATCGAAGAAATGAATGATAACAGTTTGGCCTTTTTAAGGCTGGGGTGCTAAGGGATCTCCTGGACCAACAAAGAAAGATTTGCAGCGTTAAGGTGAGTGATAAAAAAAAGTTGTGGTTCATTTCAGAGATTTATTCCCCCCCTGACTGATTGTTTATGCTATTGATTGACGCATATAACCATCAGTCAGAAGAGAAACGTATCTCAAATATAATTTCACCATTTCTGACGTAGTGCCTACTTCAATAAAAAACTTGTGTAAATCACTTACCAACTTGATATTGTCGTATCGTAGCTCTTCACTCATACAGGGTGTTATCCGACAAACTATCCATGCATCACTGTCTGAATACTGAATATCTAAGACACATTTCTCTGTTGATTGATAGCTGATGGCTATGAAATCGACGCCAGCAGCCAGTAATCAAAAGAGGAGCGTAGCTCAGATGGGAATCCACAATGTCAACATTTCCTAGTCTTCGCGTGTTTATTTTAGCCATGTACTTAATCGAGGAGTATACTTCCCTTTCTGTCGAACAGATATTACAAAAATGGCGACGAATTATGTAAAACCTTAAGAAGAGATTTAATCGATTTCTCCTTCCCCTTCACATTGTATTCTTCCGTTCCATAGAAGTAAGATGATTTGCTGTGACTCATTTATCCTCTGATTGATTGTTTAGGCTCTTATATATTTACGCATACAACAAGCAATCGGAAGAGAAACCCATCTCAGATACAAATTTGCAATTTTTACTGCAATACTTCAACAGATACTTGCCTCCATCGCTTGAACCCTATTTTTCTTGTAATCATCCTCTGGTAAAGTTCTTTGTCTGATAGTTCTTTGCACGCACAAGATATTATCAATTTTCATGAAACACATATATTTCAATGACGGAAACTCAAATATTGTTCCAAATAGAACAATATAGTACACTGTAGGAAGCATAAACAACTTCTAACAGAAACAGTATATTATACAGTGCGGGAATTCAATAATCACATGTTCAAACTTCTGCATTCCAGAGAACACCTAGAGGGATGCATGTACCCGAAGAATACATCGATTGTTTTGGGGATAACAATATCTATTCTCATAATGGTACTTTTGATGGTTTCCATGAAAATTGTAGCTTCATAGATGCAACAAACATGGCCACAATTTAGGGGTTATTATGCATATTCAGAAATTGACAGAGTAGGGCTGTGTATTAAATACAGGGTGGTCCACTTTGTAATAGCAGGACTTTAACCGTCGATAGGGATAAAAAAAGACATTTTATGAACATTGGTTCATAAAGACTTCGTTTCAGGGAACTGTTTATTCATGATATTACCTAAACCTTTGGAGGTTTTGGACTAATTTCAGTATACAGCACCACATTATATGTATAGACTTTTATTTTTTGATCGGATAGATCCTATAATTGTGGTTCAAAACATTGGTCGGAACTTTTCAAAGAATTCTGAATGAAATTCAAAAACATTTTGTGAAAGAAAAAGAAAATAACGAAAACACAATCTGACCTTGAAAGGCTTTTTGTTTTCACAAGATATTGCTCTGAGTTTTCAGATCACTCAACAGAATAGCCAACTTATCGATCTTGATATTTATTGGAATCACCAGAAAAAAAAATAGGAAAGCATACTTCGAATGCATTCTGAACAATGTCAGAACATTGTGACAATTGAATGCTGCCATTCGCAGAGAGGAAGTTTTCCGAAATACGATAACCTGCGATCATGCCTGGTGAATCTCTTTTGAGTTAATCTGAGTGTATGCTGCAGCTGATTTCTAATTAGTAGTTTCTTTGTGCAGGCGCACTGTTGATGGTTTGTATATCAAACAACTGAACGTCCACACAATAAAACAGCTAATTATTAATTTCTAGATTTAACCTTTATGCATAGACAAGATATTCGCGAGCGAAATAATGTTTTTGTGGATTGCATCAGAATACAAAGATTTTTAATCTGGGAAACTGATCAACTTTGTTCTGCAATGGACTTGGTTTATTTTCCAATTATGGAACTATCAGGTTGCTCAAAAAGCTTCGAAGGAACTACTGAGAAGTAATTTTTTCTTCGATTGTGTGGCAACTAAGTTATTTAGTGGAAAAATCATGTTATTATTTGCTTTCTTGGTTCGCGCTGATCAAACGGTTCAATATAATATAATAAATACTCACCAATATCTCTAGCAAACTCTACCTCACCATTTACGACTGTCATTTGTCCAATACTCTCAGGGCATTTTCTCTATTTTAAACCATCAGGTTACCTTTTTTCATCGCATTAAATCGGTTGTATGGCAATTTTTCCACAGTTATTTCAGGGACAGTTGAACATTGTAAAAAAGTCCAAAACGTAGAATATGCTTCCCAGATAACCGTCAATCACTACACTATATTGACAAACTACTGGCGATGTTAATCACTCTCCAGCAGACTGCCAAGATAATGAAGTAGTAAAACTTCATCAATTTGCCATCAGAATGGCAAATTGGATCGCGGTACCCCGGTATCGTTTCTCGGTGGAGCCCTCTACTGGGCACTGGCTCAAGCGTGTGTAGAATGCTACGCACGCTGGGGACTGTGAGTAGCCACAATAACTTCAAAAACATAACCGAACTCAACACAAAAATACCTATGTTGTCGATGTGCACAATAAGTCAAAATATTACCTTTGGGTGAGTGACAGCTGCCTGATATTCATTTGTCTTTCGATTGATGGCTCAAGCGTTCAAAAATACGCGATGAACCAGCAATCAAAGGAAAAACGTAACTCAGAGTTCACTTCACCATTTCGGGACCATCTTGAAGAACCAGCAACCAATAGCTGCATTTAATCTATTGATATCCTTTCAGCACTTGGTATTTGAAATCAATCTGGATCATTTCATAGTTGTGGATAGAGTATAGTATTCGACTCGTATATAGTGAGCTATTATTTACTCGAGGAATTAACAATAACTGCAATATATACTCGTTGAATAGAATATGCTACATATTTTAAAGTTCTTGGACTGGACTCATCTGCTGATGTGATTGAAGGACACACTGTCCCTATGACTGATGATTTCGGCGATGTAATCCACGTCAGAAACCATCATTCATAAGTGCATCGTTCCCCTCATAAACACCAATTTTTTATTCGCTCATTCAATAGTTTTTACAATTTGATGACAGTAGGTTTTTGCCAGCGATGTTTAAGATTCGGAAAAACTCATATTTTATTTAATATATCTGGATTATTTTGCCGTTGGTTCACATCATATGTTAATTGAAAAATATAGTACTTCTGTTTTTTTCCATCAATCTTCAGGGTCTCTGTCTCAAAATACACCCTTATCTCTCACAATCAAGCAAGAACTTGCATGAATGTAGATAATGATTAAAATGTGATATAAAAGTAGAAAACACTTCGACCAATCGATGTGAAATACATTTGAGGATGAATAATTTATGGTTACTATTTCGTAATTCGGTAGAGTAGAACAAGCAGCACTTCGTGGAATTTAAAGTACTTTTATCTGATTATTTATCAGTCCCTAGTACAATCTAAATGAGTAAATTTCAAGTTCAAAATTGTATAATGAAATATACAGAGTGTATTTCAAGGTGAGGTTTTTCTTTTGACAGATGGTAGAACTCATCAAAATAAGTCATTTTACCAAAAATTTTTTTTATGAATTATGCCCCTGTTTCGAGAAAATGAATATACTAGAATATTTTCTAGTTTCTAGGTGAATCTGAAAATTCCTCAGTCCGAACCTGCTTCTCTGTAGATATCAACATCTCTTGTTTTTTGTCTTCTTATCTAACAAATTTGCAGACAATTCTAGTGCGTAGAACAGATCATTTTGCCATATGCCGCTTTTTTATAAATTTCATATAAGAAATTTTTCGGTGAAATGACTTATTTTGATGAGTTCTATCACCTCTCAATAGAAAAGCCTCACTTTAAAATAAACCCTATATAGACTTTTTCAAATGAAGGGAAAATGGTCAAAAGAGAAATATCAAAGTTTTGAAACATAACATTTATTTAACAAATGAACGATAACAGATGAATAATGCACAATCAGACATGCCAACACAAACAATAAACAATTATGACATGAACCGAATTAAAGGAACTTTTGAGAAGCTTTAGATAAGCACAGTTGCTGAAGATAGTTACGTTGCAATGGGCTGTAACGAGTAACTTGTTTCATAGCCTCCTCCAAGGAAAACCATTGCCGTTTCCTCTCCCTCTTTATGGACTCATCCCACACTTCCATTTCTTTGGTTACAACCATAACAAACACTTCAGTACGTTCCTTTGATTTTGGATCTTCAAATAAACCAAGGTTCCTTCCTAGAATGCCAAGTACTCCGGCTTCTTCAGCTACTTCACGACAAGCTGCAACGCTTGACGTTTCTCCTGGGTCAAGACCGCCTCCTGGTACTTTCCATATTCCAGGCTTGTTGGAAGAGATCAGCAGCACTTCATTCTCTTCCTCGGAACGAACACATATGCAAGCTGCTCTTCGTTTGAAGCCTTCATTGTCGTAAACTCGAACTACGTTGGATTTATCTTTAACCATCTTGGATTCTTTCTGGTGGAGGGAAATTGAAGAGTTATAGATTTATATTTTTGGTTCGAGATGGTGATGGTGAATAATTGGTACTGATTTTGATGGAGTCAGAGATTGACCACGCGGAGTATTATTTCTGGTGAAATCGTGAAATCCTGAAAGGAAGTGAGATAAGGATATTGGGATGATTCTGAAATCGAATAGTTTAATTGGTGGATTGAATTAGGTTTGTAAGGAGCAAGAATGTAGGGCAAACGTCAGATTTCAAGAGGTGAAAGTATGACTTATGATAACAAAAGGTTTTAACACTGAGGTGCTTATGGTAATGAAGGGAATGCAGCGAAGGGATTTTATCATAGCGCTGACGGAATGGCATAATCTCCCTAAGGCAATATATCTTGGCTGCGTATTCTTTAAGCGTTGTTTGCTTTTAACTAAGCGGGTAGTTGTTCCTGTTCATTTTTCACGAGAAGAATGACGAATATTTCCATGTCGACGCGATAACTTCACGATATCTGCGCAAGGTTAGGGAAATGAGAGATGCGTCCAAATGTGCAGATTCGGAATCTCTTGAACCACTATCTGTACGATGATTTACGCATTTCTTGTGGCAAGAGCAAAATGGTATCCAGGAAGATATAGATGGCGCACTGAATTCGTCTGGGTATTTTGACAATCAAGGATTGTGATTTATGACATTTATAAAAATGGCTTCGTACACGATACAACAACGCGTTCAAATTGTTGAATTATTTAATGAAAATCAGAGTTCTGTGAAGTGTGTTCCTAGAAAATTACGTGAATTTTATGGTTAACATAATCGTCCATCTGAAAGCAATATTGGTTGAATTATTGAAAAATTCCAAGAGACCGGTTCGGTGGAAGACCAAAAAAGTGAAAAATACGGTCGTAGCGGTCCTCCACAAGAAAATATTGATTTGGTTCGTGAAAGTGCTGCTGAAGACCCTAAAATGTCCATTAGACGACGTTCACAACAAGTTGGACTTAGTGAATCCACAATGTGGCGTATTTTACACAAGAATTTAGCTCTGAATGCATATAAGGTTCAAATAAAACAGGAACTAAAGCCATTTGATCATTTAAAACGTTGTCCATTTGTCAATTTCATCAATGAACAATCAGCTGATTTTTCTCAAAAAATAATGCTTTCCGATGAGGCACATTTTGAATTTGGCTATGTTGAGGGGACCTGGTAGACGTCCGAGCTCGCGAGCCCCCTTCAAAAATTTATTTCCATGATGCGGCGTAGACCAACATTTTTTTAAATTGAAGCTCAATCATTTCTCTAGAATGTGTATCACTCGCTTTTCTGTTTTTCTTCGTATATTAGGAAAAAAACCTGGTGAGCTGTAATATCATGAAAATCTGGACAAACTATTTTATTTCCATGATATCTCCGTCAATTTTCGGGATAAATGTATGAAATTTTCAGTTACATGCGGAATAATATTTTGCAGAATGTGTATAATTCGCTTTTTCGTTTTTCTGCGTATATTAGGAAAATAACCTGGTTGAAAATATGACCAATAAAGTTCCTATTTTAAAATTCATTCAAAAATTGAGGGGGCAATAAACGAAGAAACTGATCATTACAAATTCTGGAAAATATTATTTCACATACAGGGTCTTTCACGAGGAACCTCACCCATATTTATACGGGAAACTACTGAACGTATTTTCATGAAATTTAGCACTTATAAGTATTTCACGATGCTGATGAAATCTAAAATATTTTCAAGGCATGAGCACCTCCGGTTTTTCCGGAAATGACGTCAACTTCCGTTTTTCAAATTAGAACACCATTTTTTTATTGCAGCAATAGATTCCTTAGAAAATTTCAAGTTATTTTGATGTAACATTTTTCAGT
This sequence comes from Adalia bipunctata, assembly GCA_910592335.1. Taxonomy (NCBI): domain Eukaryota; kingdom Metazoa; phylum Arthropoda; class Insecta; order Coleoptera; family Coccinellidae; genus Adalia; species Adalia bipunctata. The sequence goes on from OU342957.1 coordinate 4,028,444, forward strand.
TTTGGTCGGAAAATTCTCTCTGAGCGGTAAAATTCGAAAAAAAAATCGAAAATGGAGCTCCGCTGAAACAAGAATAACTTCGAGGTTTTTGGATGGAAAATTTTCATTTTTGAGGTTTTTCAAGATGTAAGATTGATGTATCCACTTTAAAAATCGAAATCGCGATTCATGATACAGGGGGTGAAAAAATCGCTTTCAAAGTTAGGGATGACAAAATCGTGAAAAATCAATTTTTTCAAATTAGAACCCCATTTTTTATGGCAGATATTGAATCTACGTTAAAAAATAATGTGAGTGTATGCATCACACCCTTGCCCTAAAGTGGATATTAACTCAGAAAATATCCATTTTAGGGCAGGGGTGTGATGCATACACTCACATTATTTTTCAACGTAGATTCAATATCTGCCATGAAAAAATGGGGTTATAGTTTGAAAAAATTGATTTTTCACGATTTTGTCATCCCTAACTTTGAAAGCGATTTTTTCACCCCCTGTATCATGAATCGCGATTTCGATTTCTAAAGTGGATACATCAATCTTACATCTTGAAAAATCCCAAAAATGAAAATTTTCCATCCAAAAACCTCGAAGTTATTCTTGTTTCAGCGGAGCTTTATTTTCGATTTTTTTTTCGAATTTTCCAACCAAAACTGAAAAATGTTACATCAAAATAACTTGAAATTTTCTAAGGAATCTATTTCTGCAATAAAAAATGGTGTTCTTATTTGAAAAACGGAAGTTGACGTCATTTCCAGAAAAACCGGAGGTGCTCATGCCTTGAAAATATTTTAGATTTCATCAGCATCGTGAAATATTTATAAGTGCTGAATTTCATGAAAATACGTTCAGTAGTTTCCCGTATAAATATGGGTGAGGTTCCTCGTGAAAGACCCTGTATAAACTGAAAATTTCATACATTTATCCCGAGAATTGACAGAGATATCATGGAAATAATCGTTCGTCCAGATTTTCATGAAATTACAGCTCACCAGGTTTTTTTCCTAAAATAAGAAGAAAAACAGAAAAGCGAGTAAAACACATCCTGGAGAAAAGATTAAGCTTCAATTTTAAAGGAAAATTGTTGATGTGCACCGCATACAAACTGAGATAGCATGGAAATAAAAAGCCCAATTTTTGAAGCTCGGACCTCTACCAGGTCCTTTTAATTAACAAAATTGTCGGTGATGTCAATGGGCCACCAAGATCATGTGATTTGACACCGTTGGGCTATTTTCTTCGGGGTTAGGTGAAAAGCTAGGTCTTTAAGAATAATCCACAATCTATTCCTGAACTGAAATTATTCGTGTCATTAGTGCGATAGAGCCTCAATTATGTCAAAACGTCATTGAAAATTTTTACAAAAGGGTGGACGCCTGTAGAGAGTGTAGAGCTGCAAGAGGAGGCCATTTGGCAGATAATATTTTTCGTAAATAAATGTCATAACTGATACTTCAATTACCAATAAAAAGTTGTCGAAAATGAAAGCAAATTATGTGTTTTATTTATTCTAAGAAAAATCGCGCAATTTGGAACAACCTTCAGGTTGTGGAAGGGGATAAACCCAATAACGATCAAGAAAAAGTGATGAATTTCGGCAAATCAAAAAATAATCCGTTATTGAGACGGCTCTAAACAAAAGGGTATTGATTTTGAGTTATGATATTAATGAACCGAACACTGTGAGCATCGGGTCCTGTAATATTCATAACTCCATCATATCGAAATCTGATTTGGCTAATGTTCTTCGCTTCCGTAGACCTCCATAGTTATTAATTCATGCAGCGACTCCAAATCATGCGTGGAACCATAAAAAGACTGTTCAAGCCTTGCCTTCCCGAAGTATAAATTTCTCCAAAGGGTAATGGGGAGAAAAGTTCCCGAAAAGTATGTCCAGAATGCGAAAGAGTGCACCCAGGAGATCTCCGCCTGTTTTACAACAATTGCGTCCCACAATCTGACGTAGGGCTTGCGCAAACCAGAGGGCCTGGCTGCACTGCGGCTCTCTGAAGGCTCCCACAATTCGTCATGTTCCGTTTCAACTTCAACCGCCGTTCTGGAGGCTCCGGCAATCAACCCTACACGCATAATTCGCCCCTCAACAGACTTCGTCGGAAATCACGATCCACCGTTAATAGTTTAATTTCATCTCGTTGGGCCACGAGGGCGGGTGCCCATCTCATTAGGGGATGATACAAGATACCGCAGGATTAACTGGGACGGTTAATGACTGGATACAGGAAACGCCGGGTATCCGACCCTATTAACTCATTTTCTTGACCTTTCTTGAGGTTGTTACCTTCCACAACTTGAACAAATCGATATATTCGTTCGAAAAACCTATTCCATTGTACAGGGTGGGCAAAAAACCAAAAAAACTGGTAATACATTCTTAGCTCTTTTTTTCTAACCAATTCGAATCCGAAAACAGATCCACCCTATCGCTCATCGTGTTTGAGTTATAAACGAAAATTGAGAAATTGTCATTCTCAATAATGCTGAATAACTCCCCTTTTTGAACTCGTATTCGAAATCTATAATTACATTCTACAAGCTCTTTTTTAGGAGTAATTCGACTTCAATATGATTGGATTTTTTAATCTAGCTATTTCAGAGAAATGAGAAAGATTTATGACCTCTCAAATGTAAACTACAGGGTGTATTTTAAGGTCAGGCTTTTCTTTTGACAGGTGATAGAACTCATCGAAATGAGTAATCTCACCGAAAATTTCTTATATGAAATGTTCAATTCTAAAAATTATAAAACATTTTGGGCATCAATACCGTAATACTACCCTGGCCTGCATCTGTCTACAGGGTCTTTCACGAGGAACCTCACCCATATTTATACGGGAAACTACTGAACGTATTTTCATGAAATTCAGCACTTATAAGTATTTTCACGATTTTGTCATCCCTAACTTTGAAAGCGATTTTTTCACCCCCTGTATCATGAATCGCGATTTCGATTTTTAAAGTGGATACATCAATCTTACATCTTGAAAAATCCCAAAAATGAAAATTTTCCATCCAAAAACCTCGAAGTTATTCTTGTTTCAGCGGAGCTCTATTTTCGATTTTTTTTTCGAATTTTCCCGCTCAGAGAGAATTTTCCAACCAAAACTGAAAAATGTTACATCAAAATAACTTGAAATTTTCTAAGGAATCTATTTCTGCAATAAAAAAATGGTGTTCTAATTTGAAAAACGGAAGTTGACGTCATTTCCGGAAAAACCGGAGGTGCTCATGCCTTGAAAATATTTTAGATTTCATCAGCATCGTGAAATACTTATAAGTGCGGAATTTCATGAATATACGTTCAGTAGTTTTCCGTATAAATATGGGTGAGGTTTCTCGTGAAAGACCCTGTATATCTATGCACCAGGTTTATGAACATCCGTTGTTGGGTGATTTCTTAGCGGAAATCTTGTTCTGTACAACTTATACGCTGAACTGGCATTTTGATTCGATTCACCATAAATTAAAAGCATATCAACAAGTTGATTATTTGAATAAACGTGCGGCATGAATTTCATCGAATGAAGTTTGCTCAAAATAATCCCGATGCAATTTTATTGTTGACCCTGTAGGTTCACGGTTTTTAAACCACAACATTCGGCCATTCTGGCATATCCAATACAGACGTAATTATATAACGAGCGAGTACGTTTCCCAATTCAATTTTACACCGATAATGCTTTCACCACTTTGGTAGTGTCTGGTTACAATCAAAACTAAAATCTGATGGAAAACTAATCAACTGAATGATTGTAACGAACCCCAATGCAATAAAATATTTGGTCGAACCGATTTATCTCACCCGAATATCGCTTTCGGGGTAAACAAACATACTTTCACAAATTGAATTTTGATTCTTCCACCTGTCTCGTCAGGTAAAATTTTGCAATCAGGGCTTAACGATTATTTGATGATGATCTTAAATGGACAGCCATAAACACACGACAGGAGAACTATTGAAAAGGCTGGTAATTATCATTTCGTCTTGAGAAAGTTTCTGAGAATTGGAATAGTGGGCAATAATTCACAGTGCATGAAAAAATGAGAGGAATTTTCAGTATTGGAGGGAAGATTAAATTTGAAATGCTGAAGATGACGGATTCCTTGAGAAACATTAAAATGTATTAAATTATCGAAAAAGTTTCCACAATTCGACAAAAATCTGTGATATATCTTGGAGCTGCTCAAAAACATTAAATGAAAACTATTCGATAAAAAATTTATAATTGATCGCGAATTTTTAATTTGGGACCAAACATCCGAATCATATTCCACACGTTATTGTTTTTGTTCGTCGACAATAACATTCAGTTTATTCACGTAATCATCATCTCACTGAAAGCAAAGCTGTTTATACTTACGATTCGAGTTGTGTGAAATAGATATGGGATTATCTTCAACGGTGGTGTAAGACGATTCACACCGAATTGAAAAGAGGTATGTGGCTGCTTCCTGAAAAAAAAACAGAAAATTTCTATTGAAAAAAGAAAAAAAATAATTTCAGTTTTTTTAAATAAAAGTTGAGTTCAGACAAAGTCGTGACTTTTGAACAGGAATATAAAAAGAATGGAAAACACCACCCTGAATAGGCTACAACGTATTTTTCCAAGAAAAAAGATGAAAAAGTGCATAAGAACATTTGAATACACTCGTATATAACATTGAAAATAAATTGAAAAACTCATATTATAAAATTAAAGAAATAGAATCATATTGTTAAAATAATTAAAATATTAATAAAACTGAAAATCAACAAGAAACTTTCAAACGGTTCCTCGAAATATTTATGAAACTTACTGAATCAAAAATAATTCGAAAAAAAATATAGGTTTGAATGAATAAATCAAGAAGCAAATAAAATTATAAAAGATGATTTGATACTCACACAAACACAAGTTAACCACTTCACAGTATTCCAACAAGACTCAAATGTACCACAGACAACAACCTTGAACATTCAATTAACTATTAGGAAGTCACTCAGGTGCATCCATTATATAAGCTTCGCAAAAGAAGTGGAGGGGTTAGTAAGTATCTTACTTAACAAATCGGAAGACATCCTCCCCCCCTTCAGTAGCGAATCTAGAGGTGTATGTGGGGGCTTAGGTCAATTCTTATATCCTTTCTACACGAAACCTGGTATTTTTGAAGAATTTGTAGAAAATATGAATAATTTTCGATAAATTTTTTTTGGCGAGTAATTAAGATGCGATTTAATCTCGGATAAATTCAATCTTTAAGTTGTGATACAAGTTCTGGAGATTCAGGTTCATTTTCATTTCTGGCAAAAAAATAATAAAATTGTGATTACTCGCTACGAATATTTGCGTGAAACATTTGAGGTAATTTTTTAATTTTTGTATGAGATAATTAGTCCAGATTTTCTTCGAATATAATCTAAAAAAACGAAATTCTTTTGGGTCAAAAATCAATAAGATTTGATATTGTACGACTTTTCACTGCGCATGTACCATGTATTCAATTATGAAATAAATTACAGCTACCAATCTGCGCATTGGATACGGTCGTCACAAATCTGGACACTTTCATATATAAATAAGAGAATCTTATTTCTTATTCACCAAATTTCAAAATGAAAATAGTGGAAACGGATAGATTCCGTAAAGATAACTACTTACAGATTTTATTCTTGATTCACTTGAACATTCTCGCATTTTGACAGGAATCATTGAATTGTATAAGCATGAAGACCATAGAGGAGGCCCGTCTGTGAGTGAATTATCATGATATCTATTTATCCTATAATGATGTACAAAAAACCGAAAAATCGTGATGCCAATTTTGCGAAGACATATACAGGGGGATCCACATATATAGTGCAACCGAATATTCAGTAAGAGTTTTTGCTGAAAATCATTGATGTTGATTTTTTTTAATTACATGCGGACTTCATTGGTTTCTGTCGATATGTCCTTTACAATTAAGTTTGTACAAATTTTTTTTTACTTTTCATTAGTATACAAATGAAATGTTGTGTTTCCATTTTAAAATATGCGAGAAGGTATGTTCTCAGTACCAGTAACATTCATTTTCAAGAATGATGGAACTCGATAAATCAACAGAAATTTTCATCCCCTAATTAAATATCCCAGATAATTCATGCTGTCTTCAGATCAGATAACGTAGGTGATCGATTCAATTCGGATGTTCTTTGTTTTTTTCATGAAACGAGAAAATAGCGTGATATGGCAAGTATGCAAATTACCTATGCCGAAGTTATTCCATATTTTTCCCTACAACATAGTCATTACACTTTTTGAATGCTGTATTTTGGGGCATACTCGGTATTTGATTAAGTGACTCTAAACTAGTATTTACTAGCGTACATTTGACCAGAGCTTACATTCGAACAATAAGTAATCGAGTATCACTTTCGGATATCCGACTAGAATTCTGAATACATTTGATAGGATTTTCACGATTTATACCCGGATTCGTACAGCTTCGACAGCAGTGGCCAAAATCATCTAATTATACCTGGTGGTGATCATCAGAGCCAGATAGCGCCGATATGTGTTTGAAATATTCAGGGGCTATTCAGTCGAAGGGTAATTAGATGCAGCAACTAATTTCACGCCTCAGACGTTATTGGGACTGATTTTCATTTACATCTGCAAGCTATAACAGCTCTCAGCATCGCATTTACCCCTATGTATGGCAACCTATATAAACTGGCTCACTCGCATTTTCATGAATATTCATTTTGAAAGAAAAATATCGCAGAGAAAATATCAACAGCTTCTTGTACGAGGGGAGACATCAAGGAAGCTCTAGCTACTCGAATTATTACAACAAAACTCCTGTTTTCTGGATACCTTTGTTTTTGCTGTAAGTTCACATTTGATGGAGCCCAAACTGATTCGTTTCGTTTTCTTGATATCCATAATATTTATTCTTGAATCCCCCAGAATTTATGAGTTCCATATCACAGAATTAGACATGCTTGAAAGCTAGAAATTATTTAGCTATAAAGCTTTATAACCACTGTCCAATGAGTTCTCTTAAAGCGTTTTTATATTTTCGATTTTATTTGACGTGATTATTGCTTTTGTTTAGTAATTTGATTTTATGTGAATGGATATTTGCTTTTTTTTCTCAACAGTAAGAAACTGAAATAACTGATCATGATCACATTATGTTTCGTAGATTTGGATGATATTTTCTAGTTAGATGATATTGTCTAGTTGGATGATATTGTCCAGCTAGATGATAATGTCGTGTTAGATGATTCGTTGTGTTAGATGATATCGTCGTGTTAGATGATATTGTCGTTTTAGACGATATTGTCTAGTTGAATGATATTGTCGAGCTAGATGATAATGTCGTGTTAGGTGATATCTTTATGATAGATGATATCGTTGTGTTAGATGATATTGTCGTGTTAGATGATATTGTCGTGTTAGATGATATTGTCGTGTTAGATGATATTGTCTAGTTGGATGATATTGTCCAGTTTGATGATATTGTCTAGTTCACTAGTTGGATGATATTGTTTAGTTGGATGATATTGTTTTTTTGGACGATTTTGTCGTTTTAGACGATATTGTCTAATTAGATGATATTGACTAGTTGGATGATGTTGTCGTGTTAGGTGATATCGTTGTGTTAGGTGATATTGTCGTGTTATATGATATTGTCGTTTTAGATGATGTTGTCTTGTTGGATAATATTGTCGTGTGAGGTTATATCGTTGTGTTAAATGAAATTCTCGTATTAGACCATATTGTCGTGTCAGATGATATTGTCGTTTTAGACGATATCGTCTAGTTGGATGATATCGTCGTGTTATGATATGGTCGTGTAAGGTTATATCGTTTTGTCAGGTGAAATTGTCGATTTAGATGATATTGACCTCATATGGCTTGATAGTAGAGCAGATTTACGGATTATTTTAGGTCAGTCGTCCTCAGAGTCGTCTGTTATTCTCTGATCAACTCGCTCTTTTCGCCCCATCGCCTGATGAGCATGGTTGCCCCGCATCCCCGCTGAACTGAGAGAGTTTGATATTTCTGAACCTGCTTCATCCCACGTTCTTTGGATCCGTGAATGAATAAAAAAGCAGCAGTGTAGGTGATTCTGTCCGCTTGAATCAACTGAGAATCTGATACTCGTGAAATGGATGCTATACGTTTATTTTCTATCTGTGTGGGTTATAAATTGATATGGAGGCTCTTATTTTTGAGAACGTTCAGATAAATACGAGAAAATATAGCGATTCCATTCCGAACCATTCAGGGGAAGATGTATGGCGTGTATTACACATTCAATGCGTTCTGCGGGGGTGGCAAAAAGTGGATGTTGAATTTGGTGAAATGTCTGATTAAACTAGAGGGATGTCATTTATCGGTTTAATTCTATCAGTGACAACTTCACAGGCGTTTGTTCTAGTTTTCGGTTATGTAGAAATTGATTTATATAGGGTGGCCCACTGATAATTACACCTGCGCCCACATTTTAGAAAACGACCAGAAATGTCTATCTTTTTCTGTTATTTGAACCGAAAAATAATTTATGTAGAGCTTCTGGAGTATTATATTGAAACATGGACTTGAAATCGGTGGATCCGTAAATACCTTATTGTCGCCACTTAAGGTGAAACATAATGTTTAATACATGAGTTTTCCCATTTTACTCGACTATAATTCCAGCGAAATATTAATTATTTCCCTTCCATTCGCATAGGATCTACATAACGAACTATATTATATTTTGGTTTAATTGACGGTGCGTGGTATATACTAGGGCGCAAACCCCGCGATGAAACACTCTATGCTTTCATTAGGGAGAAATCTCTTCAAGCTCATCTACCGTAAATATCAAGAATCTACCAGTGGAGCGATAAAATGTGAAAAAATTAAAATGTATGCCACAGACATCCACATATGCGGAAATATTCCCGTTTCACAGGAAGGCTTAATTAGGGAACACGAACCTGGAAAAGGGCCAAATACCGTCGGATTAATGACGAATAAAAACATCAGAACGTTTCGACGAATCAACGATTTGGGTTAACAATATTCCGATGCCGCAGAGTATTCGGTGTCAAGAACCTGAACGGCATCGATGATAATTGATTTATTGACAGAACACACGAAATTATTGACAAGCCACATGATATATTGATTTATTCGAAGGGGGAACGCGAAAGATGTCGTTGCCAATTTTGTAATGGAAATTTTAAAGCCATTCGCACTTAGTTGATAAAGCTACTTTTTGAATGAACATTTGTTTTCGAAGAACCACTAGGATTTAGAACCCAAATGACCCTTTATCTAAGAATTTATGACACAGAAACCTCTGATTTCGTTTTTATGGTCCATTTCCGGTATTTATCGCTATCGGAGATTTGAAGCTTAATCTCTTTAAAAAGCAGTATGAAAGGTTCAAACACCACCAGCTCATACTACTAAGAATTTGGAATGTTAATCCTCATGAAGCTTGTTGATTGCCTAATAATGCCTTTCAATTTCTGTGGTAGAAAGCTTCCTTTTGTCATTGATTTTATGGTTCAGTCATCAACTCAGGTTACGGTATTGATGATCAATGGACCAAGTGAATCACAGAGACACACGAACCTCTTTTTATCGAAATTCAATTTTTGCAGTGACATTTTGGCATGGGTCATTTTGTTTTATACATAATCCCCAAATGTTCATTTCCTAATTCAATAAAAATTGAACAGTGAAATCTTGAGCTCTTATTAAAACACTCTTCACTATCAAGGGATATTGCCTTCCTTGCAGACCTAGGAATATTCGATAAAAGGCTTAATCTTGAAATTTATCGTGAATTTTAACGAATGTAATATGCGGATTTATTTGCAGTTCCAAATAGATACAGCGATTTTTTCGTTATCACATTCCCATAACAAACATTGTTCGCTAAATCCTAATCTGGATTGAATAATACAGCATTGTATCGAATCTGGTATAAAACGCATTATTTCGTTCATAAGTTTTCAATTACGAAGAACCGATAAAAGTATTGTGATAGTGACATTCCATTTTGTGTTGATGAAAAAATAATCTTGTTTATATTTCGCATTATTCAACTAATGGATTTATTTCACGTTACTGAATTAAACAATGGGAACAAGAATCGAGTTTCTTCAATTTTTATCTGTTCGAAGTGTTATCGTCAACCTTGAATTGAATATCCTGATCAGGGAAGAAAACAATACGGGGTGTCCCATGGAATCGAAAATTGTCGGGAGTCAATATTTCATACGGCAGGTATGAATAAATGCAAAATCCGTTCTTTACCATCGCGACAAGCAGAACGGCCATCGATTTTCGCAAACAAACTTGTATAACTCCCGGCTTCTAATTATGAACTCGGTCATGTATAAAGACAATTCTAATTGTGGGATCGATTTTCTGTATCAACTGACGTGAGAGTAATTCCTCCACTCATCTAATGAACCTCAAACAGAACGTAAACGCTGACGCGAAAAACTTCGGGGGTAAGGAATTTATATAGGACGGGAAGAACGGGGTGCTTTTCAAACTCAATTTTTCCTTCCTCGGTAAGTTTCTGTTTGATAACAATTACCACGCTGACTTAGGAAATGGTTAGGGATGTGCTCCGGGATTTTCTAGGGGATTATTTTAATTTCGGAGATCGACACAAGGAAACCGAGATCAATTCAGAATTTTTTCAACTCTGGATTGATTATGTCGTTTTAGGTTTTCACAATCCATATCTGTGTATTATTTTTCATATTTTGCACAGAGACTCTCAGAGTTATTTGATATGCATAATATAAATGAATAGTGGATGGAATGACAGGAACGGAAGCTCTGTGAGTTTGAAATTTTCATTTTGAAAAGATTCCATTTCACAGGTGAAAATCTAAACAATGATTGATAGGGTGTTGGATTATTTTTTATTGGATTCAGCGTCCTCGAAAACCTACATTTTGATACCAAAGTCAACCATGTACCCCTTATAAGTAAAGAATTTTTTCGATTTTTTTCTTTCGATATTTCATTTTCGAGTTTTGTTCGCAAGTTAGACCATTCTAGGTGTGGGTTTTTATGGAAAATTCGAACGGCTCGAATAACTTTTCGAATCAGTGACGCCGTTAGAGTTTTCGAAATATATTATTTTCTTGCCAAACATGGTGTTTTCAAGAGGTCTTATACATCGCTCATATTTCACACAGAGAAACTTTGAGATATGCTGATCAACATTGTAAAAAAAACAGCGGATACAACAAGAGGGACGGGAGCTATGAGAGTTTGAAATTTCCAATTTTTCGAAAAATGCCATTCGACAGGTGAAAATCTAAACCATGCTAGTTAGGGTTCTGGAATATGTTTAATTGAATTCAGCGACCTCGTAAATCTACATTTTGATACCAAAGTCGACCATGTAGCTCTTATAAGTAATGAATTTTTCAGTTTTATTGTTTTCGACATTTCATTTTCGAGTTTTGTTCACGTGCTCAGACCGTTCGTGGTATGGGTGTTATGGATCAGCTTAATGGGTATTATTGAAGATTCGAATAGTTCGAACAACGTCCCATTCCAATAGCATCGTTAGATCCTCCCAGATTTTGGTAACATCGACGAATATGGTGTTTTTAGGGGGTCTTACGCCTTACTCTTTTTTCACCAGAAATTTGAAATTTTTGAAATCGCTCATTTTTTGCTTAGAGATACTTTGAGATATGCAGATCAACATTGTATGAACAAATAGTGGATACGATAAGAGGGACGGAAGCTATGAGAGTTTGAAATTTCCAATTTTTCGAAAAATGCCATTTGACAGGTGAAAATCTGGACCATGCTAGTTAGGGTTCTGGAAAATGTTTTATTGAATTCAGCGACATCGAAAACCTACATTTTGATACCAAAGTCAGCTATGTACCCTCCATTATTAAAAAATAATTATTGAAGATTCGAATCCTCCCAGATTTTGGTGATATAGACGAATATGGTGTTTTTAGCGGGTTTTACCCCTTACCCATTTTTCACCCAAAATGTGAATGTTAAATGTTAAAATCGCTCATATTTGGCTTAGGAATACTTCGAGATATGCTGATCATTATTGTTCGAACAAATAGTGGATACGACAAGAGGAACGGAAGCTATGAGAGTTTGAAATTTCCAATTTTTCGAAAAATGCCATTTGACAGGTGGAAATCTAAACCATGCTAGTTAGGGTTCTGGATTATGTTTTATTGAATTCAGCGACCTCGTAAACCTACATTTTGATACCAAAGTCGACCATGTAGCTCTTATAAGTAATGAATTTTTTAGTTTTATTGTTCTCGACATTTCATTTTCGAGTTTTGTCCACAAGTTCAGACCGTTCATGGTATAGGTGTTATTGATCAGCTTAATAGGTATTATTGAAGATTCGAATGGTTCGAACAACGTCCCAGTCCAATAGCACCGTTAGATCCTCCCAGATTTGGTAACATCGACGAATATGGTGTTTTTAGGGGGTCTACCCCTTACTCATTTTCCACCCAAAATTTGAAATTTTTAAAATCGCTCATATTTGGCTTAGAGATACTTTGAGATCTGCTGATGAACATTGTATAAACAAATAGTGGATATGACAGTCGGGACGGATGCTATGAGAGTTGGAAATTTCCAATTTTTCGAAAAATGCCATTTGACAGGTAAAAATCTAAACTATGCTAGTAAGGGCTCTGGAATGTTTTTTATTGAATTCAGCGACCTCCAAAACCTACATTTTGATACCAAAGACTTTTTTTTCAGTTAAATTCATTTTCCCTCGTGTGTGGAAAGAAAGAGAATTATTTCGTGTATCTGCTACCCTATAATTAATCAGGGTGACCCCATAACACCGACTACAACTTGTATACCCGAAACCAACGAAACATATCAGTTGACATTCCCGAAAACTTCCTCTGCGTTATTAGGTTGTGAGCCCGGTATACATTAATGACCCGAAGCTTTTTTCAGGAGCATATGACAGTTTCATGAATACACCTACTTCAAAATGTATCTCCTTCCGTTGCCTGCTGCATTTGCTGAATATTACAAAAGTTCAATTATACCAGGTTCAAACTTTCATATTTCCATTTCATCTAGAGTTGATCTAGAGACTCGTTGTGTGTTTTTGACACGCTTTCATTATTATGATTTTGAACATTCGAACCGTTAGGATGCTCGTTGCTCAACTTTGGAACTGCGGTGTGCTTTATGAAGGAAGTTCATATGGAAGTTTGTGGTTTTAATCATTTTTCTGGATTCTTGGAAGTCAATGATGCAATTTTCTCGTCAGAATATGTCGTGGTTTCATGTTAATCAAGAAGGAAATGGTGCGTGCGCCACTTATTAGCAGCTGTCAAAATTCCAATTACGTTTTTATGCGAGTAAGACAAAGAACAAACGGAAAAAAAGATGAATTGCAAGAAATGACAGAAGTGGTTTACAAAAAATTGTTCTTCATATTTATTCTTTGTCAAAACTGACTTCGAAATAGATTTTTCATTTTGTTCTCATATAAGTTTTTTTTCCATATTTCCTTCTTGTATTGGACGATTGACCCTTTCTAGTGGAGACAGCATTTGGATTCATAGTTCGTCATGATTTGGGTCCACTTTTTATGTAACCCTTGTAAGTAGTTACATCAATTCGAATTTTCAGCAGAGGCTTTCCAAAGGATAATGCGTATCCCACTTGAATGTTATTGAAGCAATTAGTCTGAATAAACCGGTGACATCTCCTTTACACGTGAAATTGTAACGTCGCTTTTTAGAGTGATTAGTTTCGGCAGTTCGTTTAGTTTCACAAAGTGAACCCGTTAAATTTAAGCTTTACTAGCCATGCCGACAAATCCTTTAAACCATTTGCGAACTAGCGACACAACACTACTGTACATCCTACCCTATTAATTCACTTGCTTCTGTATTCTGTTTAGATTTTCGTGCTCTCGCCGGAGAACATTCACCCTCATTGAGGTTTTCTATATTGATTCTATCTCAGCACCTTTTTTCTATGTCAGTCTGTATCCAGTATGGGTCAGGTTATTGAAAAAACATTGTTCCAATTTTTGGTTTTTATTTGAAGGTTATTCTTTGAAGCCTTAAAAGATTTTGGAGCCTGAAAAACAACAAAACGGCTCGAACATTGATTCAATTTCTATTTTGTGATAATTTTTCTTCAATCGCTACACCTGTAAAAAAAAATAAAGTTATAGAAAATTACCCTTGAAATTCAGTATGGACGATCACATTGTGTTAAAATACAGGGTCTTTCACGAGGAACCTCACCCATATTTATACGGGAAACTACTGAACATATTTTCATGAAATTCAGCACTTATAAGTATTTCACGATGCTGATGAAATCTAAAATATTTTCAAGGCATGAGCACCTCCGGTTTTTCCGGAAATGACGTTTTTTAAATTAGAACACCATTTTTTTTATTGCAGAAATAAATTCCTTAGAAAATTTCAAGTTATTTTGATGTAACATTTTTCAGTTTTGGTTGGAAAATTCTCTCTGAGCGGGAAAATTCGAAAAAAAATCGAAAATAGAGCTCCGCTGAAACAAGAATAACTTCGAGGTTTTTGGATGGAAAATTTTCATTTTTGGGATTTTTCAAGATGTAAGATTGATGTATCCACTTTAAAAATCGAAATCGCGATTCATGATACAGGGGGTGAAAAAATCGCTTTCAAACTTAGGGATGACAAAATCGTGAAAAATCAATTTTTTCAAATTAGAACCCCATTTTTTATGGCAGATATTGAATCTACGTTAAAAAATAATGTGAGTGTATGCATCACACCCTTGCCCTAAAGTGGATATTAACTCAGAATATATCCATTTTAGGGCAAGGGTGTGATGCATACACTCACATTATTTTTTACCGTAGATTCAATATCTGCCATAAAAAATGGGGTTCTAATTTGAAAAACGGAAGTTGACGTCATTTCCGGAAAAACCGGAGGTGCTCATGCCTTGAAAATATTTTAGATTTCATCAGCATCGTGAAATACTTATAAGTGCTGAATTTCATGAAAATACGTTCAGTAGTTTCCCGTATAAATATGGGTGAGGTTCCTCGTGAAAGACCCTGTAGAGACAGTCAAGGGTATCAGGTGATGATAAAATGGTGTATTTTTCGCAAAACATTCGATACAACCGAGATGATCCTCAGGGTTTCCCGAATTGAGCGAGGTGTCATCTGATTCTCGTATTCCTACACCTTCAGCATTATTGCTAATGCTATTCCCCGACAGATAATTTTCCAGAGGAATCGAGTTATAATGTTACTCAAGAAACATATTCTAATTAGTAATTTACAAGTCTAATGAAGCTTGACGCATTATTTGCTTCACCTCATTCTCCTTTGACGGTTAGATCAGCTGGGAAATATACAAGTCGTGAAATTGAAACTGTCGAATATTTGTTTATTGAATTTCGTTCCAGCATCTTCGATGTTGAATTCTTTGAACATATGAAATATTTTTTGTTGGTGATTTCATGCAAGGTACAATATGTGGCCATGAATATTTCAATAGTGCTCGGAATTGAAGTCCAGAATAGAGACAATGTGTCTGCATTGTCACATGGATCCCCATGCCACGTGATTATATGTTCAGACTGAAGCATTGATTATGTAATCAGTGGCAACACTTTGAATCGAAGTATCGGAAAAGGGTACTCAATTTGGACATGACAGCGAGAAACCATGCGTATTTCCGTGCTTCGTAAATTCCCATTTTTGTCAGTCGATCACAGAACAATTCGACTTCACGTCGAAATGGAAAAACATTTGTTAGGGGTTACAGAATGGTGGATGAGCCGGGCGCCCAGAAAAATCTATATAAAAAATTAGTCCTTTTGATTGTATCACGCTTTTCGCATCACATAAATGAATTTGAGGTATCATTTCTGGATCTCAATGAAACTTTTTCTTAATGGCTTTTTGAAAATTGTGCGTTTGGACAGGAGGACAAGGAGGTGTTTGAATTGTTGTTCAAACCTTGGCGTAGATAAAGCAATAAATTGAATTTCGTTTTGTAACGATTTATATAGAACTACTGATACTGTAGAGCAAGTATCTCATTTTCGGTGAGGAATAAAAGGAAATCAGAAGAGGCAGAGCAGAAATGAGTCCGTCATTTTCTGCTTTATATTGCGAAAATTCAAAAATGCTGCGCAAAAAAACCAACGCACATTCTGGAAATCTCAATTTTAGTGATAGTTAACTCTACATTGACTTTATAACTTATTTTTTATGTTCTCTCGGGAAGGTTTTGAACGAAACAAGACACATTAAATGGAAGAAAAATTCAGGATTTCACCGAATCTTATGTGAAAGGAGAGAAATGAACAATTTTCAAAATACTGAAATGCTGATAAGTGATTTAATACTTGGTATTTCCACCCCTTGCGTTAATTACAGCTCGGCAACGACGGTTCAAACTCAAAATGAGTGATCTTAAAATGTTTTGAATTAATCCTTCCCAGATTTCTCCGAGTTGGATTCCTAAGTCATCAAGAGTAGATGGATGATTTTCTGAACTTCTCAGCCTTCTATTAAGGTTGTTCCAAACCTGCTCAATCGGATTGAGATCTGGACTTCTTGCTGGCCATTCCATTCGAGAGACTTCAATCTCTTCAAGGTACTCCTGAACGATGCGCGCACGATGGGGTCTGGCATTATCGTCCATAAAAATGAAATTTTCACCAATGTATGGGGCAAATGGCACTACATGCTCTTCAAGAATATTCCTTATATACTTATCAACATTCATAGCTCCATTATCAACGACCACTAGGTCTGTGCGAGCAGTCAAGGATATTCCACCCCATACCATGATCGATCCTCCCCCGAAACCAGTAGTATTCAGGAAATTGCACTGAGCATATCTTTCATGTGGACGTCTGTATACAAGGGAACGTCGATCACAATGGTAGAGGCAGAATCTAGACTCATTTGTGAAGAGAACTCTTTCCCAATCGGCCTCTTCCCAATGGATTTGCTCTCTCGCAAAATCCAAACGCGCCCTCATGAGTTTGCTCAAGCTGATTTTGAAGGAGGCGAGCGGTTGCAAACCGTTGTCTTAACGCAGAAACTCTCAAGTAACGTTCTTGAATGGCAGTGGTTACCCGTGGTCTACCCTGCCCTGGTGTTCTGACATTCATACCTGTCTCCCCGAATCGCTTCAACATTCTGGACACACTTGTATGGGAAACTCCAAACCTTTCTGCAATTCTTGTGTATGTCCACCCTTCTTCTCACAAAATACCGCTTGGGCACATTCCTCTTGGGTCAAATTGCGTGTTTCGCGTTGCATAGCGATCGAGTGTAGAAAATCAAACGAAAGAAAAACTATTGATCACTAGAATTGATCGAGAACAACTGATTTTAGAATGGAGCCAATACATTCAAAATCTGATAATATTATCTTTTTTTATTCCTGCTGGGAGAAAACCTCTGTATTGATGAAAAACGTTGAAAGTGGATAACATATGCATGCATAATTCTCATAAAAATAATTATCATTGAGAACACCTTCAGTTGTAGAATAAATTTGAGATTTCCATAATGTTCGTTAATTTTTTTGCGCAGTGTATTACCCACTCAAAATTTCATTGAATAAGTAAAGGACTTGTTTTTCAGTTAAATGTTTGTGCAGTCTGGTTTTTCGATTCTCTTCCAATAATTTGTTAATTGATGTATATAACAAAGTCCGATACTCTTTTCTCATTTTGGGATAACCCGTTTACGAACAAAAACCAATTCATAATTAACCGCTGTAGTTTCAGAAACAAAGAATGACAGCGAATTCAAATTCTACTGTGTCATAGCGAAAATATTAATCATGTGGGAAACATTATCTATAGCCGGTATACTCCTGGGCTTTCCTTGAGCAGCTTCTCACACTTGGCTTCATCTTATAAGGCAACTGAACCAGAAAATTCGAGAGCAGATATTCTAGTTAGGATGTAAGACACATTGTGAATTCTCGTTGGAAATTTTCTATCTGGGCATGCTTCTTCAATTTCAATTCAACATAAAGAAAAATTTGGAGCTCCGGATATTCTTTAAGGCATTCAGCTTGAATCAATTTCCAGTACACGATTTAATTTCGTCAGTGAAGAAACGGAGGCCAGTGACCACAATGTGTGATGGGATTTCAAATTGAAGTTACAATTTTATTTTCAGGAATTTTGTGAATTTTAAATTGCTTTCATTTGGATTGGACATTGAAATACGTTGTGGAGAGTTGGTTAAATGCGTTTATTACGCCTATAGTGAGAAGACGAGAATATTTTAACAGTTTGGCGAACTTGATATGGTGCGTGAGACTGAGTTGTCCTTGTGGTGGTTTCGATATTTCGACAATCAAAATGCCAGTTCTTGGATCGTCTACCTCGCAATAGATGAGTTCTGAAAGTTCACTCCATTCGCACTACACCATTTCAGCTGAGCTGCACAGACAGGAAGAGCGTAGATTGATTTGGCTGAGGCCGAGATCAAACAGTCGGGATCCTCTCATGAAGAGATTTCTCCCTTTATTCGGCCACGAATTCAAATTCTCCGACCTAGAAATATTTGTCGCTGTCAAACGTCAGATATACCAGAGATAATACCAAGAGCGGTGCCTATTGAATCGCGGATTACAGAAAATTGGATACTGAGCTCTCGCGATCAGCCGTAAAGGATGACAAGAAATATTTGTTTCGTAGCGTCGACTGCGGAAACCACAGCGGTTCGAATGGATTCGCACCTACGAGGTCTTTTCAGAAAGTTCCGTCTAGCTAAAATTTGGGCGAAATGTTCATTTTTGCATCGGAGTAGTGGAACGCAATTGAAACGGTTATGAGTGGTGAATTTATATTCACATTTTCAGAGATATTTATTTTATACATGATGAGATTGACAAAATTCAATGGATGAATCCCATTCAGAGGGTTGATGACGATAGAAAGCTCGAATAGAAAAATTTCTATCAAAATGGTATTTTCTGGGTTACGATATTGATTACCATCTGATATTTCTGTATTAAATGGTGGAATACACTCTGCACTTAATAAAATTGTTTACTCATGTTCGTCCCATCTCCGGTAGGTGTGGATAAGTTCAATCGATGTAATCGGTAAACTCAATGATTTATCTGATGGCGAATGCGTTTCGAGGTTAGGCATGAAGGACGAAACAATTGTCGCAGCTGTCATATTGAGAGGTGTAATAGGACTTATATTAACATTTTCTTAGTTATGCAAGTAACTTCTAGATGGTGACATACAAGAATAAAGCAATCTCTTGGTATCCCATACTGAGTTTGCGAGTAGAAATCTAAACTATGATAGATAGAGCCTCGGATTATTTTCTATTGAATTCAGCGTTCTCGAGAACATATACTTTGATGCCAAATATGTCCATATAGGTCCTCCTTGAGCCGAATTGTGATTGTTTTAATTTTTGCATTTTTCATTTTCGAGTTTTGTTCAGACGATCAGAGCACTCAAAGTTTGAGCGACATTGATCAGCGTCATAGGTATTCTGCATGACTCGTTTGGGTAGTAGATCCTCAAGATCGAAAAACGACTTTGGATTCGCCAGTGATTACTTGGCGATGACAAATATGGTATTTTTGGGGGGTCTTACCCCTTTGGCATTTTTCACCAGAAAAGTTGAGATTTTCGAATTCTATTTTATTATGCCTAGAGAGACTTTGGACAATGCTGATTAACAATTCCCAAACAAAAAGTGGATACGATCATAGGAGCGGGAGCTATGGCGAGTTGAAATTTCGGATTTTTGAAAAAATGCCATTTAACAGGTCAAAATCGAAACTATGATAGATAGCGACTTGAATTTGTTCTTATCGAATAGAGCGCCCTCGAAAACCTACATTTTGATACCAAATATGTCCATATAGGTCCTCCTTGAGCCGAATTGTGATTGTTTTAGTTTTTGCATTTTTCATTTTCGAGTTTTGTTCAGACGCTCAGAGCACTCAAAGTCTGAGCGATACTGATCAGCTTCATAGGTATTCTGCATGACTCGAGTGGGTAGTAGATCCTCAAGATCGAAAAACGACTTTGGATTCGACAGTGATTACTTGGCGATGACAAATATGGTGTTTTTGGGGGGTCTTACCCCTTTGGCATTTTTCACCAAAAAAGTTGAGATTTTCGAATTCTATTTTATTATGCCTAGAGAGACTTTGGACAATGCTGATTAACAATTCCCAAACAAAAAGTGGATACGATCATAGGAGCGGGAGCTATGGCGAGTTGAAATTTCGGATTTTTGAAAAAATGCCATTTGACAGGTCAAAATCTAAACTATGATAGATAGCGACTTGAATTTGTTCTTATCGAATAGAGCGCCCTCGAAAACCTACATTTTGATACCAAATATGTCCATATAGGTCCTCCTTGAGCCGAATTGTGATTGTTTTAGTTTTTGCATTTTTCATTTTCGAGTTTTGTTCAGACGCTCAGAGCACTCAAAGTCTGAGCGATACTGATCAGCTTCATAGGTATTCTGCATGACTCGTTTGGGTAGTAGATCCTCAATATCGAAAAACGACTTTGGATTCGCCAGTGATTACTTGGCGATGACAAATATGGTATTTTTGGGGGGTCTTACCCCTTTGGCATTTTTCACCAAAAAAGTTGAGATTTTCGAATTCTATTTTATTATGCCTAGAGAGACTTTGGACAATGCTGATTAACAATTCCCAATTATAAAGTGGATACCATCATAGGAGTGGGAGCTATAGCGAGTTGAAATTTCGGATTTTTGCAAAAATGCCATTTAACAGGTCAAAATCGAAACTATAATAGATAGCGACTTGAATTTGTTCTTATCGAATAGAGCGCCCTCGAAAACCTACATTTTGATACCAAATATGTCCATATAGGTCCTCCTTGAGCCGAATTGTGATTGTTTTAGTTTTTGCATTTTTCATTTTCGAGTTTTGTTCAGACGCTCAGAGCACTCAAAGTCTGAGCGATACTGATCAGCTTCATAGGTATTCTGCATGACTCGAGTGGGTAGTAGATCCTCAAGATCGAAAAACGACTTTGGATTCGCCAGTGATTACTTGGCGATGACAAATATGGTGTTTTTGGGGGGTCTTACCCCTTTGGCATTTTTCACCAAAAAAGTTGAGATTTTCGAATTCTATTTTATTATGCCTAGAGAGACTTTGGACAATGC
Organism: Adalia bipunctata; assembly: GCA_910592335.1. Taxonomy (NCBI): domain Eukaryota; kingdom Metazoa; phylum Arthropoda; class Insecta; order Coleoptera; family Coccinellidae; genus Adalia; species Adalia bipunctata. The sequence continues at coordinate 4,049,653 of OU342957.1, forward strand.
TGATTAACAATTCCCAATTATAAAGTGGATACCATCATAGGAGTGGGAGCTATAGCGAGTTGAAATTTCGGATTTTTGAAAAAATGCCATTTAACAGGTCAAAATCGAAACTATAATAGATAGCGACTTGAATTTGTTCTTATCGAATAGAGCGCCCTCGAAAACCTACATTTTGATACCAAATATGTCCATATAGGTCCTCCTTGAGCCGAATTGTGATTGTTTTAGTTTTTGCATTTTTCATTTTCGAGTTTTGTTCAGACGCTCAGAGCACTCAAAGTCTGAGCGATACTGATCAGCTTCATAGGTATTCTGCATGACTCGAGTGGGTAGTAGATCCTCAAGATCGAAAAACGACTTTGGATTCGACAGTGATTACTTGGCGATGACAAATATGGTGTTTTTGGGGGGTCTTACCCCTTTGGCATTTTTCACCAAAAAAGTTGAGATTTTCGAATTCTATTTTATTATGCCTAGAGAGACTTTGGACAATGCTGATTAACAATTCCCAATTATAAAGTGGATACCATCATAGGTGTGGGAGCTATAGCGAGTTGAAATTTCGGATTTTTGAAAAAATGCCATTTAACAGGTCAAAATCGAAACTATAATAGATAGCGACTTGAATTTGTTCTTATCGAATAGAGCGCCCTCGAAAACCTTCATTTTGATACCAAATATGTCCATATAGGTCCTCCTTGAGCCGAATTGTGATTGTTTTAGTTTTTGCATTTTTCATTTTCGAGTTTTGTTCAGACGCTCAGAGCACTCAAAGTCTGAGCGATACTGATCAGCTTCATAGGTATTCTGCATGACTCGAGTGGGTAGTAGATCCTCAAGATCGAAAAACGACTTTGGATTCGACAGTGATTACTTGGCGATGACAAATATGGTGTTTTTGGGGGGTCTTACCCCTTTGGCATTTTTCACCAAAAAAGTTGAGATTTTCGAATTCTATTTTATTATGCCTAGAGAGACTTTGGACAATGCTGATTAACAATTCCCAAACAAAAAGTGGATACGATCATAGGAGCGGGAGCTATGGCGAGTTGAAATTTCGGATTTTTGAGAAAATGCCATTTGACAGGTCAAAATCTAAACTATGATAGATAGCGACTTGAATTTGTTTCTATCGAATAGAGCGCCCTCGAAAACCTACATTTTGATACCAAATATGTCCATATAGGTCTTCCTTGAGCCGAATTGTGATTGTTTTAGTTTTTGCATTTTTCATTTTCGAGTTTTGTTCAGACGCTCAGAGCACTCAAAGTCTGAGCGATACTGATCAGCTTCATAGGTATTCTGCATGACTCGAGTGGGTAGTAGATCCTCAAGATCGAAAAACGACTTTGGATTCGCCAGTGATTACTTGGCGATGACAAATATGGTGTTTTTGGGGGGTCTTACCCCTTTGGCATTTTTCACCAAAAAAGTTGAGATTTTCGAATTCTATTTTATTATGCCTAGAGAGACGTTGGACAATGCTGATTAACAATTCCCAATTATAAAGTGGATACCATCATAGGAGTGGGAGCTATAGCGAGTTGAAATTTCGGATTTTTGAAAAAATGCCATTTGACAGGTCAAAATCGAAACTATGATAGATAGCGACTTGAATTTGTTCTTATCGAATAGAGCGCCCTCGAAAACCTACATTTTGATACCAAATATGTCCATATAGGTCTTCCTTGAGCCGAATTGTGATTGTTTTAGTTTTTGCATTTTTCATTTTTGAGTTTTGTTCAGACGCTCAGAGCACTCAAAGTCTGAGCGATACTGATCAGCTTCATAGGTATTCTGCATGACTCGAGTGGGTAGTAGATCCTCAAGATCGAAAAACGACTTTGGATTCGCCAGTGATTACTTGGCGATGACAAATATGGTGTTTTTGGGGGGTCTTACCCCTTTGGCATTTTTCACCAAAAAAGTTGAGATTTTCGAATTCTATTTTATTATGCCTAGAGAGACGTTGGACAATGCTGATTAACAATTCCCAATTATAAAGTGGATACCATCATAGGAGTGGGAGCTATAGCGAGTTGAAATTTCGGATTTTTGAAAAAATGCCATTTGACAGGTCAAAATCGAAACTATGATAGATAGCGACTTGAATTTGTTCTTATCGAATAGAGCGCCCTCGAAAACCTACATTTTGATACCAAATATGTCCATATAGGTCCTCCTTGAGCCGAATTGTGATTGTTTTAGTTTTTGCATTTTTCATTTTCGAGTTTTGTTCAGACGCTCAGAGCACTCAAAGTCTGAGCGATACTGATCAGCTTCATAGGTATTCTGCATGACTCGAGTGGGTAGTAGATCCTCAAGATCGAAAAACGACTTTGGATTCGCCAGTGATTACTTGGCGATGACAAATATGGTGTTTTTGGGGGGTCTTACCCCTTTGGCATTTTTCACCAAAAAAGTTGAGATTTTCGAATTCTATTTTATTATGCCTAGAGAGACTTTGGACAATGCTGATTAACAATTCCCAAACAAAAAGTGGATACGATCATAGGAGCGGGAGCTATGGCGAGTTGAAATTTCGGATTTTTGAGAAAATGCCATTTGACAGGTCAAAATCTAAACTATGATAGATAGCGACTTGAATTTGTTTCTATCGAATAGAGCGCCCTCGAAAACCTACATTTTGATACCAAATATGTCCATATAGGTCTTCCTTGAGCCGAATTGTGATTGTTTTAGTTTTTGCATTTTTCATTTTCGAGTTTTGTTCAGACGCTCAGAGCACTCAAAGTCTGAGCGATACTGATCAGCTTCATAGGTATTCTGCATGACTCGAGTGGGTAGTAGATCCTCAAGATCGAAAAACGACTTTGGATTCGCCAGTGATTACTTGGCGATGACAAATATGGTGTTTTTGGGGGGTCTTACCCCTTTGGCATTTTTCACCAAAAAAGTTGAGATTTTCGAATTCTATTTTATTATGCCTAGAGAGACTTTGGACAATGCTGATTAACAATTCCCAAACAAAAAGTGGATACGATCATAGGAGTGGGAGCTATGGCGAGTTGAAATTTCGGATTTTTGAAAAAATGCCATTTGACAGGTCAAAATCGAAACTATGATAGATAGCGACTTGAATTTGTTCTTATCGAATAGAGCGCCCTCGAAAACCTACATTTTGATACCAAATATGTCCATATAGGTCCTCCTTGAGCCGAATTGTGATTGTTTTAGTTTTTGCATTTTTCATTTTCGAGTTTTGTTCAGACGCTCAGAGCACTCAAAGTCTGAGCGATACTGATCAGCTTCATAGGTATTCTGCATGACTCGAGTGGGTAGTAGATCCTCAAGATCGAAAAACGACTTTGGATTCGCCAGTGATTACTTGGCGATGACAAATATGGTGTTTTTGGGGGGTCTTACCCCTTTGGCATTTTTCACCAAAAAAGTTGAGATTTTCGAATTCTATTTTATTATGCCTAGAGAGACTTTGGACAATGCTGATTAACAATTCCCAAACAAAAAGTGGATACGATCATAGGAGTGGGAGCTATGGCGAGTTGAAATTTCGGATTTTTGAAAAAATGCCATTTGACAGGTCAAAATCGAAACTATGATAGATAGCGACTTGAATTTGTTCTTATCGAATAGAGCGCCCTCGAAAACCTACATTTTGATACCAAATATGTCCATATAGGTCCTCCTTGAGCCGAATTGTGATTGTTTTAGTTTTTGCATTTTTCATTTTCGAGTTTTGTTCAGACGCTCAGAGCACTCAAAGTCTGAGCGATACTGATCAGCTTCATAGGTATTCTGCATGACTCGAGTGGGTAGTAGATCCTCAAGATCGAAAAACGACTTTGGATTCGCCAGTGATTACTTGGCGATGACAAATATGGTGTTTTTGGGGGGTCTTACCCCTTTGGCATTTTTCACCAAAAAAGTTGAGATTTTCGAATTCTATTTTATTATGCCTAGAGAGACTTTGGACAATGCTGATTAACAATTCCCAAACAAAAAGTGGATACGATCATAGGAGTGGGAGCTATGGCGAGTTGAAATTTCGGATTTTTGAAAAAATGCCATTTGACAGGTCAAAATCTAAACTATAATAGATAGCGACTTGAATTTGTTCTTATCGAATAGAGCGCCCTCGAAAACCTACATTTTGATACCAAATATGTCCATATAGGTCCTCCTTGAGCCGAATTGTGATTGTTTTAGTTTTTGCATTTTTCATTTTCGAGTTTTGTTCAGACGCTCAGAGCACTCAAAGTTTGAGCGATACCGCTTCATAGGTATTCTGCATGACTCGTGTGGGTAGTTGATCCTCAAGATCGAAAAACGACTTTGGATTCGCCAGTGATTCCTTGGTGATGACAAATATGGTGATTTTGGGAGGTCCTACCCCTTTGGCATTTTTCGCCCAAAAAGTTGGAAATTTCGATATCGATTTCATTATGCTCAGAGATACTTCGGACAATGCTGATTAACAATATACAAACAAAAGGTGGATAGAATCATAGAGGCGATTTGAAATTTCGGATTTTTGAAAAAAATGCCATTTGACAGTTGAATATCTAAACTATGATAGATAGCGACTTGAATTTGTTTTTATCGAATAGAGCGCCCTCGAAAACCTATAATTTGATACCAAACATGTCCATATAGGCCTTCTGTGAGTCGAATTTTTATTGTTTTATTTTTTGCATTTTTTATTTTCGAGTTTTGTTCAGACGCTCAGAGCACTCAAAGTAGAGGCGACACTGATCCGCTTTATGGGTATTCTGCATGATTCGAATGGGAAGTAGATCTACAAGATCGAAAAACGACTTTGGTTTTGCCAGGGATTCCTTGGTAATGACAAATATGGTGTTTTTGGGAGGTCCTACCCCTTTGGCATTTTTCGCCCAAAAAGTTGGAATTTTCGATATCGATTTTATTATGCTCAGAGATACTTCGGACAATGCTGATTATCAATATACAAATGAAAATTGGGTTCGCTCAAAGGAACAGGAGTTATGACACTTTGAAATTTCCAGTTTTTGAAAAAATGCCATTTCGCAGGTCAAAATCTAAACGATGATAGATAGGGCCTTGGATTGTTTTTCATTCGATTCAGCGTTCTCGAAAATCTATAATTTGATACCAAACTTGTCCATATAAGCCTTGTTTGAGTCGAATTTCAATTGTTTTATTTTTTCCAAATTTCATTTTCGAGTTTTGTTCAGAAGCTCAGACCACTCGAAGTATGGGTGATATCGATTATGCAAATGGGTTTTCTCAAAGATTCAAACGGATTGTAGATTATACATTCAGAATAACATCTTCATTTTTCACAGGGATTGCGTGAAATAGACAAATATAGCGTTTTTGGGGGGTCTTACCCCTTAGTCATTTTTGACCCAAAAAGTTGGAATTTTCGAACCCGATTTTATTGCATATACTGAAACTTTGGACAATGCTGATTATCAATATACAAATGAAGATTGGATACGCTCAAACTCAAAGGAACAGGAGTTATGACGAAAAATAGGTCATTTTGGGACTGCCGTATTTCTGGGAAAGTTAAGATTATCTGATTTTCATCTTTGGACAATGCTGTTGAACAATTTTTTATGGGGGCGATCCTTTCCAAATATACTTTCTTCTTGTGAAATACTGGTTAAATCCATATAAGTACGATAATGGACATTTCTGTATGGTATTGAATAATTAAACCGTATCATATTAACGAATGAATAACTGTCGGAAAATTCACGGAGATTTCGTGTTTGGTAGAGAACAAAATGAGCAGTTCGTGTGAGTGAATACAGCCATCCATTGTTTTTCTTGGTTTATTTTCTCTCGAAGTGGTGCGTGCGTTGGCCTGGCATATTTGGCTCTCGCGAAGGCATGAGTTGCAAGTAGTCAGATAGGGACGCCTCGTCTGGTCGATACAGAATAGTCCGAAGATGGTGATATAGCCGTGCCGCGAACGCGGCTTCGCACGCGATAGACATTTCACGCCGCATTCTAGATAATCTTCTTCTGGCTGAGCGTACTTTCATCAAGTGCCGCAAAGCTCCAGGAGTGTGCTGAGCATAGAGATCCTCAAGTCTCAATGGCTCGATGGCACCTAATTTTCGGATCATTGGTCTTGGACGATGCTAAATGACTGGTTGAGCCTTTTTGCGGGTTCTTATGCTTGTTATGTATCTTCATTGAGCCTCGTCTCTAATTCTTCATCTCTGATTAGTTCTCAGTCTTTCGAATCGAAATTCCCACTTTTAAACCGTGCGAATCACATCTGACACGTTCAGCAGAGCAAAAACCTTTTTGTTAACAGATCAACGAATTGACAGACACTGAAAAAGAAAGCCCAATTTTTTGATTGGTTGTACTCGTCTCGACATACTGCTGACATAAAAATGACAGCATTGCCAAATAATGTTGATTTTGGATGTTTTTCTTTCATCATCATGACATTTTCATTTGTACTCCATAAAGCTTCATGATATCATTCAATTTACGACCTCCCAATTGAAGATAAAGAGGGTTCAAGTAAGCAGATAGGTGAGAAATAATTAATAATTACTTTCATTTTGAGAGGTGCAAATTAGTGCTAAGAATAATTATTGTTTCGGCAACTGTGTATAGGGACCATCTGGTCGTCAGTCGTTGACTTAACCTAGGAGTATAGAATACTCCTAGACTTAACTGTAAGAAACGCCATTCTATAGTACGCAGAGAAGACGTCGAAATGTCGAATAATGACAAATAAGAAGGTTATATTTTTATTTATAATTTGTAGGCGTGGTTGTCACATCAGTATTTGTATTTTAAGAGAATGAGTATTATATCAACTTTAATGAAAATTAAGTTGTTATATGACGATGTTTCGAAAACATCATAGTGATCACATCAAATATAATACGATTACTGAATATATTTATGAATAAATTCAGAGATTTTACAAAGACTTGACAACAGCGACGTGTCCCTCAGTTACTCTGGGCTTTGTCCCCTCAATCACAAACTTCAACCAATCATATTACAAATTGTGCCACTGACGTCACAGCAGGGGGACGTTTGAATTCACACAAGTTGAAATCACATTTTCAATATCGAATAATTAATGAGTTCTTCAAAATTCAGAGTGAATAAATGATTACAAATGTGTTATAAACTGCCCTTCATTACGTCATGGGAAGAAAAGTGCATATTTTGAGGTACTGGAAATCCCCATTGGACTTTGAAGTTTTCAACCTCATCGTTTGTCGACTAGAATTCGACAATAAGAACATTTGGGCGAAATGATATCGCTCTTGTCCAGAGGATCAATCGCACGAAAAAATTTCTCATTCCGGTCATTGGTTCAGCATCCAGGCTGAAACATGATCCTTATATTTCATAACACCCAAAACACGTTCAGAATCACGTCAGCTACAAAACTGGCAACTTTTTAATGGATACCTCATAAATATTCATTCTTTAACCAGACCAACAATTCCGCCCCCCTAGCTGTAATATGGATTGTCATCCATTACAGAATTAAAGTCGTCCAAATATTTCGAATTAGAGCGATCACGTGGAAACGTATTTACCGACTTAATAAGCAGGACGATACGATCGCAAATTAATTTATATTACTTATTCATATCGCCCGAACATCTGCCATTTTCAGTTGGGAAATTGAGGGAGAATTGCGCAGATGTGGCCCTTCGCACCACTGATCGTCGCTCGAAAAAAAAAAAAGAATAATCATCATGTTTTTATACAAAACATAGCTTAAGTTTCAGGCATATTTCTGCGGTACTCGGATTCGTAGAACGCTGAAAATTCGGACCTGAACATCCGTTCTACCATATACAGGGTGATCCAAAATGATTGACGCTACCGATTGATAATTGCATTTTTCGAATTGGATCTTGTTCTTTTTGGGAGGCCCCTTTTCTCTATAGCCCGGGAGCCAGTGATAGTTTTTGGTGACCAATTTTAACCCTGGCCATAATTTGTATATAGCTTAATTTGTATTTGTCTTATAGCATAGTGACCGTCAGCTGGCGCACCAGTGGTGGGTTTGCCAACGGGAGCAACGAGAACACGTAAAAAAAATATTGAGTTTCAGTCATTTTAACCCTGCTGAAATTTACAGAGATGGTAGTTTATATAATTATTCGAATAAAAAAAATCGTCCGCTGGCTGTACGTTGGTGGAAAACCCGTCCGCTGGACATGAAAACTTGTTTTCCACCAACGTACAGCCAACGGACCATTTTTTTGTTCGAATAATTATATAAACTACCATCTTTGTGAATTTTAGAAGGGTTAAAATTACAGAAACTCAAATTTTTTTTTACAAGTTTTCATGTCCAGCGGACGGGTTTTCCACCAACGTACAACCAGCGGACGATTTATTTTATTCGAATAATTATATAAACTACCATCTCTGTAAATTTCAGCAGGGTTAAAATGACTGAAACCCAAATTTTTTTTTACAAGTTTTCATGACCAGCGGACGGGTTTTCCACCAACGTACAACCAGCGGACGATTTTTTTTATTCGAATAATTGAATAAACTACCATCTCTGTAAATTTCAGCAGGGTTAAAATGACTGAAACTCAAAATTTTTTTTACAAGTTTTCATGTCGAGCGGACGGGTTTTCCACCAACGTACTGCCAGCGGACGATTTTTTTTATTGGACTAATTATACAAACTACCATCTCTGCAAATTTCAGCAGGGTTAAAATGACTGAAACTCAAATTTTTTTCAGAAGTTCCCCCATGTCCAGCGGACGTTTTCATGTCCAGCGGACGGGGTTTCCACCAACGTACAGCCAGCGGACGATTTTTTTATTCGAATAATTACACAAACTACCATCTCTGTAAATTTCAGCAGGGTTAAAATGACTGAAACTCAAAATTTTTTTTACAAGTTTCCATGTCCAGCGGACGGGTTTTCCACCAGCGTACAGCCAGCGGACGATTTTTTTTATTCGAATAATTATACAAACTACCATCTCTGTAAATTTCAGCAGGGTTAAAATGACTGAAACTCGATATTTTTTTTACATGTTTTCGTTGCTCCCGTTGGCGAACCCACCACTGTTGAGCCAGCTGACGGTCACTTTGGCTAAGAAAACAACCAAGTCAAGCTATATACAAATTATGGCCAGGGTTAAAATGACTGACTAAAAAATGTCACTGGCTCCCGGGCTACTAGGAATGATGGCGAAGAAATGGTCGGATTTGATATTCTCAAGACCTGAAATATTCCGGAACCTTCATGCACAATGTGCTTCTCTGCTTCAATAAATGATACCCATTCCGGCAGCTGTAGATTTATTCATTTTATTGCTGTCCACAACTCCGACAGCCGCTTTTGTTCGGCAAACAGGTTTGTGCCATGCATAGTTAAGGGCATACGTGTTAATGCATACGGGATGCAGATGGAGTTATAGGTTTCACCTTCTCACGTTTTCACCCGACGATTCCGGCTTTGGTATCGTTCGTTATGTCATAATTTGATCTACTTTCCTATGAGTCGCGTGACCAAATTCTATCCAGGCATTTTTCAATCTAGGATAACGAACTGGGAAAGCGGAGAGGTCGTGGAGAAGCAGATAGACCGGGTGCTGGTGTTTCCGAGCAGCTCGGTCTTTGCCATTATTCCCGGCATTATGGCTTTCCACTCAACGGCAAGAGGAACTGGAAGTTGACGGTGTTCAGGCTGCTCATTCGTCTGGAGATCGAAATTCCTGGCCAAAATTCGGAAACTAAGGCTCTCAGAATACAGGTCCTGAGAATCTGTAGATTCAGATTGTGCAATTCACCGGACAAGGCCTAATTTGCGTTTGTTTCGAAAGAAATTTTCATTAGGCAAACTAACCTCTGAGGTGGAATGGCTGAGAAAATTAAAATTATTGACTTGAAATCGGCCTCAACGGCAAAAGCACGATCATCATTGTTCCAAGGCATGATGACGATTGCATTGTGCCGTGATAAACTGTTAGTCCTGTGTATCAAACGAGACCACTATCGCTATGCTACGATATTTAATAAAAGGAAGTTATGCTACCGCACCCTGTAGATAATAATCTGAAAACGACTGTTTCCTTTAGATCGCCGATTTTCCGAAGTATTTATAACATTTTTCTGACTTTGGCCATTCATATTTGAAAAGCGTTCACATGCTTCATACAAATTATTTTGGTATTAAGAAGAGTATTATATCTAGCGGATATCAGAGTTATTCTGGTCGCAATCCTCGGTGTTTCATAGCGCAAAATCAATTGTGAGCTGAACAGAGTAATTCACTCACCTCTGGTGCCTTTATTACCGACCCCTCATAAAAATTTTCATAAGTTTACGCCAGTGGGAGTTTTATGAAATCTTCTGAGAGTGGGCTCCATTATCGAAATGAAGAAAATCTCAGCTGAATTAGGTTTATGAACTCATTTCCCACTTCCGAAAGAAAAACAAAGAAAACGAATGGAAATCCATTCCGAACGCCAAGGCCATGTTTTTCTGTAGTTTAAGATTCACGAGCAAAAAACGAAATATTAAATCCATGCAATTTAATTATACGAAATGACTCTCTAGAAAGAAGGAATTAATTTTCCATGAAACGAAAATCATTCCATCCATGGGATAGGAAAATCCAGAATTTTAAGTAAAATAAATTAGTTCTGCAACAAGAGAACAATTTGGTAACTAATAACACGTTAACTAGTCGCAAGTATCGGAAAGAATGTTGAACGTAAAATGGAAACTCCGTTTCCACTAGATGGAAAACAGTCACGCTATACCAGGAGGTCGTGAAATCGAAGCAAAATAGATCAAATTATGACATAACGAACGATACCACTGCAGAAGATGCGGCAAAACCTGAAATCTACTTGAACGTGTATGTTTCAGTGTGATTTTTCAAGTTGGGCCAAATTATAGTTCTACATATGAAGTTATAGATCGAATTGCACCTTTTACTTCAGAATGAGAAATACAAGCTGCCCTCATAATTCGATCTACATACTTGCCCATAACCTCCAAATATCTCATCGTTTTTATCAAGGCACTCATATACAGGGTGTCCCACGAGAAATGATCCAAACTCAGTTGGAAGAAAGAAAACATCAAGACTTTCAAACAATCATAAGACATTTTGGATTCGATTTCCGAATTACAAATTAGTATGTTTTCAATTTTAATAAAACACAATTTAGTCGCACTGAATCAATATTGGATTTTATTACATAAATGTGTCAAATGCTCAATTTACCAAAATACTGCTACATCATAATCTAGGTTTTTGATGCATTTGTTGAAAACGTCTACTGAATCAAACACGGTTCCTTCGCCATTTTGTAAATCTAATCTCAATCCTCGTATACAGAGTGGCCACTTTTTTAATGGGATTGTACTGGTAACTTTTGAACCATAAGAGTAAGAAGGTCGGTTAAATGGAGAAAAAGTTGCATTCATAGAAGCATTGTCAAGCAGTTCAAACAAATCGAGATTATCAGGGCCGGTTATTGAGAAATAAGAAAAGAGAATTCTGTCATTTTGATTTTCTTTTTTTTCTTCATCTCGAATATTATCAAAAAATGTTATAGGAATTTCTCATTCGACAGTGAATTATCCTCAAATTGACATAATCAGATTTCGTATCCAACGTTTCGTACTTTTTGGGCCACCCTCAACCTCATTTTTTTCTATACGGACCTGCATATTTTATTACTCTTTTCGAAATAACTTTTGACGCTGAATTCTACGATATATCATACATATCATTTCGAACACTTACTTCTTTTTCTTTCGAATTATCATTTAATTTGTCTTTCATTAAATGATAGTCTCCTTTAATTGTTATGAATTAGGTTATTCACCTCTTGAAATTTGTAAATAATTATTACGTAACAGAATCAAAGCAAGAAAAGAGTAAAAATTATTTATTAATTTCAAAAGGTGAAAAACCTAATTCATAATAATTAAACGAAACTTTCATTTAATGAAAGACAAATTAAATGATTATTCGAAAGTAAATGATGAACATTATTGAAGTAAGTGTTCGAAATGTCCACCATTTTGTAAAATCAATTTCGAATAAAATTGTATGATACATCGTTTGGAGTTATTTCGAAAAGTGTCATAAAATATGCAGGTCCGTATTGAAAAAAAAGAGGTTGAGGGTGACTCAGAAAGTCCGAAACGTTGGAAACGAAATTTGATTATTTCATTTAGAGGATAATTTACTATCGAATAAAAAATTCCTGTAACAATTTTTGATAATATTTGAAATAAAGTGGGAAAAAAAGAAAAATCAAAATGACATAATTTACTTTTCTCATGATAAATCTCAATAACCGGCCCTGATAAACTCGATTTGTTTGAACTGCTTGACAATGCTTCTATGAATGCAACTTTTTCTCCATTCGACCGACCTTCTAACTCTTATGGTTTGAAAGTTACCAATACAATCCCATTAAAAAAGTGGCCACCCCGTATAGTTGGACAAAGTCATTCGTGAAACAGATATTTGGCATTCAGATCTTCGATTCAACATGCCTATCTCAATCTTAAACATGTTTTCAATGAACCGTTATAAATTTCCCTATCCCTAAGAATACCAGAGTGTGAATCTTCAATTTATTTTCTGTTTTCAACATAAATTTCCTCAATTTAGGCAGGAAACGCACATAATTTCTTGGCTTATTTATTTTTCATCATCCCCTCCATTTTCAACTGGAAAACTCCGTTTGTTTGTATAAAATGATGGGACTGAGGTAGAAGGTAACGGTGAGAATACGATAAAGGTTCCAAAAGTTATACTCGTTTGAACCTGAATCCATTTTATAAGGAGCCGACCGCTGAGGGTTTCTGTTTATCACAAGCAGGGTATAAATGAACCAATATAAAATCAATGAAATTGGTAATGTAGCCATATGCTCTCGAGGAATCGCTGGGATCCAGCTGTGACGATTATTTGCCCGGAGATATCGAGAAATGAATCGGGAAATGAAGATGGGCATGAAAAATTTGTGACTTTTTCGATCTCCACAGATTTTGCCGGTGCAGATGGAATTTTCCACCTCAGATGACTTCTCGTTTCACCACACGATTCCCATGCTAATAAATAAAACAGGAATGTCTGTTCAAGTGAAGTTCATGTAAACTCAGGTGCGAAAACGCTCTCTATCGAAGATACAGGGTGTTCGCACTTGAAATTGGCCATATCTCAATTTTTATCTACTTATGGCGCAGTTGTATTGAATTTTCGGCAATATTTTTTCACATTCATCCTTCCTCCATCACCGGTTCGTCCTTGCAGGGCTTATTGATGTTCTTCGAAGTTTAATTGAATCCGCCGGTTTGAATGTGTGTTGGAGCATTCTATTGATTACAATATAATGACCTATAATTGGAAATAATTTCCAATAATGCTTTCAGGCTTGAAGTGAGTTGTTCTATTCCCTGACATCGATCGGAAAACTTGGAAAACGGATGAATAGATGGAATATCGAATTTCCTTGATTTGTATTCGTTCGATTCGGAATCGATAAAAGCATATTTTCTGAGGCTCGAATTGATATACAACTCCGAAATCTGGAATTCATCCAGAAGTTTGCGGATATCATTTCATTACAGTAACCAATGTTTCAGTTACCAGATAAAATAATTCTTCAAAACTATAACATTTCAGTTGTGGTGAAATCTGAATGTCTCGAAAACATTGGGATGAAGAGCTCTGGAATCATCTAAAATTCATCAATAAGTTCAACAATGTTTCAAGGGATGTCATTAAATTAATTTAAATGTGTAAAGAGTAATCGAGAAACAAAGGTTAAGTTGTAATACAGAGTGTCGAGACAAATTAAAAAAAAAAAAACTCTATCACTGTTTTAACAAACTGATATGTAGTGTCCTAACTGTTGGAAAAACATTTATGAATAGTTTGAGAAAGCATTGGTGGCCTTTATCTTTGAACTTCTATAATTTTACTAATTTTATAGGGTTTTTTCCTAGTGGTAAATTATTTTGATAATTCTTTCAAAGTAAAAAGGTTTTTGAAAAAGAGGTGTTATTTTGACATTCAAAGAAAAATGCCATTCTAAGGATAAATGATCGGATACTTATTTCATTAGGAAGAGGAAGGTATGCCGTTAATAATGGAAAATAACATCAGCCAAACGTCCACCATTATATGACCATATCATTTTCATGAAATTTTCCATACCCAAATCGCGAAGTGGCTGCCCTGCTCCCTTCGAGAGATAACACGGTCCGGAAACTTTTCCCGTGAAAGATCAATGGTTTCGTTGCCTGTGTGGCACGTAGCGCCGTCTTGTTGAAAGTAAACGTTGTCCAGCTAGCGGGCTATTCAAAATACCACCTCTTATTGGAAAACCCTTGAATATTATTTTTCAATCGACGGATCTTTTTGTAATTTTGAAAACTTTCGAGAGATTTAATTTTAAGGTTCAATAACCGAATTCACTTCGATCAGATTTGAAGTTTTCGAAAAACCGTGGCAATAAATTTCAGAAAAAAAACTGATTGATTCGATGAAAAAGTTTGAAATTTTTTTTTGAGAATTGTTTTCCACAAATAGAGCCAGGGCATTCTTCTCCGAACGGTGTTTGTGGACCACCCTGTATACTTCCTACGCCCCGTTCCATACTGTGAACGTGAAAAAAGCGTTGATTCAATTTCCGAAGAATTCTGCGAAAGTTTTCGTAATCCCCGTATTCTGATATTGCAAACAGGAGCCGGAGTTCTGCATAAGGAAACACAGGGCATTCAAGTCGCGAAATGCACTATAAATCCTGGATTTCGACCGCATTTTCGTCTCGTTGATCCTGATCCTTCTCCGCGCAGTGCGCCTCCATCGCGGTGCTAACGCTTCTACCTTACATAATTTGAAACCGGCATGACAATTGCCAGTAGCTTGTTGGCAAGAAAGCTTCGAGCTCCTACTTCCGCCGCGACGCATGTGACGACGCTGTTCCGCAAAAACTTTGCCGCGAAATTTGTTTCACAGTTTCACTAAATGAGTTTCGAAGGTTAACTGTAGCCTCATGTTAATTTGGAGTGACAGGTTTCTTCTTTTTTCCCTTTTGGTTTTTATTGGTGAGTCCGAAAATATTTTGCACTTTCCACAAAACCAGATTTTTCACACTCGATTTTCCCTATAATTGTTGATGCGAACGGTTGAAATAATTTCCCATTTGACAACTGTTTCACTCCAGAACTGAAATTGCAGACATGGGTTTGGTCTGTAATTAACAAGAGCAAAGTTTGTTACAAGTTTCGCGAATGCTCGACAAAAGTTGCAGTTAGGTTAATTTCATAATGCAGAAGTAGCATTACCTGATGGAAGCAAATAAAACAACTAATCCAGGTTGCGGTTGAGAGTTGTAAGGTCTCTAGGCCCTCTCAAATAGAACATACGGTTGAACAAAAACTAATAGATAAAAAGATTACTTTCAAGCTCCATCATTCTGGTCCACATTTTTATTTTAAAAATCTTCAGATGGAATTTGTTCTGTTCTATCGCAATATTATCGCAGCAGGTTCTGAGTACATAATTAAAGCGACTAAATTTGAATTCACCCAGCTCATAATTGATAAAGAATGAAATCTTCCTCAGGAACTTCTTTGTTGAGATTAATTTGAAAGTTCCAATTATAAATTTTCATTGCTTTCTACTTAAATGAATCTCACAAAACTTCATTCGTGTTAAAATTTCAGTTGCTCAACTTTACGAAGAATCTGTTGGTTTGAGTTATGGAGTTCGAAGGTATTATTTATTAATGGAATGCGAAGGTCATTCATGAATTGAATAATATTCATATTATTCAATAATAATATAAATATTTAGTTTATCAAGGGGTTGCGAACAATCACTACCAAAATTCGAATTGACTATTTCGATGATGTAAATTTAGTATTTCTTGCTTCTAAATTATTGGTTGGAGGTTCATTCAATTGTGCTTTTGGAAATAAGTGTCCCCCTTCAAAACATAGAAACTGCAAGATCCAAAAAATATCAGGATACCAGTAAGAACAAGTAATACTGGCTTCCTCACAAAACACTGTCGCCTCAAGAATCAACTGATGAGGAGCAAACTTCCTCATTCCAAGTTACAGTGTGTCCCTCCATTGCAATACAACTTGAACTTGACTTCAAGATAAACAGTTCTGCAATTGATCTTGTGGTCTGCAATTGATCTTGTGGACGTAAAGCGATCCCGCAGAGACCAGAGCTTGGAGCCTCGATCTTGGTGTTTGCTCTTCTTCTGGCAAGCCCTGAAGCTCTTGCTCTTCGTGTACTGATTCCATGCTAGACGATAAACCTCCAGATATCTGTAAAATATTCTCTAAAGGCATTGTAGGATGATCAAAACAAATATCGCTTTCTTATTTTTTCGAAACAACATAAGTATCAGTTTCATTTTTGACTCCTCAAGTCGACAGGTTATGGTTATTTTGAACAAAAATACATAAAAATTTTGAATGTTTTATTCCACGTTCAGAACGACTTGAACAACTTCATTGAAAGCACCAGCCATAATATTTTATTGTCGCTATAAATCTAGGCGGCATGTTCAACATAACCGAAGAATATAGTTCATTGGCTACACTAACAATATTTTTACACACAAATGCAAGTTTCATACGAGAAATGTTTCACATTTAATGCAAGCGCCTGGTGTAATACGATACATTTTTCGTTTCGGATGAGTCCCACAAAGCTGCTATTACAGATGGCAAGTCTTGTACCTACATGTGTCTCTTTGTCTTTTGAGGTTTACTTCTCCCCGTTGTGTTGAAGTTTTCGCATAATGCTTCATTAACTCAGCGTGTTGTAATGTTGTATCCATTATAACATTAGAGGGTTTATATGAGTACGTATTATTACAGAGGATGAGCAACGATCATCTCCTAACAACGAAAATAATTACACAGTGTCCCTTATAAAATAAGAATTCTTGCGGTTTTGATGACAGATATCGCTACTAGTTGTTTCATCCGGCAACACCGTCATCTTGTGTCGCCATTAGACTCCCTTTTTAAGTATGTCATTTAGTTTCGGTGTGCTCTGAAAATTACTTTTGTACCGAATAAAGTGTTTTTGTGAGGTTCGATGAAGATCCATCACAAACGCAAGAGAAACTCGCAAAAACACTTGGAGTCACTCATAGAGCCATTTGTCAGCGTTTAAGAGCGATGAGAATGATCCGAAAGATAGGAAATTGGGTGCCGTATGAATCGAAGCCAAGAGACGTAACTGAAAACGATCAAATGGGTCCTTTTCCACCCGATGTGCAGCCCAGACATTGCTCTTTTGGATGACCATCTCTTCAGATCGTGCAATATGGCTTGGCTGACCAGCAGTTTGATTACGATGTCCATGCATAGTGTTTTCTCCAATGAAGCTTCAATTTAAAAAAAAAATCGCACGAACTTATGCATATTCCTTATGGAATGACTCATTTTGCGAGTTCAACTGGAATGAATGTGCTTATCCCCATATTTTTAAATAAATACTCTGGGGATCCCCAATGATATAAGTGGAGTAGTTGGAGTTATTGAGGCTATAAATTCTCTTCAATACAAACAGTGCTTTTATCGATCGATCGAAAATTCAAATGTATTCCAAAAGACTGAATATTCAATCGTGTTTCTTACCCATCGATATAGGTTTTTGACTTCTGTTCTATTCATATTTACGGTTATGACTTCTTCAATTCTCTGAAGATCCTCCTACATTTCAATTGATTTTGAATAATTATACAGAAAAGTGGAATAAAATGAGAGTTGATGATAACAGAATTAGTGGAAAATCCCCCATTTTCATTTTATTCAGGTTTTCCACACAATCCAATAAGGGATCATCAGTAATCATCAATCTGTACCGTGGAATTGATGTTATTACAAATTTGAATGAAATGGGGTTATGAGCTTCACAGTGTACTTGATTATTGTTGATGTAATTGGTCCGTTTTTATTTGGATTGAAAAAACTGATTACTACAAGGGAAATCCCGTTTTATTGAAAAAAGTTCACGGGAAATTAAAACGATGAGGGCTCCTCAGTTGCGTTATTCTGTTTTGAATGTTATATGTTGGTTGGTATTTCACCATAAATGTCGCTTAATCCATCTGAGGCTGAAGGATATAGAATAGTAAAGAATAATGTAAATGCCAACTTTTCGAACTAATCCTTGAGGGAAAAGTGTCACGAGGTTGAATTCATTTTCCCCAAGTGAACCGTTTCTGAATACTGCTGATTGAAGATGATGCACTTCCTGTCCATCGTATATTTTGCAAATTCAAGTAGAAAATTTCGTAATTTTTGAAACTCCTATTTTCCACATTGAAAAGTTTTATGGTTCAGTTTTTCAGGAGGTGTCAAAGAAGGACCAATAAATATTTGACCACTTTTTACTTGTAAGGGGATCATAATTAGTGATTATTCGTCCCATTTGTGTGATTTAGCGAATCCTTTCCACCCCCTTGTTCCGCCCCGGGCTGAGCCTGTGATCGGAGCATTATTCTGGGTCGGAATAGAGTTTTCAATTGGAGTGGAGATTCGATGATAGTTGAGGGCAAAACGGATGCAAACGCACGTGCTCTTGTTCCATTTTACTGCAGCACTCGTTACGAAAACGTCCCAAACAGACTATGACTTCGAAAAAACCAATAATTGTGACGCAGTTTAACTCGCCTGCATTTCCAACATTCGATTTCGCCTCTTCGACTCCTGATACAGGACAGTGTGTTGAAGGATTTAACGAAATCAATTATTGGCAACGAGAAATTTTACAAAAGGACCATTCGTTCACTCTTTCGTCTTTTCAATGCCAAAATTCAGCCGCCCTCATGCTCAGAGGAATAATTGGTTTTCCAGTATTTGATTAAATGAAAGAAATACGAAGCTCCACAAGTTTCGGTTTATCACATCTATTTTTTCGTGAAATTAATCATGTAAAGAGCGAGGTGTCTATCCAGCATTCCCCCTAATGAAAATAGCCTGTATTTTGTTGATTAATTAGTGCGAGCAATTAATTGAAAGTATTCTCCTCAAACGCGAAACCGAAGAATATCCCTTCATCCGGGGGTAACCCTAAAAATATCTCCGAGATAAAGAACTCCTTTCAGGGAAAGGAGTTTCCCGCAAATTTCCGAGATTTATGATTGAGGGAGTTTTTCCTAGATGGAGAAAGGCACATTAGGTAACCGCATCGTTTATACGAAGCCGGTGTATCAATATATATAACCATTAAAGTTTTCTTCGGTCGTAATGGTTTTTTCTTGGAGAAATGTGGAAAATACTTGAACGGAACAATCGGAAACTAGGAAAAACTTTTTCAGTTCACGCATAGTCGAACTCCATTGTAACAACAAACTCTTTTCAACCGTTTAAATACACTGAGAGCGTGGAAAATGATAATAATAATAATACATTCAATGTCTAAATCACAACAATTTACGTACAACAAATCATCGTTCCTTAAATAACAATAACAAAAGGCCCTGGTGTGTCAGAATTCTAGAATACTAGATTCTGTTTTGGCCGCAAATTGAAAAAGGATTTTCAATACCGATGGGCAATGCCGTATCATAATTTTATATCAAAATTAATTAAATTTGATATTTTACTTATTTTTATATCTGGATAACTTTGAACTTGAACAATAGCTTCCTCGCACTATCAAATGCGAATCTGCCTAAACGGCGAATCTACCTAAAAAGCGAATCTACCTAAAAAGCGGATCTACCTAAAAGGCGAATCTACCTAAAAGGCGAATCTACCTAAAAAGCGGATCTACCTAAACGGCGAATCTACCTGAACGGCGAATCCAAGTACAAGGTGAATTAGTTTCACGTCAGTGAATTGGATTCCTGAACTGAAAAATGATTTCGTTAAAGTCAAAGACTTTTGATCGAATGAATGACGTAGAAGGAAATCGCTTCGAACCGACACATATGACACGTTTTACATCTTGGGAATAACATACAAAAGGAATAAAGAAACAGCTGAATTTCCATATTTGGTGTTGCGGACAGAAAAAGCCATCGTGAATCGTTACAATTCGGAGAGAATTGTATTTGTAGATAAGTCTATTTTTACTGGATGTAGGTATACATAGAATGAGTGAGATGTGGTTTCTTAAGTTGAACACTGCAATGAATTGTCCAAATATTTCGGCTCAGAGCATCAAGAGTGCTTCGAAACAAATTGTGAACGAAACATTGATGTCGGTCTCACAGTACAAAAAAATTCACCGCAAGAATAATGGTTAACGATTAAACGGACGTATCACTATCTTCTTGTGCTGGTCCCGAATGAGTGTTCAACAAACTGCACAATCAGTTATCGTTAAATTCAAATTAGTCGATGGTTTTAATCTTAAACGTTTATTCAGAACAGGGTCTTTAGCGGTGTGAACACGAAAACATCAATCTCGATTAAACAGCGTCCTCTCACCTCATTCGCTGAACGGACTAATTTTAACATACTTCCAGCCAAACTTTCGAACCCCCTGTAGGAGATGCACCAACTAAGGAGAGATTGAGAATTATTTCTCGACCAAATTCTAATTAGCCTGTTCTCCTAATGATGTTTATCTTAAAATTCGAAAAAAGATCGCTGAACAACAATCAGAAAGCTGATTGGAAACTATTCGTGCTGTTCGATATCCTTCAGAGTTTGCTGTAAACTTAATGTTTATACTCAATTGACGTTTATGTATCCAGGTTGGCCATGATTTGGGATTATCAAGTTTTTTTTTACTTGAAACTGATGCAGGTTGGTACTCGTGAAATGTCAAATAATTCTCAGAGACGTTGCCAATGATGATTTCTTTTTACTCTTTTTTAACTTTATAAATGGGGTTAGTTCTTTTAAGGTTTAACTGTGACACGGGTTTCGTAGTAAGTATTACAACATTTTCATATTGGAGTATTTTAAGTTGTGCAAAAAGGTATTCAAATGTCTTCTGCTGGCTTATTTCTTGAGAATTTTGAAAAATGGGGAATTTCAGTGTTCGTTTATAAGTTTTCTGTACGGTTATTCGAGCACTTTTATTTTTTTTTCGAATGAACTACCACAAAGTGATGGACTATTCTGACTATTATTTTTCAGTAAAATTTCAACATTCGATTCTTGATTTCCGTACAAGAAAATATCATAACTGAATCGTCCAACCATGTTTATATACGTGAAATTTTTCTAGTATCAACAGAGGAAAAAGTTTCTTCAACATTCGCCAGGTCTTTTAAATTATTGAATTTACATAATAATTTCTCAAATTCATTATTTTCCCAAAGTAAATAATCATTTTGATAAATACGTAATCACCACGACCAGGAAAATGACTATAACCTAACATTTTCAAAATATATACGGTGAAATGTGTCAGAATTTCATGGCCAACCGGGATACATTATAAAAGTGAATGGTGTATACCGCGAACAATGCTACCGAAAATCTGTTAATCCTTCAATCCTACAAAATAATGATTCAAATCCATTTTGATCTACTCCAGCATGTCCTGTGATGAAAAGACGGACAAAATTGAATTTGACCATGGATTCTTCGTCAGTGAGTCCAGCTTGAAGGTTTGAAACCATTTCAGGCCCGAAATTCCAATGACATTTCGGCATATGGAGTTCAATTACGAAGTGTAATTGTTTCCATTCATAATTAATGTTTCGTATTGATTTTCATAGAACTACATTGGTCAGCTACAGGAATACGAATTATGATTGAATTTGCCAATTTTTTAACTCACATAATTGCAATAATGGATTGAATCAAGTTAAAACTGTAGAACGAGAAGGAACCTAGTATATGGGATGCACATTCTTTTGACCATTTGTGAGATTACTGTAACCCAAATCCTGGCAACTTATTGTACAGGGTGGGTTCTCAAAAACATGCCATTGGCATATCTCCGAAGCTATGAGAGGTAGGAAAAGAAATTTAAGAGTGTATTGCGACTTATTTTTCCTTTCATAGAAGAAAATTCGCTTCCTTATCAACCGTGAGATCTTGACATGTCACATCCTATATAGCATTCGTATCCATAAATTCAGGAAGTTCCCAACTTCTGCGACTGGCAGTCAATATATGTGTAGTTTGTTCACTACTGAATTGTTGGAGTCAACTGAATTGTGACGATGTCAAAAGTTATCTATTGAACAGATTCAGGAATAGAGCTCACTCCGTAAAATGCTGCCGTTGACAGTTCTCAACATTATCGATAATTTCCAAGGTTATGGTCAATCTGAATGAGCGAATATTCCGGATTGAATTGACGTCCTTTTGTATTCTATAGAATTGGAATAGATTGATTTCGTTCAGATGGAGTTGGGGACAGATTCATTGTTTTATACAGGTGCTGTTTTATATGTGAATGCCAGCAGTGTATGCTGTTTCAATAAGGAAAGTTGAATTTGTATTAAAAGCTTTCCAACTATACATGGTGTTGCAAATTAGTTTTCCTTCTGGAATGGATATCCAGAATTGGTCAATTCAAATAGACCTCAAAAATCGCTCTATAACCAAGAATGAGAGAAAACGAAGTTCATCTAGTTCGGGTAGAAAACACGGGTGAAATTGTCACCTATCTACAAAAAGAAGTTAACGAGAAGATCCGGTTTTTTCCGGTTGTGTGTACTGAGGTCTCTCGATATCCGATTCTCCATTTGGATTACCTGATAATCTGATAAACTAAATATCCACTTCTCTGAACAGAAACCTATTAGTGAAGATCCGTGTGAACGTTCAATTTAGCGCATATCGTTGGGTTCCACGCAGATCGGAGACGTAAAGAACCCCTCCCTGTAGAGATATAAAATCGGGAACTTTAATATTCTGCATCCATTTCAGGCCCTAGACATTTTGGGAGAACAAGATAAGATTGAATTTTTAAATTGTTTACTTTGCGTAAACTTCGTTGTGGAGTAGGGTTTTCGTTCGGAAATGTAATATATTGACAATAAACGTAACCTTGCTTGCGTAGGGCCATACTCTAACAGTTCTGCCTATCAATTAATTCATAACACAGGGAGGCGAACAATTCACGCATATGTACCTTTAAGAGAGCATATTAATATGTGAATCCATTCACAAAGTTGAAAAAGAGTAAATAGAAATTAGCATTGACAACGTCTCTAAAAATTATTTGACATTTATCGAGGACCAACTTGCGTCAGTTCTAAGTAAAAAACTTGATAAATGTGAATCATGGCCAACCGAGAACTCATCAAAATAAGTCATTTTGCCAAAAAATTTTTCTATGAATTATGCCCTTGTTTCGAGAAAATGATACAAGAATATTTTTTAGTTTCTAGGTGAATCGGAAAATTCCTCAGTCCGAACCTGCTCCCTCGCCTGCTCCTCCGTAAATATCAACATCTCTTGTTTTTTGTCTTCTTATCTAACAAATTTGCAAAAAAAATCCAGTGGATAGAACATTTTGCCATATGGCGCTTTTTTATAAATTTTCAAATTGAACATTTTATATGAAAAATTTTCGGTAAAATGACTTATTTGGATGAGTTCTATCACCTGTCAAAAGAAAAGCCTCACCTTGAGATACACCCTGTATACAACCTCCACATTACAGCAAACTCTGAATTTATTATTATTAAGGATTTCGAACACCAAGAATAGTTCACAATCCGTTTTTTGGTTGTTGTTCAGCGCCCTTCTTTAAATTTTGAGATAAACATCATTAGGAGAACAGGCTAATTAGAATTGGGTCGAGAAAAAATTCTCAATCTCTCCACAGTTAGTTGGTACATCTCCCAAAGAGAGTATACCTACAAACTTTAATAGCATTTGTGGAAAAACGAATAGTTGACCTCAAATTACCAACTAATGGAATCTTGATTGGCCCAGATCTTTGTTGTCGAAATTTGAATGCAGCATTTCAGGGAGAATGTGAATCGATTACCATTGAGCACGAGTGTACCCAGTAAACTGTTATCTGATGTTTGTAGACTGATATAAATGACCCTATGCCCATGTGTACTGGTTGGATTCGAACAAACTCAACACACCTAAATAATTCAACAGCGTGGCGGGTAGAGCATCTCATTCAGGACAACCTGTATTAATGGAACCTGAACCATGACTCAAGGGATTTCTATATTTTTCTTCGTCTTAAATCCATGAAAATCATGTACCATAATAAATACTGATTAGGAAAAACTGATGTGCATCTGGTTCAAACGAACCACGATATCAAAGAGAATAGTGTTGAAATGTGTTCACCCCAGCATCCGGAACCATGGATGCGGAACATACAAACACAATCATTGATAAATCCTTTGAACTCAGGGTTAATCTATGTGAAATTAGAATTCCGCATTGATTTTCCATATGATTTCTCCCCAATTATTTCATAAAAACATTTGAAGGGTCAAAGGAATAATTTTTCAACCATCATGTAGAAAGTTTGGACTAAACGTGGGCGAAATCGTCTGTACGATGAAGTCATGATAGTTCGATCAATAGACAGTGAAACATGTTCGTGATGCGTGTAAATGTGAGAAATATTTTTGCAGATATCGTTGTGGGCTGTTTCCTGAATGGAATGAGGGGATAAATGTTACATCATTTATGCCCGTGCGTTTTCAACTGGACTTTTTAGGAAATGTCTTTTTTTGGAATGCGCGAATTTTCCATATTGTCAGCAGGACAAAATTTCATCACATCTATCTGTCAGAACGATAATACATCATTCAGTAGGCTTTGAAATCAACCAAAACGGGGAAAAATAATAATGTGGGAATTTTGTTTTTCTTTTACAGTTTGTGAAATTCAAACAGCCTTGTTTTTTTGAATTTGGCCCTCAATTGACCACCTTTTTTTTCACACCACGTAAGGTTAAACATGGGGAAATATGAACAAAACAGGAAATATAAGCAAGATCTCTTTTTACTAAAATCCGCAGTTACAATATATCGAATCATTACTCCGCACCCTGTATGTACCTTCTGAATAGCTTAATGATCCAGACGTATTAGAGGGAAATGTATATGGCTCTGTGTATAACGGAGGTGAGATTTTTGTTCTGCGCATAATTAGGGTCGTTCCTATTCCTGAAATAAATGATTCAGTTCCTGTGGAAGCCATATTAGGCCTAGAACGATTCAGAACAAATCAACAGCTCGTTATGGCTCAAAAATACATGGTTTGTCATCGTGATATTCCGATCGCCGCTAATACCGTGGTTATATTGAAAAATATGCAAATTCCGGCTATTTTGCTTCACCTCCTAAATAGACTTTATTTATGTCATGAGAAATACCTACTTAGCTCGGCTTCCCTATACAGCAATAGGGTCGCGATTTATTTGCAATTCAGATTATGCGTAAGAAACAGAGGACCAATTACAACCATATTTTCAGCGCTGTTGGGAATTCTCCCCCGACTGTTTTATCAGCCTTCTATGATTAAATACGACGAAATTGGGTCAGCTCCTAATTTTGAAGAAGAAGAAGAACGGATGGAGTTATTGACGCATACCCAAGATCCATAGGATCCGAAATTTCAACGGGTAATTTTAAACCAACCGAGTTTTGAGGTCCACGAAAATTTCCACAATTTTTTTGATTGTAACGCTTCCATCTACACACGTCGTCAAAATTAATGTTCGGTCGCAGCACCCCTCTTATTATCGTTGAACGAACAATGACTGGTGCCATCTACGTGGAGAACATCATTGAACCAACTAACATGTATCTGAGAAAAGAGGTGTCAATTCATCTTATTCTAAGAAATGGTACCTACACCTGCTAACTATCGTATTGCAATTAAGGAATCTTTTCAATTATAAGACGAAGGTTTCACATTCAGAGCTCGGAAAGCTCACAGATGGAAGTCATCAAAGGCAAATCAGAAATGTCACGCTCATCTTGGGAACAATATAAAGCGTCCCACACACGAAATTCAGAAATATGAGAGGAATTTAACAATTATGTACAATTGATGGGAATGAAATTCTACATAAATAATCGATTAATTTAGGTTTTTCCTCATTTTTTCTCATCCTGAATGAAGCAAAAACTAACAAACAAAGATTTTCTATCTATTTGAAATGGGGGAAAGTATTCATCTCAGTTCCAGAACAGAGATTGTTCATTTCTTGAGAAACCTAGGGGCGGGGGGCAAGACTTTTGACGATGTGTCTGAATGAAAACGAATCACATCTGCCATAGTTTGTCCCTTATCTTGAGGAACTCCCTGCACCAGCCCGTGTATGATTCCACTCGCGATGTCTAGGAAAGCGTCGAGAAAATGAGCCATTAACCCCGAAATAACACCGATTCATTTAATTTCCCTGCGGCGTATCAACGAGCCCAATTCCATGGCGAGTGGATTGATCAACATGCTCCTCATTCCGTCCACGATCTCCCCGCTTGTCTCTCCCAGAGCCGTTTGAAAATTTCAAACTTCATCGGGATCACAAACTAAACAAGCAAATCCGTCCTATGCAGCCATCCCGAGCATACGAAAAAATCTCGGAGACGGTAGGAAAGTTCAATTGATTAGCACCAACTTCGGCACTTTTTCAGTCTTCTCAATGGGCATTCAGCTCAGACGCAGCGTGTGTCACAATTCTGGAGTTTCGACGATAATGAAAGGAAGTTTTCGAACTCATTAAGTGGAATTAAGAAAGGGGTACGTTGACTTCTCATTTATACACCGGAAAATTCGAGGAGGAAGGAGGGAATCAAGCCTCTCCAAGGATTCTGATAATTATTATTCGTATTGTTGAAATTGGACGTTTACACTTCGAATACTCCAGAAAATTGGTCGATTGGAAGAATATTAGTTATATCTTTATGCGAATAGATTTATAATTCGATCAAAAATAGGGCACTGACGTTTATTCAGGATCTTTTGTGCGTTCGTTCGTTCACCTTTTTGGTAGATTCGCCTTTCAGGTAGATTTGCCTTTTAGGTAGATACACCTTGGCAGTTGATTCGCATTTGCTAGCTCGAGAAAGCAATTGCTCGAGTTCAAAGTTATTCTGTTGTGGAAAATGGAAATCGTTCATTTAACGATGAGGATTTGTCTTTCTCTGACACATCGTAATATCTCGTGAATCGTATATCATTCATAACTTCATGTGAATACTTTCGACCATAACCTCACAATTTCATGTCAAATGTCATCTGTCAAATGTCGTCTGTCTACTTTCAAATGTCATCTGTCTACTGTCAAATGTCACCTGTCATCGGTCAACTGTCATCTTTTCCATGGATATGAGCTGTCACACAGAACAGAAACACGAAAATAATATGTCAATCACTAATTATCGGCAATCAGTTATTTCCGCAAATATATTTATTAGATACACAAACAGAAATCAAACACATTTCAGAAATATAGAGAAAAGATGAAAATGGACAACTCACGATTGATGCTGATCGTCAAAATCCGATTTACTCGACATTTCGGTGAAAATTCACTGTTCCACCAATTTGAGATGTTTACCCGATTTTTGATCTGATAATAGCCTTCCATGTTATTCATTATAAGTTCTATGCAAATTAAACAGTAACTGTATGCATCGCCATCTAGTGGCGATAATATCAAATAAAGTACCTTCACGACGACGCTACAGTGTCTAGATGAGAGCCATTAACCGTAGCGACACCTAGTGGCCTTATTCAAAAGGTGGAAAAGCATTTACTTCATAAGCAAATTTTTCATTGAATTTTTCAGAGTTTTAATGTATTTTATAGTAACCAGGCCGTAGACGAATCCATAAATGAAGTTGCATAACAAACAGTCCATTCGATCTCGAGTTATAAATGGTGTAACCAACAACTTTGTCCTATATATTTATATTATTGGTGCAAAATGGCGAAAGCGCTGGCATTTGAATCAACATTGGTGCTTTATGGTTCTGATCGCAAATTTCGTTGTTTTCTTTCGTGGCCTTGATTATTCTGCTGTTGTCGTATTAGATAAACTCTCAAACGTGATCGTTCCTAGTGAGCAACCCTTTGTTTCTGTGAACACCGACATTTCGACGTTATTCAGTGAATGTACAACGGAGAGAACATTAAGCCATCATTATCCATTCACTTTCATGGTTTAATTACATGCGGGACAAGGAATATCGAAAATTGCCGAAATGAACGTTTGAATCCTACTTGCCAACAGATTGGAGAGATAGTTCATGATGGTACAAGTTTTACTACTTGGAAATCAATATGAGTGCCTTTCTCTTTCTATTCGCTAGAACGAAATTTACAACGATTGTTGGGGGTTTCCTCGAGAAGCGATGATTTAGTGGTTTCTTCGCATACAGGGTCAGCATTAAGCGATCCACTCGTCTACACTTCGAAACATCTTCCACCGTCACCGTTCAGGTGTGATAGATCCGAGGATTCATGGTGAGATTTCACGATTTCCAGAGGCGGCTCTAGCAGATTCTCCGAGTGACGCAAATCTGAATCATTGCGCCCGATATGTAAAATAGTTATACCTACATCCTGTATATAAGTACTAAAAGTATATACACAAACAAGCTATAATAAAAAAATCATTTTTTAAGACAAGCTTTTATAATAACAACACTCCGCCATTTTGAAGCCGCCATCTTGAATTCCTCAATTTTGAAAAATCGTAATTCCCGACCCAGAAAACCCCCAGATACCAATTTTGAATAGAATCGGATCATAATTACAAAACTCGTCCGCCATATTGTAGCCGCCATCTCGAATTTTTCAATTTTGACGGAAGAATCATCATTGTCGAACCCAAAAACCCCCAGATACTAATTTTGAATGGAATCGGATGATAATTACAAAACTCATCCGCCATTTTGGAGCCGCCATTTTGTTTTTTCTATAAAAAATATTTCATGATGCATTGTCCCAGAATTATGTACACCTGCCAAATTTCAAATCAATCGGACGATTAGAAGTGTGTCATATTCAACTTGCAAGATTTGATTACAGACAGACAGACAGACAGACACCGGGACAGGTGAAACTAAATAAAAGCTTTTAATAAAAAAAAAGTACGAGATCTACTGCTTTCTTCCACAGTAACAGGGATATTGAAGCAGTTCTCCAACGTAAAGGGTTCCTTTAGAATAAATAAAACACATAATTTGCTTTCATTTTCGACAACTTTTTATTGATAATTGAAGTATCAGTTATGACATTTATGGACGATGAATCATATCTGCCAAATGGCCTCCTCTTGCAGCTCTACAGACGTTCACTCTTTTGTTGAAATTTTCAATGACATTTTGACATGATTAAGGCTCTTTCTGACTAAAAACATGAATAATTTCTCCTTTAGTTCAGGAATCGATTGTGAATTATTCATATAGACCTGGCTTTTCACAAAACCCCAAAGAAAATAATCCAACGGTGTCGAATCACATGATCTTGGTGGCCAATTTACATCACCGTTTTTGGAGATTATTCGTCCAGAAAATTTTTGTCTCAATGAATCAATTGTGTCAGTTGAGGTGTAGCGCCATCCTGCTGAAACCAAATGTCCTTTAGAATCTTTAGATCAATATTGATTAATTCAGGCTTCAAGAATTCGATTATCCTCCGACGGTATCGATCACCATTGACAGCCTTAAAAAAGTAAGGTCCAATTACACCACCTGACCATAATGCACACCAAACAGTGACTCGTTTAACAACTCTCATATTTTCAAACATCTTTCCAGAAGCACTATCCAATAGGATACCAACAAGAAAGATCCATTCATTACGCAACACCCTGTAGAAAACGAATAAAAATATAAACATTTTCCACATTCGTTTCCAGAGTGGAATTTCAGAAATACCAGCCCATTTATCATGGCGTTTCCGGATAATCGTTGAGTTTTGTTGCGCGCTATTTTGTTCATCAAAGTATCCCTTGCTATCGTTTGGCTCACCGTGAATTCTTCACGCAAGCCCTGTCGGCAGCGATTGAAAAAAACACAGAATTCCCATTCCAACATAAATAGTGGAATGCATTTTGTATTTCTAATTTTCCCGTTCGCTTTTTTTCCATCGGAGTTTCAAACATCGGCCAAGTTCTAGTCGATTTATCGACGCATCTGTGTACTTTTGCTGTTGCAGGTGTCAAATCACACGGATATCGACATTCTGTCACCAGAACGTCGGTTAGTTCAGCCCCATATTTTATATTTCTTCGTATCAACACACAATTTCCGACCAATAATTCCGATACCTCATTTTGAATTGTGGGATTTACCGGCCTTGTCGGATCAGATTTAATTGATTCACAGATAAATGTGACTTATCGGTGCTGTATTGCAGCTTCCAGATCATGATTGACTGCTTGAATTCCCGGTTTTTCTCAATCACTCAGGAATCCATTCATTATTGATTCATCAACCAAATTCCTACGAGTTTATTTACAACCTTGAAGCATGTCCTGAAAATGGCTCTGTGGCTCTCAAAAATAGAACATAACATCCAAAAGAGTCGATCTGAACAAATAATACAGAAATCACATTGAAACGCACAAGCATACTAGCTTATGCTTGACCATACTTTTTGGGACAACCAGTATAAGAGAAGCGGTGAATCCGCATTCCTCACTCGCAAAATTCATTCAGTAAAATCTCGATGAGTCTGAAGTGCTCCATTAACATTACTCGATCAAAATGTTCATCAAATTAAAAAGTGTTTTAACTTTACGGTGTTCGCACAAATGACATCAACGTTGTGAGAACTCAAGGAAATTAAGTTGAAAAGTTGTATTTATCAGTTGATATTTGACAAGATTCGATGAAGGTCTCAAAGCTCCTATTTCAATAAAGAGGTCTCAACAAAAATATGAAATTGAGAAAGAAATTGTAGATTTTTTTTGCCAGGACAACTTTTCTGTTTACTTTTTTCCCTACTGATTACAAATTTTCATTCAATGAATATTCAGAGGAAGAGATGAAAAATCCTCTTATACAGTTTGAGTAACTGTGCGAATGGAGTGGCCAAATCTTTTCCACGGGTGAAAATTGGATCATGCACTTGTTCCAAAATATCCTTCATTGGAACTGGAAGCTCTTTGATGTTGGTAAAAGAGAAATATTAATGTTTGTTCACTCCTACTTCCCAGATTATCGTATGTTTTTCACCTCGTCAATTTCATGAGAAGAGATAATAAAACATGTGGTAATTTTATTAAAACATTGAACGACGAAAAATGGAGATCTAAGCGACGATAGCCTCTTTTTAGTCCTGAATAATGTATGACTTTTATATTTAGATAGTTCCATTGATCCATTTTGTTTCCACCAATTGATATGCAGAGAACAGGAATATTGTTGTCAATTTTCTGATGACGTTTTATAATAGGGTTGACGTTTTTGTTATTATTGATTCATCTTTTTGGTCACAACAAACATTATTCTGGAGAAATTGTGAATACGCAGATATATTGGTAGAAGATATTAATTCTTTTTGGAACTATTTTAACTTCCTTGAATGGTAGGCTTTATTTTTCCGATTTTCACATAATTTCTACCATTCAGACAGCTGTGACTAGTGTTATATACAAGAATAATCTATTCCTTTTATTTATCTAACAATTCGTCCAAATTTTGGAAGAAGTCCCTCTGAATATATTCGACTAGAGTCTCACAGTATTCTGACTAAAAAATTGAAGAGTTTATTTGACTAAGCTGATATTATCAGTGAATGAAATGATTAATACCATGGTTTCAACAGCATGAGACCCAATTTCACTGATTCACGTATGTTCAAACATTGAAACAACAGCGATCGCCTCCAGCATATGAAAGAAATACATCACATTATGAAAACGACGCCCCTGTTTCCAACCACTGAATATACGGCTAAAGGGCCCCGTACACTACGATGAAACAACGTTTTAATCGTGATAAAGAGTGCCGTATGATCTACCATGGGCATTTTCAGTCATTTTCTGAAAAATATATTTTGAAATATTGGATTCTCACGTAATTCGTGATTTTTTTTTATCTCTTCATCAATTTATACCCTTAAAAAAATATTGAAAACTCAAAAATAATCTACCGAATTCAAACGATCAGAAGAAGCGGGAAATCGTGTGACGTCGGTGGCTAGAGAGATTTTTGATTGGTTGTACTCGTCATGACGTGCTGCTGATATGAATATGACAGCATCGCCAAATCACACAAAAAATTAGCCTGAAAAAGCCCTTGCTTTCACTTTCCTGATAATATCATAATAAAATGTTGATTTTGGATGTTTTTTTTTATAATCATGACATTTTCATTTGTACTCCATGAAGCTTCATAATATCATTCAATTTACGACCTCCTAATAGAAGATAAAGAGGGTTCAAGTAAGCAGATAGGTGAGAAATTCAATTAAAAATAATTATCCCTAGTCTACACTGGTAAGAATTGGTATATATAGGTCGATCTTCTAATTTAGAAAGCAATAATAATTATTTTCATTTTGAGAAGTGGTAAGAATTGATTTGGCAACTGCCAATACTCCTAGACTTAACTGAAGAAACGCCATTCTATAGTACGCAGAGAAGACGTCAAAATGTCGAATAATGATAAATAAGAAGGTTATGTTTTTATTTATAATCTGTAGGCGTGGTTGTCACATCAGTATTTGTATTTTCAGAAAATAAGTATTATATCAACTTCAATGAAAATTAAGTTGTTATATGACGATGTTTCAAAAACATTATAGTGATCACATCCAATATAATACGATTACTGAATATATTTATGAATAAATTCAGAGATCTTACAAAGACTTGACAACAGCGGCGTGTCTCTCAGTTACTCTGGGCTTTGTCTCCTCCATTACAAACTTCAACCAATCATATTACAAATTGAGGCACTGACGTCACAGCAGATAGACGTTTGAATTCACACGTGTTGAAGTCACATTTTCAATATCGAAGAATTAATCAATTTTTCAAAATTCAGAGTAAATAAATGGTTACATTAAACTAAAGTGAAAAACGTAGCAATAAGCTCAAATATCTCGATATGAAAGTAACATTCACCAAAAGTTGGAAAGTTGAAGAAATTGTACACAAGATTGTATTAAAGTCAAACATAATTCGGAAAACGTTTCTAGGTCTACTATTTTGTGTCTGCCCTCTCATGATCGCGATGAGAATCGTGGTGTTCCATCGCAGTGTGTGCTTCCCTTAAGAACATTCGCAACACCTAGGCGACATCGAATAACGTCACTCTTGAACCGTGAAAGTGGAAAAGTTTAATCAGAAATCGTTCATTCATACAGAAAACCATGAAATGAAATAGAATATCTGTGAATTCGTTGTTTTGAACTTTCAAAATTGAATCAGTTCGGATGCGATTGTCCCGGAATATATTCTGGATGCGATCGGAAAGTGGAGTTCGGAGGTCGTGATGAAAATTACAACAGGTGTTATCGTGTGAAAATTCAAATGGCTGTCTGAACTTATTGGGAATCGACACCGGTGGAGGGTCCACAACTTTCGAAGATGTCTTAATTTGGCTCGGTTACAGAAACTTATTATCGATATACCACCAAACCGCATCTCGCAGAAGCTTAAGACTTAATTTCAAATCAATAAAATGTCCATCCCTTCTTCGTTTGCAATTTTCGTTGACCTGAGTGAAACTAGGACAGTTTAAAAGCCAATCAGATTATACACCAGATCCTCCACCATTTCGCACCTTCATAGGTTCCGCTCAAAAATGAAAAAGGACCAAAGTTACGACGCAAAAACCGGATCCTGCACCATTTTGCACCTTCAAACGTTGGGCCCAAACTCAGAATGAATTTCCAAACTAAATTTGATTTCAAATACATTTCTCGATCAATTCAATCTGTGTAAACTTAGTAAAGGGGTTGAGTAATCAGCTATGAAACAATACAACGATAAAGTTCGGGAAGTTATCGAGAAGAATGCAAACCAGGACAGGATGATACTGAGCAATTTCCTCAATCCAACCAGGTAGAAAATTTGATGAATCAATTCGCTCTCCACTTCAAGAATCCTGTCAATCATCTGGTGCCTCAGATTGTCAAACTATTTATGATTTACTGATAAACATGAATTGATTCACTGACATAATTCCGACGATCCAGAGTACTGAACATGACATCAAATAATCATTCTTGAACTCGTTATTGCAGAACTCAATTTGTCCACGGGAAAATGATATACCGTCAAACTGCAGCTTACAAATATATATTATGAATAATTTCAAGCCGTTGACGCTGATGCATTTCGTATTATCCTTCATTTGAAATAAATAATGGAATCAGTTTTGGAGCTTTATCGTTAATGTATTTAGGTTAGTCGTTTCAGCAATGAAGTGGATATTGTTGCAATCAGAATCGATTTGAAGAACCTATTCTGTTTCGGATTTTCGGTAATTTTGGGGCAGACAGTGAATTTCTTTCAGAAACGAAGCATTGTGATGATGGAAATTTTGAAGGGTTCAAAGAAAAATGCCTTTTTTCAGATGAATGAGAGGATGTTTATTTCATTATAAAGTGGAAGGTATATCGTTTATAATGGAGAATAACATCAGCCAAATGACTACCACGACCTATGATGGTTTGAAAGTTCCAATTTTTCGAAAAATGTAATTTGACAGATGAAAATCTGAACCATGCTAGGTAGGGCTCTGGAATATGTTTTAATGAATTCAGATACCTCGAAAACCTACATTTTGATACCCAGTCGACCATGTAGCTAGTAATGAATTTTTTAGTTTTATTGTTTTCGACATTTCATATTCGAGTTTTGTTGTGAAGCTCAGACCGTTCGTTGTATGGGTGTTATTGATCAGCTTGGGTATTATTGAAGATTCGAATGATTCGAACAACGTCCTAGTAGAATAGCATCGTTAGATCCTCCCAGATTCTGGTGACATCGACGAAAATGGTGTTTTTAGGGGGTCTTACCCCTTACTCATTTTTCACCCATAATTTAAAATTTTTAAAACAGCTCATTTTTGGCTTAGAGATATGTACTTTGAGATATGCTGATCAACATTGTATAAACAAATAGTGGATACGACAACAGGAACGGAAGGAATGAGAGTTTGAAATTTTCAATTTTTCGAAAAATAGTCGGCTAAATGTGTTAAGCTGCTAACTCACATAGAGTCAGTTTTTCAGGAGGAACAAAAAACCGCATTAATTCCTACTTAGATGCTTATACGATGACTGATTTGAACAAAACAGAACTCAGTATTAGTTTTACCTTTTTTCAAACGAAATACTTGTGAATTTTTCTTAGTTTATTTTCTTCAGCCGTAAAATGGAGTTAGTAGGTTTGAAATTTTCGTTGAGGAATAAAAACTAGGAGATAGCAGTATGTTAAATTTATTATTTTCATAACAAAACCCGCGATGACACGAAATAAAAACTCTTGTATGCTGAGGTTCTCTTCTTCAAATGGTTTTTTTCTATTTCTGCTCTTATTTCTATACTGCGTGGGTATTTTTTCACATTTTGTTTCCTCGCCACTAGTTTCTTCGAAATCTGAAAACTAATTTTTCCAATTTTGAATACTCCAACCAGTGGCGCAGCCAGAATTTTTGTTCGGGAGGGGCCCGACGCAAATATTCAACTGTATTTTTGTTCGGGGGGGGGCCCGACGCAAATATTCAACTGTATCTACTGATATACAGGTAGAGAAGTTTGCATGCAGAAAAATCTCGGGGGGGGGGGGCCTCGGGACCCTCAGCTTTCTCGAAGTTATTTATCCATAATCATTTGGAATATATTGAAGTTTGTGCCTAGATCGAAAGTTGCCTTACTCGGGTCGTATTTCTCATCGCTTGAAAACAGAGATCTGGTCCTTTTGAGAATACCGAAGTTGCCGTCCCAAGCTCTTAATTCTCGACCAGTAAGAATGCCGCAGCGGTCTACCTGAATCTCGTTGCTTTTACGTTCCTGCGAATATCCAATTCTCAACCGAAATTCTACCTTCCGTCGCATTCCTTGAAATATACAACCGCAAGCCCTTCGAAATATTCAGAAATAGGCCAGCGCCATTTACCGGATTACTATGTATAACGCACGTCGGCTGCGCTTTAGGCAGAATTCACCTCTGCAGATTTCCGAATAGTGGTCCTTCGTACCGATTTGCCTCCGGATTTGAAATATCAATTGGTATCGTAAAGCAAATTCCGTGAAATATTTGACTGCGGCTGTGATTCATGTCAGGTTCTGGATCGGACACAACTTCCGGATAAAGTAGACTTTGCTGTGACGAGAAGATTCTCTGAAACTTCTCTGATATTTGGGAATCACCTTTAATTTGTTCTGCAAGACATCATAAGAGGGGACTGATTTTTCAGGGGATGTCAACGAGGGAATTTCTGGATTCATCAACCGTTTGTTTTACCTCTGTTCTCGAAATTCTTGAGTAGGAGTTTAAATTTCTCCGTTTGTCTTGTGGGAACCTTCACATCCTGTGGATCGAAAAAATTTATCACTCATCTTTCGCTGGGAAATTAGTGGCGAATCGAATTTTCACCGTCACGAAACATATTCTTTGTCTTCATTCGCCGCTTAGAGCGCTGAATGGAGACTCATTTCTTTCCGAGATGAGTCTTAGGATTATTTTTCACTTTCAAAGGGGTCAAAGCAAAATGTGGAATGGAAAAAAGGGAAAAGCTCTCGCGCACTTGTTTCTAGTTTAACTGCGGAAATAGCATTCACCTGAGTCTCGTTACCACGAAAAGGTTATTTCCGTTCACGTATAAAACGCCAGGCAGACACAGAAGTAATTGGTACTGAAAGAAACTTTGCCGATTTCACCATAGGGCATTGAATAATATTATGGTTTCTTAGATTTATATTCACGCATTCCATGGAATTCTCGGTCTTTCACTTTGTAGTTTTCAGTTTTCAATGTTTCCTTTTTTCCTGGAATTATTATTCCTGTGGCTTTCAAAACAAAACTACTTTTGAATAATCTGGGGTGATTCGTACCCTCGCTTAGCGATGAAAGTGGTGGTGTCAACAAAAGCGTACCCGGGTGTGAGAATTTTTTAAATGTTGACTCGAGTCTCTGGTTTGTTTTCAGTTGGACACCCTGTATAGAGACTCTTAACTTTGTTTGAAATTCTTATTCACTCGAGCCCTCCCCCACAAGTCGAAAAGTTTTCAGAAAATTTGCTTGACATAGTAGGATTATAAATATTTGACCAAAATGAATGATTTTAATATGTACAGGGTAACCCAAATTGCTTGATTTCGGCTGTTTCTGAAAGCCGTTTCGCGATATCTAAAAACGACAAAAACTTTCTTCAGGCACTTTTTCATCAGCAATATGACACCGAATTCAGTTTTCTTCTAATCTCTTGTACAAGGGATGGAAAAATAAACATTTTTCTCATTTTGAATACGAATTGTATCTTTTTTTGATCCTATGTTATGCCAAAAAATCAGCTCTTCAAAAATATATTCATAACGAAATATTATTTTTTTGTATGTGGATATGTAAAAAATGAATTTTTTTTATGGCAATTTCACTAAAATGCTCATTTGGCCTCAAATATGGAATTAATATATCGATATATGTACATATATTTTCGAAGAGCTGATTTTTTTTGGATAACATAGGATCAAAAAAAGATACCATTCCTATTTGAAAAAAAAGTGTTTTTTTTCACTCTTTAAAGAAGAGCTGAAAAAAACTGAATACGGTGTCGTATTGCTAATGAAAATGTGCCCGCAGAAAGTTTTTGCCGTTTTCAGATATTCTAGAAAATGGAGAAGTTATGGCACATTTCCGAAATCACCAAAATATCAAAATTTCGTTATATTATCAAAAAAAATGAAGATATCGTGAAACAACTTTCAGTAATGGAGTTTTAACGAAAATCGAGCCCAGGACTCCTTTCAACATTTTTACCTATCTAGCCTAGAAGTACCAGAAACAGCCAAAATCAAGCAATTTGGGTTACCCTACCCTGTACATCATCCGATAAAGCTATTTTCTCCATGTTACATATTTTCGCGAATTTGAATTTATAGGGAAACTGCTTGGAATAAACGAAATTTGCTTTTGCACCCAAGTCAACTCCCTCAAATCGATACGATCCCATACAAAACAAAAAAATGAGAAATAACCATTCTGTGCTTTGACTCACTGACGACTTCTGACAGTCTGAAGTGTGTCGAAAGTAATTCCATTTGAAAAAGTGTAGTGCCAAATCCAGCGCCATTTGTGACTGTACGCATGCGTCGTGAACGTTCGTGCAGCCGAATACCCTATCGCACATGCGCAATAGTTCGCACTGGCGTTTGGCAGAACTCACTAGATGTTTCATTTTCAATTTCAAGGATCAAATGATGGGTACAGAATTATGTTGTTGAATTGAGGTTCTCGGAAATGGACTGTTATTAATGCATCATCAGTGTTTTGTCGCATCGATGGCACGTAGCACTCGATCATATAATATCGCCAGACTTGCCACGAATCGACATATAATGGCTCTTCGCAATGGGAAAGGCGCCTTTTTTCCATTTGAAATAATTCCACCTTATCTATTTTCAATGCAGGTCATCATCGATCATGATTGGAAAGGCTGGGAGCAATAGATAGTCCACGAAGAACAATGATTCAGGAATCAGGAAAGGATATTTATACACTTCCCAGCTTGCGGGGTAGAATATTCTCGACGTGGACTGATTTACGAACCCAGCATATCGAGCTTCTTTATCTCTTCCGAAATGTTATGAAGGATCTGATCATGATCTCGAAGTGGAGAATGACATTCGGAATATTCGAACGAAAGGAATATTTTCCAACTCCATTGTCGAAAAAATAAACCCAAGAAATTATCGAACAGTTTCAATGGAGAATTCACTTTCTGTAATCCGCTCAAGAAGTCGAATCTGAACCTTCAATGTAAATAGGATCAGAAGTCTTCCGGGGAAAAAGACCGATATCTCAAGTCATAAACTTTTTTCTATGCGTCATCTGTCACTGATGGTTTCCTTTTATGATCAGCTTTCGGAAGTTTTGCGAACAAGCGGTGTGGAAGTAAAATATTAGGGAAGTTTCTCATAAGGTTCCCTGTTTTTCACACCAATATCCGGGGATCGACGTTAACATTTGCAATAACGTCCATGTTTATAATTCTTTAGGTGGAGGGTTCCCCAATAAGGACCGTATCGACCAAGGTCAATGAAACACGAAATATTTGAGCCATACTTTTTATTTAGTATTCCTTATCTGAATCACACATCATTCTCTACCTAATAAGTCTACACCTTGGTTTTGATTTTGCCTTAAAGCGAGTACAATTTGTTTAAAATTGAAAACAAAGCAGAACCATTTCGAGTGACTTCATTACCGTTTAGTGTGTATCGCATCCATTTGGGTTTTCACAAAAGTGATTGCTAATCGATATAAATCAATGCAGACCAAAAAAAACTAAGTTAAC
Organism: Adalia bipunctata; assembly: GCA_910592335.1. Taxonomy (NCBI): domain Eukaryota; kingdom Metazoa; phylum Arthropoda; class Insecta; order Coleoptera; family Coccinellidae; genus Adalia; species Adalia bipunctata. The sequence continues at coordinate 4,089,043 of OU342957.1, forward strand.
ACTCTGATTTCTACCTTTAGTAACTAGTTGACGCCTCCCTTGAAAGTGGATCACCCTGTATAATTCCACCTACATAATTCACCATTTTCTTCCAAGATATTGCTCCCATTGAAACTAATTCGGGTTCCAGAAATAATATGAGGATGTGCGATAGGAATGTCCTCTCAGAATCCTAAATTTTTAAAAAAGGATAATGAGATGAAACTCAGAAAAGGGTACCTCCGAATGGATAAATTCATTTTCCGTCGAAAATATTCCCCTTCGTTGAAATTGATGCCGCTTTGCTCTTTTGCTCGGCGTTTTGAATTATTAATGTGTTATTTCAGGATGTTATTTGGAATCATTGGTTGCAATATTCATCTTCAGTTCTGAGTGGTATATCATCCGTTACATTGGGATGTTGAAATCATCACGTATTCCGTATCGATATTCCGTATGATCTGATCGAAAAATTGTAGAAATGAGACTTCTAGATCAGGGAAATTCGTATTTTAAACATATTCTTAACTCAGCAAATAATCTGTAAATGTTGGAGACAAACTGCTAGTCGATTGATAAGGAAATTGAATTAATACGTTTTTTTATCATCGGAGAAACCAATTGAGTGTTTCAAATCTCAAAGAAACGCTGTATTCACAAAATCAGATATACTGTACTTGAAAAAGAGTGAAGTTTTAGGACTGAAAAGAAAGCAAAAATTTTGAAGGCATTCAAACCCGGCGATTCCACCATTTCGCAACCACGCCAGTTCCTGTTGCATTTATGAAGCATTTCAGGTTACCTGAGATCTTATACATCAAAATTGTGCTTTTGGTGATTCCTTGGCAGTGGAAAAAAAATTTAGCAATTTGAACGATTTTTTATTCGATAAACGTTATTTTCCTATCGATTACTTTTTTCCGAAGTTGAAATTGTTGAGATACTTTCGTGGTTGAAGAGGACGACTTCGCATTCATTCCCGAAACAATAAATATTTTATGAAGATGCCTAATTTGATGCTATTGTTATATTTCGCAATGCAGATAGAACGTGTTTTCTTGGTTCACCTCCGCATTCTTCGCCGCCTACTTCGTTTAACATACGATTTTGTCCTGCTCCGTAAGTCAGGGGAGTTTCGGGCATTGCATCTTTTATTTAAACACTCCGTGGTTTTTATGGGCCTTATTGGTCTCGAGATTCGTACGCCGGAGATGGCAGGGTTCGGTTTCCGCATTTCCGAGGAACTATTCGTTCCTTTTGGGCCTTCACGGGTATGGATAGTTATCGAAGGAGAACAACTAATTTAGTTAAACTTTTAACCAACTTCTGAGGGAGATTTTAGGTTTGGCCTCGGAGGAAACACATATTCTAAAGGGTTGTTCACCAAACTTTGGGCCATCTTACTTCTGTTCTTGTTAATTGATGATTAGGGTTGTTTGATTCGAAAATTGGGTGATTAAGATATGGAAGAAATGATGACACCTGGAGAATTGTTTTGACGAGAAATGCCCTCGTGAATTAACACAAATGAAAGGACCAATTTCAAAAATGAATACTAGACTGCGCGAAAAAATTAACGCACATTCTGAAAATCTCAATTTTAATGAAAGTTAACTCTACATTGACTGTATAATTTATTTTTTATGTTCTCTCGGAAAGGTTTTGAACGAAACAAGACACATTAAATGGAAGAAAATTCAGGATTTCACCGAATCTTATGTGAAAGAAGAGAAATGAACAATTTTCAAAATACTGAAATGCTGATAAGTGATTTAATACTTGGTATTTCCACCCCTTGCGTTAATTACAGCTCGGCAACGACGGTTCATACTCAAAATGAGTGATCTTAAAATGTTCTGATCTGATCCTTCCCAGATTTCTCCGAGTTGGATTCCTAAGTCATTAAGAGAGTAGCTGGGTGATTTTCTGAACTTCTCAGCCTTCTATTGAGGTTGTCCCAAACCTGCTCAATCGGATTGAGATTTGGACTTCTTTCTGGCCATTCCATTCGAGAGACTTCAACCTCTTCAAGGTACTCCTGAACGATGCGCGCACGATGGGGTCTGGCATTATCGTCCATAAGAATGAAATTTTCACCAATGTATGGGGCGAATGGCACTACATGCTCTTCAAGAATGTTCCTTATATACTTATCAGCATTCATAGCTCCATTATCAACGACCACTAGGTCTGTGCGAGCAGTCAAAGATATTCCACCCCATACCATAATCGATCCTCCCCCGAAACCAGTAGTATTCAGGAAATTGCACTGAGCAAATCTTTCATGTGGACGCCTGTATACAAGGGCACGTCGATCACAATGGTAGAGGCAGAATCTAGACCCATCTGTGAAGAGAACTCTTTCCCAATCGGCCTCTTCCCAATGGATAAGCTGTCTCGCAAAATCCAAACGCGCCCTTCGATTGGCTGGGGTAAGAGCTGGGCCTCTTGCCGCGACACGAGGCCTTAAATCATATTCTCTGAGGCGATTTCTTATTGTCTGAGTGCTAATTTGCACCTCATGAGTTTGCTCAAGCTAATTTTGAAGGAAGTGAGCGGTTGCAAACCGTTGTCTCAACGAAGAAACTCTCAAGTAACGTTCTTGAATGGCAGTTGTTACCCATGGTCTACCCTGTCCTGGTCTACGGACATTCATATCTACCTGTCTCCCTGAATCGCTGCAACATTCTGGACACACTTGTATGGGAAACTCCAAACCTTTCTGCAATTCTTGTGTATGTCCACCCTTCTTCTCGCAAAACGAAAGAAAAACTATTGATCACTAGAATTGATCGAGAACAACTGATTTTAGAATGGAGCCAATACATTCAAAATCTGATAATATCATCTTTTTTTATTCCTGCTGGGAGAAAACATCTGTATTGAAGAAAAACGTTGAAAGTGGATAACATATGCATGCATAATTCTGATAAAAATAATCATCATTGAGAACTCCTTCAGTTGTAAAATAAATTTGAGATTTCCATAATGTGCGTTAATTTTTTTGCGCAGTATAGTTACAGATTACAGTCAAATCTTATGGACAAAAGTTGAGAAATTTCATGAATTCTCACTCCGTCAACAGATGTTGATATACAGGGTGATTTTGGGGCGAGTCTTCTAAAAGTTCCGAATGTTTCAAAGGTGTAGAAACGAAATTGAGCCCTTGATACTTCTTTACCGTTTTCAATCATCGCTCCCAGAATACCCGGAATATCCGGAGCATCCTGTGATCCCGTGTTGATTCTGAAAGAACCTCATTCGGGGAAAACGAGGAAGAATTCGAATTTGTTCTTTAGATCTCTCGAGCAGTTGAGCATCCAACATTGATGTTCAGTAATCATTACATTCATCCAATAGCAACTGAGCCGTGAATAACTTGACAGTTGAACGAAATAAGTGGCTGGAACAGAGCTATGTGCATCGTCTCTGGAACGGCGCAACAAATGGAAGAAAACTCCTTTGAAATTGTTTTGAGACTGTTGCCTGGCGGTTCACCGTTGAACATCACAGGATCCGGAGGATTTTCTTTCCATGAATTTGAATTACAATCGCTCCAATCTGCTACCGCTACACCAAACGAGATGTGACAAGGAATAAATCCCAACGAGAATTTAACGCATTTAATAATTCCCGAGAATGCTCCCTTCGACAATAGGTTCGAACAACATCTTCCTTTTCTTCCGCATGAAATATTCATTCTTAAAAACGCAGGACTTCACACCACAGGATCATAAATAGTGAAAAATTCGATCGTAATTCGACATGTTTTAAAAAATTCACCTTGTAGGTAGATTCACCTCGTGGGTAGATCCACATTTTAGGCAGATTCACATTTTGGGTGGATTCACCTTGTAGGTGAACAGGCGTTTGCTAGTACGAGAATGCAATTGTTCAAGTTCGAATATCTTTGCCATAAGATGACAAATTCCGAATGAATATCGACTTGTTCTAGCATTTTCCGTCACTCCAGACGTAATTGGAAAAATATACGCTATTCCAAACGTTCAGCTGGCACTATTCTCATTTATTTCTCGGTATAAACTTGAGCTCCTAGAGGATCTTTTTGTTTCTCGAATTTCAGAGGACTTCGATTTTGCTCCTTTACTTGTTGAATATAGAAAAATGAAACGTAAGATGAGGTTCAAGGGAATCCGACTCACATTATTCATGAGATCAATCTTCCAAGTACAGTTTTCCCCGAGCAAACGTCAGTTTTTCTTTCTGAAATGGCCATTCCAACGGTGAATTCCTGTCTTTGCTAGAACGATGCAATTTGGTCTTTTGGTCCGGTGACATCATCCATTATTTCACTCTTCCTTCCTGTATCTGACGTAGAGTTTCATGAAACTGTTATATTCTGATGAATTCCTTTTTTACAACTAGGGCGGATAAAGAATGAGCCGTAGGTTCGGACAAATTATTCATGATCCTTCCTGCTTCTTTCTTGATGGCCCATGAAAAGTTTGTCTCCAACAGGAGGCTTTCATTAACCATGAGAAAATGTCCGCGTACAATTACCAACATTCCGTTTTTCATGTGCCATCGTTTGTGTTCCAAACGCACCATATCTTTATGTAGTTGTCGAGCTTTTATCGACGTGCCTATTTTAAGTCTGCTTAGTTCCAGGCCACTTTGTAATCAAAGAAGACGATGATACCAACACACCTTCCAGAAAAAGGATACGAACTTCTTAAATTGGTTTGAAACCTTTCTGTGGTAAAAACAAATGTATCTACAGGACCACCTGGTCACGAAAATCCTCTCCATTGCTAATCAAGGCAAAGATACTTTGGGAAAGAAACTTGTAGAAGTGGGAAAGTAACCTCTCTGAAGCATCCTAGCTACTGGAGTTGATTAGAACTGTAGAATAGTCCTGATGGAGGGCAGTTCAATGAACCATCCCTAAATCAACTCCTACATCTATCTGATAGAAATTATTGTTCGTCATCGCAAAATTCGATGTAATGAGTCGTTTCTGAAGCTGAAGCGAAAGGGTATTTCAATTTGAGCCAAGAAATACCACATAGAACGGTTACTATTGATTTCGCGCAGCATTTCCCTTATCTCGACTCAGAACCGGAAATAGAATGAACAAATCGGCATTGACGCGGTTCTGTTTGCGTTCCATATTTTCAATTCTATTACACGTCAGTTTTCCGAATAGAGAATAACTTGGCCGAGTGAGGGGGTGCCGGTAACAAGCCAATATTTTCCGAGGAGGTTGATTTTCTTCCGCCGAGCTGGGCGCATCGCTCGGATTCACTAATTCGGGGTTTATTTATACATCATCGTGTTAAGAGCTATACACACGAATTCACTTATCTACGGTAAAACCGAACGCATGTATCAGAAAAGCTATCTATAGAGGAGGCTTCGGCCTGATTGGGTTAATCCTTCGTTTCTGTTGGTCCCGTCCAATAACCGCCACCCAAATGAATTGCATTAGCGTAATTAGTCTCATCGACCGGGGATTTCCTTAATTATGTTGAGCTTACATGCGATTTATAACTCGGTCCAACATTTGACTACCAATTACACTAATCATGCGTCACTTAAAAAAATTTGGCCCGATTTTTACTGGTCAAACTGACAAAGAAACTGCAACAACCAGAAGGGGCTTAAATTTCGAATTTTTTTAGTAAAAAATAGATAGTATGGCAAGGAGTAAATGATTAAAACTCGTAGAAAAAACGAAGGGTTCACAGTTTTTCAGTAAGTTTGATAATAATGGGTTTGTCCTCCACTATTATCTATACACTCTGCAGCACCTCTTGGCATTGATGCAATAAGATGGTCTATTTCTTCTTGAAGTCCGTAGGGGCTGGGGTAAATTTCCAAGCCTTCTACCCAAATATGCTCTATGGGCGAAATATCGGGGGATCTGGGCGGCCATGGCAAAACATTCACATGGGTCGCTTCAAAAAAGTTTAAACTAACTGTGCCAACATGAGGTCGAGCATTATCTTGCTGGAATATTGGATTCTCGAGCCGAATAAGGTGAGGGAAAACATAATAATAATAAAGACCAAAGGTGACCTAATTGCATGTACAATAGCACCCCATACCATAACGCCTACTGTCCGATGTATATGACGCTCAACATCGAACTGAGGTTTACGTCTTTCTCGCCAACGTCGTCTTACCCTTCTTCAGCCATCATGTGCACCCAAGGAGAATCGAGATTCATCAGAAAAGACGACCTGATGCCATTCCACATTCCAATGTTGTCGTTCTCTGCACCACTGTAATCGTTGCCGGCGATGCTCAACAGTCAGAGGTAACACAAGATGGGTGCATAATGCTGCAGTTCAGAAGACCTTATCCGGTGGTAAACCGTTCGGACAGTTGTAGGATGGCCTTGTTCTCCTAACCACTCATCAGCCAAAGATCAAGTTGTCGCTAATCGGTCTCTAATAGCCATAAGTCTCAGACGTCGATCTTGAACTCATTTGTGCCCCTTCGACGTCCGGTGCCTACTCTTCTTCGATTTTGGGCATTATCAAACCCTGCTCGACATCTTATAACAGTAGTTAGCGATTTCTCGAAATGACAACCCCGCCTCCTGTAGACCAATAATTCGACCTTTTGCAAATTCACTTACCTGGCGATAAATTCCGCGTACACGTGCTCTAGAACTAAACATCGACTTTGGATCCTAACAGGCCATCTGGGTCTTACTTATTCCACAAACATAGATAAGATATTCGCCGAGACCTGCGCATCCGCCAATTTGCATTTAGTCGTTCTGATAAATCTGGATATTCACATTCTCAAATGACATAGTTAGAGATCCTTAGTTGGCCTTGACTTGGACCATCATCATTTTCACCACGAAAGGGATCGCAATTGCTTTTTTTTCCCTCTATTTTCATTTCATAATATTTCTTCGATCATCAGTGTTGTTTGAAATTGACTTTTTCATTTCGTGCCCTTAATTCCCATGCAATCAATGCATAACGTATTAACGACTGCTCCCCTGTTCTACGGAGAGGCGTCCATACATCCAATCATTTGTATCTCTCTGATTCCATTAATCTTCCGAAATATCAAAGCCACAGCGGCATGACGACGTAACACTCGGAACAATGTGTGATTAAAAAAGATGGAAAACGCGCCTCAACAATAGATAGGTCGTTGGATGGAGGCAGATTTCAGAATGATTCGAACAACAGATCATCAGCATTATATCGTGGCAATATCCATCACCCTGGATTCCTTGGATGATGACAATTCTCATTCTTCCCTCACACGTAAATCGTTGATTGGATATATAAATATTGTTCTGAAATTATTCGAGGCAACGAAAAAAAAACACAAAAAAACTGTCTCATACGATTCTTGTGGTGTGAAAAGAGCATCTGGTTGTTGATCCCTTAAATTCTTCAGGCTGCTTTAGAAATTGACGACTGAAAAATTCGGAGAGTTTCTTTCTACCTGATTGGTATTGTTGAAAAATGCGAGTGCGGTGTTTACGTTCTGATCCTGGAGGCAGGAAAAAGCTAATTTATATTTATTGTTACCTCCAATTATTTGATTAACCTCCGATTTATAGCTCGCTATTGTTGAACCCGCCGAACAGAGCCTTTATATTATTCGGGAATATCTGAAATGGGTCCACCTTCTCAGGTGTATCTTTACATAATTACAAGCATTCGGCATTGTCTGTTCCATAATCAATTATCTATTATACTGCTCTTGGCTACCTGATCCCGATGGTGAGACTTTGTAATATCAATCCGCCATTGTCAGATTTGGGATGTTAGTTTGCGAACTATTGCAGTATTCACCAATTATTCCTCTTCCATTTGAGGTGGAGTTTTTTTCCATCTGAATCTATTCAGTGATTTTGACGATGATTCGACAACGGAGAAATTAGAAGTGAAAATTCATAGTATTATAATTTTGGTCATCCTGCACTGAAATAAGAGCTCGAATACGAATGGAGTATAGAATATAATCATCTCTCCAATGCACGCCCCACTCTATGAATTTCACAATTAAAATATCCTAGACCCATTAACATGTCATCTTGCACTCAGGAAACCAAATTACTTTCAATCAACATTCAAGATGGATATTACTTCGTTCATTTTGAATGTAAAATATTTAATAGTGACAACAGAAAGCAATAGCTCTGCATTATTGATTGCATCATATAGCTTGCCTGTGATAATTTATGGAGGTCTTTCATGAATAAATCAATAAGCTGAATTTCCTTCACATGCAGATTACAAAACAAAGAGTTGCCAGATTATTTCATATTCCATTTTGTTTCAGGTGAGTGTCCCCATCTTTAAAAGCAATTCGGTGAGTTGATTCAAACAACGGTTATCGAAATACGTTTTTGATTCAGTTTACGAGGTATTGAATTGATTATTTTGCTCATCAATTAAAATAAAAAGTTGGCGGCGATACTTTGAAGAAACTGCACAGAGTAAAATCGATGACTGAAGAAAACTATTGATGCCAGAGAAAGAATAGTTTATTGAATATTTTATAAACAGAAAAAACTCGTGCTGTAGACGATTTTAAATATTTAAATATTCAAACGCATCCACTGCAAAATTCGATCGTTCTAACGAAGCAGAGATGGATGTTCTGATGACGAATTAGTAAAAGCACAATTCGAATAAGTTGTATTTGAAAGTTCTGCGTTCAGGTCCAATATTTTTCTTCATTGTCCTTGTTGAGAATAGTTTTGATTTGGAAGTTTCCTCAACATCAAAATAGGGCAATTATTACTGATTCCATTTCGCTTTGACTCAGAAAGCGTTCACAACGGAATCGTTCCATGCTCTCATTTTCCTCCAGATATTGCCAATCTTCCGCATCATTAATATCAGAAACAGAGTTCTAACTACAATGAGCTTTGCGAAAGAACAACATAACTCTCGTTCTGCTAATTTTCATCAGTCGAAAGTATTCCAACCTATAAATCTGGCAAGTTCACTTCGTTCAGAAATTTAATAGGTAATTGACGCAATTTAGAACGTCGTATTTGCTCTCCCTGTACAAGGCTTTTCAGCAACATCGTTAGCATCGTTCATATCCGTTGTATAAGGCGGAAAGATTTATCGGAACATCATTCCAAAATAGGTCTGATAGTTTCGGAGAAGATGGAACGAAGAAGAATGGTACTCCTGAGTTTTACCAAAAATGGGTTCATTCAGATTCAAACTGAGATAAAATTAACAAACCGAACATTATGGTTGTAATGTTTTCCATGTCAACAACAAGCAACTCCTTTGTTTGCACTGACTGAATAATTCAGTCTATTGTTTGATTCCACTTGGAACCAATTGAATTATGTAACTTCGTCTTTATACCACTGCATCATACTGAAATTTGGCTCTGTCTATTTCCATTTAAAACTCACCAAATCTATATGAATTGTTCATGTATTTTAAATGAAAAAGAAAAATTCTTCAGCCACATAAAATAAAAAAAAAAAATTATCGTGCTTCTCCCAAAAGGTAGATTATATTATATCCTTTACAGAAACGTCAAATCACTTGTCATTGTCGATAAACCAGAGAAATACTGGAAATTTCTGACAGCAAATATTTTTTCAGAAAATCTTGAGAATGGTCCAATGAACCATTTTTCGAATTTCGGGCTAGTTCAAGCTGTTTGTATCAGGAAATTCCCTGGTTATTTTTATCCCATTAAGAACTCATTTAGGTTCAACATGAATATTAACATCTCATTTCGCGAGAATGAAGCTGCTGGTTTCCTAGGGCAAGATGAGCAATAAGAAACAATGTTGACATTTCCCCGCAACTCCTGGAATTTATTAAGGAAATTCTAAAAACTGATTTCCTGTATTAAAACAGCGAAACGGATGCGCTGTTAGGAATATCCTCGAAGCTTTATTTATAATCACCAGGCAAACTGGAGACGGAAATTATCTTCTTCTTTTACAACTTTTCATTATTTCATATGATAACGCTTTATGGCAATGAATATGAAATATGATATCATTCAAAATCCAGAAAATTTGTGGGTAAACTGTTTAATGCACAGACAATGATCTTTTTGCGAATTTTTTTCACTACTGAGGTTACAATAACGCAGTTCACTCGTGCAACCCAAAAAGAAATCAAGTTAAAGACGGGAAAGCAGTAAAATGCATCTGGTCGTAAAATACAACTTTCCTTGAAACGTAAAATGGGACATTAAATAGGTAACGTAGAAACCAATACGAAGGCACTGAAATTATTATGGAAAAACGACTGCATTCTGTCTAAACCCTGTATTTTTGCGGTCAGTTTTTCCGGAATTGTTTGAAATCTAATGGAATATTTACTTATGGATGAGATTATCAAATCGAGACTACGATTTTCAGTTGGATGTAATATTTATAGGTTCCTGAAAGATGATTTTACTGCTTGAACTGTAGATTATTGCATGATCAATGATTCAAAAGTTAAATATAGCACTTTGTTAGTGCTTCAAAAGCAGTTGACTCCGAATATTTCGTAGAGGACTATTTCTAGTCATCAATTTCAATTGACCTAGAATCTAGTTCGATCATTCCTCATTATCTGAAACTCCAATTTTTTTGCCCTTACTTTATAGAACTAATTTTTTTATCACCTTCATTGATCAAGTCGTTCACCAATGAAACTTGAAAGATTGAAATAAACAAATTATAAAAGAAAAAACAGAAAACCTCACTGCGTCCCTGAAAAAAGGGGAGTCAGAAACGATTCATTTTTTTCTGATTGATGATGAAGAGATGTATGAGTGTATAAAGATAAAAAAAATATTTCATAAGTAATGAATGAATGAAAAGGATATTCCCCATCAATTTTGGTTATTTTATTACATTTCCACCATCGAAACGAACAAATATTTTTGTTTTTTCATTTCAGTATTGAAGTCTATCATTTGGTTGATCAAACGTTTATTTCATTTATTTTCACAATTTACCGTTTTTTTGTAAAGGTGTTGTTTTCGCGAAATTTATTTCCTTGAATTTTCCTTTCAAAATGATAAATATCCATTTTTATCAAAGACAATTATTAAGGTTTGTTTTAGCCGTCGATTAGTGAAAATTAATTGTTTCTTACAATTGTGGATTCCAACATGGAATTGAATTCCTTTTAAATGACACTCCCCGCAGGAATCTCCTCCCAGATGACTGGTGAAGGAAAGACAGAGTAATTATACAGCCAGTGTGAGATCTAGTTCAGGGTGGGATTTCTTGTTATATTCCCTGAGCCCAACATTTGTTCTGGTGGTATATATTTCCTATTTTGAAGGCTAAAGAGTAAAGACTCTTAACTGAGAAGAACAAACAAGTCCTGGAAAGATTGAGTCACTGATTCACCCCGTACATTAATTCGAAAAAACCCTTAATCCTTATAAGATTCTGATTGAATAAACGTTCGGAAAACCAACAACATATCGAAACACGCTTCCTCTGATTTTCCCTTACTTCATTACTTCACAATTATGGTGGAAGGAGCTGGAATACTGTTGAATTCTTTATGAATCAACGTCTCCTCATGAATCTAATCCACTGGACATCCCACATAATTCAAATGGTCAATTATTGATAATGATAAACCGATGCTGCCGAGAATATCTGTTTTCCTCGAGATGGCACAGGCGTGGCAGAGGTGAAGGAAGTCGGTTTGAGTGGTTTTTAATCTCGCAAGCGAATGTGTTCGAGAATTCTGTTCGATTTTGTTTGCGGAGATATCAAAGTGAGGAATATGGCTGACAGTAGCTCGTATTTCCGATGAGAAAAATTGCAATCTTCGAAAAAGTTTGTTCCTTTTGAGATAACTATAGGACGCCTATGGCTACGTCATAAAATATGTCATATATCGATAACTATTCGATATCAAGACATTTGATACTCAGTTGAGTATCCCTGTTGCCCAAGATTCAGGTTTATCAAATTATTTTTCTTGAAACTTACGCAGGTTGGCACTCGTGAAATATCGGTAATGTCAATATAATTCTCAGAGACGTTGCCAATGCCATGTACTCTTTTCAAAGGTTTAATTCTGACACAGGTTTCGTAGTACTACTACATTTCCATAATTTAGTATTTCAAGTTGTGCAAAATGGTATTTAAATGTCTTCTGTAGGGTTATTTCTTGAGAATTTTGAAAAGTGGGGAATTCCATAGGTCTGTCTGTTCGTTTAGAAGTTTTTCTGTCGGGTTATTCGAGTTCTTTCATTCTGTTTTCGAATGAACTATCACAAAGTAATGGACTATTCTGTTCATTAGTTTTCAGTAGCATTTCAACGATCTAATCTTCCAACCATGTTCATATATGTGAAATATTTCCAGTATTAACAGAGAAAAAAGTTTCTTCAACATTCACCAGGTCTTTGGAATTATTGAATCTACCTAATATTTTTCCAAATTCATTTTTTCCCAAAGAAAATAAACGTTTTGATAAATACGTAATTACTACGATCTCTATAAAGGGTCTTTCACGAGGAACCTCACCCATATTTATACGGGAAACTACTGAACGTATTTTCATGAAATTCAGCACTTATAAGTATTTCACGATGCTGATGAAATCTAAAATATTTTCAAGGTATGAGCACCTCCAGTTTTTCCGGAAATGACGTAAACTTCCGTTTTTCAAATTAGAACACCATTTTTTTATTGCAGAAATAGATTCCTTAGAAAATTTCAAGTTATTTTGATGTAACATTTTTCAGTTTTGGTTGGAAAATTCTCTCTGAGCGGGAAAATTCGAAAATAGAGCTCCGCTGAAACAAGAATAACTTCGAGGTTTTTGGATGGAAAATTTTCATTTTTGGGATTTTTCAAGATGTAAGATTGATGTATCCACTTTAAGAATCGAAATCGCGATTCATGATACAGGGGGTGAAAAAATCGCTTTCAAAGTTAGGGATGACAAAATCGTGAAAAATCAATTTTTTCAAATTAGAACCCCATTTTTTTATGGCAGATATTGAATCTACGTTAAAAAATAATGTGAGTGTATGCATCACACCCTTGCCCTAAAATGGATATTTTCTGGGTTAATATCCACTTTAGGGCAAGGGTGTGATGCATACACTCACATTATTTTTTAACGTAGATTCAATATCTGCCATAAAAAAATGGGGTTCTAATTTGAAAAAATTGATTTTTCACGATTTTGTCATCCCTAACTTTGAAAGCGATTTTTTCACCCCCTGTATCATGAATCGCGAATTCGATTTCTAAAGTGGATACATCAATCTTAGATCTTGAAAAATCCCAAAAATGAAAATTTTCCATCCAAAAACCTCGAAGTTATTTTTGTTTCAGCGGAGCTCTATTTTCGATTTTTTTTTCGAATTTTCCTGCTCAGAGAGAATTTTCCAACCAAAACTGAAAAATGTTACATCAAAATAACTTGAAATTTTCTAAGGAATCTATTTCTGCAATAAAAAAATGGTGTTCTAATTTGAAAAACAGAAGTTGACGTCATTTCCGGAAAAACCGGAGGTGCTCATGCCTTGAAAATATTTTAGATTTCATCAGCATCGTGAAATACTTATAAGTGCTGAATTTCATGAAAATACGTTCAGTAGTTTCCCGTATAAATATGGGTGAGGTTCCTCGTGAAAGACCCTGTATAGGGAGGACGATGTTGCTCAGCTATCTGACAGAAAAATGGCTATAACCTAACATTTTCAGAACATACGCGATGAAATGTGTCAGAATGTCATGGCCAACCGGGATACTTTATGAAAGTGAATGGAGTATATATATGGCGGAAACAGTCACTTTTTGACGACACAAATGAGAGTACATGGAACAATCATAGAAATTAGGGCTCGCGCCCACATTTTCACGTCGAAGCATCCGGTCATGAAATATGAACATGTTGATTTCAGTGGCGACACCGTAATATCATTACTACCAATTGATTTTCGAAAAATCGGACAGAAATAACGCATAACCGAATATCAGAGTGAAACGAGGTTGAACGATCATTACAGACCGATATGATTTATGTATCCTGTTTGGGTGTTTAGCATCACAGTCTGCGTTCAACCAATTCATGACCCGAATCGATTTAACTGCCGCGAAGAATCTATCGGGTTATGCCTCTGGATTGTAACGATATTAAACATTAGCCTCTGACCGCCATGGAATTCAGCCCACGCCATCGTTTCCGAACACTGTCACAAATATGATTTTTTTTCCTTTGGTTACATCACTATTAGGTACCTTTGGGTATTCGTATACGACCTGAATTCACAGACAAATACTCGTAACTATTCTGTGTGAATTCACAGAACAGATTGTCAACCGACAAAAGAGAAATAACTGAAAAATTACGAGACTGAAATTCTAGCCGGAAATGCCAAACCTGAAACATAAACTGCTCCACATGAGTTAGGGATATTGACTCAAATTGCAAAAAAATATAGTTGAAATAAGATTTTTGTGATGATAATTCATATTAATATGATTTCAACTTGCAAATTAATTTTAGCCTGTAGGTCTGGTAAATAAAAATCGAGTGAAATAACGAAATTTCATTCCTAGAGAATTCAAGCATTTTAAGACTATCAAAACAATGTATGGCCTCCACGGGCATCAATAACAGCTTGACATCTTCTTTGCATACTACACACGAGGTTGTTGAACATTTCTTGAGGAATTTGGTTCCATAAACAGGGCAGAAGCTCTCTCAGAACATTTGAGGATTCTGGGGTAGGTTGATAATTACCTAATCTTTTTTGGAGCATATCCCATGTATGTTCTATGCACTTTCAATCTGGTGAGTGCGGCGGTATTGGTAAATGTGGAATACCAAGCGTTTTCGTCTAGAAATCGAAAAGTTTCAACAATAGCAGCGTAAAATTTGGCACAACATTGTCAATGACATGCTCCCTATAGTGTAAGGCGGTCATATTCCCAGGACAAATGTGTAGATCTGTGCGCCCGTTGAAACATATCCCGGCCCATACCATAGCACTACCCCCTCGGAATGGATGGACTTTTTGGACATAGCGACGATTACAGGGTATGCGTGGGATTATCCATACCCTTATTCTTCGAGAATCTGAAAATCGTCCATATCTGGATTCATCAGTGAAAAGGACACTACGCCATTTATCGTTTCAATTGATTATTGCCTTGCCCATTCCAGTCTTCGACGCTTATGGTCACGTGTTAATGGAACTCCTCTTAATGGACGTCTAGAACCTAGATTCACCTCTCTCAAACGTCGTCTGATGGTTTCGATGGAAACTTGGACCCCATCTTCATTTTGAAGAGTATTCCGTAGTATTGTACACGTAGATGTAGGGTTTCTTCTCGCCGAAACGGTGATGAAACGATCCTGAGCAGGTGTTGTTTTTCGTCGCCCACCAAGCCTTGGTCTTTCCAACACGGAACCTGTCTCCCTGAACCTATTCCAAAGTCGAGATATCACACTTTGGCTGACTTGGTGCCTTTCCGCTACAACAACCTGAGTTAGGCCACCCTGTAGCATTCCGATAGCCCTATTAGCCTCAGCGTTTGTTAATTTACGTCTTGGCATTTTCAGAAAACTCGTTTCAAATCGAAGCCGTTGATAAACTGCCTTCCTTTCAAAATAAGAACATTCATGAAGCATATGCAAAGAACCAAACTCCAGAAAAAAGGCGACCAGAATGACGAAATGTCTCATACTCATTTTTATTGGATCGATTCAAGTTGTTAGTGAGTTTTAAATGATTTTGCAGCGATTTTCTCGAAGATTACATACTTTTGAAAACGATTGAATACGATATTCCTAACTCTTGTGGAGCAGTATTTTTTCAAGCTTGAGGCAACACATATTACAAGTGCTGGTTCTTTATCCGCCAGGTACTCTTTAGAAGACTGGATTGACACACCTGGTATAACCACCGCCTCCGCCATTTTGCACCCTCTCGTACAGAGGTCCTTCCACTATATTTTTTTAAAACATTCGTATTTTTAACACTTTTTCGATTTCTCGTGTAATATACAACATGCCTAATTCCACCTTTTGATATCCACTTTTTCGAGATTTTCAGCATTACTGGAGGACCCTGTATGTTTTCATTGTGAATGAAGTGCATCGTCCGATTTTTGCTCGAACCCTTGGCCAACGACATTTCTATTTCCACGAGTTGAAAACTCATATCGAAATGGTCCTCAATGCCGAGTATTTTACTTAGAAAAACTAATTGAATCGTCTGCAAGTTGCAGATTTCTCTCGTGCTTTCAAACGTACGAATTCCGCGAAACTATTTCCATCCAGAAATACGCTACAAACTGCTGAGCGAAAAAAGGAATAATTCTCTCATAATCCTCGAGAAGTAGGATCTCGAGAAATTGAAATAACTTGATCTGTTAGACGAGAATTCCGAACGTGCCTAATGTCGAATTGCGCTCTGAACGAAAATTTTTGCTTTTGTAATTCGCTGTTTTTTCCGGAATTCACAGTAGGAAACTATGAGGAAGTTATTTCGACCCGTTGCGTTTTATTTGGACGTTGTGAATTATTAATTCAATTTTATTCGCTTGGGAATGAACGAAATTCAAGATTGCCTGTTCCAGGGGCCACTCAAACGGCTTTAGTCGTCACTCGTAACTTTCTGTGTTGTATAAAAATTCCATTACCCTAGAGAAATGTGGAACATTGTTAAGGGTTTCATTATGACTTTCAGAATTGCTCATCGATTTACTATAATGGATGTCATTTTCCCTTATTGCATTCCAACTATTCTCAGATTATGGAATCATTTGAAACAAACTCGGATATTATTGCTGTTATATTCTGAAGAGACAACAGTGAACAAGGGATGTTCCCGAAAAAAATTATAATTTTATATCCCAAATTCTACACTGTTCGTTGGAAACTTGCATAAGATTTTCAGTGGACGCAATCTCACAAACTCGCTATTTCCGAGAAAATCGTCCTCAAACATTTTAAAATAAGATTTTTCATTGGAAAAATAGAATTCACCGGGACTTTTTCGAGAAATAGAGGAAGTCCATTCAGAAATCGAATTTAAGTAGAGGATCTACATAACAACTCCTGTTTTCGATTGAAGCAGATACCCTCCGCCTCAAATTTCTTATTTTCGTTAGCACTATCTATCCTGTCAGTTACAACGTTTCTGTGACACTCTGTATATTCACTTTGCGGCTCTTTAATTATCCAAGAATCAGTGTTATGTATTCCCGAAAAAACATAAGAGCTGCTGAGCAGATTTGTGGTTGAATGAGTGTCAATTTTCATAAAAGAATTGCGTTCACATTATTCAAATTTTCCCTCTTTACAGAGTTTCATTCAATCTGTGATACAGAAATTTTGTATGTTCAGTTGCATCGGATCCATGCTTTGCTTGTAGCGCCATCTAGTACGAACTGACTGAAAATCCATTTTCATGGAGAGGGAAACTGAACTCACATTGAGAAGTATTCAGTTTTCCACGACAGATGGCTACAAACAAGTTTTCCGTGAGAATTGTCGGGTTCTGTTGAAGCGCCATCTCTTCGGTAGATAGAAAACATGGCTGCTTTAAGAGTATAAAACTGAACTCAGCTGTGATAACTTCGAGCTTTCGACAACAGAGGGCAAGAGGGAAGTTCGAACCTGAAGTAATAGGCAGTTTTTCAAACCCAGCTTTTTAATCTGAGATTCGAATATTATTTTTTCAACCAACGAATGCATCATTCAACCATTGCACTTTCCTGCAGTGTCATTACCACTCTATCGTAGGAACCCTCAGCTACTTTGAAGTATAAGGTTCAGAATGTGAAAGAAATCGATGTGTCTTTGAACCTTTTTTCAAGAAACAGATGCATACTAGACGAGAAAATTCCGGACTGTTGAAATGTCACAATGCTCGTCTCAATCCCCATTCTCCAGTATTTCCATATTGTTCTGGATTGACACGTATCGACAATTTGAACATTGCCGTATCTCGAGGGGATGAGGAGCAAATTGGTTGAATGACAGTTATTTGTGGATTCAGCAATAACTCGAGTATGAAGTGACAATATCTCAACGCATCATTCTCAGCCCATTCAGAGGCGACAAAAACAAAGGAGGATATTCTTGGTTGAAACTCAATTTATCCTGCGAGGAACAGAAAATTGAATTTGTGCAGGATTGTATCACTTTTTCCTTGAAATTTATGATTAGAGAGATTGATTTTTTCTTCAATTAAAAGGGATAATCCTGTGATTTTTCGTTCCAAAAACTGACAGGAAAAAGGTATTTCATTTAACGACAATCATGCCTACTTTTCGAATGTACGAAAACGAAAAGCCTCAGTGGAAAACCCCGATGGTATTAATGAGAACGAATATGATTGTCTGAAGGGGAGAGAACTCTTCTTTTCCCCATGGACTTTTTGTGCGAAACTGTCAAAATTCATTTGCATGTTTATAAGAAGATGAAGAACGATGTGGAAGACTTTCGCGTTTGAGCATCTTCAAATGACAGATTATGGGGTCTATAGCTTCAGTTTCCGAAAAAATGCCGATGCTCTCATTGCGTACGTCCTCTTATCGTAAAGCATGATAAAGTTGAAATTGATATGGTGTTCCAATCTTTCGCCGAGAATCTCCCCTTCACCAAGAGATAACTCGGTAGACTTCAAAGTGTATTAAAAAAATAGGTCATCCTCTATCTTCCCGGTCCTTTAACGGAATATTCCCGCCCTGAGATATTCGGATTTTCCTATAATTTATAACGTCGAGCTCGGTAGGGAGGATATCCGTGTTTTCACACCTCTGCGAATGGAAACTATGTCATTTGGGGGTCTCGTGCTAAATGGCCAAGATACTTTTTGATCTACAATCCGAAATAGACCAGTCGGGTGTTTGGGATACAAGCGTGAACTTTCCACTGTTTTTTGAGAAATAGAATATTGAATCTACAGGGTGTGGCATATTGAATGGATAATATTTTTCCTGCGGGTACAGGACTTTGTGACGGTTCAGAAAAACATGACGATATTATGGCGGAAATCTAGCAAGTTACAAGAGCAACGTTCGCCTTCTATGCCTTCATCGGAGCTGGCGATTTTGTTCATTCTCATAACCTCACCTAACCGAACCTATCCGAACGTATCCGAACCTAATCTAACCTAACCTAACCTAGCCTTACCTAACCTCATGTCATATGAAACAGGTTGTGGCATATTGAATGGAAATATGGTGCGAATTGTGTGTATTTAGATTCACTCTGTAAGATTCAATTTGATGAAACGATATTTTGAAATTGTACCTACTTCACAAGAAAAAAATTATTAACCTTCACTAGAATATTGATGAGTGAGATCAAAATCAGTCTTAATACCTACTGGTTTTACCTCTAATTGACTTTGAAGTTCTGAAAAAGAAAGCCAAACTTCGTTCCCTTGTCGTGAGACGCTTAACCACCACAATAGTTTTCCCTTTCCTTCAGAACTTCCGAGAGTAACACAAACAATCTCAAACAGTTATAGAAGTTCAGTTTTGTATGTTCTCCACCTGAAATCATCATTCGTTATTTGTTTTTCTTGCTCATTCTCTCAACGTTTGCTTTTGGTTTTTGCACGCGGTAATAAAACAGAAACTAGCGAACACAGACAGGTTTGAAGCTTCATATTTTCATCTTATGAAATGCCAACTTCCTAATTCCAAAGCCCAGTTGTCGAATTTCGAGACGAGAATAATCTTACAAGGATTGAGGTAAACACACCGATGAAGAATTCAAATTGAATTCCGTCAACAAGATTACTTGAAAAAGATGGATTTCTCTGATACACATCCTCCAATTTGACTGGAATCTGCTGAGATATCAAAAAACCCGAGTCTCCCACAATCCCGTCATATGATGTTATAATAATTCTCACACTTTCCCTCCTCAATATGAATTTTTTTCGTCGAAAATTAAATGGTAACCCAAATTCCTCAAGGAAAAATCTTAGGTCAACACCCCATCCCAGTCGAATATTCTACGGGTTCATATTCAGGATAATTGAATTCCATACCAACTGCTGAAATATTAAAATTCAATTCAGGGCTTTCGAATTTATTTTTCTTCCTCTTTTCTGGTCCTTTTAGGGGATGGAAAAAAACAGCGAACTGAAATGAAATCCGACGTGAAAATGAGAGTCGAATAAAACTAAATCAGGGTCATAAAACATACTCAAAAGGTACACATCGAAACATAAAAAGCGCCAAGAGGTGATTTCCAATCTATAAAAGCGAAAATAAGGGAACAAAATAGGTGCGAATCTGTTCAGCCCCACATCCTTCTTAGGGGTGCGCGGAGAGAATTGAGATTCTCACCACCGCCTTCAAATCTCGACTTTTCATTGTTGATGTTAAATATACATGTAGGCTTGTTTTTGGTCGTCTAGGAATATACCGCTTTTGCTGCCAATTTATAAACTCAAACTTTCTATAGGCAGTTTCTTCACAGAGGTAATTCTACACTATAATCTACACGTCTTACACTTATTACTTTGGAAAAACACAGTTTCAGTTACGATTCATTCAAATGAGTTGATCCGGTATGGTACCGTCTTGAAGATCTAATTCCGTCTCAAATGGCAATATCGACCTCCCTCTCAACTCTCTACCGACTCTCGCAGGAACTATGTGCTCACTTCTCTGACCACTGAACTTTTACCCCAATTATGCCCTTAACGTTGATTCTTGGTTTCGCCCTCAATTTGCATTTGAGAAAAGAGGTGTTACTTCTTGTATGATTTAAGCCAATGATATAAGCAAAAGCCTAGTGAATCTTTAATCATCACGAATTATCTCACCCTGAGGCCCGAGGCCACCTAGGGATGATAAGCTACAAAAAAAACACTTGCGTGTTATTGGTCCATTTATCTTATTCCACGTAATGTCAAAACTGCTGAATCTCATACACTTCTTTTCAACTATAAGATAAAGGTTTCACATTCAGTACTCGAATGCTTGCACATGGAAGTCAGCAAATGCTAAGTAAAAGTGCCAAGCTTGTCTTGGGCACGAAGTGTCCCACACATGAAATTAAGAAATAACAGAGAAATATGCAACAGCTATGTATAATTGATCGGAATGAAACCTACATACATGTGATGTTGAATATACAAATAATCTGTCTTGGGAAGCCGATTGGACTTTTATCTCACGAATTTGTAAATGATCGAAATTTTGGGAAGAACATGAGAAAGACGGTGGGAAGAAATCGGATGCCCCTCGTTTTCTAGCAACGCATCAAGAATTTTGTTATTTAGTCGAATCTGACTTCAGTGGGGAAAGCAGTGGCGTTCACACCGAAAAAATACTCGATTTTCTCGTGATTAGAGATTTTTTCGGCAGATTTGAGGTTTACGATTTTCAGTTTATGTCCCCGGAACATGCAGAGACTGCAGCAGCTGATTGTCATCATAAACCTCCCAAAACATCTATAAATCATCGACAAGAAGGTTGAGCCCTTAACGCATTTACACTATTCGCTTTATGTTAACATGTCACGCGTTGTAATGCTCCTTCCTGATCCCGCTGACCTTTCAACTTTAATCGACCGAACTAAATTTCAACCGGATTCCGATTTCATTGTTGACGAAAATGAGAATCACGTGAAAGCAAAAGATAGTTCCGCTGCATTCTCCATTGTTTTGTAATCTAAAGAACGGTTTGTATCTCGCGTAAATCTGAGTGGAGTTTATTTGGATTGCCTTTGAAGATAGTCAAAGCAATATGATATAATTCCACGATTCGCAATCACCAACGCGGAAATCTTGTCCCTTTCATTAAATCCGGAGTGTCTATTTGACGGGTAAATATTTACCTGCGCCTCTGTCAGATTCTGTAAAAGGTTAAAAGCGTCTTGAAGTGAACGTCTTAGCGGCAGCTCCTCACGAATATTTCAAACTTATAACGACGTCTTTATTCTCGAATGAGTACGAGGAAGACTTTATTAGTTTCAAGCGAATTTTTGAGAGATTCTAATGCGACGACGGCAATAATCCAAGTCAGAAAGGAAAATTATGAAACTTTCAGTCAATACCAGAAAGCGCAAATGCAGGGAATTTATATAAAATGATTCCGCCATTTCGTAACCATCACCTGTTTCTGAAGGAGTTCGACCAAGGGAAGAATTCCCCCTGGCCTGCTCTGATTCAACCGTAATCTGATACGGGAATTTTCGGACAAAATTCGTAGAAGGACCCCGCACGTGTGTTTGAAACATTTCGTAATCACTTTGAAATCGGGGTGCCTCGACCTCGCTCAGAAAATAACTTGACGAAGTTGATGAAACAGGTTTAGGCACGAGTTAGATGTAAAACCGCAGCTTTATCTCGGTAGATCAAGGCAGGAGCAAAGTAGAATAATTAAAAATGACAACCACGGACAGCTTGCCCAGTCGAGCTGGCCAACTAACGGACACTGAAGGTTCGAGACTTATACATGAGCTTCCTCTGCACTCTCCTCCATTAGGTTCGCTGTTGAAAATTTAAATGCCCCAGATTTTCTGACCTCTCCCCTCGTACGGTTTATTTGTACTGAATCATGAAGGCAATAGTATCTACAGGCTTGTATCACTTCGAAATATCGATAAGTATCATGAAAATTGATGGACATTGGAATATACAGGGTGCTTCGAAAGAAGACAGGATAACATCGAAATTTTTTGAGCGGGACAAAATTGGTGATGTCACATTCTTCAACTTATGACGAGATTTGTTACATTGGAAGATACACTGGTTTTCTCTGAATATCAATTCGTATCAACCTACACTTACCTTGCGTATCCTTACCTTACCTAAACTAACCTTACCTATCCTAACCATACTAAACCCTAACTAACCTTACCTTATATTATATATATAGGCAATTCAACGACCTGTCAAATATTTTTTGAGGTTAGTGCTGGGGGTCAAACAATGGGAATTCAGCTTTGATCATGAAGACATTAAAACCGTTTATTTGCTTGAAAAATTGTTTTATGTTGAAATTTATTTGATATTTCTAGTCAATCTTATACTCTCAGGAATATTAGACCAGTGAAAATTATTTCATTCAAGTGCATTTTCAATAAAAAAATGCAATAAATGTGTGCTAAAGTTGGATGTGCAAGTCGTTTGAATTAAGAGGATTTTCTTGAATATTTTGTAACACCCAGTGTGTGTTACTTGCTGTATTATACACCTATTAAGTGACTCACTAGAAAACAAAGGGAAATTTGGTCAGCAGTCATCAATACTGCTACTGAGTGAAATTTTCTTCTTCAGTGTTGCTTCATTATATTTTTTGATATTACAAATCATAAAAACTCACATAAGATAATAAAATTCATCTCATTTACTGCAAGTCAGCAATCTGTCAGAAACGTTTTGAGGTTGACAATGGTGGAAACAACACGTGTTTTGGATTGCCTAATCCTTTACCTTTTACCTGCGTATTCTTTACCGTATACCTGCACTTTTTCACCGGTTAACTGCGTTCCTTACGGTTCACCTGCGTTCTTTAGATAAATTGTCTATACTTTTTTTTAAGAGATGTCATGCGGTATTTTTGACAGGGCGTGTAATCGAGAAGTATCAATTTCATGAAAACGGTTTGTCTGAAGCCAATGTTTATGTTTGAGGTATGAATTCGCATATAAAAAGGAACTCATTATTTTTCAAATATGAAGTTGAGTTTACTCCCGGAATAACCGGAAGTGATAAAATATTTATTAGGTAGTGAAAACTGGATAACTTGGTAGGATTCACTCTATTTTTTCCCTCATTCCAATGTTGAGAACTTATCGCTGGTGCTCTCATGGATAGAGTTATGAAGTCAGTAGGTATTTACCCAATTAAAAGTTTACTCTTTTCACGCCCGAAGTTCAAGGTCTTATAAATCCATTTTCGAACACCGTACCGAACTATTAAGAGCTTGAGGAAGTTTCTAAACATCTCTCAATATTTTTTCCTCCTCTTTATCCCATTCTCTTCCGCATCAAACAAAACATTGGCTCTGTCTCCTCATCGCTCTTTCGGATTCCCATTAGCCGAATGTCAAGATGAAATATAGGGTGGCCAACTGAAAAATGAACAGATCCATCTCCAGGAAGTTTGGTCAATATTTCGCAAATTTCGAAAATTGATTCAATGAATTAAATAGAGGTGGAGTAATGTCTCATAATTCTCTTTACGATAGTCTTTTAGTATCAGTGAAAATTATGCCAAAAAGCAATTTCCTCCATGTGTGATTACCGAGTGAATGAAGAGTTGTAGCGATAGAAAATAATTACCTTCGCGCTGGGAACAGAAGTTTTTCAGCACCAGAAAGACACTATCAAACCGTCATTGAAACTTCGTCGTCGGAAAAGGGGGAATTGTTTCATTTCCGATACTGGAATTCCGAAAGAAGTCTACTTTAATTGCAAAAAGTTACGGAGTGTGAGATTGAATAATTGTTTTTTCGTCAGTCAGAACGTTCTAGATACGACACAATTAATGGAATCTATAGCGCTTTCTGTCACTCATTTCCAAAGTTTCAAGAGTTTTCGTGGAATCGGAGGACTTCAATTATTCCAATCGTTATTATGGAAAATGGAAACACTCCCTGTCGGGTTAAATGAACACGGGAGCACAAGAATTTTTACTGAAATTAGGAACAATGCTAATTGTTACGGAAGTTTCTCTCATTTTTGAGCGCTCGTTCCACTTAAACGACAGCTATATACTCCATTCACTTTTATAAAGTATCCCGGTTCGTCATGAAATTCTGACACATTTCACCGTGTATATTTTCAAAATGTAAGGTTATAGTAATTTTCCTGTCAGATGACTTAGCAACGTTGTCCTCTCTACATAGAGGTCGTTGTAATAACGTATTTATCGAAATGTTCATTCACTTTGGGAAAATAATGAATTTGAAAAAAATATAACGTGAATTCAATAATTCCAAAGACCTGGCGATTGTTGAAGAACTTTTTTCTCTGTTAATTTTGGAAATAAACTGCTCCACATGAGTTAGGGATATTGACTTGAATTGCAAAAAAATATAGTTAAAATAAGATTTTCGTGATGAAAATTCATATTAGTATGATTTCAAGTTGCAAATTAATTTCAGCCTGTAGGTCTGCAGCGTATACAGGATGGTTGAGAAGAATCGAGTAAAATAACGAAATTTCATTCCCAGAGAATTCAAGCATTTTAAGACTATCAGTACAAAGTACAACGAATGGCCTCCACGGGCATCAATAACAGCTTGACATCTTCTTTGCATACTACACACGAGGTTGTTGAACAATTCTCGAGGAATTTGGTTCCATAAACGGGGCAGAAGCTCTCACAGATCATTTAAGGATTCTGGGGTAGGTTGATGATTATCTAATCATTTTTGGAGCATATCCCATGTATGTTCTATGCAATTCAAATCTGGTGAGTGCGGAGGTATTGGTTAATGTGGAATACCAAGCTCCTCGAGCGCATTCTCAACTATGGCTGCACAGTGCGGTCTAGCGATATCGTCTAGAAATTGAAAAGTTTCACCAATAGCAGCGTGAAAATTTTGCACAACATTGTCAATGACATGCTCCCTATAGTGTAAGGCGGTCATATTCCAAGGACAAATGTGTAGATCTGTGCGCCCGTTGAAACATATCCCGGCCCATACCATTACACTTCCCCCTCGGAATGGATGGACTTCTTGGACATAGCGACGATTACGGGGTATGCGTGGGATTGTCCATACCCTTATTCTTCGAGAATCTGAAAATCGTCCATATCTGGATTCATCAGTGAAGAGGACACTACGCCATTGATCGTTCCAATTGATATGTTGCTATGCCCATTCCAGTCTTTGACGCTTATGGTCACGTGTTAAAGGAACTCCTCTTAATGGGAGTCTAGAACCTAGATACACCTCTCTCAAACGTCGTCTGATGGTTTCGATGGAAACTTGGACCCCATCTGCATTTTGAAGAGTATTCCGTAGCATTCTACACGTAGATGTAGGGTTTCTTCTCATTGAAACGGTGATGAAACGATCCTGAGCAGGTGTTGTTTTTCGTCGCCCACCAAGCCTTGGTCTTTCCACAACGGAGCCTGTCTCCCTGAACCTATTCCAAAGTCGAGATATCACACTTTGGCTGACTTGGAGCCTTTCCGCTACAACAACCTGAGTTAGGCCACCCTGTAGCATTCCGATAGCCCTATTAGCCTCAGCGTTTGTTAATTTACGTCTTGGCATTTTCAGAAAACTCGTTCAAAATCAATGCCGTTGATTAACTGACTTCATTTCAAAATAAGAACATTCATGAAGCATATGCAAAGAACCAAACTTCGAAAAAAAGGCGACCCGATTGACGAAATGTCTCATACTGATTTTTGTTGGATCGGTTCAAGTTGTTATTGAGTTTTAAATGATTTTACCGCGATTTTCCCGAAGATAACATACTTTTAAAAACGATTGATTACGATATCCCTAACTCTTGTGGAGCAGAATATTTCACGTATGTAAAAATAAGTTTAAAAATCTAAAACTTTTCTGATATTTTTTATGGTTTCTCACTCATTTCGTGAAGCAAATCGGATCTCCTCCGTGTGCCCAGATTGTCGTTCCTTCCAAAGAGATTTATCGATTCCATAGGTCTTTTGTTACATGTTACCCGACCCGAACCAATAGCGGCGCCTAAGATACAACTGGTCAGGCTTAAACTTCATCGGTGCTAAAAGTGCGACCCAATAAAGTGTTAACACTCAGACCCTCTGTAGGGGTCTTGTATCGGGAGTATCGTGTAACTGCCACGTTTAACTACGGTCCTCGAGTATGACTCTGCATGCAAAGTGGTCGAACGGTGCTTTTCAAGCTTCGATACAAGGAGAGAAGGAAGTTTCTCAAGGTGGAATTGATTATTTTTACTGCTCCGAGTTCTCACACGCGATGATTTAAGCCAATCAGAGGGGGACCCAAGGAGGAAGGAATTTCTGACTGGATTTGTTCGATCTGTGCAGATTTGAAACGGGAAATGTGTATGGCTGGGAGGATAAGTCTTCCACGAACTGTTTCAATCAAAAGCAAAACTCCAGAAGCGCTCAAAAGCGGCTGTTGCATGATTCGACAAGTACTCAAAGGCTCTCTACGTCAGAAACCGATCTTGTGCAAGAGTGGTAGATCTTAGGCGTCCACTTTTCGGTCTTTCGATGGTCTACGCTTTCACAAACTTCAATAAGTTGATTGCTTCGTTCTTTTCTGTGCTGGCCTTCCATCTTCGAATTCCTCGGGGTATCAGAAACTGGGAGAGAATGGCGGATACCCTGAAAATCCAGAAAACCGTGAAAAACGCGAAGGCTGGGTAGATTTGACCAGATGATTCATTCATAATTCTCGGCGATGATCACAACGAACTACAGGCGGATCATTATTCGTTACACCCCGCGAATGAAAAGTTTCCCTAATTACCGGCGTCCGCAAATCCGAACTTCGATGAGAAAAATGGCGCTTTCTGTAATTCAATTCGCGAATTGAATCGAGCAGGAATTTCCGCAACTACGGAACAGGGAATTGTTCTTCTGCATACTTCGGGAGGCAGATCCATCACAAGGAGGTGCGAATACTACAATATTGTACTTCTTCCCGGAACCGAAGACCGCAAGGGAACGAATTAAAAGGAGTAATGCATTACATTTTACGGGTATCTCGGAACTTGGAGAAGGTAGGTAGACGTTGAAATTCTCGCCACTTTATTTGATGAAATAAGTTCTATAAAATTAGTGGAGGAATCTGAGGGAAGGAGGGAATTGATCGTTGCTCCTTGGGGCCTGCGATCTCGAGCCAGAGGAACTCTCGATTAATGTCTCGTGTCCAAGCAGAATCTCCGAATATATTTTAGTTTCCACAGGAGAAATTCTAGTTTTTTCCATAACTTTTTTTCGATCAAATCTGTTGCAGAAATATCAAGCTTTTTTGCTTTCAATTTCTTCAGTTCTGATTCAACATTATAATACACTGCGCAAAAAATTAACGCATATTCTGAAAATCTCAATTTTAATAAAAGTTTACTCTACATTGGCTATATAACTTATTTTTTATGTTCTCTCGGAAAGGTTTTGGACGAAACAAGACACATTAAATGGAAGAAAAATTCAGGATTTCACCGAATCTTATGTGAAAGAAGAGAAATGAACAATTTTCAAAATACTGAAATGCTGATAAGTGATTTAATTCTTGGTATTTCCACCCCTTGCGTTAATTACAGCTCGGCAACGACGGTTCATACTCAAAATGAGTGATCTTAAAATGTTCTGATCTAATCCTTCCCAGATTTCTCCGAGTTGGATTCCTAAGTCATTAAGAGTAGCTGGATGATTTTCTGAACTTCTCAGCCTTATTGAGGTTGTCCCAAACCTGCTCAATCGGATTGAGATCTGAACTTCTTGCTGGCCATTCCATTCGAGAGACTTCAACCTCTTCGAGGTACTCCTGAACGATGCGCGAACGATGGAGTCTCGCATTATCGTCCATAAAAATGAAATTTTCACCAATGTATGGGGCAAATGGCACTACATGCTCTTCAAGAATATTCCGGTATATACTTATCAGCATTCATAGCTCCATTATCAGCGACCACTAGGTCTGTGCGAGCAGTCAAAGATATTCCACCCCATACCATAATCGATCCTCCCCCGAAACCAGTAGTATTCAGGAAATTGCACTGAGCATATCTTTCATGTGGACGTCTGTATACAAGGGAACGTCGATCATCTGTGGAGAGAAATCTTTCCCAATCGGCCTCTTCCCAATGGATATGCTCTCTCGCAAAATCTAAACATGCCCTTCGATGGGCTGGGGTAAGAGCTGGGCTTCTTGCCGCGGCACGAGGCCTTAAATCAGATTCTCTGAGGCGATTTCTTATTTTCTGAGTGCTAATTTGCACCTCATGAGTTTGCTCAAGCTGATTTTGAAGGAGGCGAGCGGTTGCAAACCGTTGTCTCAACGAAGAAACTTTCAAGTAACGTTCTTATCCTGGTCTTCGGACATTCATACCTGTCTCCTTGAATCGCTGCAACATTCTGGACACACTTGTATGGGAAACTCCAAACCTTTCTGCAATTCTTGTGTATGTCCACCCTTCTTCTCGCAAAACTACCGCTTGGGCACATTCCTCTTGGGTCAAATTGCGTGTTTCGCGTTGCATAGCGATCGAGTGTAGAAAATCAAACGAAAGAAAAACTATTGATCACTAGAATTGATCGAGAACAACTGATTTTAAAATGGAGCCAATACATTCAAAATCTGATAATATCATCTTTTTTTATTCCTGCTGGGAGAAAACATCTGTATTGGAGAAAAACGTTGAAAGTGGATAACATGCATGCATAATTCTGATAAAAATAATTATCATTGAGAACACCTTCAGTTGTAGAATAAATTTGAGATTTCCTTTATGTGCGTTGATTTTTGCGCAGTGTATATCCTCATGTGATCAATCAAGAAGAAAATCTCCGAAAGAAAACGACAGAACCATAGGGGACCACTCCACTCGCTTCAATTCAATGAAACAATTATATATCACTTGGCGTGAAAGTCACCTTCAGGTTCAGTGTTCACACAATCGAATACACGTAATATCGCATCAGGAATCTCACCTCGTCTCATAAAAAAGTCATGCAAGAAATAGATTATTTATTTAAAACACTGATGAATTATTTCAATTTGATTGGGTACATATTATGTGTATTCATGGCAGCTAATGGCCTACCCCTAGTCGAACGTTCGAAATTTCGTGGCATTTATTCACAAAAATATTCACCCTTGCTGAGCCAGAATGGTAATCAATAAACTTGATTAGAGGCGTACTATAAATTCAACGTTTATGGCTTGCTGGAAATACTGAGGAGTTGGGGGTAGGGAAAAACTGGACATACATTGGAGGTAGACCTGGCAGTCATGCGACCAGGGGAGGAGGTGTTTCTTGCAGGGGGGTTGACAATTTCCAGGATTTTTATAACTCAGTCGCCTTCATTTCTAGGTCGGTCGGGTTTTCTGGAAATGGAAATAGGAAACCATACTCGTCTTCAATCTTGAAATTTAAAGGGATGAACTTTTCTTTGCTTCATCATCCAGCAAATCGGAAGTGGCGCGTTTTGAACCCTCTCTGTAAACTTCAAGGGTCTGAATGTTGCCCAAAACACATGCTGCAATCTTGTGCAGAAGTTACTGTTGATCCAAACTATCAAAGCGGTATTATTCTGACTGTATCTCTCACCTACCCCATCCACAAACGGACCAGGGAGTTCGGTTTGAGCAAACAGAACCTATTAGCTCAGGACGTTTTTCCCTAGAGCGTGCTGATGTGTTAAATAGCGATATCTAACTGTTTCCGCTGAATTAATTAAAATTCAATCAGGATATTGTCCTCGTGTTATGTTCCGAAACAAAGAGAATTGATTACCATGCAAAAGACGTTCACTCATATCTCGTCCCATGCAATGAATTTATAACAGGGCGAGTAAACATGAAAGGTTTGGATCAAAATGTTCCAAAGGACTCGAATAATTGGATTAGAAGTTATGATTGACAACAACTGGAACTCTGAGAGTTGACAGAATTCTTGAGTTACATTCATGCAAATCTGGAGTTCGATTTCCTGAAACTGTCTATTTATCAACAGCAGTTTTATCGAAAAAAGTAACCTTCTTTATGCGTTAAGAACAGAATAACATGTCGCGCTCCATCCTCCATGTTTATGAAATTAAGCTGTTTACTAAACATAAAACATATTATTCTTAGTCGCCACAATCTACCCTTATATTATCCACACGTATATACAGGGTGGCAGACGAGGTATTTCGAAAGATTTCCATAGGAAGGCTGGGACTAATTGTTAATGAAAAATTATTCTATTGCCCTTGTTTGGTGAAACTGAATATCATAATTGTTGCTGGAATTCACATGGAAGTATCTTGAGGCCACCCTGTATTCCCGAATGATTCCGCAGCCACAAAAGAGGATAGCGCCGTCGGGGAACGAATCCAGACCAAAAGAGTCTACAAAAGCAAACATCTTCGCAGTTGATTTATGATTTGTAATAAAGGAAACCTTCAAAAGTTCCATTACGTCTATTAATGCTAGAGTGGGCCTTATTCGTGAACGATGATAACAGATATATTATGAAGCTTTGCGGAGTCAGAGTAAGCCGGGAAAATCCTTTTTCTGGGGCCCGATATCGGACCTATCTCCTGAACCAAAACTTCCTCCACATATTCACATGCTTTATTTCTCGCGTAAGCTTGTGATGATTGGTAATTCAATCGGATGCTCAAGCTATTGCGAAAAGCAGAACTCCATAAATCCTGGTGAACGTTCGCGGCATTAAATACTCGAATCGAAGGATTATCCTCATCCTATGGTGTTTTGAACTGTCGTGAATATGAAGCGGAAAAATAACCGCTATAGAAGCGGTCATTGTCGGAGCAATTCAGTTTATTCTCATATGTTTTATATTGTTAATTGCCGTAATTTATGGTTTCTATTCAGTTTCCATCTAATAACCCTTTGATCCTTTCTGATTTTTTTGTTAATGGTGACTATGACGTTCATAGAGAAAGAATTAATTATTATGTATAATTATGACTATTGTCCGGATGTATACTATGAGCTTTGCTGATCAACAACATTAGGTGGTGGAAGCGATAAGAGGAAAAGAAGCTCTGACAGTTTGAAATTTAAATTTTTCAAGAATTGAATTTCACAGGTGAAAATCTAAACGATGACAGTTAGGGATCCCTATTATGTCTTCATTGAATTTAGCGAACCTCTCATAGGTGAAGATTTTTTGTGTTTTATTTTGACAAAAATTCAATTTCACAGGTGAAAATCTAAACAATGTTAGTTACGGCTCTGAAATATGTTTTATTGAACTCAGCGACCTTGAAAACCTACATTTTCATACCAAAATCGACCATGTTGCCCTCATAAGTAATGAATTTTTCAGTTTCATTGTTTTGGATATTTCATTTTCGAGTTTTGTTCACAAGCTCAGACCGTTCGTGGTATGGGTGTTATTGATCAGCTCAATGGGTATTATTGAAGATTCGAATCCTCCCAGATTTTGGTGATATAGACGAATATGGTGTTTTTAGCGGGTTTTACCCCTTACTCATTTTTCACCCAAAATGTTAATGTTAAATGTTAAAATCGCTGATATTTGGCTTGGGAATACTTTGAGATATGCTGATCATTATTGTTCGAACAAATAGTGGATACGACAAGAGGAACGGAAGCTATGAGAGTTTGAAATTTCCAATTTTTCGAAAAATGCCATTTGACAGGTGAAAATCTAAACTATGCTAGTTAGGGCTCTGGAAAGTCTTTTGTTGAATAGAGCGACCTCGAAAACCTACATTTTGATACCAAAGTCGACGATGTAGCTCTTATAAGTAATGAATTTTTCAGTTTTATTGTTTTCGACATTTCATTTTCGAGTTTTGTTCACGTGCTCAGACCGTTCGTGGTATGGGTGTTATGAATCAGCTTAATGGGTATTATTGAAGATTCGAATAGTTCGAACAACGTCCCAGTCCAATAGCACCGTTAGATCCTCCCAGATATTTGTGATATCGACGAATATGGTGTTTTTAGGGGGTTTTACCCCTTACTCATTTTTCAGCCAGAATTTGAAATTTTTAAGATCGCTCATATTTGGCTTAGAGATACTTTGAGATATGCTGATCAACATTGTATAAACAAATAGGGGATACGACAAGAGGGACGGAAGCTATGAGAGTTTGAAATTTCCAATTTTTCGAAAAATGCCATTTGACAGGTGAAAATCTGGACCATGCTAGTTAGGGTTCTGGAAAATGTTTTATTGAATTCAGCGACATCGAAAACCTACATTTTGATACCAAAGTCAGCTATATACCCTCCATTATTAAAAAATAATTCTCTTTAATTTTTTCGATATCTAATTTTTTTTAGTTTTATTCGTAAGTACCACTAAAGGTAAGGGGTCTGTTTATATGCAAATTAGCTATCATAAAGAATTCAAATTGTCCGATGAACATGCCCATTCAATAACATATTGAGGTATTTCCCATTTCTTTATTGGCTAATATGGGAAATCATAACCCCTGATAAACATCTGCTATCAAACTGGGCATTATTTTACATTTAGGTGCCTAACAATGTTCATTAAGCACAAGGAAATTCATAATTTCTTTTATCTGATGAGAAAAGCCACAATAACATCAAATCAGCTCTCTTCGCAGGGATGAGAATATCAGATGTATCAATCTAGGTTTCGCAATTTCAAAAACTCATGAGGCCACGGTTTTTCATTAACTATGGAATTTGCATTGGTCAAAATACCGGACTGGTAGATTGATCAATTCGAATTTACCAAATTTCATACCGAATAGTGTGACAACTCGCAACTGCCTGTTCAAAAATTCAAACCATCCAGGAATCGAAAATATCACAAAATCGACGTTCAATTCTTCAAATTGACATGCTTGCGTCAAATCCAATGCCGCTCTGGGTTCATTCGCCCTTCATCCCATTTTCCTCTCGATCTATGAGTATTTCACATTAACCCACAGCTAGTATCTGGGACACTAGTCCTGTTTGGGCACTCTTCATTATCGGCATCCGATAATGAGCAGACTACTCCTGGATTGATCACTCCACCTGGATTTGTTACAATTCAAAACAAATCAACGTGTCTCTTTAATGGACCTCAAATGCTGGTCGCTGTAGATACCATGGCAACGATTATAATTTGACGAAATCTTGATGCCGTTGAACTTATCCAAAGTGATTTATAAATATAGAAGGTATAACATCAAAAATATGTCACCCTTGACGATTGAATGTTTATTGCATTATTGGATTTTTCTGTTCAACGATTCGGCGAGCATACGCCAGTAGTATACAGGGAAATGCATGGTGAAGTGTTGTACCGATTGAAATATTGTTCAATCGTGTTTTCAAATGATTTAATTCTTCAGCCAAGAGCTCGAGGGATACAGTTACAAGCTATGGGACATTATGATCCTCATCAAAATGGGGAAACAATTGTATTGAAAAACATTTTTTGAGTACGGACACCCTGTATATGAACTGAGAAAGTGTTCTCTTCACCGTTTTCCTTCTGATCGATTAAGCCAAAACGTAAACGGATTATTATTCTAATTACCATCCTTTAGAAATATCATAATTGGGAATAATGAACCTGAATTTCGCAGTGGTTTTCCTTGAATATTTGTTGACGTATCTACAAACCTCCGGAGTACGATTTATTCATTTTGAGCACAGAAAATTAGGGGAATTAAAACGGAAATAATTCATTACTCGAAAACTGCAATATATGGAACAAAATGCGAAATCCTCAATTTTTGTCAGCAAATTCCTTCATTTTGTATATTATGAGAATTTTGGATAGGAGAAAGGTTTTATTCAAGCAAATAAAAAATATTGGTGCATTATGGTTAAGAACGATTACATTTTTGTTGAATTCAATCGTTTGATTTCGTGTTAATTCATTCCTTTTTTCGTCGAGTAAGTTACTGCCAGACAATAAGACGTCGATTCTGCAGTTTCCCTCCCTTCGAGGGTTTCTTCAGCCATGTTTTTCTGCGAAAAATATTCGGATCCCCTCACAGAGAGTTTTTTCCACAAGAGTCAGATCGGAATTTGACTCGATTCCGAAATTCGAAGTCAGCAGACCGAAAATTGAAATAAAACGAGAACAGCCTTCTTCGTTTTAATTGAGGACTCCGTATATAATGAAGTTCCGTTTGAAAAGAAAATGCAGGGAAAATCAAGCTGGATCTGGCACCTATCTAATGTGAGTTTTTTGAGAACGTGGTGCGGAATACGAAGTTCAATTCGTTCAGAACATCCCCCGAATGCATTAGTGAATTTATGATAGGTACCGCGAATTTTCGGTCCTTATGTCTTTTCATTAAGCCACCCTATCAAAACTTTGGCAGAGTATTTGAACCCTCAAGATCATTCTGTTGAATATATATTATCGTTCTCAACTTTGTTATACGGCAGTTTGTAAAGGAGGAGGACCAGACTTTTGATGTTCTAATAGTGTAGTCTTTGCGAGTTTTGGTTCGACAACGACAGTCTTGCTTTCTGGATTCAGCACACTGAATTCGGAATATCCTTCAATTCAATTTTCCTTCTTCCATGTGTATGCGAAATTAAAACTTCGATAAGATGAAATGAATTTTTACCAACACTTATATAAAGTATCTTTTCTGGCCAAGATTCAGGTTTATCAAGTTTTTTTTACTTGAAATTGACGCATTTTTTATGGCAGATATTGAATCTACGTTAAAAAATAATGTGAGTGTATGCATCACACCCTCGCCCTAAAATGGATATTTTCTGAGTTAATATCCAATTTAGGGCAAGGGTGTGATGCATACACTCACATTATTTTTTAATGTAGATTCAATATCTGCCATAAAAAAATGGGGTTCTGATTTCAAAAAATTGATTTTTCACGATTTTGTCATCCCTAACTTTGAAAGCGATTTTTTCACCCCCTGTATCATGAATCGCGATTTCGATTTTTAAAGTGGATACATCAATCTTACATCTTGAAAAATCTAAAAAATGAAAATTTTCCATCCAAAAACCTCGAAGTTATTCTTGTTTCAGCGGAGCTCTATTTTCGATTTTTTTTTTCGAATTTTCCCGCTCAGAGAGAATTTCCCAACCAAAACTGAAAAATGTTACATCAAAATAACTTGAAATTTTCTAAGGAATCTATTTCTGCAATAAAAAAATGGTGTTCTAATTTGAAAAACGGAAGTTGACGTCATTTCCGGAAAAACCGGAGGTGCTCATGCCTTGAAAATATTTTATATTTCATCAGCATCGTGAAATACTTATAAGTGCTGAATTTCATGAAAATACGTTCAGTAGTTTCCCGTATAAATATGGGTGAGGTTCCTCGTGAAAGACCCTGTATAAATTTGACGATGGGTAATAAGCACTATGAAATTGTTGAATACTGCTGAAAAAATCATAGCGCCGAAAGTGTATCTGATTCAAATTGGGGTATTGCAACCCCTTTACGAAGCGACGGCAAATATTGTGCATCTAAAGGATATATAACATTAAATTACGTATTTTCGACAATCTCAAAGGATTAAACCGTTTCGGAGAGGAAAATCTAAAATGGCTTGCGAACAGATTTTAGGGAGCAAATGACGAAACTCGTAGGGTGCGTTCATGGGAAGCGTTCCATCGTTATTTGTTGACGACACGTGTCGACCCTTTAGTTCTAAACGACGAGGATATCTTCGCGAGTATAAATTCGAAGACAAGGAAATGCTTATACTTCTCCCTTCTATTTCGAATCAAAATCTTCTGCTTCTGAGGATTGCCATCATGTTCATTATGAGAATAACAAAAACTCGAATAATGTTCAATTGAATTGTCTTTTAAACTTTTCAATTATTGCAATTGATGTTCGATTAAATGGTATTTGTAAGAGGGATTTCCTGATTCTCAATTATTTCTTATTTTGGTTGCAAAAGGGTGAATGCGTCGGTACCCGAAAGCTGTGTTGAATTTTTCAACATTGAGTGTCTACCGGCAGCCAATCTTTACTTTCAGTGGATCTAACGAAGTCGACAGCACAGAATCAATTGAAAATCAAGACTTAATATTCTGTTGGTTCATTATTTCACCTTATTGGTGAGAAAAATCGTTGAAATCGCATATATTCGAAGAATATTTTTCTTATCTCGAAGTTTGAATGATTCGGGTTCTCAAATCATAATTGTTTCATGGTAACATGGCATGAAAAAACTAACGAATTTTTTTTTCGTAACATTTTTTTTTTTCATTTTAACAACAATGGAATCCAGGGGTGTAGGGTTAAGAGAGAAAAAATAGGAAGAATATTGAGGAACTTGTTTTGGAAAATGTAGGATGTGATTCCAAAAATGTTTTCACTCTTCGTACATGCTTTCTGAGATACCGCGACTCTTAATATAGAGCTTGAATGATCCGAATTTGTTCATCAAAAATCGAAAATTCGGAAGATGGTGGTCCGTGCTCTAAAATTCGGCCCAAACATCCTTCTTCGGGTCGACCTCTCGAGCTCGCAGAGGCCCAGAAAATTTTTATCTTCCCACTGGACGTGATCGCGTTCGATTCGCCGGAGTTTCGGATGGAATTAATCGTGATTTATCGGCCAAGATGGGACCGTTGGAAATTCTAGTAGATAATTCGGAGGAGAGAGAGGAATGAGCCGGAAAATATTTATTGTAGGGACACCTTCAGGTATCTCGACAGTCCGTCAGGTGGAAGACTGCGAGAAGATGGATGTAGCATCGCAACTCACTAACCATTAGTAGCCGTGTGATGTCCGCTTTAGGGGCCCCATACACTCCCATTTGTTACGCATTCTTCAATTTTGTTTATTCGGGGATGAGAACCTGACCTGGATCTTTTGGGTTGTGTTCATCCACCTTGTAAATAGATCCAGTTGAAGAAAACAATTTTGACAGCTATAAACAGAAATTTGACAGCACCTGTCAAAGCAATCATCCTTCATCGTGAATATGATATACAGATTTTTCGTCATTTTGGAAAAAATTATCCACGTATCTTGAATGTGTGAAAATTTCTGGAAATGAAGTGGTACTCGTACGGAGTATACGGAGTGTCCCAAATGCCGAATTGCAGGCAAACTGGATCCGTCGTTTCTCCCCCAGACACCTCGGTTCTCCGTGTGCTCGCAATGAAAAACGTCATGTTCCATCAAGGTGTATGGGGCCCTTAAGATGGATGTAGTATCGCGACTCACTAACCATTAGTAGCCGTGGAATGTCCGCTTTATGCGCCGCACCAGCCTCTATCGCGCCACCACCTCGTGGCTGGAAGCACACGGTTTCCTGCGAGCCTGCTGAACGGACGCGTCAATTTGTTACCCTCGGACACGGTTGCGATATGTACGGGTAAGGATAACGGATGGTATGTGCGGTGTTGGGGCCTTTCTTGTACTTTTGGCCCTTCTGGGCGCTGTGGCTAGGGTACGTTCGAGCGAGTTCCCCGAACGGGAGTGCTGTGATCTTCCGCCACCTGGTGCACAGACGACGACTTCCTCGGCGGTTCCACCAGGTTCCCTGGGTACCTCCGTGCGTCCAGGTAAGGGGGACATTTGGACTGATTCCCGATGGGTGTAAAATGAAGAATAATTGAGAAGAAAGCAAATTTTTTTTTGTTTTGATGTGTTTTGGGTAACGCTTTCAAATATCCTTGTCGTCTTCGTCTTAAGGTTCTCGTTGAACCCTATGACTTTTTACGTGTAGGATTCTTGGATTAGACCAAAAACCTTCTTATAACCCCACAGAGGGAGGTCCAAAGATGTTAATGCTACAACTTCTTGAAGGAATTATAATTGCCAGTGGCAAAATTCAACATCTTGTTGGACAAACATGTTTCTAAATCAGTTTCAAACATATTTCGTTAACGTTTACTTTGAACATTGACTCTTAGAGAGAGAGAGAGAGAACTTTATTGAAAAAAACAAATTTTCAAGGGGCTATCGACTGAGGTCTTCCTGCCTCATTGACTCCTACTGCATCTTAAAAAATGTCCAATAATGCCTAGCCAGAAGTTCGTCTGAATACAAAAATTCCTCAAGAATCTGTTAAATTTCAATTTTGTCAGCTTGAAAATCAGTTGAACCAAACTCATGAAAAAGGAGAAAAATTTAAGAAAATATTCATCACTTTTCCTGCGAAATGAGGCTTACCCCATTTCCACCATTACAGGAAAAATAAATGAGTTGAAAGGATGGTTTTACAATAACCTCATCAAAATCTAACAATGCTTAATTCTATACCAATGAAGTCGTCATCGAATCAAAAATGGTTCGATATTGATGAAGTTATTATAGAATCATCCTTCTTCTCTATTCCCTTAGTAATGGAAGCCCAGTATTTCCTGCGAAATTATTCATCCTAGCTCCCACTAATAATAGCATTCAATGATTTCTCGAATCTTCAAGAAATATTACGAACTTTGAATGCTTGTTCTACATATTGATAAATACTGGGTGTTCCTAAATTGGAGGTGCAAAGAAGGGGAGAGTTTCCTCGCACAATTCGAAGAAAAAAAGTTCCATAAACCGCAAAAGTTTCGTTTTCGAGATACAGGTTGTTAAATTTAGACTTTTTTTCAAATTTTTTTCTCATAGTATCTGTAGATATTCCACAAGAGATTCAATTCAAATTTGGCATGGATAGAACAATTTAGAGTTTATTCCACGTACCTCCCAATTTCGATTGTAAAACTACAGGGCGATACTTCAAACACTGTCACCTGTCAACTTGTGAAAGTGAGCTTCTTTGTTATACTAATGGTATCTTGTAGCTTTGACGTATCTGCTACCGATTTTGAGAAAAAAATTGCAATTTCCTCTCGAACTCTCCAAAAAAACCAAAATTGTCATAAAAATCCTCGTAAAAATCCAGATAGTATAAAAAGAAATCTAAATTATTTGAGTTTCGGTATCTGGCGAGCCATGACGTTCAAATAATCCCTAGTGCACCTTGTATCACACCCTGTATCTCGAGAACGAAACGTTTGCGGTCCCTTATTCATTGCACTTTTTTTCTTGAAATCAATCAAGGAATCTCCGATCTTCGTTCGTACCTCCAATGTAGGAACACCCTGTATTTATTGATTGGTTCAGGTTGTGGACATCCACACCTAGTACCCTGTACATCACTTCGTTTGACAAGGCGAAGTTATTTCCAACACTTCCGCAATTAGATTCGGCATTCCGAAATTTCGGCCCTGGAATAGTTGGAATCCAAGTTGCGTGCTTGTACAGGGTCCGTAACAAACAGACAAACCCAGAAGACCCATCAGGGGCATTCTTGTTTATGTTTCATGTACAGAGTTCTGGAATTGAAGGAAATTCTTGCGTAAGATTCAGACCCATGAGTTTTGGAATTGAGGGGTGAAAAAATTATTTTTGTGCTAGGTGTCGACGTCAGCATCCAACGCATTATCTCAGATGTTTCAAGATGGTGTATGTGACAGTTTAGCGTAAAATATCAGCAGTTGTTCGACATATTTTTCAGTGCAAATTTGATGCTTTACTGCGAGAGCAAGTTGAAATAATTGGCTAGTCTTCTTGCTCTTGAAACAGTATTTGAATTGATGTTTTTCAGGGCGCAATCGATTTATCATCCCCTATTATTATTTTCCGAAACAATCAATTCGGACAACGATTATTGTAACAACAATTGCAGAAATAACAATGGTTTTATCGAATACCTAATGGCTATTTGATAACTAACCTTACTATAAGGTATAAATTCCGTAATCAAATGGATTGTTTACTTTTCTATTTTATATCTCTGATTTGGTACCTTTTTCTATATCGATCGAATGACCTGATTCCCCTGTATGACATCCCGTAAAACCATTCAAGTTGTAAGAAAAATATTCATAACGTTATTCACTGATAGTATTCCATTCTCTTGTTGACCTTTAATTTTATTTTCGCTCCGGGCTCTTTGTGAGGAGCTCGTGTATGTGAAAAGGGGCTATTTCCCCGCAAAGCCTTTGATATTTTCCAATTAAATGTAGTCAGACTTAATCATTCAACACCATGATATTTTTCAACGCTGTTTATGTAGATCCCAGGAATAATATTATACGCTGATGAAACTAATACTATTTGCTGGTGTGGCGAATTCAAACAAGGAAACAGGGGAGGGCATGCTAATGGACAGAAAATTACTGTCGTGAATTTCTGAGACAACCATAATTTTGCGAATGATTCTCGGGTTTATGTCTTCGTGAAATGACACGGGGACTCCAGTCGGTTTACACGAAAATGCCAATTTTCGCGAACTCAGAGGTGAATAGTAGATTGGACATCGCTGATTCGCTCGCTACAAATCGTTCGTTTGTGTATTCTGTGGAGAGATTCCAATGCAATAAAATCCAAGAAAAAAAGGCAAACTGAATAGTTACTTTATTATCTGAATCATATTCTCGTGAAGGAAGTGCATACATCAATTTCAGTTTGAACGCAGGGATTCCTCAGGGCTCAGTCTTGTCACCCACGCTCTTCTTTTTTTGGTTCAGCGGGAACCATATCTATTTGACTTTGTTGGCTTTCATCATCTGTGACCTACCTTTGTGCTCAATAGAACTAGAGTGTAAGTTGAGTATTTACAGTCGTGTTCCGAAAACAAGTTTATCTTCTTCAGAGAGAGATAACATCAAAATTTGTAACTTTCTGAGAGTCTATTGGGAGAGAATTAAGAATCATTTCCGTTATATTTGCGGATCGTCAGGCACGTTCAGACTTTCACCATTTTTTCGTCGGAATACCCGAAGAAATTTGTGATGCTGCCTATGAATGTTGAATGATCATGTGAAATTCAGCAGGCCTTTCGATCTTCCTGACTGGCAGTTCGGAGGGTTCAACCCTAGGCTCCCGACCTGGCGATATAATCGACTTGCTTAATATTAATCATTCGACAGTGAGCAGGAACTATAATTGTCGAAAATGCATAGCAGTCCCAAGTTTCTTCGAATGAATTGCTATAAAATGGAAGTTCGAAAATGAAAATACATTTATGAATCGAAATATATTCATTTTCCATTATTTCCATTGCACCATTGACATTGAATACAAAAACATGTTATAATAGCTTTTGCGTGCTTGTTGAAATTCGTAACAAGCGCGGTCGCCCATTCAGGTACTGAATCCGCCCATTTCGGCCCAAAATTCGATAATTAGAGGTACATTCGGACAAAATGATCACGCTCTAGTTGGTAGAAACAAGGGCGCAAAAATTGCATATCGATAACATCACTTTTGTGGCCAAGCTCTGTGCGGATTATGAAATCTGAAACGAAACGTTA
Organism: Adalia bipunctata; assembly: GCA_910592335.1. Classification (NCBI taxonomy): domain Eukaryota; kingdom Metazoa; phylum Arthropoda; class Insecta; order Coleoptera; family Coccinellidae; genus Adalia; species Adalia bipunctata. The sequence goes on from OU342957.1 coordinate 4,130,870, forward strand.
TTATTCTTTCCATCCACAAGCAGTGGCCGTTAATCAGAAGCTGTTATCAATTACGGTTCCATGTGTAATTAAATCAAGAATCAATACCTAAACCATTAAATTCCCATTCTGCCCAACGTCTGAATGATAAGAATAGAATTATGAATGTTGCCTGAAATATTGAACCGCTTAATACCAAGTATCATTCTCTCCGTGTATAATTTAGTTTCTGAAGAGTTCGGGATGCCATTATGTATCGATTTATCATAAATAAGAGGCTTCTGGTCGAATAATTAGCAATTATTTCGACCCGAGGATCTGGAGGCATATCAGTTTCCCAACGGATAAATTGTTGCTGCTGGTGAGTTTTGCACTTCAATAAAGCTCCAGAGTAAATTTATTTTTATTAGATGGGCGGTGTCCAGATCCCTCTATGTATATCTTCACTTTGAAGTTGTTTCACAGAAAATGATGCTGAATCCAACAGATTTTTGATGACCAGTTATATTTGACATTCTGGAAATCAAAGTCGATATGGGCAACCAATTTCATGATGTGAAAATTTGCAAAACTGTTTTTTTCCCATTCAAAACGACACCTGTTGTTTTCTTGATGTTGGGCACTGTGTAGTACAATTCCACTTTGCGTATTCAAATAAATGTGTTCCTATGTCTCCATTCCTGCCTCTTTCTCGAAGCACAGCCGAAAGATATAAATAAATCGAAAATTGTATCTCGATGAAAATCAATTGCAGGACATTTCCTGGGTGTGCCATTTGCTGGCCCGTCTCTTTCGACTTTAAGTGTTCAATTGAAATGCCAATTCATGGCACATGCCGAATATAATTCTTTCTCCGCACTGTCTCTAGGAGGTTCCGACCATTCGGCTTAGATTAAGAAAAACCTTTCGAATTTTCACAGGATAGTCGGAGAAAATTCCCAGTCTAAATAGATCGGTGAAAAATAGATAGGTCTTCCAGTTTCAGAAATAAATCGGAATGAAAACGTTCATTATCGAAAATATTGATCGAGAATTAAAAAACCGGATCTGTCCTATCCACGATTTCTCTTTAGCGAACCAATTTATCAACACATTGGAAGTTCACTAGCGCGATGAATGGAAACAATGGGACAAAATGAATGCAAATAATTATAAGCTGGGAATAAATACTGGCGGGAAAACCCCTCAGAACTTGCGGCACATAAACGAACAGTTGGGAGTTTCTTCTTCATTTCAATACAACAGTGGCGTGACAGTTTCAGTTTGTTTCAGTAATAACCCCTCTATATGTTCAATTATTAAAATACGAGTGTCACTACCTGGTGAATTAGGACTCAATTATAAACAGAACATCATTAAAATAATCAGATACGGTTGCACTCTATCGTGTCGACGTGTTTTTCGAATTCGGTGTCGTCCAAATTTCCCAATGTGATTTTGAAAAATGGCGGGACATACAGGGTGTCAAACTCAAACTTATTTTTCAATTATTATTCTTATTTCTTCTGTCATCTGCGAAATGTCTGTTTTGACTGCGTGTTCCAATGTGGAGTGACAGTAGTGGGTACCGAAAACCTCATTGCGCGAGAATCAATTCGCAACCGAGTTGTATATCATTTCCAGCCGAAAGATACATTTCCCCTCCAGGCTGTACACACAGGAATTCGAAACTCTTCTTTCTGCCACTTCGGAGGATTTCCATTACACAAAATGCGACAAAGAAAAATCTAACAAACAAACGCAAATTTTCACGGCTTCCATCCCATGATAATAAATTCTTTTCTCGAGCATCTCTTTGGAAACTCGATTTCGAATATTTTTCGACTGATGATTAGGCTTCTCCGTTCCGAAAAAATGTTGCTTTTACATCGAGTGTCTGATGAAATTCTGAATTTCTTCGTTTTTAAATTATAAATTCCGTTAGAGTCTTGCGGGATTCTGTAAACAAAGATAAAGGTCGAACAATAGGCTTTTGTTTTATCATCTTTGCCGTAACTGTGGCTCAATAACAGCTGCAAACTACTTTCGATGAAGTTCGTCGACGTTCCAATTCCTTTCAGAAAAGCGTTTGTTTTCCATCCTCTTAGGGGTTTCCATTGAGAAGAAGGGAATTGCGAGTTGATTATATCGATGATTACATATTGGGGAACTCGACTTTGAAGAATTCCGCCGCTTTGAGAACGCTGAAGGCTCATTAGAAGATGTGGGGAAAATAATCCTCGCTCCAGACAATATTTTCCGGTAATTTTCACGTCAAATGTTGAATATTCTGGCTATTTCATTGGACAATTCATGGCAATTTTATATGGCTCGCTATTTTCATCAGATTCAAGAGGCTCAAAATCATTTCACGACATTTCTTTGGAATCTTGTTATTCCAACCTTTCAAGTTCGAGTGCCTATAAGAAGTTTCTGGAGAACTGTGTGAATTTGAAACACCCTCTATACATAATCCGGGAGAAAATTTTCTGGAGAGAAATCACGCATTTATTCAATTTCCAACTAACAGTTTTATTCTAACGGGTGATTTTTTGACTACTTTCTTTTTGGCAACACTAATTTTGACAGCTCACGCACGTTTCGTGTTTGTGTCACTGTCGAACATCTTCAGTTTGGTCTATATTTAACCATGAATCGTCTAACAGAGAACAACTTTTGGAAATCATTGAATTTCATCATCAAAATGCGTTTACGTGCATTTAAATTCTTCATGAACCTGAAATAACTCCAGGAACTTACAAAAAATATTATTGGTATTTTTATTGTTCTCATTTTCCTTCACAAATTTATATCTCCAGAAAGAACGCGTGTATCGCGATAGTTTTTTCACCAAATTACCTGCATTCAAATAATCCATGAATACCAACCTGAAAATGCCTTCAAGAGGCCTTCTAGAATTTACAAAAAATAATTATTGGTATTTTTATTGTTTTTATTTTCCTTTGGAAATTTATATCTCCGAAAGGAATGTGTGTATACCAACCTGAAAATTCCTTCAAGAGGCCTTCTAAAATTTACAAAAAAATAATTATTGGTATTTTTATTGTTTTTATTTTCCTTTGGAAATTCATATCTCCGAAAGGAATGCGTGTATACCAACTTGAAAATTCTTTCAAGAGGCCTTCTAGAATTCATAAAAGAATAATTATTGGTATTTTTATTGTTTTTATTTTCCTTTGAAAATTCATATCTCCGAAAAGAATGCGTGTATCGCGATAGATGTTTCACCAAATTACGTGCATTCAAATGCTTTATGAATACCAAGCTGAAAATGCCTTCAAGAGGCCTTCTAGAATTTACAAAAAAATAATTATGGGTATTTTTATTTTTTTTATTTTCCTTTGGAAATTCATATCTCCGAAAGGAATGCGTGTATACCAACCTGAAAATTCCTTCAAGAGGCCTTCTAGAATTTACAAAAGAATAATTATTGGTATTTTCATTGTTTTTATTTTCCTTTGAAAATCCATATCTCCGAAAAGAATGCGTGTATCGCGATATATGTTTCACCAAATTACGTGCATTCGAATGCTTCATTAATACCAAGCTGAAAATGCCTTCAAGAGGCCTTCTAGAATTTACAAAAAAATAATTATGGGTATTTTTATTTTCCTTTGAAAATTCATATCTCCGAAAAGAATGCGTGTATCGCGATAGATGTTTCACCAAATTACGTGCATTCAAATGCTTCATGAATACCAAGCTGAAAATGCCTTCAAGAGGCCTTCTAGAATTTACAAAAAAATAATTATGGGTATTTTTATTTTCCTTTGAAAATTCATATCTCCGAAAAGAATGCGTGTATCGCGATAGATTTTTCACCAAATTACGTGCATTCAAATGATTCATGAATACCAAGCTGAAAATGCCTTCAAGAGGCCTTCTAGAATTTACAAAAAAATAATTATTGGTATTTTTATTGTTTTAATTTTCCTTTGGAAATTCATATCTCCGAAGGGAATGCGTGTATACCAACCTGAAAATTCCTTCAAGAGGCGCCTTCTAGAATTCACAAAAAAATAATTATTGGTATTTTTATTGTTTTTATTTTCCTTTGAAAATTCATATCTCCGAAAAGAATGCGTGTATCGCGATAGATGTTTCACCAAATTACGTGCATTCGAATCCTTCATGAATACCAAGCTGAAAATGCCTTCAAGAGGCCTTCTAGGATTTACAAAAAAATAATTATTGGTAATTTTATTGTTTTTATTTTCCTTTGAAAATTCATACCCCCAAAAATAATGCGTGTATCGCGATAGTTTTCTCACCAAATTACGTGCATTCAAATGCTCCATGAATACCAACCTGAGAATTCACAAAAAAATTATTTTTGGTGTTTTTATTGTTTTTATTTTCCTTAAAAAATTCATATTTCTGAAAACAATGCGTGTATCGCGATAGTTTTTTTTGCCCAAAACTTAAGAGCTTGATTTGCTTGACATGTGGTTTTAGCAAGACGGTGCCACATGCCACACAGCACGCGGAACAATGGACCGATCGAGAGTTCGGTGAACAGCTTATTTCACGCGATTCAACGCCTTTAGACTATTTTTGAGGAATTATGTTAAGGCTCATGTCTATACTGACAAGCCCGCTCCGATTGACGCATTGGAAGACAAAGTTGAAGCATTCATTCGTGAGATACCGTTGTACTAAAATTGAAACAGACTTTATGAAATATTCTCGTACCTATTCTATGTATCTTGGAGTCAAAGTTATAAGTGAAAATAATAGCGCAGCAAAATCTGATTTTGTGAAGCCGCAGGAATTTCAGTTCGTGGTTTTATTGAAATCGACAGGCGTAACATTCACGCACTTTTTCCGTACAAAGCCAACGACGATGGTCAGCTGCAAATTGCACTTCAATGGGAACAGAAATTGTCGACCGATTCAGTCATCGGTTTTTACGCCAGAACAATAAAGTTTGCCCAAATCCCGGCTCGCTTAGTTAAACTGACGAATAAGTTCGCAGGGAACAAATGCAATTTGTCTAGTCGACCGAACTTGCCCTTCTTGTTTATATGATACGGCGGGCTGGTCCGAAAAAATTCATTATATCGGAAAAGAATTCGACCAACTTGAAAGTTTCCCGACCGAGAAAATTCTGATATTGTATAGCTATGGAAATTACCGTCTCTGCATTTGCACAACCAGCTCCCAATAAAAGCCGCAAACTTTTTCGTGTCCACAATATGTTCGGGGCGAACTTGTTTCGACTGCCGTTGTCCTCCCAAAATCAGCCGTCCGTATTTTCTACTTTTTCGATTTGAATCTTCCATCGATAGAGGCAATCCGGACTTCAACAGTCTTATTATTCGGATGCGGTCCTCCAAGATTTATTGTATTATGAGTCCCCGAAGAAATTTCACTGAGTATCTAACCGGTCCTCCAGAACGTCGTGAAATTTTCCTTCTTCCATGAAAAATGTTCCGCCCACTGAATGATGTATGAATTTCCCCTTTCGAGTTGAGCGAAAATCGAAATTAATAGGAATCTAAATCATCGCAGTTTTCCGTGTTTTGTTGCTTCAAAGTTGGTCTTGATTCGCGAGAATTATGCGCATAAATCGGATTTTTCTCAGAATGGATCTTCTACATCAATTGATCATTAATCTGTTGATATTTCCGGAAATATTCTAGGAAATAAGTTGTGTCTCACGAACTGAGTTCTTTACGCTTTTTCCTTCAACTCGATGTTCGGGTTCAGATTACTTTTATGTGCATTTTTGGTCAAGAATGGAAAACGTGACTTTATGTGGTCGCGCATTCTCTTACTAGAAAAGTGAGTTAGTGGGAGTATACAAACTTCTATGTGCGCTAGTAGCAATACCTTCACTTATTCGTTGAAAATTCATTATTACTGGATGTTCTTTCTTTTTTACGACACTTAGTTTATTAATTCAAATATGGGATTTATCATTATATGTATACATATACTAGCTGACAAAGAAACTGCAACACTCAGAAGGAGCTGTTTAAATCTTAATTTTTTTTGGTGAAACATAGATAGATTTTTTTTAATAAATTGGTTAATGATGTGTTTGTCCACCGCTATTATCTATCAACTCCTCAACACGTCTTGGCATTGATGCAATAAGATGGTCTATTTCTTCTTGAGGGATACTATCCCAAGCTATCTGTACTTCATGTCTCAGAGCCCTTAAATTCCGTGGGCCTTGGGTAAATTTCCCAACCTCTTACCCATGATGTCCCAAACATGCTCTATGGGCGAAAGATCGGGAGATCGAGGCGGCCATAGCAGAAGATTCACAGGGGTCGCTTCAAAAAAGTTTAAACCAACTCTGGCAACATGAGATCCACCATTATCTTGCTGGAATATCGGATTCTCAAGCCGGTTAAGGTAAGGGAGAACATATGGCTCCACTATTTCTTGGAAGTAACGCAGCGCTGTCATGTTACCTCGAAAAAAAACTAAAGGTGACCTTCTTGCATGTGCAATAGCACCCCATACCATAACACTTGCTGTCTGGTGTAAATGACGCTCAACATCAAACTGAGGTTCACGACTTCTCCCCGACGTCGTCTAACCCTTCTTCGGCCATCATGTGCACCCAAGGAGAATTGAGATTCATCAGAAAAGACGACCTGATGCCATTCCACATTCCAATGTTGACGTTCTCTGCACCACTGTAATCGTTGCCGGCGATGCTCAACCGTCAGAGGTAACACAAGATGGGGTCGATTAAGCTGCTGTCCAAAAGACCTTATCCAGTGGTAAACCGTTCGGACAGTTACAGGATGGCCTTGTTCTCCTAACCACTCATCAGCCAAAGAACGAGTTGTCGCATATCGGTCTCCAATGACCATAATTCTTAGACGTCGATCTTGAACTTTATTTGTGCCCCTTCGACGTCCGGTGCCTACTCGTCTTCGATTTTGGGCATTATCAAACCACGCTTGACAACATCTCATCACACCAGTTGAATTTCTGTTCGTACGGTTAATGATTTCTCGAAATGACAACCACGCCTACCGTAGACCAATAATTCGACCTCTTTCAAATTCACTTAGGGCCAGTTTCATAAAGGGCAACCGAGGATTCAACAACCAAATTCCTCACTATCTGGTAGTTGGCGCACGGTTCAACTGTCTGTTCGGCTTTTATAAAACCGGCCCTTAGATGGCGATAAATTCCGCGTAAACGTGCTCTAGGCATTTTAACATCCGCTTATCATCGACTTCGGATCTCCTCGAACAGTTTGTTTGTTTTACCAGAAAAAATTCAAACAGCTCCTCAATGAGCATATAAAGATGGCTATTATTCACGCGTATGTAGCTTACCAAACGAGACGAAGTCGACCCGATACTCTTGATCGGTCAGAATTTGTCATGATTTTGAGCCTACCGGTTCAAGTTTCTGATAATCTCTCGAACTTATCGATAAATAAACAGAGAATAGGGAGGACAAATTGATTAAGATTGTTTCCGGGTCTCTAACAAGTTATAACAGGTCGTATAGGTTCAGATGTTTATTTTGGCTGGATCGAGTGATGGGTAAACATACAAGGACTCCATCGTTGTTCCGGATTATTTACAGTGTACACCCCCAACTATGTAGGTAATTTGAAGTCATTAAGATTTTACTGGATCCATCGGCCCATTTTGTTGGATAAATTGCAGCAACCAGTCAACTACCCCCATAATAGAGCGTGACTTAGTTATCGAAGTTTATTATTGGGTTATTGTTCAATTATGCAATTCTGAATCGATATTCTCGTGTTTCGTGAAGCCGGAAAATTATTATTGTTGCGTTGGTGGATTTGCTTCAGAAATTTCAGATATAGTGAACTCTTATTCTTGGAATAATTGTTGTGGAAATTACAAGCAATTTCTTGTTCTTCAACTTTTACCTACTTCGTCTCATAATCAAGGAATCAGAAAGGGCCCACACCATGATCGCCGCCTAAAGATTTTGGCACTACGGGGTCGCTCCACGTCCGAGAGATCAAGATATTGATCAAGATTATTCTAAAGATTCAGCTCCTCTCTTTCACGTATCATTTAAGCGTTAGGGCAATCTTAAAATAATAGTTATATGCATTTATGAAGGCATCTTTGGGGTTTTCTCGGTCTGAGGTTGTAACCCGACGATTGACTGCTCCGAACTGGTCGAGTATTATAGGAATCTGTGAAATTCGATCGATCTGATATCAGGTACTTTTCTGAGGAGACGATAAAAGGCAGAAAGGAACAGTGAGTGGCTTAAAGCACTCGGATCGATAAGATGCAAGTGCGAAGTTTAGGTGTAGAGCACACTCATTAACCTTACATGGCGCAGCCTTGCTTTGCCTAATTGTCCGAATAGGAAATCATATTATCCCATTATTCAGTGGAAAACTCTGACTGATCGACCCCGAAGTGCTCCCAGCCGTTCTACCAGAAACGGAATGGGAGCTGGGAATGGAATCGTCGGGGCCAGACATCTGTGAAAAAAAAATGCTGGCGGAAATGCTGGAAATTCAGGTGGAGGATTCGCAGAAGAAGTTGAATGTTCGAAAGGAGAGCAAATATGGGTTTGTTAATTATGCACCTTGGCCTTTTTATTTTCTTTCATTATGAAATAGGAGCCGGAGCTTATTATCACCACTCATTTTAATGAGGCAGGAAACTGAGTGAAAGGACATGTTGGCTAGATTAAAACGGAAAGCATTCGATGCTTTTTGTTCGCCGTTTTTTCAATTTCGCTGCTGAAAATTTCGTTCGTTGGATCCTCTTCTCTTGTTCGCTAATTTTCTTCCTTGATGTTCCTCTATTTATATCACTTTTCATTCGATAAAAAAATGGAGACATGGCCTCCCTGGCATATACTTTTCCACAAATGGAAAATTAATTATAACCTATACTAGCAGTTTTATTGAAGAATTCCTAGCATTCCGACATAATTCTCATTTTGTTTTCCGAATATTCTATACTGACGAGTCCGAATGAGGACGAAACCATGGAAATAATGAGGACAAAAAAATTTGATTTGGACACCAGGGATAAAATTATTATTTTTCCATGAAGTAGTGTCGAATGGGGAAAACGAAGAAGAGCAAACATTCAGTAGGTTTCCAAAGCAGTTGAACAATATTTAATATAGCTAGTACAACCCAATTGAAAGAATATCGAGTAGAGCAACAGCACATGAAAGGACACTCACGTTCTCAGTTCTCCTTTCATAAGCTGGGCCGACTAAGTCACGGCACCCAGATCCTCAGGATCGTCTATGTCAGCGCTACACTGAAATGTCTTGTTCATGGATGCATGCGATGAGGAATGGAGTTGGAGAAGGAGAAACTATGGGTACCTACTTGAAGATTTCCGCTTGCGTACTCTCGAGTGAAGATCCGTCTAGGTTTTGGGGAATAATGAGATGATGCCTTCGCCGCAAATCATTGGCATAAATTTGAGAGGACTCAAGTAACGGCATCCAGACTCCGATCGTTGTTTTTCTTCGCAATCTTGATGCCGTTCGAATTCCATTATTCCACATCACAAAACAGGCGTTCAGAGGCGCACGTTATTGCAGTTCGCTGTTTTTAATTATGGGCGATCCGTATTTTCAATGATATATTCGCCAGTTTACCAGCGACGTCGGCGTCGAATCATCCCGCCAAATTGTTGATAAAATTATTTTAGCAGATATTAGCTACCATTATTATAACGAATTAGTGGGCGGATCCGATCATTAAAGTCTAATTACTTTCGAGGCGGCGGCAAAATTGGAACGGAAATTGAAGGAATTTCGTAGTTTCAATCCGAAAAGAGAATTTCGGTGATGGGGCCCCGTGATTTGTCATGGTTCTTGGTGCGCAATATCCTCCGAATTGCCGGCATTCGTTTGTGCATAAAAACCGACGGAGCATCGGAAACGACATTTCGAATACAATGAAGAGACACAAACGATTGGATTCCTCAATCCTTTATCGGGAATGGACCACCTCTTATCGTTGCTTTATCGACGGTATGAAATCAGGGTGCTTTCGAGATCAACCCATTAAAGGAGAATTCGGCTCATTGTCCTCGTTATGAATTTGGCCAGCACGAAAACTGATAATTTTTCGATATTTTGTGCGGGAAATAATGCATGGAAAGGATCAGGCCTCAGCAAGGATATCGATACAAACTACACTGCGCAAAAAAATCAACGCACATTCTGAAAATCTCAATTTTAATGGAAGTTAACTCTACATTGACTTTATAACTTATTTTTTTATGTTCTCTCGGGAAGGTTTTGAACGAAACAAGACATGGAACATGGAAGAAAAATTTAGGATTTCACCGAATCTTATGTGAAAGAAGAGAAATGAACAATTTTCAAAATACTGAAATCCTGATAAGTGATTTAATACTTGGCATTTCCACCCCTTGCGTTAATTACAGCTCGGCAACGATGGTTCATACTCAAAATGAGTGATCTTAAAATGTTCTGATCTAATCCTTCCCAGATTTCTCCGAGTTGGATTCCTAAGTCATTAAGAGTAGCTGGATGATTTTTTGAACTTCGCAGCCTTCTATTGAGGTTGTCCCAAACCTGCTCAATCGGATTGAGATCTGGACTTCTTGCAGGCCATTCCATTCGAGAGACTTCAACCTCTTCAAGGTACTCCTGAACGATGCGCGCACGATAGGGTCTGGCATTATCGTCCATAAAAATGAAAGTTCCACCAATGTAAGGGGCAAATGGCACTATATGCTCTTCAAGAATGTTCCTTATATACTTATCAGCATTCATAGCTCCATTATCAACGTCCACTAGGTCTGTGCGAGCAGTCAAAGATATTCCACCCCATACCATAATCGATCCTCCCCCGAAACCAGTAGTATTCAGGAAATTGCACTGAGCATATCTTTTATGAGGACGTCTGTATACAAGGGAACGTCGATCACAATGGTAGAGGCCGAATCTAGACTCATCTGTGAAGAGAACTCTTTCCCAATCGGCCTCTTCCCAATGGATATGCTCTCTCGTAAAATCCAAACGCGCCCTTCGATGGGCTGGGGTAAGAGCTGGGCCTCTTGCCGCGACACGAGGCCTTAATTAATATTCTCTGAGGCGATTTCTTATTGTCTGAGTGCTAATTTGCACCTCATGAGTTTGCTCAAGCTAATTTTGAAGAAGGCGAGCGGTTACAAACCGTTGTCTCAACGAAGAAACTCTCAAGTAACGTTCTTGAATGGCAGTTGTTACCCGTGGTCTACCCTGTCCTGGTCTTCGGACATTCATACCTGTCTCCCTGAATCGCTGCAACATTCTGGACACACTTGTATGGGAAACTCCAAACTTGTCTGCAATTCTTGTGTATGTCCACCCTTCTTCTCGCAAAACTACCGCTTGGGCACATTCCTCTTGAGTCAAATTGCGTGTTTCGCGTTGCATAGCGATCGAGTGTAGAAAATCAAACGAAAGAAAAACTATTGATCACTAGAATTGATCGAGAACAACTGATTTTAGAATAGAGCCAATACATTCAAAATCTGATAATATCATCTTTTTTTTATTCCTGCTGGGAGAAAACATCTGTATTGAAGAAAAACGTTGAAGTGGATAACATATGCATGCATAATTCTGATAAAAATAATTATCATTGAGAACACCTTCAGTTGTAGAATAAATTTGAGATTTCCATAATGTGCGTTAATTTTTTTGGGCAGTGTAGATCTGGTCAATCCACCTGGATAGCTTTTTTAGTACGATTTGCTCTGGTCAATTTGATGCGGAAAGTGACTCTGTTTAAAATTCGATTTATTCTAAATTCGCGAAACCAGATTGTTTGATATTGATTATAACTTAACGCGAATTATTTATCATAACGATGCTTGATGGATAAACAAATAACTGCAGTGTTGAGCCCACTGGAACGTGATGAAATTCTACAATGGAAATCCGTTTTTAATTATGCGGACAATGATAATGTTACCTGTTATTTTGCATGCATGCAATATCCCTCATGAGTGTCGATATAATCGATTTTTATCGTGGTTCGGACTTTTTCGAACTGGAATGATGGGTATTTCTAGAGATTCGTACCTAACTTTTCGATTAGGTACGAATAACTCATCAAGATTGAATATAACAGGTTAACTTTGAACTTGAACCATTGCTTTCTGGCAAATGCGAGTCCACCTAAAAGGTCAGTGCTTTACGTGACCCATTTTTCCAATAGTTATATAGTTGCAATGGCAAGACATTCCGTGGCTAAGTGAATGGGAGTTTTTCCTCCTACTCACTGAATCTACACTCTTCAGTGTCCGATAAACCCTTTCTCACCAAATGCTTCCTGAGGCGTCAATGTCTTGTAAAAAGCCGGTGAGGAGGTGTAGCTGTTTTTTACCGAGATCCTGATAATTTTTCCAATACTTCATCATCGATTCCAAAGATTTGAATGATGAATAAGATAATATACCTCATGAAGTGATCCGTTCCCGGAGAAGGTCTAGGAAGCTACAGTTGCTCAGTTCATCCGAACAGAGCAACTATCCGAAGTAACTGAGTGGATGAACGCACAGCTATTACATAATTAATATATTGTCTTCGCCAAGACACGTTTATCACGTCGTCCCGAGTTGATTCAAAGATGTTAAATGCCACTTCTGCACATAAGTGTCCTATTTCAGGACCCCCCGAAATCCTGCGGAAACTGCCTTCGGAAGAGAGATCAAGAGAACTAATTTGAGGTTGTTCGCCAAGAAGGGGAACGTATCCACGGCTATTTGTTTTACAACGAATGTGACGTTACCAGGGGAACACATAATCCACTTTTACCGAAGTCTAGAAAAAATTAGATAGGAGGCGTTATATAGCGTGGAGTCTTGGCGATAATAAATCGCTGGCAATTATATAAATACCAGGGAATTCGAACCAGAAAGTTTTCACGAATTTATGGTCTTATGTTCAGCCCCCTTGAGGTTCAACTAACTTATCAGGGAATAATCAACGATACATGTGTGGTTTTCATGACAAAATGGCCAAGTTTGTGCGGAACCACACTGAAAGGGGGCGCTCTTGCAATCGGAATGCGCTACCGCATCCAGTTCGTATTCCTTCCCCCCCTTAATGGAACAATTTAGAGATACGCAAACGGAACAATTTTTCTCTAAATGTTGAAGCACTCTGAAATAAAACATTGTCTATAGGTCTTGTCGCATAGAGTAACGCTTGTTGGTTCAAATACCTTCTCCAGTTGAAATATTTCAATGATAATAATAATATCTATATAAGACAAGCAGGCCGTCCCAGCTTCGCCCGGGTAGAAATTTGTTTCACGCGGCGGTTTCATCTTCAACACTTCAACCTGCCATATTTTTTGAAGTACTCGTTGTAATTGTATGATGTGGAGGGCAATTTCGTTCTGAATTAAATACTGCGGATAAATAACGTATTCGTTGGATAAGGATCAATACCCAATTCATAAAAACACACTCCTAAATAGTGCATAATTTTGGAAAACATCTGATTACCATAAACAGATAATAGCAAGTCAATTTTGGGAGATAGATATATGCTATCGCGGACTTTGTAGAACTATTTAAGAGGTACTTTTTCTCTGTTAATACTGGAAATACAGGGTCTTTCACGAGGAACCTCACCCATATTTATACGGGAAACTACTGAACGTATTTTCATGAAATTCAGCACTTATAAGTATTTCACGATGCTGATGAAATCTAAAATATTTTCAAGGCATGAGCACCTCCGGTTTTTCCGGAAATGACGTCAACTTCCGTTTTTCAAATTAGAACACCATTTTTTTATTGCAGAAATAGATTCCTTAGAAAATTTCAAGTTATTTTGATGTAACATTTTTCAGTTTTGGTTGGAAAATTCTCTCTGAGCGGGAAAATTCGAAAAAAAAATCGAAAATAGAGCTCCGCTGAAACAAGAATAACTTCGAGGTTTTTGGATGGAAAATTTTCATTTTTGGGATTTTTCAAGATGTAAGATTGATGTATCCACTTTAAAAATTGAAATCGCGATTCATGATACAGGGGGTGAAAAAATCGCTTTCAAAGTTAGGGATGAAAATATCGTGAAAAATCAATTTTTTCAAATTAGAACCCCATTTTTTATGGCAGATATTGAATCTACGTTAAAAAATATTGTGAGTGTATGCATCACACCCTTGCCCTAAAGTGGATATTAACTCAGAAAATATCCATTTTAGGGCAACCTTAATTATCGCATGAACTGGGATACATTATAAAAGTGAATGGAGTACCTATACTGTGTAACACTTTCACAAATAAGTTAGAATTAATCTCCCACTGAGATAATAATGAGTGGAGGACATCGAGAGTTGCCTACCCATCTCGCCAAAAGCAATGAAATAAATCTAAATTCAGATGTCCACAAAATTCTTCGAGGGTGCGGCTAAATTGGATCAGATACTAACTCTTCGATTTTCCCGCTCAATTACACAGAGCGATGGGCCCTCTCCAATGATTTGAGCACAACCGAATTTCAGCATCATTTCAACGCCACCTAATAGTCGGTTTCGAACATGAAACATAATAATCTTTCCTCCACACGCAGCCCTACGGGTGTCTCTGAATAAAACAATTCTTTCCGACCGTTCCAATTCATCTCTAACGAATTATATGTTATTTCCACTGAGAGAATTGGATGGGAGAATAATGGAGGAATTCAGGTGAAATCATTCTGTTTCTGGATAGACAGACGGTTTTTAATTCGATTAATGCGAACAGCCTGGCGAGGCTGTTTTAAAATTTGGCTCATTGATCTCTGGGTTTCGTGCCTAACTCTATGGGGGCTTTTGCGCTAATTATCTGGCGAAATATAGTTGAGTTTTCTCTCTTCTTAACGGCGTCTTCTCCTACAGAGTTGTTCTGTCAGATCCACTCTGAACAGTGGTACTCAGTCCTCGAAACAATGACGAAACTGGCTTGCTCACGAATAATAAAGAGACCCCATAAAAACTTCTTCATTGACGGTCGCCTCATTAACAGGAGACGAATGCGTCTTGAACAGAGATTTCATGAGTTTTATCTGGTTGATCCTGTATGGACGCAGCAGGAGCTCCTTTTGAAGAAAAAACCGACTCGCTTCGAGATCATATTTCTTTCGATACTGTTTGAATGTCTCAGAAGTTGGGGGTGAAATGAAAAGTCTCTTCGTCGTGTTATCTCGATGATTTCCTCGACATTCTGTGGGAACAACGTTTAATATCCACCAGGTATGAGTAATGATGTGAAAATAATTTTTTTCTGAGGAATTCACATCCTCCAAATGAGATTTCCATCATTTTCGAATATGGCGAAATAATTCCTTGGGAAATTCTGCGAATCAGCTCAGCCATCTCCAATAATATCGTAAAGAAATAGATTAAGAGAAAATAAAGAGATCCCTTTGTTGTGATCATCGCCACATCCAAAAAAATGTACACGGCCCCTTCACCATTTTGCTATCAGGTCTTGGGTTGTTTTATTGATGGGAGAATGAACAATTTTGTTGGAGCTTCTCGAGCATGCTTGTAATTTATTTGAAAGAAGATTAAATTCGAAAAACGACGAATTGGAAAATTTAGTTAAGAGTGTGGTCTCTTAATAATAACAGAATAACCCTGTAGAGAAGCACTCCTGGATTTACTCGGTCTAAGAAATTCGTGATGATTTCACCCACCCTATACCAGTAAGCTCCTAAAGCTGTCACTTTCATGAAGTATCCCGGTTGGCCAAGATTTAGGTTTATCAAGTTTTTTCACTGAAAACTGACGCAGGTTGGTACTCGTGAAATGTCAAAAAAATCTTAGAGACATTGCCAATGCTTATTTTGATTTACTCTTTTTCAACTTTGTGAATGGAGTTTGTTCTTTTGAGGTTCAACTGTGACATAGGTTTCGTAGTAGGTACTACATTTTCATACTGAAGATTTCGAGTTTACCAAAATAGTATTTAAATGTCTTCTTGGGAATTTTGAAAAGTGGGGAACTTTCACGCCAAGTGAACGGTTCAAATTAATTATTCTGAATTTTCAGAATTCTGATTCCTTTAAAATTAATTTCTCCATACTGGGGAATTCCCATATGGAGTTGTCATTGTTTAGGTGCGAAAAGAACTCGTGGATCGCGTCATATGTTACATATTTGTTTCATCTTAGTTCATTGATTTTACTTGATCGTGAATAATTCTGCTTTCGTTAATTGCTAATTTTCTGCTTCCTTTTCGTGAATTTGGAAAATTTCAGTTTTTCCTGTGATTCGCAGATTGTAGTGATTTCGATTCAATCGAATTACATTCATTTAAAACTTTCATTTGTGCGAATTATTTCGAACAAAAAATACTGTTACCAGTGGCGTGGTTATTTTATAATCCCACAACGATAAGTGTACCCAACTTGACATTTTGGCAACGGATTTTCACGTTAACTTCATTCCATGTCCGTTTGTCGAGCTCGATCACTCTTTACATTGGAATAGGAGTCATCGATAGGATCCTGTTGACTCTTTTGCTGATATAGGTAAGACTATATTTATTCTGTTATTTCGGGTACATTTATCCTTTCATTTGTGTTGGGTTCAATTAATTTTATATATCTACATATACAGTCCACTTGCCTTATTTTTATTTTCATTGAGAAGATTATATTTCGAAGAATTCAACATAAATAAAATTGAACCACACTTCAGTAGGTTAACTGAAACTCTACCCAACACTGAGTACCATTCAAAGGCTCTCTACGGGTAGGTATAATCAGTAACCTATCTTGTGGAGGAATGGTAGATCTTAGGTGTCTACTTCTCCCATAAATGGACATTTGGTGGACCAGAATCGGCGTCTTTTGAAACGGTCACCAAATTTCTGGAGCAGTTTGATCTAATCTATGAGAAATACCTGTTTATGTATCATCTTCAAGATAACTATTCCCGAAAACACATTGTTGCCCATAATTCCCACGTGAGCCTCAGCTAGCTCCATTCTGAAACTGAGGTTTTCGTAATCTGTGGATACGGAATTCCCATATACGCGCCTCATCCCATATTACAGCGGCATACGAATCTTTATTTACCTCAAGAACAATATATATCCAGAGCTTCCCCTCTCGATTTCGAAATGCGAAAAGTTCCTTCCCCCAGAACCGCCAAGAAACTAGGAGCGTGATATAATGCGGCAGTTGTCAGAGCAACTGTAGTCACGTCGCGATATCAAGTTTCAGTTTGACACAACGCTCAACGATTACACGAATTTGGCATAGGAAAACTTGAATTTGCATGTGCTCGGGCGTATGCAGGTTTGTCTTACCGTACAAAATCTGGGGTATCAGGTCAAGTAGGTGTTCGCGTTTAAGGGCCCCATACACTACGATGAACCACGACGTGCCAATACGAGAACACGACAAAATGCGAAAGCTTTGTTGAAAGAGGAGGTATTTAGATGCAGTTGACATCTCCTGAAAAAGCATCCCTTACACTTTACAGACGCTGG
Organism: Adalia bipunctata; assembly: GCA_910592335.1. Classification (NCBI taxonomy): domain Eukaryota; kingdom Metazoa; phylum Arthropoda; class Insecta; order Coleoptera; family Coccinellidae; genus Adalia; species Adalia bipunctata. Next base: position 4,148,296 of record OU342957.1, read on the forward strand.
CGCCTCGAGATGCGCCGGCAATATCAATTGACGGCGACGAAAACCGGCCTGGTGTATGGGCCCTTTAGGTGGCGCTATTCGAAGCTGGCAACATCGTTATATGTATGTGTAGTTATATCACCGAGTATTAACACTGCCGCTATCCTCCTAATCGGGAACCTAGATAAGATTTGGAAGCGTTCGCCCATTGTTGCAGGATCTGTGATATATTCATTTCAGATATCGACGTGTATGCTGCAAACTCTGCGGCTTTATTTGCCTTATCAATCGTCGTTTCACGCTGCTAACATATTCGGGACAGGAAGGTGAAATCTTACATGATATGGTGCTGTTCCTTCAGATTGTATCACCCGCCATTTTCTTCTAATCACGTTTGGATCTATTTTGAGATGATTTCGCGAGTGAGAGATGAAGACGAGAATATATACTCCATTCACTTTTATAATTTTTTCCGGTTGACCATGATATTTTGACTCATTTCACCGTGAATAATTTGAAAATGTTAGGTTATAGTCATTTAACTGTCAGATGAATGAGCAACGTTTTTCCTTTTTACATAGATGTCGTAGTAATTACGTTTTTATCAAAATGTTTATTTACCTTGAGAGAATAATGAGTTTGTGAAAATATTATGTGAATTCAATGATTCCAAAGACCTGGTGAATGTTGAAGAAACTCTTTTCTCTGTGAATACTGGAAATATTTTACGTATATAAACACGGTTGGAAGATTCAGTTATGCTTTTTTCTTGTTCTAAAATCAAGAATCGAGTGTTGAAATTTCACTGAAAAATAATGGACAAAATAGTCCGTTACTTTATGATAGTCAATTTGAAAAAAGGAATGAAAGTACTCGAATAACCCAATAGAAAAACTTCTGAAGGAACAGACGGACCTCTGGAATTCCCCACTTCTCAAAATTCTCAAAAAATAAGCCTACAGAAGAAATTTAAATACCTTTTTGGACAACTCGAAATACTTCAGTATGAAAATGTAGACTACGAAACCTGTGTCACAGTAATACCCTGAAATTACACATTCTATTTACAAAGTCAAAAAAGAGTGCATAGAAATTATCATTTGCAACGTCTCTGTGAATTATTTGACATTTCACGAGTACCAACCTGCGTCAGTTCTAATTAAAATAACTTGATAAACCTAAACATGGCCAAACGGGATACTTTCAAGTGAACAATCTAGCATTCAAAAAGCTTTCTTCGAGGTTTTCTGAGTGTTCGTTCCACTTGAATGGGTGCTATATCTTTTTGGGCCGAGAATTGCATAATATAACCCCTAGAAATTTATATTCGAATAATTTCAAAACTACAGATTTGTTCGAGAATTCTGCATTTGGATGATGAATGGCTTATTAAATCTATAAATGAAATTTCATCTAGATGAGTCTATGGACCATATGAAACACTATCAAATTATGGGGCAAAATATTCCGAATTCTCTATAACAACAGGTCCGGAATCATAGGGGTAAATCTGAGTCTCATCCTGAGATATCAGTGGCGCTTGAAGTAAGTTTAGTATTTTCAGATTCCGAATATTGTTGAAGATTTATTTAGTTACAAAATGGCGTATGCGCCCGTAAGACCGTTCGAAAATTATTGCTGCCTTTCTCAAGAGCTATTTATTTATCTATAAATGCCTTTTATGCACCATTTTATATTTTTATTGAATGTTGTTTTATCTGCAATTATCTTCGGAATGGTTGAATCGATTTCGATCTTCGGTCAGCATTCATCCAGTAAAAGGAAGAAATGTTTAACTATAAGAAATTATAAAAAACAAATAAGAAAATATTGAAGCATGCGAGAGTTTACTAGTTTTCAGTTAGTGGGCTTTTCTTATATACCACTTGAAAGTTCTTTGTGGTGAATGAGACTTTCGCCTGAGGCGAAAGCCTTAGGGCGAGGCTAGAGCCCCAATAGCCCCTCCCTGAATACGTGCCTGCTCAGAGCACTCAAAGTCTGAGCGATACTGATCAGCTTCATAGGTATTCTGCATGACTCGTGTGGGTAGTAGATCCTCAAGATCGAAAAACGACTTTGGATTCGCCAGTGATTACTTGGCGATGAAAAATATGGTGTTTTTGGGGGGTCTTACCCCTTTGGCATTTTTCACCAAAAAAGTTGAGATTTTCGAATTCTATTTTATTATGCCTAGAGAGACTTTGGACAATGCTGATTAACAATTCCCAAACAAAAAGTGGAAACGATCATAGGAGTGGGAGCTATGGCGAGTTGAAATTTCGGATTTTTGAAAAAATGCCATTTGACAGGTCAAAATCTAAACTATGATAGATAGCGACTTGAATTTGTTTCTATCGAATAGAGCGCCCTCGAAAACCTACATTTTGATACCAAATATGTCCATATAGGTCCTCCTTGAGCCGAATTGTGATTGTTTTAGTTTTTGCATTTTTCATTTTCGAGTTTTGTTCAGACGCTCAGAGCACTCAAAGTCTGAGCGATCCTGATCAGCTTCATAGGTATTCTGCATGACTCGTGTGGGTAGTATATCCTCAAGATCGAAAAACGACTTTGGATTCGCCAGTGATTACTTGGCGATGACAAATATGGTGTTTTTGGGGGGTCTTACCCCTTTGGCATTTTTCACCAAAAAAGTTGAGATTTTCGAATTCTATTTTATTATGCCTAGAGAGACTTTGGACAATGCTGATTAACAATTCCCAAACAAAAAGTGGAAACGATCATAGGAGTGGGAGCTATGGCGAGTTGAAATTTCGGATTTTTGAAAAAATGCCATTTGACAGGTCAAAATCTAAACTATGATAGATAGCGACTTGAATTTGTTTCTATCGAATAGAGCGCCCTCGAAAACCTACATTTTGATACCAAATATGTCCATATAGGTCCTCCTTGAGCCGAATTGTGATTGTTTTAGTTTTTGCATTTTTCATTTTCGAGTTTTGTTCAGACGCTCAGAGCCCTCAAAGTTTGAGCGATACTGAACAGCTTCATAGGTATTTTGCATGACTCGTGTGGGTAGTAGATCCTCAAGATCGAAAAACGACTTCGGATTCGCCAGTGATTACTTGGCGATGACAAATATGGTGTTTTTGGGGGGTCTTACCCCTTTGGCATTTTTCACCAAAAAAGTTGAGATTTTCGAATTCTATTTTATTATGCCTAGAGAGACTTTGGACAATGCTGATTAACAATTCCCAAACAAAAAGTGGAAACGATCATAGGAGTGGGAGCTATGGCGAGTTGAAATTTCGGATTTTTGAAAAAATGCCATTTGACAGGTCAAAATCTAAACTATGATAGATAGCGACTTGAATTTGTTTCTATCGAATAGAGCGCCCTCGAAAACCTACATTTTGATACCAAATATGTCCATATAGGTCCTCCTTGAGCCGAATTGTGATTGTTTTAGTTTTTGCATTTTTCATTTTCGAGTTTTGTTCAGACGCTCAGAGCCCTCAAAGTTTGAGCGATACTGAACAGCTTCATAGGTATTCTGCATGACTCGTGTGGGTAGTAGATCCTCAAGATCGAAAAACGACTTTGGATTCGCCAGTGATTACTTGGCGATGACAAATATGATGTTTTTGGGGGGTCTTACCCTTTGGCATTTTTCACCAAAAAAGTTGAGATTTTCGAATTCTATTTTATTATGCCTAGAGAGACTTTGGACAATGCTGATTAACAATTCCCAAACAAATAATGGATACGATCATAGGAGCGGGAGCTATGGCGAGTTGAAATTTCGGATTTTTGAAAAAATGCCATTTGACAGGTCAAAATCTAAACTATGATAGATAGCGACTTGAATTTGTTTCTATCGAATAGAGCGCCCTCGAAAACCTACATTTTGATACCAAATATGTCCATATAGGTCCTCCTTGAGCCGAATTGTGATTGTTTTAGTTTTTGCATTTTTCATTTTCGAGTTTTGTTCAGACGCTCAGAGCCCTCAAAGTTTGAGCGATACTGAACAGCTTCATAGGTATTCTGCATGACTCGTGTGGGTAGTATATCCTCAAGATCGAAAAACGACTTTGGATTCGCCAGTGATTACTTGGCGATGACAAATATGGTGTTTTTGGGGGGTCTTACCCCTTTGGCATTGTTCACCAAAAAAGTTGAGATTTTCGAATTCTATTTTATTATGCCTAGAGAGACTTTGGACAATGCTGATTAACAATTCCCAAACAAAAAGTGGAAACGATCATAGGAGTGGGAGCTATGGCGAGTTGAAATTTCGGATTTTTGAAAAAATGCCATTTGACAGGTCAAAATCTAAACTATGATAGATAGCGACTTGAATTTGTTTCTATCGAATAGAGCGCCCTCGAAAACCTACATTTTGATACCAAATATGTCCATATAGGTCCTCCTTGAGCCGAATTGTGATTGTTTTAGTTTTTGCATTTTTCATTTTCGAGTTTTGTTCAGACGCTCAGAGCCCTCAAAGTTTGAGCGATACTGAACAGCTTCATAGGTATTTTGCATGACTCGTGTGGGTAGTAGATCCTCAAGATCGAAAAACGACTTTGGATTCGCCAGTGATTACTTGGCGATGACAAATATGGTGTTTTTGGGGGGTCTTACCCCTTTGGCATTTTTCACCAAAAAAGTTGAGATTTTCGAATTCTATTTTATTATGCCTAGAGAGACTTTGGACAATGCTGATTAACAATTCCCAAACAAAAAGTGGAAACGATCATAGGAGTGGGAGCTATGGCGAGTTGAAATTTCGGATTTTTGAAAAAATGCCATTTGACAGGTCAAAATCTAAACTATGATAGATAGCGACTTGAATTTGTTTCTATCGAATAGAGCGCCCTCGAAAACCTACATTTTGATACCAAATATGTCCATATAGGTCCTCCTTGAGCCGAATTGTGATTGTTTTAGTTTTTGCATTTTTCATTTTCGAGTTTTGTTCAGACGCTCAGAGCCCTCAAAGTTTGAGCGATACTGAACAGCTTCATAGGTATTCTGCATGACTCGTGTGGGTAGTAGATCCTCAAGATCGAAAAACGACTTTGGATTCGCCAGTGATTACTTGGCGATGACAAATATGGTGTTTTTGGGGGGTCTTACCCCTTTGGCATTTTTCACCAAAAAAGTTGAGATTTTCGAATTCTATTTTATTATGCCTAGAGAGACTTTGGACAATGCTGATTAACAATTCCCAAACAAAAAGTGGAAACGATCATAGGAGTGGGAGCTATGGCGAGTTGAAATTTCGGATTTTTGAAAAAATGCCATTTGACAGGTCAAAATCTAAACTATGATAGATAGCGACTTGAATTTGTTTCTATCGAATAGAGCGCCCTCGAAAACCTACATTTTGATACCACATATGTCCATATAGGTCCTCCTTGAGCCGAATTGTGATTGTTTTAGTTTTTGCATTTTTCATTTTCGAGTTTTGTTCAGACGCTCAGAGCACTCAAAGTTTGAGCGATACTGAACAGCTTCATAGGTATTCTGCATGACTCGTGTGGGTAGTAGATCCTCAAGATCGAAAAACGACTTTGGATTCGCCAGTGATTACTTGGCGATGACAAATATGGTGTTTTTGGGGGGTCTTACCCCTTTGGCATTTTTCACCAAAAAAGTTGAGATTTTCGAATTCTATTTTATTATGCCTAGAGAGACTTTGGACAATGCTGATTAACAATTCCCAAACAAAAAGTGGAAACGATCATAGGAGTGGGAGCTATGGCGAGTTGAAATTTCGGATTTTTGAAAAAATGCCATTTGACAGGTCAAAATCTAAACTATGATAGATAGCGACTTGAATTTGTTTCTATCGAATAGAGCGCCCTCGAAAACCTACATTTTGATACCAAATATGTCCATATAGGTCCTCCTTGAGCCGAATTGTGATTGTTTTGTTTTTGCATTTTTCATTTTCGAGTTTTGTTCAGACGCTCAGAGCACTCAAAGTCTGAGCGATACCGATCAGCTTCATAGGTATTCTGCATGACTCGTGTGGGTAGTAGATCCTCAAGATCGAAAAACGACTTTGGATTCGCCAGTGATTACTTGGCGATGACAAATATGGTGTTTTTGGGGGGTCTTACCCCTTTGGCATTTTTCACCAAAAAAGTTGAGATTTTCGAATTCTATTTCATTATGCCTAGAGAGACTTTGGACAATGCTGATTAACAATTCCCAAACAAAAAGTGGAAACGATCATAGGAGTGGGAGCTATGGCGAGTTGAAATTTCGGATTTTTGAAAAAATGCCATTTGACAGGTCAAAATCTAAACTATGATAGATAGCGACTTGAATTTGTTTCTATCGAATAGAGCGCCCTCGAAAACCTACATTTTGATACCAAATATGTCCATATAGGTCCTCCTTGAGCCGAATTGTGATTGTTTTAGTTTTTGCATTTTTCATTTTCGAGTTTTGTTCAGACGCTCAGAGCCCTCAAAGTTTGAGCGATACTGAACAGCTTCATAGGTATTCTGCATGACTCGTGTGGGTAGTAGATCCTCAAGATCGAAAAACGACTTTGGATTCGCCAGTGATTACTTGGCGATGACAAATATGGTGTTTTTGGGGGGTCTTACCCCTTTGGCATTTTTCACCAAAAAAGTTGAGATTTTCGAATTCTATTTTATTATGCCTAGAGAGACTTTGGACAATGCTGATTAACAATTCCCAAACAAAAAGTGGAAACGATCATAGGAGTGGGAGCTATGGCGAGTTGAAATTTCGGATTTTTGAAAAAATGCCATTTGACAGGTCAAAATCTAAACTATGATAGATAGCGACTTGAATTTGTTTCTATCGAATAGAGCGCCCTCGAAAACCTACATTTTGATACCACATATGTCCATATAGGTCCTCCTTGAGCCGAATTGTGATTGTTTTAGTTTTTGCATTTTTCATTTTCGAGTTTTGTTCAGACGCTCAGAGCACTCAAAGTTTGAGCGATACTGAACAGCTTCATAGGTATTCTGCATGACTCGTGTGGGTAGTAGATCCTCAAGATCGAAAAACGACTTTGGATTCGCCAGTGATTACTTGGCGATGACAAATATGGTGTTTTTGGGGGGTCTTACCCCTTTGGCATTTTTCACCAAAAAAGTTGAGATTTTCGAATTCTATTTTATTATGCCTAGAGAGACTTTGGACAATGCTGATTAACAATTCCCAAACAAAAAGTGGAAACGATCATAGGAGTGGGAGCTATGGCGAGTTGAAATTTCGGATTTTTGAAAAAATGCCATTTGACAGGTCAAAATCTAAACTATGATAGATAGCGACTTGAATTTGTTTCTATCGAATAGAGCGCCCTCGAAAACCTACATTTTGATACCAAATATGTCCATATAGGTCCTCCTTGAGCCGAATTGTGATTGTTTTAGTTTTTGCATTTTTCATTTTCGAGTTTTGTTCAGACGCTCAGAGCCCTCAAAGTTTGAGCGATACTGAACAGCTTCATAGGTATTTTGCATGACTCGTGTGGGTAGTAGATCCTCAAGATCGAAAAACGACTTTGGATTCGCCAGTGATTACTTGGCGATGACAAATATGGTGTTTTTGGGGGGTCTTACCCCTTTGGCATTTTTCACCAAAAAAGTTGAGATTTTCGAATTCTATTTTATTATGCCTAGAGAGACTTTGGACAATGCTGATTAACAATTCCCAAACAAAAAGTGGAAACGATCATAGGAGTGGGAGCTATGGCGAGTTGAAATTTCGGATTTTTGAAAAAATGCCATTTGACAGATCAAAATCTAAACTATGATAGATAGCGACTTGAATTTGTTTCTATCGAATAGAGCGCCCTCGAAAACCTACATTTTGATACCAAATATGTCCATATAGGTCCTCCTTGAGCCGAATTGTGATTGTTTTAGTTTTTGCATTTTTCATTTTCGAGTTTTGTTCAGACGCTCAGAGCACTCAAAGTTTGAGCGATACTGAACAGCTTCATAGGTATTCTGCATGACTCGTGTGGGTAGTAGATCCTCAAGATCGAAAAACGACTTTGGATTCGCCAGTGATTACTTGGCGATGACAAATATGATGTTTTTGGGGGGTCTTACCCCTTTGGCATTTTTCACCAAAAAAGTTGAGATTTTCGAATTCTATTTTATTATGCCTAGAGAGACTTTGGACAATGCTGATTAACAATTCCCAAACAAATAATGGATACGATCATAGGAGCGGGAGCTACGGCGAGTTGAAATTTCGGATTTTTGGAAAAATGCCATTTGACAGGTCAAAATCTAAACTATGATAAATAGCGACTTGAATTTGTTTCTATCGAATAGAGCGCCCTCGAAAACCTACATTTTGATACCAAATATGTCCATATAGGTCCTCCTTGAGCCGAATTGTGATTGTTTTAGTTTTTGCATTTTTCATTTTCGAGTTTTGTTCAGACGCTCAGAGCACTCAAAGTTTGAGCGATACTGATCAGCTTCATAGGTATTCTGCATGACTCGTGTGGGTAGTAGATCCTCAAGATCGAAAAACGACTTTGGATTCGGCAGTGATTACTTGGCGATGAAAAATATGGTGTTTTTGGGGGGTCTTACCCCTTTGGCATTTTTCACCAAAAAAGCTGAGAATTTCGAATTCTATTTTATTATGCCTAGAGAGACTTTGGACAATGCTGATTAACAATTCCCAAATAAAAAGTGGATACGATCATAGGAGTGGGAGCTATGACGAGTTGAAATTTCGGATTTTTGAAAAAATTGAAAATTGGCGAAAATTTTGGACCTCCGCGAAAAAAGATCAGAAAATCTAAACTGTTCGACTCTGATGGTTAAAGATCGGCTTTTTTGATTCACAAAGGATCAATCTATATGCAAAAAAATCAGCATTTGTTCAAATCAATTTTTCTGGGAAATACGGCAGTCAGTGGCTGATCCACTATACCGCGAAACCCCGCGGCGCGGGGGGCCCGTATGTTACGGGGGCCCGTAGGGCCCACGCGGATGTGGTAACAATATATATACCTGAGAACAAGGGGCGTTGGTACAATTCCCGCCACTGTCAAATAAGCATTGAGTGTAATGTATCGAATTTGTGAAATAAAAAAATTTTTATTTAAAATGTTAATTTTTGTAAAAAATCTGAAAACACTTAATATTTCCGAAAAAGTTGAAGATAGGTATAGGACATTGTACATGAATTATGTCTAGAATTTTCTGAAGAATCCAAATAATAAATAATATACAAGGGGTTGCTGCTTTTTAAATAAGAATGTTGGTATTGGCTACGGCCACATGGAACACCCTATATAATATCTATTATTCTCTTGAAAAATATGCGCATTTAAAATCACAAAGCGACGTGTCCGAGCGTTTTTCCTAACACCCCCTCATTTATTCGTTATCGAAAGGGTTTGTTTGACCATTGTCTGTCCACATTTCAGCCAAACAGAGGTGTGGATCTCAGTTGTGGATGCACCATACAGAAAGAAGCATTTTATCACTGCCAGAATTTCTGTTTCACAGTCCTCTGAGCAAACCTATTTGACCCTTCTACTTGAAATTCACGGTGTGTTTATAATATAAACTATAAAGGATGGGACTTTTCGAAGACGTAAAACATTTGGTTTTAGAGGTGCTCGAAATCAGTAGATTCATGGAGTCCTTGACTTTTTCAGTATCATCTGAGATACAATGTTTTCGAAGATTGACAGACTTGAGTACTTCTAAGTAGTTTAATTTGATTCTCCCTCACCAAGTACGATTCGTACAAAAATATTGAAATGATCTTGTGATGTGCTATAGTTTAATCGTGATTCCATAAGGAATAATTTGTCGTGGATGTGGAGGTGGCGTTAAAAATGCACGAAGAAGGCTGAAAATTGAATGTCCACAGACATCTGTTATTTATTAATTGTTAATAACGGGGAGGGATGCGAAATCACAGCCTGGCAAGTACAGAGCATTGATTATGGCGAACGAACAAAGTATAACTCCTCGGCGTATAATGAAAGAAAAAGAATTAATAAATGGCAGGTATGTAGCGCGCCAAGTTATAAATCGGTCGGTCGGGGATCGAATTTTTCCACCCTGTTCGTGCTGAAACCCCTCGACTGGCATGATTGCAGGAATATTGCTGGGTACATATCGAGAACTTAATCTTTGAGACGTGGGGCAGCGAGTGCAAACCGCTATTCGCACAATGACCAGTGGTCAAGAAAGTGCTGCTGACCCTATACTCCCCACGGTCCAATCACGCAACCCCTTGACAATTTACCACGATGTTCATTTTTTACTGGAACACGCCAATCGTTAAAAATGCCTAAATTTTCACTGAACCTTCGTAACGATTATTTTATTCAAAATGGGGGTGAGTTACAATTTCGTTGACATCGAATGGACGCGATTACGTTCCAGATGATGCGGAGTGGATTTTCGGCAATGGGAAATTCATTCAGAATGGATCATTTTCATTATTGATCATTCAGGCCCTCACTTGCGTTCAGAATTGGAAACTATGTCACTTTTTTTCGATTTTCTACAATCCAGGCACATCAACGTGGTTTTGATATTATGTCCACAGTAAGCTAGCAACATTTTGACGTAATCGATCGAAATTATGCACAAACTATGAGCAAATCTTGATTTTTTTGTGCACTAGCTCAAAAACTAATCAATGATATCACTTGAACAAATGATGGAATTATGTGCAAAGTGAATTTGTTTTCCAGGAATTCTCAATGTGTATTTAATTGCTGAAAAAATCGGGCCCTGTACATGAATCACTCATAATTTGCGCAGAAAACCAACATTTGTTTCACTTTGCACATGAATCCCACATGAATATGCAGAAAAAAATAATTTGCCCATAATTTTCGAAACGAGACAATAATGAATGAGTTATCGAGAATTGTGCTAGCTAAGTCGGATAAGAAGCACATAATTTGCACATAATTCCAACATTTATTCCACAGAAATTGAGTAAATAAATTTGTTGTCGAGAATTAAGCTAGTTAACAAAAACATGGAGGGTGCACCAACAAATGGCACGCCGCGCATAAATCAAAATAATTTGCACAGAATTCCCTCTTTTGATTCATTGAAATCGGGTGATGATCAAATTGAAATTGAGTGTTGCAATAGCGAGTTCAAATGAGTGTTTGTAAATTCAGATCCCTGTGAAAACCTGTTGACTGAACTATGTATAATGTAGAATGTAACTCAGAGAAGAATAATTATTACTACAAAAAATAGAAGAATTTGAATTCGGAAATAACAACTTGAAAGCATTCCCAACACGATTTCTCGAGCATGTATATTTTCAGGAACATCCTATCGCAAAAATAATATCGGAGCAGAACGAAATTTTTGATGAGTGAATGCTGAATATCCTTATGAACAGCAACTTGAACTTTTTCAGTACGTCAGATTCTGTTAGGTTGTTTTTCGATGTTCAAAATTGCTCAGAGCGTTACTCTTCGTGAATGTAGTTGGTTGAAAGGGAATAGGAGGGCGAGGCCCATTTTAGCCCCTAAGGCCAGTAACTCACCTTTATGATTATGCACGTTTCGAGAGAGATACATATTTATCAATATGATTATTCAGTTGGATTGTTCGCAACAGTGCGAGCATATTTCTTGAATATTTTATCCTTACCTGTCATTTGTATGTTGTAGTTTCCATCATCCTTGAGTTATAACATAATTTATGGAATAAGCGCCAGGTGCTGGTGAGAGTAGCACCCTGGGGTTTTCCTGTCTTATTCAACTGGCGAAGATTGCATCTACTCTACCAGAATGTTATTTTCGGGTCGGAAAGGAACAATTGCTTTGGATTCATTATACGTTAAATTTTCATGAAACTAACTCACGTCATCTTGACTGATTGAAAAAATGAAATAAGCTGATAGCGATAATTTTTCCCATGTCATCCCTTACAAAATCGATGAATCTGAGCGTTTTCCTGGAATGTTGAAGAACTTTCTGAAAATGATGATTTCGTACTCAATTTGCCACCCTGTGTAACATCTATGAGTCTTACTATGTGAATACCTTTCGAAAGCCGAAAAGTGGACTTAAATTAGGGTAATTGGAGTCTATGAAACACACTCAAGGACTTCTGCTCCCAAATCGGCATCAGGATATAAAATTCGGTGATTAAATGGATCTGAAAATTACTCCACAACAAGTCGACAGCGACCGGGGATATTCCTTGGGATGAATTCACCTTTCGAGCTATTCCGTTCCTCAAAATTTCCGTACGAACTTTGCGATGTCGAATGGGTTGAGAGGAGAAGTTAATGAGAGCAATTTTAATGAAGCCGTCTGACAGACGAAAGCCTGTTTTTCGGGAAAAAGGGACCTCACAGACGGGATATTTTCTTTTCTCGCTCGCTCTGATGATATAAATATTGGATGTTCAAAAAAAGTTCAGGTTGTGAAAAATAGTTCAAATACAGTTACATTACAGGACAAGTCTGAAGCAAGATATTTAAATTTGTGGCTTATTTTTATTCGTCAGAACCTGTTCAACTGTCATTTTTTGTGAAACTCGACAATCTACAAAAAAGAAATGATCGATATGAGTGAATTCTGTATCAATCTGAAAAATCTATATAGAATCCATTCACTTTTATAATGTATTCCGATTGGCCATGAAATTCTGACACATTTCACCGTTCATAATGTGAAAATGTTAAGTTCTAGTCATTTTCCTGTCAGATGAATGAGCAACTTTATCCTTTCTATATAGAAGTCGTAGTTATTACGTATTCATCAAAATATTTAGTTACTTTGGGAAAATAATGAATTTGAGAAAATATTATGTGAATTCCATAATTCCGAAGACCTGGCGAATGTTGAAGAAACTTTTTTCTCTGTTAAAACTGGACATATCTCACGTATATAAACATGATTGAAAGATTCAGTTAGGCTATTTTCTTTTACGGAAATCCAGAATCGAGTGTTGAAATTTTACTGAATTATAATGGACAGAATAGTCCGTTACTTTGTGATAGTTCATTCGAAAAAATCAAGAATCGAGTGTTGAAATTCGAAAAAAGAATAAAAGTACTCGAATAACCCAACAGAAAAACTTTTGAACGAACAGACGGACCTATGGAATTCCCCACATTTCAAAATGCTCAAGAAATAAGCCTATAGAAGACATTTAAATTACTTTTTGCACAACTTGAAATACTCCAGGATGAAAATGTGGTAGTACTACGAAAATTGTGTCACAGTTAAACCTTAGAATAACTAACTCCATTTACAAAGTTAAAGAAGAGTAAATAGAAACTAGCATTGGAACATCTCTGAAGAATATTTGACATTTAACGAGTACGAACCTGCGTCAGTTAGTAAAAAACTTGATAAACCTAAATCATGGCCAACCGTAATAGATTTTAAAAGTGAATGGAGTATATGTATTGATCCGTTCAGAACTTAGGTTGAGGAAAGTAATAAGCCCAATAAGGTGCCTGAAAAGTACATCAAGTTCAGGTGTGAGATAATATGAATATATCCATCGCATTTGATGTTTCTTTCAACCAATAACTGAGGAGTGGACTTCCATAACTACTTTAAATTGGTGAAGGTCACTTAGGGCGGTTGTGAATTTGTCTAATCTGAATTCCGCTCATGCATATGTTCCTCGGCTTCAAAGAAATCCTTTCTTGTTTGCATTCCTGGCTTTCTGTTCCACGTACTGTTCATCGCCTGCAAACTCACTCGGAAATATCATTTTCCCACTATGTGTTTCACTCCTGCCCCTAACTTCCTTATGTGATTTTCCTGTTATATCTCCCATTCTGAGTCTCTATGCCGCTTTTATTGGATGTGACTTCCCTCACTTCTCTTTCTCGGGAAGACGCCTCCCAGTCTCTCAAAATTCACACATAATTTCATTTCTTGGGAACTTCCCAGTCCAACCTTAAATTTATTATTCCAGGTGATGGTTGTCTATCATCCGACCTTGTTGTTCTTTTATGCCACCCATACGGTGTTTGATTTCACGTTATTATTCATGGTGCGCATTCAAAGTTTTTTTTTTCTACGGAGTAGATTACAGAAAATGCCCTTGGATAGTGAACTTAAGAACACTTTATATGGTAATCGTGTACTGAAGTGAGTCATCCAGGTGAAAAATAGCCAGAACATGCGAGTAGATTATTCAACTTTGTTCACTACCCTTGTCTTTCAGATGAAAACATTCCCCTTTCCTCCATTATATGTAAGGTACGCTGAAGATGATTCTGTTTGAATCTAATCAGTTCATGCGACATGATTTCCACTCGTATGAATCGAGTTTTAACACCAGAAAAAAATTGGGTTTGAATAACCTCCGAGATATTTCAATGCCGATTCCGTACTTCGTATTTTGTTGTCGTGACAACATACGTAAACCAAACACGCATGTAGTCACGCAACCGCAATTGTAGATTAGAGGGGTTTCTTCCTATACCTGCTCTCAAGTTTGAAACCATTTCGGTTTACGTCGAAATTCTTGGCTTGATTCAGTTACAAAACAACGCGAATTATGAGCAGAAATGCGAAGTGACATCGTTATCAATTTTTTTTGGGAGGAATGTATACAATTTTCTAGTACAAACGTTTCGTTTTCGGGATACACATTCTTGAAGGGTGACATTTTTTTCAGGAATCTGTTCCTTATTGTCCTCCAGAACTTCCCTTTGGTGAACCACTGTTTGCTTGAAAAATTATCGAAAGAGTACTTTAAAGGTGTATAAGATTTGGAGTCCCATAAACATAAGACTACGAACGTTTCTTTTCGGGATACACATTCTTGAAGGGTGAAATTTTTTTCAGGAATCTGTTCCTTATTGTCCTCCAGAACTCCAGAAAATTATCAAAAGATGCGTTGCCATCATACCAAACTTCATAGTCTCTTGAAATTTTGTGACATCTACCTACTACCGATATAGAGAAAATAATTTCTAACGATTCTCTCGAAATCCTCAGTTGTCAGAAAATCCAGTCAGTATAGAAAGAAATCCAAACTATTTAAGTCTGGAGATCTGGTGGGCCATTACTGATGTCCACCCCGTCGAATCCACCTGTTTTCATAATGTTCCCCTGTAAACCTAGTACACCCTGTATTTCGAAATCGAAACGTTTGCAGTCCCAAGTTTATGGGACTTCATCACGAAATTTTTCAAGGAATCTCTTTTTCTTTGAACCTCCAATTTAGAAACAATTCGAATAAACCCAAATTTTCCTGTTCACATCTTGATGGGATATTAAGGGTATCAAAATCAACGTATCAAATGTACTGGAATAAAAGAGCTCTGTCAACGAGACCTAAATTGACCTGAGGCCAGGTCAGTAACGATTTGAAAAGGAGAATAACCCATCTGACGTACAGTTGGAGCCAATTTTCCACTAGCGAATGTCCCAGTACCTCACAAAGGATGTTTCGTATTCTAAATGAGTTTTCAATACGAATTCTAAAGGTATTGATTCGGTTCCTAACGATATTCGCAATACCACACAGAACATATACACAGTCTGGTTGACGAATGCCCAAAAGTCAACTACATTTTCCGTACACCCCCTATTATGTCATCTTGGGCATATAACTTCGAAAAACTTGGCAAGTTTAGCGGGGTTAATGGCTGGAAAGGTTTTGCATGCATCAGTACGGATAGAGGACAATGTTGATGCAGAATATCGGAATAAACATAGGCAGGTTCCGCTGGTATAATTGATTGATGAATATATTATTATATATGGTGGGTGGAAAAATATGATGAATCGATATGTACGAATGAATAAGCTATAATTAACACGTATAGCGACTTGATGTCAGTCGCTACACAATGTGGCTTCGCTGTGAGCCTAAAACCTGGCTTGTTCACCTTATGACATCGTCTACAATTTATTTTGTACTGGGTATTCAATGGGCTGTAATTTTCTGTGGTACTGGAACCCATCCCAGGATCCCCTACGTCGCTCTCCAACCAACACCGAAATCGAAATTTCGAACTAGATTCGCACAGAGTTGTCGGTTTTACCCTAATCCTTGTTCCTCGATTCTCCTGAGCAATCTACCCTTTAAAATGGTCCTTTGAGTAGACGAGAGATGGAGGTGAAATTGACCCTGAGTTATACTGTTAGCACGGAAAGGACCAGCGTTACCAGAAACGGCGATATAGGAATTTATAACTACCATGTTTATGTATAAATCTACATAATGAAATAGTCCGTTAATGCGCATTATACAGCCCACTTCCATCGATTTCCACTACAAGGTCGGCAGTTTCAGGTCTTTACCTCCTGAAAAATCACAACATACGATTCACCTTAGATACATTTTGCTCCTGGATTCATGGAATCCATCTGGTTTTTCGATATTGAACCTTCATTGCGCAGAAATGCATTATTTGGAGAGTCACACCCCCTGATCATTTTTCATTCAAAATTTGAAAGTTTTCAAGATCGCTCATATTTTGCTCAAAGATTCTTTGAGATATGCTGATGAATATCATTTGAAAAAATAGTGGATACGACCAGAAAAAAAGAAAATATGATGATTTCAAATTTAAAATTTTTGGAAAAATGCCATTTCCCAGGTGAAAATCAAACTGTGATAGTAGGGGCTCTGAAATATGTTTTATTGAACTCAGTGACCTCGAAAACCTACATTTTTTATACCAAAGTCGGCCATTTAGCATAGCCCTCATAAGTAAGGAATTTCTCCAATTTTATTTTTTCGATTTTTCATTCTAGAGTTCTGTTCACAAGCTCAGACCATTCGCTGTATGGGTGTAATTGATCATCAAAATGGTTATTATTGAAGATTCGAATGTTTCGAACAACTTCACAGTTCATTTCATCGTTGAATCTCCCCAGATTTTTGTTTTATTGACGAATATGGTGTTTTTAGGGGGTCTTACCTCTTGAACATTTTTCTCCCAAAATTTGAAATTTTTAAAATGGGATACTTTGAAATATGCTGATTAATATTATATGAACAAATATTATATACGAACAGAGGGATGGGAGATATGAGGGTTTGAAATTTCCAATTTTCCAAAAAAATGCTATTTCGCAGGTGAAAATCTAAACTATTATAGTAAGGGCTCTGAAATATAATTCATTGAACTCAGCGACCTCAAAAACTCACATTTTGATACTAGATAAGGCTATACAGGGTCTTTCACGAGGAACCTCACCCATATTTATACGGGAAACTACTGAACGTATTTTCATGAAATTCAGCACTTATAAGTATTTCACAATGATGAAATCTAAAATATTTTCAAGGCATGGATATTACCTCAGAAAATATCCATTTTAGGGCAAGGGTGTGATGCATACACTCACATTATTTTTTAACGTAGATTCAATATCTGCCATAAAAAAATGGGGTTCTAATTTGAAAAAATTGATTTTTCACGATTTTGTCATCCCTAACTTTGAAAGCGATTTTTTCACCCCCTGTATCATGAATCGCGATTTCGATTTTTAAAGTGGATACATCAATCTTACATCTTGAAAAACTTCAAAAATGAAAATTTTCCATCCAAAAACCTCGAAGTTATTCTTGTTTCAGCGGAGCTCTATTTTCGATTTTTTTTTCGAATTTTCCCGCTCAGAGAGAATTTTCCAAACAAAACTGAAAAATGTTACATCAAAATAACTCGAAATTTTCTAAGGAATCTATTTCTGCAATAAAAAATGGCATTCTTATTTGAAAAACGGAAGTTGACGTCATTTCCGGAAAAACCGGAGGTGCTCATGCCTTGAAAATATTTTAGATTTCATCAGCATCGTGAAATACTTATAAGTGCTGAATTTCATGAAAATACGTTCAGTAGTTTAAATATGGGTGAGGTTCCTCGTGAAAGACCCTGTATAGCCCCCATAAGTGAGGAATTTTTTCAATTTTATTTTTTCGATTTTTCATTTTCGAGTTCTGTTCACAAGCTGAGACCATTCGATTCGATATATATTTTTTTTGACAAATATTGTGGATAACAGATAATATTTCGATACCAACTTCAGTATTGAATAAATATTGCATCCTCAATTTCGCAGATTCTCAAAACCTGATTGAACCCACATCTCGCTCTCTTTGATATAACGAAGTCAATTATAATTTGATTCCAAAAAGACTATTCAGAAATGGAAATATTTCCTAGTTTTCCGTCTACCAATGATTCCATACCAAATAAACGATAATTTGAAACGGCATTCCATTTGTGTACGATGATCTATATGAAAGTATTACCCGAACACAACTTAGAAAGTACAAAAGTTTCACATTTTTCGCTCATTATTATATGCGATAAATGGATGATATCAATAAGAGGAAGTGTTGACTGCGGTTAGCATCGCTATGGACGCTATGAATGAATGGCATGATGATCAAGATAATATCTACTGGAATCACCCTTTTGTACTCAACTGTCTGTGGCACTTACAAATTTCTGAATAGGCTATTAGTTTTTTGTCGATCGTTATACAAGGGAATTTTTCCATTATCAGTTCATGGCTAATTTTCTAGAGCTCGAAATTCATTATGTAAACAATTCATGGAATAAAACGAGTGGATCAGACAACCCCTGAATAGCATTCAAGTTATTTTTCAACTGGGATTCAGATTAAGCTGGACAAAATGATCACTTGAACGGAAGTATCCTAATATTTTTAATTCTACTCTCGTCGCCAAGATGTAATGAATTTCTAAAAGTTTAATTTTTACAATCTCCATGTAGTTTAATAACCCTCCATCCATTTTGGTTACCAGGGTATTGTTACTCAGGTAACATTTTGTCCACAATGTAGTGTTTTCGTGGTGACCTCCTCAAATCAGTTTATTTTATACTTTCATAGTTCTCATTTCTGGGGTCCATGATGCAATTACCACTACCTTATTTTTGGCCATGCATTGGCCTGTTTCAACTCCCCATTCCCGCCATATCTCCGTATTTTATGACCCCATTCCAATGCCACCTACCGTCCTAATTTTCAATTAAATTTCGAACATTTAGGTATTCGAACTTTTCGCATATAGAATGAACCATTGAAATAAGTTGTAATTCGAGTTGGTAAAAAAGGAATTCACTCAAACTCTTTGAATAGATAGAATAAACAAAGGATGGAAAAGTTCTACTCGATATAGGGATGAGTTCTGGTGGCAAATATTAGTGTAGTATATTTTATGGTTGGAACATTTCACGAAATATTTTTCGAGGTATAGTTAGTGAATTTGATTTTGATATGATTTATTAATTGTGTTCTCTGGCAAGTCGAAACGCGAAGTTGCTCCTTTCGAAAATGAATCTTTAAGGTACCATCCTATGAAATATCAGATATTCGATCACCAATAATGACGTTTTCGTGTTGTTCCGAGGAAGAAAGACAGAAATCCCATTGAATTCGAGTAAATCGCAGCTCTTCAAGATGAAGTTGATTATATCTGTCCCCCCTTATGTCAGGGGAAATAGAAAGGTACTCCACATAGGCGCATTTCCGAAACTTCCGAATCAGATTGCGAAGTTCCGAAAAAGTTCCTTGAAAAGATGTTGAACTTGTCTCCCGGCCTTTTCTCTGCATTATCGCCGACAACAATTCATAGATAACCCATCAGAGTTGTAACTAGCGGCAGGGCCCCAGGAGGAAGGATGATAAATAAATTAGTAATTTTATCGCTCGGATGATTGTAAACGTAATTTGACGCAAATATCCAGCAACATCTCGAAGGTGAAGTCAAAGAGGATAAGGAGGCTTTAGGGCTTGAGAGTTTGCCGTGTGTCAGTAGCAGGTCTGGGTTGCAGGACGTGATGCAGCACATGATCATCGAGCTCGAAAGACTTGATAAGAAAAGTGGCTAAACGGTAGCCGCTGGCCCCTTATTTGATCCCGCCCGAATTGTTATCGCCGTCCTACTTGCTTCGGGAGCTTTTCTGTTCAATCAGCCTTCTGCGATGGGATAGGATCAAAAGTGGCGCATAGACGTTCCTGGTGAATAGTGTACGAATTCTACCTTTTCTATGACATCTGTGCTTATAGCAGAATGATACGTATCTACTCCATTCACTGAAGTATCCCGATTGGCCTAGATTTAGGTTTATCAAGTTTTTTCACCTGAAATTGACGCAGGTTGGTACTCGAGAAATGTCAAATGACTCTCAGAGATGTTGCTAATGCTAATTTCTAATTGCTCTTCATAAATGGAGTTAGTTCTTTAAAGTTTAACTGTGACACAGGCTTCGTAGTACTACTACATTTTCAAGCATTTCAAGTTGTGCAAGCTGTAGGCTTATTTCTTGAGAATTTTGAAATGTGGAGAATTCCATAGGTCCGTCTGTTCGTAAATTAATTCGGAAGTTGAGACTTTATTGCTGAGAAACACAAATTGAATGTTCAAGGAATTGTCCTTAGCTAGCGACTACTTTCTCCCATCTTTTTGGCGAATAGCAGATCTCATCACGGAGAAGGGCCAGCTTTTTGGCTGCTTTCCATGCATCGATCCATGTTTTGACTTCATCGTAAGCATGCTGATGGATCCATCGGAATAGATGGTGATCTGACGGAACAATGTCTGGGCTGTACGGTGGGTGGGGTAGGACACCTATGGATTCAGTTCATACGGCAATTTTCAATGCTTTTGAACTGTGTCGAATGGCTAGTTGACTCCAAGTGTTTTTGCAAGTTCCTCTTGCGTTTGTGATGGATCTCCATCAAGCCTCGCCTCTTTTTCATCATCTTCGTTGGCGTCTGGGTCAATTTTTGTTCTCCAAATCTTCCAAGTATAAAAACCTGGGACCATAACCTGCAAGTAGTCCGCGCGAAGTTGACCCCCGCCAGTGTTGGATCAATTGGAACACGTTCAAATGACAGCCAGTGACATTTTTAGTATTGATCGAATGACGTTCAAACAACATATATCGAAAAAAGAAGTGTTGTGATTTATGATGTTGGCAGGTGAAACATATCGATGATATTATTACGGATTGCAAATAAACGTCGACACCGCCCTTAGGAGTGTAATCGAACGGAATCATCTGTGGTCTTGAGTTCCGTCACAGCGTCGCCACAAATGTGGAGAATCAATTTCGTTGCAGCACACAAAAATGATTTATATCCGGTAACCTGAATCGTAAAATGCATCGTTTTAGACCGAGAAAATCGATATGAGATACACGAAACATAAGGGCGAACATTTCCTTCGTAATCAAATCTCCTTTTGTCCGGTCGAGAAGCTCAACACGAGGAAATCTTGAAAGGATGTTATAAAATCGATTGATGAAGAACTGATTGATATATTCATCCGTTTTTTTCGAAAACTGATCATTGCTGCTCAATTCATAATCTGGACCTCTTGAGCCAGTAGGAGTTCCACTTTTTCTCGCTAATAATGTTCAGGGAATTTTTTTAAGTGGTGACAGATGTAGATCTACGACTGCTGCATTATTTTTGGATTTCCAATATTCTGTTTTCCATCATGGTAAAAATGTCACCGCATGAATATCATCATAACCTGGCCAAATCGAGTGCCGTCAATTGGGGCTTTCATGATACATCCACTTTTTGTGGAAGATGACCGACCTGCTGTTTTGGCCCCTATCGATTCATTTGAAACCGGGTTCAGCTTCAAGTCTTGCCTCTCTAAAGCAACGGCAATGGCGTACAGACATAAGGGGAGTTCAAGGACTCTTGACGTGGGTTACTTCCTTTCCTTTGTGCCTGATAGGGGTGCATATGGTCCTTGAAACTAATGAATTCGAATGTGGCGTATGGAAATCATATTTGGGCGCTGGTAATTTATTAATTTGTTCGTTGCGTTTTCTCTGATTCTCGTGGAATGGCAGGAACTGGTCCTGCGTTACCCTGGGGAAGGATTCGAACGAGTTAATGGTTCAGGATAATCTACTAACTCCGATTCAGTTCAGGGTTTATTGCGGATTCGTCAATGTGGAATGATTCCGATAATGATGGAGCTCAATATGGGGAATTGTTCCCATTTCAGTGTACAGGGTGTGCGAATTCTGATTTTTTATATACAGGGTCTTTCACGAGGAACCTCACCCATATTTATACGGGAAACTACTGAACGTATTTTCATGAAATTCAGCACTTATAGGTATTTCACGATGCTGATGAAATCTAAAATATTTTCAAGGCATGAGCACCTCCGGTTTTTCCGGAAATGACGTCAACTTCCGTTTTTCAAATTAGAACCCCATTTTTGTATGGCAGATATTGAATCTACGTTAAAAAATAATGTGAGTGTATGCATCACACCCTTGCCCTGAAGTGGATATTAACTCAGAAAATATCCATTTTAGGGCAAGGGTGTGATGCATACACTCACATTATTTGAATTGATTTTTCACGATTTTGTCATCCCTAACTTTGAAAGCGATTTTTTCACCCCCTGTATCATGAATCGCGATACATCAATCCTACATCTTGAAAAATCCCAAAAATGAAAATTTTCCAATCAAAAACCTCGAAGTTATTCTTGTTTCAGCGGAGCTCTATTTTCGATTTTTTTTTCGAATTTTCCCACTCAGAGAGAATTTTCCAACCAAAACAGAAAAATGTTACATCAAAATAACTTGAAATTTTCTAAGGAATCTATTTCTGCAATGAAAAAATGGTGTTCTAATTTGAAAAACGGAAGTTGACGTCATTTCCGGAAAAACCGGAGGTGCCTTGAAAATATTTTAGATTTCATCAGCATCGTGAAATACTTATAAGTGCTGAATTTCATGAAAATACGTTCAGTAGTTTCCCGTATAAATATGGGTGAGGTTCCTCGTGAAAGACCCTGTAGATTGATCCTTTGTGAATCGAAAAAAACAATTTTTATCCATCAGAGTCGAACAGTTGAAATTTTCTGATTTTCTTCGCGAAGCTCCAAATTTTCATCTTGTTCCAAATTTTTCCAAGTGCGATCGAAAATTTTTTTCCTCGGAGTATATCGACCCGGGTAATTTTATTTACTAATTCGGACACGTAGATTCCGATTCTGTGATTGGAATTCTCCTTTGTCGCGTAGTTTGGGAAATAATCGACCTGGAGTCTAAAAATCGCGAAAAATAGGTCATTTTTGAACTGTCGCATTTCCCAGAAATATTGATTTATACAGATGCTGATGTTTTTGCATATTTGCATATAGATTGATCCTTGGTGAATGAAAAAAAAACAATTTTCATTCATCAGTGTCGAACAGTTTAGATTTTCTGATTTTTTTCGAGAAGGTCCAAATTTTCATCTTGTCCGAAATTTTTCTATGTCCGATCGAAACTGTTTTCGATATTCCTAAATTTTCGATCATGTTAGACAATCTTTCAGTGTTTTTTTCACGTTTATCAATACAGTTTTTTTTCCAGGTCCAAGTGTCAAAACAACAACAGCAACTCTAAACTGCTTATTAGCAAGACAATTCTGTTTCGAGGATTCTTCCTGTTCAGCAATTCTAGAAATCATACCTAGAGTATGTGGACCCGAACTAGGTAAGAACATTGACGTCAACAGTACATTGAAGTGAAATCGGGCTTGTAAGAATTGCAGAGGGCACAAGCCTTCAATTGTTAAAAGTGAATCTTTTTCTATATTCTAATTTTTTTTCTAATACAAAGTGACATTTTGACTTGTGAATCCTCTTATCAAACGAAATACCTTTTACGAATAATTCTTCAACATTCGGCACCATTCGAAAGATACAGGGTGTCGAATATCAATTCGTCCCCATTTTAGAATCCTTCACTTCGAAACTTTGATGGCGTTCTAATTGACCTCATAATTTTCAAATGCTCTGCAAATGCTGATATTTTCACTAAACCCCCCATTTCTTGAGTTCAAACCGTGGCTCTATTAAGTGGAGATCGATGTTCCGCCACCCGATACTAGAATTTTATGGTATACCGTTTCATTTTATTATGCGTTTGCATACATTCTGGAAGTAATAAATACGAAGAACGATATAGAGTAATGAACTAAATGAATTATAAATGAAGAGTCCAATCATTAGTATGTTTTATTCACCGTTGTTCAAGGCTGCATGAGTTGGGTCCTGATATAGATCCTCATTTATTTTTTCATCACTGGAACCGAATTCCGAAATAACATTAAAGAATCATTTTCCGAGTTTATCATATCAAAGCCGATGGAACACGACGAAAAATTAGATATTACTTTTTTCCGGGGACTATTGCTTTGATGTATGCTGGGATTAGCATAGCAAAATGGGAGAAAGTATACTTTGGAAACCTCCATGATATTCCGACGACGATCTTCATGAAAAATATCGTGCGGTCTGTCAGAGCTGTGTTCTGTTGGTGGAATTTTTAGCCTCTCAGCCAATGAATAAACGATACAGCAAAACGAGAAAGAATTCGTGGAGTTCTGAAGTCTACACATAAATGCCATTTTCGGATATTTATTATTCCACGCATTGCTGGCAGGTTGACGTTCTTAATACATACTGAGCAACTCGAAAGTTATCGGTATAATTCAATGCTCCATATGTCAAAATACGGTAATATTTCCGGAATTCCTGAATAAAATAGAATTTCAAAATTTCAGTCAAAGATTGATAGTTCAAGGGTACGAACATAAGTCCAGAAATCTGAAGATATGGGTTCGATTCCCGCTCAAAAAGAAAACTTTTTTGTGATTTCAAATTTAATCTAAATGATAATATTATAAATATAATAATTGTTCGCAGATTCTTATACGTTCATTGAATATTTATGTCCATGTGGCGTCAGAGCTCATATTTATCGATGTTCGCACGTATTATTTCATTCGAATAAAATTGACCCTACTCTAATTAATGTAAACATAAATCCGATGCACCAAATGTAATTTTTGTGGCCATATTCTGTTGTCCATGGTTTTTCAATAATTCTCTGTATAATGCAGTAGTTAAATCGCACTGAAACAAATTCAGTGAAAATTTGATTAGGTTAATGGACATTTTCCATCAATCAATTGCGTTTCGTGCATTTCGGCCAATCAACATCAGATATGATTGTATGCAACACAAAATATGTACTTCAATCTTTGCTGTCAACTGAAATGATTTTGAATAATCTATTCTTGAGATTAAATGACATAAGTAGAGGACCAGAAATGAACCACATGAAATATTAGAATTCAAAAATGAATTTTATCTTCAATCGTTGAATGAAGTTCTGAACTCATATGTTTTTGTTTGATTGGAAAGCTTGGAATATAATATTATGGCTGTTTGAATTTGAACACCGAATCGATGTTGTTTCAATCGACCATGTCGATTATGAAATAAGGAAATTATTCACCACAGTTTCCTACATTTTCTTCGGCACAATTTACTTGAATAGATCAGGAATGGAGTCCGAGTATGATATCCTGGAATGATGTAGGAATTTTGACAATTCAAGATGAAATAAGTCGGAGTGATTCGACAATTTCTGAAGTTTAATTTCTTTCGTTACTGTCAATTCCTGGATCATCACAAGTTGAGAATAAGGAACTTCGTAACTGATTCTGATCAATTTGGCGGAGTTATTTCCGGTAGCATCCCAAACAAAAAGGCAACCCAAAAACGAAACTAATTCAATTCTGTGGCATTTCTTTTCCGCCTCGAGAGTGGAATATATCCTCGTCTGATGGCGTTGTTTCTTTTTACACCTCATTTCTGGATCATTTCGAATGAACCAATTAAAAGCAGTGATCTCCTATGGAAGTTCGGACAGTGTAGTCTTCACAAAACAGGAGATAATCTAGAGCAGGAGCGAAAAAACGACATTCCAATTATGTCGACAAATAAACTGCTCATAAAAACTTCCTGCCAAGTTATTTCCGAACAAGATTTCTTTTACCTCAGCTGAAACATTATGGAAAAAGAACTGGACCCCAATGAACAAAGGTTCGTGTGTGGAAGTAATGGAATTAGGTGGTTTGACACTTTACTGCTCCAGTTAATCAATCTTTTTGGATGACGGGCAGATTCCAACGCCGTGGCCAATTCGATTAAGGGAACAACGATTGGAGAACACCACACTTAATAACCCGGAACAGAAGAGAATTCCGGAGAACGAAAGATTATCCAATATAATCCACAGAAGGTGTAAGTACACTCAGGTGTGGAGACCTCGTCCAATTGGTCTCGTACTCGCCAAGATCCGACGACATGAACTCTCAATGTTACAGGTCAATATTTTAAAACAGAATTCTTCACCATGTGAATCTCCACTGGACCAAGAAGTATTTCAAAATTGAATTTCGTATCCACGGGAGTGGGTGCTGAATGGCGGATGCGCAGGGTATGTCAAATCTCTATTCATCCGAAAGTTCCAATTTTTGTGAATATCGAAAACAATTTTCGAATATGAAAAAAGAGAGCAGAAGCTGCTCCGCATTCACAGTTTTCCATACAGAACGTCAGAAATCACGCATTGTAAGGAGACTGGAATGAGCTCGTGAATTATCGACCTGACCGGAAATTCATACAAAACATACCTTTCCGATATCCGTCAATAAAATATATCAATTTCGGACGTGCGGCATCGGAATTCCTTACACGTACAATATTTGAGTTGCTATAGCGTATTTACGATAGATTTCGAGCCGCGTGCAGTATTTTGCATTCTGTCGGCCAGAAACAATGACAAATTACCAGCAACCACCAATTGGGCTTCTGCTTTTCAGCGGTATCGAGCCCAATTTATGACATATTCAAAACCGGAATATTTCCAACTTTACGCGGAACTGATGAAAGCTTTTGTTGCTGAATAATAAGTCGACAACAAAATGCCATTAATGAGTAGAGTGAAATGGATTCATTTTCCATCAGGTCTGTCTGGGCATACGGAATGTA
Organism: Adalia bipunctata; assembly: GCA_910592335.1. Lineage (NCBI taxonomy): Eukaryota > Metazoa > Arthropoda > Insecta > Coleoptera > Coccinellidae > Adalia > Adalia bipunctata. The sequence goes on from OU342957.1 coordinate 4,175,079, forward strand.
TTGACCGTTAAATTAATTGTGATTCCTTAGTTTAGTCGATGGCTTTTCTAATGACTCTTGAGGCCATAAGTGGATTCGTCGTTTGTCATCGGAATTATAACAACTTTTTTCACAGACTAATGAAGTTAGATTTATCAATATTTCATGAACAGTGCGTCTAATGCGATGGCACTCCTCCTTATACAGAGTGAGTCAAGAGGAACTGTACATACACAGCGCAAAAAAATTAACGCACATTCTGAAAATCTCAATTTTAATGAGATTTAACTCTACATTGACTTCATAACATATTTTTTATGTTCTCTCGGGAAGGTTTTGAACGAAACAAGACACATTAAATGGAAGAAAAATTCAGGATTTCACCGAATCTTATGTGAAAGAAGAGAAATGAACAATTTTCAAAATACTGAAATGCTGATAAGTGATTCAATACTTGGATTTTCCACCCCTTGCGTTAATTACAGCTCGGCAACGACGGTTCATACTCAAAATGAGTGATCTTAAAATGTTCTGATCTAATCCTTGCCAGATTTCTTCGAGTTGGATTCCTAAGTCATTAAGAGTAGCTGGATGATTTTCTGAACTTCTCAGCCTTCTATTGAGGTTGTCCCAAACCTGCTCAATCGGATTGAGATCTGGACTTCTTGCTGGCCATTCCATTCGAGAGACTTGAACCTCTTCAAGGTACTCCTGAACGATGCGCGCACGATGGGGTCTGGCATTATCGTCCATAAAAATGAAATTTTCACCAATGTATGGGGCAAATGGCAATACATGCTCTTCAAGAATGTTCCTTATATACTTATCATCATTCATAGCTCCATTATCAACGACCACTAGGTCTGTGCGAGCAGTCGAAGATATTCCACCCCATACCATAATCGATCCTCCCCCGAAACCAGTAGTATTCAGGAAATTGCACTGAGCATATCTTTCATGTGGACGTCTGTATACAAGGGAACGTCGATCACAATGGTAGAGGCAGAATCTAGACTCATCTGTGAAGAGAACTCTTTCCCAATCGGCCTCTTCCCAATGGATATGCTGTCTCGCAAAATCCAAACGCGCCCTTCGATGGGCTGTGGTAAGAGCTGGGCCTCTTTCCGCGACACGAGGCCTTAAATCATATTCTCTAAGTTGATATATTTCTTATTGTCTGAGTGCTAATTTGCACCTCATGAGTTTGCTCAAGCTGATTTTGAAGGAGGCGAGCGGTTGCAAACCGTTGTCTCAACGAAGAAACCCTCAAGTAACGTTCTTGAATGGCAGTTGTTACCCGTGGTCTACCCTGTCCTGGTCTTCGGACATTCATACCTGTCTCCCTGAATCGCTGCAACATTCTTGACACACTTGTATGGGAAACTCCAAACCTTTCTGCAATTCTTGTGTATGTCCACCCTTGTTCTCGCAAAACTACTGCTTGGGCACATTCCTCTTGGGTCAAATTGCGTGTTTCGCGTTGCATAGCGATCGAGTGTAGATAATCAAACGAAAGAAAAACTATTGATCGAGAACAACTGATTTCAGAATGGAGCCAATACATTCAAAATCTGATAATATCATCTTTTTTTATTCCTGCTGGAAGAAAACATCTGTATTGAAGTAAAACGTTGAAAGTGGATAACATATGCATGCATAATTCTGATTAAAATACTTATCATTGAGAACAGCTTCAGTTGTAGAATAAATTTGAGATTTCTATAATGTGCGTTAATTTTTTTGCGCAGTGTATTTTTACCTCGTATAAAGGTTATTCAATTGGCCCTTCAAAGGGCTCTCTCCTCTTGATGAGTCTTATACAGTTTTGATCCTCCATAACTTTTGAAAGGTTATCTCCGAACAATTGAAATTTTCACGAAATATAGTCTGGAAGTATCTTTAGGAACCAGCTTTTTCATAATTCGGAAAATCCAGGCCCGCTAAAATTATTGTTTGGTGTTTGTTTCGCGAAAATTCAACCCTCTGCATGGTTCCTCGGCTCATTCTCGAAAAGCCGTGTCCTTGAAAAGGTCGATTATTCGATTGGCGCCGTCTGTAACACCGGCACTTAAAGCCCCAATATTACCTTGATCGGCCCAAGTGGAATCCATCCGATTCATCTCCGTGACAATTTCTGTACGTGGCATCCATTCAGTCAGTGGGATTAAATTCAAATTGAGGATATGCGTAAAATGCCACCGGTTGAATGGATTATCAGATCGCCATCATAGATTTGCGGAAACAAGTGCGCGGCATTGTGCTAGATAAACAGTACGTTAGCAACCACTAACACGTTTACATAAATCACATCATATGGGGTTCGAATCCCATCACTATTCTCTTGTATCCGAGCCTAAACGTTCTGTGTTTAACTAGCAGTCTATGAGCATTATGTCCTATCGATTAAATCCTCACTTAGTTCCTGTTCTTCCTTAATTCACGGGATGTCCCAATATCATCAATCGGAAGATCTTGGTAATTGATTCAGTGTCCTCGTATACCCACAGATTTAAGTTGTTTAGTGTATGTCTATCGCTTCATTAATACGGAACTTTGTTTGAATAAAAACTTTCAAAAGGAAAGGCCCTGGCAAAATAGGGTGGAGTTTGTTACAGATAGTGTAGGTTTATCAGGTTTTTTTAACTTAAAACTGACGCAAGTTGGCACTCGTGAAATGTCAAATAATTCTCACAGACGTTGCCCATGCTAATTACTCACTCTTTAACTTTGTGAATGGAGTTAGTTTTTTCAAGGTTTAACTGTGACACAGGTTTCGTAGTATTACAACATTTTCATAATGGAGTATTTCAAGTTGTGCATAAAGGTATTTGAATATCTTCTGTAGGCTTATTTCTTGAGAATTTTAAAAAGTGGGGAATTCCAATGGTCGCTGGTTCGTTCAGAAGTTTTTCTGTTGAGTTATTGAAGTACTTTATTTTTTTTTCTCGAATGAATTGTCACAAAGTAACGGACTATTCTGTCCAATATCCAATATCCAATATCCAATAATTTCAACACTCGATTCTTGATTTCCGTACAAGAAAATAGCATAACTGAATCTTCCAACCAGGTTTATACAGAGTGGCCACTCTCTTAATGGGATTGAATTGGTAATTTTTAAAAAATAAGAGTTAGAGGGTCGGTCAAATGGAGAAAAACTTGCATTCATAAAAGCATTGTCAAGCAGTTCAAACAAATCGAGATTATCGGGGCCGGTTATTGAGATATCATAAGAAAAGTAAATTCTGTCATTTTGATTTTTCTTTTTTTTTCCACTTTATTTCGAATATTATCAAAAAATGTTACAGGAATTTTTTATTCGACAGTAAATTATCCTCGAATTGACAAAATCAGATTTCGTATCCAACGTTTCGTACTTTCTGGGCCACCCTCAACCTCATTCTTTCCAATACGGACCTGCAAATTTTATGACATTTTTCGAATGAGATATAGAAGTTTCAACGACTATCACGCCAATTCTGAATATTCTTCTCAGAGGGAAAATGTCTTGGCAAAACTCTACTATATTTTTTCAGCGTCTCCTTTCTTCAATGTCTTCACCCAGGCTTCTTTTCCTTAAGGATTCACAAACACTCCTTTTCAGTATTGAGACAGATAGAATTCTTATGGGAAACTCCAAAGCACAAAAACGAAAATAACACGAAAACTTCTTTGAAAATCTGCGTTTCTTCATCTTTTTGAGCATTTTTGTGATAATTATTATGTAATCCAACGATTAAATATTTTCTTTGGTCAGTTGTGGAGGACTCCAATGTGAATTGCTGGTGAGGGACTTCTGATCTAGGCCAGTTATCGATTTAGTCCTCATCGATAAACTAATAGGCTCTCCAATTGTACCAACATCCTCGGATAATGGTGCAGACCGGAATAAATAATACCCCAATTTTGAGCTGTCAACTCGACGAAACCGATATTGGGAGCGTTCTCTTCAGGAGACTGTAAAATTCTGACACATTCGTCGATCCATAAATCCCAACGTCATTCAATGTTTATGGACATAATTGGATAGATTTCGCCATGCAAATATTGAAACAATATCGTATAACTGAAAGCCTTTCCTCGTAAAATATAAAACCATAACCGGCACATTTATCAAATTGCCATCCCAATATATTTAAGTGAATTCTTGGGTTGTTGTGAGTAGATTATTTCAGCAAGCTTTGCCGAGTCAACAATTCCTAAATAATCTAATTGACTGCGGCGGAATCTGATAGCACTCTTCCTTTGAGGCTAGAATTCCTGGATTTGTTGACTTAACAAATATCAACTTGCAATCATATCCACAATTTCGGAGAGCAGAAATTCTGAAAAGTATTTCATTCGGATAGAACCAAAGTTATTCGATAAATCGGTGGAAATTCTAGAAGAACTCGATCCTCATGCTATTTTCAGAACTAGAGAAATTTTCTCTATACTTCTGCTGTGATCTATAAATAGAATCCTTCATTCACGAAATCTCTGAAAGACTTTAGGTTTTCTTTTCATTTCAGTCTCCCGATTTGTCGGACTGTCTTTCCAGCAATACGAAATTTTGTATTATCATGTTGCATTCTGTGGAAACCCATATTCGCTGAACAGCATGCTTAAGACGGTACACATTGTCGTTACATAATCCTAACGTAGGCGCGATCCTATCTCTATGGTATAAGGACACGTTCGAAATTCATCAAAGGGGAATTTGACGCCGAAAGAATTCTGGTTTCGCTCTGAAGTCTTCACTTGAAGAATGGATAAGAGGAGGATTGAATAAAATGTAATGGATACGGATTTCTCCGTGAATGAATCGCCTTGATTTTCCTCAAAAACGAGTAGTACAGGTCATGTAATAGTGAAAAATATGACGCTCTTTTCACGCTTAGTTGGAGTCCAAATAGTATCTGGATCAGAGGTTGGTACCTGACGGTTGACTGCTCCGACTTGGTGCAGATACCTCTCAAGATTCCTGCCGCTGTCGGAATATTCTAATGTTGAAATCTCTTTCTTCTGGAATACCATTCGATATCCTCTGAGGAAAGAAACGACTAATTATTATTCATCGCATTCCAGAAATTGACGCGAAATCAATACGGTCTCCTCAGGTAACTTTCAAATGAATTCAAAATGGTGTTTCCTGAGATGAAACGGGACGACTGAAATACCTCTCCATCTCTTTCGCAGACTCTTCCTTATTGACTCTTGATAAGGATTGATCTGTTCAGGGATTAAACTCATCGTGTTAAGTACCGCTGTGAAATCTATTCTTCGAGTTCAGCTTCGTTTCAAACCGACGCTGATCCTGTGAGTTATTTCCGTTTCAATGTCTCCGTAGAGTGAAAGTGACGATTTTCAGTGATTTATCAACGAAATAAGAAAGTCTCAAATAACGAACAGGAATTAAAATCGGAAATCCTGCTGGGAATTTTTCGGTATTGGCTTCTTCAGAATCACAATTTCGGGAAATTTCCCTTTCAGATGAATATCAGTTGTGCAGGAGCGAATGGCTGTTTAGTTGAAAGAACTAAGTGCAGGTCCACGCTTAATAAAATATTTTATAGTAAGAGGCAAAATGACGAGAATCTGCCTTGTAAAAATGAAATTTTAACCAAGCGTATAGAATATTGAATCGGGAAAAATTATAAATAGAAGCGTGCCCTAGAGTTATAGACCCTTCCACAACGTTTCTAAGAAAAATTTCATGTGGATTTTACGAGTTTCTTTCCTACTATTTCCACTATTTCCTATTTCCACGATGAGACCGTCACATGAAATTCAAGGTAGGGAACTCGTTGTTGATTAAATAGCAGTTGTTGATCCGATGTCTCATAGTCGAGCATAATTAATGACTCTATTCCAATATCCACTCTGAACTGCCATAAATCACCCTCTATAAATTTTATCTTGAATATTTCTAACACAAAGACTGTCGATTCTATATGGTTCCACCAGCATATGACGCTTTTATACGTGTATTCAACGCAGCGGGGTCTTTATTGATTCCTTTTCTTGCTATTATTAATTCAAGTATCCCAGATTTGCCATGCTTCGACTAAAATTATTAATCACAGGCAGATTTGAACTCGCCGAGGTTTATTATTTACTTGAACCGTCGCAGCAAAAACACATTTCCAATATTCGGAAAAATCTAATTCAGCATATGAAAAACGAATGGAATCTTTTAGGGATGGCATGCTTGTTCGATGTTGATTGATAGTTATTGAATTTTAGGAGGAATATTCTGCAGGAACGGTAGTTGGGAAGATCAACTTAGATACATGAAGAGTATTCCAAACTCGAAATTGGAAGCATACAAACAATGTGGATATGTTGTTTGAAAAGTTTTAAGCTGTTGTAGTCTAGTCTCAGGGGACCTTCGCATTCACCATTTTGCACCAAGCTGTCGTGAATTTTAGGTCAAGTTGGATTGTAATATTGAGTGATGCTATTTTTTGTTTGGAAGCAAAATTTTTCCTACATGGGCGAAATCAGCCCAATGGTTTTCGAGATATTGAAATTTTGTATTCAGTTCTAAATTAGCATCATCAAAGAACTATCAACAACGGAGAGAATTGAAAATTTATCGATGGTAGAGCCATCTTTCTCTTCCTCATTTGAAGTAGGGGTGACAGAAGGGAAGAATAAAGTGATGTGATGCTCATTTATTCTGAACGTATAGCCGCCTGTTTCATTTCCAATGGCAATCTGGATAATGTTCGCTGTGTCATGTCGAGCCATATTTGCTTCCATACGGTTCTTCATCAACCAAAACCTGAACAATGGTTAAATGACTGAAAATCACTTGGCATTGTGCAAATTCAAAAAACATCGAAACCGTGCTTGCTTCCAATTACCGAAAAATTCCGTTCATATATCACTAACATCCGTAAATAATTCAAAACAATATTGTATTTCACAAAAATCGAACGACCGATGGTCGGCAACGAATTTAATTCATTTTTAGTGGTTTGCGTTTGGTGAGCGCGCTAATTCCGATTCCTATTGAAAGAGAGTAATATGATGACTGTGAAATTCAGTTTTATTACCTACATTTTTCATTTGATATCTCGGAATTCCAGCACCCACAGGTTTATGATCAGAAGCGATCGCTAATACAAATCACCCAACAAATACTGTGAAATTATACCCGTTACTCTCCTTTTTTCATGTCACTCTCCTCACTTTTGGGTCATATCAGGGTAGTTTCGGTCTGTTGGACAAACCCTCTTCATGTGGCAAGTAGCTACCAATGGTTTACGTTTCGTCCCGACCTCGCTCACAGGACTTTTCCGATTGGCTATCGTGAGCGAAGCCTTCCGATGACGTAGATGTTGAAGCTGCTCTGCTCGAAGCGAGCAGGTGGTCTTTGAAGGATATCGTACCGTGGCATCCCGGTCCGCTTAGGGGGAGGCGCCCTGTGCCGAGCACGTGCGCAAGCGCGGGTGGCGTATGCAGATTTCTACACATGCTGGTGGACGGTGAGTCGCCACAGAAGAATGGAAATTATTGCTAAATCACGATTATAGTGATCTCTATAATTCTCGAGACAAATAAAATACGGATGTGAAGATAGACCCACTAATTACACTGAGATTCCTAAGATAGCATTGTTTCTTGAACGAGACTCGATTCAAACCAAGCATTCCATGATTCCTGGAAACATTCAAATTAAATTGAAGATTGCCCGACCTTGCAGAAACCCATTTCACGTTCTGACTCTCATTGTTGAATTTATCAGCCCTTTTAATATTTTAGAGCGAACCCGACCTTGTATGGATGCTTTTCTCTGCGAAAAGTTTCAGAAGTTTCGAAACTTCTTGAATAATCCCCCTTTATAAGTTCTCACAAATAACATATATCTGAGTGTCTGTGAAAATAACAGATAGATCTGAGACATGGCGTTTAGAGCCGAATAAATATTGTGCCAGATAAAATGGGACATCCTCGGAATTATTCATCTGTAATTTTTTTCGCCGCGACAGTTCGATAAATCAGATTCTGGATACAAGAAGGGAGAATCATTCTCGAACCTGACCATTAGATGGATTTTCCACAAAATAAATACAGCGACAATGTTACCCACAGCTGTTGCTTCTGGGACGCCTGTGTGGTATCACATGCACGGAACGAATTCTAGTATTTTGCACGGAAAGATTAGCTCAAGATGGCCAAATAGGTTAGTTGGAGATTTACCGAGATTCATATCGAAAAGATATCCCCGACATTGAGAATTGGATGGTTTTCTGAAAAACCAGTGTAGCCGGGTAATCCTCCAGCATCTCATATTCTCGACGTGATTCAAGTAATTCTATCGTCACTCGAAGCACTTTCGATTCGAGAAAAACGCCCGGAACCGTATTCGTGCCAAGTCGATGAAAACTACCTACGAAATCATCGCAAATGGGGCCAATATGGAAGCGAATGCCGGAAGAATATCCCGAACCGACATAATTCCTTGGAATAAAATTCGAATGAATTTCCATCGGCGTAATAATAGAGAAGATTCACGCGGATGGTGCCATTGAAAATATTAGCTGATGTAGAAACGTACGATGTAAATACGAGTTTTTGCGATCTGCTCGCCCTCGCCTTCAAGTTGCTGAACTTCGCAGAATCGTGAAAAAACGTGCACTGGGAACCATTCATTCGAAATCAGAATTGTAAGGGTATCCAGAGGGATAAATAATACCGTGGATTGTGGAAAAATGAAAAATAAGTGTTGAAATTCTATAGAAGCCAAAATATGAAAACCACTATTCAGATACATCTTGCATTGGATTTTGAACCAAACAGGCGATGGCTTCGAAGTAATGAGCGCCTTTGTTGGGGCAAGAGGTGAAATAAAGTTCACATTTTTATTTCACTAATCCATTCAGTATAAATTCCCCCATTCATTTTCAGTCATCTAAACCTAAAAGGAATATTTCGACTTATACTTAATTCCACAAATGGAAGCTCTGCTCTTATTCTCTTCCACCAAAACGTCCAAGCTTCTGGGGTCGACTGTAACAGTTCCGAATTTTCGGGACTCTATGAGGTTTCGCTCTTTTCTTTTTTCTAATAATTTATGGAGTTGCTTTTATAGAAATAGACAAAAAACTTCACTTTTCACTCCATTTCATCAGCTTCTGTAATGAGAATTCGGTTTTTCGTATTCGAATAGATCTTTCTTGAAATTTCTCCATATGTTTGTTGTATACTGAGAATTCATTGAGACTGGATACAGTGAACAAGCAATTCAGAGCACAAGGCACCGTTTTTATGGAATCATTAAAATACCGGGATATTCCACTCAAAGCGTAATTAGAAGGAATTTCAAAGCCAATTAATGAATGCGTTCGGAAAATCTTTCAGCATCAAATTAAATGCCACAAACAATAACCGAGTTACGGCTGCTCCGTTGAATTGAATCCATTTTCACAGTGATTCCGGAAAATGATATACAAATCCGGTGGTATCCCCTTTACGCAAAGCAGTTACCCTTCTGTCTACGATAGAATTCAGGCAGGCTCTTTTGGCTTCGCAACAATTCCAAGAATTATGTTCTGCTAGGGCATTTCTGTTGCACGAGTAATCTTCGTTGACAGAATGGAGAAATATATATTGCAATAAAAATGATTACAATTTTATGAGGCCTATTTTCGGGAACCTTCAGGGATTTGTGAATTGTGGGTCAATGAAGGGGAATTATATTCATGGAACCAAATATCGCAAAATGTTCGAAATAATCAATTTTCACTTCATCCGTCTTGTTTTTAGAGTTGGGAAAACACTTGACACTTAGTTCTGATTTCTGCCAAAAATAGGGATCTCGAGAATCTGTTGTCGCATTAATTTGGGGACACACTGTAAATCAATACAGAGGGAGAGCCGTTAACCCTTGTGATCACTTCGCAGCTTGAATGAGGATACTGTGACAATGCCTTGCTCTCTTTTGTGTACACTATGTTCGAGTCGAACAACTATCAAAGTTTTATCTACGATTTGCAGCTTCCTGCCTGTGTGATGTGAATGGTCTTTAGGGTGAATGAATCTCTGCTGAAGAGATATCTGAAGCAGCGACTCTGTTTCCCTCCAAATTAATGACACGTTCATTCTTGCATCTGCTTATTTTGAGCTAAACTGATGGGGTTGCACAACCTCAAGTGACACTTGACGTATTGATCCAGAACCCTCTCAGCTAGATGCATTCTCCCTATGCACACGTTCGCTAGTGATAAGCGTGTGATAGCTCCCAAACGAATTCTGTACTATCAAATTCCCAAATGCATATTATTCATCCTTGTATGCAACTTCTCGAATATATGAACGAGAATAGCATGAGATTATTCAAGTATTATCAGTGATGGAAGTATACGCTATTCTCTTTGGAACTTCCTTGCATTTTGAGTCTAGTGCTGAGATTGCTCAATGGCTACGCCGAGGAAAAATGGCGATTATTTTAATATTTCAGGTAGACAGTGGCGTGCCCATAAGTCACTGCTTTCTGTGTTACAGTGGTACTCAGGCTGTGGGGCGTGTTTGTGAATTTTATGGCTGCTACAGATTGAAAAAAAATGATACAGAAGTTCGAAGATAAGGCATTGGAAAAGGAAACAGAATCCTAAGCGCTTCATCTCGTATAACGAAGAAGTCATTCAGAACCTTAGTCCAGGAGTTTTTTGAAGGATTGTCAACTCCAGATTTGAGATCATGAATGCACTTCTATGTTCATAGTCTGGTTGCTTCTGATTAGTACAAAAAAGATGGAAGACTTTCAAACCTGGCGCTTACTTTCCGACAGCATCTTCTCTATTCCAGATCGGGCAGTATTGCCTAGTGTAACTCGAATTCCTACTAATGGGGGATGGAATAACAAAGGGTAAAAACCGTTTCTCTGAGTATGGGTACTCTTATGTTTGCGAGTTCTCATTTGGCCGAAAATTTCGGGTGGATATTTACGAGGATACTGATGGAATATTCATCAGGTATACTCGAAAAACATAATTCAGTCTCTTGATAGACTTGCTTAACGATTATGCTAATCCGTTCATTATTCTGAGATGAATAATTCTGAACTGAAAAGTTTGAAAAGTTGTTCGGCTTACAAAAGAGGAAAACCTCAATTGCCTGTACCAACGGATCCTCAAATGGAAGAATCTTATGGAGGAAATATTTTTATTCCTGGAAGATATAATTCCGAAACATTTACAGGGTGTTAATTAAGCATGCCCAGACATTCAGTACAACGCAATGTTGTAGTGAGGGCAACTTTCACATTTTATCTGGTTTAACCCAGATTTCCAGAAGGTAGTGGAAAATATGAAGAATTATTATACTGCGTTGAACGGAACTATCGAATTTGGTCACGTGCCAATGTTTGCTATTATTTTTGTGAGAAGTCAACCCACAAAATGCGAGAATCTCCAAAATGACTTACCTCAGAAAAAATCTTCTGAGAGTTTATCGACAAAATTTTCGTTGCTCATTCAGCAACATTCTCCATGTAACGAGCGGAATCCACCTGCTTCGAGAATCAAAAACGAGGAATTATTGTGGATGGAAATGGGAGCCATTAATGAATTAGTTATATGCAGGGCAGACCGTCCAGTTGTCCAATTAGATTAACCAAAACTGCATCAAGGGTTTTGCCTTCACGGACAATAAAACCGTATCTGGGATGGCACACGGCATTTTGAATTCTGCAGCCGGTGCAGGACACGAGATCCTGGGCTTTCTGATTGGTCCACGTTCGGTTCGTGATTCGTTTCTTGTAAGGAGAGCATTCACAAAAAGAAAAATTCTCTATTTAAAAAAATATGAGAGTGCAGGGTCCTTGTTTCCAAACAATCGTTTCTATGTAGGATTGTTGTCGAATAGCGTAATGAAATAATTACGAAAAAAAAACCTTGTCAAATGCTCATAGAATTCTTATAGACTCCATTCACTTTTATGATGTTTCCCGGTTGGCCATGACATTCTGACACATTTCACCATTTATATTTTGAAAATGTTAGGTTATCGTCATTTTCCTGTCAGGTAAAAAAGCAACGTAGAAGGCGTAGTGATTACGTATTCATTTAAATGTTTATTTACTTTGGAAAAATAATGAATTCGAGAGAATATTATGTGAATTTAATGATTCCAAATGATGGCAAATGTTGAAGAAACTTTTTTCTTTGTTAATACTGGAAATATTTCACGTATACAGGGTCTTTCACGAAGAACCTCACCCATATTTATACGGGAAACTACTGAACGTATTTTCATGAAATTCAGCCCTAAAATGGATATTTTCTGAGTTGATATCCACTTTAGGGCAAGGGTGTGATGCATACACTCACAATATTTTTTAACGTAGATTCAATATCTGCCATAAAAAAATGGGGTTCTGATTTGAAGAAATTGATTTTTCACGATTTTGTCATCCCTAACTTTGAAAGCGATTTTTTCACCCCCTGTATCATGAATCGCGATTTAGGTTTTTAAAGTGGATACATAAATTTTACATCTTGAAAAATCCCAAAAATGAAAATTTTCCATCCAAAAACCTCGAAGTTATTCTTGTTTCAGCGGAGCTCTATTTTCGATTTTTTTTTCGAATTATCCCGCTCAGAAAGAATTTTCCAACCAAAACTGAAAAATGTTACATCAAAATAACTTGAAATTTTCTAAGGAATCTATTTCTGCAATAAAAAAATGGTGTTCTAATTTGAAAAACGGAAGTTGACGTCATTTCCGGAAAAACCGGAGGTGCTCATGCCTTGAAAATATTTTAGATTTCATCAGCATCGTGAAATACTTATAAGTGGTGAATTTCATGAAAATACGTTCAGTAGTTTCCCGTATAAATATAGGTGAGGTTCGTCGTGAAAGACCCTGTATAACCATGGTTGGAAGATTCAGCAATTTTCTTGAACGGAAATCGAGAATCGAGTGTTGAAATCTGACGCAAAAATAATGGACAGAAAAGTCCGTTACTTCGTGATTAGTTCATTCGAAAAAGAATAAAAGTACTCAAATAACACCCCAGAAAAACTTCTAAACGAACAGACGGACCTATGGAATTCACCACTTCTCAAAATAAGCCTACAGGCATTTAAATACCTTTTTGCACAACTTGAAATACTCCAGTATAAAGATGTACATAACCGTAGATAACTTGAAAAATAGTGAATAGAAATTAGCATTGGCAACGTCTCTGAGAATTATTGTGACATTGCCGATATTTCACGAGTGCCAACCTGCGTCAGTTTCGAGTAGAAAAAACTTGATAAAGTGGTAATTTTTTTCGTTGGAATTCGGATGATTTTGTGTTTGTGATCAAAAAAAGCAGATGAGGGCAATGCAAGTGAATGAGGTTATTGAATTTGGGACAGCCATAATAGATGAAGCTAGTTCTTCCAAGAGAACAGGTAGTAGCATCATTGGCTCCACTCGTTGCGAATTTGGCCTTCGTATTCTTTCCTGGAAGAATAAATAAGGGATATGTGTCGACTGTAAAAGTGGTTTTTTGAGCCATCGATATTTGAAGAGCCTCCTGAATCCCGATTGAGACAAGATACCATAAAATTCGTTGTCTTCAGACCATTCAATAGTATCACTCCGGAGGTGTTCAACCCTTAATCAGCTGATTCAGGAGCGCTGAAAATGCGGGAGCCGGATCCAATATAGAATGCAGATTGATTTAAAATAGGTTGACGTGTTTGGAGGGGATTAAAGCCGGGAAAGCGCCGGTGTCAGAAGGGTTGTGAATTAAAGGCGAAAGCACGTGTATCGAAGAAAAGCATAAAGAACGTGTAACGGCGTGACATGGAGTGGTTGAGTCATCGTAAAATAAGCACAGGACAAGGGTGAACTATCCAGACAATGGAGTGGAGTAGGCACTGAGGCGACACGCTCAAGCCGATAGAACAGAGCAGGCCAGAACGGTTTTATAAATTATTCAAGGTGCTGCATCGATCCCCTCATGCTCTCTTTCACAACTATGTATTTTCCACGAATATGAGCCTGATTATAGGAAACCTCGTAAAAATTTCCAATTCATTTTTATGCTGGCTTCGCCTCTGGCAGTTCCTCACGAATATGGCGGAGCTCTCTTTGAAAACTATGGGATATGGCCTTCTGTGATGACTCCTGAGCACCAGATGCAGTATTCTCCACGACGTGAAGTATTCGATGAGGAAAAGGGATGGAAAGGAGAAGCTACACGAAAACTCCGATACTATTGGAAATCCTAAGTCGATATCTCATGTATGGTTTTCTCGATGTTTGATGAGGAATTTTCGAAGTAAGGAAGAAAACTGCCATCAGGTGAAAAATCTTTTTGGCTGTTGTCTGTTGACAAAGCCATGCACAAATTCCAACAATCTTTCCTGGTGAGACACCCTGTAGATTCGACTCAGCCACAACCACGAATATTCACTTCTTTGTGCGTTGCATTGAATGCACCAGTCCTAATTAGGTTGTTATGAGACAACTATCCCATCTTTCATTGTCGAGTGAAATTGAAAAAAAATTCATCGCTCGCGATTGTAAAGGTGCAAAAAGGTGACGGATGCGAACCAATTAAGCCGCTCATCTCTCATTGCCATGCTTATTTTGATCATCACAGAGATTCCACTGGGAAACTTCAACTCTGATACTAACGACATATTACGGTGAACTACATAGAGCGGAATAATAAGGTAATATCCTACAATTTAAGACCTCCCGCAATGATTACGCAAGTGAACGTATACTTGAATGAAAATTCGAGTGGCTTCATCATACAACATCAAACAGTTGATGAAATAGTTCAATAACTACTCTTGGGAACGTGGAGGTTTTATGCACTCAGAGACGTTTCACTCATGTTGCCGAATTGATAGCTGGTTGGGGACACTTCTATTTATAGACTTCTCGACTTTACCTCTTCTGTAGGAAAAATTACCCACTCGATTCGTACTTTGAACCGTGGACATACGCATGCCAATACGATACCAATTAATGGCCTCCTCTATTCCCAAACAACACATCGGTGGAATGACCCCAGGTTATACTACAATAACAGTGGCGGGTGATAACGTCGTACTTTTGCATTAATTCCATCGGTGGTAGTATCTAATTGTCAATGCCAATATTCAATTTGTGGTTCTATTCACTCCAGAATTATACTGAGAACTATTCGAGCTATTTTCATCGAATTCATTTTCAGTGTGGTATGCCCAGAAAATCTTAAATATATCCGTTCACTTTTATAAAGTATCCCGGTTGGCCAAGATTTAGGTTCATTGAATTTCTTCACTTAAAACTGCCGCAGGTTGGTACTCGTCAGATAATTCTCAAAGACGTTGCCATTGCTAATTTCTATTCACTCTTTTTTAACTTTGTAAATCAAGTTAAATATTTTAAGGTTTCACTGTGACACAGGTTTCGTAGTACTACTACATTTTCATACTGGAGTATCTCAAGTTGTGCAAAAAGGTATTTAAATGTCTTCTGTAGGCTCATTTCTTGAGAATTTAGAAAAGTGGGGAATGCCATAGGTCCTTCTGTTCCCTTAGAAGTTTTTCTGTCGAGTTATTCGAAAACTTTAATTCTTTTTTCGAATGAACTCGATTCTTGATTTCCGTACAAGAAAATAGCATAAAGGAATCTTCCAACCATGTTCATATACGTGAAATTTCCAGTATCAACAAAAAAAAAAGTTTCTTCAACATTCGACAGATCTTTGGAATCATTGAATTCACATAAAATTTTCTCAAATACATATCTACATTATTTTCCCAAAGTAGATGAACATTTCGATAAATACGTAATTACTACGACCTCTATGAAGAGAGGACAACGTTGCGTAGTTTTCTGACAGGAAATTGAGTATAACCTAATATGAAAATGAAGATCACGTCCTTCAGTTGGACCAACAAAATAAATGTGAGAAATGGTGTAGGAGAGATCTAGATTCCGAAGTACACCACCAGGTGGCACCACCACAGCGAGACAATGACATACCGGTTTCTGGCTTATTAGCCGTCATTAGTGCCATATAGCCTTATACTGCGGTAGCAACCAACTGAACGGTTAATAAGCCAGAAACCGGTATGTCATCGTCTTGCTGTGGTGGTGCCACCTGGTGGTGTACTTCGGAAGCTAGTCTCTGCTAGTCCATTTCTCACATAACCTAACATTTTCGAAATATACACGGTGAAATGTGACAGAAAGTCATGGCCAGCCGGGATATTTCATGAGAGTGAATGGAGTATGATTTCATGATTCACATTTTTGGATTCCTCGTGATAATCTAATGTGACTTCGATCAGATGTCCTATCTCTTGAGATTCAAAACATCGTTTCACAATTAATAAAGGAAATGATGGAATGTATCGTATTGAATTTTCTTCGATCCAGAAACGGTTGTTCCCGCACTGTATTTCGCAGAAAAAGAACATCGTGAGGGAACGAGATTTTCAGATAGCTTGAGGCAATAACGTTCGCCACTCATTTCACACTGAGAATTCAGTGGAAAATCAGGAAACTAACTTATCGCGGCAATGTCCGCACATAATTAGGATTTCCTCCGAATTTCCCAACTCATGAAATGGGAAATCGAATCAGATTTTGAAACTCCGACAAGAATATCGCAAGTTTGCATGATTCCAATACAATGCTTTACATAAAAGGGATCGCATAATGAATGGGTAATATTGTACCTGCGGATGATGTACACTCGTACATACAGGGTGGCAGATATTTTTTCGAATTATCACCGGAAACACATACCCAGCTTTCTTCATCATTTCCATGTCCATTGGACGCAATGAAGCTTCCGCTCTAGAGCGAATTATCATCAGCTTGGTGACAGTGGAAAGCTTTCAGAGCAATTTTCGAGGAAAGAGTTATTGTTAGTAATACCCTGTGCTCTTCATCTCAAGAATGTATGACTCACTTAATAAGGCAGAAATGAAACATGATGAAAGCTGAGATTTCTTTGATGAGAGTTCCGAATAATTTTCGCCGACTTCAGAGGGACTCCGATGCCGGTTGCAACACTCCGGCTGGGAAGTTTATGATTTTAGGCAACTTAATATTTCAAGATGAATTTCAAACTGTTCACTAAGTTAGGATGGCGGCATCATAAAATTTTCATGAGGACAGTCGACCGCCGATTTCGAGCATTCCGGTGGACGTAATGTTTGCGCGGAATTGTGGGACCCCCACTGGCACAGTGAGCATGGTGAATATTCAAAGAAACATAAAACTTTTCCTTCTTACTATTAACATGGATTAAAATCGCTGCTCGTAATGCCGCCCGATTTATGAAAATCCCCATCCTCGATGCTGGAACGAGACGATTTTTCTTCGGGCCCAAACCGCCGCCTAAATATTTGGAGGGATATTTTCGAGAGGTGTAACTTTGTTAATTTATTAATCAACTTTGCGTCGTATTTCAGAAACAAAGACAGACCGTTTCATCTCATAAATATGAATCTGTCGGCTAATTCCCCTACGAACGACTTTTAAACTACCCGCTAAACTCTACAAAAATTATAAATTGCATTTCGAGTAGAACTTCATACATAAATTTGAATCTTGAGTCAGTACAAAGTGTTAAGCATATATTAGCTTTAATAGCTGATAAGAAGTAGGGGCGGCGTTGCCAAGTCGTGCTCGCGAACTTCAGAATTCCTACCAAAACCCTTAAATAGCTATAGGAAGAGGTCAGACTCAGAGTTGGCGATAACTGCAGGAATTCTCACATCTCGCGAACTATTTTAAATATGAACGAGACCACCTTCAAGGAGTTGGTAATATGATATATGTTCCCTCGTCGTGAACAAGAATTTGAGCGCTTTGTTGGAGAACTCCCGGATTCTCAGACATTCGACCCTTTGTTATAGAAAGCCGTGAACTGACATTCCACGAATGCTTTCCTCTTTTTTCATCCAATACCAATACTTCAAATGGGCCAAGGGCGAACCAAATAAAAGTGGACACAGATTATAGGTTCTTCAATCAATTCGTGTTCATTAAACAGGGATAACCTAATCAGGAAAATTTTGTTTTCGAAATTTCGAGTAAGTGGGTACCCTCGCCTCCACCAGTTTGCGCCATTTCATTAAGTGTGAGAATTGCACTGACTTCGAGAGTAATGGTGGATTCTTCTGTTATGCATTAATTGTGGGTCTTGTTCAGATACCGGTACAAGAGCACCAAAGGAAAGCAAAATAGGTTACAAGTTCAGCTTGATGAGGAGTGAAATCAGCTTTATCAATGCTTGCCGTGCAAATGAATCATGCATAAATTAGTTGGTTCTTGTCCTTCTCCGAATGAATAATGCATCAGGTCTTGCCGGGCCATTGATTCCCGATTTTTCAGTTTAGTTCACTCAAATACGAAATATCTTTTTAATATGTAGAAAAGCGGACGGATTTCACGGCTCGAAAAGGAAATTTTCAACACTCGACTTTTGAACTCCTATCGGTTTCGTCAGGAATGGTAAAGTTGGTGGAAACTCTTTGAACTTCCACGAACTCGCCCCATACATATTCATTTACGAAAGGTTACACCGAATTGCACTGATGAAACTCGTACAAAAAGGGATTCCGATATTTTTGCATTGAAGTTATCGTGTAATCCCTTAATTCGTGCATATGAATATCTCTTAAATCACAGCAACCCCTTTATGAAACTTTTTCGAGGTCAGAATTCATTATCAGGTAATAGAGACGCAAATGGAAACTACGTTTATATGCATTGCATAAAGGCTGAGTCACACTCTTTGTGACTACCTGCTTTTTATCTTCTTCCCTTGATCAATTAGCAAGAATAACTTTTCATTTCCAATGATTTTACCAATCACAAAACTTGTATTTAATCACATGGAATGGGAATATGAACTAATATTATGAGCATTTTAGCCATATAATACTATTTGGTTTGAACTACAGCAAATACGCCCCTTGCCCCTTGCAATCCTTATAAACAACGGTAGTGCCGGCGCCGCACCGCTATGTCCCTGCATTTCAAATCTGTAATATCTTCGGAAATATTCATTTAAATTACATGCTGTAAAGGGCCATATTGATCTATATTGAATGGACAATGTATTTAAGGTACTTAATTGGATAAGGATTGGTGCTGTATTGCTCAAAATAACTTCCTAATAAGCCATTTTTTCCCGTAAAATGTGAAGGACAAAAAATAGTTATCCTTGAGAGATAGTCATATACCATCGTGGCCTTTTTTGTTGACCTTTTTCAGAAGTAACGAGTACATTATTTTAATTTATCTCGTGCGGTTCAATCAGCGTTTGCAATGTGAGCGCAAAAAAATGTGTTTATTTACGACATCACATTAGAAACCTGTAAATTGATCAGTGTTTCTCTGAAATATTATGCATGTATCATACATATAAACCTTTCTCTTGAATCACTTTATCTATTAAAAAAAACCGTTTCAAAATCCGTTGCGTAGTTTTGAAGATTTAAGCATACATAGGGACAGACAGCGAAAGCGATTTTATTTTATACTATGTAATGATACGTGGTCAAGTAAGAGGTGTTTCTAAGACGGCTGTGGTCACGGTTCCATAAGATGATATTGAATAACCACCAATGTTATCATTTTCTGACTTGCTGAGTTGTTGCCATTCGTTATAGTACCTCAACAAAAAAAATTACTTTTGACATTCTTTCCAACTATTTCATAAACATGCTATTCATATTATCGACCAGAGGAATAGATTCAACCTGAACTGTGCCCTCCTTATCAAGATAAATCCCGATTTCGCTTCGAAAGTTGAGTTGCAGGGATGTCAGAATGGAATTTTGTCACAGAACAAAGAAGCATTCTTATTCTTTTCCCGTTCCAGTGGCCTGCTCGACTGTGACCGTCACGAAGTGTCAGGCAGCGCTTCGAACTCTTCAGGCTTTTCCGTTCTTCAAGCCGACGTGTTTATGCAGACCGCCTCAAGTGGATCCGGAATGCAATACATTTCGGGATTTCTTGTTCGACCATCCTTGCGTTTTCGTCATGAAGAAAGGTGAGTGGACTTTGATAAAGAACTGATATCGCGCAGAGTTACTAACCCCTTGATTATCTTCCACCAGAAATTTGAAATTTTTTGAACCGCTCATATTTGATACTTTGAAATTTGCTGATTTATCATATAAACAAATAGTATATACGACCAGAGGGATGGGAAATATGAGGGGGTGGAACTTTGTAATTTTTCATAAAATGCCATTTCGCAGCTTAAAATCTGAACTATGATAGTTAGGGCTCTGAAACATGTTTTATTGAATA
This sequence comes from Adalia bipunctata, assembly GCA_910592335.1. Lineage (NCBI taxonomy): Eukaryota > Metazoa > Arthropoda > Insecta > Coleoptera > Coccinellidae > Adalia > Adalia bipunctata. The sequence continues at coordinate 4,195,317 of OU342957.1, forward strand.
CCTCGAAAACCTACATTTTGACACCAATATCGGCCATACAGCCCTCGTAAGTAGAGAAATTTTTCAATTTTATTTTTTCGATTTTCCATTCTATAGTTCTGTTCACAAGCTGAGACCATTCGCTGTATGGGTGTAATTGATCAGCAAAATGGCAATTATAGAAGATTCGAATGGTTCGAACAACATTACAGTTCAGTTGCATCGTTAGATCTCCCCAGATTTCTGTTTTATCGACGAAAATGGTGTCTCACCCTTTGATCGTTTTTTACCCAGAATTTGAAAATTTTCAAAATCGCTCATATTTTGCTCAGAAATACTTTGAGATGTGCTGATCATTATTATATATAAAAATAGGGGATACGAGCAGAGGGATGGGAGATATGAGGATTTGAAATGTCCAATTTTTCGAAAAATGCCATTTGACAGGTGAAAATCTAAACTATATTAGTTAGGGCTCTGGAAAGTCTTTTATTAAATAGAGCGACCTCGAGAACCTACATTTTGATACCAAAATCGTCCATGTAGCCCTCATAAGTAATGAATTATTTCGTTTTAATTTTTTGGATATTTCATTTTCGAGTTTTGTTCACGAGCTCAGAGCATGCAGAGTTTAGGTGGCATGGGTCAGAAAAAAAGGTATTCTGGTAGATTCGAATGGGTTGTAGACTTTTACGATCGAATATCAACACTAGATTTCCCAGGGATTTCTTGGTGATGACGAATATGGTGTTTTTGGGGGGTCTTACCCCTTACGTATTTTTCACCCAAAAAGTTGGGATTTTCGAAATCGATTTTATTATTCCTAGGATACTTGGTTCAATGCTGATTAACAGTTCACAAACCAAAAGTGAATACGACCAATGGAACGGGAGCTATGGCGGTTTGAAATTCCGATTTTTTGAGAAAATGCCATTTGACAGGTGAAAATCTAAACCATGCTAGTTAGGGCTCTGGAAAGTCTTTTATTGAATAGAGCGACCTCGAGAACCTACATTTTGATACCAAAATCGTCCATGTAGCCCTCATAAGTAATGAATTATTTCGTTTTAATTTTTTGGATATTTCATTTTCGAGTTTTGTTCACGAGCTCAGAGCATGCAGAGTTTAGGTGGCATGGGTCAGCAAAAAGGGTATTCTGGTAGATTCGAATGGGTTGTAGACTTTTACGATCGAATATCAACACTAGATTTTCCAGGGATTTCTTGGTGATGACGAATATGGTGTTTTTGGGGGGTCTTACCCCTTACGTATTTTTCACCTAAAAAGTTGGGATTTTCGAAATCGATTTTATTATTCCTAGAGATATTTGGTTCAATGCTGATTAATAGTTCACAAACCAAAAGTGAATACGACCAATGGAATGGGAGCTATGGCGGTTTGAATTTTAGATTTTTTGAGAAAATGCCATTTGACAGGTAAAAATCTAAACCATGCTAGTAAGGGCTCTGGAAAGTCTTTTATTGAATAGAGCGACCTCGAGAACCTACATTTTGATACCAAAATCGTCCATGTAGCCCTCATAAGTAATGAATTATTTCGTTTTAATTTTTTGGATATTTCATTTTCGAGTTTTGTTCACGAGCTCAGAGCATGCAGAGTTTAGGTGGCATGGGTCAGCAAAAAGGGTATTCTGGTTGATTCGAATGGGTTGTAGACGTTCACGATCGAATATCAACACTAGATTTTCCAGGGATTTCTTGGTGATGACGAATATGGTGTTTTTGGGGGGTCTTACCCCTTACGTATTTTTCACCCAAAAAGTTGGGATTTTCGAAATCGATTTTATTATTCCTAGAGATACTTGGTTCAATGCTGATTAACAGTTCACAAACCAAAAGTGAATACGACCAATGGAACGGGAGCTATGGCGGTTTGAAATTCCGATTTTTTGAGAAAATGCCATTTGACAGGTGAAAATCTAAACTATGCTAGTTAGGGCACTGGAAAGTCTTTTATTGAATAGAGCGACCTCGAGAACCTACATTTTGATACCAAAATCGTCCATGTAGCCCTCATAAGTAATGAATTATTTCGTTTTAATTTTTTGGATATTTCATTTTCGAGTTTTGTTCACGAGCTCAGAGCATGCAGAGTTTAGGTGGCATGGGTCAGCAAAAAAGGTATTCTGGTAGATTCGAATGGGTTGTAGACTTTTACGATCGAATATCAGCACTAGATTTTCCAGGGATTTCTTGGTGATGACGAATATAGTGTTTTTGGGGGGTCTTACCCCTTACGTATTTTTCACCCAAAAAGTTGGGATTTTCGAAATCGATTTTATCATTCCTAGAGATACTTGGTTCAATGCTGATTAACAGTTCACAAACCAAAAGTGAATACGACCAATGGAACAGGAGCTATGGAGGTTCGAATTTTAGATTTTTTGAGAAAATGCCATTTGACAGGTGAAACTCTAAACCCTGCTAGTTAGGGCTCTGGAAAGTCTTTTATTGAATAGAGCGACCTCGAGAACCTACATTTTGATACCAAAATCGTCCATGTAGCCCTCATAAGTAATGAATTATTTCGTTTTAATTTTTTGGATATTTCATTTTCGAGTTTTGTTCACGAGCTCAGAGCATACAGAGTTTAGGTGGCATGGGTCAGCAAAAAGGGTATTCTGGTAGATTCGAATGGGTTGTAGACTTTTACGATCGATTATCAACACTAGATTTTCCAGGGATTTCTTGGTGATGACGAATATGGTGTTTTTGGGGGGTCTTACCCCTTACGTATTTTTCACCCAAAAAGTTGGGATTTTCGAAATCGATTTTATTATTCCTAGAGATAGTTGGTTCAATGCTGATTAACAGTTCACAAACCAAAAGTGAATACGACCAATGGAACGGGAGCTATGGCGGTTTGAAATTCCGATTTTTTGAGAAAATGCCATTTGACAGGTGAATATCTAAACTATGCTAGTTAGGGATCTGGAAAGTCTTTTATTGAATAGAGCGACCTCGAGAACCTACATTTTGATACCAAAATCGTCCATGTAGCCCTCATAAGTAATGAATTATTTCGTTTTAATTTTTTGGATATTTCATTTTCGAGTTTTGTTCACGAGCTCAGAGCATGCAGAGTTTAGGTGGCATGGGTCAGCAAAAAGGGTATTCTGGTAGATTCGAATGGGTTGTAGACTTTTACGATTGAATATCAACACTAGATTTTCCAGGGATTTCTTGGTGATGACGAATATGGTGTTTTTGGGGGTCTTACCCCTTACGTATGTTTCACCCAAAAAGTTGGGATTTTCAAAATCGATTTTATCATTCCTAGAGATACTTGGTTCAATGCTGATTAACAGTTCACAAACCAAAAGTGAATACGACCAATGGAACGGGAGCTATGGCGGTTTGAAATTCCGATTTTTTGAGAAAATGCCATTTGACAGGTGAAAATCTAAACCATGCTAGTGAGGGCTCTGGAAAGTCTTTTATTGAATAGAGCGACCTCGAGAACCTACATTTTGATACCAAAATCGTCCATGTAGCCCTCATAAGTAATGAATTATCTCGTTTTAATTTTTTCGATATTTCATTTTCGAGTTTTGTTCACGAGCTCAGAGCATGCAGAGTTTAGGTGTCATGGGTCAGCAAAAAGTGTATTCTGGTAGATTCGAATGGGTTGTAGACATTCACGGTCGAATATCAACACTAGATTTCTCAGGGATTTCTTGGTGATGACGAATATGGTGTTTTTGGGGGGTCTTACCCCTTACGTATTTTTCACCCAAAAAGTTGGGATTTTCGAAATCGATTTTATCATTCCTAGAGATACTTGGTTCAATGCTGATTAACAGTTCACAAACCAAAAGTGAATACGACCAATGGAACGGGAGCTGTGGCGGTTTGAATTTTAGATTTTTTGAGAAAATGCCATTTGACAGGTGAAAATCTAAACCATGCTAGTTAGGGCTCTGGAAAGTCTTTTATTGAATAGAGCGACCTCGAGAACCTACATTTTGATACCAAAATCGTCCATGTAGCCCTCATAAGTAATGAATTATTTCGTTTTAATTTTTTGGATATTTCATTTTCGAGTTTTGTTCACGAGCTCAGAGCATGCAGAGTTTAGGTGGCATGGGTCAGCAAAAAAGGTATTCTGGTAGATTCGAATGGGTTGTAGACTTTTACGATCGAATATCAGCACTAGATTTTCCAGGGATTTCTTGGTGATGACGAATATAGTGTTTTTGGGGGGTCTTACCCCTTACGTATTTTTCACCCAAAAAGTTGGGATTTTCGAAATCGATTTTATCATTCCTAGAGATACTTGGTTCAATGCTGATTAACAGTTCACAAACCAAAAGTGAATACGACCAATGGAACAGGAGCTATGGAGGTTCGAATTTTAGATTTTTTGAGAAAATGCCATTTGACAGGTGAAACTCTAAACCCTGCTAGTTAGGGCTCTGGAAAGTCTTTTATTGAATAGAGCGACCTCGAGAACCTACATTTTGATACCAAAATCGTCCATGTAGCCCTCATAAGTAATGAATTATTTCGTTTTAATTTTTTGGATATTTCATTTTCGAGTTTTGTTCACGAGCTCAGAGCATACAGAGTTTAGGTGGCATGGGTCAGCAAAAAGGGTATTCTGGTAGATTCGAATGGGTTGTAGACTTTTACGATCGATTATCAACACTAGATTTTCCAGGGATTTCTTGGTGATGACGAATATGGTGTTTTTGGGGGGTCTTACCCCTTACGTATTTTTCACCCAAAAAGTTGGGATTTTCGAAATCGATTTTATTATTCCTAGAGATAGTTGGTTCAATGCTGATTAACAGTTCACAAACCAAAAGTGAATACGACCAATGGAACGGGAGCTATGGCGGTTTGAAATTCCGATTTTTTGAGAAAATGCCATTTGACAGGTGAATATCTAAACTATGCTAGTTAGGGATCTGGAAAGTCTTTTATTGAATAGAGCGACCTCGAGAACCTACATTTTGATACCAAAATCGTCCATGTAGCCCTCATAAGTAATGAATTATTTCGTTTTAATTTTTTGGATATTTCATTTTCGAGTTTTGTTCACGAGCTCAGAGCATGCAGAGTTTAGGTGGCATGGGTCAGCAAAAAGGGTATTCTGGTAGATTCGAATGGGTTGTAGACTTTTACGATTGAATATCAACACTAGATTTTCCAGGGATTTCTTGGTGATGACGAATATGGTGTTTTTGGGGGTCTTACCCCTTACTTATGTTTCACCCAAAAAGTTGGGATTTTCAAAATCGATTTTATCATTCCTAGAGATACTTGGTTCAATGCTGATTAACAGTTCACAAACCAAAAGTGAATACGACCAATGGAACGGGAGCTATGGCGGTTTGAAATTCCGATTTTTTGAGAAAATGCCATTTGACAGGTGAAAATCTAAACCATGCTAGTGAGGGCTCTGGAAAGTATTTTATTGAATAGAGCGACCTCGAGAACCTACATTTTGATACCAAAATCGTCCATGTAGCCCTCATAAGTAATGAATTATCTCGTTTTAATTTTTTCGATATTTCATTTTCGAGTTTTGTTCACGAGCTCAGAGCATGCAGAGTTTAGGTGTCATGGGTCAGCAAAAAGTGTATTCTGGTAGATTCGAATGGGTTGTAGACATTCACGGTCGAATATCAACACTAGATTTCTCAGGGATTTCTTGGTGATGACGAATATGGTGTTTTTGGGGGGTCTTACCCCTTACGTATTTTTCACCCAAAAAGTTGGGATTTTCGAAATCGATTTTATCATTCCTAGAGATACTTGGTTCAATGCTGATTAACAGTTCACAAACCAAAAGTGAATACGACCAATGGAACGGGAGCTGTGGCGGTTTGAATTTTAGATTTTTTGAGAAAATGCCATTTGACAGGTGAAAATCTAAACCATGCTAGTTAGGGCTCTAGAAAATCTTTTATTGAATAGAGCGACCTCGAGAACCTACATTTTGATACCAAAATCGTCCATGTAGCCCTCATAAGTAATGAATTATTTCGTTTTAATTTTTTGGATATTTCATTTTCGAGTTTTGTTCACGAGCTCAGAGCATACAGAGTTTAGGTGGCATGGGTCAGCAAAAAGGGTATTCTGGTAGATTCGAATGGGTTGTAGACTTTTACGATCGATTATCAACACTAGATTTTCCAGGGATTTCTTGGTGATGACGAATATGGTGTTTTTGGGGGGTCTTACCCCTTACGTATTTTTCACCCAAAAAGTTGGGATTTTCGAAATCGATTTTATTATTCCTAGAGATAGTTGGTTCAATGCTGATTAACAGTTCACAAACCAAAAGTGAATACGACCAATGGAACGGGAGCTATGGCGGTTTGAAATTCCGATTTTTTGAGAAAATGCCATTTGACAGGTGAATATCTAAACTATGCTAGTTAGGGATCTGGAAAGTCTTTTATTGAATAGAGCGACCTCGAGAACCTACATTTTGATACCAAAATCGTCCATGTAGCCCTCATAAGTAATGAATTATTTCGTTTTAATTTTTTGGATATTTCATTTTCGAGTTTTGTTCACGAGCTCAGAGCATGCAGAGTTTAGGTGGCATGGGTCAGCAAAAAGGGTATTCTGGTAGATTCGAATGGGTTGTAGACTTTTACGATTGAATATCAACACTAGATTTTCCAGGGATTTCTTGGTGATGACGAATATGGTGTTTTTGGGGGTCTTACCCCTTACTTATGTTTCACCCAAAAAGTTGGGATTTTCAAAATCGATTTTATCATTCCTAGAGATACTTGGTTCAATGCTGATTAACAGTTCACAAACCAAAAGTGAATACGACCAATGGAACGGGAGCTATGGCGGTTTGAAATTCCGATTTTTTGAGAAAATGCCATTTGACAGGTGAAAATCTAAACCATGCTAGTGAGGGCTCTGGAAAGTATTTTATTGAATAGAGCGACCTCGAGAACCTACATTTTGATACCAAAATCGTCCATGTAGCCCTCATAAGTAATGAATTATCTCGTTTTAATTTTTTCGATATTTCATTTTCGAGTTTTGTTCACGAGCTCAGAGCATGCAGAGTTTAGGTGTCATGGGTCAGCAAAAAGTGTATTCTGGTAGATTCGAATGGGTTGTAGACATTCACGGTCGAATATCAACACTAGATTTCTCAGGGATTTCTTGGTGATGACGAATATGGTGTTTTTGGGGGGTCTTACCCCTTACGTATTTTTCACCCAAAAAGTTGGGATTTTCGAAATCGATTTTATCATTCCTAGAGATACTTGGTTCAATGCTGATTAACAGTTCACAAACCAAAAGTGAATACGACCAATGGAACGGGAGCTGTGGCGGTTTGAATTTTAGATTTTTTGAGAAAATGCCATTTGACAGGTGAAAATCTAAACCATGCTAGTTAGGGCTCTAGAAAATCTTTTATTGAATAGAGCGACCTCGAGAACCTACATTTTGATACCAAAATCGTCCATGTAGCCCTCATAAGTAGTGAATTATTTCGTTTTAATTTTTTGGATATTTCATTTTCGAGTTTTGTTCACGAGCTCAGAGCATGCAGAGTTTAGGTGGCATGGGTCAGCAAAAAGGGTATTCTGGTTGATTCGAATGGGTTGTAGACTTTCACGATCGAATATCAACACTAGATTTTCCAGGTATTTCTTGGTGATGATGAATATGGTGTTTTTGGGGGGTCTTACCCCTTACGTATTTTTCACCCAAAAAGTTGGGATTTTCGAAATCGATTTTATTATTCCTAGAGATACTTGGTTCAATGCTGATTAACAGTTCACAAACCAAAAGTGAATACGACCAATGGAACGGGAGCTGTGGCGGTTTGAATTTTAGATTTTTTGAGAAAATGCCATTTGACAGGTGAAAATCTAAACCATGCTAGTTAGGGCTCTGGAAAGTCTTTTATTGAATAGAGCGACCTCGAGAACCTATATTTTGATACCAAAATCGTCCATGTAGCCCTCATAAGTAATGAATTATTTCGTTTTAATTTTTTGGAGATTTCATTTTCGAGTTTTGTTCACGAGCTCAGAGCATGCAGAGTTTAGGTGGCATGGGTCAGCAAAAAGGGTATTCTGGTTGATTCGAATGGGTTGTAGACTTTTACGATCGAATATCAACACTAGATTTTCCAGGGATTTCTTGGTGATGACGAATATGGTGTTTTTGGGGGGTCTTACCCCTTACGTATTTTTCACCCAAAAAGTTGGGATTTTCGAAATCGATTTTATTATTCCTAGAGATACTTGCTTCAATGCTGATTAACAGTTCACAAACCAAAAGTGAATACGACCAATGGAACGGGAGCTATGGCGGTTTGAAATTCCGATTTTTTGAGAAAATGCCATTTGACAGGTGAAAATCTAAACTATGCTAGTTAGGGCTCTGGAAAGTCTTTTATTGAATAGAGCGACCTCGAGAACCTACATTTTGATACCAAAATCGTCCATGTAGCCCTCATAAGTAATGAATTATTTCGTTTTAATTTTTTGGATATTTCATTTTCGAGTTTTGTTCACGAGCTCAGAGCATGCAGAGTTTAGGTGGCATGGGTCAGCAAAAAAGGTATTCTGGTAGATTCGAATGGGTTGTAGACTTTTACGATCGAATATCAGCACTAGATTTTCCAGGGATTTCTTGGTGATGACGAATATGGTGTTTTTGGGGGGTCTTACCCCTTACGTATTTTTCACCCAAAAAGTTGGGATTTTCGAAATCGATTTTATCATTCCTAGAGATACTTGCTTCAATGCTGATTAACAGTTCACAAACCAAAAGTGAATACGACCAATGGAACGGGAGCTATGGAGGTTCGAATTTTAGATTTTTTGAGAAAATGCCATTTGACAGGTGAAACTCTAAACCCTGCTAGTTAGGGCTCTGGAAAGTCTTTTATTGAATAGAGCGACCTCGAGAACCTACATTTTGATACCAAAATCGTCCATGTAGCCCTCATAAGTAATGAATTATTTCGTTTTAATTTTTTGGATATTTCATTTTCGAGTTTTGTTCACGAGCTCAGAGCATACAGAGTTTAGGTGGCATGGGTCAGCAAAAAGGGTATTCTGGTAGATTCGAATGGGTTGTAGACTTTTACGATCGATTATCAACACTAGATTTTCCAGGGATTTCTTGGTGATGACGAATATGGTGTTTTTGGGGGGTCTTACCCCTTACGTATTTTTCACCCAAAAAGTTGGGATTTTCGAAATCGATTTTATTATTCCTAGAGATAGTTGGTTCAATGCTGATTAACAGTTCACAAACCAAAAGTGAATACGACCAATGGAACGGGAGCTATGGCGGTTTGAAATTCCGATTTTTTGAGAAAATGCCATTTGACAGGTGAATATCTAAACTATGCTAGTTAGGGATCTGGAAAGTCTTTTATTGAATAGAGCGACCTCGAGAACCTACATTTTGATACCAAAATCGTCCATGTAGCCCTCATAAGTAATGAATTATTTCGTTTTAATTTTTTGGATATTTCATTTTCGAGTTTTGTTCACGAGCTCAGAGCATGCAGAGTTTAGGTGGCATGGGTCAGCAAAAAGGGTATTCTGGTAGATTCGAATGGGTTGTAGACTTTTACGATTGAATATCAACACTAGATTTTCCAGGGATTTCTTGGTGATGACGAATATGGTGTGTTTGGGGGTCTTACCCCTTACGTATTTTTCACCCAAAAAGTTGGGATTTTCGAAATCCATTTTACTATTCCTAGAGATACTTGGTTCAATGCTGATTAACAGTTCACAAACCAAAAGTGAATACGACCAATGGAACGGGAGCTATGGCGGTTTGAAATTCCGATTTTTTGAGAAAATGCCATTTGACAGGTGAAAATCTAAACTATGCTAGTTAGGGATCTGGAAAGTCTTTTATTGAATAGAGCGACCTCGAGAACCTACATTTTGATACCAAAATCGTCCATGTAGCCCTCATAAGTAATGAATTATTTCGTTTTAATTTTTTGGATATTTCATTTTCGAGTTTTGTTCACGAGCTCAGAGCATGCAGAGTTTAGGTGGCATGGGTCAGCAAAAAGGGTATTCTGGTAGATTCGAATGGGTTGTAGACTTTTACGATTGAATATCAACACTAGATTTTCCAGGGATTTCTTGGTGATGACGAATATGGTGTTTTTGGGGGTCTTACCCCTTACGTATTTTGCACCCAAAAAGTTGGGATTTTCGAAATCCATTTTACTATTCCTAGAGATACTTGGTTCAATGCTGATTAACAGTCTACAAACCAAAAGTGAATACGACCAATGGAACGGGAGCAACGGCGGTTCGAATTTTCATTTTTTTTTGAAAATGCCATTTGACAGGTGAAAATCTAAACTATGCTAGTTAGGGCTCTGGAAAGTCTTTTGTTGAATAGAGCGACCTCGAGAACCTACATTTTGATACCGAAATCGTCCATGTAGCCATCATAAGTAATGAATTATTTCGTTTTAATTTTTTCGGTATTTCATTTTCGAGTTTTGTTCACGAGCCCAGAGCATGAAGAGTTTAGGTGTCATGGGTCAGCAAAAAGGGTATTCGGGTAGATTCATTCGCTGCATGAGTGTAATTGATCAGCAAAATGGCTATAATTGAAGATTCGAATGGTTCGAACAACTGTCCAGTTCGATAGCACCGTAAGATCCTCCCAGATTTCTATTTTATTGACGAATATTGTGTCCAATTCGGAATTGTTTCTTCTTCTTTCATTCTGATTCGCCTATCCATTTCTGGTTGGAGCACGCCCCTGGATGATATTCAAAATCATGATAAAATAATAACTTAATAATGTCGTGTCAAGTTGTCTAGTTATGGTCCCAAATTCACGTCTAGTTGGAATTAATTCGCCCCATTCAGTTCCAGACTTACAAGTTTTGGGTCCATCGGGAAAACAGCGTCGCAGTGAATAATTAAATCCCATGGAAATTTTTATGGGGGATTTCAACGACGACCGAACTATAACGGGACAACAATGCGGCTACGGATTAGAATAATCGCATTTCCTGGGAGAGATTCGGTAGACCCAATTTCTCACTTCTTATCAATAAACTTCGCAGGTCAGAATTACACCTTCCGAGTCCTGTTGATAAGTCTGGGCATGGAGGGGACCGAAAGCTCAACTCCACGAAAGCTGGTATTCCAATTGTTACCACCGGCGAATTTCGATGGGGTGTATTAGAGTTTTTCAGAAAGAATGTTTTCACGATGATAACGTCCTTGGAAATGATCATGTCAATTATCTTCGGATGCTTTATTTCAAATTGAACGAATTTCAATGAAGAGTTCACTCTTCTTGAGTTTCACATTCAATCAAAAATCCTTATGTACGATAAAGACATGTAAATGTTTCGACAATAACTTGCAGCGCCCTTATAACCGCTAGATATTTAAATGAAGCGCCCCCATTTGCAACGAGTTGAACGCAAATAGGAAAATTATTAGTCCATAAGGGCCATATATTCATCCCGATGAGAGATGAAGTTGTAAATGAAGTAATTATCGAGGCAGCAGAGATAGTGTAGAAACCAATTCCGTAACAACATGTTCGGCGCCAAGTTTTCATTTCGATGTTACAATCCTTCTAATTGGCCAGCCATCTAATCGAGATTCGTTTTTCTGGGAGGCATTCAACTAATTAGTCGGACTATGACGATAGCTTCGCGATAGTCGAAAGCGTTCCAAATTAGCAACCGAATCGTTAAGAGCCATCTTCCACTGTTCTTCGACAATGGATATCACTAATTCTCAGGCATACTCACCTTTCTGAGAGAAAAAGCGATGATGGAGCTTTTGAGCGCTTGTTCATAAACCTTGTAGGTAGATTCGCACTTTCCAGATCAAGACACTGGCGAGTGCAGGGGGGCATAGCCTAGAGATACTTGGGAGTTTTATGTTTTCCATTTTTCATTTTCGAGTTTTGTTCAGACGCTCAGAGCATGCAGAGTTTGGGTGTTATAGATCAGCAAAATGGATATTCTGAAACATTCAAATGGGATGAAGACCTTAACGATCGAATAACAACTTCAGATTTCCCAGGGATTCCGTGTTGATGATGAATATGGTGTTTTTGGGGGGTCTTACCCCTTACGTATTTTTCACCCAAAAAATTGGGATTTTCGAAATCGATTTTATTATTCCTAGAGATACTTGGTTCAATGCTGATTACCAGTTCACAAACCAAAAGTGAATACGACCAATGGAACGGGAGCTATGGCGGTTTGAATTTTAGATTTTTTGAGAAAATGCCATTTGACAGGTGGAAATCTAAACTATGCTAGTAAGGGATCTGAAAAGTCTTTTATTGAATAGAGCGACCTCGAGAACCTACATTTTGATACCAAAATCGTCCATATAGCCCTCATAAGTAATGAATTATTCCAATTTTATTTTTTCGATATTTCATTTTCGAGTTTTGTTCAGACGCTCAGAGCATGCAGAGTTTAGATGTTATAGGTTAGCAAAATGGGTATTTTGAAAGATTCGAATGCGATGAAAACCTTAATGATCGAATAACAACTTCAGATTTTCCAGGGATTCCGTGTTGATGACGAATATAGTGTTTTTGGGGGTCTTATCCCTTACGTATTTTTCACCTAAAAATATGGGATTTTCTATATCGATTTTATTATTCCTAGAGATACAATAGATAATGCTGATCAACGATTCACAAATAAAAAGTGGATCCGATCACAAGAACGGGAGCTATGACGATTTGAAATTTCGATTTTTTGAAAAACTGCCATTTCGCAGGTCAAAATCTAAATCATGATAGATAGCGCCTTGATATGTTTTTTATTGAATTCAGCGTCCTCGAAAACCCATATTTAGATACCAAACTTGACCACATTGTCCTTTTTTAACCAGATTTTTTTCAGTTTTATGTTTTCCATTTTTCATTTTCGAGTCTGGTTTAAACCACTGGCGAATACAGGGCCTCGAAATTGACAATTACCTCTCTATACTTGAAGTTGAATCGATCTCCAATGAACATCTACTAATCTACTATGTTTGGATAAACAAAGTAGATGTTTATCTGCACAGTTTTCGAACAAATTTCTTTGTCTTTGTGGCTAACGATCAATAACTACCCAGATTTCTTGAACATTAGGCCGATTATGGCCATGACGACTCTAGCTCACTGAATAGAAAAGCTTTCATTGTTTGAAAATTCTCAGCTCATCGATATCAACATCGAAAGTGTTCAGGCATCCAAGAATCTCCGGTTACTACAAAAATAAAGTGATGGAGAAAATGAAAGAATGCATATTTTCGAATAGGGGGTTGATGAAGAAGTTATCATCGCATCGCCGAGGTGGAACTCTCGTGAGAGCGAGAAATCCGACGAGCAGAGAATTTAATCAGCTCGACTCCGGGATGATCGGTCCAGTTAATTCTTGACGGACTACTTCACAATGGAAAGCCCACAATCGAATTAGTTCTACGCATTTCCGTGGGAGATAGCATTCGCGAAAAAGGCGGATTTAAAACGATCTAGCCACAGTTTCTAACTTTCTACCCTTCGGCTCAGAGGAGATCGTAAACACAAACATATAATAAAAAAACGAATTACTTTTTTTTCGTTCGAAGAGGCAGAAACCGCCAGATTCCTCCTCCAAGCTTAATTCGATTAACTGCGGATTCTGAACAAAGGGACAATTTTTCAGTTTGACACTCAATTAAGTCGGAAAAAGTCTAGATTTCCGTCAACTGGGTTCCTGACCGGAGAGCAAATCTCATTTTCCTGCGATTCCAGGAACCGCTGTATAATCGCAATGGGAGCTCCAGGTATTTTCTACCCCACAGTTGTCAATTTTTGATTCTGTTCGATTCCATTCCGTTTTTTTTTTTTCGTGTCATATTGTGCGGATATTGGATATTCGAGATTTCTTCACCCACCCGTTAAAGCGGAAATTTCTCGACTCGAATCACATAAACAATGTTTTCACACTGAATGAAGTTTCTCCGAAAAAACCTTACAATTCATATGAATCTAATGAAGAAATAGACATGCATACATACACCCGAAAAACATTACCCTCCTCCTGCCGGGTTATATGGAATATTTTCTTCGATCATTGTAAATGTCGGATGATGTTTGAGTACTAAGCTACAGCCTTTCAAAATTATAACAACACAAAAATTGCATTCAGGGAAAATAATTTTTTGTTGACTTCAGTGGACACTATCGTAGTTATTTCCGTGTCTAGGAAAACAACGCGGATGAGAGAATATCGAAAACGATTAAATGGGAGTAGGCTTTTTATCATTTGCCATTTCCCATTTCATAATTCTGCCTCAATTAATCTCCCTTTGAAGCAGTTGCTGGAAATGATTAATTCCAATGTTATTCGAATGGAAAGGGATAATTCAGTCCTTTCAGAACTCAGTCGCAATGTAATTGACTAGGTTTGTGTAAATTTTCTTTTGTTGGTCATAACCTACCGCCCACAGATATCTGGCTTGTTGAAAATCCACGTGAAAATGTTTTACTGAAAAATTGTCACGAAATAATTCAGCGGCGAGATACTTTTCACTTTTGAACAGGGATAAGGACGGGGATTTGGATTCGAAATCATTTCGAATTGAAGGTGTATTTTTAGATAAGGAAAAATTTACGGGATAAGAAAATATCCTGAGGAACCCGAAAACTTTGTTCAAATTCCAATATTCAGACAACAAACTCGATATAGGGAGCTGATTCCCCAAATATTGCCCCATTTTTTATTCTAAAGAACTCGATTCGTGGAGAAAACATTTTTATTCGTTTCGTCAGTGAAAGTTTTCGCTTTAAAAAGTAAATCATGGAGAAGAAATCAACGATCACTTGACCTCGCACAAACGTGGAAATTATATCAATTTATTCCATTTATTCGATAATTAGTTCCAACTGGATGGTTTTCGTTGGAAATTACTGATTCGCGTGCTTGCGCCATTCAATTCCCCATTATCAATCTTTTTTTCTCATTTTATTCGAATCGAATAATTCTCACGATTATAATCTTCCCATTTTAAATTAGTTATAGGCATAATAATCCCTGAGATTCTGGTTGAAGAAGCTTTTCTACAAATTTGACAGCTTAAAAAACTATTAACCCCGCAAATCCTCTCGAAAGATTGAAGGTCTCATAAAGAAATCAACTTTAAAATTTGGAGCTTTTGGTAAAAGTAAATTCATGGAATTTTTCCCATCATTTGGCTCAACCGTTGTTCATAGCGAGAGAGAAAATTGGACTCTGTATGCTACTAAGATGGCAGTGACAAGAATATAGATCCATTTGCAGATTAGAAGGTTGGCAAGCACCCAAAGCTGTACCACCATCTCTAGGATGTCGAGAAAATATGAACCGGCGCATACGCCATTTTGCAATCACTTTATGAAATCACTCATAATCAACTGTAATAACTTCAAATTATAATGATATACAATCGTTTGATCACGTTCACGTACTCAAGCAATGTGAATGACTTATTTTCATTCTATATCTACAGGGTGTCCCAAGTGTGTTCCAAACAGCCAATATTTCGGCTCTCAGATACGTTAGAAAGTTAAAAAGTATTTCAAATGGTATCAAAAACTCCCCGATATTTTTTTCAAATGGCACCATTATATTTTTCTCAATCTAAACGATTTCCCAGTGAAAGAAGAAATATGTTAAAAAAATTTTCTATCGTTTTACGTAAATTCAACCCCCAAAAAAATAATAATAATTTCCGGCACATTCACCATTTTTTTCAGTCCATTCTCTATGTCTATGTTGTATACTCTGTAATAATTATTCTACACTCAGAAAATTTTCTAAGTAAAATTAACAGAAGCACTACTGTTGGAAGTCTAATGTATTGAAATTGTGAATCCAACAAAAAACTTTTCCGATTACACAAAATTGCTGTACCTACAATAGAGCATTCATGTTATCCTGAATGAGGTTTGTTAACACTACAAAACAAGAACTACTGTGATAACAATATTATTTTCATTGAGACTACATCATACACTAATATTGAATGTATTGCTGTTCAATAGAATCGAAAAATTCTATAAAAAGATGCCTGAATTTCCATTACCTCGATGTCACTAATTTTGTACAAATAACACAAATTATTTGTATAGAATACCTAATACACTATCATATTCACAACCTTTATTATTATTTTTACAATCCTATTGTTATTCATAGTTATATGAAAAGAAAATCATATACTATTACAGGGATAAAATCTTCGTTATGTTAATAGTTAAACTTCACCAGAAAACAACAAAACTGATAATATTACACAATCCGCTGTTGATTTAACAGTCCTATAAGCGAATATCACAAACTGCTACGGATATTCGCGAACAGCGTAACAGCAAGCTTATATTTACAGTGCTACTGCTTTCGTACGATTGATCCTGAGATATGGTGATATTAAAAAAGAAAAAGAGTGGAAGAATTAGTTTTAAGCGAGAACTTAAAGTGATAATCTCCAAAGCTGGAATTTTTGAAGCTGAAAAGCTTGCCAAGAAGTGTATTGGTAAGTAATGAAATTTCTTTCTGTTCGTTGAAATAGGTATTCAATCTAATATAGAAATACAAAGATGTCGAAATGGCGAATGCTGAATTGAGATTCAGTGAACTACATGCCAAAATTGATGAGAAAAACGATTATTGAAAGATATTGTCTGTCCATGTCGCAGAAATTTTGTTGAATAGTGAATTCACCCGTCAGCCACTTTTTGGAAATAAATCTTTCTATTTATTTTGAAATATTGTGAATCTTTAAATTTTTTTCAGATGATAGATTTACTTTTGAAACTTTCATATTGATAACTACTCTTCATATCAAGGAATTTTGTTCTGAGGAGCCACATATTTCTTGGAGGGATAGGATAATTTTCGAAGAGCTTGTCCGAATTACGCAGAACTTGGCAAAATTGAGGTAGGTACATTAGACCAATGCAATGATTTGTTTCCGTTGCAAAAAGAATTTTCACAACCTTTATATTTGATAAGGCATCTCAAACTGATTCTCTAAGTTTCATCGCATGTTTATTTAAAACTATTATAGATTAAGCATTTTTAACTTCTCGATAGTAAATTGTGATATTTCTTTCAGATGGACGAAATGTAGGTACATATTGCTGCTTCTGCATGCAGCCATAGCTCCAACATCTAGAAAACCTCAAAAATTCGGCTCCAGTTCCCAAATTTTTCATAGGTACTTGTAATTTTGTTATATTTAGATATGAATTAAATTTAATTTTTCTGTTCCAATAAACTCATCATTATAAATTAGTTGATTTCAACTGACCTATACCTAGACATTGAATATACATATATAGATACTGAATAATAATATTTTCAGGAAGCTGACGATCTCCCTAACATAATATTTTTATTAACATGAAGGAATATATTATTCATGGTAATAGAAGATACTGTTATGAGTATCTATATGTTCGTTAAACCTGACAACTGCAATATTAGCGGAAGAACTATTTTTTTATAATGGTAACAGAAGATTCTTTATCTATAACAAGTTTGCATTCAATAAGGCAGCTAACAAAAGTGCTTCTGTTAATATAATAGAATTTTAGATTGACCAAATAGGGATCTTCATTTTGTTATCATAACATACATTTTTCGTTGTATTTACTAGAATAATTTTCTGAGTGTATACTCAATGGTTGCCACCGAGAACAGTGCCAGTTTTCAAAATAAAACAAGTTGTCAATTCAACTAAATTGTTATACCTGTTTTATATAAATTGAAAATGCCTTGCACTCATACCCCTAAGGAATATGTCGACATGCTGTTAATATTTAGTTGAATTGACAACTTAGAAAATTATTATTCAAACTTCAAAGTTCCTAGGACTATCTTCTTCATCTTCTTCATCAACAAGCTTCAATTTATATAACATAATGAGGCTAAAATTGGCTTCCAAAACAAGATAACCTGCCTCAGGTCACCTGTCTCATCAACCTTACTGGCGCATTCGCCATTTAATGAAAAAACGGAATCGGTATTATCTGACGATGTTCGTCCAAGTTATTCGATAATAGGGAAATTTTTAGGTCGGATCGTTCGCTCCTTTATAACGGGAAAATACCTGCGTAGACAGGTATTTCGGAAATTTTTGTCCGATATCTATTTTAATTCGTATTGAGAACCATTCCGAAAGGGTGAGATGCAGGCAGGCGAAATAGCTGATCGACTTTTCATCGCATCCCGGCCTATTCCGTGCGTTTGAGGATGGAACTATCGATTTATGCAGAATGTGTGAATTTTACGAGTCGAATTAAGTTGGAGATGCAGCCCCGGCTTATGCGGCTCCTCAAAGGCTCACTCAATCAGAAATCCACCGCCATGGTTTTATGGCGCACGTTATTGCGAATCACCAATAAAGTCTAGTCGGTAATTCTCCCCCCATATATTATGCATGTATATCGCGGGTTCAGACAGACAGTTCCGCGGCGGTGTGTGGTATTCCAAGACGTATCAAAAGACGCTGAAATTGAACACTCTCATAATGGTGAGAACCACTTTGAAGGTGAAAATCTAATAGAGGCAAACAGGCCACATAAAGGCGGTTCGAAACGGGAATCCGCAGGATTGTGAACCAACCCTTACATCGTTCAAGTAGGCCTTGAATCGTCACAACGATCAGTCTACGAAACCAAGCAAAACCTAATTCAAATGGGGATTTCTAGTTCCTCAAAATATGCACTTTTCTTCACATGATGTAATGAAGGGCAGTTTATAACACATTTGTAACCATTTATTCACTCTGAATTTTGAAGAACTGATTAATTATTCGATATTGAAAATGTGATTTCAACACGTGTGAATTCAAACGTCCCTCTGCTGTGACGTCAGTGGCTCAATTTTTAATATGATTGGTTGAAGTTTATGATGGAGGAGACAAAGCCCAGAGTTACTGAGAGACACATCGCTGTTCTCAAGTCTTTGTAAAATTTCTGAATTTATTCATAGATATATTCAGTAATCGTATTATATTTGATGTAATCACTAAAAAGTTTTTTAAACATCGTCATATAACAACTTAATTTTCATTAAAATTGATATAATACTCAATCTCTGAAAATAAAAATACTGATGTGACAACTACGCCTACAAATTATAAATAAAAGCATAACCTTCTCATTTGTCATTATTCGACATTTCGACGTCTTCTCTGCGTACTATAGAATTGCGTTTCTTGCAGTTAAGTCTAGGTGTATTCTATTCTCTATATTCTATACTCCTAGGTACACAGTTGCCGAATCAATAATTATTCTCACCACTAATTTGCACTTCTCGAATTGAAAATGATTATTAATGCTTCCTAAATTAGAAGACCGGCCTATATATACCAATTCTCACATGTGTAGACTAGGCATAATTATTTTTAATTGAATTTCTCACCTTTCTGCTTACTTGAACCCTCTTTATCTTCAATTAGGAGGTCGTAAATTGAATGGTATTATGAAGCTTTATGGAGTACAAATGAAAATGTCATGATGATAACAGAAAAACATCCAAAATCAACATCATATTATGATATTATTGGGAAACTGAAAGCAAGGGCTTTTTCTGGCTAATTTTTCTTTGTGATTTGGCAATGCTGTCATCTTTATATCAGCAGCACGTTATGACGAGTACAACCAATCAAAAATCACTCTAGCCACTGACGTCACACGATTTCCCACTTCTCCTGATAGTTTTAATTCGGTAGATAATTTTTGAGTTTTAAATATTTTCAAGGGTAAAAATTGATGAAGAAAAAATTTCAAAAAAATCACGTGAGACGTGACGTGAGAATCCAATATGTCAAAATATATTTTTTCATTTCATTTTCATATTTTCTGTTTTCGCCAAGAGACCCTCCTTCTCGGAGTTACAGCCACCTTGAAATAGTCTTTTCGTTATATTGCAGAATCCGGTCATACGAAAATCATTGAACTTGGTACACAGGAGTACACAGGATGATAAGCGAAATCACATAGTGTTCCCTACAAGGGCGGTCCTACGGGGGGGGGGGGGGGGGGGTAAGGGGGTAATTACCCCCCCCCCCCAGAGCACTACAACCCATTCGATTTTATTTATGAAAAAACTAAGAAAAAAAAAATTTCTATTCTTTTCAATTGTTCATTCAATTATTACCCCCCCCAGGAAATCAGCCTAGGACCGCCCTTGGTTCCCTATTTTGGCGTTAAACTCCCTCGAGACACTTTTTACTGTCTAATAACTAAATAGTTGTTCTATCCAAAGACATTGTGGCCCAGTAATCTTAATAAATATTAACCGCGTATTTTAATCCCTTGAATTGTTACCGTTAGAAAGCCCATTCTATTGAAAAACTTTCGTGTATGTGCCAATTTTCTCATGAAAGATTCTTGAGACAAATCTGAAACTGTGAATGCACTCATTTCGAGATTCTTATAGGATTTTCCTTGTTAATCGAATTCTCAGAAACCTTTCATGATTTCTCACGGTTTAACAATTTTCAAAGAATTCAAATAAGCGGTCAATGTCTAGTGGTTTCAAATCCTTTATGGCTTTTGTGTACCAAATACATTGATTTTAATAATTTTAATAGAAAAATACATTGATTTTAATAGAAAAATCAATGTATTCGGGATTCTGAGATGAGAAGCAAAACCTATTTTCATAGCTGAAAATCTGCTAACTGAATGGCATCGTTGATAGAATTTTAAGAGCCTTTAGAAGGAATGTTTCTCGATTCTTAATGACCTTTGATAATTTCGGGGTGATATTCATCCTCTCTTGGGCTTGGAAATGTAAAAAATAGTAAAAAAGAAAAAGAGTGACCCCCTTCAATCTAAATTCGACAAAATTCCTGAAAGAATGACGCAATTTATGAAAATGGCGCTGTTTCGTTTCAAATCGGTCACCATGTACATTTAACATTTTCAAATCGAAAATTACATTGTTTTTCGAAAATATTGGCGGTTTTTCCTCCTTCAAGTATGTTTAATAATTAGCAATGATGAAAGTTTAGGAAAGCGATGTCTATATTTGGATGGCGGCAAAATTTATCACGAAGAAACGTTCGAACTTTATTCATGATAAATTTATAGGCCGATGCCCTATTTCGTGCTTCGTCAGTTCATCGATTGGCTTCAAACTTCTTTTTTCGTTAGGGCAGCAAACATGCTTCCCGAAATTGTTCCCGATTTCTTGTTAAATAGTTGATGCTGTTGAAGAATGCGAATGGGTAAATTCAGGACAAAAAAAGGATTGTTAGTGAGTCCACAAAAGAGTTACTGGTAATCGAATGCTCGAAAATGGGTCCATTATTATTTCAGTGATCAAAGACGCACTCAAATTTTCATTTCCTACTCGACCTCGGATCAATTATAATAATCTTTTTATGGTTGTATTGTCCCAGATGTTGATGTGTAAGTCAACAAGGGCGACTGCTTGAATTTTTCGGAACGCTGATTTTTATCTCAAGTCGAATCGCCAAAAAGCAAATTTCTTCCAGTTAGTCCTCGGAATGAATACAAAAGGTATAAGGAGGAGTGTTCTCCGAAGAATTATCGGAAATTCCGACACGTCCCATTGCGTACAACCCCCTCCATTACTTCCGGAAAGTTACGCTCGTTGAGCTGCTCAATAAACATCACGATCACTGTGTCACGTTCCGTTCCATTTTTCCTTTGAAATATGAAGGTTCCAAGCAATCCATTAAGGGGTTCTCAATTCCTCCGCTAAGTACAAATAGGACAGCTCCCATTCCTCACAATTATTCCCATTATAGATCCCTATCACCTTCCCCCTTCGCATATTGTTCCTGTCACTTTTTCTTTCGCAAAGTTTTCACGACCCGTGAAGGTGGCAAATTAAGATGGAGCACCTCCATTTGGTACTTCCAGATACGACGGAGTATGAAATAAAATTTTTCAGATTGCTCAGTTCGATTTCCTCCTAAAGGATTCATCAGAAAACTTTTTCTCAGCTCGGGAATCTTATACAGGGCGAGTCTTTGAATCAGACGAAATATTTCAAGAGTTTGGATAAAGCCGGAATCGAACAAATGAGATTATGCTTCCGGATTGTTCGTAGAATTCAATGACTTTCCATATGTACAAATTCCACTCTGTCCTCTGACGATTGGAGAGGCTAAAAAAATACTGAGACCAGCGTGTTCAGCGAAGAATCCCGCCATTTCATTCCGGCACTCCAGCAAAACCCTCGCTTGACGAACTTTTGGGTTCCCATCAGAAAACAACAGTCAATGGAAATATTTCGAGAGGCGCTCGCTCCAAACCCCAATTTTACATGGACGTGTCGTTCAATTTATGTCATCTTTGCGGAAGAGTCCATTGTTAGATACACGGTATAGGAATCCACTCAAAGTTGATGGATTCTCGTTGAACTTGAGAACACCGGACGGTTCAGATGAACTCTGGAAATAATTGTTCGTTTCCGAGTCCTCTTCGCAGCGGCCGACCTGGCGAGGGTCTAATCGCAACAAGCCATAAAGTGATCGAACAAGTTGAAATAGGAAGAAGTTGGCAGTAAAAGTTGAGGAGTTTTCCGGCAAAGCAAACTTCTCCCTCGCAATTACGGCAGACCAGTCCAAACAAACGGACATACACACCTAGGCCAATTTATTTGAATGTTACTGGTCAGTTTGTTTATGTGTGTGCCTTAGAACGTTGCTGGTAGGTCAGGGAATGCATGAATAATGGTCCAATTACAAATTGATCTTAGGAAATTCACCGAATGACATCTGGATCGCAAAACTAGAATTTTGATCCATCTTGATGGAAACTCTCCACCACTGGAACTACGAATATTTTCGAAACTAAAAACCTGGAAATTCAAAGCAAACAACTATCAATTCTTCACAGTCTTCCTTTCGACCACTAATCCTAAATTTCCCAACATCAGGTGACAATGAAATCTTTTCTCCTTTGTTACAGAAAAAGATCCATATCCTGTAGATGCCCTGCCCACATGCAATCATGCATTGTCAGTCTGCCAGCAGGAACGAAAATGTATAAAATTGTACGATGATTTCAAGGCCAACTGCAAGGTTCGAGATAATAAATGCCGTATGGAGGACAGGTATGTTAAAGGAGTTATTCCTATTCGAAATTTAATATACCTCTTATCCCAAAAAGTACGTATCCAATTGGGTTGAAATTTGTTGGACCCAAACTGACATGTTCTATCAACAAGATGGTTATAGTCATTTTCATCTCAGATAACTACGCAACGTTGTCCTCTCGACATAGCGGTTGTCGTTATTACGTATTTATGAAAATATTAAATCACTTCGGGTAGATAATGAATTTCAGAAAATATTATTCAATAATTCAAAAGACCTGGAGAATTTTGAAGATGTTTTTCTCTGTTGATACAAGCAATATTTCACGTAAATAAAATGGTTGGAAGATTCAGTTATGCTATCTTCTTGTACGGAAATCAAGAATCGAGTGTTGAAATTTTACTGAAAAATAATGGACAGAGTAGTCCGTTACTTCGTGGTAATTCATTCGAAAAAAGAATAAAAGTACTCGAATTACCCGACAGAAAAGAGTAAGATCAACCAGAAATATCGAAAAAATATCTACAAAAAACAATTTTTCAAGCGAATAAACGGTTTTGATATCTACATGAACAAAGCTCAATAGGGATGTTGACTATTTTTGAGAAATGATTTTAATTTGTAGATAAGCCCTATACGAACACGAAAAAAATATTTTAATGGATAAAATATGGCAAATACCAATAAAAAATGCGTAAATAAAAATAGTTTTCAAAATTCCCGCTGAAACGAAGTGATTATGATGACGTCACTATACGGTAAACAGACTTCGCCGTCTGTCAAAGCGAATTGATCTTGTGTGATTTCTTGCGAACAAATCGTTTGCGTAATAACAAATAATCGTGAAATAGTTCGCTGGTGATACGTTTTACTCTCTTCTGTTCTTCGTAAGTTCGATTTCGTGATGACAGTAAGGTTATAGGCTAGCTTGTTTACCGAACAGTGACGTCACGTATTCTCATTTCCTTTTTGCAGTCACGTGATAAACGGTACTAGATTACACATTTCAAATCGATTTTATTTAATTTAATGGGAGTAATTAGATCACTTAAATATTTTTTTAGTATTTCAAAAATTACCTTCAATGTGGAAAACCCTAATTTATATGAATTTGTAACATGTGTCAACATCCCTATTCCCATTGTTTGACCACCAGCTCTAACCTCAAAAAATATTTGACTTGTCGTTGGATTGCCTAATAGAGTATAGGTTGGTGTGCAATCACCAGAGATGCAACTGTAATTTTCCTCCAAAAAGCCGAAATGATTCTAACCACCGATCCAGCATTCGCCTTTCGTTCTATTTCCTGATGCAGTCCATTCCGCTAATCTCTTCATCCTCCACTGTCATACGGACTGGGGCGTTAATGCCTGCGAAAACGAATCGTTCAAGAAAAAATCCCGTTTGACCATTCATGAGGCATCGATCTACGACAAGACCGAAGATGGGAGAACATGGGAGCGACGATGTAAACTGACCTTACGGTATTGGTTTATTCATGAGAGATTTGTCTTGGTGATCCTAGACGATGGGAAAACCTTTCATGGCGTCCGTTTTTTCTTTTCGAGGATGATTTATCGTGCCCGGAATTTTCTAGCTGTTTCGGGACTGCCAATTCGGGTTGCTTTAATTGGTTGGTATCGTGGGAATGTTTACGAAAAGGGTCACTGTCGATGATCTGGAATTTGTAGGAAATGCAGCGATGAAGATTTCTGAGTACGAATTTCCCATTTCGACAAACCCATGTGCTTAACACCGGTACATGTTTTTGATGTATTGCCTTTTAATGCAGCCACTAATTCGTTTTTGCTGTTCAATGTCACAACATCAGCGATTCCATTGAAGGCACCATGGAGGGATGAAAGGTTATTACAAAATGAAGGAAGTAACTGGAGCCTCAAAGAATTCAGTGCCGGTTTTTTGATGTTTCCCTGGGAACTTTTCGATTCATAAGGAAATGTTCGGTTTCCTTCGTAGCTTGCTTTCAGGGCTCTCACATCCAATTTATTTCGAACATTGATGGGAAAATTGGGACATTCAAGAAAACCTGTTTGAAGGAACGATAATCAGATGTTTACTAAAAACAAATTAATGATTTTTTCTCCATTTTCAAGTTTTACTACTTCTTTGGAGTCAATTGCTCTGACTGCAATATGAATGGACTTGAAATTAATCTCTAATGAAAACAAAATGATCCATTGCCCGCTTCATCAACAAATCTAATTATTTCATGTTAAATTAAAGCGCCGGCATCATAATACTGTTACAGAACACATTTTTTCAGGACTATAACTTAATGAAAACAAAACACACTCTGTATTTTTCTGGTACTCATCACGGGAAATTTTAATTGTGAGTCGGATTTTTGGCGAAAAGACAACAATTAATCATAGTTGGAAGGCTCAATTATGATGTGTAAATGAATGCGGTTGGAATATTTCTCAATTTTGAGAAAATGGATCACAAAAGATGAAAAAGTCCCGAATATTTTCAGTTTTATTTAATCATAAATAGATACAGGATGTGGCGTATGAATTTATAATATAGTTATCTTCGGGTAGAAGACTTTGTGGCGGTTCAAAAAAATATGTTTTATGCTCGGTAAAAGTACCTGGTATTCCAAGATTTTCGACTTTACCTGATTGGGTGATCCGTCATGATGGGGTGATTTGGAGAAGAATTTTCTGTTCCTGATGAAGGAGACAGAACACTCTGTATTTTCCAACAGTTCATGACGAAGGTTACAGTCGACGTTCGAGTGTTCGGAAAGAAGAACAATGCTTAAAACGAGACGATATATCATGGCTTAGCGGGAGTTAACGATAGGAAGTGTTATCGGCCCCCAATTGAACCTACAAAACTGTCTTATCTTTTCCAGAGATTCGTGCCACGAGGCTTGGACCAATTTACGGCGATCTCCAATGTTCGGGTGCATTTGCCCGAACAACCATATGAAAAAGAGGTGCGACCGGATATTTTCAATGGTCAACCACAATCCCTGTGTGGGTAAGTACGTTGATGGTCTATTTGCGTTCCTTAAATCCTTTGAACACTGGCTCTAGATAGATGTGCACTTTTTCCATCTGTTGTCGTTTTTCTATTACAGAGTTTCTGTCCGATCGTTCCAGAATTTTGTTGAGAATTTTTCTGTTCGCGCTGGCTCAAGAACTTTTAACAAAGGATCAACCGTTAATAATCTTCTTTCGAAAAGAATTGAATAAGAACACTTCGACTTAAAAACTACGTTGTTATTTTCTTCAGTTTCAAATGAGGTTGCTTCCTTTCATTCCGTATTTGGATGCATTTTCAGACCTATATTATCGGAATAATACGAGGTATTAGCGATTTTTCGACATACTATCCGATTTTCACAGTTTATTAAATTTTCTGTCAATTCGCAGAAATTGATGATATTGACAGAAAACGCTTTTAGGGAATACAATTCCTCGAAAATCTCTCTAAGCAATTTCTTTACCATAACTGCCTTACAGAAACCTATTATTATCCTTGTTTCAAATATTATCTGGAATAACTATGTATTAATAACGGAAAAATGAAAAATCGTTTGGAAATATCCAGAGAAGTAACTCCCATTTCCTCTCTTTGAATCTACGCGTACAAAAATGTCGCTAAATGAGTGATTCGAATTGTTTGAAAATATTGCTAATTGATTTCCACGACGACAAGCTAGGTACTCAATATCCAAATTGGATTCACAAGGTATTCAACCATTCTGTTCCCTAGTTCATTCTGGTTTGTCAAGGTGCTGACGAGGCTTCATGCATGAAGTATGAATAATACGTCATAACTTCACCAATATGCTAATAGTTGTTCACCTGGATAATCGATTAAACTCTGTGTTACACCTGTCAAGTGAATGCGGAATCCAACAGTCCTCGAAATGGATCAGACAGCTAGTTATCGATGGGTTCATCTCCAGTTTCAACACGTTTCAGACCGAACAAAAATCGACAGGTCGGGACAGCCTGTAGAAGACAACTTCACCTCATAAGGTTCTCGAACTATGGTTCTATCTTGAACATCGAATCGCACTTTGATACTCAACATTCTGGTGACAGAAAAAAAAGTAGTAGGAAAATCCTACATTTGATTACGTCCCTCCTAATTGAAATGAGAGCGGCAATCAATTAGCGCTCATTTGCGAGGTGAAAAAGTTTCTGGCTCCTCGATGACTTACCGATGTAGCAATCGAACGGAAACTCTGGGTCGATTCGGCGATGAAACACAACATTTCCAAGAGATTATTCATGCGAGGCGAGAGAGGTATCGCCGTTGAGGAAATGAATA
The DNA here is from genome assembly GCA_910592335.1 of Adalia bipunctata. Classification (NCBI taxonomy): domain Eukaryota; kingdom Metazoa; phylum Arthropoda; class Insecta; order Coleoptera; family Coccinellidae; genus Adalia; species Adalia bipunctata. The sequence goes on from OU342957.1 coordinate 4,222,684, forward strand.
CGGGGTGCAATCTTTTCTGGAGTCGGTGTTTTCCGGCGACCCCTGCTCTGTTTCCTTCCTATCCTCGGGACTGTTTCTGGAACCCTGGCTATTATCAGATCACATTCCCCATTCCTCTAACGTATTCTGGATATTGGAGACCACCACGATGATCAGTTCGTTGATTTAATATACGATTCCTATTGGTCAAACGTTGGCTCCCTTGCTCTCCTTATTGTCTTACATCCTTGAAATTTACCAATGCTGCCGGTGACGTTTGGACTCTTGCGAATGACCACGGCAAATTGTTTTTATGATAATTCGATGACAACACTTTCAATTCCTCTCATGGAAGATGCACTCAACTGCGAATCTCTATAAAATGGTTTCATTCCAGGATACAGGGAATCTGTATACAGGGTCTTTCACGAGGAACCTCACCCATATTTATACGGGAAACTACTGAACGTATTTTCATGAAATTCAGCACTTATAAGTATTTCACGATGCTGATGAAATCTAAAATATTTTCAAGGCATGAGCACCTCCGGTTTTTCCGGAAATGACGTCAACTTCCGTTTTTCAAATTAGAACACCATTTTTTTATTGCAGAAATAGATTCCTTAGAAAATTCTAAGTTATTTTGATGTAACATTTTCCAGTTTTGGTTGGAAAATTCGAAAAAAAAATCGAAAATAGAGCTCCGCTGAAACAAGAATAACTTCGAGGTTTTTGGATGGAAAATTTTCATTTTTGGGATTTTTCAAGATGTAAGATTGATGTATCCATTTTAAAAATGGATTGCCCTAAAGTGGATATTAACTCAGAAAATATCCATTTTAGGGCAAGGGTGTGATGCATACACTCACATTATTTTTTAACGTAGATTCAATATCTGTCATAAAAAAATGGGGTTCTAATTTGAAAAAATAGATTTTTCACGATTTTGTCATCCCTAACTTTGAAAGCGATTTTTTCACCCCCTGTATCATGAATCGCGATTTCGATTTTTAAAATGGATACATCAATCTTACATCTTGAAAAATCCCAAAAATGAAAATTTTCCATCCAAAAACCTCGAAGTTATTCTTGTTTCAGCGGAGCGCTATTTTCGATTTTTTTTTTTCGAATTTTCCCGCTCAGAGAGAATTTTCCAACCAAAACTGGAAAATGTTACATCAAAATAACTTAGAATTTTCTAAGGAATCTATTTCTGCAATAAAAAAATGGTGTTCTAATTTGAAAAACGGAAGTTGACGTCATTTCCGGAAAAACCGGAGGTGCTCATGCCTTGAAAATATTTTAGATTTCATCAGCATCGTGAAATACTTATAAGTGCTGAATTTCATGAAAATACGATCAGTAGTTTCCCGTATAAATGTGGGTGAGGTTCCTCGTGAAAGACCCTGTATACTGATTGAATTTTACGTCGCATTTATTTCATGAAGATATACAGAATGTCAAATGATGAAGCATTTTCAAATTGGCCCATCAGTTCCTTGTAGAGATTCTCAATGAAATTTTCGGAAGCTGTCAGAAAAAACCAGTAGCTGTGAAATAAATTATTCATATTAGCAGAAATATTGCCGATTTTTTCGATAATTCTCTAGAATTCAATGTAGTTCTGGAAACGCGATCTAGACAATGCTCTTAGCTAGATAACATCATTTTTTTATCTGGGCTCAAAATTGTAGTTTTGAATTTACCAGGAAAATAGAATTCTGAGTAATTAATAAGAATAATAATGTCCTCTTAAACAGTGATTATTTAAATGAGACCAAAGGCCATGCAGATATTGAGAGAGTGGGTCCAGATTTAAAAGGACTCGAAATCTTTTTCGCCACATTACGTTGAATTTCAGTTCGAACATCCACCACAAAACGTAGCTTCTACAAACCGAACACTCCTGGAATATCTGCGCATTATACGGATAAAAATCTATTAAGAATTTCTTGCTGACGTTTTGAAATTGGGAATATCTGCAGATGACATAGTGATTGCTATCATATTCTTCCTCAAATATTCAAACGTAAAGTGAATGGAGATATTCAATGATTGAATTGAAGATTTATTCGAATACAAATGAAAAATCTTTTCGAATAAGGAGTTTTTGAAGACGGCGGCTTTTTTCCGTGAACGTCATCGATAATATTATCCCAAACGCGAAAATACTCCTCATGGAATGAAATCAGGAGAGACCATCCTTCAGATCAGCTGTACCTTCATCTGGAAGAATTACATTTGCACAAGTCTAGGATTTAACGTCGATAGAGTTAACGTTTTCGGAATTATATTGTTCGAAAAACGGTTTACACGATTCAGTGGGTTCTCCATCCATTAACAAGTTGAAGTAATTAGTTCAATTAATCAGTTTGTGTGATCGTTGAATGGGAGGTATTGTTCAAATCACTGAATAGGAATTTTCAGTGAATATCCTATTATATCAGTCCCCCCACTGTTCTGCATACGTTCCTCAAAAATTCACAATGAATTGGACTGTTTTATTTGGGGCATCCTTCATGTAAAGTATGTGCAGGTATTTTTCCATAAAACTTCACCCAAAAAATTTCTTTCTTGTTAATTATGCGGATTTTATCACAGTTTTTCAAAGTTGTGCTCTTATGGTGTCCTCTGTCTTTTGTATTTTCTGATTTTGTTTATTCTCTCCATTAGTTCCGACCCTTTTTTTTCTGTTTGGAACTTGCAATATCTTTGGAATGTGAGGCAATTAATTTTCGTGTAAGTGTCCATTTAATTCGTAAGAATTGAGAGGGAATAGAATTTTTGAAGGCTTAGAAAAATATGATATAAATTCAAGAGTGAAAAGTTGATCTCGAAATTTTCATGAGCTTCTCTCTTTCTGCAGCAACAGAGAACCATGGAATAATCAGTGAATATCGAGTACTTCAAGCATGGAAATTTAACTATTCGATTATCGATTATCGGATCATTTTTTTGTGAAATACATAAAAAAATTCAATGTTTTCTGAGCTGTCCCCATTAAATTCCCATCAGCAGTGATTAAGTCGGATTATTCCATCATCTGTTTTTTTTACTTCACCAATATCGATTTCGAATTTGTGAACAATTCGAATTTTCAATTGCGAAATACGTGTTAGTAGCACTTCTATTATTTATTCGAAAGAAACCATTAGTACCAAAGAAATTCGAATCAGCCCACAATTTCTTGTGTATAAATGAATAACATGAAGCTAATATTAAAATCGATGAAGGTGACATTAACAACATTCAACATTCGGACAAGTTCTTTTTCTGGCGTAAGTCGAGATAATTTTCAATTCCGAAACTGTTGAATATGAGAAAATACGCTCATGGAAATTCGGTAATATCATAAATACACCAGTTTCAATTTTTTCCGGATGCGCCAACGTAAAATAGTTCACATTTCTACCTATTTCGCTCTGCACATTTTGATTGAGGCCGCACCTGGTCAAACCGAGTCAATAGAGTTTAAGGGGGTTGCGGCCAAGGTATCGCTCGGGGGTAACTCGATCTGTTGAAGGTTGCGTACACAACCCTTTGAGAATGGCCCGAAACGGCAGCTTATAATTAACGGATCAATTAAAATTAGATTCGGCCGAAATGGTGTGATATCGCATTGATTGCTTTCTTGCTCCAAATGAAAATTCCGTCCCGGCAGACGGAGCATTCCACGTGGAAAATTAGACGTTAAGTTCTTGATAAAATATACGAAATTTGATATCTAATCATTCGCCCAATTTATTCTGATGGCAGAGCAGGTGCCGGGCTCCCGATTTTGGCATCGAAACATTCGGAACATGCCAAACTTCCTCAGTTCGCGATGAGGATGGTATTTTTCAACATACTTGGAGAATTTGGAACTTGGATTATTTTCACACCAGAAACGACAATTTCTTCTTTTTTGCGAAGCTGTTTAATCGGGACTAATTCAAGTTGATCCAAAGCAAACAGTTATAATGGAAAATTGAAGAACCGAGAGAAAACCATCAACAAATTACTCTTCATTTGTCATGTTCAGTTGCACAAAGTCAATCAGCCGAATTGTTTAGTTAATAGAAACCGTAATTATTTACGTTATTCGGTATAAACTCGATTTATGATGTTGCAACAGATCATCATCCGCTACTTCTGTAGCATTGCATGTAAATCATTATTCTAACCGCAATTTCGAGTGTATGTTAAATGCACACAAAGGTATACGCGAATTCCGATCGAATCCAGTCTAAATATGAGTAATTTCCACGATGAAGAGCCATTTTCATGAAATACATAGAAATTCCTTGCCTCTTCATTACCGATGTTCATACATTTCAGTGCTGATAGGATCTTGGCTGTTTGATTGAAAACCGCAATTTAGTGCATTGAATGTACGAGCGCCACGTTCATCTAGAATGGCAAGACGAACGCAAGGTGAAAAAGGGTTAAAAAGTTTTTCGCGTGATCGTTAATCTTGATTCATAAATTACACGTGAAAGGGTAAGTACGTTTGGTATTTCGTTGCACTTTTGCATTATATTCTAAGTAGTAATTGAATTTTTTTCATGAGAACGCACAAAGGCGTTTTTCCTTCTTCTGAATCATTTCCTGCACCTAATGTATTTGTTCTGAACTTTCACACGAATGGACTCAGCTCAGTTCTTGAACTCTACCATTTAGGCAAGGTTTCATCAACAGCATTCACCGATATCAATGATATAGTTATAGTGAAAAGCGATTACAGTTCACTGCGACCTCAAGGTCTATTGTGCCCCCTATCAGAGCTGTTATCATCGCGCCTCCTACAGCTCGCCCTCCAGTTCCAGAGATTTGATGAAAGATATCAATGATACCTATGGATTATACATCATTCAATAAAGCTTAGTCCTTTTTGTCAAATATTCCCGAGTTGAATCTGAATATTAAAATATCTGAATTTTCAGGAAAACTTCTTGAAATATCCATGATTCTCATATGTTGAAAATTCATAATTCTGTCCAGTCCCTCAAATTCGATATTTTCGAGTGAAAATTTGAACTCTGCAATATTGGAGTTTTCAGGAAATTGACTTGAGATAGTAGGTCAATTTGTTTCTTTTTTAAATCACTCACATAGTAGTTTCAATGATTTGAAACAAAAGGTCAGCAGAATGGACTTTCAGCAAAATAAAGATTTTTTTTCTCAGCAATAATCTGGTAAAATTCTCACTCAAAGCGATTCTCATCCACAAACAATCTTATGAAAGGTTGAATATTGGCTGCTTGTGTCTTCATTTCGTGTGAAAAGAGCTTATTCTTATCTCCGTTCGGCCTAAAAGCCTAAAACGAGTTGAAGAAACTCTCAATTCAATGTCATTCCAATTTTTGCATGCAGAAAACCACACCGCTGCCGATCTTTCCGAAAAACACGATTGTTGGACAGTCGATAAGGATCGGAATTGTCGGATACAATCACTCCATCTCAATTTAAGAGTATTCCTCAGTGGATAGAAGTAGGTCAGTCCTTGAGCAAGTTTCTGTTTGATGGGAGAGATATTTGGAACTTACTTATTTCAAATGTTGTCTTTGCAAGATAGATAACTGGCCAATTGGCTAATGGCTTCAGCGAAAGTTGCCCTGAAAATTTTATCGCTCTTACATGTTACATGTACAATTCGGGAAGTCATTTTCTCGAAACTGAATGATACATGAAGAGTCTTCAAAACCTACCAGCTGGTTGAGAATTTCAGTCCCTATTTCCCGAAATGAAGTTCAAACTGTGTAATGGCCCTAAATGTCGATAGTTTTTTCAACTTATGATTTATACATTGAAATGATTCTGCCGCAAAAAGGTGTGTTCTCATATCTTTTTTGATGCACGTACATTTACGAGCATGATTAATCTTGTCATGTTGTGAATATATTCATATTAATAGATATAGATTCGGTGACTTTTCACATAGTCTTCGAAGCTTCAGAGTTTTCTTGTTTGATACTCTACTAATGTCCATAGATCATGATCCAAGTTGAATTTATTCATTTACCTTGAATATTTGATGATATTCATCATTATTGCATCGAATATCAATGAACTTGTGGACCATTCGACTGAACATTAATATTGACAAACTTGTTTTCCCTGAAAATATTTGTTTTCGAATTGATTACTCGATGAATATCACATGATGATTTTAGTTTCATTGTGTGGAAACTCGTAATTCACCCATTGATGAAATTTAGAAAGTGACTAGTCCATCAGGTCCAAAACATCGAACATAAAAATTATTTCACTTAAGCTTTCAGTGTTGATATCTTTCGTTAATAATTCTGAATAACACTTTTTTTGAAATGGTACACAAACATGCAGATATACTTTATTCGAATTGAATACGAGGGTGAAATTGTGTAAAGTGATAAACTAGGTACTTTTCAAGAAGACATGATCACCTGAAATTTTTGGACTGGGGTATTTCCCAGAAAAATTGATTTATACAGATCCTAATTTTTTTTCATTTAGATTGATCCTTTGTGAATCAAAAAAACCAATTTTTCATCTTGTTCGAAATTTTTCCAAGTCCGATCGAAAATTTTTTTTCGGAGTATATCGACCCGGGTCATTTCATTTACTAATTCGGGCACGTAGATTACGAATCCATAATTAGAATTCCCCTTTGATGCGTATTTTCGGAAATAATCGACCGCCTGCAGTTAGAGCTTCAAAAGCAATCGATGGTATCTTATTTTACCTGATTCAGATTCTTTGCCCATTTATAAAATCGATGGAATCTGTGGCCGTTTTTTGGAGAATAATCTTTGTTATCGACAGACTGACATACCTATCAAATTTCGGATGTTCAATCTTTCGAATGGCCCCATTTTAATTTCACATCGTATTAAAATTAATTGGCATTATAAATGAGTTATCCGAAAGAAAACCTCAAAGTAGGAAAGAGTTGAAGGACTGGGATAAACGTCGAAGAATCCACTTGAATTTTCGAAGTGGCTGATGGAAATTCGTTCGGAATTATTCGTCAATTAACGAACACGAATGGGCCATTGTACATCTCTCAGTGAACTGAATTTTCATAACCTTAATTAATGAATTACTCATCGAAGCTTTTTCATCTTGTGGAATATTCCATTAATTGTCTTCATTGTGTCAAATGGATCTGATGAATCGTCTCTGGAGTATCTCGATAAAGATAATGGATAAACTTTCACCCTTATACAGTATGGAGCCTGGTGTACTCCTCGAGGGGCTTAAAAACGAGGTAAAATTCAAAATAGGAAAACTCAATTCGATTTTTCAGCACTTTTGCCAAGAAATGAAGACTAATGTCGGAGAAATCTTGTATTTTTATGATTATTTCGTTATTGAAGATTATCAAAAATATACAGACGAAACGTTGTCTCCTTTGTTTTGAATGATGGAACGAATTTCATCAACAAATTGCTTATTTTCCATAGATTATTATAATATTTTTAATCCATCCTATATTGAATTTTTTCCTATGGAATATAAAAATTTAGTGTAGTGTTTGGTAGATTAGTGCTGCTTCTCAAACCTTCATAGTTCGAATAGTTTTGCATCGTTATCGGACACACACAGTGGAACCCACCACTGGATAGCAAGAAAATGCTTCGAAGCATGAGGACGTAGTTTACTTAGAACGATTTACTTAAATGCTGAAAACCCAGGAAAATTGTTTCATTGGTCCTTTTACCCAACAGAAACAACATCTAATTCGAATTTCTGGTAGCTGTAAATGACTTATTCAGTGGATAAATTCATGTTGCGAATTATAAAATACCTCCATTCAGGTGATGGAATTCATCAACTGGATCAATTAATTTTTGATGGAATATTTAATCTCTATGGATTAAATATCGGTATTGAAAACTGAAACGAATTTTAAATATTGATCTTTGGATTATTCGAACGATTTCGAAGTAAATGCTGAATATTTCTTTCTCGTGAAGATTTTTATACAGGTTCTTCTTTCTGTTTTGTTATTACTTCAAAATTAAATAGAAAAAGGGCTGTATTATCTCGTAATATTTTTCCAATTTTGTGTCGAGGATCGACTTGGTTCGACTCACTGATCACATTCAATTCTGTCTGACACTTTAACTCTAAAACGGATAAACCTAGAGCGAGACCTAGAGGTTTGAAATTTTCAGGGGTGCATTTTGTTGAGATCCACTCACTTGATTCATATAAACTTGTAGCGAATTATCGAAAGAGAACCCCCAATATTCCCAACAGATTCCTAATCGAAAAAATTTCCGTTTTATTCTTGAATGCGAGCACTCAAAACGTCTGATTTCACGTTCTTTGGCCAATCGTAGTCCTGTTGTACTTTTTGAATATCTGATGGGCAGCATAGATCATGAACGCATGATATACCCAAAAAAATATCAATAAACTATAGGGCTAGACCAGATTCGAGTTGTTTTTAGCGTATCGTGTGTGAGAGTATGTAATTTGTCCCTTCTTCCTGTGATGATTATACGAAATATAGGAATGCTCGCTACTGAGCTCAAACAACATAATATAGTTATTCGATGGCTCTAATGGGGCCATAATGGGCCAGCAAATCGCATTTGATCTGAAGAAAATATGGCGATGTTCTGTATAACGTGGGAGCAATAATACTGTTGTTCGACTGAATTAATATCATCAAATTTAATTTATGGATATATCCATGTCGAGAATTACCTAATAACAGTCGATAGTGGTTCGCATCAAATTATCTCATACATCATACGGAGAGCCGTATAGTTTCAACGAATAGGCCAATTAATATTCCGTTGAAAAACGTGGTTTCGATGAAAAAATTTAGTGTGGTCTCCAGTCATGTTCAATCATTATTTCCCCTGAAATTGCATCTAGCATGTCTTAGTGTCGTTCACTTTAGAGCCCAGTGATTCAAGGCAACTCCATTTAGGGATTTTGCATGCAAGCACCAACTGATTTAGAGCCAAAATTGAGGAACTGGTATGGAATTTTTGTATGTATTCTATCTGTACTATGGTTTTTGGAAAAAGTTTACAATTTGAATATTCAGCTGGGAGATCAGAAGGTAATAGGTATTCATCATAAAAAAAACTTTCTCTTTGGAAGGAGATTCTGAGATGGAAATAACAGGTCTTCAATAGAAAAATGATTTGAATTCCGGTTATTTTCACAATTTTGTTAGCATTTACTTCATAAGGCTTCAGAGAACAAAAGAATATTTAAATCCATCTACATTTTCTTGTAAAAAAATCTGAAAGACAATTGATTCTGTTTTCAATTCAGAGGGAAAAGTCCATCAATAGATCAACGAGAATTGAGTCAATCCAAGATTTTTATATCGTTGCCATTAAAATTGAGTCTACTCATATGGCTCATCTCTAGTCACCAAGAAATGGAATAACTCCTCTTGAAAGATAAGAAAAGGAGACTAACTCCTCTCGAATGAAACCATTTTCTTATAGAATACACAAATTTCTTACTGGCGCCTTCTGTAAATTCCACTGCTCTAGTTTATCCTGCTAAGGTAAATCGTCCCTACCCAGTAGTTCCAACAAAAAAAAGTAAAATATTTTATCGTGTTGGCTCCTTGAAAACCTGGGCGATCAGTGGAAATACTTTGTTTCAGACTTATTTCCAGTACCTACCTCCTATGCACAAAACCCTTTAGAACCTCTCGATCTAGATATGTTTAGGAAGACAGGGGCGTCCCCTTCTGTCCGTTACCCCCACTTACCCGATCCCTCGCACGGCACTGCTATGGACACTTATCGCACGCACCGCACCTATGATGGCACCGGCACTGGCAAAGACAGCAACAACCCTGAAATCGAGTCGCTAGATACCTTAGGGTTACCAGAGCTCGTCGATAAGGGTGAGACAAGCTTTTTTCTGTACATTCTTTCACTGTTTTCTATTTCTTCAAGTAGCATTGTAGCCTAGCATCGCTCATCTGCTGGATATTGATCAAGTGAAGGTTGTACTTGTCATTCTATCAGGGAAAATGGCGCAGTACAGGTTCATGAGATGGCTCCATAGGCTTCCGTTCGTCAGCGATTTTTCGGAACCATTTCCACGAAAAAAAAAAAATTTGCGCCAATGAAACGGGTTTGGAGAGAAGGAATTTGAGCAGGGTGTCCAGTAATGACTTCTTAAGGCACCAAGTGCTGAAAGCTTTGTCAGCAATTATTTTCTATTATTTCAAATTATTTAAACTGAGTCAGAAAGCCAAAGATTTTTTCTCAATTTCTCGTATCATTGAAACATTCCGAACTTAATGAACCCATTTCTAATCAGGTCGCTCCACAACCACGTGAAATGGAAACCATATTCCTCCGCCCATTCGCTGGGGATGTCTTACAACACAATAAACATCAGTATTGGATAATATGAGAATTAATTAATTAATCCTGGAAATGTTTATTCATTATGAGCCTGCATCATGTGTTTATTTTGAAATGTACTCGACTGAGCCAAAGTACTGATTTGATATCAAATTAAATCTACAGATCTGACCTGATTTCGACTCTGATTTTGTGTAGGTATTCTGCAACTTCTATTATTCAATCGATACCTACAAATTGCCTGCACATGTTGAAAATTAATTATTCTTTGGGATGATTAATATGCATAAGCCGTCGTTTATATTACCCAGCTCGCGTCGAACAATAGCTTTTATAGATTGCGACGTCGGTAATTAGAAACATTTCAGAATTAATCCTTTCACAATATATAAAACCGAATGAAATCCTGTCTTTACATGCTGTTCGAAACAAACGCTATTCACCTGGGATAACGAGGGGGGCAAAAAAATCAATTTTAGTTCAATTAATGAACATGCTGAACATGTTAGAAATAAAAATGTCCATTCAAACTTGCTGGTCTAGTGCATCAAGCCTGCCAAAAAGCCCTTTCAAGATGCCATCGACTGCCACACTTTCATTGACTGATATTCGTTTGTAGAAACTTCACCCTTTGTCAGTAGAAATGTTCGAAATCTAGGTGGAATTAAAAAAGAATATGTATAAAAAGCGCTAAACTTGTCAGAAGTTTCATTTGGAGGATTTTCTTCGCAAGGGGTACATTTTAAGCGTATAAAAAAAAGTCAGCCACATCGTGAACCTGTATTGACGCAATGATTGAGTGTATCGCAATTGAGTTCATCTATTGAAGACAAGGTGATTTCAGCAACGGACAATGCGTCTACCTCATTTGACTACGGGCTAGGCAATGCCATTGTCGAAAACCCGCTAGTTGACGCGGACAACGGATATGACGCTCATCATGACCACGATCATATTAGCGTGAGTGTTCTTAGGAACAAAGGCAAGGCATCATCCCTTAACTTCAGCCACTATCCCGAGGAGGAGGGGCCCTCGAACTATCATCAGAAATATCCAAGTAGGTATAAACAAGATCCAAACATCGCTGAGAATTCATCTCAGTTTTTCAGTTGCGTTGAAGCAACCCTTGAGTAATAATAAAATGATTAAAATAATTGTCTACGATTCTATAGAAGAGTGTCAATTCGTACAGATTCAAAAGATTCATATGGAAGCAGAATGCAAACCCAAACAAAATCGTTGGAGGTAGAAAAAATGTCCGCAACATCATTCCATATTTCAACCAAGCTTAGACTCAATATCCTAATTTTTTTCATTTAATTCACGACGTAGCTCATTTCTAATGCATTCATCTTCATACTTCATCCTAACCGGCAGTTAAGAAATTATCGTACTTCTTAGATAGCTGCTTGTTCAGTCTTCATTATCATTATCTATCATTTCGGTACCACTGATTTCACTCGTTTTAAATTCATATCGATATTTGAAGATGACTGGATGAAAAACATGCATACAGGTTAGAATTCGATATTATGGAAAAATCTGAAAATATTTTCATGATCAACAAGAGCTTTATTGAAATGAATTCGTTCGAAAAACAAAATTTGCCCACTTGGCATCAGAAATTAGAAATGTCTTCTCTAGCCAATGAATTCATATCAATCAAAATGAAAAATTCATCGGAAAAACTTCTCTGGTTAATCATTTATGTGAATAAATTGATATCCCACTTGATACATAGGTAGGTTTTTAATTGAGGTCTAGGTTGTATGATTTTCGATACGTATGGAAACCAAGGGCGGTCATAAGGGGGGGCCATGGGGGCCATGGCCCCCCCAAAGGTGGCAATGCACTTAGAATAAATTCTGGAATACTAGATACTATGACTGATATTATGTAATTGTACAAAATGCCCTTCCCCCAGAATCAAGATATATGACCGCCCTTGATGGAAACCTGCATTTCACACATGGAAAACAGATCGAGTTGTTACTGAATTTTAACGTCATTTGGGCCTAATTTTCAGACCATACCCTTCTGCAAATACAGGGTGTCCAACTGAAAACTTTACAGAGACTGCAGTTTCTGAAAATTGGTCTATTTCGTTTCCAGTTGGTCACCCCGTATATTTACAGATTCTGTATGATCAACAGTCGGCAAGTTTTATCATTTCGAGTTATTGAACGATGTTTGCCTCTGCTCAATAGATGACAGGTGAATGAATGAATGGTGTTTCATTTGGGGCAAAATACAAAACACAACTCTACCCCCTGAAAGGTACGAAAATGCCTTTCATCCTCGACCCCGTAAAAGGTGGAAGAAAAGAAATCCCCGAGCTCTTATATATAACGCCTCAAAGATGAACTTGGGACGGCTCCTTTACAATCAATAAAAGTAATTCGAAAAAAGGGGTCCCTTAAAAATTCAAACGAAGTCGAAAATCCCGACTCCTGCAGGTTCGCGTTCAGGACTTCAATAACGCTGAGTCATTTACGGAAAAACAGAATTAAGAGGGTATGAAAACGGGATTTCCGGCTCTGATCAGGACCACCAGATCTGATATCATTCTCGTTTAGAAAACATGCCTTCGGAAGTCTTAATTGAAATATTTTTTATCGGTTTTAATGAAGCTCGGATGAAAAAACGACTTTCGCACCATTCGCAGTTTGGATGCTCACAGATTCCGCTCCATTGGCGGCGAATGAGGCATACTGATTTCGGAAATTACGAAATTTGGTCACCATGCCTGTATTTTTCGAATTTTGAGTCATGAAGGGCCTCGAATGCTTAAGTTCCTGAACACGATAACTCTCGGATGGATGAACCTAGAGACTTGAAATTTTCAGAGTGGTTTCATTAAAGGAACAAATTGTATATAATTCTTCTCGATCAATCAGCCAATTTCGAGCTGGTTCAATATAAACGAAATTCTTTGTGAGTGCTCCCTTTTTTCTCTCAAAATGTATAAAACTCAGACGCTCTAGCGGACTATTAGCCATCCGAAAAGCAATATAACGCTGAATGGAAAAGTTTTTCCGTGGAAAAATGGACAGAAATAAAATTCTTCGAATTGCTAACATTCGCTCCATCCCAACCGTAATATCGTATCCTTTTTTCAGCATCAATCGTGTCGCTTTAGCTAAATAACTCCAATTTTCACTGAATGCAAAACCTGGAGCATAACCGTTCTTCGGAATAAATTCACCACTAGACCCGATAATGCGGGGTGAAATGTTTCTTTTGAAATACATATTTCTCCTTGGGGTGTATTATATAATCTCGGTTTTCTAATGCTCCGTAAGAATGCATCATCAATCTGCAGGTCGGAAAAGTGATCTTTGATAGAATCCCATTTCAGATACCTTCAGAACACGAATATTTGAATTCAACACTTGTCCATAGAATGAACTTTATTTTTCACCTCGTTTGTCCTGAATTTTGAGTCGCTGTACAACAATATGTCGATAGACTCAACATTGAAATTTTTTTTCACAAAGTACAGGAATGTCATTTTGAAAAATGTCTCTTCTGTACTATTCGTATCGCGACTTCTTACTTCTTCCGATAATTCGTTTTATGAATATGTAATTGATAGGATTTTTATTTCACTTTTCGAGTTCCAAAAGATGAGAGCGCATATCAACTACTTTTGCTAGAAAAATTTGGTTTTCTTTCACATAATTGGCATCAACCTCTCAATCTTCATTAATTGTTTTGTTGTCTGTAATTCCATCCTTCTCAATCAAAGGAATGAAAGCAGCAGCCAATGTGCCCCACATTCGATAGAATCCTTATTTCGTCCTTTACTTTCATTTCTATTACGAATTTATGCGTAAATCAGAATTGGATCTTTACGTGTTCGAAAAGAACAAGGGAAATTGATGGTAACTTCTGAACAGCATGAAATAAACAACTCGGAATAGTTGACCCTATTCTCAAGGAAAAACAACTAGTGCCAGCTAACCGAGGGTTTATTTCCGATTCTTGTAACTCTGTCCATTTAAAAGTTTCATTGGTTTCATGAAATCCGTCGTAACTTTTGAACGATTCATTTCTTGCCATATTGGAAAGATCGGTTAATGAGTTACTGGTTTCCAGATATCAGTGATATAATATTCGTTTTTCTTCACACTTATGTGTGAAAACTGACTATGTTGTCTCACTCTATCTTGTATACTCCATTCACTTTTATAATGTATCCCAGTTGGCCATGACAATCTGACACATTTCACCATGTATATTTTCAAAATGTTAGTTTGCTGTCAGATAACTAAGCAACGTTATCTTTTCTACATAGAGGTTTTAGTAATTGGGTTTTTATCAAAATATTTATTTACTTTGGGAAAATAATGAATTTGGGAAAATATTATGTAAATTCATTAATTCCAAAGACCTGGTGAATGTTGAAGAAACTTTTTTCTCTGTTAATACTGGAAATATTTCAATCATGAATCGAGTATTGAAATTTTACTGAAAAATAATGGACATAATATTCCGTTACGTTGTGATAGTTCGTTCTGAAAAAAAAATAAAAGTACTCCAATAACCCAACAGAAAAACTACTAAACGAACAGACGGACCTATGGAATTTCCCACTATTCAAAATTCTCAAGAAATAAGCCTACAAAAGACATTTAAATACCTTTTTGCACATCTTGAAATACTCCAGTATGAAAATGTAGACTACGAACCATGTGTCACAGTTGAACCTTGAAAAACTAACTCCATATACAAAGTTAAAAAAGACTAAATATAAATCAGCATTGGCAACGTCTCTGAAGATTATTTAACATTTCACGAGTACCAACCTGCGTCAAATTTGAGTAAAAAACTTGATAAACCTAAATCTTGGCCAACCGGGATACTTCATAAAAGTGAATGGGGTATAGTTTCTGTTTGGTACGAACTATTCAGACATTTTCGCAGTATCGAAAAGAAATTTTGTATACTCGCCATGAGACATTTTTTAGGAGGCTTTAGTTGATTTTCACGATGAGGCTCTGTATTTGACAACTTAGGAAAAATTATTAACATGAGATATTCATTAGAATTTGAATCTGGACTGGAAAATGACAGCAGTTCCTAAGATATTCTATTTAATCGTCAAATAGACCACCCAGTATTATAATTTGAGTGAGCCTGAGAAAAAATTGTCCTGTTTGCCGTATTGACACTGAATAACTGTCTTCAGCGTACCACAAAGTCAACGATGTTAATTTTCTCCCTGAGGATGGTGGTAACATTAAGCGGGATATAACGAAGAAAGTCATCTGCGATTCTCAGAATACCTGGCAACAAACCTCTGAAGAATTAAATTGGAAAATGTGGAATGTAAAGGAAGAGAAAACTGAAAATAGCGTATTCTGTTAAATATATCCATTTCAAACCATCCGGGAGGTACGATACAAGAGACATAAATATTTAAAGTGGATGTTTTAATATTTGATACGAACGCCAGCCCTCTGTTCAGTCCGGTCATGGCAAAAGCTGTTTTGGATACAACGTTGCCGGATGTTGACAATTTCATCTTCCATTTGAGTATTCTCGTTATTTGATTCCGGATATTTATTTGAAATTCTTCTCCTGAAACTCAAGACTTCAAGAGATCCAAAAAGTGTGGAAAATACTTTTTCAAAAAAATTGTACCACTCTTTCAACATTCTGAACGACGATTAAAAAATATTTTTAAGTCTTAACATTAAACCCGAATAAGTCTTGCCTTCGAAAAGAGTGGCTGAATGAGGCTGCCCTCTAGTGAAGATACAGTGAATTCGGTAAGGACATTCCAAATCGATTTTCCCATCACTTTCATTCCCGAAAAGATTTCTAACTCCAACAAAAATCTAATACATCTCAAGAAGTAAAGGGATTCTTGTCGATTCAATTGTATTGCGAAGTTTCAAATCTCACACAACATCGAAATAATTCCCCAATGAATTTTGATTTTGAAACAAATATATCGTTGAGGACTAGGAAAATGAATAACGTGCTGCAAATTGGTGGAGGAGCCAGGTTCAAGAATGATGTACTCTGCATTTTAAAGGACGTCTATACTATACAGGGTGATGGACCTCATTGATTCATTAGAGGTTTCAAACGAGTTTTCGTTGAAGTAGGGTATGATAATTCAAAAATAGCAAAAAGTTTGGTAATTAT
Source organism: Adalia bipunctata (assembly GCA_910592335.1). NCBI lineage: Eukaryota > Metazoa > Arthropoda > Insecta > Coleoptera > Coccinellidae > Adalia > Adalia bipunctata. The sequence continues at coordinate 4,239,135 of OU342957.1, forward strand.
TAATTCTGAAAATACTGAAGCTTTGATTCAAGAAGTTTGATTCGGATATCATGACCTACATCCAACAATTTGCCCTTCGATGTCCCTCATCATGATTCTCATCCCTCCTCTACTCAATCTCGGAGATTCGGGAATTTCGCATTGTCGTATCTCGTATACCCAAGTGAAAACTCCACCGTCCAAGTTGACAATGCGTCGGTCTACATCATTGTCAAAGATTAATATCGCAACCATATTAGTTCTTCATTAAACAATTTGGCTTGTAATCTAGAGAACGTGAGTTAAATCACGATTGTTTGGAATCAATCAGGTCTTGTGTGTCACGTTTAAAACGATGACATGGAAAGTTATAATGAGGCCAAACCGCACATAAACAATATAATGAAGTGAGGGATAGCCAATTATAATTGTCGGATGTTGATGCACAATTCTCCATCTGTTTATTTATGTTATAAAGCAGTCATTGTCATAAATGCTGGAAGGGATTCGGGCTATTAGCTGCTATTACTTCTTTCATCCCAATGCACTTTTTGAATTATTGGGAAAATTTCAGAAACCTAGGAAGGATGTTGTCACATTCATATTTCGTAACGCTCGGTTAGTGAGGTGTACCTCAATCGTGGAGAAAGACAGATGGTATGGTATGATAATTGATATAAAATTTTACGAAATCAAGAGTTGCGTTACTAATTGGCGAATGCGCAAGGCTTCTGAGAAACATCTACAAATGTGATTAAGGGGCCGTTATACTCTGGCCGACGGCACCGATTCTCCATTCAAAAAGTACCTTTCATTTTTCCAAGTTCACGCCCTCAATTTTCCGCCTGAAAGCCTGATTTTTTCTTAAGTTCTCCTGGAATTCCAGACAGTTCTCTGCGATTTCTCAATTTCTGGAAGTTTTTTCAGTGTTTCCATAATTTTTTGCATTAATTAAGCACCTTTACAAATGAAAATTTTTTTTGAATATAGAAAATTGATTTGTCGAAGGCACTCCAATGAATTTAATAAAGAATTGATGAACAACCGCCAAAAAACGATTATGAAGTCAATTCTCATAGACTCTCAAATTCAACACGATTTTTTCATGCGAAAAAAATAATTTTTTCGAAGAGAAAAATTGAACTGTTTTCAAGACATTCTTTAACTTCAATTTGAAGAAAAAATCAAGCTTTTAGGTGAAAAATTGAGGGCGTAAACTTGGAAAAATGAAAGGCACTTTTTGAACGGAGAATCGGTGCCCTAGCCGATTTTTTCATGCGAAAAAATAATTTAATCGAAGAGGAGAAATTGGAGTGCCCTCAAGACACTCTTCAACTTCAATTTAAAAAAAATTCAAGCTTTTAGGTGAAAAATTGAGGTCGTAAACTCGGAAAAATGAAAGGGACTTTTTGAATGGAGAATCGGTGCCGTAGCCGTCGGCCAGAGAATCACTGCCCCTTGAAAAGTAGAATTCCATACGAATCTAGAAATCTCTTCAATCACACTTTCAGATTGTTCTCAAAAATCTTGCATTTTATGACCAAATTGCAGGAGACAAGAAAGTTTTTTGATTGAATGGGCTTTCTTATGGTTCAACAATTTCCATGGAAGTTCAATACGCGGTAAATTTTAAGTGGTTCCAAAAACCGTGTGGCCCAGTATTGAAATATTAACTGGTTTAGAAAATTCAGGGGCCTGTAAATCCGAAAAAGGGGGCTTCTGGCAAAAAACAAAAATAGGTGTTCCCTAATTTTTTCTTGTGAATCTGTAACGGAATTTTGTTAATATCGGGATATTCTGTATATGTAACTATCAAAATTGTTATAATCTGTTCGGACAGAGGACCAATCAGTGTCATTTATGCATAGGTATAGATATTGTGTGTAATCGATATATTGGTTCTCGATTCTTGAATTCTGACAAATAAAGCCGACACTATCGGGCCAGTCCATCGCATTTTGCCGGCACCGGTGATGATGCAGAAAGCGCCAAAGGATCGGACAATAATTCACTTTACGGAACGCCAGAAAATAAATATAGAGTTTTGATATATCGGATCAAATCCCTGCAGCCGCAACCCTGATCATTCCTTAATTTGATGGAGGCAACCGAGATCTTTCTTCGAATAGAATTTTGGGGGCTCCCATTTTCGTTCTCATCTAAGCGGGGGCCGTATAAAATTGAACGTTAAAGGGAATAATGGGGGAGGCATATTGAAAGTCGTTTCTCATTTTCAATATGCGAAAATACATTTTTGAGTGTCAGTATTTTCGAAAAAAAGATATATGATACAGCCATTTGTTATTATAGAATAACTACATGTAGGAAAGGCTGTAATCGTATGCATAATTCATAATTGATCTGATTCCAGGTTCCTCCGACGTAGGGCGATCCGAAAACGAAGTCTCAAGAATGATATTTCAGAGCACATGCCATCTGGCGATGGACAGTTGCAACAACAATTATCACTGTCGAATGTCCCTCTCCCCAATACTCCATCACTGCGATATATCCCGTTGTAACAGGAACTCTTGCATGGAAGCTCTTCAGGCATTTTACAGAAAGCCCAGCCTGCCTTGGAACATGGAGATTGCCTTTTGTTTGTGCAAGTATGGTGTCTCAATTTCAGGTCACTTGTTTTCAAGAGCCACTCATACGCCAACATATTCATACATTTCAGAGCCACGTTGCATTGTGGAAAGAAGTTCTTGTTTCACCCAACATTAATTCAGTTCCGTGGAATTGCAGGTTTAATAATCCATTCTTGCGTGGCTCATTCGTATGATGCGATCGACATTTTCGTATTCGCATGGCGTTTTATTTCGGAATAAATATTCATATATTTGATTTTTCTTCCTCGTCGAATTCTTCTTATCAAAATCATATTCTTATATGTTGTGAATCACAACGTTATCGATAAGTTGATATCACAATCATGTTTTGAAATTTCAGGGGAAATGCATATTTGACAACAAGTATCGCTCATTTTTTATTGATAAGTTGTGATGAAATTGAAGGATTAGAAAATGTTCACTCGGATTTGTTTGCATTATCACAATCATGTTTCGAAAGCAGTTTTATCGATATTCGCAACATGCATTTGATTTGAAGTTAATTTCTCTCATCACGTTTGTATGTAAAGTATGTTTCATCACAAGTACGTATCACAATCATGTTTCGCAATCAACATCGTTTCGACATGTTCCACTACTCTATCGATCCTTTTTTATGTAATCGCAGATGCATACTTATCATCACATGATTCTGGTCTTATCACAATCATGTTTCGAAAGCAGTTTTATCGATATTCGCAACATGCATTTGATGATGAGATGTGATGTAATTAAGGCTGTAGGATTCCAAGTTAATTTCTCTCATCACGTTTGTATGTGAAGTATGTTTCATCACAATCACAATCATGTTTCGCAATCAACATCGTTTCGACATGTCCCACTACTCTATCGATTATTTTTATGTAATCGCAGATGCATACTTATCATGACATGATTCTGGTCTTATCACAACCATGTTTTGAAATCACAAAAAAATTATTCCTCGATGAAATGTTCTTCTTATCACAATCATGTTCGCAAAGCAATCTCATTCTATTGTGCAACTTGACATCGACATTCTGCATTATCACAATCATATTTCAAAACAAATTTCGTTCAAATAATAAGTTCCACGTTTTTGAGTTGCCATTGCCGCCGGATTTCAAAATGTATTCCACAAATATCATCTACCGACAAAAATCTTCGTCTTATATCACAATCATGTTTGAAATACCTCCATATTCGTTCAGCCTTTTTCATTTCATCTCCATAAGCTCCATGAAGACCCTAAAAGGGCTCTGAATTAAGATGAAATATTCTAGGAAAACCAACAACAAACAAGATGCTTGTCTTGTGGCCCAGGAAAAATTGCATCCAGTGTGTGCCCAGAGAATCGAAGGGTCTCCCCAGCCAACTTGCCTCTCTCTAGCTGAAGTTTGCAGGGACAGCAAAGAGTGCAGGTAGGAGAAACTTATCCATACAATAATTAAATCAATTTCTGTTCCACACTGCGCGCTTCGCATATCGAAAACTTAAAAGGGCTGAATTGATTGAAATTGAAAACTGAAGTAGCCTGACGAATGTGTATTTACAGTCGGTTTTTTCGTGCGTAAAAGATTGGACTGGCGCCGCTTGAGGTGCATTTACTTGATGAGAAATTTGTTCGCGAAGATTCCGAAGTTTTTTTTCAAGATGACGGCACGAAAGTGAAAAGAATCTTTTTTATGTGAGTGAGATCGATCCCTCGAATCTTGATATTCACGGTTGGAAACCTTACTTGGAGTCTGGCTCAATTTTGTGATTATGTAATCGGAATATTTCCAGAGCAAGATTGGAACAGTACGAGCAATCCTGTGCTGTGGACAGCGTGACCAAAAAATGTGCAGGATCTCCTGGCGATTGCAGATCAGCGATGTTAGGCATATTGGGAACGGACCTGAGGACTACTTGCGCCTGCAAAGGTACAGATATGACCCAAATTTACGAATGTTTGGGCTGGCAGCGTCTCCTTTGGGTCAATCCATGTGTAGGTGAGTTCATCGATAGCGATTCTTCCAACCGGAATTACTTGAACTTTTCAATTTTCCAGTGGAGTCTCAGAAGGATTTCCACATGTTGAAGGCTGCCGAATTGGCGAAATACACCACTACAGAAGCCCCGACAAGAATGATACCACCGAGAGTGGTAGCCACAAAATCGCCAATGCCAATTTTCGTAACTGTGATCTCGGCAACAGAAGCCTCTTTGCACACCAGGGAAAACACGATGCCGGAGCTTATTCCACCTCCACAACCCTTCATACCCACATCGACCACGACCACAACAACTACAACTACCACCACAACCCAGAGACCGACCACAACAACCATGAAGACAACCACGATACCGCCGAGTAAGCCACAATTTTATATTTCATGCGATGATGTTTATTTCAAATATATTTTTCATGTTTCCATTTTTTTTCTTTGCAACTTGACAGGATATTGTGTGGTGCAGAGACCTCAGTTCCCAGATCAATACATCAAAGAAGGCAGTTTCAAAAGGGTAAGTTATCCCTAAGGAATTACATATTCAGTTATTCCAGCTAATGCGAATGCTAATGTGACAGAGAAAACTTAAGGTTATCCCTAGGTATATGGTTACATTCATTGCATAACAAATGTTGAAGGGGTTACATCTGAGAATCTTCCTACATCTGTGGATAATAAATAATATATGCGAACTTTTAAGGAGTTACCAGATCTGGAGTAAAGTTTGCCTATCTGGTTCGGCCTTTGAATGAAGCAGAATGGATCAGATTTTCAATGTCACAAAATTCGCTGAAAAATTCCATTTCGCAGATATAAATTTTCTATATATATAAAACAGAGTTGTTGGTTACACCATTCATAACTCGAGATCGGATGGACTGTTAGTTATTAAAACTTCATTTATAGATTCGTCTACGGGCTGGTTATTATAAAATACATTGAAACTCTGAAAAATTCGATGAAAAATTTTCTTATGTGGGAAATGCTTTTCCACCTTTCGAATAAGGCCACTAGGTGTCGCTACGGTTAATGGCTCTTATCTAGACACTGTAGCGTAGTCGTGAAGGTACTACATTTGATATTATCGCCACTAGATGGCGCTATATACAATTACTGTGTAATTTGCATAGAACTTATGGAAGGCTATTATGAGATCAAAAAGCAGGTAAAGATCTCAAGTTGGTGGAACAATGAATTTTTACCGGAATGTCAAGTAAATCGGATTGTGACGATCAGCATCAATCGTGAGTTGTCCATTTTCATCTTTTCTCTATATGTATTTCTGAAATATTTGCGATTTATGTTTGGGTAATAAATATATTCACGAAAATAACTGAATTCAGAATTGCCCATAATTAGTAATTGGCATATTATTTTTGTATTTATGTTTTGTGTGACAGCTCGTATCCGTGGAAAAGATGACAGATGACGTTTGACAGATGGTATTTGACAGATGACATTTGACAGATAACATTCGGTAGATGACAGATGACATTTGACAGATAACATTCGGTAGATGACATTTGACAGATGACATTTGACAGTTGACAAATGACATTTGACAGAACTTTTATTATGCCTAATTTATCTCCTGCTTGAAAAAATAGCAATGGTAAGTTTATACAACTTTAACGGTGGGTTTCACAAAGCATATCACCGGTGATCGAAGCTTGATCTAGAATCAACTGGATTTGACAGCCGTTGATCTCCGATCACTGGTGATTACGATTTTTGAAATCCACCGTAAGTATAGGTATCATTTAGGCGAAACAAAGTTCGCCGGGCCAGCTAGTCTAAACCATAAAAGTTAACGCTTAAAATATATTTTCACTGAATTCAGAGACCCCGAAAACATATAATTCGATACCAGACATGACCATATACATAATTCAGAAAAATATTTCTCATTTTTCTGTCTCAGATCTACCACGAGGACGAGTTCGAATGTTCAGACATTTGCGAATGCGAGGTTGGTGAAAAACTATCCTGCAAAACAATCTGCATCGATCGCATGCCTTGCAAAACGGAGTTTGCATTCTATAACCATGCCGCGCCTGCGTATCAGGCGTTCAGAGGAAGATGTTTGTGTTACTCAGGACGTTTCATCTGCATCAAACCTTCTCCAGGTGATTATAATCTACCACAAGGCGTGTTCCTCTTTTTGGGCTACAGCGAGGCTGATGAGAAAGAACTGAACAAGAATCAAACCAGGGTTACCGTACAGGATATCGTCCGCATACTGCAGAGTTTCATAAAGGAGGAAGCAGTTAACGGAGTAAGAATTCTTATATTACAGATGGAACCTGTGTCATTTATGTATTTTTCAGACTTTATGCTCACTGGAATTATTTAATATCACTAGAGAAAACGTCATCATTATAGGAAAATTATCTGAAGAAGTGGACTATAACACTTTATCCCCTGCTGAAAGTTTTCAGAAAGAGAAGGTAATGAATCGTTTTTTCTATCCGCAGACCGCAATGAAAATAAACAGTTTTTTTCATTTTGTGTTTTATATTTTTCTTCAAGCAGAGTGGTGTCAGCTAAAAGTCTTCTTCAGTGCTTGCTAACAGATAAGATTTACATAACATACTTATAACAGGGAAATATGTTATGTAAATCCTATGTCACTGCAAATACTGCGCATGGGTTTTAGCAGAAAGGTTACTGCTGAAATATAAAAATATACACGAAGTGCGAATTTTCCTATTTAATTTTTTACCCCGACTAAAAAAATTGAATTTTCAGGAGGAGTGCACGGAACTTCTCGAGATAATAAGCGACAGGATAAATTCTAGAAATCCTGATTTCATATCGCATCTTCTGCTGTCCATCTTCAAGATGGCAGAAGTTGAGATAATTCAAATAGAACAAAGTTCAACAGCTATGAGTTTTAGTAGTAAATTTAATTTAGTAGTGGCAACGGTTTTGTTAACAACAATATTCAGATTACATCTGTCGACATCATGACACAAAGACTGGTTTATATAAGCACAATGAAAATCATATCCTTATAAATTGAACACATGTACTAGTCAATATAGAAACCGTGTGTCCGTACGACACTGAACTAAAAGAAATTGGTAATCACTTTGTACATATCAGTGTTGACTGTTAATGATAGTTTTAGGTTGTTATCATAACCTAGAATAGCCACTCAATCTAATTCCATCAAGATCGTTAAAATCATTTTAGATTTAAGGGTATACCTAACGCTTAAGAACTTTGTAATCAGCAATGGACTGCAATTGTTTGAAAGCTCAAACACTCGATCTAGTGATACACTTTGTAAATCGGAGAATATATGGTGAAGTGATTTATATTAATTCGAAACACATTTTGGTTATGAGTCCACCCTGCCAACCACGTCTTAGGTACGTCATATACAGGGTCTTTCACGAGGAACCTCACCCATATTTATACGGGAAACTACTGAACGTATTTTCATGAATTCAGCACTTATAAGTATTTCACGATCCTGATGAAATCTAAAATATTTTCAAGGCATGAGCACCTCCGGTTTTTCCGGAAATGACGTCAACTTCCGTTTTTCAAATTAGATCACCATTTTTTTATTGCAGAAATAGATTCCTTAGAAAATTTCATGTTATTTTGATGTAACATTTTTCAGTTTTGGTTGGAAAATTCTCTCTGAGCGGGAAAATTCGAAAATAGAGCTCCGCTGAAACAAGAATAACTTCGAGGTTTTTGGATGGAAAATTTTCATTTTTGGGATTTTTCAAGATGTAAGATTGATGTATCCACTTTAAAAATCGAAATCGCGATTCATGATACAGGGGGTGAAAAAATCGCTTTCAAAGTTAGGGATGACAAAATCGTGAAAAATCAATTTTTTCAAATTAGAACCCCATTTTTTTATGGCAGATATTGAATCTACGTTAAAAAATAATGTGAGTGTATGCATCACACCCTTGCCCTAAAATGGATATTTTCAGTTAATATCCACTTTAGGGCAAGGGTGTGATGCATACACTCACATTATTTTTTAACGTAGATTCAATATCTGCCATAAAAAAATGGGGTTCTAATTTGAAAAAATTGATTTTTCACGATTTTGTCATCCCTAACTTTGAAAGCGATTTTTTCACCCCCTGTATCATGAATCGCGATTTCGATTTTTAAAGTGGATACATCAATCTTACATCTTGAAAAATCCCAAAAATGAAAATTTTCCATCCAAAAACCTCGAAGTTATTCTTGTTTCAGCGGAGCTCTATTTTCGATTTTTTTTTTCGAATTTTCCCGCCCAGAGAGAATTTTCCAACCAAAACTGAAAAATGTTACATCAAAATAACTTGAAATTTTCTAAGGAATCTATTTCTGCAATAAAAAATGGTGTTCTAATTTGAAAAACGGAAGTTGACGTCATTTCCGGAAAAACCGGAGGTGCTCATGCCTTGAAAATATTTTAGATTTCATCAGCATCGTGAGATACTTATAAGTGCTGAATTTCATGAAAATACGTTCAGTAGTTTCCCGTATAAATATGGGTGAGGTTCCTCGTGAAAGACCCTGTATACGCCATCCGGTCTTTTAGCTGACGTCAGCAACAGACGTGGTCATGACGTCTCAGAAACGTGAGCTGAGAACGCCAGCAGACGACGTTCATTATCCGTCATTCTTTGACGTCTAACATACTAACAAAGATATATGCTACATATTGAATCGGTTTAGAAATAAATCTTTTAGGTTTCATTCCTTTAATTATTTTCGATACTTACAAGCAATCTTCTGAAACTTCTTTGAAATATTTTCTTGTTCAAATTTCAGCCTCTATATTTATTATATTTGCTTTTATTCATTCCTTAAATAAGAATAATTCTTTTGAATTGTACATAAAATGAAACTGAATATTTCAATTCGAATGCCATATAATAATGAATGTAGTACCTAAAGGTTTATATGCACTACTCACAAATGTGTCGACGTTTATCTAACGTTCAAATAAAACGCCGATGGGATGTCACAAAAATGACGGCAATTTTTTCTGATAGCGCCCATGGTTGATTGATTCGATATCTATCATTATTTCTTCATGTAAAATATGTTTCTTCGTTGATGAAATTTCAGATGAACGATTATGCACATTAAGGTATGAATTATGATTTGATTCGAATGAATTCTAGAAAATTGTGCCAAAAACTCACATCCTACAGTCGACAGTCGCAGAATTCATTAAAGGATATAATATTTAAATTTTGCGACTGTTATATAGTGGATGGAATTTTCTCAAACGAAATTCTAGAAGTCACGATCGAACAAAATCATAAATTGGCACGAAAGAGAACACTGCAAATTTGAAGAGATTGAGACAACAGAACCGTGCGGAATATTTCAAAAACCGTGCGGAATATTTCAATATGAATCATAAACCTTTTTTCTCTGTGTAAAAAAATCAAATAATTTCATTAAGAATATTTCTATCGTTGATTTCACAAATGCAGGATATTCTCATTTTCTGAATAATTCATAAACCCTTATGAATCTCAGTCAAGATTAACAACCCTATATATTATCTTCAGATAATGGTAATACGACAATACGTAAATTCATACCTATTCTCAACAATTAAAAAAACACAGTGACAAAATGATAAAGAAAATAAACAATTATATCATTTTGAAATTATCGCCAACAAAAATAATAAAAAACAAATCACCGCACTGAATTGTGTTCAGAAGGTTATTTAAAAGCTCACTTCACTCGTTGACAAAATGAAAAAAATTTCATTTCACGTTAACCTAAAACCTATCATTTTATAAACCTAGGTGCTTCGCAATTATTTGAAACATTTATTTATCACCTCTTCTCAATTTTCATTGAAAATATTCTCCCTACGTTCAAATTTGAAAGCACTGTTTCAATAAATAATTCTTTCCACATTATATTCACACCGCCTGGAAAAAATTACAACGCAACTGCTTCACTTCAGATCTCAGACACAAAATATGTATCATGCAGCTTCAAATTATTATTTTTTCCTTCGCTAGTAAGCATACTCATCAAATTGATCAATTCAATGTTTTTCAATTAATGACATTGTGAATCAGTGAATTCAAAATAAAATGATAAAATCAATTTAAAATGCATCATCAGAAGATTTATCGGTTCATGATGATTGAAACTTTCGAAAGAAATATATAATTTGTGCAAATTATGCACATGAAAAAAGTATTGTAAATTCAACGATCTATCATAGAGAAACTTACTGATCGCAGGTAGGTCCCTCATTATATACAGGAAGCCCGAAATAAAATAAACAAATCGAGAAATAGTGGATACAACGTATTTTTTTGAGAAGGTGCTGAAAAAAGTTTTTCTAGTGTTTTTCTTCCAGTTCTTATCCTGACTCAAACCCTATACAATAACTGACTTAAAATACACATAAACAATTTATAATTTGGACACACCAAGCTGTGATAAAGGAACAGATGAAAGCTCTTAATGACCTGTAAATATTTTTAAAAAGCCAAACCATAATATTTCATCCATATATTCTTGATGTACCATGAACTCATAACATCGATATGAGTTTTATCAAATCTTTTCGAAGAAAAAGAGTTAGAACTCTGAACGAGTCTTCCGAACATACATATCATATACTATGTGGAAAAAAAATTAGTGACAAAATATTCTGAGACATGAACTATTGTTAAGGAGAATTATGTATATGAGGAAATATTTTATTATTTATCATGTACCTCGATGAACATTCATATCGTGACTTTTGTTTTCAGACTGAAATAAAATTAAAAAAAAAATCGAAATTTGAATGGATGAACATAAAACATTGATAATTTATAATTTCAATGTATTTTTTTATTAGATATGTGATAAACTTTAAAAATATTTGAAAAACATTGGATATAGTAAGCACGATGACTGAAACTACGAACATATCTCTAGTTTGCAAAATGAAGAATACCAAACCGAAATTGATTTCGAATTTTATTAAGAAATCAGTTCCGGGTTGTAGAATTAAAAGTCATGACAAGCTTTGGTGTATATATTTAGATTCGCGAAATTTTCCTATTTGAAATTGATTTCGCCTTTCTTTTATACTATGAATACTTATTATGAAATTAGGTGAATTATAGAAATGAAGTAGGATTATTCTTCATTTTGCTTACTCAACCTTAATGATAAGTGAAAATTGAAGAAAGTAGATAATTGTGAACCTTCATGAAACCCACATTAAACGAAGCACTTTTAGGCACACAAGACACCTTGTTAAATATACACTGGCTTCATCAAATTGTTATCTGAGATAGATACTCAGTAATTGTTAACTTATTTGACAGAATGCATGTACAACTTGAATTGTTTAGGTGAATAGTTATGAAATTTATATATTTTTACAAAATTATAGTGTGTATTTGATTATATAGCTGCTGAAGAGGATAATAATTACCTTAGTACGTTTAATGCTCAGAAGTGTTCTAATATTCCTAATCAAATACCTACAAACTGATCAGTTTGATGTAATGGACTGTCAGACGTTCGCTGAATTATATTTCTAATGTTACTTCTATCGGCCCCCCCATGATCTTGATCGAGACAAAATTCGAAAAGTACAGACGTTGAACACTAGTCCAACTGTAACTATACATTTTCATTAACATTCTCATCGTCATGGTCTCGACCCTAGGGAAAATTAGTTTACGAAGTACAACTGATATTTTTGCGAGGCACTCTGTATCATAATCATTTGAATTTATTTTCCATTAGCGTGATGATCATTCGCGTTTTCGAAAAATTCAAAGTATAGGGGGAGCATCCCTATCGACGTCATGATTGGAAATTTCGAAATACACAGGGTGATGTAGAAGTTTGTTTATTTTATACTCTAAAACCAACTACACCATATTAATGTTCGATGTAATCTAGTCCTAAGATTTTTCAGACAGTTTGAAAACATTTAAGTTTGGTTAACGGAATTGAACAAATAGTGTTTCAACTGTCTCAATGAAGAAAAAACGCACAGAGAAGTCAAATTGATCAGAAATATTACATGGAGATGTTTGCCATTTTTATTTCAACTTCTGGGTTTTAGAAGCTAGGTATGGAGATTTAAAATTGTGGCTTGTAGTGAAACACCCGTCCAAGAGAATTGGTTCATAAACTTTATTGTACATGCTTTCTGAAATCATTATAGTGGTAGTGACCTATGAACCAAACAAGGTCTCCTCAATGTAAAATAAAGTATAAAACGATATGTTTGCATTTTTCGCCAATTTAACTTCTCCTATACTCCTCATTTCCTCCGAAGAAGTCGCTCGTTCATCTGCCTTTTAGGTAGATTCGCATTCAATTAACCAATGGAAGAAAAGTGTGACAGCTGTCAAATAAATTGACAGCAACTGTCAGTGAAATCGTCTATGATCCTGGATCTGTCACAGAAATATTGGAAATTATTTTTCTATATTTCGATAGAATTTAACATGGTTCTTGTCGAGTGATCTGAACAAAATTTTGCGTGTTGGTTGAATACGTCATTCTCCATCTGACAACAAAGTATCAGGAAAATTATGTTGTTCCGTTCGAGACTTTCGTGAGTTTGAACTGCAAACCCGAGGCGACATCTATGAATCAGTTAATAAATGAAGTCTTTTCTCGGCTTCATTTCATTCCTCATTTTATGTGAAAGAACAATGATTAAAGCTTAAAGCTATGCAATTTGGAAAGCCACGGACAGATGACACTCAAATTTGAGTTGTTCGTATATTCAAAGAGAGATGGATGGGAATAGATAACTGGTCCAATTAATGATTCAGTCTCTACGGAATTGATAATACAAATTTTGTTTTTATTCTTGAACAATGATACAAACAATATTTGTTTACTTCATTTTCATTAATGAAAAACTATTTAAAATTCACTTTCTTTACGAAGTGAATTGAATACCAATCGATTTCCTGAATCCCTACTAACGTAGTTCCAACTGTTGAATATAGATGCCACTCATTTAGTGTTTGCCCGGAGGAATTACAAGAGAAATCGTGAAACGATTTGATGTAAAGTCGAGGAGAGAATTCACCATTTTCTGTTGGGATTGTAGAAGATATTAACCATTTAAATAAGTTCATCGAATTGGAAAATTTCTAGCAAAAGTCAAACATAAAACGTATAGTGAGGATAACAATGCTCCTAGAAATACTGGGTGCGGCATCAATTTGAAAGCCTTTTCAATATTCTTTTTCGACCACCACGTTTGTAACCCATACAGTTGTGTTAAACTTGGAAACTTGGAAATCTTCAAACTTGAGCCGGGAATGCTCGCAAACCACACGGTTCGGCTCACTGATCACGAATACGTGGTCAATTTCAATACTGTCTGTCCGACTGTAAACACGAAATGTCTCGAACGGAAAAATCTAGAAACTTTCGGGGTTGGTTTGAATCTCGGGTTCATTAATGTTCGAAATATGAGTGTTCGAAATATGGGTGTTCGAAATTTTTGCATTTATGATAATATCAAAAATAAGCGAAATGAAATTTTCTTTGAATATGGAGAATGACGTATTCATTCACGAGCTACATGCTATATTTTTACATAGTAAGTGCTGCTAATGGCCAATTTTTTTTTGGGAATTTCTGGTCAGACATTATTCTATATTCCATTAAATCATTGTTGATAAAAAAATTTATTACATATCGAAATCGAATTCATCAAACTCCTCCAGGTTCTCGAGTGTGAGTTGTCCTTGACCCTGTTTCAGAAATTTGATTGAAGCCCAATTAGAGCTTTTATTTATGAAACTCAACAGATGGGGACTCCATCAACCGCATTTATTTTGGCGTAGGCTTTCACAACCACTCAAAACAAAAGAATTTCATTGCTCCTCGTCAATTATAAATAATCAAACCAATTCGAAATTAAACATTCTAAAAATAATTGCTTTATTTTCAAGTGATTCTCGGTTATTTTGAAACGGGTCATCTTGGAACGAGTGGGAGTCATTTCTCAACAGTTCAAATAATAAAAAGCACTCAATAATAAATTCGGGAATTGATCACAGGCTTGAAATTTATTTTATTTATCGATTCGTCGGATGAATACCATGTGATGGCGATGAAATCAGTATTTCCCCTCGGTTTTCCTATAGTTTGTGTACAAAATTCGCTGTTTTCTTTTGTGGCTCGAAGCGGAAAATCCCGCTCTATAAACTTCGACTCTAAACATCTTTGATTTCGAAACGATTTTGATTATTTTTCCGAGAAATATACACCGGCAATATTGCGGAACAGGAGGTTGAGTTTGACGTTCATTGCAATACCCGACAATGCTTATAGTTGAGACATCAATTATGATTTTCCTAGATATACAGGGTGTGGCGTAATGAAAGGATAAAATGGGGGTGCAGAAAAATATTTATTTCCCAGATATTCGACATTTCTGGAAATTCAGAAAAATAACACCCTCAGAATTTTTATAATAGTTTTTTGGATATATGCCTGTACATGGGCGTCCCCAGAGGGGTGCAGGCGGATCAGCTGCCCCCCTAGAGCTCAAAAATCCTAAAAACTCATGAAATGATAGCATAATATATGAAAATCAGTTCATTATTTCTATTCTGATTTTTTTTGACCGCCCCCCCCCCAGAATCCGTCATTAAAATTCTGTTTTCAATTACCACCCCTGAATAAACTAACTCCAGATATTTTTTCAAATGGCACCCTTATATTTTTCCCACTCTAAACGATTTCCCAGTAAAAAAAGAAATATGTTAAAACAATTTTTTTTCATTTTACGTAAATTCAACCTTTAAACAAAATAATTTTAATTTCTGGCACATTCACCGTTTTTCTCAGTCCATGTCTCATGTCCATTATTGAATTTACGTAAAATGATGAAGAATTGTTTCAATATTTTTTTATTTTACTGAGAAATCGTTTAGAGTGAGAAAAATATAAGGGTGCCATGCCATTCGAAAAAAATATCTGGGGGTAGTTTGTTCAGGGGTTGGTAATTAGAAACAGAATTTTCACGACGGATTCTGGTAGAGTTTTTGATGCCATTTAAAATACTTTTTACCTTGTCTGAGAGCCGAGATATTGGCTGTTTGAAACATCTTGGGACACCCTGTAGATGTGCTATAGAATGTAAACTATAGTTTTTGGGGCGCTTGCTATGAATAAATTAGGTGACATTTTCCTAAAACTAAAATTTCTATGATTTCCAGTGGTTGCTCAATATAACAATGCTTGTTATCAAGAATAGTAAATCCTAATTGCCAGAAAACCATCGGGATATGATCTAGGATCCGTTGTGACCATAAACCTTTTTTATTAGGTCTAGTCCACACTTTTCATACCCGATAACGGACTACCTGCTGCACCTGTATTTAGGGGCTATTCATTTTATCGTCTAAAACAGTTTATGATATTTGCTTCCATGGTGATATAAAATTTTACAATATTTGTAAATGTTATGAAAGATTAGAATTCTTTCATTGGTTCCGGTTTGTGAGTATTCAAAACAGGTAGGTAATTCCGAATACGAGTATATCCTATCCATTCAGTTGTATATGCG
Source organism: Adalia bipunctata (assembly GCA_910592335.1). Lineage (NCBI taxonomy): Eukaryota > Metazoa > Arthropoda > Insecta > Coleoptera > Coccinellidae > Adalia > Adalia bipunctata. Next base: position 4,255,250 of record OU342957.1, read on the forward strand.
ATAATTTCTTTCTGGAAATGGATAAGAGAGATAATGTTCGGGTATGACTGTTTTGAGTATTTCACACAAAGATTCTCGAATTAAATTTTATCTCTTTTGGATACTCACTGCCATTCATTCTGTTCGAATAATGAAGCTTTGGTTTGGAGATAAAAATAAATAGATGCTTTAGGATTAATGAAAAATGGATATCTCAAAGAAGTTGAAATTGGCAATAATCAAAAATCATAAAATTTTAGGAAACATTTCGAATAAGATAGTACCAAGTAATATTTTTCAAAGATTCCTGCTATTTCTGATTTCATTTCGAATTACTTTCTCAATGAAACCATTGAGAAATTGAATATTCGATGATAAAACTCAAATATGTTACAAAGTTATGAACAACTGTTTTGAAATATATTGAGAATTCATAGACTCTTCGCGTGAAAATAAAAATTGGTCAGGTCAGGAGTTTATCCACATTTTAGGGAGATTCGTATTTTCCTGTTTAAGGAATCAATTGAAACAAAAATTTGACAGATGTCAAAGAATATTGGTAGCGACTGTCGAAAACATCGTCACCGGGTTGGGTTTTTTCATTACTTCGCAAGAAGATCTGGAAATGTAGCGTGAATAGCTCATTCTGCTCAAATACATAAAATATAAAATAAAAAAAAAGGTCCAAAAAAATACCGCCCTATGCAACCTTTTTTTTTTCGGAGTTCTCCTAAGAGAACAGGATTCGGGTCACCAACAAGTTGACCACATAATCAATAGGTGTTAAATTGTCGTAACATCGAACAAGAAGTTCTTGGCATGCCCCTAAAGGACAATTTCTGCTTTCCACTTGACACATTCACTGTTCCTTTCGTTCAGTTCCCAAAAATGAACCGAAATATTTCACTGTCATGTACTGGTTGTATACAAGGGGTCTGCCTTGACCCCTCTTTTGTGAAGTAAGAGAGATTTACCTCGTGTTCTTGCAATCTTTGGATGCATTTTGATCCCTATTTGGGTGCATTACGAGATAATGGTCACACTTTGTTGATTTTTTTCGATATTCACTTCTAAAGGAACTGATAAAGTACTTGACTTGAAAGTTAAGCTTAAGGTTTTGGGATTTTATTTCCGGTGAATCTAGCCCTCGGTAAAATGTCAGTTTATTTTATTGATTTAATAACGAACATAATATTTAAGTTTGATGGACACAATAAAAATTGAATACCTACTTATATGAAATGCAAATGAAAATATGAAGATGAAACAAATGGAAATGGAGGAAAAATGAAAATAAGATGTTTTGTAAGAGCAAATAATGAATAGATAAATTTACAGCGTTTTCCAGTAGATACAGCAAACTTACAAACAGCTTTTCTTTATCTGAGTTGTCGCTGGAACTGAACAATACATTCTTTGCGCCCTTCACAGCTGCACATCGTGAAACCCAAAGGGATTGACCATCCATTGTGAAAAATCTTTTAGCCCGGTATTATATTGTTCCAAAAAGATATTATTGTCCGGCGACGTGCATTGTGCATCCATAGAGCGGTCCGCAAATAGAACCTCCGACCCAAATATGTTACTTCGGATGCTGCATCGAAGATTTCTTGTCGATTTGTGAGAAAGCATAAGTTCTTTCACATTTTACATGACTTGACGAGTAATGATTGAGAAGGGATTGGAGTCTGGGTCTATCAACGAGAAGTCCACTCTAATGAATTAGACATAGGCGGTGCGACGACGCGCACAAAGGGGATCAACATTCCCAGAAATATTTAATAATAGGTTTTTACGGTGACCGGTTTTTTTCAGGGTTTCTACCTATCGTTAAGTGTGCCCTTGTAAGATCGTTAAAAAACGATATATTTTTGTTTTTTACAAGCGGCTTTACTCCATTCTTTTCGAGTATTGGCAATCATGCTAATTCTCACAAAGTGGTTTGTTATTTTTCGTCGAGCATTGAAATCCCTTAATTGTTCCGCCCTTTCAGAGGGAGGTAAAAGACTAGGTATGCTTTTTACGTAGGAGATTCATGTTCTATATTCCACCTCATCTCAGAGAAAATTAACAATGAATTATTCTGAGAAACCGTCATAGGTTACGTTTTTCAAAAATCAAGGGTGCGATGCTTCTGTGCCTATCTAATGGCACAATGATAACGATTTTTCGAATATCTCATTTCATCCATTTATTTGATAGACATCAGAAATTTCAGCCGAATTGGGTGATAAGTTCCGGAGATATTGAATTTATTATCCTTTATTTTTTTACGAAAATTAAACACATGAAGACAATATTCGACAACGCTCACGTTCATTATATCAATCGCCTTTGTGTTTTTTCTGCTAGAAGAGGTTGAAATACTTGTTTCTTAATCTTTCCTCCCTTTCTTCTGGTATCCATTAGAAAAACGTGTTAAATCACCAAAAAGAGGCTTATGCTCCTACTGTGAATCTATTTAAGATTAGTCGACAGTTCGTTACTACAAAATCTTCCGTGGGAATATTGCAGAAATAAATGAAAAAGTATATGCACATTTGTGGTGATTTTAATGAATATTTTGGGTTGAATTCTAGACGCTGTTGGCGTTCATCAGTTAATCACTCTGTATATCTCTCAAAACGATCAACGAAAACGAAGAATTTCATTTAAAAAAAACCATAAGACTATAAATTTTGTTGCACTGCCAAAAATGTATATACATAATGTTTTCAATGCTGAGTCTTTCTTTAAAGTTAGAATTCATACAAAAAACACATCACCAGAAAAAACATATACATACTATGGTAGAATGATTAATTCAAATGAGGTTTAACTCTTCACTCTTCAGGAAAATGAAGTCTCACCATTGAATTATTGACCAAGAATTTCACGGATAATTCCATCCTTTTCAATAAATTTTATATTTGGATGATGCTGTTTGTATACATTCACCGAGATGCCCGTCCTGGCAGTAAATCGGTTTAAATTATAGAATTTCTTACCAATTTCGAAGTTTCGATCTTGAAATCACTGCATCGATGTGCATCTCTATCAAAGAGTGTAAAAATTGATAAATGTAAAATTCCATCGGAAATCTTGGCTGGTGTGGACTGCATGGAGTATTTGCAATAATTGGCCGAGCGGCGGTTCTTTGAAGAATTGTTATTAATAAACGGGACCACGTGCCCCTTCTAACCCCACCATCGGCACGCCCCTGGCGCCGAATGCCTTCCTATCCGTGCCTACCTACTTCGTATTAAACTGGTCCCAAGCTCTCTCGGCTCTCAGCGCATAACTTCTACTTCGACAATGCAGAAACGGAAACCTGAAGAGCGGTTGCTGTTCAACATTTAACTATTTAGCAGTTGCCCATCGAGACAGAATTCTTGTGGTACTCGAGTGCGCGCCCCGTTTTCGAATTAACCTATGACAGTGCTTCGGATTTTTAAAGTGTGGTGTCAAAAAATTTCAAGATGAATTTATATGGACCGTTTATTTTTTTGTTGTTCTTGACGTTTTCTGTGCCGGTAATTAGATCCGCGAAAAATGTGACAATACAGAAATGTTGTTCCATGAAAGAAACTCTGGACAAAAACAATATTTGCGTGAATTCGGCCCACAACCAATGGAGTTTGAATATTTACAGTCCGGCCAAGAAGTCATTCCTGCCAAAACATACAATTCCCCCAAATTGGCATTTCAAGTACAGTTCGATGCCTGATTGTCTGGAACCGATTGTCATAAGCGAAAAACCAACGGACAGCATCGGTTTTCTGAACGGTTCCCTCTTCGTAGTTCCTTACGGAATTCTTTTGCATCCGAACGACTACTGCTTGGATTACAAAGCTGTGCAATTATGCCTGTCGAAAAAACCATCTGAAATCAAGAAATGTTGCGGCGACAATGCAACATTCTCGACAGAAAAACACGCCTGTTCGATCGGAGCAGATCCTTCCCTAACAATCGACGTCATAAGGGGTGAAAAATTGAGTACCGGCTACCCCAGTTGCAACGCATCCGATGAAATTGCACTAGTACGTACATTCTTCAATGTTAGCAATTTCTACAGTAACGGCAGTTTGTGGGTTCCTGAACATCGAATTCTTCTGCCTCCTTCACGGTACTGCTTGGAACACATACTGGAACATACAGGTAAACATTTTTTGGCATTTACGCCAAGTTCAAGACGGTTGTTGACATTCTGCGCCTCGTCTCAAATTGGACGAAGATCATTAACCTGTCTGGGTGAAAGTTAAGTAGTTGCTCTTACCCAAATGACATTGCTGGTACATTACAACAAGTTCTGGGGTTTCACCTGAAACTTTTGAATCCAACAGGAGATATATTATTAGAAGATTTTAACCGAATAGCTTAACACTATTCCATTTCTGAATAATCCAAATTTTTCATTTTCTTTTCACTTCGCTAGCATCCCAAAAATAGGCAAAATAATGAGTTACCTCAAATAACGATTCCTTCTATATTTCTATAAATGTTACCACCTTCTTTCGAATCGGAATAAAACACCCTAACAGATTCGAAGATGATTGTTAAACCGATAGCCGCAAAGAGTTGAGCGTAAGATGATAGGTGCAATAGTTTCCACCTGTTGACTCATAACACCTACTGTTCTAACTGTACCATCATACGAGAACTGAATGATTTAAATCTCGAATTGTAAGAACATCAAATTTTGCTTTTCAATTAAAATCTAAGTACCCAAAACTGAATTTTAGTTATTGGTCTCCAGAATAGAGATAAACTCATAAATTCGGAACCGAAGTACTCATTTTCGGAGTGACAGTAATTGTCATTCATTAATAATCACTTATTTCTTCACTTCTCCACTCGTTTCCGACGAGTAAAAAGAATATTATCAGTAAAAAAATCTCTTATCAGGGTTGTCAGCAGCGCTAAAACTGATATTCATTTCCGTAATTTGCTAACTGTTCACAGCATATCTAAATTTGCGTTTAATAGGGTGAATTTGGAAGTTTCAGTCACTTTTACATTCGCATTCAGTTTACAATTCGCGTCTTCAACGAATTCGATAAAAGATGTCATTTCACATAAAAAATAATAATTTAATTACCTTTATGCAATTAATCTCGAAAAAAAGCTTCTCTAAAACAAATCATTGATAAAATAAATATCTTGGTTAAAAATACGTATACTCGATCAAGGTATGTATTCAAGAAATTAATTGAAGTGGCTTGATGTTATTTATGCATGCAATATTCGTTATGGCTGATAATTTCTGCAATCTCAGTATATATTTAAAAGAACGTCCAAGCGATTAAAGATAGTTTCGTATGCAAATCCAGTAAGGGGGACATTAGAACATTATTTATATCCATATTCCCTTTCGTAATTAATTTCTATCAATGTTGGGACTCCCTCGTAGGTCCTCAAATTGCAAATGAAATGAAGCTTTATGACCTAACAGTTAATTGAAAACGAATAACAATATCATCATTATTTATGGCCTCTGAAATAATGAAATTTCGTTATTATGGTTCTCTGTTCTTATTTAACAATTGTGATAATGTGATTAGGATGACGTTATGGTGTGGTTCTTTGAATTATATGCACAAAATTTATATCTCTCCAATTATTTCAATTAGTTTTCATGACTTAGAAAGCAATATGAATTAACCAAATATTTAATGCAATCATTGATTTTTATACGCCGCAATTAGTTTTATTTATGTCTTTACCATTATAGATATATATCAATTTTACAACCCAAATCTATACAGTGTGTGAATTAGCTCGAATTTGTTGAGTTCTTTGCACTATATCCATATGTGATCAAGAATTCAAATTTTTTGAGCTTTATATCGATTTTCAACCAATCTGATGCTTTCGTTTTGAAAACTTGAACCAAATGAAAATTACAGTTGCCGCAAAAGATTATTGATTTTAGTATTGATTCAAAGTGGAATGTCAAACAAATAAATATTTATTACAAACCAATTATAAATACACCAAAAACATAAAGCGTTTTAGCTTTCAGAATACAGGATTGTATACAGAAAAAAAAACCTTGGAAGCATATTCTCGCTGTACCATAGATCAGATTCTCAGAGTTCAACTTCTAGGAGATTTTATGGCACTTGATACTCTTGGATATTCAATTTTTCCGCTTGACCACAGCATGGTCATTTACGGTCTAGAACCATCCTCTTTTTTTATTTGATTTCACAGTCGAATAACTTCATGGCTCGTAGTTAAATACTATCCTATTTCATCATCGGATACCTGTATTGCTCTTGTGAAAGTTCTTCTTTAATTTCGTCCGGTTCCTGGTGAGGAATGTTGAGAAATTGAAGTTTGTGGTGTTTGATCCGGTTGAATTAAAATCCATTCTAGGGAAGAATCTTTCGATAGTTCAATCTTTTTATAGAAACGTTCAGTTCTCTTCATCTTTGTGTTTTTTTTTTATACCCAATTTTCTCAACACTTGCTGTCATATATGCGAAAAAAGAAACTTCAAAGTATCATTTTTTAATTTTTTATTGTTAGCTCCTGAATTAGTAAATTAACAGCTATTCAAACTGGCAATTGTTCATCGAAAATCTGCACAGAAATAGATCCAGTATTCTGTTCTAATTATACCATTTCGAGTATTTAATATCCGATATTTCACTGTCACATTTCGCCATGTCGTTTTGTTCTGTCTGAGAAATATCGACGCTTATAAACCAGATGAAATATTGCGTTTATTTATCCTCATTGATGTTGTAAAGCACGATAGAAAACAGATTCTTCGATGCATAAAATAAATGTTGCGAAGCACTCCTCAAAGGTCATGTAACTTTCTGTGCAAGCGGAGTGTTACTGGAAATTACAGTTGTACGAAAACCCTGCTGCTTTCAATGTTTCCGCTTTATATATGCGCCATAAAGTCCTTGCACATCGTAAAGATGAGGCTTTTGTGTTTGAAGAGCCGCCCAAATTCTAGATACCTATAGATGCGCGTTCAGTTCGAGTGTCATTTTACTGGGACAATACCCTCGAAATTTGCTAGAAAATTGTTGTGATTTAGGGTATCTTGCTGTGAAACCCTTGGAAAAATTGCGGGGGGCACTCGAAACTACAATGTTGCCACCATATTCGCCAGTTCCACCGCGTTTAATTTCAAAAGTGGAAGATTTGAGGTTTCTGCAAAATTGTTTTCTCTTGAAGTGCCACAAGATTTACGGTATTTGTCATTGGGACGAATGGAGATTCCGTTAATGAAGTGGAAGAAAAATGTACAAATTGCAAACTCAATTTTCTTTTTTTTGTTTCCCGACTAGATTTTTTTTTGAACGAATGTTATCTCCCCTTGAAAGATTTTTAGAATAATTTAGTGGTAATAGGTCATACTATGAAATTAATGCCTTTTTGAAATTCACTGACATGTAATTTGAGTTTGGGACACCCTATATGGCTCCAAATCTCTGTCCCTAGTCTCAATCGTGATAGCATAAAACGTGTCGATAAAAACAAACAAATTGTGTGTAAAAGAAACGGAATTAAACAATCGATAAAATAAACTCGTATCAGTAAATATTTGAAGCAATTGAAAGATTTATACGATTTATTCGTCTATAACTTAGATTTCCCAACAACTTGGGCAGTAATTTCGAAAAAAGGTTGTTTTGTTTGGAAGTTTTCAAATCCTGATAATGTTTTCGACGGCAAGGGACACTTTATTTAAGTGTCAAGTGTCTAAAACCAGAGGCATCGAAGAACAGATGCCAAACATTGTACGAGTAGCGCGCTTTTCTGCTGCACCCCTATATCGTTTCACAGGAAGGTGCCACTATCGGTTACAGGAAATCACTCTTTATACAAGCAAATAACAAGCTGTTCGAGCTAAAACAAGTCTGCGTCAATAATTTCCGAAACGGAATACATAATTTGTTGACTCTATTAAAATTGAAGTTTTATATAACCAAATAAAAAAATAATCTCATTTTCGGGACGAAAACTGCAGCAAAAATTAAGCTTCATCAGATTTGTTTATAATGAAAGAATTTGTGGCACGGTGTAAAAGTGGAAAAATCCATCCAGTTGTGTTCAAGAAGACAACCGTTAAGGTTAATAACAGTCGAAGTAAAATCGCGCAAAGTAACGCTCCGTTTTGTTATCTCGCATAAAAATTTTCCAGTTATTCCTCTTGAAACATGAGATCTTTAATTGATTACCTTGGTGGAAATTACCGCATAATTTCATGGAATTCGTGCAACAACATTACGAATAGTTGGGAACATAACTGAAATACACCAGTGGAGCTTTAGAAAATGCGTACCTATTCCATTCTAGAGAGTCTTCACGAACACAATTTTCTCTTCATGCATGGAATTACATGTACCTGTCGCTGATTTTATATGCCTATCAAGATCTCGGAGAGCGTAGACCTTCAGAACACCTTGATTGTGTGCATGAATACATAGTTCTATCGACCTATCAGTTCTTGAACGATTGTTACATTAATCTTACATTAATAATACAGACAATTGTTTCAGACCGATAACATTCAATGCAAGAATTCACCAGTTAGGTATTCAGTTATCGTAGATAACATGAAAACGGTGCAAACTCTTGAACAATGGTTCAACATATTTTCCGCAGAAACAAGACAAGAATCGGGAAGAAGAAAGAGTCGTTTTCATATTCATCGCCATAACTGGTCTTGTTCAGTGTAAAAGAGTTCTATTCTTCATAATTCTTCGCGATAATTTCGTTTTAAATTCGGAGAACACTCTCAACCCTTAATTTTCAGCTTTTGAACAAATGGAGCAACGAAGTGAAAACAAAGAGTTCAGGGCAAGATTGGGGATTAGTTTTGGTTATTTCTGGAGATTTTTTTTAGTAACAAAACGAGTTCTCGGATCGTTTGATTTTTATTCGAATTCAAACCTGTATAAACAGATAATCAAACGTAAATATTGATCGATAGAGCTGAAATTGTAGATCATTATCCGATAGAAAGTACTGCCTTTTACACCGAAGGTATTTCTTTATTGTTCGGTACCAAGCGTGGGAATCACTTCTAAATAACCAGTGGCGTAGACCTTACACCTTTCAAATAGTGGAATTGATCGGAATAAAAAACGTGAAATTCTCGTGTCTGAATTTACCTCAGATTCTCTGTTCATTTCAAAGATCGATCTATTCTCGTCGGTTCACTACCTTCTCCAGCCTATTACACAAAGATGTTCTCCTTTTCCCTTGAATGCCTCTTCCCATTTGAAATGTTGGGGTCAATTCAGTCATGACGAATCGAGAAAATTATGGCTTTTAATGGTTTGATGCGTTTAAGCCAATAGGAATGGAAAGGGGAATGTACTTTTCCAAATTAAATGAAGAACTTGCCTTTCACTAGTCACAACATCCTATATTATTATTATTGAAGACAGCATTCACCAAGAATAATACTTTTTCAATTATGTGTAAGTAATCGATATTGAGGTAGAAAATGCATGGGAAAAACCAAAACGTCTTTATATTAAAGTTATCATCATTGGAAGAGACAGAAGAATGTGATTGGATCAACACTCTTGCCATCAGATCCAGTGGGAAAGTGTGTCAAGTCAATAGTGACCAAAAAGAACACTGTAAGAAGAGAAAGTTTAAGGAAGCTGCTAACATCATTTTGAAGTCAGACAAGCACTCCTAGTGTCCATAGAAATGAAGGACAACACAAGACAACAGACATAAATGTCATCAGTGGAATATTCCGAAGAGAATTTGCGTGAATAGTGTGAAAAATCGAAGCTAAAGTCAACTATCTCAAGCAGAAAACAAATTTAATCCACCCAACAAATGTTTTGTTTTAAATTTCAAGAGAAGTGACTAACCAAGATAAGGAGACCTTTCTGCATAAATGGGTTTGTCTTAGTTGAAAGGCGCCCACTATTTTAGGCTCTCTCATCCTCCTACACTAATTCAAATGCAGAAACACAGGATTGAAGAGAACAAATCCAATAAAATGACATCCGGCCTAAGCATGATTTCGACAAAAGGAATCATTCCAGTCCATTATGTTAATTAGAATCGTAAGAAGGACATAAGTGTTCGGATTATCACTCATTTTGTCCAGACGTGATCTTAAGAATGAATTTTTATTGCCAAGCGTAAACCCTAATGGATATGGAGCCGAATATCAAAGAGCCAGGTAGAATATCGTAAGAAGAAAGGGTGGATTAATGTGCAGCAACAGACTCTGGTCCCCATTTGGATCAATTTCAACCTTCCATAATCTTTAGTACTTCTGCAAATGGTACCTTCGGTATTCAATAATCTCTAGACCTAACAGAACATTTCTCGAAGGACCATAGTCTATCCTCTCGAATAATTTAAGTGAACAAAACAACTTGAATTCAAGTCTAGTGATGTTTCAAACCTCCAGTATTATTATTCTTTATTTTGCAACTCATTTTGATATTTTTAATGAACAACTTGTACTTCTTGTGCAACGTCCAATAGGAAGGTTAACAAGTATAAAACAGAGTGGATCTGCTCTACTGGATTATCTCTTGAATATACTCGAATTATTGAATGTCAACTATGGACAGTCCAATGGTTGCAAGTTATTATTGCATACCGATGAAAATTACTCCCATTTTCTTCAATTTGTAGGTACCTACAAACACGCGATGAAACTGGATGTGCAAGTTGTGTGTGGTCAATACCAACAACTTTCGAAGACATCTCAGTTCGTGAAGCTATCATGTTCAGCATCTTTCTTCAGGTTCAATTAGAAGGATGAAATATTATTTTCAAAGCTTCGCCGACAATTTCAAAAGACAAATCGATAAATCGATCAGTTGGTCCGGTTTCCAAGAATTTCTGCATCTTATTAGAGTTCGAACTACTGATCTAAATACATATAAGACGTAATATCATTCAATTCTGTCAGTGCATAGTTCTCACTGTGTGAATAGCAAAAAAATCTTGAAGGTCGTGCTGGTTCGTTAAATGATTACAGTAATAATCCTACTTCATTGCTAGCTAACGGTTCTTTGGCGTTCTTTGTATTGTCTATCTGATATCTGAAAAGCTGAGGAGACTCATATAAGGTACCTTCAACGTCAATCATTCCATTTCCTTAATGATGAAGACCAAATAAATGAATCATATTGTTGGGAAATGGGTCATTGTTACGATTTTGAGATTCGGATTTCGATGCCCCCGTTACGTGATTCATGGAAACTGATGAATTTATACAGGGGGAACAGTTTTTTAGGTTTCAAGAAGGTGGAAATTGAGTCTTTAATAAATCTGCAACTAATATGACTTCTAGAGGGTGGAACTATGAAGGGCCTTTAAAAAATGGATAAAAATCACACCTTCTGATGTCCTTTACATTATTGTGCCCCCGAATCTATAGATGAATGTTGTTCGGTAGAGATCGAAACCTGAGACGTATTTAGAACTAAAGTGCTTTTCACATTCTCGACGAATGAAATAAGCGAGCTATTTCAAAACGCAACCAATCCTTAATTGATTATTTGCAACGTTTCAAAAAAGGAATTACTTCTATTATTGGAAACGAGTCATCAAAACAATAATAAATCTTAGAATCTGAATTCTGACAGTTGTTAAAGTGGAAGCTCTTGACATATTTTTAAGGCAATCTGATTTATACGTTGCTTGAATAAATAAAATACTGCCTTGTAAGGATCACAATTCTCTTAGATTCGAATCGGAAAAACAGTTTCCACAAACCAATCTTTCTATACTTGGGAAAAATATTTATTTTCGAATTTTTCTCTGCAAAATGACCTCTAAAATGTATGATTAAAGTATGATCATGAAATGGGGGGACATATGGATTTATAAAAATTCAATTCACTACATTTCAATATTCGATTGTTTGTGGTTTCATACAACAAACCTTACTCGATCGAGAAGTAGTTGATTCCTATCGACACCACCCTTGAAAATATCCTTGTTACATTATTTATCTTGCATAAGATCTTTTCCACGTCAAGAGTACCACAAGAATGTATAAACTTGTGAATATTTTTCCAAAGTTTCAAAGATACTAACAACCATGAAAAAATGTTTATGTTCCTCTCTCAAATATCGATATTTCTTTTCAGATAAAACCCCGGGCATTATAGGCTGCAGAGAAGATTTATTCCATGAAAAATCTGATGATGTCAGATTCATCTTTTATCCCATAGGTTTGGCGCTGAGTACCATCTTTTTGGCGGCCACTCTTGCCTGTGGCTTTCTTCTACCTGCCTCCCATCATGTGCTCCACTGGAGGTGCCAAACAAATTACGTTTTCTGTCTTCTCATCGGTTTCGCTGTACTTTGTGTGGTTCAACTCCAACAGAGTAGAATGAACCCTTCACTTTGCATCATATTAGGTGAGTTCAGTGGTTCGAATACCGCCCAATCTCCATCTTCCAAAAAAAATATTTCGGTAGAACAATCCTTTCGAATTGTTAAAAACTTATTTTCGTGATAATGTTTTCATGTAAGAATTATGTAAGGAGCCTGTTTTTTGTGCACTCAGCAATCTTTGTTCTTTAAAAATTAATTTTTTAGGCAAGCGAACAAAATTCGCAATAATTCATTCATTATGTGTTATTTATGAGCAGGAACATTTTTTTCCTGCACTCTAAAATAAGTTTTTTTTAATTGGCATTTTATTTAGTTAAGGGGACCTGTTACACGTCCGAGCTCGCGAGCTCCCTTCAAAAATTGGGCTTTTTATTTCCATTTTATCACAGTTCGTATGCGGCGTAGACCAACTTTTTTTTTAACTAAAGCTTAATCATTTCTCAAGAATGTGTATCACTGGCTTTTCTGTTTTTCTTCGTATATTAGGAAAAAACCTGGTGAGCTGTAATTTCATATGAATCTAGACAAACGATTTTATTTCCATGATATCTCCGTCAACTTTCGGGATGAATGTATGAAATTTTCAGTATACATGCGGGATAATATTTTGCGGAATGTGTATTATTCGTTTTTCCGTTTTTTTGCGTATATTAGGAAAAAAACCTGGTTGAAAATATGACCAATAAAGTTCCTACTTTATAATTCATTTTAAAATTGAGGAGGCAATAAACCAAAAAACTGATCAATACACATTCGGGAAAATATTATTCCGCATGTAAACTGAAAATTTCATAAATTTATCTCGAGAATCGACAGGGATATCATGGAAATAAAATCGTTTGTCCAGATTTTCATGAAATTACAGCTCACCAGGGTTTTTTCCTAATATACGAAGAAGAACAGAAAAGCGAGTAATACACATTCTAGAGAAATGATTAAGCTTTAATTCAAATAAAAAAAAAATAAATCCATCTGGCCTGTTGTTGACAAATTTTCGTAAAGGAAAAAGGCTACAAAAATTTAAATGTAAATGCTGATTTGATATATCCTGCGAGGATTTTCTAGCCATCGAAGAGAGCTGTTGAGATTCCTGACAATAAATTCATCAACATTGATGTCAGAACGGAAATACATAAAAGCGAAATGATTGTAATAAAGTTCTCTGTAACGTTAATAAAACTGACAAAAAGAGTTATGTTCGTTAAGTAGAACAGCTTACGCTCTCTGATCCCTGAAATTGCAGACTCTAATTTTATTGGTTTTGGTTTGTTATTTTTCAATTCGAATATTTTTATTGAAGATCTGCAGTATCCAAAGCGCACGAACTCTTTTTTTCTCGATGAATTTCCCATAAGAAGTGAGCGTTATCAATTGTTGAGCCTCAGGTAAAGAGTTATAAGAGGAATGTTTGTATCTTAAATTGAAGATAAGAGGCTTCAACTTCCTGCGATGATCTTGATTCCACATATAGACGGTAAATAAAATAGGCGTCTGGCTTCTTGATACACGGGTGGTCACAATTTTCCCGATATATTCCTTCATTTCATACAACTTCGATAACAGTGTTTTCTTGATACTTTATCTGAACCTATTTGTCAATAGTATTTATTCAGAGATGCTCCATTGCAGCAAATAATTTCGAGAATGGTATTATTGGTTTTGTTACGAAAGATTACATTAATCCAATGCAACCAAGGGGTTCTAGAATCAACTGAAAAAATGATAAGAAATTGGTATAATGGGAATGGGAGAACAGGGGAGCAGGAGTTATCTACAAACTCGAATATGATGTTACAACAAAGATATCAAGATGATGGCTCAAGTTTTCTATACAAGAATCTGCCCAATGACGAATATTAGGAAAGCAAAAGGAAGAACCATTAAAGCAATAATACGAGGGAAGGAGTTGTCGCTCCCTTGTTCAATGTCATATCAAGAGCGTTCACCCATTCAGGGTACTCAAATTAAGCCAGATAAATTTTGCCTCCAGAATAAGATATAAAATGACAAAAGTTCATTGACAGCGATTTCGAAGATGAAGAATAAAATAAAAATGATTTAATCTTCAAATGATTGATCACCTCAACGAGTCGATTCATCTTTTTACTATTCCCATTGAAAATAAATCACCTTCTTGGTCAGCCGAAAGACCGGTTATGGTGAGAACGTTTAACTTGCTGAATAATTCTTTTTATCGAAACTGATTCGATTGCATTATGGAACGATAAGACAAAGTGCTTTATCAAACAAAGTTATCGAGAATAAAGCACGTCGATCGGAGCTTTTTCGCTGCTTTGGTCACTTTTGTTTACACGCACGTGGAGTTCTAATATGACTAGTTTCGTGACTTACCACGAAACAGATAAAATCGTTGCACTCGATTCGGAATAGAAGAAGATACAGAAAACAAAGGGCTGAATGTGCATTGCTGATTCAGTTAAGACACACGATATCGTATTTGCTTGAATTTCATCGCCGTTATAACCTTACCATCACTCATTAGGGTCCTAATCGTGTCTTATTCATTAAATGATACTATTAGTTGCTTTTACCATCGACCTGAAGTCGATGACACCTACTTCCGTACGATATAACGTTAATTTGGTGTTTATTTTCCGAAATGGGACATGAGATAATCGATACGGAGTTCGTTTAGATTTTAAAGCACAATTTCGAGTGAAATAAATTTTAGCACTTCTGTAATCAAGAAAAAGAACTCACAGTAATAAAAATCTATTTTATACCGGTTTACCTTGTATAGGGTGTACCATTTGAAATAACTGAGACCTATTCCCAATGAGTTGCAGATATTTCAGCTGAAATAGCGTATTGCAAAACCTACCAGTAATTTTTGATATCCAATAAACGAATTTCTCCAAAACTTCGTTCTTGAAGAATACATTTTGCATTTTCTGTTAATTCGTAAATTCGAGAATTGGCGTGTGTGAAATTCCAAGAAAGAAAGCTCTCTGATGTTTTATTAATAGCTTTACGTGGATTTGCAGTTTTTCCACTTCCTCTTCAGCTGTAAACAGTGTAAACATACGTATTCAAAGTGAAAAATCCCGAATTATGCTCGGACGTATTTTCCTGGTGGAAAATAATTTAACGCTCCATTCAATCCTACTCAGGCCTGATGTAATATAGGTTATTCAGAAATAGACAATATCTTTTCGAATATTAAAAACATATGTTCCGAATAAAATTAGCTTTGCCATGTGATTAAATTAATTGCCGAATGGAATCGATAATGGTATTTTTAGCCAATGATTTCTGACATATGTGGCGCCTGTGTCGGAATATTTGGCTAAATCACAGGTGGCCACATTAAAAGAGAAAATTGAACAGAAATAAAATTTTTCATCTTTTTCCATCAGCATGTCGTAACTTTATCAAATGACAAATTCCAACCAAAGTATCTCCAGCTATGATCAGATCAACATATTCTTCATGAGAATTTTGAATTTTTTCGATGATCGAATTTCATTTTATTTGTCCCAAATGAAAATCGAATTTCCAAGTAATTTTCGTGAACCACCTGTATAAATAGAATGAATTGATACGATTTATTTTGTAACGAAAATTATTGGACAAGAATATATTCCTTGCATATGTTTCGTGTTTTTATAAACACTTTCCTTTCAACATACTCGTATATTTAGCTGTTTATTCCAGATTTGTTACAATAAATCCACAAAATTGTCAAGTTCATTTGTCACGAGTGAAAGTAAACAGACTCATTTTTAATCGAAAATGTTTCTCAGGAAATCATTAATTATTCTCAGAAAGTAACTCTAAAAAGATGAAATAAGTATCTGAATTTAGATTTAGAATTTCTCAACTTTATGGCTCAAAAGTCTTTTAGCTCATTGTATCGTAAAAAATGTTCCCATGTATCCCAACAAAACTGAAATCCAAAAGATTCATCTGTCGTGTATTCTAACTTTGAATCGTTATTTTCAGCTGTGACAATTCATTTCTTCACCCTGTCGGCGTTCTTCTGGCTGAATACAATGTGCTTCAACATCTGGTGGACCTTCAGGTAGATCTTCTTAATAACCCAAACAGAATTTCCTTTACCGATTTTTGTCATTTTTCAGAGATCTCCGCCCACAAAGCATCGAAAAAAGTCAGGAGAGATGTAGACTCAGGCTGTACCAACTTTACGCTTGGGGCATTCCTTTTGTGATAGCAAGCATTGGTGTCATTCTGGACTCACTGCCCGACAATGACCTTATTAAACCTAGGTTTGGAGAGAACAAATGCTGGTTCGGAAGTAAGTTTTCATGTAGTTTACACTAATTAGACTTCTTTTCTTCTTTTTCTGTCGAGTTATGGTTCTTCTTTCATTTCTTTCCGAAGAGGTTCCAGTTTTTATACAAACTGTATGAATATAATTTGTTTTCTAGGTGAAAGAGAGAAGCTTCCTTTTTTCAACGGTCCCATTGGTCTACTTCTAACAATAAATCTCATACTCTTCATACTGACGGCGAAAGAACTTACCTGTGGTCTATGGAAGAGGGAACTGGTCAAGTCGACGACAGAAAGGTACATTATCACTTGAAAAATGACAAATTCGTTCTAATCCATCCAACATTTTTACAGAGCTGCACTTGGAAGAGTCTGTATGAAACTGGTGATAGTTATGGGTGTTACATGGATTACGGACGTTCTCTCAGATGCTTTAGGTGGCCCACAAGAAATGTGGTACATATCCGACATCTTCAACAGTCTACAGGGTGTTTTTATTTTTATAGTTATCGGTTGTCAGCCACAGGTAATGTCAGAATGAACAAAATGAATAAGGGTTCACATCAAATTCAAGTGAAAAATTCTAGATTATAATGTGACCTTTTCAGGTGCTGAGCGCTGCGAAGAGAGTGTGGTGCTTTAGAGACCACCATGAGAATGGCACTGCTGGAACCTCAAATCACCATTCTTCCACATTTCAGGGTTTACAATCTACTGGGGATACCATGACAAATAGCATCACCAATACAACGAAAACGATTCCCGTTGAAACAATTTGTTGAGTCTGAACGTGTTGTAAAGCATTTATTTATTTATTTATTCTCGTGTATTTTTTACCATGAATTCGCTTCTTAGTAGCAAGAAATTCTTGTTCCGTACGGAACGTAAGTGAAAAATTGTAAAAAGAACATTGTTCGAACTGAATTTAGTGATACTCGCTCTGTGAATGTATTATTACTGCTATTTTTAGGGTTATGACGTTTTTATTTTATTTATTTGTACAAAATATTCGGAAAGTATGAAGTAAAGATGTTACCAATTATTGAATTGTTTTATTCTCTCTCATTCCCAAGAAAAATAATTTTTTTCTACGAAGAATAGACTCAAGTCATAATTACAAACTTGTTATTCGATAAATTTGCGCCAGTTCTTGATTCACAGTTTATTGAATAACAATTTTGCAATTAAGCTAGAAGTCCACTTCTTCATGGAGTAAAATTATTGTTTCTTGACTGATCAGAATTTTCATTGAAAATTTAACCATTCTTCTTCCCAGATTTAGGGGACGTACAAATTATTCGTAAAGTCAACTCAAGAGATAATAGTAATAGTAAAAAAGGGGTTACAGTTCACTGCGACCTTAAGGTCTATTGTGCCCCCTGACAGAGCTGTTATCATCGCGCCAAACTCAAGAGATGCACCATTCATTATTTTCATTCATTTCATTTCTAAAACTACAAGGTGAGACGTGAGTGAATCTAATTACCCTACTTATGAAGTGGCATTTAACACCCAATAGATTTCCAATTAATTATATTAATCTATTAGTGTTGTGGAATTAAAAACCACAGAAAATTCTTATGGCGGATGCGCAATCAATATTTCATCCCCTTTTTCTAGGTTTCATCAGCCATCCCAACTCCATTTATTTTATTACCTAGCCCAAACATTATTATCATCAATTATCTAGGTCTAATTTGGTATTGCTTGAAGATTTATACAGATATCGATCATGAGCAATCGGTAGAAGATCTGGAAGAAATTCAACCACTAAAAATAATATATCTCCCTTTCCAGGTTATTAAAACTGAAACTGAGAGAAGTATCTTTTAACTTCTCTAATTTATTATATTTTCTATTTGGTAGGCAAAGTTCATGAATACAACAAGTTACTGACAAGTAGAATCTATTTTCTTACGAAGAAAATAGAGTTTTGTGAACGCAGTAACTTTTACAGGGTAGACTTTCTAGTTTACCTTCTACACTTCTATATCTTTTCAAGATTAATATTTTCATTTGTTTAAGTTCTAGAAGGTGATTAGTTAAATTGTGAGCCTATTAGGAACATTATGTGAACTGTATAACATAAAGGATATGGTACTTCGAGGACTACAGAAAAAAAGTCGTTTAAAAAAATAAATTATATTTCAAAATGGAAATATCATAATGCTGTGAAACATGATGTACAATGTACATTTCACTAAAAATATGACTGGAGATCAATGAGCAGTTCATTGAATTTTTCGAATATAATCGATCTCTAAATATATTCATTCTTTGGTCATTCAATTTTCAATTCTAGTCAAGCATCGTTAATTGTTTCGTATTCATAATTAATCTCTTATAATTCTCCAAAAAATATGGTTATCCCAGTCATCATTTCAAATGGAATTTAACAAATCGTCTGTATAAAATAATAAAGGTATAAATCAAATTGAGCTATTTACTGGAATACACTCGATTTCAAAAATTGGAAATAAAAAGTTTTATGTTACTCGAACTGCAACGATAGTAATATGTATAATAATACTGAGATATCACTATTTATGCTCCTTTTGGAAGGGGCAAATCACAGATTTTGTTATGAGCATAGATTGCAAGGACTCCAGCAAAACTGATTCCTATACTATCAGCGAACGAAGTAGCTGCCAAGGAAAACTGCTTATCTTCCTCCTTGGACTGCAAAAAAATAGATTAGCAATAACTGAAATGGGATCAAAATATAAATTTGAAATACCTCATCAGATATTCTGTAGAACGTATTGACATAAGCGGCCCCTCCCAGAAGTCCCTCCCAAAATGTTAACGACAAAATAATCCAAAAGTATGGAATGTAGTAATAAATAGCCTCTGTTGTGAATACTGCAACATTCAACAGTTGGAGGATGGAGAATACCCATATATGCCTAACATGGAAGAGATTCACTGATGATCTGGACAAAAACACCCCAATCTGGTAGTCAACTTGGAGCCAATGATATTGTTTGTCTGTATCAACGAAATCATTTTTTATCTTAATCAACTCGAACTAAAACAGATTTAATGGTATTTTCCCAACCTGGATATGAGGGAATGGACTTACAGTTCCTTGATTTATGAAATATTCGAATAGATACACTGTGCACAAGGGTATGATGTATTTCATCAGACTCGGCACTTTCTTCACTTTCTTGAAGAAGGTGTTCATCGGACTGTCAACTTCTTCCAAGTTTACCCTTTTTTGGATCTCTACCAACTTCTTATCTTCATCGGAAGGCCTGGGAAGTATTATCCAAAATCTGAAATATTGAATTTGTACAAAAGAAATATACACGGAGTGGTTTCAAGCCTTACGAAATCCCCATTGTTATTGGTATTAGCAACATGACCAATAACGTATTCTTCATTCCGAAGGTATTCAAGATTGTGTATGTTCCAGCTCCTATAACTCCAGCTCCTCCAGTTCCCGAACTCCAAGTCGAAACTACGTTCCTGGAATGAAAAAACGTTGATTTTGAATTTCATCATTAATTTGGAATTGGATCGCCGCTAGTCCATTTCTCTCATTAATTATGTTGGGCCTAACGGATTTTATCGTCTATTTTGATTATTATTAATTCTATTCATTGTCACCACTGTCAGGTGAAAAAGTACCACGTGGATAGACTCAGTGGACGAGATGGCCATGTGCTATCGTTGTTTCTAAATCAGTGATTGAATTTATATGAAATACACTTACTTGTCGTAAAATGCACTATATTGAAGGAATGTCACTTCTCCAAGTCCTGAACAGAATGATGTTAAAACAACGCCTGCCAAAGACATGGTTATGTTATCACTGAATGCAACCATGAGGAAACCTGCACAAGCCACAACCATACACAGAGCAACACGAACACTGAAAAATATATTAAAGCATTATTTTTCCTGTTGTTTCTCGAATAAATGAACTCACTGCACAAAAAAAGGAATAAAAGGGGCGCACAGTTTTACGAACAATGCTGGAAGAATATCAGCCAGTAAAATAGCTCCAGTTGATAAATAGACACAGTCTCTTGGTCCCATATGGTGTTCCTGTGAACAAGACAGCAATCAATTTCCCAAAAAGGTTTGTATCTTTCTGGTTAAAAGCTTTATAAAGGACCCCGCACTTTTCGGCAAATGGCGTTCCGTCTAACTTTTTGGTATAATGTAGTACTCGACCTACTGATCAAAAGTGTACATGGCGCCAACTCAATCCTATGACTAGTTTTTGAGATACAGGGCGTTGAAGTTGAGAATACCCCACTTTTACTACGCGCGTATCTCGAAACAGAATCGAATGAACTTCAATTTTTCTCAAGAAACATTTCATTCCATCCCCAGGGAGCAACCATATGGAGAAATATGACCGAAAAGTATAAAATATGTCAGTTCCATAGCGAATAAGTTCGCAAAATGAACTATTACACTAGATATGTTGTTGTTACATCGAAAAAACCTGAAATACCCAGAATTCATACTGGGTGATCCATTATTAAATCTACGCTTGCACCTATTACGGCTTCATCCGTACTTAGTTTACGTCTAGGTATTATTGATAAACAATTTTCAGATTTCGAATCCAAGTTTATTGTAAGAACGTAAAGCAAAAACCATTTAAAGCCTTTTACTTCTCATAAATGAATATTCGATGGACAAGGATCGGCAACTTTTGAAACGGTCCCGAAGGTTGACCTTCCTTTGACTTTTGTGGATCAGTATATCTCACATACACACAACCAAACTTATATGGAATCACCCAGTATTAAGATGAAATATTATTTTGATATCTTTTTCGTTAGAAGCAAATAAAAAGTGCATGTGTTTACTCACAAAAACAGTTAGGTTCACTTGATAAGATTTGGCTTTGCAGTGTCGATTTTACCATTTCGTTCGAACGTCGCAGTGAATTTATATTTTGTTTTTTTGCGAAGTTTTAAAAAAAATGCCTTATGTGGGGTTATCGGAAGTCCAGAGAGGAAGAATTATTACTATGGCAGAACAAGGTATATCACAAAGACAGATGGCAAGAACGGTGGGGGTTACACAAGGGGTTGTTTCAAAAACCTATGCAAGGTTTCTGGAGTTAGGAACCCTAAAGAATAGGCCGAGAAGAAGTCGTGGAAGAGTAACTACAGAAAGGCAGGATCGCTTTTTAGCCCAAACATCAAGAAGAAATCCCGCAGTATCTCATTCAGAGCTTCAAAGGCAATTTTTGCAAGCTACAGGTGTTAGTGTTTCTGTCGAAACTATCAGAAAAAGACTTCGCGCTCGGGAATTATGCAAGAGAAGAGCGTTAAGAGTTCCAGAACTATCAAGGCAAAATAAAGTTGACCGTTTTAATTGGTGTTTAGAGCATGAAAATTGGACTATTGAAGATTGGAAAAATGTCTTATTTTCGGATGAGACCAGAATTGGCCTACGATCAGACGACCGGCGTGTTCGCATTTTAAGAGGTAGAAGGAGGCAAGCTAGGCTCCAAGCTGCAAGACCGATCTCTAAATACAAAGGAGGTACTGTAATGTTTTGGGTCGGAATTATGTTTGGTGAGAAAACTCCTTTAATTCCCATTAGACAATCTCTGACAGGGCCTAGGTATGTTGATCTAGTGCTACAACCTGTAGTGAGGCTCTGGCGAGGTGCTTTTGGAGATTATTTCCTATTTATGCAGGATGATGCACCTCCACATACCAGCAGAGTTGCAAAAAATTTTTTCGAAACAGAAGGTGTTTTAGAGTGGCCTTCTTGTTCACCGGACCTTAACCCTATCGAGCATTTGTGGGATAGGATCAAAAGAAAAATTAGAGCTCCTCAAAATAATCCTGGTAACGCAGAGCAACTTATACAAGCGGCTTTAGAGGAATGGGCAAATGTTACAGAAGGAGAAATTAACAACTTAATAGAAAGCATGCCTCGTCGAATTCAAGCTTGTATCAATGCCAGGGGTGGTAATACTGATTATTGATTTGTTAAAATCGTTTTATTTGTTGTTCAATTCTCAGTTACATAAAAATTATTTTTAGAGAAATTAACACTTTTAATTATGAAAATTATTATGAAAATAATCTTTTAATAATTTATATTATTTTTGTAATAAACTTGTTTTGGGAAAACTGCTCTTCACTTTTCAGCGACTTTTTTTTAATTAAAATTCGTTTTTTCCAAATAACAGGGTGATTCCATATAAGTTTGGTTGTGTGTATACGAAAAATGCTGAATGATCCATGTACCGTTTCGTGATAAGTTTTTGTCAACTTGAGAGACACCCACCACAGCGTTTTCGAAAAGCGAAAGACCGCTTCTACAACAATAAAGTTCGTTATTTTGTATCGTCACAACATTTACTCACATGGCTTTCAGAGTGACTTTTGATTATGTCATCTGCAGCGGTCAGCATGACGACATAGCCGAAATTGTTGCAGAGTCCTAAGATCCAGTAAGCTGCGAGACCTCTCCATTGGGTTGATTTCTTTTTGAGGGGGGTCACTTCGTCCACAAGTTCCGTTCGACTACGGAAATCTGACATAGTACCTGGAAAATGTATAGAATATTGAAAAATAGACTGTGAAAAAATTGATAATTGCTGATGCTTTTCTTCCGTCAAAACCAACATAAATAATAAATAGGGGAATCTTATTCTCAAAGCAGAGGTAATCAAAATACGAACTGACAAACAAGCAGAGCTGCATTTTAGAAATAGTCTTCGATTTTTTATTGTTGGGTACAAATTTTCTAGTATTTTTCACCCCTAACTAAGGCCGAAGAATTACTTTGAAATATGTAGCCACCTTGAGAAAAAAGCGGCATTTTTTCACCCCAAAAGCATTCCGCAATACTACCAAAAATACGCTCAATTTTATGAGGTTACTATACAGAGTGTAACAGCTAAATGGAATAAATTCGATAACGAATAAATCAGGGGGTGTTAGGAAAAACGCTCGGACACGTCGATTTGTAATTTTAAATGCGCATATTTTTCAAGAAAATAAAATTATATAGGGTGTTCCATGGGACCGTGGCCTATACCAACTTTCTCATTTCAAATGCAACACCCTGTATATTATTTATTTTTTGGATTCTTCAGAAAATTCTAGACATAATTCATGTACAATGTCCGATACCTATCTTCAACTTTTTCGGAAAAATTTAGTGTTTTCAGATTTTTTACAATTTTACATTAGACTTCTTTTTGTGGGGATATGTCAAAAGTATTGTATACGAAACGAAACCCTTAAACTTAGACGACCTAAAAAACCGAATCACGCTTGCGATTAGATCAGTCACGCCTGAAATGTTGAGTAACGTTAGAAGACAATTCTACACCAGATTCATGTTGCCAAGACGTTCGCGAATCGCGGTGAACATTTCCTACATTGACATTAATGTTTTTTTTTTGTTTTTTCTTAAAAATTAAGAAATAATCAGTATTACTTATTAGGTTGTGAGTGTAATGTACCGAATTTGGGAAATAAAATATTTTTTATTTAAAACGTTGATTTTTGCAATAAATCTGAAAACACTTAATACCGAAATAATTAAAGATAGGTATAGGACATTGTGCATAAATTGTGTCTAGAATTCTCTGAAGAATCCAAAAAATAAATAATATACTGGGGGTTGCATTTGAATAAGAAAGTTGGTATTGGCCACGGTCACATGAAACACCCTATATAATATTATTTTCTTGAAAAATATGCACATTTAAAATTACAAATCGACATGTCCGAGCGTTTTTCCCAACACGCCCTCATTTATTCGTTATCGAATTTATTCCATTTGGCTGTTACACTCTGTATGTACATATGAAGCTGAAGGGCATTTTGCATATCCTCAAGAGGCTCACACACAAATTCACAAAATTGACTGCCAGAAGTGATTCAACCTGTCAACCGGTCATGGTTATTTCATTGGTACAGTTAGCCGAATGAATAATTCAGATAACGTTTGAGTTCTGTACAGCCAAAATGCATTTAGGGTTTTATAAATTCATATGATATTATCTGCATGAAGCTGTGACGTACAGCATACGGTTCTCTATTCAAATTCAATGAAATAAGATTGATTTACATGGACCTGCAGTTTCATTAGGTAAACTCAATGAAAAGGACATTTAAACCCTATCCATCGGATGAGTCCATTTCCATTGTCGTTCATTCTGTACTTCAAGTGTCAAACAGCGAATTCAAGTTCAAAATTATGGTTTTCAATCCCAAAGAGAGCTTACGTTTCATTTTTGGCTGCTACACTACAATACTGACGATGCGTAAAAAACTGAAAAATAATTCATGTCAAGATCTCTCCATGCTATCGAAATCATCTACAAAAAAATATTATACAATAAATTTTAGTTGAGAGTTTTTGCTTGCTTGTTCAAATTCGTAGCAATAGCAACCTATCCAGATGCTGAATTCACTCAGTGCTGTTAATAATCTTCTAATGCAGTATATCTACTTGAGAAATTTAAGCCGAATCAAAAAATTTGTTCCGAAGAAATCGATGTTTTTTAATTAATTTTCTTTGATTCTATTTCGGCCTGATGGACAGAATCAATTCGAGTCCAACCTAATCATTTAATTCAAAATTACCAGATAGTCTCCAGTGAATCCCATGAGCTTTTTGATCGAAAATTATAATTTTCTGAACTCACCTTCAGTAGACTGCATGTTTTCAGTCATGTTCAATATTCGAATGAATTTTCGCACATCGGATCACACAGTTTGCGTCTCCACAAAGTCAAATCCGATATTTTGGATGCACTAACAAAAATCTGCACGTTATCGAAAAAAGTTCACGGGTGAACGAATAGAAAAAACTCAAATAATTGATGATCTTCCTTTGGATAGCAATCAACTGCAGCCTTATACCTCTCTCCAAGTGTTCGCAGATTAAGATAAGCAAATCGTTCGTTGTGAAAAATCTAGATCAGATTAAATTGGATATTCATCAAGGGAATAAGACAATAGGATTGTTGAATTAAATTGAATTCTAAATTGTACCAACTATTCCGGAATGTGTTTGATGAACCTTGGAACATAAGATCTGAGTTCCTATACTTGAATTATATTATTCTAAAGTAGGTGAAACAGGGACTTCATCATCAGCACAAGCTCTGAACTCTAGGACTCGGATTTTTATATTAAACTGGCGACAGAACGCTGTTTCATTTTCTTCTTCATATTCCACAACTGAGCACCGGAAAATTCATCTAAGATGTTCATAGCTTTTGCTATTCGAACCGATGTCAAAGTATGTCTTCAGCAACCATGTTATGTACAGAATATTAGACTCTTTTAGACGTGCAGAAATTATCCAAACAACTTAACTTCAAACAGACTGAACTTAACTGAAGGCGTTCAAAAAAAATCGAAATCAAGTGTGCTATGGAACTTAGTTCTCGAAAGGTGTCACATTTTAACTGACCTGAGCTAGTCGGAAAAGCCACAAAATATTTTTTCAATCATTTCAGGGCGATAAAATTCACACAGACTACTAATATCAAGTCATACCAAATTCAAATTCGTCATAATTATTGATACAAATATTAATTTCAACAATATGGACTTGTTATCGTTTGTGTTACTCGATAAGTTTGATATATTACTGTGAATAATCTTTCAATTATTCAATTACGATTCTTGAACACACAACAATCGATTTATTATTGTTTCCCCTATTGAAATGATACAGACAACAATTACCTGCATTATACCACATAATCTAACACTCATTTTGCTATTTTTCTACTGCATAAACAATGTAAACCATTTTAAACAGAATTTATCAACAATGAAACTGTCTTTACTTCTCAACTCCAATTCATCTTAATTCAGTAAGATGAAATTTTCCCCAAAATAATTTTTCTCGAACAACCCATAGTAGCAATGGAAAGTATTGATTGAAGCTCTTTGAAATGAGTTATTATTATAATTATAAATCACCAAAACTTTCGGTAAAATTATAACTTACATTGTACTGTTTTCTGACCCATGTGCAATTTTGAGAGAGAACACTGTTTATTTGGCAACCCGAACTTTAACAACGATAAAGATATTCGCATTATTAATGAAATTATAAAGTACCTAATTAGTGAAACGGGGCAATGCAAGATAAAAATATCTTACGATGGAAATTTTAATCTCGCTGCGCTAAGATTAGGTCCCATGTATAGCAATTATGATTTGCATAGTTTAAATGTCAAAATATTGTTGCAATTATAGAATGTCAATAATTCCTTATATAGTAAACTTTGGGCTTCTTTATGCAACATTCGATAAAAATATTTGGGGCAAGACAGAAATAATCATTTTTATGTTGACGATTATTATCGATTTTCGAATCATATATTTACGTCAATCAGTAACGTAGATTTGAAGTTTTAAGAATATAAGAAAATATTTTGAAAAAGAAAAGGAAGATTTTCATGATACTTGAATTAGACATCCTTATATTTTTGCAGATCCTAAATCTTGATTCATTGAATTCGCTACATTGGAGATTTCAATTCCTTTCTTCCAACTTATTCTTCTCATTCACTTTGATTTAAATAAACGAAATTATTGACTAAGTATCAAGTTATTTTTTCAATTATTCTTATTGAAAATTTTTTTAAATGAGATATACCTATAATTTATCAATAAATAAAATCGACATTCTTTATACCTACAATATGCATAAATTGCGTTAATCCTATACTCAAAATCATGCGGTTTAACTAATGAAAAACAACTATTCCTGAAATTTCTGGGTTACGACTTACCTCCATCATGTTGTAAAATAGCGCAATATCCTATCATTTGAAATTCCAAGGGCAATTCGATAATGGATAAGAACTGTATCAATTCTTTTCAACACTTAATCGTTTCAAGTTCACTGAAATTGTATCTGAATATGAATTGTATTCAGCCAATCGATTTTTGCAGAATTTTACTGTAGGTTCCGAATGATTCAAAGAACTGATCTATATATAACCAAAACCGTTCGAGTCAATACTTTACAATAGGAACTTTGTTATCAGGACTGCCTTCTTTAATCTACTGGGACAGCACGTTAAACTCTGTCGAATTAAACTCTGATGAAAGCGCATAAGAACGATTATGGGTTCAGGTTTCCATTCAAACGGACCAGGGTGCAAATTCGACGGAATCCCAACGGTGTTGCCAGAACCAGAACGCCAAATACCGTAGGTCCGTAATGATTTATGGGTCCTTCCGAAATAATCTTGACTTGCCCCTTCAGAACCTCCCATGCGTTAGGGTTCCAACGCTAAGAAGCTATTTTAAAAAATCGACTTAGTTGTGGATCCTATTATGGGACACCTGTATATCAACCAAAATATTATTCAGAATGTGCCCCATCGTTCAAAAAAAAAATCAAGTCGATAGCTTGAATAAAAGAAAATTTATTGAGCAAACACAAACTCCTAGGACACCCTGTATCTATACCCACAAAATAAATAACTGAACTCTAAAATAAGGACTACCCAAATCGATTCCGAATTTTTCTCATACAGTTTCCATTAGGAATCTATTAAAAGTTATTTCAATTTTATGAATTCCACATCTTCCGACCCATGATTTTTCGAAAATATGCGCGCGTATGACAAATCCTAACCTTTTCCGTTAATTTCGAATTTCTTTGCAGGCCATGAAAAAAGCTCATCATTTTATTTGATATGTCCTATTCGCATCGGTGGTTTGTGGCCACAAAATTTCCAAACTCAAGTGAAAATCTGACAGAGAGAGAATAGAATGTTCTGTGTTGAAGCTCAAATTTAACTTTGTGTGCTGTGTTTGAATTGAAATCCCTGTCAGAATTTTGTGACATAGTGACAGTATCTGATTTCTTGAGGTGAGTTTTGGAAGTTTAGTATTTATTTTGAGTACGAATTTGATTATTTTTTTATTATAGGACTTCGCTTTCAAGATCCCAAGATGAAGCTATATAAGAATGAAAATGTAATATTGTATTTCAACCACTGATATACTTCAACTCATCCAATACATCATGAAGCTTATTGATAATGTGTCATCTGGCAAAAATTTTTTGAGAGAAAAGGGGTTCTTAATTTGAGAGAGCGTAAGTGAATACACTACTAATGGGGTGAGTAAATTATATTTTTCTCTTCGTCCAGTTGCTTCCTTGTAGCTTATGTGGATTTTCTGAATCATTGAACATTTTTTTAAGGTATTGATGTTTTCCCAAAATGATTGTGGATTCCTATGGGCTCTATGATCTTTCAATGCTTGAAATGAAGAGAACCAAGGAGATCCTGGACATCGTTTTTTTGGTGAGTTTTGTTTTTAATTCAGACTATTTCATATTCTGAGATGTTGAGTTTGCTGAACTCACATGCGAATATTTTGTGTGGCGTAGGTACTCTAGGTAATTTTTTGGAAATTCGTAGCCAGTGGGGTCGTCCACTCAGGTACTGAAAATCGCATAAAATACGTGATTCGGTTTCTGCTCAATATGAGGGGTCCATATTTCAACTGTCAGGCAGATATTTTGATTGTATTTCAGTTTTTGTCCTGAAAATTTGTATGAAAATCATCAATATTCTCCAGAAAGTGATTCAACAGAGCAGCCTAATATATTCCATATTCCTCACCATAAATTTCTTTACGTACTGGAATAGTCTGTACATCTATAAATAGATCATCACTGACCTTTATCTTTCGAATTGGCCCAGGATAACTCCATATATTATGGGAATTGATGAGCCTCTAACTGAGATTCACATCATTGACAATTTATTCAATGAGTATTGTATAAATTCTTTCGAATAGGCACGTTCGGATTGAAAAAATTCTGATATTGGTGAATGTAGGTAAATTGAAAAAAAATATGTGAATAGGTCAATTTTTTTGGTGGATACTTCCATTCTTTCTTGGTATGCTGTGAACACTTATTATAGATGAAATTTCTAAATCAATCATTATTTTTGCCATCTATTACGCACTCATTATCAATAATTCGCGTAATTGACAGATAAGAACATATGTTTTGAATAATCACAAATACTCACTTTTCAATTGATAAGTGAAAATAGGGATATTATTGTGCAGAGTTGAATGGGCACCACAGGATGAAATATTCAACACTTTATATCTACACCACAACTGATAATATTTTAGCATCCACTTCACCCAATTCTAGTATCGATAATATCTCGGTCATTGCAAAGCAATACCTTGACTACACTTTTTCAGATTTACCCACTGAACGTGATTAGATTTAAAAAACATCTCTTTCAATGTCGGGAATTTGCCACCTAGAGGAAAGTTTTAGTGACCACAAACGATAAGATAATATAGAATGTATGAATATTTATGAGGTAATTAGGTGTTATTTTTAGTTTCATGCTGTATTGTCTGTATTGCGATAATTGATTCTTTTCATTCCTCCGAATATAATTGATTTCAAATGATGTTATCCTGGCTGGATGGTGGATTTTGGCAGTGAATGTATTTCGAATTCAGTTGCGGTTAGTGGTTTTGGAGTTTTCGTAATTTTTGGGCATTTTTCTCGTGGCATTATTGTGTTACCTACGCCTGAGAGGAATATTGTCTTGAATTGGATATTTTTCGATGAAATTCGTGTTCCAAAAAATGCAGAGGCTCGTTTCCTATTACTTTAGCTTTTTATGTTTATGCGTTTATGCGTTCAACAATATGTGCGAAAACCATAAAATTTTGACGGTGAGTGTATGAATGAGGATCATTTGTTTGATCCATTGAGAAATATGATGACAAAATAGTGCTACTGACCTCTGAACATTAGGAAAAACCAAACAACAAAATATTTGAGTTTAGCTCAGATGAACGAAAATTCAAAAGATTCAATTTGTGTTTATGTGCAATATAAAACCAATGTTTATACAAGTTACGTAGCCATAATCAGACTTTCCATTGTTTCTACATGTGCTTTATTGAATTGAGGAAATCGGACCGAAAATCTTCTGATGCAATTTATTCATTTAGATAAGGATCAGGTAGATACTCCCTCTGTAGGAACAAATATAGACAACTCATTCAAAATATATTAAAATAATGTTACTGAAACAACAATTCAACGAAGTATTTTTATAATTTGGCCTTCTCGGGACATTTTATTTCGAAACAGCAATCTGGATAGGGCTTGGATAAATCGCCTTTCTCCACTGTACAGGGTGGTTCAACGTTGACAACTATACATCTGAAAAAATTGAATGATTAAATAATTTTTTCTCACTTGAAATTCTATCTTCTTTGAAACTTATTCTTAGAATGAATATGAAGAATCTCGTATTTACTAGTTCGTATAGTTTGAATTGAACGTGTCAAAAATATTACCTACCCAGTTATAGTGTAATCTCCATTTGACTCACAAGACAATTCAGCACATTGTTTTGGCATTTTTTTCGTTACCCCACTGTCAATGTAGCCCAGGTCTTCAGTCCAGCATTGATTCGGATGTCCTGAAAATCCCACCATAATATTGTTTTAACGTAATTTTCCCCCTTAAATTTTTGCCCCGGAAATCCTTCATGAAAAAATTTTTTGTAGGAGTTACTTTTTGTCGTGGAGAAGGATTCTTGTTTTATTCCCTGATAGAAGCCGAACATTTTAAAATTGTATGCAGACATTTCATGGTTTTCCTCATTTTAATAAGATATCTTGAGAAAAATAGTGAACAATATCTACATCCAATTTATGTAGAATTTGATAAAGGATCTGATTATGAAGGCAAAA
Source organism: Adalia bipunctata (assembly GCA_910592335.1). Lineage (NCBI taxonomy): Eukaryota > Metazoa > Arthropoda > Insecta > Coleoptera > Coccinellidae > Adalia > Adalia bipunctata. The sequence goes on from OU342957.1 coordinate 4,286,542, forward strand.
GAAGGGTGTTGTATTTGAAACACGGAATTTGATGTCATTTCCGGTCAAACCAGATATTCCACGAATTTGTTCAATCTGAATCCTTTTTGAAATTTTTCTGATAAACTCCATAAGAAATGTCATGGCAATTTCAAAACTTTCAAAATTCGATTTCCAAATGGAATATTGCAAAGAATACGAATGATCACAAGGAAGATTTCGACGGGAGTATTATTTATTAAACATCATCAAGCGTCAAACAGAATTTCTATCAAGAAACGGGTGGTTCATAAAATAGATAGGGAAAAACCTTGGTAAAATAGAGTACCTTTCAATTTTTCACTGTCAGTTTGACCCCTCGCAACCCATCCTTGAGCTAAGCTTGCAAAGCACAGGAAGAAAATCAAAAACAACACTTTCATCTTGGTAGTTCACTTCAGAATGCACATCCAATGTTATTTTTATACATACAAATGTTCAGAGTAGGATGCTACGGGATAGACAAGGAGAAGACTTTTCTGAAATTCGTCGTGTACATTAACTGGTAAATCCGCAATAATCAGCAACGCTGGTTAATGATAATCTATAATTGGTGTGTTAAACTTGAACCTAAGCGAAAGAAAATATCTATTTGCCGCATCCAATTTGGAAAAGATGACTTCATCACATCCAGTCGAAGATGCTGTAAGGTTATGCGTAGGTTTAACGCGCATCTAAATGATCTAAGTTCGATGGTATTGGCTGCGAAAGCATGAGAGTTGCATTAAAATTAAATACTCCCGATCCAGTCAGTTTTGACATCGTATACGCAGGAACTGCAGATACTTTTATCGTATTCGGTAATTTTCTGAAAACGATTAAACTCAAGTATGCTCTTTAAACTATCAAGAATTTTTTAGCGTATTTTCGACAAAATCTGACTCCTGTATGAATGTTTCAAAAATTACATTTTGCAGAATACTTGCATTCTTCTCTAACTAAAATACAGGATGTATATGAATAGTTGCGAAAAATTTCAGGGGGTGATTCCTTGTCAAAATAGTCTTTCTTATACATTTTTTTTGGGCCTCCTTGTTCAGTTGCAGCGTCCTAAAGTTGGCGGTTGACAAACAGTTTTTGATTATTCTGATGGTACCCAATTTCGTTTTCAGAATGCAACTTCCTGTATACTTCTTTTTCAGTCAATTTTTTATAGAATTCTTTAATATGGAAAATTAAGAAAGGGGATCTTATAAAAAAGAGTTTGGAGAATGCTGTCTATGCTGAATTTGACATCGGAATTGAAACAGCTTTAATTGGAATTCCAAATGATGGAAAAGGATTCTTGTTAAAACATTTGAGCATTTACATAAGGAAATTTCAAAAATATTATCGTTGGAATTGAAGATCCATCTGTAGAAATTTATAGTTATCCCCCTTTTAGAAAAGTTTGATAGAAAAACCATGCATAATAATGAATAATACTATAGTTCCAAAAGTTCGATATCGATAATTTCTTGAAACTATTCAAATTACCACAAAGAAATTTACAGGTTCCTTTATTGTTAACTAGGGGCCCTGATTATATTATATGTTTTAAATATGTGTCATTGGGAATAAATTCATTCGTCGTAGTATGCAGTTGTCGATCGAGTTTCGTTTGTTCACCTTCTTCGAGCAGCATTCATATGCGTGTTCTGCATTCTTTGATGTGAATCTAGTGTTTTAGTGTTTTCTATTGATATTTTCGATGGAATATTTTATATGTGATTATATGGGCTTTCTACCTCTTTTGTGGGATCGGTTCAATAGTTTAAATGATTCTGGGATCAAATTATGAGGGATTATTGAGCCTCCTCATATTGTGTTTGACCATTTGAACTTATCGATTGAAAGATCTCGATAGTTTTCAAAATTCCCCAAACGGTATGAATGAATATTGCGGAGAGTACCAACGAGAAGGATGTAGGTATGAACAAGAAGTTTTCTTCCTATTATTGCTTATATTTCCATTTTCAGCTTAAACGTTCACAATATTTCACGATTTTCCGTATAGTCTGCCATTTGCTCTGAGTTTTGCGCAATGGTTCATACCCAAATGTTCATCATATCTTACCTTATTTCTTTCTTCACAAGCGATGATCGTAGCATTCGTAGCTTCAAAATTCCTTCTGAAATTGATTGCAGACCGAAAGTCATTTAAAACGACTGGCTTTCGAGCAACAATCAAAATCGAATGGAACGAAAATAAATATCGGATGATGAACACATTGTCCAAGACGAACATAAATTCTGAAATTATAAAATTAATTACAATCTCACATATCATAAAAGTCAAGTTTCATAATGAAAAATTACTGAGCATCAATATAGGAGCCAAGGACAAAGTCAGTCGTTAAATTTTTATTAACAGATGTGAGATACATGAGATTCATTCCAAATAACAAGAGTTTTCATTTGAAGGAATGAGCTAGGATATAGTAAAAAATATCTTCTAATTTGTTCTTGTTCGAAATTATTAACATAAGAAGTGGAGGTTGAGATTGGTACAAGTATAAGCAATTATTCATCTCATTTATGTACGTTTGAACGTGCCAAATCTAAGATGAGAGAAAATATTTTTGCCATGAAGAAGTATGGAATATAAACAGCAACCATAAATTATTGAAAAAACATAATGAAATGTTACAGTAGAATATAATTGAATAATAAGTGTTCATTATACAACTCATTCGTTAAGAGACAGATGTTTGATGAAAATCCTAATGGTAAATTGGAAAAATGCGCTATTTTTGATTCTATTTTTGTGAAAATTTACGCGGGAATAAAATACAAAAAAGCTCAGAAAGGAGCTCATTTTCACATCAGTCAATCCTAATTTTGCAGAATAATAATTATCATATTTTTTTACGAGGAAGGAAAATTCGAACACAAATTACCATAAACATTGAAATTGCCATTATTCTCATCTATTGAATGTTCAAATGCTGCACAGTACAACAATTTATTATTGATTGCCTTGTCAATTGTTAGATTGTTTTATGGAACAATCATTTCAAATATATTTTTTGGATAACACTTTTATATCTCGAAAACCATACGTAGGGAAAATGGAGAAAAGTTTGAAGAAAATCTATTAACAAACTTTCATTTTCGATGATTTTCTTTCAGATTATATTAACGTTGAATCAGAAATGAAGAAGTTGATGGCAAAAAAGGTGTAACATTTTGTGAATTTCATCAACGAAAATATTGAGAAAATAGTTCAAAGTAACAGGAAAATTCGATCGAATAATTTCAAAATGCAGTTCGTACCCACCTCAGTTCGAATATATTTCCACAGATACACTGCTGAGTTACCGTAGACTATGTTTGAAAAAACCACCACTCTTGAGGCCGATCTTTTTCAACGGAACTATAAGGGGTGAATGAAAGTGGTGCATCCGAATAGGGTTCTCGCGTAACTGATTTGAAAGGGTCGATGCTGGGTTACGTATTGTTCGAACATGTGAAGCTGCACCAAGGGCCTAAAGGTGTGCGCTGAAATTCTAGCAGCTTCTGGTCCTCCTGAATGGCTATGAGCCCATTTGACCGGACTGGCTCCTCCCACGAAAATCCGGTGAAATGGAGAAAGCCTTCAGGTTAATTATTGAGTGGCGAATCAGCCCTACATCAAAAACATTTCAGGTTACTTTTTGAGAGGGTTTTCATCTGTCTCTTAATTTATTCAGGAATTTTCCGTATCCCGTATGATAGTTGCTAGGGAAAAATTCCGACGGACTGATATTTTCCACAATTTTATCCCTCATACTGTGTCAAGAATGGCTCGTTTGGATGCAAACTCGATTTGACTGGTTGGTAATATTTAACCACACTTTAGTGAACGTTCAGTTTTGGCAGATTTGAAAAGTCGAGAATGTCAGTATCACTCGGGGAGGAAAATGAATTTTCCAGAATACTTCAACTCCAGAGATTATGTCCTACCAAAATCTACCATCTATTTCATTTCCTCCTATTATTTTTTCATAATAGGCGCAAACCACATACAGAATGGTTACTTTTTAATGGGATTGTATTGGTAACTTTTGAACCATTAGAGTTAGAAGGTCTTTCAAATGGAGAAAAAGTTGCATTCATAGAAGCATTGTCGAGCAGTTCAAACAAATCGAGATTATCAGGTCCGGTTATTGAGATATCATAAGAAAAGTAAATTCTGTCATTTTGATTTTTTTTTTCACTTTATTTCGAATATTATCAAAAAATGTTACAGAAATTTTTTATTCGACAGTAAATTATCCTCAAATTGACATAATCAGATTTCGTATCCAACGTTTCGTACTTTCTGGGCCACCCTCAACCTCATTTTCTTCAATACAGACCTGCATATTTATGACACTTTTCGAAATAAATTTCAACGCTGAATTCAACGATATATCATACAATGTCATTTCTTGTTATGTTTTGTTTTATCCACGGCCTACTACTTGAAAATAATACATTCAATGAACCTAGTCGCTCTCGCTGTCTGTCCCTATGTATGCTCAAAACTACGCAACGGATTTTGAAACGGTTTTTTCAATAGATAAAATGATTCAAGAGGAAAGTTTATATGTAGGATAAATGCATAATATTGTAGAGAAACACTGATGAACTAACAGGTTTCTAATGTGATGTCGTGAATAAACACATTTTTTTGCGCTTACATTGTAAACGCTGACTGAACCCCACGAGATAAATGAAAATAATGTACTCGGTATTGTTCTCCTAAAAAAGGTCAACAAAAAAGTCCGCGATGGTATATGTCTATCTCTTAAGGATGACCCACAATAACCATTTTGTATCCTTTACATTTTACGGGAAAAAATGGCTTATTTAGGAAGTAATTGCAATACAGCATTAATCCTTATTCAATTAAGTACCGGGTTTTTCACTATAAATTGACCCCCCTCTAACTCTGTTACAAAAACAGTTACATAAAACTATTCCATACAAAAATTGTACGAAATCGAATAAATATTTTGAAAATAATGACTTCGATTGGACTATATACAAGGTGAACAACATATTGAATGCAACTAAATTTTTTCAAATGGGACACCCTGTATATTCTCTCATATTTTAGTTTATTATTATTTTTTTGATATCGAAAATACATGTAGGCCTATGTGGGTCTTCTCCTTCAATTTCAGATTTTCGAAATGAAACTACGGAATAAAAAATAAATACGTGAAATCATTCCAAAATTCTTTATATTCAAACAATTTATTTGAAAGCAAAATTTTTTCAGTGATTACCTAACAATATCCAAAAAAAATAAAAAAAACTATGGTAGTACATATTGAATAAATAATATCAACTGAAGAAATTGGTTCTCGAAATTTGAAACTCTGTGGTACTAATATGTTATATATTCGAAATCAGGGGAAAAAGAGCTTGCCAAATATTGAAAAGTCCACAGGGTGTTCCATTTGAAAAAAGGAAGTTGCAAACAATATATTGCCCACCCTGTATATATTTCATTTTGTGAAATCATTTTGAAAAACATTAGTTGGCTTCGTGAAACTTTTGTGAGAAACATTTTTTTGTACCTCTTTAAGTAACAAAGTTAAAGGGGGGGCGCCAAATTATGGTGAAAAACCTTAAATACATTGTCCATTCGATATGGATCAATATGGCTCTCTACAGCATGTATTTCAATGAATATTTCCGAAGATAATACAGATTTAAAATGCAGGGACATAGCGGTGCGGCGCCGGCACTACCGTTGTTTATAAGGATTGCATTGCATCCGTGCGAAGCCGGGGCGGGTCGCTAGTTGTATGATATATAGTTGAATTCAAAGATTATTTCAAAAGGTGTCATAAAATATGCAGGTCCGTATTGAAAAAAATAAAAATCAAAATTACAGAATTTACTTCTCTTATGATATCTCAATAACCGGCCCTTATAATCTCGATTTGTTTTAACTGCTTGACAATACTTCTATAAATGCAACTTTTTCTCCATTTGACCGACCTTCTAACTCTTATGGTTTGAAAGTTACCAATACAATCCCACTAAAAAAGTGGCCACTTTGTATATTGAATCACATATACCTACAGGGTGTCCTAGGGATATTCTGACTTACTGATTGGGTAGATATTACTAACGAAAATAACAGAGAGATCTGTTAGAAGAATAAATAACTCTTTCATTTGCAATTATTCCAAAAGGATTGAAATGTTTCGATTTGATTCATTCTTAACAATAAAATATCTTGAATGATTCAAGGACAAATAAGAATGGAGAATAATTTATGAATCTACGAGAATCTCGAACGCATTGTTATCTAATTCCTGAAAAGCTTTTGTTTCCTTTTCCTCTTTTTTCTCTGTCTCTCTCTCTCTTTTTCCCTCATTCTCTCCTCTTATTTTTAATATTTTTATCATTCAACGGGAAATATGTGAAGTGAGGAAACAAATCAAACAAATAATTTCATTCAACATTTAATTGAAAATATTCATTTTTTTTTAAATATGAATTATATAACCAAGCAAACCTCATCATCTCACTAGATAACGTTAATTATTGTTTTATAATAACTATAATAATGTGATGATAGATAATTGAATCTAACTATAAAACTGGTGAGAATGAAAACTGCCGAATTGTGGCGTTTATCGCGCTGCTCTTTCCGAAGCATAATTCCATCATGCAAATGGGTTTGGTCGGGATATCCTGATTCCCTGAGGATCTCTGAAATGTTCGCCAGCATATCAAATGATAGCGTAAATGAAAAGTGAAGTTGAAGTGCTGAAATATGCAGAGGTGTCAGGTGTCATTCTGTCCCATAAATAATGAAGGTTTAATTAGGCATCGTGAGGCGGATCGACTGGACAAACAGGGCGGTGCTTCATGCGAGGGTGGCGCGCATGTAAACTACCCCGAAACGCGAGATATCAACGGCCGGCTAGGCGCGCAACTGACCGTCACTTCCTGGAATATTTACGGGGATTTGAATAATACAAAATGGTGAAATGGAGACCAAGTTTTTTGAAACTTTTTTGTCGTTAGGCGAAGGGAATATCAGAAGAAATGAGAGAAATAATCTTGGTTTGTCCGGAAAATACTTTTGAAATTATAGATACTTATTCGAAAATAAGAGAAGAAAAATACAACTTGTGATGATATTTTTCATATTCAGACACGAAATCTTCACTTTTCTCAATTATTTTTTTTTCGTTACCCGGAATTACCTATTTTTTGATTTATTTGAATAAAATGCAAATATTTGACCTTGAGTGGAAAATTGGCGAAAAATTTTGGACCTTCGCGAAAAAAATCTGAAAATCTGAACTGTTCGACTCTGATGGTTGAAAATAGGTTTTTTTGATTCACAAAAAATTTTCGATCGGACTTGGAAAAATTTCGAGATGGCGGAGTCGAGTGGTCGAGATCAAAATTTTTCCAAATTTTTTTCGTAGTATATCGACCCGGGTCATTTTATTTACTAATTTGAGGTCGTAGATTACGATGCGCTAATTAGTTTTTCCGAGAAATTTTTGGTTCTGGAAATATTTGACTTCGAGTGGAAAATTTGCGAAAAATTTTGGACCTTCGCGAAAAGAATCAGAAAATCTAAACTGTTCAACTCTAATGGATGATAATAAGTTTTTTCGATTCACAAAGGATCAATCTATATGCAAAAAATCAGCATTCGTATAAATCAATTTTTCTGGGAAATACGGCAGTACAAAAAATGACCTATTTTTCGCGATTTTTCGACTCAAGGTCAATTATTTCCCAAACTACGCGTCACAGAAGAATTCTAATTACAGATTCGTAATCTACGCAGGCGCATACCCAGAAAAGTGTGTTGAAGGGGGGGGGGCTCAGCATTTATCCAGTAAAAGAAAGGAATGTTTAACTATAAGAAATTATAAAAAACAAATAAGAAAATATTAAAGCATGCAAGAGTTGACTAGTTTTCAGTTAGTGGGCTTTTTCTTATACTACTTGAAAGTTCTTTGTGGTGAATGAGAATGATATGAATTTTCATCACAAAAATCTTATTTTAACTATATTTTTTTGCAATTTAAGTGAATATCCCTAACTCATGTGGAGCAGTTTATTTACTCGTTTGGGAATGATGTATGTAACAAAATATCTTTTGAATGGCCACCACGGCATTGCTGGCAATTTCGTCCTTTTAACGAAATTTTCAATAACAATATTGAATACGTTTGGTGGCGCTGAAGGCGTTAAATCACAAGAGCGTGGAGTCCAATTCTGGTCACCAAATCGGGAAATGACACGACCAGGAGCAAACTCGTGCAAGATCGTCAATGTTTCACGGGCGGCATGACATGTGGCACCGTCCTGCTCTAACCCCATGTCGTCAAGATCAATGTCTTAAAAATGAGGCACAAGAAATTGTGTTATCATAGCAAGATAACGTTCGTCATTCACCACGACTTTTTTTGACAATCAAGACGCTGTTCTACCGTGTAAAGCTCCATCTTTACTTACTCCCATCCGTCAACGTCATAATCATTTGACCTTATGACTGTCAAACACAGTTGTTACAATATTTTGGAACTCGAAAAGAGTCGTTTTCAACCCGACCAGCAGCTGTCACCGCTTATGCCCGGTAATAGATCAAATTTAATATTCAAGATACCACCAAATAGGTCGATTTCTAGTATTTATCTCCAACGTTTGTATTCAAATAAATATTATTTCGATTTCACGCCAATGGCACTGGATACAACAAAAGGATAATTTAACCCAATACGGTCGGCGGTTAAATTATAGGCTGCACACCCCGTGCTTTTTAGAGGGGTGTTTTTTTGTGAAAAGTGGGTAATCCGTGAATCGCGCCGTGCGCAGCATTGAAAGAGGTGTCCAACGAAGAGACTTTCGAAACTGAACAGCCGCCACGTTCAAATTGCAATCTTTGTTCGCAAGATTCGCAGTTTAATGCTTATTGTCGCACCTGGACTTCACCCCTCTCGCAGATCGTCACTAAAAAACCGGCTTGTATAGAATATTTGGGGAGAACCTTTGTCAATGGGGTAGAATAATGGAATCTGAGACGCATCAACCTACCCCTAACGCACCCTTTTCATGTGCGATGATGCTACAATCGTACTGTATAACCGTCTGTAATCAGCTTCTCGACTGATCTTCCTTCCGTATCGGCGGATGCATGTAGCCCCGAAAAACCCACCCTTGATAATTCACCCCACAGGAATTCGGCCTCATGTAGAATATCACTCGAATCATTCTGCCCAAGTTCAAGACTGCGGGTATTTTTTTCGTACCAGCTGTATGTATGCATTCTGCTCTCATGGGAATACGAGACAGGATATTATACCTATCCTTTACAGAAAACGCTGTCATACTTCAAAATGTGGAAATTTTTGTTTTTATCTGATATGTTTTGTGTGTATAAAAGCGTCAAAATATGATTAACTCAGAATTAATTTGAGCTCTTATATTGTAGTCTCTACATCTGGTCATCTGATGACGGTCCAGCAGGTCCTGGAAAAGCTGAGACATCGATAGGTTAGGGGTGAGCTTTTGGTATTATGGTCAACGTATTTATTATCGCTCTGCAGAGATGGACTAAAAGGTGAGTGTTGAAGTATATCACCTGAACTGAATGCGTGAATAAACACTTTCCTGTTGTTTCTACATAGATGCAATTTTTTTCAGCTGGGATGCAGATTAAAGGACAGTGATGCAGGTGGCCATATAAGTCTTCAACGACATGGAAATAATTTCATATTGAAGGTGAGGTCACAGAAAATCTGATAGATGTCTAATTTGAACCTTCGTTCCGAATAAGTTATCAGGGTGTATCTTTCTGAAATATTCTCATGTTACTGATACATCTTGGAATTTATTTTCAAATAGTTTTGTTTACTATAGGAAAATTTTTGATAGAAAAAACTTTCGATTTTTTCGTTTTTCTGAAATCCTCATGGCGTATATAATTCAATTGAAAGCCTGGGAAAATGAAGCAGTTCAGACATAATAGTTCAGGGGATACAAATTTTTGTTTGATTTAGAAAAATATTTTTATGGAAAAAAAGGATTTTTTTATCCTTATGGCGCATATTATCCAATTAAAAACCTGTTTGAAGGCAGAAGGTATGTGTCAACATCTCGGTGTGAAAATTATTCGACAAGACAGAATAGTACCGCATATACGAGATTTGTTCGAATGAGAAAAAATTCTTTTTATGAAAACAACTTTCTATCTTTTCACTTTTTGAAATCCCTATTGCGTATAGCATTCAATTGAAAACCTGTGCAAATGGAGCAGTCTACAGTCGAAATTTCGGTTAAAAAATTATTCAGGTAGGCTCAACAGTACCGGAGATAAAAGTTTCTGTTTAAGTTAGGGAAATTGTTTTAATTTTTCCTTGAAATTTCATGTCTTCGAAACGAATGTTTTCTCAACCGAAATACGTGCATTCGAATGCTTCACGAATACCAACCGGAATATGACTCAAGGACGCCGTCTAGAATTGAGAAGAAAATTATTTTTGGATTTTTTATTGTTTTCATTTTTTTTTTGAAAATTCACATCTCCTTAATGAACGCATGTTTCGCGATAGTTCTTGCATCATAATACGTATTTCCAGAATGCTTCACAAATAACAACCTGAAACAAAAAGCCGTCTGGAATTTTAAAAAAATATATTTTTGGGTTTTATTGTTATCATTTTTTTAATTCATATCTCCGAAACGAATACCTTCTTCACGATAGTTATTCCACCCAAATGAGTGCATTCGAATGCTCCATGTGTACGAGTCGAAAAATTATTTCAGGTGCCCCGTTAAACATTTCCTCTGCTGATACTGAAATTAGGAGCAGGTAAGGTAATAGATCAATCTGATAGTTGAATGATCTATACCTAGTTGCCTTTCCTTTAACATGCCATGATGTATGATTCTTTTCCTTCAAAAACAAATATGAACTGCATTCTTTCATATAGAAAGCCGTCTGTAATTCACAAATATTTTTTATGATTTTTATTTTTCTTCGAAATTTCATATCTTTTTCGCGATAGTTTTTCTACCGAAATACGAACCTTCGAATGCTCCACGGAAAACGACCTGACATCGCCATCAGGAAGCCACCAGGAATTTGCAAAAAAATTATTTTTGCTTTTTTATCAATTATATTTTTCTTTAAAAATTCATATCTCCAAAATGAATGCCTCTTTCGCGATAGTTTTTCAACAGAAATACGTGTATTCGAATGCTCCACAAGAACCGACCTGAAATTGACCTCAGAAAGCCACCTGGAATTTGCAAAAAAATCATTTTTGATTTTTTATTGATTAAATTTTTCTTCAAAAATTCGTATCTCCGAAATGAATGCCTCTTTTGCGATAGTGTTTTCACCAAATTCATGCCTTCGAATGCTCCACGGAAACCGACCTACATTCGACATCAGAAAGCCACCTGGATTTTGCAAAAAATATATTTTTGATTTTTTATTGTTTCAATTTTTCTTTGAAAATTCATATCTCCGAAATGAATGCCTCTTTTGCGATAGTTTTTTCACCAAAATACGTGCGTTCAAATGCTCCACGAAACCAACCTGAAATTGACTTCAGAAAGCCTCCTGGAAATTGCACAAACATTGTTTTGAAATTTTTTATTGTTTCAATTTTTCTTTGAAAATTCATATCTCCGAAATGAATGCCTCTTTTGAGCTAGTTTTTTCACCGAAATATTTGCATTCAAATACTTTACGAACACGAAAATTTCATCGCGAAAGAGGCATTCATTCCGGAGATATGAATTTTCAAAGTAAACTTGAAAGAATAAGAAACCAAAAATAACTGCAAACTCCAGGAGGCTCCCTGAAGTCAATTCAAGTTTCTTTTTCGTGGAGCATTTGAAGGCACGTATTTTGGTGGAAAAACTATAGCCGAAGAGGCATTCATTTCGGAGATATGAATTTTCAAAGAAAAATCAAAAATAATTTTTTTGCAAAATCCAGGTGGCTTTCTGATGTCGATTGCAGGTCGGTTTCCGTGGAGCATTCGAAACACGTATTTTGGTGAAAACGCTATCGCAAAATAGGCATTCATTATGGAGATATGATTTTTTAAAGAATAATTGATACAATGAAAAATCAAAAATAGATTTTTGCAATTTCCTGGAGGCACTTTTTAGTTAATTTCAGGCTGGTTGTCCTGAAGCATTCAAAGGCAAGTATTTTGATGGAAATACTACAGCAAAAGAGGCATTCATTTCGGAGGTATGAATTTTCAAAGATAAATTAAAACAATGAATAACCAAAAATATTTTTTTTTGCAAATTCCAGGGTGCTTCCTGTAGTCAGTTTCAGGTTCGTTTTCGTGAAGCACTCAAAGGCACGTATTTTGGTCACAAAAATGGCATTCATTTTGGAGATATGAATTTTTAAAGAAAAATTTTAAAAATCAAAAATAATTTGTTTGCTAATTCCAGGAGGCATACTGTAGTCAATTCCAGGTTGGTTTTCGTGATGCATTTCAAGGCACATATTTTGGTGAAAATACTACCGCAAAAGTGGCATTCATTTCGGAGATACGAATTTTTGAAGGAAATACAAATCAATATAAAAATCTAAAATAATTTTTTTGCGAATTCCAGGAGGCTTTCTGAAGTCAACATTAGGTTGGTTTTCGTGGAGCATTCAAAGGCGTGTATTTTGGTGAAAAAACTACCGAAAAAGAGTTTTCATTTCAGAGATATGAATTTTCAAAGAAAAATTTAAACAATAAAAAATAAAAAAATTATTTTTTTGCAAATTCCTGAAGGCTCATTTCGGTTTGAGAATAATTCAAGACGTAGGCATAATAGTTCCGGATGCATGAGTTTTCGTTTGGGTTAGAAAAATTTGCTTATACCGAATGAGCTCATATTCCTTTTGTTGATCACTACTCGAGTAGTTGGAGCTCTCTTGTAAAGATGCCGCCCAATCCGTGCAAATAGGGACCGCTTGCGGTGAATTTGTAATTTTGAGATGCTTCATGCTTCGAAAGCGAATGTAGGCGAGTGGCGACACCTTCTGTCTAGGAGTTGAGATGTTCCGAGTCTTTTACAGTTTCAACGCTAACTAGCGAGAGAATGGAAAATCGGCTTATAAATAAAATAGGAACACCCATCGGCGCATTGTGTCCTTGAGTTGAAATAATAACCACACATTTGGTTTACATTTATCCGAAATTGTCAAACGGGTATATTTGAGAGTTGCGGAAGTAGTGAATTAAAGTAATACTAATATAGTACAAACCATAATAATGAGTACTCCAGTCAAAAAAGTGCCCATTCATTTACAGGTATTTGTAACATGAATATTATATAATTTATACTGCATCTCTTAGTGAATCGGCATCATTTCCTATTTCCGGCTCAGAAATAGAAGTATAATCCATACAGGATATCCGATTCGATTTAACGATTGGAATCGAATTAATTCAATAGCTTAGGCGAACGCCTCTATTCATCTTATTGATTTTCTGATAGAATCCCATTTTGAGGAATGCAAATCCATAGAAATGTTTATGCAGAAATATGAAAATTCAGGATAATTCCAATATCGAGCGGATATATATTATACCTAGGAACTACTCTTATCCGATATCATAATGCACCAAAGTTGCATGTAAGAAGTTCTGAGATAACACAGATTTCGCGTATATCATTGATTGCAAATTTTGATTTTAATCATTTTCAAGGATCTTATCGTATGATCCTCGAATTTTTCATTTGCTTTCGTTCGGCATCCGTATGTCTAACCGGTTCACAGAATAAATTAAGTGGATTTCTTCAAGGAATATTTTTAACTTTAACGGTTTCGGAGGCCCTTGGAGCGAATCAAACGTTTTCACTGATCATCAGCCTTTGCTCCATTGTAAATAAGTAATTTTTTTATTTGTTCCTTCATCATGGTGAGTTGAATCAACAATTTTTATCGCTTATGTGCTAAATGATTAGATATACATACATAAAATCTAATTGATTTTCCCGATTGTGAGGGTGACCTCAAAATATCAGTCATTCATCCGATTTCTTTTTTGGTCTACTTCCCGCACCTTCTCAAATTTGAAATGAGCAGGTAGTTTCGAATTAGGAAAAACCTAGTAGTAGTATTATAGTAATGTCCCAATATAAGGTATCCCATACTGTGGTAATATTGTTTACCTTTTATGACGTTTGCGCTAGCTATAATGAACTACGACTCCTAATTTATCACCATAATTAGCCAAATGGTTTCATTCATTACGAGTAACAGTCTTCTGAAATAAGATGTTTAATGATATAACTGTTTTGCAACAATAATCACCGAAAACTAATGATACGCTGATATGCATGTAGCAGCTGCGATAGCAATTATATTTCCAGACTTTTTAATTCAATCCAGATTTATATCCCTTTTCCAGAAGGCGATAGAGGAGTTGCAATTCAATTACTCCATAATTCATGAAAATTTCGAATTGTGGTTGGAACTCTTTCAATCATCAGTCGAGAAATTATTCGCAAATTTATTTTTAAAAGATATACTAATTGACTGCTCAGTATATATTACAAATTCCCTGTTCTCTAGGGTATTTGAAAAGTCTGGCATTTTCGTATAAAGATTTCAATCAAGCGAAAACTTTTTGGTTGAAATTAAATTATTTTTTTTCGACCTGATCAGCTGGTTGGGGTTTTGAGCGTTAATTCGGGGTGCAAAAGGTCTGACAAATTGAAATTGCTCTTTCCAGAGTGCCCAGAACAGGTTGCTGATCAGACATGGCAAAGTTGTGAATGAAGATACTACATCTGAAGATGATATCTACATAGAAGACGGTGTAATCAAACAAATAGGAAAGAATCTGATAATTCCAGGAGGTACAAGAGTGATTGACGCAAGAGGAAAATATGTTATGCCAGGTGGTATTGATCCTCACACCCACTTCGAGTTTCAGTTTATGGGTACCTGCACAGCTGATAACTATTATCAAGGTACTAAAGCTGCTGTGGCTGGAGGAACAACACTTGTCAGTAAGTATCAATGGACATCTGATTCAGTCTATTTCATGATAGATAACAGTCTTCAAAATGTCTGTAATAGATCAATTTATTCTGATGAAATAAGAAATTGCATCATCTGCGAGATATTAACCTTGAAACAATTGCATCTCGAGATGCACAATAATGAAAATTTCCAAAACCACTTCTATTTTCTCGTTTCGTTGAGAGATAGTAAATTATTTCCTATTTAGCTCATTCTTTTAATGTAGGTGAAAATTTTGACTATTTGTAGACTCGAATATAATCAATATCGGGTAAAATAGTCAAATAAGATCTTGTCAGGCTCTCTATTAAGACAAAACCAAGCTTAAATGCCAAGTGTTTTCAGCATATATCTGTAGCCCTCCTTTTCAGTTAATTTTGCCATACCTGACAAAGGACAGTCAGTCCAAGATGCCTATTACGATGCTAGAGAAAGGGCAGATCCAAAAGTATGTTGTGACTATTCCCTCCACATGGGAATTACAAGCTGGTCTAGCGCTGTAGAGAAAGACATGGAACTTCTCACTAGAGAACATGGAATAAACTCTTTCAAGATGTTCATGACTTATTCATTGATGCTTAACGATGAAGAAATCTATTCAGTTTTTGATAAATGTAAGAAATTAGGAGCTCTTCCAATGGTGCATTGTGAAAATGGGTTGATCATCAAGAAAAATGCAGAAAAATTACTTGCTCAAGGTATAACAGGGCCTGAAGGACATGAACTATCAAGGCCTGAAGAAGTAGAAGCTGAAGCTGTCAATAGAGCTTGTGTTATTGCAAATCAGGTACATATACTAAAATATCCTCTTCTCTTCAAAACCTGAGAGGAACAAAATGAAATTCTTGTTTTCCTCATTTTCATTCACGTTTCTGTCACTGAAATGATTTATACAGCTTCAATAGCATGTGCAGAGTTGAGTCCAGGGCAAACAATGTCAAGGTGTTAGGTACAAAGATATTCTAAAAATTATTTAATGCAAAAATGCCATAGGAACTATTTTAGGTATCACCTTTTTCATTCTAAGAAAAGTCCAAGGTTAATGCATATTTCAAACTGATATTGAAGTTGAACCAGGTGTTCCGTTAGTCTTGGTTCAACTGAAAATATAGTTCTATAAACATTTTCTGGATTGTCTTCTGAAAAACATGCTTAGTCCATATTATTCCAACTGTTGCCATTTAATTTATTTCTATGCTCCACTCTCGTTTACTCCATGACTTACAGAAAACTCTGTTTTACTCAGTTTATCCATTTTGAAAATATATCTTTGTTCCTTCCTTTCAGTGTGTGTACACAATTTATTATTCGAAGTTGCCTGACATAAATCTGTTACATATTTAAATGATAGGTATTACAGGGTGAGCCTTTGACTTGTATTCCTCTCCCCTGACAAAGTATTTTCATCTAAAGATTTGTTCAAGTTCTGCATTCAATATAACACAACTGACATACTGAGACTGAAAACAATTGAACAATATATAACTGATAAACTAAGCAACTTATCTCCTCTCAATTCAAGTTTTGTCATTCTGTTATTCATATCAACCATAACTTTTCAATGGAAAATAGGTTTCTCTTAACCTCAATAATCTATGCTAAAAATATATTTACAAGTCAAAGACTCACCCTGTATACACACTTGTTCATTGTTTAATTTACCAGCATCTGATCGCATATTGTAGGTAGATACTCCACTATATATTGTGCATGTTATGAGTAAGTCAGCAGGTTTGGCTTTAGATGAAGCACGCAAAAAAAATAGTAAGAAAGTCTTTGGTGAAACTTTAGCTGCCGGCGTTGCTTGTGATGGCTCGCACTGTAACCATGAATGTTTTGAACACGCTGCGGGTTACATTCTAAGTCCACCTCTGAGACCAGACCCTACCACACCAAAGACTCTTATGAATTTCTTAGCACAGTAAGTTTGATTTTGATTTTACCATTACTTCCATACACACAAATGACAGAAATCCGACGGCAGTAATGTTAATATGATTTTAATGTAATATGCATTAGTTTCTCGTTCATCATTCTGAATATCTTCGGTATAAATCAAAATAAATTTTCATTGAATCTCTCGAAATTTGATGTTTCACATCGAAAATACGTTGAATTTTGAAAGACAGGAATTGAGTGCGAATATGTGACCCATTCCAAAGGTTCTCTAATACAAAATGATTAACCTAAAGGCAAAATTTGCAACAAACGTAAAGGGTGGGGAATTTACGAATTCTCCTTCATCTGCAGGTAGGGGAAACACCTGTTTTTGAAATATTCGATGTCTGTATTTTGATCCGAGAATACTCTCGATCTTCTGGGTTCGATTCACTGATCAAGAATCCGTGGTCAAATTCAATCCTGTCCGTCCGGCTATAAAGACGATAACTCCCGAACGGGTAAATCTACAGATTTGAAATTTTCATTATGGGCTCGGAACTCGAATGCCGCGGTCAAGTTCGTTAATTGGCAAAATTAGCGTGGGGTTCCGTAGATATGGCTTTTCGAAATTTTGGCTTACTGATAATTTACTAGATGGAGGATACTGTATTCAAGCTACTTGCATTTTGATCAGATCTCGTAACCACAACCCAAATTTCCAATATTTCTGCAATAGCTTATCCGGGATCATGGACCTACCAAGTGGATCTACTTAAGTAGATGAAAGAGTGCTCATTATCCATTTATCACCCCTCAATCTGTAGGAAGCCGTAAAAATAGCCTTTCTAATCTATTCAATTAGATTTTTGCATATACCTAGCAAGTTTAATATTATAAAAATTATAAATAATTGCCAATACAATCAAACTGTATGTAGTTAATTAATACTAACGTGGTAGTTGCCTTTTATAGTTTTGAATCACTGCAGAACCCATATTGAAATTCGTGAAAATTCACTCTTTCAACATCTATTGGTGTAAGAAAGTATAAAAACTTGATATCATAACCTTTACTGCCACTGTTTCCAATGACTACTGAAAAATACTGCTCATTGCATTTTTAGATATCATGACTCCTTTCCAAGTCACCTCTGCTTTCATCTCATACAAGCTTTCACTACACATATATAAGTATCGGAGAAGTTATTAATTCTATATTATAAAAAGTAATGCACTCTTTATTAACACAATGTGAATAACATCTAATCTCAACCCCTTTGCTGCAAATTCCTTAGAAAAGTAGTTTTCAAATATTTTTGGTTGATTATAATTTAAAAATCTAAATGCTTCTCAATTTGCTTCTGCATGTAAATATCAGAGGCGGCTGGTATTCAGTTTTCATCATAGCTTTGCGTTTTTTTTAATTCTTTTTCAATAATATTAATTACTTATAATTCATTAAGTATCTTGTATGCTGTTAATAATGTTTTTGGAATAGAACATTTTTTTATTGAATGATTACTTATGTGAATTTGATTTCTTGCTCAACTCTTCATCAATTACATTCAAGCATCTATGAATACATTTTTTCCATGTGTTTAAATCGAAAATTCAAGTTCTTCCTTGGGAAAATTTGAATTTCCATTTTTCTAGACCTGTTAAGGGAAGGATCTCTTGAATTCGAAGTCATCACTCAATTTAATTTTGTATGAATTGAAATAATCAATTGGAAGAAAATGTCGCATCCAGTTAACTGGAATATTTTTTAGCATGATGTGTTGTAGCCGAAATAATATAATCACTGCGCTACACTTATTATTCAAGAAAAATGGTGAAATTTATAATTCAGGGGAAAAATTCGTAATAATTATAAATCATTTTCATTCTGCCTCCAATAATTCGGTTTATGTTTCATGATGACATTAGCTCTTCTTATTGACGATAAAGCATAGATGCTGTCTAGTTTAAATATGTAATTTCAGTTCACACAAAAAAATCGAAAGGATTATTTCTTCCTTTATGAATTGTGAATTAATTCGATGTAAGGATATTTCTGTTAGGAGTGTGAAATTCGTGATTGGCTTTTCCACTGTAGGAACATCGTAAAAATTTGCGAATAACAGTGAGATGAATTTTCCAACCTGAGAACCACACTTAACTTAGACTTTAACATATTTCTCTGATTCATAATGAAACATCTGCGATTTCTTCATCTTAGAGTGACAGAAATATCTTAATGCCAGATTGATTCAATTCATACGAAAATATCAGGAACATAATTACATACACAATTGATTGGTTGTAACTTGATTCAATTTTATTATATCTGGGGACTCGAACATGACCTTAAGGAGTCATGTTCTTTCATAATATATTTTTGGCACGGAATAATTTGAATTCAGGTAAATGCACCTATATATATTGATCATGTACAATCAGAAAGATCAGGAAAAATAATCGACGAGAGACGCTCAATAGGACAAGTAATATTTGGAGCAGTAACACCATCTTCAATTGGTGTTGGGGGGGATCCGAATGATATCAATTTGGTATCAGCTCCTCCAATATATTCTAATCCTGAAAATGCTAGCAGGCTTTTGGGATATCTTGCCTCGTAAGTGTGATTCTAACTAATATATGTAGCTAAAACCACATGCATGCCGAAATACTAACTTTTCCAGAATACACATATAAGTTGATATCAATGCTGTAGTGGCTTAGTTCAGTATTATCGATGAATAACTATAGCCTCTAGTTATTAACATTCTCAAATTTCTGAAGGCATCTGATAATTTGATCTAATAACTTGAAAACGGTGGAATGATAATATAATTTAATTTAGAAGACATCACCAACCATGATGTTTATGAATACACTCATCAGAAAAGACTTGCACTCTCTCATTTATTTGGATGTGAATTTTTCTCATCAGACGACCAACACAGATAAAAAATGTTTATGAACTCTACACGATTTCCTCTTTGTTTCGCACATATCGAAGAAAATGTTAGATTCATTACTCAATAAAATATTAGCTTCTTCCTCTTATAATTGTCGCTTGTTTAATTTTTTTTAGTTCAGGCTCAAAATTCGACAATTAAAGGCATTTGATCTAAACGCTATAGTTGCTAGGAACAAGCGCCCAAAAATTGGACGTGCAGCTCGAGGAAATTTGGGCTTTTCAGTTGAATTACATTTTATTATTCCCTTTGTGATATCGAATTTTATTTACATGCCACAACAAATTTGAATGGATAATGCAACACTTTCTTTTGAGTGTCTTGAAGAATAGAACTTTCAATATCAAAAGATTGGAAAATATTTTTTCAGGGATATTTTACAAACTACAGGAAGTGACCATTGTACATTCACAAAATCTCAGAAGGAGATAGGAAGAAATGATTTTAGAAAAATCCCAAATGGAGTAAATGGTGTTGAGGAAAGAATGTCCGTGATATGGGAAAAGGGTGTTCATTCTGGAATTATAGACCCTAATAGATTTGTAGCTATTACTAGTACAAATGCTGCCAAAATATTTAATTTATACCCAAGAAAAGGATGTATTGCTGTTGGATCCGACGCCGACATTGTCATATGGAATCCTAATCAAACCAAAGTCATATCTGCTAAAACACACAACATTGCTATTGAACTGAATGTTTTTGAGGTATGGTAAAATGAAACATATTATACTCGATCAAATAATCCAAATTTATTTTCTAGGGAATGGAATGCCATGGAGTTCCAGAATATGTTATTGTTAATGGAAGAGTTATTGTTGATGATGGTCAACTAAAAGCAGTAGAAGGTCACGGAAGATTTATTGAGAATGCAGTTTATGCTCCTTATGTTTATGATATAGAAAATGCACATCACATCAAACCTGCTAATGTTGAAGCTGTTGTAAATAATGATTTATTGACATCAAAGGTATGTGGACTTCCCACTAATTCTTCTTGGAGATAAGTCTGTTTCTAATTTTCAATCAAGTTGGTTCTATCTCGGCCTTTACTATCAGATATCTTCACAAGGTGAAACATGACATTTCTAAAGTAGAAATATGACCAGACATACAAATTTTACGAATTTTCAGCATCACCCTGTGGAACATATTTGCCCTACGCCTACACTGCCAGAATCAGCAATATCAACGCCATCATGTAAAGGTCCAAGGCCAGAAGGTCAAAGGAATATCCAGGATTCAACATTTTCTATCACTGGTAAATAACACGATTCATTATAGATAAATAGGTTCAAAAATGCTTTTATTACTACTGCTTCGCCTTCACACTACCACAAGCTGAATTAGTAAATTCAATCCCTACTAACATAACAAATTCAGACACAAATTGGCTTTTTTCCACCAACAAATTTTTTATTCAATTTTTCAATGAAATTTGTGAGAACCTCTTCTTGTGTTATCTGATCTTTTGTCAGATAATATAACAAACTGAAACGAATATGCAGTGAAGTGCAATCCATGAATTTTACTTTTTCAATCCAGTATTTCAATATTTGTTACCAATCTTAAAAGTATGTTGTAGAACTAAATATTATGTTTGAATTGAAAGTGTTGACATTTATGATACTGAAAAATTGTTGTTTTTCCCAATTACAGAGGAATTGGATTTGGAAAGAAAATCATGCATTCGTGTTAAAAACCCTCCTGGTGGAAAGTCATCTGGCTTTTGGTAAAGTAGCATAAGAAATGGGTTTGCAACAACTATTGTATTCTCACCTTCGTTATTTAGGTATCGGTTAATAATTTTCTGTGAATTAGAATATATTGAAATATTTGTTGCAATCCTTATAATATTATGCTCGCTTAATGGTTCTTGAACATTGTACCAAAGCTTAACTGTAAACTTTCTACTTGATTCTTAGTATTAAGGTGTCGAGAAGTCTAATATGAATGTAGGTATTTTTATTTATGTGTTAACTATTTTTTATTGTCATGGCTGAATGAAAAATGTAGTGGGTTGGTTATCGTTGCATGCTGAACCAAATTCATGACAAATAAATCTGATTTGCTTCAACTCTGATTAACTCGATTCTGCTTCTGCTATGCAAACAATAATCAACTATGTTTAAGTTATGCTTAAATAACAATATTTGAATGATATGACTACAAATTTAATGGATTTTTGAATAATTTTTTCTTTTATTCATTTTTATCAAATATTGTTATTAATTCATTTTGCCAAAGCTGTTGTTTTCGTTTTAAAATTAGTTGTTGAAATTTACTAATCCATCTGTTCTAACATGAGGAAGTATTATTAATTAAGAATAGTACAACATAAATATCCTTGTGATGTTCTCTTTGTTACTTACATATTTATCATACTGCTGTCTGAATATTTCTTTTTAGCTATAGTTAGTTTTTTTATAAACTTCAAAAATATGACTTAATCATGTTTCTGCTGTAAGTTAAAAAGGATTTGGCGTTTCAAGTATCTGTTATATGTATTTAATGGATTAATAAATGCTGAAAAATTGTACGTGTTTTCTCACTGAAATCATCCACCAAACTGCTTGCAGAACTTCATAAACTCCCAATTTTGTGGCGCCATCTAGCGGTAAAACGTGGAACTAACGGCGCGTTTAATACAAATTTTAGTTCACGTCTAAATCGTTAGATGGCGCCACAGAACTTCAACTATAGCTACAAGTACGGTGGCGCCATCTAGCGGAAAACCGGTCGAACTAACTATATCAATTGACCCCCTTAAAACTATAGCTATTTTAGTACGTGTACGAACCGCTAGATGGCGCCACTAGTAAAACATGAGTTTTCACAAACTTAGGTTTCAAAGTTGCTAAAACCCACTTTGTAGTGGGTTTGGTTGTATAATTCTACCGAAGGCCGGGATCTGGCAACTCTTTCTCCTTCTGGATCGTCTAATGTATTCAGGGAGTATTTTCTTGGTGGCCCGATTAGTTCCGGTTGCTTAGTATTTTTAACAGGCTCGCATTTAGACGACGAATCAGGGGTCGAGGA
Organism: Adalia bipunctata; assembly: GCA_910592335.1. Taxonomy (NCBI): domain Eukaryota; kingdom Metazoa; phylum Arthropoda; class Insecta; order Coleoptera; family Coccinellidae; genus Adalia; species Adalia bipunctata. The sequence goes on from OU342957.1 coordinate 4,309,427, forward strand.
TTAAAATGTAATAACGCCGAAATTACATTTTTAATTTGAATAACTTATTTTTCGTGTTGATTTAAGCATTCGCCAGATATTGAGCTCGCTAAGACGTGCTCTCACGGTAAAAATTGCGATTCAGAATCTAAAGCTAAATGTATAATGGTGTAGATTGGAGCTTAAAAATTATAATGGGGCTGAAATAACTGCAGAATGGTGCTGGCCCACCCCATTTGGCCACCGTATCGACTCAAAAGAAATCTGATCACGTGCACCGCTTGATCTCGGCACGTAATGAAGGATGGTCGTTCCTTTCCAGAAGGTAAGACGACCTGCTAATGAGGTCTCTCTAGATGAACTCCGAAACCGTCTTTTGCTCCACCCGGCACCCTGTCTCGCCTGAATTCCGAATTAATATTTATGGCTCTGGAAGTCTCCGTCCCCGGATTAGACGAAAAGAATCGACCGGAAAAATATACACCTTTGAAATTTTCCTGCTACATATAAACTGGCAGCCAGATACTACTTCCGCTGAAAATTTTCTCTCCACTTGGCGCATCTCCAGAGGTAGTCGCTGCGACAGTCTCTCAGGCATATAAACTACTCTTTGATATAAACATGCTAAAATTGTGTCAACATAGTGTTCGTATAAATGATTTTTTTATCTTAGGGTTCAAATTATCGGTGCTATCCATTACCGGACCGTTGGAAATCTTTCAAACTATACAGGTCAGCGTGAGTAAGTGAGATCGCCACTTTTTTTTTCGAAATCTTTGGCCACCCAGTATAGGATTCGGATTTGTCGAACGTGTTGTGTATCGCTAAACTCAATCTGTTCTGCGTTTTTCAATACAGATGTTGTTTATCTCTTGATTCTTATCGCCCCGATTTTTCATCGCCTTATTCAAATGCGCATTTGATCGTCACTTCGTCAGTGTTCAACATGGGTGCGTTTTTGAATCATTGAGTGAGTGATTTTGGTGATTTCAATTCGCCAATTGCCATTGGATAATATACAATGTGAGTTTATTTAACGAATATTCTCTTTGTTCTGTGTTTTTTGTTATATTATTGAATACTAATAATTACTTGTTCTTGTCTTGACTGAAAAGAAATTTTTTATACAGGCGTATTATTATAGTTCCAATCATCAAGCAGTGGGCGGAAGGCGATTTTGAGATTGGACCTAAGGCCCTGGCCTTTTTTCTTGAAATAAATACAAGGTGAGTTTTTTCACAAAATTTTCCTTTGTTCAGTCCCGTCTATTATATAATTGAATACTATTAATTACATATTCTTGTCTTATCTTAACTTGAAATATATTTTTTTTATAGTTCCAATCATTAACCAGTGGGCGGAAGGCGATTTTGAGATTGGTCCTAATGACCTGGCCTTTGCTCTTCAATTAAATACGAAGTGAGTTTTTTCACAAATATTTCCTTTGTTATATAATTTGAATACTAATAATTACATATTCTTGTCTTAACTTGAAATGATTTTTTCTCATTGTTCCAAGTTCCAATCATCATCCAGTGGGCGAAAGGCGATTTTGAGATAGGTCCTAAGGACGTGGCCTTTATTCTTGAATTAAATACAAGGTGAGATTTTCACGAATTTTCTTTTGTTCTGTCTCGTCTGTTATATATATATAATTGAATACTATAAATTACATAAATAATTTTTTTCTTATAGTTCCAATGATTAACCAGTGGACGGAAGGCGATTTTGAGATTGGACATAAGGACCTGGCCTTTGCTCTTCAATTAAATACGAAGTGAGTTTTTTCATAAATCTTTCCTTTGTTCTGTCTCGTCTGTTATATAATTGAATACAAATAATTACATATTCTTGTCTTAACTTGAAATGATTTTTTCTCATTGTTCCAAGTTCCAATCATCATCCAGTGGGCGAAAGGCGATTTTGAGATAGGTCCTAAGGACGTGGCCTTTATTCTTGAATTAAATACAAGGTGAGATTTTCACGAATTTTCTTTTGTTCTGTCTCGTCTGTTATATATATATAATTGAATACTTTAAATTACATAAATAATTTTTTTCTTATAGTTCCAATGATTAACCAGTGGACGGAAGGCGATTTTGAGATTGGACATAAGGACCTGGCCTTTGCTCTTCAATTGAATACGAAGTGAGTTTTTTCATAAATCTTTCCTTTGTTCTGTCTCGTCTGTTATATAATTGAATACAAATAATTACATATTCTTGTCTTAACTTGAAATGATTTTTTCTCATTGTTCCAAGTTCCAATCATCATCCAGTGGGCGAAAGGCGATTTTGAGATAGGTCCTAAGGACGTGGCCTTTATTCTTGAATTAAATACAAGGTGAGATTTTCACGAATTTTCTTTTGTTCTGTCTCGTCTGTTATATATATATAATTGAATACTATAAATTACATAAATAATTTTTTTCTTATAGTTCCAATGATTAACCAGTGGACGGAAGGCGATTTTGAGATTGGACATAAGGACCTGGCCTTTGCTCTTCAATTAAATACGAAGTGAGTTTTTTCATAAATCTTTCCTTTGTTCTGTCTCGTCTGTTATATAATTGAATACAAATAATTACATATTCTTGTCTTAACTTGAAATGATTTTTTCTCATTGTTCCAAGTTCCAATCATCATCCAGTGGGCGAAAGGCGATTTTGAGATAGGTCCTAAGGACGTGGCCTTTATTCTTGAATTAAATACAAGGTGAGATTTTCACGAATTTTCTTTTGTTCTGTCTCGTCTGTTATATAATTGAATACTATAAATTACATAAATAATTTTTTCTTATAGTTCCAATCATTAACCAGTGGACGGAAGGCGATTTTGAGATTGGACATAAGGACCTGGCCTTTGCTCTTCAATTAAATACAAAGTGAGTTTTTTCACAAATCTTTCCTTTATTCAGTCCCGTTTGTTATACAGGGTGTCTCAGAAGTACCGCACTTCCTTCAGAGGATCGAAAGTGAAAAATATTCTAAGCCCAAATATCCATGTTTGAAATTTTTTGATAACGTAGTTAAGTAGTTATTAATTAATGAAAGTGACCATTCAGGAGCGCCCGACAGAAGAATAAGTAGGCAGTGGGGACGCGAGAGAGAGACGCTAGAGCAGCGGCCGGCTTTTCACGCAGTAAACAGAGAGAGCGTCTCGCTCTCGCGTCCCCACTGCCTACTTATTCTTCTGTCGGGCGCTCCTGATTGGTCACTTTCTTTAATCAATAACTACTTAACTACGTTATCAAAAAATTTCAAACATGGATATTTAGGCTTAGAATATTTTTCACTTTCTATCCCCTGAAGGAAGTGCGGTACTTCTGAGACACCCTGTATAATTGAATACTATACATATTCTTGTCTAAACTTGAAATCATTTTTTCTTATATGTAGTTCCAATCATCAGCCAATGGGCGGAAGGCGATTTTGAGATTGGTCCTAAGGACCTGGCCTTTGCTCTTCAATTAAATACGAAGTGAGTTTTTTCACAAATCTTTCCTTTGTTCTGTCTCGTGACGAAATCATAAAAGGTGATTATTTTAAGTGACGTATTCGAGGAAGGAATTTTGATACAAATTCAAGATTCTGTATTTCTGTTTCAGAGTACATTAACTTAAATTGTAAAATATTTTCAAGCGGAATCTACTTTCGGTTCTACCGAAAAAACTTGTAAACTTCGTTATTTCAAATGTAACACTCTGAATATTTAATATACATATTTTAATTCTTCGTTCAGTTCTGCACTGATTTGATGCATGATATGCGCAATCACTTCGAGCGATTGTTGAGGTACCTATAGCCTGATTATCAAATTTGTTGACAGAAAGACCGGAATTACAAAATTATATGGTTACCATTTGAAAAAAAAATTTGAATTTAATAGTTTTATTGAGGCTCACTTTGAAGCCCGGTTTCAGGCACCCTGTATAATATATCGTCATAACTTATACAAGAGCAGTATCACGTTCATTTATTCTACTGTTGCAAAAAAAAATTCTTACAACGAGGTATTTCGGAGATATGAACAATAATTTGTGACACTCTCTCTGTCAACAAAGTGGTTGCGCATATCATACATCAAATCGGTGCAGAGTTAAAGGAAGAATTCAAATATGTATAAATATACATTTGAAATAACGAAGCTAACATTTGTTCCTTGAACATAGACGAATAACGATCAGATTTTTCACTTGAGGCCAACATTTCCATAATTTTTATCAAAGTTACGAATCTAGTTATTTTATGTATAGAAGTACAATTCATGGAGATTAAGTTACACAAAGAATTTCACAGAGAAGTCTTGTACCTTTTTTTTAATATCTCTTTTAAGATGGTCAAGTCGAAAATTCTGAAAGTTCATAAAAAAATTCATAACTCGAAAACCGTGAAAAATCGCATAACATATACATGGGAGTGATTAGAGTAGCCCATGACACGAGGGACCTGTTTTTTTCTTTTCGACTTCAATCTCTTGGCCACCCTGTATATAACCGATCAAATATTCGTTTGTTTGAAGAAATTAATTAACTTGAATTATTTTCCTATCCTAAAAAAAATTATTTCAAATCAAGAAGTCAAATTGTTAAATAAAAATATTGAAAAATTTTGTTTCGAGACTTTCGTTTTCTTGACTTGAAAAATTCAATTCTCTTATTACCATCATTTCATTTCTCCTATGTGAAAGAATAATTGTTTCATATATCGAATAATTGTGATTTCCATTGAGACAATTCTCATTTTGTACACTGAGAAAAAAGATACAAGTAACTGTTTTCACTTGACTCGTTTTTACTTGAGCTAAATAAATTTTTATTTGCGATAAATCAACATTTATTTGCTACAGACAATCATATATCTATCGTGAACAAAGACATTCATCTGAGAATTTATAATTGTTGGAAGTAACTTTTTTTCTTAGTTCGACTTAAAAAATTTTCTAATCCAAATAGCACTGTTATTTAAATTTTGTTTATTAATGATGAATACACAGTATTCAGAAGCCAAGCAACGGTTCATCTCATCACAAGTTTCTTTTTCACTAACGTATATCTATTAGCTGTGAATAACAGAGATATTAGCTACATTTAAACATTGACTTCGGGAAGGTACATGTTTTATTTGTAATAAGTGTAAAAATTTTTCGTGAGATAACCGACTCGAGCCGATACCTACCCGATCCAGTTGGTTCCTTGAACTTGAAGATCCACAGGGCTAATAATTATTCAGGGGTCAGAACTGAAAACGTCTCTTTGCTCTTTTGGCGCTATCGGTAGGGTGAGCGAAATCACGAAATAGTCAAATAGTATAGTGCTACTGATTGGGATTACTTTCGCGCGCCGGCAGTCGCCACGTGAAATCCTTGAACAATGGGGATTTGAACAATATTTGGAAAAACTCAAAGGTAAGTCCAACTTTACCGGTCTTTGACATGTTCATGCATGGATGTATAGAATAATAAAAAATAGCTTGTTCGATCCACTGATCAACTGATGAAAAATATTTTGTATCTTATTTTACAATACATTAGAGGTAATTGACTAATCTATATACATGAATTCAATACGTAATACGTGGTATATTTTCAGATGCAGAAAAAATGAAGAGAGCTTCAAGCTTCTCGATGAGGAGACGATAAAGGAGATTTTCACAAAAAAAGGACCTTATCTTCTGTTCAAGGCAAAATATAAAGAATTTAGGGAGAGTCAAAATAAAATTATTATATAAATGTAAGTTTGGAATTTTATCATTTGTTTATGTCTAATAAAATAATACTCAAGAATTTATCAAACCTAAAGATGTCGTCCTTCATATTACCGACAGATAACTCAAAATACACTTTATATATCAAGCGAAATATTAATTCCAAACCTTGCATGGTATTGAGATTCTCTAGTTTTGTAATGAAAAAAAGTTTTATTTTATGTATTGTTACATCTATATACGGAAATATATATAATATAAGTGTTGAATTGTTATTGTTTTTTTTTTACTTTTTTTAAATTATAATTTGATTAGCACGTTTCTAGGCAAGTGAATGTAATATACGTGAAATGAACTAGTATAGACCATCATAGAAATGATCAAATGGAAACCAGAAGTAATTTCGCACTGCATATTTATTTCTTTTTTATCGAGTCTTTCTTATAGAAGAGTCAAGTTATTACAGCAAACAGCAATCACATTTCTTCCAGTAAAAAGTACTGGGTGGTATGTAGCAATGAATGAAAAAGTAACTTGTGATGAACATAACTTTTTACTAACTGTAAATAACAAAAATACTTGGACCATGAAAAATGATGCTTAGCATGAATTAACTGACAACTTGGGCCGAGTAACTTTTTGAGCTGCGCTGAAAAAATTTTTAATCTGCGCCTAGAAAATTTTTAATCAGCCCCGAATAACTTTTCAAGTTGCGCCAGATAACTTTCAAATCGCCCCGATTAACTTTTAAAGTTGCAGTAAATCGCTGAATATCATATTGAGTAACAATTGCTTCTTGGAACAAGTCAGAAAAGTCAGTTGCTCTGATTAAAAATGGAAAACGATTGGCAAGTAACTTCGCTTACTTCTGATAAAATACTTTTTGTCAAGAAACGCCTGTACTTGTCGCAAATGAAAAAAGTTCTTTGTGCCTATAGCAAGTCTAAATTTCTATTTGGGGCATTCAAATTTTTTTCTCGGTGTAGGTTCGGGAAAATCCATTTTCTTGAGAAATCAATTATCTTTTTGAAAAAATCGATTACTCCTTTCAAGAAATATTTGGTTTTTCATATAAAGAATGAGTTAACTGAATTACTTGGCCAGAGATGAGGATTTTCTTCATTGGACAATATGAAGTAATTTTTTTTAGACGCACCCTGTATATGTAACATTATTTTTTGTTTGAAGATTTTTGTCAACCTTATAACTTATGCCATATAAGTTTTTCCCACACGGTACAGTTTGGGCGCTATTTGAGCCGCGTACGCCTTGCTGACGCACCCTGTAGATATGCGGTTTAATCATATTTCCTTCTAAACGGTTTCATCTCTATTGGTGGTCTATACTTAGACCACTACTGCAATAGTAAGTAACTTTTTGAGAATTGATGGTTAATTGATTGAATAGTTTGTTTATAACGATTGAATTGGATTCATGTTGATGAATTGATATTTAGGTAACCGGAAAAAAGTGAAATAATGAAAAAGAAAACTTATAATTCATGTATAATTTTATGAAGAATCATCATGAGAGAAATTTCAACGAATCTGAAAATTCAACCGATTTTTCATTTTTCGCTATAAATCTGAGATGAAGAATTTGAGTTGTTTATTCTCTCTTCTGAAAATTTTCTGATGAACGGCCTTCTTGAATGACCTTGATCTCGAAACAAAGAGCGGTATGAAACATTTCAGAGTAATGTGAATAGTTGAAGAGTTATCCTTATTTCATTTTCGAATCGTCGCTCAGATCGGACAGGCATTTGAATTTTTTCTATTCCGTAACATGCGGGAAGGTAGAAGTGATGTTCGGCACCATCGGAAAATCGAAACTTTGCGAATTTCTTACAATCCGAACATTTCGCGATCGATCGCGTTTTGAGACATAGACAACTTCGCAAGGCTGTTTCAAACGGGCCGCAGTTCGACCTGATCTGCATCCATCCGATAATCCGCTTGTGTGTGGCATCCGCTGAACCGCTTTCTAAGACCACAGTATAGACACACACTACACACTACGCACTACACTATACTGTGCTAAGACGCAGGACGACACGCAAGGAAGCGGGCTAAAGCGGCCTACAGACGAACAACTTAGTTGACAACTATGTTGTCAACACGCCGTGTTGACAACCAAGTCGATCGTCTGTGGGCCGGTTGTTGGTTGATACCGAAGACCAACCGGCCCACAGACGATCAACTTGGTTGTCAACACGGCGTGTTGACAACATAGTTGTCAACACAGGTTGTTCGTCTGTAGGCCTCTTTAGACATTCCTCCTGTTTCAGACGAGCTATGATCATGCTAATGCTTTTGCTCTGCTCCCGCACCGCAACGAGGCTAGAATAGACCAATCCAACAAAACAGCTGATCACCTTTTTTCAAGATGGCTGCTGGAACAAACAAATAACAAACATTTCTGTTATAGTGTTTCTCTATTATAACTATTATTGTACATGGCATAATTGAAGACATTGAAGTTGAAAATTGAGAAACCAACAGAAACTACCTTGAAACACGTACCTGGTAACTGAATATCCTCGGTTTGATATTTGTTTATTTCAGCAACCATTTTGAAAAAGCTGATCGTGACAGATCGTTGGATTGGTCTATTAATGCAGCTGAGCTGCGTATTATGTGTAATATGCGAAAACACATTTGGCTTATTCTAGAAAGACATGAGATATCAGTAAAGATGTAGACGATGGGGGGTTAGAGTAATGCGAAAGGTAATCAAACCACCCTTTCGTTGATACTCCATTTGCACTTTTACGGTTGCTGTCAGACGAATTCCTCCTCTAAAATCAAACTTAACAAGTACAGATCGATTCGCCCAAGTAGTTAATCACATTGAGCAGCTTTTATAATATCACTGAAAATGATCCTTTTTGCTTGAAATGAATTAGTTGTACATTTTATAAACGAAGTTTTTTAGATTATCTTGTTTCCTGAGCCTGTATATTCGAATTCTTGATGGTGGACAACACATTTATTTGCACTATTCCCTATACATTTTCCATTGAGTCTTCGTGAAATAATTTGTCTTAACAATAATAGTTTGGTCTCGAAATGAAATTAATAAAAGAAAAACAATGTTTCTTTCATAATCATAGACATTCTGTTTGATCACTGCCGTCTGTTAGGGAAGGCACCGACTGACATTTTTCCTTGTATTGGATTTACCGGATGCCAGAAATGCGCATGTATCTATTAAATTGAAGCACACGTTTCTTCTGCTTTTAGTAAATGCTCTCAGCATGAAGAATTCACTCGGCTCTTATTTCATCATTAAACGCCACTGAATTACCTGAGGATGCAAGAATTTGAGCTTTCGCAGAACTTTGTTCATAATGTTAATCAATCCCGAAAAAACACAGAAAATAATTTTGATACGGAATTCTCATCCATGTTAACAATTAATTAAACGATTGTCGGGAATGTGGACTTCATTGCTGATGCTTGAAAAAATTTTTACAGCTTTGAAAAATAGGACAAAAGTCCTTGAAACGTTGGCATATTTTTTGTAATAAGCAGCAATAAAGTCCACATTCCGACAATCGTTCGATTCAGAGAAAATAATTTTAATCATTCATTATCGAAAACGAATAACCAAAATCGAATATTGGGCTCATGAATGTATTTCTTGAAATCTAAGAACTGCTCAATTTTTCCATCGAATGTTACTTGGTATTGCATTTTCCGAATTCCTGGTTAGCAGGCCACCCCGTGTATCTCGAAAACGAATTTTCATTTCTGAATTATAAAGCGCTTCACTGTGATCGTCGGTGCTCTTCCGATACCTAAATTTTTCCAGGAACAAAAAATTACCAACGTATTCATTATTTGATTCAGAAAAAATTCCGAGGCCGATTGATCGGGATCCAAGCTCGCATATATCACTGCGATAATATTGAAATAGGGATGAAGTTGGAATACACTTTTCCAGTAAATCAGCATCTGTCAGTTAACGAGCTATAAAACTAGGGTTGCGGACATTATTCTCAGAAGATACCGTTGAAATATGTATAGTTTATTCAATCCGCTCTGTAGTCGAACTATCAGATCATCTGTGTTACATAGAATTCAAAATGATCCACCCGTTATGCCTGATAGGAAGAATCCTGTGCATGACATTATGATATAACTGAAACTCATTCAATATTCACAAGTCTATATCCTTTACAGTGACAATGGTGCTTTCAAGGAGTCTGAGAAATGTAGAATATTGTTGATATATATTTTCATTATTTTGAGATGGGAATGGTCTCTAATGATGAGGTTCGATCCGCGGTCAATTTCAACTCCGGTTGTCCGTCTTAAAACATGTCGAACGGAAAAAACCGAACAACACGAATAATTCAAGCCACCATGTAAAATTTTGTCAGAATTTCATGACCAAAACCATATGAAATCCTTGCGAATTATCAAAAAATATCAGATGATCCGGAATTTTTAATTATTGGAATAAACGGAGCTCTGAAATGAGCGCTCAAAAGCTCGTTCCTTTCGAATTTAATTTTGCGGTTTTGCAGTATCCACAAATGAATTTGAAGCAGAGTCTGAAAAAATCTAAAAAATATCTGATCACCAATTCAGAAAAGCACACTCTGGTTCCCTATCAGCCAAGCGGAGAATCGCTCTTGAAATATTCTTTATCTACTCCCATAGAATAATATATCCATTATTGAACTGAATTTGATCTGTTATAGTCTCTATAAACCAATAGTGTGAGGTAATAACGCCTATAATTCACTCTAATACAAATAGGAAAAATGAAGCTTACGAAATGAATAAAAAAGTCGGTAACTCTATTTCAAACATCAAGGTAACGTTCTCGCCATCTATTTCTACATTTTCTTAGGTCTGAATATCCAAAACTTGCATTTGGAAAACGTGAATTTTTGACGTTTTCTACGGGATTCGATATCGATTCGATTTTCGACCACAGAAATCGGTTTTGACAACTGTTGTCAATTTTGGAAATGCAGATTAATTCGAATTTTACTGAAGAAGTCGAAGATAAAGTAAAGTGTTCAATTCGCGGTAATGGTCATAACACACTTGATGAATTTTCGAATACAGTCTGTTCATGTTTTTTGTACTTTAACCAAAGTTGACAACCTCCTATGAATATTTTGGAGATTAGAGACACACATATGTTTCTGGTATTACTTTTTCCGAAAATCAATCCATAAATATAGGGTTTCGAATTAATCCTAGAAAAAAATATGTCTAGTGGTTCTCTCTGTGAAACAGAGGAGTATTAAATGTGTACTGTGCAATATTTTCTCGTCAAACTATATCGAAGAGACCGTTTTAAAAATATGCCTCTCTGACGTTACGTATCTCCTGATTTCATTTATACAAACGTCTGCATGACTGCATGCAACAGAAATCCAATCTTTCTTTTAATAAATAGAAAATGAATCTGGGCAATTTTCAACTTTAACAACCCCCCCGTATTTAGAAAACCAGCCATAGGATTGGGTTGGCCCCATTGACACTTTTGGTTACTTAGACGGGTACAACAACATACCAAACTTTCAGAAAATTTGACCGGTTCGCCACAAGTCCTTTTATTCCTACGTACAGGGTGCCAGATTTCGATGATTTGGTACTAACATCTCTTGAAGTATAAGAGATAGGGAAAAAGTAATAAACAATTAAGTCATGTCTTCCCTGTTCGAGAAACATAAATTGCTGACAACCCCAAGTTGCTACGGCGTCTAGTTTCCGAACTACAGGACTTTTTTTTTAGAAAGGACTTACAGGCGATCCTCATAGAGAGCCTCAGTTTACATGTTTATTCGCTTTATTCATTAGGAAATTGTATCTAGGTTGAGTTATTTACAAATAACTCTATTATATTATTATAACTATGTTATTATTATTATTTAGGTATTTGGTCGAAATGAACACATCTTTAGGGCACTTTTTCTATTGCTTTTCAGCGATGCTATTGGTTTTTTTGTATCTGCTCAAATTTCGGAGCTAAAACTAAATATTTTTTTTCAAATGGAATGGGAAATGATATTTCTGTTATGAAAAGATATTTCCAAATTGACCTTTCTTCAACGATGTCAAAAATGCATATCATGATATATCTCAGAGTCACTATACAGGGTGGCCAAGAGATTGACGTCAAAAAGAAAAAAACAGGTCCCTCGTGTCATGGGCTATTCGAATCACCCCCATGTATTTTATGCGATTTTTCACGGTTTTCGAGTTATGAATTTTATATGAAGTTTGAGAATTTTCGACTTGACCATCTTAAAAAAGATATTAAAGAAAGTGCGAGATCCTTTTGTAACTTAATCTCCATGATGTACTTCTATACATAAAAAAACCAGATACGTAACTCAATTGAAAAAGTTACGTAAATCGGATTATGATCTGAATTTTCGAATCAAAATTAAAAAGTACACGGTTTCTTAGTATGCTTAAAAACTGCGCTCAACAGGCAGCTTTTAGAATCATTGATAAAAAATGGTACTTAACACTCTACTTTTGCTAGAATTAGCTTTCAAAGTCATCGAGGTGGAAGAAAATCAAAGAACTAGACATTTACTACAAAATTATTTTTTGCCATTTTAAGATTTTTCTAATCAAGTTGAGACAGAAAAAGCAGAAAATTAATGAAAATTAGCTTTAGATGTTGGCCAAGAGAAGTTCTAGATAGGAAAAAGAAAAGGTTATGGCAATAAATCATACATCATAATGTGAATAACAAGCTATAATAAAAAAATCATTTTTTAAGACAAGCTTTTATGATAACAACACTCATCCACCATATTGAAGCCGCCATATTGAATTCCTCAATTTTGAAGAATCGTAATTTCCGACCCAGAAAACCCCCAGATACCCATTTCGAATAAAATCGGATCATAATTACAAAACTCGTCCGCCATATTGTAGCCGCCATCTTGACTTTTTCAATTTTGACAGAAGAATCATCATTGTCGAACCCAAAAACCCCCAGATACTAATTTTGAACGGAATCGGATGATAATTACAAAACTCATCCGCCATTTTGGAGCCGCCATTTTGTTTTTTTCTATAAAAAATATTTAATGATGCATTGTCACCAGAATTATGTACACCTGCCAATTTTCAAATCAATCGGACGATTAGAAGTGTGTCATATTTAACTTGCAAGCAGGGCCCCCGCTACCATGTGTGCAATGCACACGGGCGCCATCCCTTTAGGGGCGCCAAAATCCTGGGTCAAAAATCGCAAAAATATTTGCAAAAAAAAACAAAAATTAGTGCTAAAATAAAAATGCTTGTATTTGATGCGTCTCTGTAAACGTTGACCCATTACCTGATGATACTGACCCATTAAGTATTTTACAATATATACTATTTGAAAACAATTTAATCTCAACCCTTCCAAACCTAAGCATTTCACTAAGAATTCTTCTGACATTGCCTGTATCTGTAGCTTCTGGCGAGCGATCTTTCTCAAAGTTAAAAATCATTAAAAACTATTCAAGATAGACAATGCTTCAAGAAAGATTGTCTGGACTAGCAATATTAGCAATTGAACAAGAAATTCTCGATGGTATCAATTTTAGCGATGTAATTGATGAATTTGCAACAGCCAAGTCTGGGAAAATATCGCTGCTTTAATAGCTATTCTTTTACTGTACCTAGCTTTCATTTTTGATTTTATGAGGAAGTAAACTAGGTATTTTTTGAAGAAGTACCTGCATATTTTTTGAAATACCTAAGTATAAGTAGAAAGTGATACTTTTATATGAATATACAGAGTGTAACAGCCAAATGGAATAAATTCGATAACGAATGAATGAGGGCGGGAAAAACGCTCGGACACGTCGATTTGCTACTTTGAATGCGCATATTTTCCAAGAAAATGATATTATATAGGGTGTTCCATGTGACCGTGGCCTATACCAACTTTCTTATTTAAATGAGACCCCCTGTAGATTATTTATTTTTTGGATTCTTCAGAGAATTCTAGACACAATTTATGCACAATGTCCTATACCTATCTTCAACTATTTCGGAAGTATCAAGTGTTTTCAGATTTATTGCAAAAATCAACGTTTTGAATAAAAATTATTTTATTTCACAAATTCGGTACATTACACTCCAAACCTAATGAGTGATACTGACTATTTCTTAATTATTAAAAAAAACAAAAAAAAACATTATTGTCAATGTAGGAAATGTTCAAAATGCTCGCCGCGAACGTCTAGGCAACATGCTAATCTGGTGTAGAATTGAATTTTTAAATTTGATTTCTTCTCAGTAATGGTTTTTGCTTACTTTCTTCATATCAAGAGGTGAATGGGAAATAAGTATTTAGTGTAATGTATCGAATTTGTGAAATAATAGTATAAGCTACTTTTCATGGCTCGCTTTCAATTACCCGCCGAACGTAGTGAGGCGGGCAAACTGAAGCTCGCCATGAAAAGTGACACTTCTCCTCCTTATGAAATATGTTATTTAATTTTCAAACATTTTGAAAATCCTCTTTTGGATGGACATTTACGATCGTTATAATTGGGTGAAAAATGTAACTTTGTATAGTTACAGTTGTCTTAGTCCCTTGCATAACAACACTTTTCCTGCCGCCGCGCCGGAGGGAAAAGTAAGTCATAGCAACTATTTCTCCGCCTAGGCGGAGAAATAGAACTTCTCTGTGATCCTGTCAGTTGAGAAATGACGTTGTTATCGAACGTTTGGAAATGAAATAATTTTCATTTAAAATGTTAATTTTTGTAAAAAATCTGAAAACACTTAATATTTCCGAAAAATTTGAAGATAGGTATAGGACATTGTACATGAATTATGTCTAGAATTTTCTGAAGAATCCAAAAAATAAATAATATACAGGGGGTTGCATTTGAAATAAGAAAGTTGGTATTGGCCACGGTCGCATGGAACACCCTATATAATTTTATTTTCTTGAAAAATATGCGCATTTAAAATTACAAATCGACGTGTCCGAACGTTTTTCCTATAACACCCCCTCATTTATTCGTTATCGAATTTATTCCATTTGGCTGTTATACTCTGTATGTATGTATGTAAGCCAATAGTTCTGTTTTTTGTTCCTAAAAAAGATGTGATTTGGGTTATTTCATAGTATTTTTCAACAGAGTGTCTTTACCTTACTAGTCAAGGAAATACTTCAAAGTGGTTGTGAACAATAATTTATCTTGAGTTATTGTTTGTTTTATTCTTTAGGGTACAAAGAAATATCGAGATTTTGACTTCTAAAGTTCAGTTTTTCGATTTATTTCAAGCACCTTGCTACCTACCCACCGCATGAATAAAAAAATCCAAAATGCCTTAAGGGGCGTAAAATTCTTTTTTGCACACAGGCGCCAGTAGCCCTTACGGGGGCCCTGCTTGCAAGATTTTATTACAGACAGACAGACAGACAGACACCGGGACAGGTGAAACTAAATAAAAGCTTGTAAAAAGAAATTTATTTATAAAATTCACAGTAGGTTTTCAAAGTGGCCATCTCCAGCCTCAATACACATTCTTCACCTTCTTAGAAGATTTTCTTTTAATCGCATAAAGCCTGCCCTGTTCTCTCTTAGGACACGTTCGGCTACACGAACAGATGGATCGGACGCAGCGGACCAATCAAGTGGCCCCCCACTTTCACCTGACCTTAATCCCATCGATTTTTTCATTTGGGGTTATTTCAAAGAAATGGTTTACGCCCGAGAATGTTCGAGTAAAGACGAGCTGCGACTGAAGTTAAGAGAAGCCTTAACCTGCCGATCGTGTCCTAAGAGAGAATAGGGCACGTTTTATGCAATCAAAAGGAAATTTTCTAAGAAGGTGTAAAATGTGAATTGAGGCTAGAGGTGGCCACTTTGAAAACCTATTCTATAAATAAATTTCTTTTTATTTATATTATGATGTGTGATTTCTTGCCATACCTTTTTCTTTTTTTTATCTAGAACTTCTCTTGACCAACATCTAAAGCTTATTTTCATTAATTTTCAGCATTTTCTATCTTAACTTGATTAGAAAAATCTTAAAATGGTAAAAAATAATTTTGTAGTAAATGTCTAGTTCTTTGAGTTTTTCCACCTGATGACTTTGAAGGCTAATTCTAGCAAAAGTAGAGTATTAAGTACCATTTTTTTTTATCAATTATTCTAAAAGCTGACTGTTGAGCGCAGTTTTAAGCATACTAAGAAACCGTGAATTAGCCTTTCAACCTTTTTAATTTTGATTCGAAAATTCAGATCATAATCCAATTCACGTAACTTTTTCACTTGAGACCAACATTTCCATAATTTTCATCTAAGTTACGAATCTGGTTTTTTCATGTATAATGTGTTTGAACATAAAAGCAAACTTCTCAATTTAGGGTACCTCTTGAAGATATACTTTCACCTATAGACTAACTCTTGTTCAAGGTTGTACTGAGATTCAACCATGATGCGGCTCCATATATTTGCAATTCATACTCAGGATTTTTAAATTCCTAATCTTTTTTTATGGATACATTTGATTAATTTTACCTTTGATTAAAAGACAAATCTGCGATCTTTTCATATCACGGATATATCATAATGTAAGAAAATGCAATCCTCACCAAACAATCCAAACCCTGATTACATACCCAATTGAGTGTTACTGGATTTTAAAGTGAAGTATTCATTGATTTCAACAATTATACCATTCTACTTCAACATGACCTTGAGAGAGTTATATTCTTTCACCATATTTTTTCAGCACAAAATAATTTGAATTAACGTAAACACACTGATATACAGGCTGTCCCAGAAGTCGCGCATCCCATTAAGGGGTTCGAAAATGAAAAACATGTTAAGCCCAAAAATCCATGTTTGAAATTTTTTGATAACGTAGTTAATTAGCAATTAATTAATGAAAGTGACCAATGAGGAGCGCCCAACTGTCTTAGACTGGCGTCTCACTCTCGCGTGCCCACTACCTACTTATTCTTCTGAAGGGCGCTCCTGATTGGTAACTTTCATTAATTAATTACTAATTAACTACGTTATCAAGAAATTTCAAACATGGATTTTTGTTTCTCACTTTCGATCCCCTCAATGGGGTGCTCGACTTCTGGGACATCCTGTATATTTATCATGTACAATCAGAATGGTCAGGAAAAATAATTGAAAAAAAACTTTTGATGGACCAAATAATATTTGAGTCATAACATCATTTTCAGTTAGTATTGGTGGATTCGAAGAAAATCAATTCAGAATCTTGCATCGAGCACTTCAAAACTATTCGTTATAACTTTTTCATAGTCAATTCCTAAGCGAATATATTCAAGTGCAGGCTCTGAGTCAATAATATAAAAAAAAAATATTATTCAATTATTTTCTAAGTGACATTCAACACACAAAATATTTTATCACTTATTCTTGTTTCCTTCTAGAAGTAACTTCGCAAATCTTCGTTGCTCATTGGAGATCCCACTTTCTTGTTTGCAGTTCTGGAAGCTCTGATCGAAATGAACTCAATTTTAGGGTAATAATTATTGTCAACTTTTTTTTCTTTGCTACATTGTTTAGTCTAGCATCTTATCTCAAATTACTCATGTTGTATAATATTTAATTATGAATAGCTCCTCTTTATATTTAGCTGTAATGAAATGGCTTACATACAGTCGAACTTCGATAACGCAAAAAAAAAAATTCGAGTTTTCAAGACTTCGATTTATTGAAAAACAATAATCTTTAATCTTGGTGCTGTTGCCAACCAATTTGATTCGAGTTATCAAGAATTCGATTTATCGAAGTTCGACTGTATTTATTTTCAATCAATTGCTTAGTGTATCCTTCTTCCAGAAGGGACATAACAGATTTGAAATTTAGGCCATGTATACATGTTACATTCATATACGGAATTTGATCTTGCTTTGAAACGATAGAGATTTTTTGGAGTCACAATTCTGTCAGGGTTCGTCGGTAATTAATTGTTATGTCCCTTTTGGTTGATATGATATGTGAACAGTGCTGCAAGGTATTCTTAGCGTACACTTGAATTGATAAACAATTAAACAATCTTAATGTAATATGATCAGGTTGTGAATAAATGTATCAGAACCGAAGAAAAACTCTCTTTTTTTTAGGCGCGCTTCGCGCGCCCTAAATAGCAATTTTTCGACTTTCCTTACCTGTTTTTCCCTAATTTCTCTAATTTTTTTTTCTTCTCTCTCTTTTTTTTAGGCGCGCTTCGCGCGCCCTAAATAGCAATTTTTCGACTTTCCTTACCTGTTTTTCCCTAATTTCTCTAATTTTTTTTTCTTCTCTCTCTTTTTTTTAGGCGCGCTTCGCGCGCCCTAAATAGCAATTTTTCGACTTTCCTTACCTGTTTTTCCCTAATTTCTCTAATTTTTTTTTCTTCTCTCTCTTTTTTTTAGGCGCGCTTCGCGCGCCCTAAATAGCAATTTTTCGACTTTCCTTACCTGTTTTTCCCTAATTTCTCTAATTTTTTTTTCTTCTCTCTCTTTTTTTTAGGCGCGCTTCGCGCGCCCTAAATAGCAATTTTTCGACTTTCCTTACCTGTTTTTCCCTAATTTCTCTAATTTTTTTTTCTTCTCTCTCTTTTTTTTAGGCGCGCTTCGCGCGCCCTAAATAGCAATTTTTCGACTTTCCTTACCTGTTTTTCCCTAATTTCTCTAATTTTTTTTTCTTCTCTCTCTTTTTTTTAGGCGCGCTTCGCGCGCCCTAAATAGCAATTTTTCGACTTTCCTTACCTGTTTTTCCCTAATTTCTCTAATTTTTTTTTCTTCTCTCTCTTTTTTTTAGGCGCGCTTCGCGCGCCCTAAATAGCAATTTTTCGACTTTCCTTACCTGTTTTTCCCTAATTTCTCTAATTTTTTTTTCTTCTCTCTCTTTTTTTTAGGCGCGCTTCGCGCGCCCTAAATAGCAATTTTTCGACTTTCCTTACCCGTGGTATAATTTTCCCTAATTTCTCTAATTTTTTTTTCTTCTCTCTCTTTTTTTTAGGCGCGCTTCGCGCGCCCTAAATAGCAATTTTTCGACTTTCCTTACCCGTGGTATAATTTTCCCTAATTTCTCTAATTTTTTTTTCTTCTCTCTCTTTTTTTTAGGCGCGCTTCGCGCGCCCTAAATAGCAATTTTTCGACTTTCCTTACCCGTGGTATAATTTTCCCTAATTTCTCTAATTTTTTTTTCTTCTCTCTCTTTTTTTTAGGCGCGCTTCGCGCGCCCTAAATAGCAATTTTTCGACTTTCCTTACCCGTGGTATAATTTTCCCTAATTTCTCTAATTTTTTTTTCTTCTCTCTCTTTTTTTTAGGCGCGCTTCGCGCGCCCTAAATAGCAATTTTTCGACTTTCCTTACCCGTGGTATAATTTTCCCTAATTTCTCTAATTTTTTTTTCTTCTCTCGTTTTGATGTTTTGTTTTTTCTATCTTCAAAAATTTTTTAGGGAGACTTGATCACCGACAGCATTCTTTAGACGTAGAGTATAATTAATTACGTTCAAATGAAGTTTGGCTCTATTTGCAATAATAATGAAATAAGTTAGGTATAAAGGATGCAGGAGTTCGGCTAAAGGGATGTGGACATGAAAGTCGCGTTTATTCTTACTCGACAATAATCATAGATGGAAACATTCTAGAGTGATTATTCTCTAATGTCTTCATCCCTGAAGAATAAGTTGCTTCGGATCTTGAGATAGCCTCAGTTGTCAGCAGGTGCAGGTTCGTTTCCCAGAAAGTTCACTGAAATAAAACACAACTCCGATCAGGAAATTCCCTTGAGATAATGCTATCAAGACATACAGGGTCTTTCACGAGGAACCTCACCCATATTTATACGGGAAACTACTGAACGTATTTTCATGAAATTCAGCACTTATAAGTATTTCACGATGCTGATGAAATCTAAAATATTTTCAAGGCATGAGCACCTCCGGTTTTTCCGGAAATGACGTCAACTTCCGTTTTTCAAATTAGAACACCATTTTTTTATTGCAGAAATAGATTCCCTAGAAAATTTCAAGTTATTTTTATGTAACATTTTTCAGTTTTGGTTGGAAAATTCTCTCTGAACGGGAAAATTCGAAAAAAAAATCGAAAATAGAGCTCCGCTGAAACAAGAATAACTTCGAGGTTTTTGGATGGAAAATTTTCATTTTTGGGATTTTTCAAGATGTAAGATTGATGTATCCATTTTGAAAATCGAAATTGCGATTCATGATACAGGGGGTGAAAAAATCGATTTCAAAGTTAGGGATGACAAAATCGTGAAAAATCAATTTTTTCAAATTAGAACCCCATTTTTTTATGGCAGATATTGAATCTACGTTAAAAAATAATGTTAGTGTATGCATCACACCCTTGCCCTAAAGTGGATATTTTCTGAGTTATTCACAAAAAACTGTTTTTCGTCTTGAATTTTCAGCTATTTCTTTTCCCTTCACGCCAAAAACAAGGGCGGATTTACGGGGGGGGGTACTGGTGGTAACTACCCCCCCCCCCATGAGTATCCAAAACCTCAGAAAAAGGTGGTTTTTGTACCTGATTTAATGGTTTTCAATCGTTATTACCCCCCCCCCCCCCATGATCGTTATTACCCCTCCCATGAAAAAGAACTATATCCGCCCTTGGCCAAAAAGATGAAATTTTCAGGAACTATTACTTAAACCATGTTTTAGATTTTACTACCCTAATATGCAAGAGAAAAAAGTTACAGGTTGTTCCTAAATAGATGGCGAATTTGGATTCGAATTTGTATCGGAAACCTCTTTATTTCAACTAATCGGCCATCGGTTTTCTGTCCAGTGATAAATGAATAATTCCTTATGAACCATATGCAAAAACTTACCATGTTTCACATTCTTTTTTTTTAATGATAGATATCATTTATCACATCTGCCAAATTCCTCCTTATTCAGTAGCATTTTGTGTTTACTATTAATTTGGTGATAATTCGTATCAAGTTATAAAATCGATCACTATGTAAACATGGTAAGTTTTTGCATATGGTTCATAAGGAATTATTTATTTATCACTGGAGAGAAAACCGATGGCCGATTAGTTGAAATAAAGAGGTTTCCGATACAAATTCGAATCCAAATTCGCCATCTATTTAGGAACAACCTGTAACTTTTTTCTCTTGCATATTAGGGTAGTAAAATCTAAAACATGGTTTAAGTAACAGTTCCTGAAAATTTCATCTTTTTGGCGTGAAGGGAAAAGAAAAAGCTGAAAATTCAAGACGAAAAACAGTTTTTTGTGAATAACTCAAAAAATATCCACTTTAGGGCAAGGGTGTGATGCATACACTCACATTATCTTTTAACGTGGATTCAATATCTGCCATAAAAAAATGGGGTTCTAATTTGAAAAAATTGATTTTTCACGATTTTGTCATCCCTAACTTTGAAAGCGATTTTTTCACCCCCTGTATCATGAATCGCGATTTCGATTTTTAAAGTGGATACATCAATCTTACATCTTGAAAAATCCCAAAAATGAAAATTTTCCATCCAAAAACCTCGAAGTTATTCTTGTTTCAGCGGAGCTCTATTTTCGATTTTTTTTTCGAATTTTCCCGCTCAGAGAGAATTTTCCAACCAAAACTGAAAAATGTTACATCAAAATAACTTGAAATTTTTTAAGGAATCTATTTCTGCAATAAAAAAATGGTGTTCTAATTGGAAAAACGGAAGTTGACGTCATTTCCGGAGGTGCTCATGCCTTGAAAATATTTTAGATTTCATCAGCATCGTGAAATACTTATAAGTGCTGAATTTCATGAAAATACGTTCTGTAGTTTCCCGTATAAATATGGGTGAGGTTCCTCGTGAAAGACCCTGTATTCATTTGTGATGTTACGAAATGAGAAAATACGAACAAAATATCGATGTTAATTAGACCTGTGAAATTTCATATGTTGAGATGATTTTTTACGAAGAAATTCTAGTAGAAAAGAAATTGAAATAATTTTTGATCAGTTACAAATCGATAGAACGACATCGATACGGAAATGTGAAATGTCTAGTATGATTGGAATAATGAAAAACGTTATAACGTTAGATGATAAAAATGAAACGAATTATGTGATATCATTTAGAAAATACCAATGAATTTGCAGCCTTTGAAAATAAGTAATTTCATAGCTTTTTCCACACTCCATAACAAATTATGATAATGTTCTCATTTTTCCAGTTTGCCGCAAATATTTGAGATATATGTCCTCAGTCCTGTTGGTTCTGTTCAATTAATTACCACGCTCGAGACCATTATACAGTGCGCGTAGAAATTATGGAACAAATTCATTTTCTCCGAAGAGAAATATTCGGCAACAAAATCCTGAAACAGGCCAATTTGTGTTTCATTTTTACTAAATTTGTATGCATTATTGAAGGATCTTTGTTGCACCCTGTGCAACAAACCCTCTAAATTTTTTGAATAGGGAAAGTGGGTCATGTGGTTCTTTTTCGGCAAGGTGTTTGTAGATCCTTTACATACGTGCAGAAATTTTCAAGAAATTTTTTCTTTAAATTAGTAAGATCAAAGAGGTTTTCAGTATGTGCACTTCGTCATGGGTCATTTACCTTGAGACGATGGTATATGATGAAATTTATCACCCAATGAAAGTCGACCATTACAGTTTTGTTCATGCACAACTTTCAACCCCCCCCTCACCTGAAAAATTAGAATGTGTGAGGGGGTTGAAAATTGTGCATGAACAAAACTGTAATGGTTGACAAATTTCATCAGATACCGGTCTCAAAGTGAATGAGCCATGACAAAGTGCACATAGTGAAAACCTCTTTGAACTGATTTTTCAAAAACAAAAATCTCCTTGACATTTCTGCACGCCTGTGAAGGAGATATTACAGAAGACCTCGCCAAAAAAACCCACTCGCCCTAGGGTTGATGGGGATGGCACTAGGTGCAACAAAAATCCTTCAAAATTGCATAAAAATTTGGTAGAAGTGAAACAAAAATTGACCTATTTCAGGATTTTGTTGCCGAACATTTTTCTTCTGAAATGAATTTGTTCCATAATTTTGACGCTATATGACCGAACTCCAGAGATGGATGTTCAAAAAAAGGATAAATAAACTTCAAAATGAGAGTTGCAACGACGACTGCTCCTGTTAGTACCTCAAAGTGAGCCAGCTTGTTTTGGATGACTATTTGATTTTTATCATGACTAATTTAGAAACATTTCTGAAAACAACATGAGGGAAAAAACAAAATATCGATGACCGAAGTAACTTTTTTTTCATCTTGAAATTCATGTCCTTTTTGATTTTTTTTAAATTTCAAATCATATTATGGGGAAAAAATTTAATATTTTTTTCACTGTTTAATAAAGGTCAAGTCAACGAATTTTATTCTTATTGACCACTATAGATAAAAGAAAGTGAGGTCTTGAAAATCGCAATTTTTCCAAAACGAACTCTTATGATGAACATGAGGGGAAATTTCACGCTCAACTTCGTATAAGACGAATAAATTAAAATAAATTATGAGGAATAACATACATTATTCTCTGATCATTTCAATAAAATATGAATCGATGTATGCAATAAGTGAAACCGAAAATTACCTTTGCCATGGTTCATCTGGTTCATCCTTGGAACTCGACAAGATTCCACAAAGACTGAGAACCCCCATCGATTCTTCATTTCCAACTGAAAAAAAAATTCTATGCATCATTACTGTCTTAGATATTTCAGTATCTGATAATGAGTTTTGAAGGCAAAATAACACGATCAGAATTCAAAACTTTCAAACAAGCCAATGTCTCTGATACTTTATCATCAAGATCGAAATGAAATACGCAAGTCCACGGAATCACCCTTTGCCCAAATCGATGAAAATTTTATATTCAATAAATTTTTTGTACACAGAATGAATTAAATAAAATTTCATCGTTCCTCAAAGAGGAATTGTCCCTTCGACAAATTCATGAAGAAAATATACATCAATTTCTCGATGATTATATTGGACCTCAATACAGATCAACTATGCAATAGATCTTACCTTTGTCGAACGGGATCCATCGACCATCAGTTCATCTTAGAATCGGAATC
The DNA here is from genome assembly GCA_910592335.1 of Adalia bipunctata. Classification (NCBI taxonomy): domain Eukaryota; kingdom Metazoa; phylum Arthropoda; class Insecta; order Coleoptera; family Coccinellidae; genus Adalia; species Adalia bipunctata. Next base: position 4,333,160 of record OU342957.1, read on the forward strand.
CACGAAGAATGAGAACTCACATCGATACTAGTTATCGTAACTGAAAAAAAAATACATTTTATGTCTTCCTACTTCAGATAATACAAAATTTAAAACTGGATTGTTACCAATGTCTGTAATACTTTGTCATCAATAAAAGGAACGAATTGGCACATCTTCAGAATTCTTCTGTATGAAAAGGGGCATGCGAATATCTACAATGTCATCTCTGATCAAACAAAAAAAATCAATTTCATCCAAATCGAGCAGAAGAAATTCATGGTTATGAATTTAGAATGAGATTGATGAATGTGCCTTTTTCTCGATGAAAGATTCGGTAATTATGAATATTAATCAGGCACCTTCTTATATGCGGCATAAGTTATTTTATCATGATGCATTTTTCCTTAAGATGGAATTGTCTCCAATCACAAATTAACTTATCGATCATCACATTGAAACCCAATATCGATCAAAATATGTAACAGTAAGATCAGAAAGTTACCTTTGCTGAGCTGCATCAGTTCTCAAAACTCATCACTATTCCACAATGGTTTAGAACTCCCATCGAATCGATTCTAGTCATCAACTGGAAAAAAAATAGAAATATTTACATTCTATATTTCCGTTTCCGAAAGCAAAATATCATGAAAACATAACTGCTCAACCATTGATTGAACTGGAGTTTAACCATGCCATCTTTTCGTCAATAAAAAGATAAGACACGCATGTCTGTGATTCATTTCTTCTCACAGTGGAACTGTCTCCAGTCAACAAATGAATAAAGGAATTCATAAACTATTTTCTCGATAATTATATTGGAACACAATATAAATCAAGTATGCAACAATAAGATCAAGAAGTTACCTTTGTTGAGACAGGATCCTTTGATCAACGAATTCAGGATTCCACGAAGGTTGAAAACTCCCATCTCTTCTAATTATCCATCTTCGTTTCTAATTATCCATCTGGAAAAAATATGAATAATTACTTTCAAGGCTTCCTTGCTGCCTTATTTCAGTTCCATTTTAATGAATACCTATTGAAAGCAAAATCCAAAAAAAATCACAACTCTCAAACTGGATTGTTATAGTCGATCCAAAGTTACTTGAATAAGTCATAAAAACTTCCACACAAATATTCTTTTGAAACCTGGAACAACATGTGTGAAAGATTTTATAACTCCTCCAAGTAACGTTGGATGAACTTTACCATGCAATATTTCTTTATCAATAAAAGAAATAAAATGCACATGCTTGCTGAATAGCAGAATATACCTACACCTTGAGAGGTTCTGACAAAACTTTTGTGGATTGATGACATTGATGTACCTTTTTCTAGTTGAAAATTTCGGTAATTATAAATATTAAATTCGTGCAACTTCTTGTTGAATGATGTATTCAACATTCTTCGTGTACGCAGCCAAAATACGAATTGATGAAGGAATCTTCACATTATTTTTTTGATAATCACATTGAAACACAATATTCATCGATGTATAAAACAGTAAGATCAAAAACTCACCTTTGTTTGTTGAGTTAATTCATCGACCAAGGATCTTCTTAGGATTCAGAATTCCACAGAGGTTGAGAACTCCATCGATTCTAATTATCAACCTGGAAAAATATAAATATTTGAATGCTATGCTTCCCCAATTCTTATATCAGTTTCAGATAATGAATATGTGAAGCAAAGAATAACACAAAATTTATTTACTGTTAAACTGGAGTGTTATAACTAGAAACTAGTCGATCTAAAGTGACTTGAAGCCAGAAAACCTTTCATAGAAATATTCCTTTGAAACCGACAAAATATTAGAAGAACAAAAGATTTTATGGCTCCTCCAAGTATCTCTGGATGAACTTTACCATGCCTGTAATATATTTTCATCAATAAATGAAATAAAAACGCATTTCTGCAGAATAAACACCTTGAGAGGTTTTGACAAAACTTTTGTATATTGAGGAGTGCATCTTTTTCTAGATGAAAATTTCGGGAATCATAAATATTATATTCGAGCAACTTCTTGTTGAATATTGCATTGTTTTATTTTTATCGTATTTCATTTTTCCCCAAATTGGAATTGTCTCCAATTTTGAAATCAATAAAGGAAACATCCATTATTTTCTTAACCATACATCAATTCCCTGATGATAACACAATATTCATCCATGTATGCAACAGTAAGATCAAAAAGTTACCTTTGTTGAAGCAGGATCCACTGCCCCAAGGGTTTCCTTAGAATCCAGGATTCCAGGTTGAGAACTCCATGGATCCCAAAATTATCCACCTGGAAAAAATATAAATGCTTCCTTATTTCAGTTTCAGAAAATGACTATTGAAAGCAATATAACATATAATTCAGCTAAAATAGTTCAATTCAACAATTTATTCGGGTGTTTCTTTTGAAAAAATTTTTTAAGTCCTGTACAAAGATATACAGACCAATTTGATTTTAAAATCTTTAAGAAATAATCCATCTGGTCATTCACAATTACCTAATGTTTGTCAATAGGGACGTGAATTTTTTCGATCACAACACAATTGATCTAAGAGAAAGTGATTGTATCAAATAATTCTCAATAAGAACAAAGATTCCCTAGCAAAACCCTTATTAATTTGCTTGGTCAATTCATTCACTTGAAACTGGGGAAAACAAATCAACTCACGTTTTCTGATCATGTTATATTTTTGCAAACTATCAAAAACAAATAACCAACTCAACTTCTCAGTTGAAATTTGCGATAAACTGTTTCAATGTGCGCACTAATTCCACGTGTATGCATCATCAGCGGTGCCGATAAGTTTTTCAGGAGATGAACGCGAGTTTTTATGTACTGAAAATAAACAAGATCCTGTTTCATTGTCACTGGAAATTCGTGAAATTTATTGAAATTCTTTTTAAAGGCATATTGTAAAATGCTTTCTGAATTTTCTGTAGGTCTGAATTATACAGGTGTATCATAAACATTGCGAACAAATTCAGGATGTATTTTTCTCCGATTTATTTGTTGTCTGAAAGGTCCTGCAGGCAGGAAATGGGAAATGGTTTATTTCCAAGATACAGGCGTCACATGTTTTCCAATCCAAACGGCTTGAGATATTTGAACAATTCTTCTATTTCGGAAATTTTTCGATGCATTACACGTTATTGCTCTGCTCGACTGGAACTTTGAATTATATTTTACCATAAAAAAACGCGGACCCTTCTTGTTCTAAACTGAATAGAATTCTGGAAATTTAATAACGGGTTAAATCTATGCCAGAGCGCAGGTTCAAAAACTAAAGGACAATTTAAAAAAAAAATGAATGAAATGAAAAATTCAAATGTTTGACAACAAAGACATAACTCAGATTCTAAACTTGGAACACACTGCATAACTCGAGAATTTTCTCGAATAAAGGTAGGTAATTTTTCACTGAAAAGTAAAATACACACCCTAGTCCTGACCTGAATAAAGTAAACAAAAGATCAGAAAAAAATAGGAACCAAACTTGGAATACCCTGTATATAATTTGGTATTGCATAGTTTCCAAATTTTCCCGGAAATGTAAAGAAATAGTTGACTCCCCATGTTTAAAACGAAAATTTTCCTGTTTCAAACTGAATGGAAAAATGATTTAGTTTTGGAAAAACCACTATACAGCTTGGGATGAAGTATGAAACCAAGTGAATATCTTTCAAACGAAAAAAACGATATTCATGAAAATTTGCAGGTAATGAAACAAAATGCATCTGATGAACATTTTTTTTTTAATAATATTATACCTACTCCGGAAGTCCCATCAACATTTTTAATTTAAATGGGACACCCCTATATATTTTCACAGATTTTGAAAGAGCTCGTTATTTTGACCCATTGGACTTCATAAATATCGTTCTTTTCGTTTAAAAGATATTTACTCAGTTCCATATTTTATAAGATATAAACTTGGATTGGAACAACCTGTATTTGTATAAACTCCAGTATTTTAATGACGGTTAGTTAATGTTTACTGAAAAGTGAAAAAACACTTATTTTTGAACAGAAATGAATAAGAATAAATAATATGTGGAAATTTTCAGTCTGTTTAAATAGTTACTCAATATTTCGTCATTTATTTATGATGAAGTCATAAATGAATGACGAAATATTGAGTAACTGAGAAAAACTTGTTTTTATTCAAACAGACCGCAACACCTGAAAATTTCCACATATTCGGGGCTATTCACTAAGCAAAGTTGTTATGGATAGCAACTGTAAATCGTCCATGTAATAAGCATGGCATAACGACGATTTACAGTTGCTATCCATAACAACTTTGCTTAGTGAATAGCCCCGAATATCCACGGTTGATTAAAATATCAATTATTTAAGAATAAATAATTCAGATAAACAATATGAAAAAAGGTATAACAACAAATCGAATAGAGAACGACAAACAATCGCATAAACAAACCTTACATTACCTTGTTAGAACTGTATAATCACATAACAGGAACACAAACAACCAACAACCTTCTCACCTCGCGAACTTCGAAGAACTGAAAGTGATTGATTGAATCTAGATATACTACTGACTGATATCACACTTATCACACTTTATCCGTGTAGAGCAGGCCTAATCAAAGGAAATTCGAGCATAGGTTTGGCACCCATGGGGGGCAGAAACTCCCCCCAAAGGGGGGACACTAGCACCTGAAAGAAATCATCGAGGATGCAACGTCATCACGTGATCCGAATCCCGATAAATGAACTCAAAATGAGAACTAATTATCAACGTGATCCGAAATCACGATAACGTACACCATCGATGACTCATCAGTGCGCGACAACTTCATGCCCTTGCGCGTGGTAATGTCCCCAACAATATGATTTTGAAAATTGTATTTATGTTACAAGTTCCTGGGGAGTATGAGTATTATCTACGTCACATTATGCGCGATTAATTGGATTTGCAAATATTTTTTCGAAAGTTATTCTGGTAGAAAGTTTCGAAATATGATTATTTTCAAGTGGAAAGTCTTTTTGACGCCAAAATGATCCCACGAAAGGCCCTTTGCCACTTTTAAGTGTCACGGTAGATAACCGTCGGAAAATGATAAAGCGACCTCTATAGTGCGAGTTCGTCACCAGAGATAAGGTGAGTCGGTAATTTGTTGAACGAATGATCTGGACACAGGCGGAGCACTTTCTTGAATATTTCTACTCATAAACAGGGTGTCTTCTAAAGTGAGTCTTGATATCTATTAGGATTAGGAAGTAAATATAATTAAATGAACCTTTTCTTTGAAAATCGCCAGCTTCCAACATTAATTTTAATCACAAATTCCTGAAGTACGGACCTTATCCAGGCCGATTGCTCCAGGTCCAGGCTGTTTGGGGTCGCTCACTACGGGATCTAGGAGCGGGCGCGTATTAGGATGATGATTTTTTTCTGAACTTTTTCATTTTGAGACATTTGCAATTGGTGCAATGGATTATTTTGATGATGGCTACTTCTAATTCGATCATCAGTCATATGTTTTCGAGGTAGCTGAAGCCTGAAGCGAATATGAAGTTGAATTCAAAACGGAATGGCGTTGAAAGATGGAGGACACTTTTTTTCCTGCAACCTTCCATGAAACTTGGAAATCGGGGGTTTTTGAATTAGCTGAATGCTAATATGAATCTGAATTCAAGAAAAAAAATTTCGGACAAGATGGCGGACAAGTTTTTGTTACGACAATTCCTATTTCCAGGATACGCGGTTATCACTTGAGTTATGAAGCCTAATGCGTGCGAATATGACAAAGTGAATTTGAATGAAAGTGAATATTGGAAAAAATTTAAATTACTACAATTTATTTAATATAACAACATTTCTACATTTTGGATGTATTTCAAGTGAAAAAGAACAGTTCCAAAATCCGCTGCCAGTATTTCAACAAAAATTCATATCACGGAAATATCGGTTACAGAATAGTCAACACAAATAATAATAATAATAATAATACCTTTATTGATCCCTTTAGACTACAAAGTATGGGACAAGTCAGTGTATAGACATAAAGAGATGTTTACCAGAAGCAATCACATATCAAGTATTTAACATGGTATCATTCATAAATTCTGTAACAGAGTAATAACATCTATCACACAACATTTGCTTAATTGTTTTTTTGAATTCAAACTCATTCAACTTCTTTATATTCGTAGGGAGATGATTGAATAGGCGTATACTCTGGTACAAAGGGGAGCGCTCATATTTAGATGTTTTATGAGCTGGCACTTCCAAAACATTATAATTTCTAGTAGAATAATGGTGACAATTAGACAACTTATTTATAGAGCTTTCATTGTACTTCACATGAAGTAGACACTTAAATATAAAAATACTAGGCACAGTCATAATCCTATTAGATTTAAAATACGGTCGGCAGGAAGATAAATGTGGCAAATTGAAAATAACTCTAATTATTCTCTTCTGGCAGACCAAAACCCTTTCTAGTTCAGTAGAACTTCCCCAGATAAGAATATTATATGCCAGATGAGGGTAAGCTGTACAATAATACACATCCAGCAGTGAGTGAAGTGGGAACAATTTTTTGATCTTGTTTATGGCAAAATACTAAATGTCTTTGACACGTCCTGAAACTTGAATATTGATGTCGCATTCTCCATTCTGTAGTTCTCCCGAACAAGATACTTTTCCATTCTACTCGGAAACTCTCACAAAATGATAAACTGGAATTATATTATATATTATTATATGAACTGATCTTGTTTCTTGAAATATAATAGACACGTTGAATTTTTTTTCCTCTCAAATACTCTAAACTATTCAACATTAAGTATCGACAATATCTCATATAGGTAATATATTGACATTGAGTAATTACTTTGACTGTATATACAGGGTGTTCCAGAAATCGCGCACCCCAATGAGGGGATCGAAAGTGGAAAATATTTTAAGCCCAAAAATCCATGTTTGAAATTTTTTTATTTTTATTTTTTAATTAGTAATTAATTAATGAAAGTGATCAATCAGGAGCGCCCTACAGAAGAATAAGTAGGCAGTGGGGACGCGAGAGTGAGACGCCAGTCGTGAAAAGCCGACAGCAGCTCAGGCGTCTCACCCAATTCTGTTGATCATGTCTTCATAACAAGCGGATCACTGAATTCGAAGCAACGATATGATTAAGCTAAAGAATCTGATATCTGAAATCCGCCAATATTATTCCTTTCGAACATCCAAAAAACCTTTTGAAATGAACACAATCAACCTGATACAATTAGGTCGATATTATAGTCGTCAGCAAAATATCTTCGAACATAGTCATCTTGCATCTTTCAATAAGTGGGGTAGTGGGGTGCTTTGTGAACATTTTATTATTATCATATCAATATTATTTTCTGCTCTGACTTCTCGCATATCACCTTTAATTGTCGTAACCTAAAAGCGAAATATATTCCTCCACACAGTCGAACGAATTCTTTCTTTCTTTCTTTCACCTCCTGTAATAGTTCCTCCTTCCTGTGGTAGTCCTCCCTTCTGTAGTAGTTCCTCCCTTCTGTAACACCAAATATCTTCGAAATGCGTATATAATTAACGCCGTCTCCTTATAATATTTGTACCAAATGACGCCGTAGGTCGAAACGCAGTTCCCAACCAATTTAGTTTTGAAGAAAAAGTTCCAGAAAGGAGATCCTGAAATGCGTTTATAATTTATTATCGCCGTCTATCATTACACTGATGAGACCAATAGACGGCGTAGGTCACAACGCATTTCCCGATCATTGAAAAGGTAAGTATGTAGCTATTGCAAATCAACGAATCAATCACTTAAGACCGCCAATTAAGTTTCACAATCAGGCCGAACAATCGATCAGGAAACATTCCAAAAGTTAGAAACAAATATCATAAAACTTTCATAATGTTCATGTTTTGACGAAAGTCTTATGATATTTGTTTTTAACTATTGGAATGAAGGCAAGCTTTTGCAGTCAATAATAATTTAGATTCACCACAAATAAGGCTTTTCCCTATTTAATACTAAAAAGCCGCAATTCAACAATGCAAATCACCTCCGCAGTCCGCTTCTATTCAACTACATCAAATCCAATCAGGATAAACTTGCAGTTCGTCAAAACATTTTCAAAACGATTTCCAGAGAGGGAAATAATAATTGAACCGTCTTACAGAATATTAAAATTAAGATAGGGAATTGGGATGTTTCAGTTAGGAATCGAACATCAAATAGCAGACTGGTGAGGAAATATTAGATGTTAATGGATTCAAAATAAGGGTAAGCGGGAATGCTTCATGCCCCATGTCTAACTATCGTATTAAGTGTTCCAGAAATTAAATAATCCCCTCAAAGCACAAAGCATCCCTCAGGGAAACGAGAAGTATTGAACCTGAAACCGTCAGATCATTCATGAATTTGTATGATATACCTGGACATTAACCAGAAGATCTATGGTTATACATACCTCATATTCTTAAGGTCCAAATATACAGTATGGTGCAAATGAAAGGAATAAATTCGTTATTTCGTAAACAGGCGACTTTAAGAAAAACCCTGAAACCCATCGGCTATTCGTAAGGATACCGTTTATTTTATTTATTTTTTATTTTGTCATAGCTCAATTTTTAAATGGAAATACATGTAATACATTATTTGAAAGGTCTTTTAACCTATTCAGCCATATCAATATGTACAGTAATTGATTTTTGTATTTGTTTGAAAAATTATTGAAATTTTATTATTACAATTTAATATGTATTATTCATGAAATACAACGAAACCTAAATTAAGTGTCCAAATTTTTTTAAAGGGTAAAAAATAGAGGAGTTAAAAAAGTATACATTTTTGTATGAAAATTAAGTCGAAATGTACTTATTCGTTCCTATAAAACGAGGTCGAACTGAGTCGACATCTACGGACATTATTACTTCACCTCTGAAAACACTGTATAGTATTCAATATTAAAAATATTATTGAAACAACCCCCGTACCAGGGACGAATAAATTCTTGAGCTCTCATCTTCCCCGTGTTCACTTGTTATAGTACGAAGTATAGCATTTTGAATTATATTTCAAAATGCGGAACAGCTATTCGCAATGGTATATCTTAGTTATCCGAAATAAAACGTGAAAATCAAAACTTTTCTCGTTCTCACCGAATATTCCGGGATTTATGCGTTGTATTATTGGAGATCCAGAAAGTGCGAGGGTGAAAGATGCAGCTTAGTATCATATTTCACATTAGAGAATAATGATAAATTCCGATCAGCTTCGAAAGTAAATACTTTTTTTAAATAATTATATCAACAGCGTCACACACGGTGGACGATATGTTGAAAGTTACGAAAATTAGGATTATTTTCAAACCAAAATATGGCGATATGACGACATTTGCTATGTACTACCGTGGTAAAAGATACAGGTTGAAATTCTGCGACAATACATTCTATTGCTTTTTCCTCGAGAACATCAGGTGAAATTATCTTTTATGTAATTTTATTAGCATCAGAATTCAACATTAACCGTATGAATTATAGAATTGAGTTTCTGTACACACATTGTCACTGATGATAGCTACTTTCTTGCACTTTACTGAGTTTTATTAAACCTGCCAGTGTGGGAGATATTGAATTTGAACAAAGGTTTTTTTTACCCCCCAACTTTTATACCACAGGACAAATCTGCATTCGCACAGGAAATCCTGATGTGCCAGTGTGTTTTACATAAAAAAAGGCACTCCTGGTTCTAAAGTGAACAGTTCTCGAGAAAATTGGCATTTTATGATAAAAAACAATTTGCTGAGGCATTGTAAATTTCATTCACATAATTGGAAGAAACAGTAATGAGAATTAAGAAATTTATTAATTTCAACGAAATTTGAAAACTAAGTTTTTATGATCAAATTGCAAAGTTATTTTCGATTATTTTTAGCGACCATAGTTGAATATCACTATTTCATTTTTTCAATTACAAGAAATTTACAAATTGATTTTGATCATGAAATGTTTTCTCGAAAACAGTTCACTTTAGAGGAATGAATCAAGAGTACCTACCTTCTTTATGTGAAACACATTAGCCCATCAGAATTTGCTGTGCAAATGCAAATTTGTCCAGTGGTGTTAACGTTGAAGGTAAAACCTTTGTTCAAATTCAATAGCTCCTACTGTGGCACGTTTAATGAAACCGAGTATAGTGCAAGAAAGTATGTATTATCCATGACAATTTTTGTACAGAAACTCAATTCTGTAATTCAAACGGTTCCTGAGCTTTTAGCAAGAACCTGAAACAACAACTCGGTTGTTGAAGTATTCCCCTGTTTTTCTCAAAATATCAATAATTGTCAGCTCTTTGATATTACCTCCTGTTTTCTCCTGCCACAATTCTATTTAATTTTTGATGCCGCTAAACGGCTAAAATTGTAAAATTGGCAGAAGGTATCGCAAGCATCAGTAGTGAGACTTTGTAACGAATTGGTTTGCATCAGAGTAGGGTGCAGTATGCTCAATGTATACGTCGGCGTTGATAGATAAATTAATATTATGCTATTAGTTTTTAAAGGATACTTGTGAAGGATATTCTTCATCTACAATGAAATGGAGAAAGAATTATCGGCGTGCAGACAAATTCTGGAAGAAGAACCTTCTTCAGGTGAACCACCTGAAGCGAAATCTGCGCCCTCCTCATATCCGGCCAATCATCTACTGGACCGACCGGTCTTCATTTCATATACCACATTGAATTAATCCCTTGGTTTTATTGAATGTTAGCCTACATATGGCTCGGTCTCCTAGAACTGTGAAGCGTGAATTCACATTTGGAGGAAGAAGCAGTGAGAGTCTCATTCGGCTTAATTCTCTAAGGGCAAAGTTTGCGGCGTATATTTTGGTAGAGCGTGGACGGAAGAAAGAGGAAGTCATTCTTAGAATTCATTTATTTTGCGTCCGCGAGATTAATCCCGAGCCGAGAACGGGGCGGCGAGAGATTAAAAAGTCGTTCCATTGTGACAGTTTTAGTGCTTTCTAATATTCCCGCGTAAATAGCCCAAAAAGAAGCGGAGTTGACGTTGATCGACTCTACTTAACCGGCGATTATTATGCAAAGCGGGAGTCGCTCGAAATCACCACCTGTTTGGAGCGAGGACTTTGCGTTCATCCTCATCACAAGAGTTCTTTCCGTATCGTCTGGGCCCGTATTCTCGGCAAGTGATATACGTTTTCAGTGTTTCATGTATGGCAAACGTATACGCACCGAAATATCACTCGCCGAGAATACGGGCCCTGGCAGATCTTTTGTACTCGCCTTATTTCCAAACAGAAATACGGCATTACCGGGGCCGTGGCCTGGAAAGAATAACCATCTTGATGGTTTTAAAGCCGTATTTAGAATAATTGCTGCAATATTTAAGTCGAAGGTCTTAACAGTTGAGCCTTACTCCGCCTCTGGAGATGCCGGAATCTTTCATACGCGCGATTTAATAAATTACAATGCTGCCTGTTGTTTCTGTCCTCTCTGTCGGTTACGCCCCTATCAAATCTCATTCTTGCCGGCTCCTTCTGTGGCTTTGTCCTCCCCAATCAGTCAATTCCGAAAAAAAGTTTTCACCATGGGTCAGTTTTACCTATGCGTAATCCTTATCAGTTGACACTGAATAGCTGGAGTGTAGCACTCATATAAAACGATTTTACTCAAGAAATCAGACATCTTCACCCATAAGAGTTGTTTCCTCTCATCGTTTTCATAGATGTCATCCCATATTGGGGTGTGTGGCCATTGTCTAGAAGAACGCCATATACTTTTTCTTTATATCAAGGGACAGTTTTGTTTGTGATGCCATATTTAAATTTTTTCCATGGTTCTACTCATGTAATTTTTCACCGCAGGCCAACTGTTACCTTTCGTGATCAGAGATGTATCATCAGCATATGATGAAATTGAATGAATTTCTTTGTCTGAATTTAGGTATAAAATTAATACAATTGGACCATGAAGTTTTCCTTGTGGTATTCCCATCTTTGCAATTGTTTGGCGAACAGTCCACAGCTTTTGTCGGTACTGAGAGATGTGTTCAGATTATTTGATATATTCCTACTTCAATACTGAATTTAGATATAAAATAAAAAGAATTGTTCTAAGTACATATTTCAATACAGATATATAAAATAAATAGAATTCTACCAAGTATTTCAATACAGAAGTGGATGGATTTATATGAGTACTTATTTGTTACGCTATTTAAATTTTTTTATATTCCAATAAATTTACTCGTGGAAAGCTGGATGATTTCATCATTGTTTGAACAATGAGTCTATTTACCTACACATTCTCTTTTGTTCCTCAAATTTGGAATGAAATGTGCTTTGAATCGACTCGTATTTCCTTGATAATGAATGAAAAATACAACTTCAAATACAGTTCTTTATTTCAAAAAGTAAAGATTTTAATTATTCTCTCGAATAAATTTTATATAATAATGCACAAAAAACTATACACCTCTGAGGTTTTGCACAGGTGTTAGTAAAAACGTATCTGAAATATCATATCAGAAAACTTGATAATGAATTCTCAAATAACCCGAAATATATTAATAGAAAACGTTAACGATAGGGGGCGTACTCCATCTTTGGTTTCGCCTATTGGACAAAATCAAAGATATTCTACAATTGTAGAATATCTTTGGACAAAATACACAAACGAGGAGTCTTTGATTCAAAGTCCATCGCGAGAACCCAAAAATTTCATCTCTTTTAACTTTCGCTTGATCTGTGAGCAATATAAACCCAAGGAACCGACGAAAATCTTCGGTCAATAATGTACCGCTGTCATCAGGAAACATCCGCCGTAAATTCGAATAATAACAAACCGAAGAAACCCGAAAGCCTACGAAGCAGCCCACGATCACCTCTGGTTGATTCGGTTCATGAAAACATCGGGCGATTTGAATGAACCATGTCCCGTAAATATCCGATTTCCATGTACCAACCGAACATATTTCATTTACGGAACGGCATGACAGCCACCAACCATAGATTCTCATGAACCAACCGAACCATACCCCACAGAACCACAGAAATATAATAAATACTAGAATGCTATTAGGTACGTCCGAGATTCAGTAAAATGACCCCACATTAGGGATGGCTAAGCGTACGCGGAACTGATACTTTGGAACAGGTCCGGCTGGTCGGACTATTGGAACTGATCCCTACTGACAATTCGATCAGGTACGAGTACTAGTCCATTCAGATCTCGACTCCCAGTTCGCTGTATGCGTACGCATGGACTAGGGGAGACTGAAGTGACTGGACTGGACATCTGGATCATGCATGATCCACAACACATAGAAATTCTACGAGTATCGTGATCTGGACTAGTTTTTCGGATAGGGATTTTTGGATTCTGGTTTGGATCGCAGAGTAATCGCGTTGCGACATAGACTAGTCCTCGGACAAGCCAGTTTCAATTACTTGTTCACTAACCACAACTAGAACAAAAACATTGATTTTTCATTCGAATATAATGAGAGAATTTGAGTCGTGTGTAGGTATTATTTATACTTCCGTTTCGAAAGAAGAAGCTTGATAGTTAAAATCATGCATTCGTACTTAAGGGCCAAAATTTAAAAAAAAACTTATATAATATAACGTATTAGGTTGGATGAGGATAAATTCCCAATTCATAAAAACACACTCCCAAATAGTGCATAATTTTGGAAAACATCTGATTACCATAAACAGGTAATAGCAAGTCAATTTTGAGAAATAGATATATGCTATCGCTTTTGTAGAACTATTTAAGAGGTACATTTCCGTCATATGCCTATTCGTAACCACAACACAAAAATACAAATCTTTCCTCTTTATAATATTAGTATAGATATAGATATGTAATTCGACTAATCAGTAATCAGAGACCAGGTATCAACAAACAACTGTGGAAGCCGTCCTACGAAATAAATAAGAAGTAACGTCAGCAACCAGAGTCAAAGAGTAAATACTCTTTGCCAGAGTGCTGTCGGTGTTATAGTCCGAAAGTCCGGACTTAAAAACTGGACTAGAACCTGGAACTGATCTTTGGACTAGTTATTTCTCTGGACCGGATCAGGTCGGAACTGATCCATGAAATTGTTCGGATCAGCCATCCCTACCCCACATAGCGAATAAACACCTACTACTTGTACATGCGCAGCTCGTCTTTTCTTGCCACGTCGTTGCCAAGCATTATGGTTTCAGATGAAGTTCGGAATAAATCTTATTGTGAAATCAGTGAATTCGGCAACACCGCTACGCGACGAAAACAAACACATCTTCACCTCAGAAAAAGAGCAGTGTCGTATTTTAGGATTTGTTGATTCCCTTCGTTGTGTGCTTTCCTGTTTATTCATTCGTATAAATTCGCTTGCCTTTTCTGCTCCGTTTTCGGTGTTTCCTCGTTGTTTTCTTGAACATTGTGTAGTACTGATACTCCTTTAGTTTAGTTTTGTACTTGAGTTTTACTAGTTAATTTTGATAGTCGAGTGCTGTGACAAATTATAGACAAAATGAAGTGCATGGTTCTTTTTTGCGCAAATGAAGGAGAAACCCATTTTATGAAAGTAAGTTTAGTTTAAGTAAGATACTACAGCCAATTCATTATTATTGCAAATGTTGATATCGACAACTTATTCATACCACATTCACGAAGTCAAAAATTTCAAGTCCTACCCTGATGACACGTTCACATATTGCGCAAACTCTGTAGTAGGTCAATTTTCCCTATGAGGTGCCAGGAATTGTGAACTGATTGGCGTTCTAGTATTTATTATATTTCTGTGCACAGAACATACCGTAGCTGAACACGTTTATGCATAGATAGAAGCTCTGTCTCTGTTCTATGGGTTTATGAGTTATGACAACCTATTTCATGTCAAGGTCATTCAAAGTATCAAAAAGCAAATCTTAATAATTAAATTATTATTTATTCAACAAATCGATCATATTCAAAATATGACTGTTTCTGACCACTTGAAGAAAAAATATGCTTTTCCAAATGCAGTTTCTGACTCAGACAGTGAGTTGCAGTTAGAGTGAGTACATGATATAATAGCCCTTTTGAATTACGAAATTTCTCCAATTCGTTATAGCGTAGCAAATTCAACTGACGGGGAGTCCAATACGGAGGAATTACCCCCAACCTTCAATCACTATATTCCTATACGGATCAGACCTCGCAAATTTGTTACAATAGATGATACCCCCACATTTCGAAAACACGGTGGTAAAAGGAGATTAAGAAGATACCAAAATCGTGAGTAGTGCCATTATGTATTCACTTGTGAAAAAAATAATTTCATTTGATCAAGGTGCAATCCTACAAACCTTAAATGAGGAAGACTATGATGGAAATAATACATCAGATTTATTTGAAGCCAAGAAAACTCCGTTGTCAAAGCTTATAGAAAACCCTGTTGCTTTACAATACTGGAATGAATTTATTGATAAACCTGAAGATGAACAAAAAAAAATTATTGGAGATTTGGAGTTGAAAACTCGATCTAAAATTTTGGATATCTATAAAACAGATAAGCCTTTTCTGAGGATTTCCTCGAAAATACGACGAACTCTGAAAGTGAGAAAGAACCTGTCAACAGAAACTGTTAAGATATTTGAAGTTGATGTTGTCCATTTTTTTATTAAATTTCCTCAAGAAAAATATGTAAAGTATCCTGAAACAAGTTTTGATAGATTACTCACTCATGCTGTTGCTCAATACCATTGTCTATATTCATTCAGTAAGTATTAATTACCACAAAAAAATTAATGTTTCATTGAATATAACATATATACAGGTGACTGGGATAATGAGAAAAGAAAGGTTGAAATCAGGAATTTGAAGGATGACTGGATACCTGCAGAATGTTTTCTTCACGAGCTTATTTCAAAATCAAAAAGTTAAACTCTTTTCTTTCATTGGAATTGTATATATTTTTACTTAAGGAATATCACTATTCAATTTTATTGTTATATGTTTGCTTTGTTATGTTGACCATATTTTAATGTAAACTTCATCCAACTATCATAGATGTCAATAATTCAATGAACTGTAAATAAAAAGCATTATATTTTCTTCAAGGTTTTGTTCATTAATTCAAATAGCAACTGAAACTAAACTATGCTGCAGCATATCGAAATATGGCACTAATAAAATATTTTTACAAGTGATGGTGTCTTAATCGAACTTAATGAAAATGTTCAAAACAAACCTAAGATGAAGGTTTGATCCATGTAGATTTTCCAATTTAATGAGATGCTAACCCTATCAGGAACCCTCCCAAGAATCCACTAGAAAATTTCGTGTTCTTCTCACCAAATTTAACAATCTATAAAGAATGTATTCATACAGTCAGAAATGATAACATATGAATGATAAATTACCTTGTCTATCCAAGTTAATTGCTTATGACTAACTATATCCTCTACTTTATCAATTTTTTCATTTACTTTATCCCAGTTAACATTGATAAAACCTTTCTCGCTAGCAATCTGCAATAAGATTATACCTCCGCCAAGAGCCATTGCTGTTGATTTTCCTATTTTCATTGCTAAAAATCCACCGATCCTAGAAATAAGAGAGATTTTTGAATATTTTGGTTGAACAGTGCAACACAATGGTTGAATTCAACCAATTGTTATAACCAACATAAAAGTTTATAGATATTATATATACCAGATATTGAACATCTGAAATCTGTGGTACCTACCAGCCAGATGAAATTCCTATCATCATTTGCTTCGTTGGGCTTGTTTTACTGATTTCTCCCAAAACTTTTTCAAGGATACTCTTACTAGAATCAGCATTATTTTCAGTGAGTACGATTTCTTCCATAACTTTCTCTATATTATTCAAACTCGGCATCTTAGAAAAAAGAAGAGCAGACGATTTAACAAAACGATTTCAACAAAAATTTTCTGAATTCAAAACATTAACCATAGAGCAAGCAAAATGAAATAAACAAAAAGGTAAGGTTAACATTTAAATTATTACATAAAATTTTCTATTCTTCTATTGTTATAATATCTGTTAGTGGAATCATTCATAACTGCACAATCTGTTAGTGGAATAAATCATTCATAACTATTTTTTCCAAGGTCATATTGACCTTGAATGAGGAAAACATATTTTTTTATTGTTTCCAAATCATAATGATAACAAGACTCTTCTCAATCTCTTCCAAATGTATGAGTCTCTTCTGGAGCATCAATTCTGCCCCCCTTGGACCTCTAAATTGACAATAATCAGTAATCACTTTATTAGTTGATAAAAAATTTCTATCTTCATGCCCCCTCCTGAAAAACTGTCTGGATCCGCCAGTGGAACCAGAGAGGTTGTATTCTGTTATCTGTGGAGGTTGTCTCTGGTTACACAGTCTGTGATAGTTACACACACAGAACACCAGTGTTTGACAAGTGTCGAGTGATGACAGGTGTGGGATACCTTTGGTTGGATTGGTTACTTGGTTAGCACTTGTTCACTGTTGTTTTGTTCAGTTCCTCTTTGCTGAAAGTAAACAAATCGAAAAGCTAACAGCAAAATAGAAGCCGTTCAGTAACAGGAAGGACGTTATTTACCTTACCCTTTCTGAATACTGCTACCACTTAACAGCATTCGAAATCTTGTTCAAAAGAAAAAATTAAAGTTCTCTATTACGAATAATGAGGAAATTTTCAGCCCTAGTCTTTTGTGGTGAACAAATATTTTCTTTGAGCCAGACATGATAATTTGTGCTGAGTTAGTTTCGTTGGAATTTTCATGATATGGGATTTCACATAAGGCGTTACATTTTTCTATCAACATGTTTGATACAAACGGTATGTTTTCCAGCTACAAACCTCACACTAATAATGTAATGATTTTTCTTGTATAGTTTGCAGTTGTACAAAAACAAGTATTCGACTTCCTCGGATTTTTGTGGATACCTATCTTGGTAAACTTCTTCGAGATAATATTTATAATCTTAGGATTTTTTGGTGGATATCAGAATAGGGCAAGATATATTATAACAGTAAGTCATCATTATGGTATCGTTGAACAGCACAATCTTGAATTTCTGCTGAATTTCTAACAATGGTGAATGTTTCAGTATCTTATATGGCAAATATTATGGATATTGTGGAACATCTTTATTATCTGTTTATACTTGGACGTAGGGGATCTGGACCACAAGGTTTGTACTCTTGTAAAGATAAAGAATATGGTTTCATGAATATATTTTTCAGACTAACAAGATATTGAAATTAGATAGCAATAGTGAAAGCTGGTGGAGAACAGAAGGACCGCAATGTAAAACACGAATGAGACCAGAATCAAGTCCTGAAGTTGAAAGTCTGCCTGAAGTCGAAAATTGTCTCTTTAATTATGTTGATGTTGAAGTATTTCAGTGTAGCGTCCAAATTTTTCTTGTTGTAAGAGCGGTTACTTACTATAGTTTCATCATATTGAATCAATTCTGTTGCAGGTACTTGGTATAATTTTTGGAATTAATTTGATTAGAATAATTTCCAGCAATGTTGGAGATTCATGTGAGTTTTATAATTTTCGTATTGATGATATTTTGTTGAAACCAATGTGGGAGATAAAGTATAGCTTGAATTATTAAGTTTCAGGCAAAAGTTCCAGAAAGAGAAATAGGACATCACTTTATTCAATAGAATTCGGTACAGATTTGGACAATCATCATGAAGACTACAATCAGGATTTCAATCATTTAGCCCCTGCAATGTCTCCTAAGCCAATGACTCCCAGAAAGGTGAAGAGAAGAAGTGTCATGACCCGTGGATCATCAACTAGGTACAGCACTAGCAGTAAACGACATTCTGGATCAAGATCATCAACCAGAAGCTCAAGGAGGTCACTTCAGAATCCTATCAACTATCTTATGGAACAACAAAAAACTTTATCTACTTTTGACAGGTCACAAAAATTTGAACCTCCTGTTCCTACAAGTTTGAATGTTTCCAATAATAACCTTGGTGCTTATAGTCATGCAAACTTAACATATCAGCAGTCTTCCACTCAATCTTTGAACAAGATGGACGATCTTGATGAACTCTACACTAACAGACCGGCTTCTGTCAGATCAAGTTATTCAAATTTTCATGGCACTCGTGATTTAAATTATACCAATGTGAACCCCTACCAGCACAGTCACGCAACGCCGCAGGTTCCACTAAAGAAGCAGAAGCTTCGAAATGGCTCCATGTTTCTGAATAACGGACCTCCTGCGTACAGTCAAAGGGTTTATGCCAACGATTCTGAAACGACAATGTGATATTCTTGTGAACTATCTGAATTACTTTATCATATTTTTATGATGGATATTTTTAAATGTTTTATCGATTCAACATTGATGAAAGCCTTGATGTGTCTCAGTTGGAACAGTATAAAAAACTATTATTTTAATCTACATATTTTCTATGTGGATATGATATAGTCCATAGTTAGCAATAATTTATATTTGAGTTTTGTATATTTTATGGATAGCAATACATTGTTATTGTATTGAAAATATATCATGGTATATAATATGACAATAATTGGTGTATATTAATTTTTATTCATACGGGAATGTGTACTTTTTTTTACAAGGAATTGAACTCAAAACACTTTTATTGTTCTCTGATTGAAGTACTTACTATGGAACATAAACAGATAATGATCTTTTTTCAGATGATTCATTTTTGAAAAATTATATACATATAAAAATTTTTTATTTTTTTAAGAAACGACTGATGCATTTGTAAACTTTATATTTTTCTAAATATTTATTCAAAATAAAGTCGATAAATACCTAATCGACCATGTTTTTTTCACCCTTCATATAATCCAACCAGCCTTACTGTCCTGTCACTCTCACATAAATCGTCAGTGATTCCGTATTCGTTAATACAGAAATACTGGATTTTTTTCCAATAATCAGTCGATCTGGACAATTTTTCTTGTGACTTGAATATGCGAAATTTCATCTCGCTTAATTCTGTGGTTTTCAAGTTATTTGGCAAAAAAAATTTCGAACGATTATATTTACGAAACCCCTGTTCGATTTGCGCCCATTATCGAACGCAAGCGCGACATTCGAGATCTGAACTTGAAAATTGCAAGTCTATAGCAAAGAGTAGACTACTCTATAGGTTCATCCGTTCGAGAGTTATCGTGTTTACGGACGGACGGACCTAATTGAATTTGACCACAGATCCCATTCGATTGAGACCATCCCCGACTCAAAATTCAAGTAGAACGGGAGCTCGAAAATATAGGTACTCAATAATTTCTGTGCAAATAGAAACCCACAATGTCGCATGTATGACCACCACTATACATTCTTCGATACACAGGGTGTCCCAGAAGTCGCGCACCCCATTGAGAGGTTCGAAAGTGAAAAATATTCTAAGCCCAAAAATCCATGTTTGAAATATTTTGATAACGTAGTTAATTAGTAATTAATTAATGAAAATGACCAATCAGGAGCGCCCTACAGAAGAATAAGTAGGCAGTGGGGAAGCGAGAGAGAGACGCCAGAGCTGCTGCCGGCTTTTCACGCAGTAAAACCGAGACTGGCGTCTCACTCTCGCGTCCCCACTGCCTACTTATTCTTCTGCAGGGCGCTCCTGATTGGTCACTTTCATTAATTAATTACTAACTAACTACGTTATCAAAAAATTTCGAACATGGATTTTTGGGCTTAGAATATTTCTCACTTTCGATCCCCTCAATGGGGTGCGCGACTTCTGGGACACCCTGTAGAGTTCTTGCATGTATTTTTCCAAAAAGCATCAGAGCTCAATCTTCCATCTTTTTATACATTTCCAGGCTCCCTATATATAGCTGTTTGCTCACACAAATATTGAATGAATTAATTATCATGAGACGATACAAGGAGTTACATATCATTTATGACCTTCCTATTATGCATTAGGAATTTCAAGAGAGCTGAAGGATTTTGTGAATAATAATTTTATTGGCGTTAATTTAACAAGATGGATTATCGATGGTCTCGCTGCTCCAATGGATCTAGGTGAAAGGAGAAAGGAGGATACCATAATTCAAGAA
Organism: Adalia bipunctata; assembly: GCA_910592335.1. NCBI lineage: Eukaryota > Metazoa > Arthropoda > Insecta > Coleoptera > Coccinellidae > Adalia > Adalia bipunctata. Next base: position 4,354,212 of record OU342957.1, read on the forward strand.
TATTCAATAGAAGTCAGACGTATTTTCTAAAATGAGTAGCGATTATAACGAAATCCTATACAATTTTCAAAATAATTGTAACGCAGCTTTGTTAACTTTTATTGATGCTTATCGTAAATGGAGATATATGACCAATTAAACAACATCAGCGTTTGGTCTCCCAATGTCTCACATTTTCATCATTATTCATCAACACTTGTCAATAAATAATATCAAATCGAAAAGCAGGAATTTTCCTATTATATATGATGTATATAAAGTGGCCACTTTTTCAATGGGATTGTATTGGTAACTTTTGAACCATAAGAGTTAGAAGGTCGGTCAAATGGAGAAAAAGTGGCATTCATAGAAGCATTGTCAAGCAGTTCAAACAAATCGAGATTATCAGGGCCGGTTATTGAGATATCATAAGAAAAGTAAATTCTGTCATTTTGATTTTTCTAGTTTTCCCCACTTTATTTCAAATAATATCGAAAAATGTTACAGGAATTTTTTATTCGACAGTAAACTATCCTCAAATCGACATGAACAGATATTGAATGAAATGAGAGTACGAAACGTTGGATATACAAAATCTGATTATGTCAATTTGAGGATAATTTACTGTCGAATAAAAAATTCCTGTAACATTTTTCGATAATATTTGAAATGAAGTGGGAAAAAAAATCAAAGTGACAGAATTAACTTTTCCTATGATATCTCAATAACCGGCCCTGATAATATCGATTTGTTTGATCTGCTTGACAATGCTTCTATATGAATGCAACTTTTTCTCCATTTGACCGACCTTCTAACTCTTATGGTTCAAAAGTTACCAATACAATCCCATTGAAAAGGATGGCCACCCAGTAAATCCAATCGCGCGAAAGTACACCATGGAATAAATTCTTCTTATTCACAGAAAAAACTTAAAATGTGTAGATCTATCTCTCCACGTACAAATATCAACAGTAAGGAAGAAAAATTATGAAAAAGCAATAAATAAACGTTATATAGGTACTGAATTAATTGATTAATTTCGGAAATATTGATTTTTTTTGCATTCTTTCATAACACGATCTTAATTGAATTTGGTTATCCTGAAATCGAAAATCATTATTAATTTACACCTGAATAACTGTCTGTCGCAGGAACCAGTTTCTATGAATAAACTCGACGATAATATTAATTAAAATTTGGAATATAAATAAAGTTTGGTGACATGACGTTACATATTTTCGAAATGAACGTTTTGTGATTTTGAAAGAAATGTTTGGGAGAAAACTGAAGAAATATGCGGTACATCAAATTCTGACAAAAATATCGAGTAAGAATTAATTTAAGTACTGCATTCAAATCAAATTATCAACCATTTCAAAATCTCACTTGGAATTCGTTCAGAAAATCGACCAGGAGTTTCCTTTTTCCTAAGCCAAAATTAAGTGCTGGGTTGACTAAAATATTCAGTGAATTGGTGCGCAAAAATCTAATAAGCAATTGAGCATTTATTTTGATAGAAAACATATAGCAATTTTAAATTGAAAGTTAATTTTAGTTAATCTTACGAACATGACCATTGTCAGGTGGCAACTTCATTCTTATCCCGTCGTAGCATAAAGATTGCAAACCATCCAACATTATGCAAATATAAAGAGAGCAAGATAATTTGTACGACGGATAAAAAATGCAAGATGAAAAATAATTCAAGTAGAAAAATCCTCTCAGACTGTTAATTTTGTTTAATGAGAATCAGTTCTTTAAATTTCTACATTCAAACGGCTTGTTTAAGTATCAGTTTTACCGCTTCGGTAAAGCATAACTTTCTCTGGTGCTATTACTATTGTATGGGAGTTGATAGCGCATCTTCAAAGCGAATTTCGCTCAAATTCGAATCAACGATCATAGGGTAACGATTCTTCGCGTACTTGAATGTTGTGCGGTCTTTTTATTTAGTTTAGTTTTTGTTGTGACAACTGCTGTGATCAGTTTGGACCGACTTGCCATGGTTCATTCAAAAATAAATGTGAGTATTCCTCGATTCGATAATATGCATCAGATATACAAGAGTATGAAATTTTGAGTTGATATATAAAGATTAACAAAAATGTTAGTGTTTGCCAAATGCGTGCTCCTTTAGACCCGCGTCATTTTTCTTTCAATTCGAATTCAAATTCTAATTATTTCACATTTTATCATGTTTATATTTTCCATATTTTTGAAACCATATAAAGAATGAATTCAGTAGCTAATGAAATGAATAAAGAAGAAAACTGCACACTTTTGAGCGTGTGAAAGCATAAATATATTTCAAAAATACGTATTTGATAGAGATGAAATTTTGATGGAGATCACCGTATACGAGCTGAATTGTGAATCTTTGTATGGAAGGATGGATGAACGAGCGATCAAAAGCGGCTGAGTTCACATTTATAGCTTCATGTCTATTTTTTCTAAAGCAGCGATGTGGAAAAATATTAAATTATTGCTCAGAAAATTGCAGCATTTTTGATCCTCAAAACGTGGTCCGAAAAATACTAAGACGATTGACATATTCTCCTTTTAGTTTTAAGAATTTTCAAAACCCAATCGATAGATCATCACATTATTAATATCTTAGGAATGCAGCTGCCATGAATAGATTTGCAAGCAATTATATCCACAAGTCATAAGTATACTTGGCATCATTTCTTTGATGCATGTAATCAAATCTATTACAGGCAGGCCCATCAATGACAAACAAATTGCAGCTTACAGGGAATTACCAGCCGTAACCGTAAATTTTGTTTATCTTTTGTTGGAAATATGAAAAATTCATTTGCATTTCTCTGCAATAATATCGAGATGAGATGATTGGCCAAAGGTAAAGTTTCATGCTTCTTTACGCTAAATAATTGAGCACTAATCTCCAGAGATTGAACAAGTAGGTGCAACGAGAACATAATGTTTATAATTTCTATCGCTCGATTTCCCAAGAAAATCTTAAAAGTTGAAGACTTAATCAGTAAATCTAAATATTGTCATTATATCAAACTGACACACAGTATTTACAAAAGTCAATAATATATGACCTTTAATTTTTAGGTACATACATAACGAATAAATGAGGGGGTGTTAGGAAAAACGCTCGGACACGTCGATTTGTAATTTTAAATGCGCATATTTTCCAAGAAAATAAAATTATATACGGTGTTCCATGTGACCGTGGCCTATACCAACTTTCTTATTTCAAATGCAATCCCCTGTATATTTTTTTTTTTGGATTCTTCAGAAAATTCTAGATATAATTCATGTACAATGTCCTATACCTATCTTCAACTTTTTCGGAAATATTAAGTGTTTTCAGATTTTTTACAATTTTACATTAGACTTCTTTTTGTGGGGATGTGTGATGTGTCAAAAGTATTGTATACGAAACGAAACCCTTAAACTTAGACGACCTAAAAAACCGAATCACGCTTGCGATTAGATCAGTCACGCCTGAAATGTTGAGTAAGGTTAGAAGACCAAATTAGCATGTTGCCAAGACGTTCGCGGCAAGCATTTTGAACATTTCCTACATTGACATTAATGTTTCTTTTGTTTTGTTTCAATAAGAAAGAAATAATCAGTATTACTCATTAGGTTTTAAGTGTAATGTACCGAATTTGTAAAATAAAATAATTTTTATTTGAAACGTTGATTTTTGCAATAAATCTGAAAACACTTAATACTTCCGAAATAGTTAAAGATAGGTATAGGACATTGTGCATGAATTGTGTCTAGAATTTTCTGAAGAATCCAAGAAATAAATAATATACAGGGGGTTGCATTTGAAATAAGAAAGTTGGTATTGGAACACCCTATATAATTTTATTTTCTTGAAAAATATGCGCATTTAAAATTACAAATCGACGTGTCTGAGCGTTTTTCCCAACACCCCTTCATTTATTCGTTATCGAATTTATTCCATTTGGCTGTTACACTCTGTATATGCCATCCCAGTATATTTCAGACTGAGGAACGAGTGTGGTTGTGAATCTGCAGAAGACGGAAATTCAATCATTCAAGATTTATTAATATTAAACTATTGAACATATAACACACCGTTGATGTAACACCGATTGTGAGAGTTTGTAAAACAATTTGTTCCATTTTTCCTTTTCGCAACCAACAGTTTCTGAATGATTGCAAAGGATGTATAACTCAAAAATCGTGACCTATGGGAATGAAGATCATTCGGAACCTTTCAGTTCATTAAGGGCCGGTTTTATAAAAGTATTTCAATCCTCGATTGAGCCCAAATCCGCCGTCGAATGTCGATTTCCGTATTATAAACATCCAATCTCGGATTCAACCCTGGATTGACTCAACCGGTGAATAATGCTCCGTTTGAGATTTGAATCGAGGATTGAAACGTTTGACGTTTCTGGATGGCCGACAACTAACCTCACTTTATGTTAAAAACAAAACATTTTGTTATGGCAGTTGCTTTTGCTTGGAATGAAAATATTATATGATATTATATTGATAGAATGCCTGATATTAATCACAGTCTTCAGTAGGTTTGCTATGTATTAATAATTCATCTTTGGTGTTTGGAAAAATATTCCTAAATTGAAACTTAATTTTTGTGCCTTATCTTCGAGGGATAGAACTGCCAGGTTCCTGTGTGCTTATAATATCGAGAATGACTCTATAGTTATAATAATAATGAAATAACTGCAAGGCATTCAAAAGATAGTAACGATAGTGAATAAGAAAGATACCAATCGAATGATTTCACATTTCCTTTCGACCTCTTCGAAGATGGCACGAAGAAGAGATTTTGGTCGAATAAAAAAACTCTTTTATCAGGTGGATGAAATTACTCTGAATAAGCTGAATTTTTTCAGATTTGTTAACATTTTCGAAGATTTTTGTGGTATACATAAATCAACATCAGAAAAAAGTCAGAAAGTTGTGAAATGTCTAGAACTTGGACATTATCAAAAAGTATTCTAGTGCTTATTTTATCATCCTATCAAAATGCCAAGCAATCAACAGGAATAGCAACTAACAAGGGAAAGGTTGTATTGACTGACCCAATTTCGGTTTATTAGAACCGTGTTGCTGGAGCTCACTCACCGTTCTAGAAGGATTTCTTGATTATTATTACATAGTATAGGTGCACGCTTATTTTAATGGGTTGTGAAAATGCTGAATGCTTCAGATGTGAAAAGGATTGCTTTTCTTCAAATTTCCAAGTTGCTAAGCTTATAAATTTGGTAATTCTCATCATAGAAAATTTTTAATATACTCTAAAGAAATGATTGATGACACCGATCCCATCTCGCAGGTCAATGGATGATCAATTATACAATGAAGCTCACATATGAATTGAATTTAAAGGCTCTCTGGTGTGTGGAAGAACATTTCCCATTGTTTTATTCGGGATCTGATTACATTTGAAAACAACTATTATTTTTGTGACTTGCGGAGTCCTGCATAATATTGCTATACTGATTATATTCATGACTCTCAACCTAAATAGTTAATAATAAATGCTTTCTTTGAATTTAATGTGTGTTTCATGTACTCAATCAAACAAGATCAAGAATGATTTGTTCCTATCCTAAATATAACTACATCTTTGTGCGACTAAATGTTAATGCAATTTCATTGGATGTTTTGTATTGTCCTAGCTTTTATTTGGTTACTTGGCATAAGTGTTTGAGATAAGACTTTTCAGAATATCAAAATAGTACAAACTTAGATCATTTGAGTCAAATAAGTTGACAAAAGTGATAAAGACTAGAGCGTATTTGGCAATAGCTTCGAGAGGAAAAAATTCGCACGGAGTCTGTTCTCATTTCATAAATTACAAATTTTTTTATTACATAATTTGTTTTGATGTAGGAAATCAGATTTCTCTAAATTCTCTGCCGTGACCGCAAAGACTAGTCTTTGGTGACCGTCACAAAACACGGGAATATTCGAATTAGCTTCTAGTTTTGTCTTTATTAGACTACGATTATCCAAACATGGTATAAAAAAAACGTGCCAAAATACTTCGAGAAAGAAGATTCAGGTTAGCCAACCCAAAAAGAGCGATCTCAATCCGAGGTTGTTCAACCGAGGCTGCAAAGACGTTTATAATACCGAACTATTTTCAACCGAGGGTTGACTTTCAATCCTCGTTCGAGTAACCTCGGATTGAACGTGCCCTTTATAAAACCGGCCCTAAATGTTGGCTAATATAACTATCAAATACACGATGCAGGTTCCTGAAGCCCGCATAATGCTTTCACTTGTTGTTTTATCTAACTTCATGAGAACCAAATCGAAGGGGCCTCTATTTTCAAATCATACAATAATTCATTCATTCGATTTCAAGCGCACATCCCATCAATAATTGTATTCCGTCAGATGCGTACCAGGAAATGAATGCCATACCAGAAATTAATTACTACAGTTACAGTAAAAACTAATATGTTTTAACTTCATCTCGTTGATTTTTCTTTATCTAAATTTTTGATAATCTGAAGCCTTCATATCCGTGAATTTTGAGAATACTGATGGGCGAATAGATTCCGCTATAATGATTTTTTCAAATTCTCGATATCTAGGAAATTTTGTATACTTTTATCTTTCGACAACTTAGTACCAAATTTTGTAGACCGATCGAGCCACTGTTGACTCACACCGTATGCTTATAACATACACAGAAGCAGCTTAGCTTCAAAAAAGGATTATATCGATGTTGTAATTAACTTCTTGAATAATTTGAATAAATAAAAATTAATGTAATTTATCGAATTAATTTTAATTGCAGATACTGGCCCTCCTCTGGATTCTACACATGGTTTCGAAAGCATGCACAGCAACTGACGTTGAGGAATCGAGTCGAATCAAACGAGAACCGCCTCCATCATTTGGAATCAGCTCTTCTTATCTACCCAGACCTAAACCTTCATATGGACCACCCAAACCTGTTTATGGCCCCCCTAAACCAGTATATGGACCTCCAAAACCCTCATATGGACCTCCAAAACCTTCATACGGACCTCCAAAACCATCATACGGACCACCAAAACCGTCATATGGCCCTCCGAAACCTTCCTACGGCGCACCCCCAAAATTCTCGTATGGGCCCCCTAAACCCGTCTACGGCCCACCGAAACCTGTTTATGGGCCCCCAAAACCAGTGTATGGACCACCAAAGCCGGTTTATGGTCCTCCGAAACCTGTTTATGGACCACCGAAACAGAGCTACGGTCCTCCGCCTTCTTTCAGCTACGGAGCTCCTCCATCTTCTGGTTATGGAGCGCCACCGTCGTCCAGCTATGGAGCACCACCTTCTAGTTATGGTGCTCCCCCATCTTCAGGTTATGGAGCTCCTCCATCTTCTAGTTACGGTGCACCGCCATCATCTAGCTATGGAGCACCACCATCTTCTAGCTATGGTGCACCGCCATCTTCCAGCTATGGTGCACCACCATCTTCCAGTTATGGAGCTCCTCCATCGTCTGGATACGGTGCGCCACCGTCTTCTGACTATGGTGCACCCCCTTCATCAGATTATGGACCTCCACCATCTTCAGATTATGGGGCTCCACCTTCATCAGATTACGGAGCGCCGCCTTCTTCAGATTATGGAGCTCCACCTTCTTCCAGCTATGGAGCACCTTTCGATACACCATCAACGCTCACTTTCGAGCAAATTATATCGGAAGACTTCCATCCTCCACCTTCGAATTCGTACAATGCGCCACCTCAACAAAATTATGAAATACCACCACCCCAAGAACATCATCCGCCGCAATCTTCCGATTACGAAGTTCCCGCAGGTTTTGGTAGCCCAGCTCTTCAATATGATAGTCCTGCGACTAGTTACGGAACTCCTGGCGCTGTGAACTCATACGGAATGCCGGTGAACAACGGACACGAACAAAATTTCGATCATCAAGATCTAATTGAGGGTTTGGGTATTACCCATCCACCTTTTCCTGATTCCTTACTAGAGGGGTCCAGGATTTCTTACCAGGCTGTGAAACCTGATGAAAAACCTGTTTCGTATAATGAAATTTCTGGAACGAAACAAACTGAGACCCTAAATATAAAGAACGCAACGCAACAACAAGTAAATCAAACCATACATCAAAACCACAACAAAACCGAAAATATCATCGGTTATGAAGAAAATGTTTTCGATCATTTCTCGCCTACACCAAAAAATGTTGTAGTAGAACCTTTCAGCAAAGAAAACGATGCAAAGTTCATACTTTCAAATGACGGTTTCAGAAGTAGGAATGTACATGTGGACTCTGATAACAAATGTTCTTTTGCCATTTGTGGGAGGTGATATTTTGTTCCATTTTAAAAAGCTTTCAAGTGCTAATTCATTAAATTCACCGTTTTTATCATTTCATTTTCAATAGAACACATTCCGCGACAATATAATTTGTAGAAAATTATTCAAATTAATCATATCACTCGATGTTTCATGCCAGTTTTACCAAAGAAGAAATGTTATAATTATTTAATAAATGTTTTTTTAAAGATTTCTTTTTATTGTTATTTTATATATTCTCTCTGTTCTGAATAATTGATCAAAGGAGCACACGTGAAATTGTCTACCCGGAATATTTCCAATACATGGGGTTTTTCCGAAAACGTAGAGTGAACGACAGATCAATTTTTATTTCGAGGGAAACAGTATTCCGAAATAAGTATTTTAATTTTCTTCATAACAATGCAGCCCCTCTGGCTAAGCTAGTAGATGGGTCCTACGAATAGCCCTGTATATGCTCAAATACTGAGGGGGAGGAACATCAATGAATACGATATGTGTAGTTGATAATTGTTCTGCACCCCCATTTCAACGAATATGCTCAGATCAGATTTCTACTAATACTTTGATTCCACTAAGATGTGTCTAGACATCTATAATCGCTATAATAATCGAAATAAGTTGAAACTTCAAGGGCATCGCCAGCCTTCGAGCTAGGGGAGGGCAATTGAGCTAGGGGGGGCAAAAAAATCAGAATAGAAATAATGAACTGATTTTCGTATACTATGCTATTATTTCATGAGTTTTTAAGGGATTTGTGAGCTCTATGGGGGGGGGGGGGCAACTGCCTCTCCCCCCTGCACCACCCTGGCGACGCCCATGAACAAAGCTATGAAGTTAACGAGCAGTAGGCAAAATCACGAGTAGGTTTCGTAGACTATCAACCAGAGAATACCGACATATGTCAAAATTTCCATTTTATCACAGAGTGATAACACAGGCCTGGTCTGTGATAATATTTGGAGTAAAAAATTTGATCGTTTGTGCGAAAAATAATCTCAGTAAAAACAATGTTACGCTCATCGGCCACCCGACTTTCCTGCATATTCAAAAAAGCTTTGAATCCCACAGTTTGTAATTCCCAAAGATGTATGTCATTGAAACAAGATGAAATATATTCCGACGAATTCGATTCCAGGTAGGTACAATTACGTAATTTCAACTAAAATTTTTCGAAAATCTTGTTCGTTCTATTCCATAATACATTTGTCCTAGATTATTAGTTGATCACGGATTATAATAATTATTACATACATAGTGTTGTATGACCATTCAACTGAAGAGTCCAATATTTCATATTCAATGTTTTGTTACAGATACGAAAAATATTTCAACAATAAAGATATTGATGGCTGGCAAATAAGACAAGGAATCAGCGATTTAGTGGGTCACGATTTGGTTCCAGAACCAAAAATTATTATCGCTGCCTTACATGCTTGTCGCAGAGTGAATGATTTCGCTTTAAGTGTAAGATTCCTTGAATCCATCAAAGACAAATGTGGAGGTCGGGTGAACGAAATTTATCCATATATTCTTCAAGAAATCAGACCTACTTTGGATGAACTAGGTATTAACACACCCGAAGAATTAGGCTACGACAAGCCTGAATTAGCTTTAGAATCAGCAGATGAAATTCATTGAATGAGTATGTTACATAAGTTGTAATTGAAAATTCTTCATAGTAAAAGTATGTTGATTTATTTATGTTTTGTATCCCCTACTATCCTAGTTCTGAAATTAAATAATTAAAAGATTTCGTATTGTATTATTTCATTGTTGTAAATGTAAAGAATATATTAAGACCATTTTGGGTCTATACAGAGTTCTTTCGATATATTGAATCCCATTAGGACATTGATTTATCACTGGTTTCAAAATTTTAACAAGTGTGTCCACATAAATAGGAAATTCAAATGAAAAATTAGGAAAATATAATATTTGGTTTATTGATACATCATATTTTCGAAAATGAGAATACAACATGTGTACGTAATATTAAGTAGACAGGATAATGTGAAAGTAAATGGATGGCACGTCAACAGGGAACCACGTAACACATATTATCAGAATCCACTGTTTATGTCTTAACACACACATTTTTTTCTCGTGCACATACTTTCAACATACCTAGGACATTAAACTTAAATAACAATTGGTATAATTCTAAAAAAGCTACTTTATAATGTACCAAATATTTATTATCTAGGGAAAACTTATTTACATCGACGACTATACTAATCATTTAAAGGGTGACAAGTGCACACACAAATATTGAAATCTAGCACAAAAACTGCATAATCACGAAAAAATCAACGATAAATAAAATCTTTTATTGCAAAAACAAATTCTTGATAAATTCTAACCGGTTATTAAAATATATTAGTTCAGGGGCCAGTTAACCATATTTCTTAAACTAATAATGATCCGATAATCCAGAATTTCATGAAAAAAAAAATTGTTCTACTCGCTAAACATCCTGATTTGCTTTATTTCTGGAAGAAAATCAAATAAATAATTATCCCGCTCACCCATTTTATGAATTTTTGAAATAATATATACTTTCTTTATAAGAAACCTAAATTTGGACCAATATGATTATGAACAGTTTTTGTTTCTGTAGCATAATATCAGAATTTGAAATCCCAACATTTCTCTGATATTTGACTAGCATATTAACAGTAAATGATTCTTGTAACTAGTGGTCTAAGTAATACCATTAATAACAAAATTACTATCAATAGAGAAAGATAAAACTTGCGTATAAAATATATATATGTATACAGATGGTGAAAAATCAATATAAAATAATAGATAATCGCTGAATAAAATAGTTTTTCATAAACTAGCATCTTCTATCTACAAGAAAGAATTTTATTCGATTGGTATGAATGAAGAGATGTTTTAGAAATTCCAAAAATTGGGAATTAATGTTCAACAACGAAATTTGCTCCAATAACAATAAAAATCAGAGATAACAAAAGTAATTTTTTTTTAAATTGCAACAAAAATTCCCAGTTTTTTTAATATCACAAATATTTGAAACCTTAGTATATTGCCCCTAAATGAATCCTGTTAACCAAAAAAATAATCAAAGTAGAATCTTTGTTAAGTGAACATTTAATGTTTTCTTTTTCATCTATGATAAGATTATTTTAAAACTGTGCACATTCAACATATAAATTAGATTTGAAGATCCTGCCCAGGTATGAAAATTTTAGGAGCCGTTTCTAATTAACTTAAAAGTCAGATTGATAGTGATGAATATAATATAACATAACATAACATAGAAAATAGCAAAATTCAATATGTCAAATTAAACTGATGTAAAGACCAATTGTCAAGATACTGAATCACAATTATATTGATGATCAAGCTGAAGGGCTGTCATAAAAGCAAGTGTCGTTAGGAAAGTGGAAATACTGACAAACGTAAAAGGTTCAGTTCTTTTTCTTCAATAATATTTAGTTTTTTTACAGAATAAACAAATTGTAATTTATAAAATTACTAGGAAATTATCTACAATTACTTCGGCTTCCATAAGACCAAGTTTTCCATCCAAAATAGGGAATATAAAATAAATACAGAAAGATAACAAATACACAGGGAGGTCACAATTCAACAAAATGGAAACCTAGTTTTTCTCATGACCATTATTAGTCTGCAAAGAAATTGAATCTAATAAAATCGTTATTTTACACAACAACTTTGAACGGAAACATGGGTGATAAAAAAATCATTTTCCAAACAAGTGTCATTGAAAATTGAGGTTTCATTTGAAATCATTTCGTTGTCCCCACTCTATATGTTTAACTAAAGTCAAATAATTTGCATCCAATCATTTACTAATTTCCAAAACGAGTGAATACCGGTTTTGTTAAGAAACATTTAGTTTACCTACCGCCAAATTTTTCGACCATTTTAATATTGCGCGAATCGAATTAACCAAAGGTGATTTCATTTTTAAATTGGAATGAAATATTTTCAATTGGATCATTATCAATCTTTGTACCCATTTTACTTAAACTCTAAGTAACAACATTTAATACCTATTCGAACTGAACAGAAATAGATAGTTAAAGAGTAATCAATTAATTATACTTCTAATTCCTGAATCCCAGTCAACATATTGAATAATACGCAATTACAGTGTACCATAAGGAAAAATGTCACACTTGAGAAAGATGAAGGATAAATAATTGATACCAAAATAGCATAATACATTACACAATTCTTCAAATATTTTTCAAAAATATTAACATATAAGCATAAATTAATCGATGCAAATTTTTTTGATATTAGAAAAAAAATTAGATTTTAAGTATTTTAACTAACAGATCTATTGATCATTGATGATAGTTTCTTCTGTTTTAACATCTGTAATACCTTGCATCGCTTTGGTTAAAACAGTCGCGTCCTTTAACGATAATACCTGTAAAACTTGAGGTTGGTCACTACTCGAACTTTGAATCATCATAGAATGTGTAGTTAAACTATTTGGGGTAACTGCTAAAGTTTCCATACTGTCTCCGTTATTTGGCTCGACCTGCAATAATTTATTATTAAAAGAGTTAATGAAGAATAATTTTACCTGAATTCCTTTCACTTTAATGTTGCTTTTATTCCTGTAAAGTTCATTCAACTAGAACATCAACATATTGTAAATCTCTAATTTTGAATTAAGAGCAGAATGAATCCACTCCTAAAAAAAAAATATTTACACATTCACTATCTCAAAATTCTATGACAACTAAGGACTTACAAAAATTACCTGTCGGTTTGTGCTAATAGCCAGCTCTAAAGGGAAATAAAAAAAATATGACCACAAACACCGGCACATGCATATTCCTACACAGAATTAGTAGATAATAAGGTGAAAATGTTATAAGAGTACTATTTACACTATTATTCCGAATCTATACATAAACAATCAAAATATACATAAAAATAAACTAAAGAAGAATTAACTGATACATAAAAAAAACAATCAACATAAAAATAAAAGAATATACTGAAAATCTTGACTAAAAATGTTAGAAGTGTATAGAACTGTAAAATTCTACAGTTTATATAAATATAAATGATAAAATCGTCAAATAAAATATTAAGAATAGATCAGAGGAAAATCAATTGCGATCCACAATCGCTATAATGAAAGATTTTTCCTGTTTTGTTGTGATGTTTGGTACTATATGAATAATCTGATTGATCAGACTCATGGATGATGGAGATATTATAAATAACTCCGTTAGTAATCGAGTCTGCATCAAATATCTCTTCAAAATTCTCATCCTGAAAATTAAAATAACGAAAATTAATTTTTCATGAATCTAAGTCTCAATTTGGCGCTCTGATCTGTCGTAGGAAAAAAACTGATGATACATTATTTCATGCTTGAGAGGGAATAGAAAAATCTGAATTAAGGCTGGTAAACAAAAAAAACATGCACAACATGCAAGGATTCTTTATCTTTTAAAATGCACAGTGATATTAATTTGCTGTCGAAGGTAATTTTTATCTCCATGAAATACTGCAGAAAATACTCTCAAAGATTGGTTTAGAATTTATTCGCAGAAAATTATTGTTTTTCTATGCGAAAAATAAATGTACTTGCAAAAACCCAATGAAATCTTAATAAGGAATTTTATCCTGACAAAGAAAAAATATACAAGCATACATGAAAAGTAATCAATAGAGAACTTTCCCAAAGTAGTCCAATGCTGTATTTTAGCTGTATAAATTGTTCTTCAGTTACACTACACACTGTTGATAAAACACATGCAGTGAATACTGTACTACTCACCTTTGGAACTTGAACAACAGGTGTGACACACACTGTGCCATCGCTGTTCGTGTGGAGGTGTTGAATGTTGGCAACCATGGTTTGATACATGGAAGCTGTAACTGGAACTGTGATTACACCGCTCACTGAAACGGGGTATTCTGTAGAGAACATATCAAATGTGAATTAAAAAGATTCTGTAGAAAAAAGCGATATGAATGTCAAAAATTATTATCCATCATTACAGCACTTCTACTAAGGTATGACTACAATGAGGATCGAAATTTCTGTTCAACACACATTTTGCAAAGCATGGAAGGTTTCAAGATGACATCTATTCTTTTGGGGTAAGGTGACCAGATGAGCTGGCTGACCACTTCCTTTCTGTTGCAAATCTCGGCATTCGTTTCACAGATTTCATCATTATAGGGCCCTTACATGATCAATAGTAAAGACAAAACTGATATTGTTGATAATACTGGTCATGTAAGATAAACTTCACATTTTGAAACATTCCATACTGCGTGAAAATTTTCAACACACTAAAAAACCAATAATTGATTTACCGTGCCCATCTTCAGCAGTCAATATAATTTGCCCTTCGGAGTTCAGAGTGGCTTCCGTGACAGAATTCAAATCAACCACTTCGCCGGCCTGTCCACCTTCAGTTATTGTTTGAATTGTGTGTACTGGTGTACCTTCTCCCTGACTCGATTGAAGCTATAAAATAAGTATGAAGTCTCGTTAAAATTTACCTACAATTCGTTCATGAAAACTTTGAAAGCAAGAAAAATCTAAATTGTACTTACCGTAGCCATACCCTGGACATGGGCAGTTGTACCATCAGGTAATGTAATGATGGGATTATTTGGATCGACTTGAACGATGCTAACGGTCCCATCAGCGTTTGTAATTGTATGCAGTACAGTTGGAGTATACTGTGTGGCAATCTAAGAGCGAAAAACATATGCAATGATTAAAAATATTCAATAATTTTCAATTTTCTCTGAATACACGGAACTGAGTGCATTTCAAACATCCACATGCATAATATATGTGTTTTAAAAACAAAAACCTGAACGTCAGAGAAAATTGATGTGCTGAGAATGACAAAATGAGTGTAAATTGATGAAAAGAAACAAAACCAAGCTAAGGTGGCATAGGAGCCTAAAAAAATATGGGCTACTGTAAAAACTTTACTTCACCTCAAGACAAAGTATTTCAAAGTGTGTTGGCTTACGTTGTAGTGAACTTCGTCCGAGTTGCTTTCAGCAAGATACTGGGTCCCCTAAGAAAGACTTTTCATATTTATTTGGACAATAATAACCTTAAATTATAAACATAATGCTGCAAGTCAAGCTTTCAGCAAATGAGAGGATAACGACAGGCAGATCCAAACTAAAAACATTTTCCCCCAAACTTTTCGGGAAACTAGGTAAACTACACAGCAAATATTTAATGAAAATTATCTTCATCTGATTTTTCACAGCAGTGTTGTAAATAATCCATCGGAATCACGATCATTGTCGATTGAACGCTAATCAACCAATTGATGTCATACCTACCTAGGCTAATCTCAAAATGTTCAATTGACCTTTAAATGTGTTTTATCATTTTGCCCAAATGTATGTAAATGTCGAATAATGATCTTAAACTATCAGGTTAGACTCGCTGGTGAAGATTTTGTGGTCAAATTCAATACTGTCCGTCCAACCAGCTGGCCTTATACAAGGCATCTTTCGAAAGAAAAACACTCAGATAGAACTGACTGCAACCACAAAACCTTTACTAGCCAATCGAACATAATCGTTAAAGCCTATTTTCGTCTCGAAATTCTATAATTAGGCATAATGATAACGCTCTCTTCTACGGGAAGAAACGTGCAATAATATTTTTTTATTTTCCGTGGCAAACCAGGTGGAATCGACATGTAGAATTTCATTAATACAGATATGGCTATTTTAGGAAAAAAATGATTACAGAAGAGAGATATTTTTCATTAGATTTCTAAATACCTTGAAAACAAACATCGAATAATTGGAGGTGAGGAGGAATGTTCTGAATTTTCTGAAGGTATCTATTTGAGAAAAATGAAAAAAACTTGAGCTCTTAGGAAGAAATACAGGAAGAACTATCAATTTCAAGAGTTATTGAAAAAAACTCATCTGAAAGATTTTTTTCAGGGAAAGCTAACAGTTTGAAAAAACACGTATTTCCTTTAGGTTCCCAAGGTGCACCCTGCAGTACAGCAATGGCTGTACTTGGAACTTTGGTGAAAGTCAAAAATGCAACAATAAAGATCAAAACTCATCTAACATCTTGAAAAGTTCTGAAAAAAAAATTGAAATAAAGAAAATATGAAACACTATACTTATCCACTGACTCATCCATAAAAAAAAACAATGCACATAGATGTCTCTCTCTAATACCAAAAATATTGACATGACATGCACGACACTATAAGCAACACACTGAAAATACTTTGTCTACAAGTAAAAATAAACTGGGAATTAAATTAGTGTGTCTTCAGAGCTCAAATGCAATTCCATTGGCGTATCTTTCAGCTGATTTCAATGTATACCTTTCTTGGCACATTAACAGAACAATCATTTGAAGAATATAGTTATCCAGCACGTCTTCATCTCGACACAATAATGTAAATCCTTGAAGGAACGAAATACATCGATTTTCATAAATGAAGCTATGATAGTAAAAAAAAAGATGAAATGGCGATAAATTTCATTATCAACACAGACAACATCCATATTAATTGTAAATGATCTACACACATCAACATCTGAGCTATAGCCTGCAGGGTCTAAGCAGACCTGCGCAGATGAGCCTGATAAGCCATCCGGCGAGGTTGTTATAATTTGAGGCGAGCCGTTAGCTTGGATCTGTATCTTATGAGTTGGGACCATGCCCGATGAATGCATTTTAAGTACACCCACTGAACTACTGACATTGGTATGCAGCTGTATGTTGTTCTTATCATCTTCTTCTGTGAATGTTGGTAATAGGTCTTCTCTTCCATGGAATTTGTAGCAATTTATTACGATCTGCCTCAGCGCATGCGTCCACGATATCTGAAACAAAAGTTCATGTCCATGTTAGAATAACCATGAAAATTCTGGAAACAGCCTAGTCAAGAAAGAGAAACTGAGTTGCTGTCCGTATCACAGAAGAGATTTCAAAAAAATTGTTGCTTTATTTACTTTACCTCTCTGATCTGAAGTCCTGTGAGGAATATTCACACAAAATCAACTAAACTACGGCTAATGTATCTAAAAATGAGACCACGGAGATATTGAAAACTCACCTTCTGCTTCTCATTTTCACTTCTTGCATCCATTCTAACGTTGGCCCATGGTAATTCTTTCGGCCACCATGGAGGTCTCGTACTTTCTCTACCCCAACCAGGTTTTCCCCTCCCCGTAGAATATTTCAACATTAATGGTATAAAAGCTCTCAATTGAGCTTGTGTCATTTTTTCAACAGGTGTTGGTATACCATCTATTATCAGAGGTGGTAATTCGAATAATGTTGGATCATCTTGAATAGGAGGCGGTGCCTGATGAGCTAGAGCATTTTCTAATTCATCCATTACCATGCCCCTCAAATTCTTTATCACATCTTCCAATGGTTTAGCTCCAAAAACTTTATAGCTTGTAACAGGTTTACCAGGGGTAGCCACTAGAACAACTGCCTGTTGTCCAACTCTTGTCGTAAATTCGTCTATCGTTTGCTAAAAAGTATTTATCAGAATAACTGCCTTACATAGCACTATTATCAACTTACTCGTAGTTTCTTCAGAAGTCTATTTTGCTGCCTTTTCCTTATTGAAGGGTTTGTTTCAAAAGAATAGGACCTTTTACGTTTCTTAGCAGACACTATTGCTGCTGCTGCAGCTACTCCCACAGGACCTGTTGAATTATGTTATGAAGTGATAAGATACCAAATGAAAAATGAATTTTACATACCAGCTGCAGCAAGTTGTGCGGTAACTTCATCACCCATTGCAGCTGCCAGTAAATCATGACTTTCCTCATATCCCGAACCAGGTGAGGAAGGCATATTGTCATCATCATCATCTGATGCAACCGACATTTCTCCTGGAGAACTCACAACCATGGTTATCTGTTCTGAATTATTTTGATTTCCGTTAGAGTTCATCATTAACATTGATCAACCATAACATTGATTCTGCACAACCTACAAATGAGTATACATTAGTCAATATAACATACATTTCTCGATATAAATAAAAGAAATTCTTGTCGTTTTCACCACAGATAGCACTTGATAAATAGTATATATAACAAGCAGAATATCCAGGCTATATGCTATAATTCAGACCCAAGTACCAGAGTACTACTGCTATAAACCCTACCACTATTGCATTCATTACAAATTTCCGCAAAATTAGATTATGATATTTGATGGAGTATTTTTGGCAACACCGAAGTGAGTGATGAGAATTTTAGGTAAACAGGATAAGAAAAGACAGAAATATTCACAACCAATTTTTGAGGTTATGTTTGAATAATCAACAATTTAGGTATTTGTCAAAACAAATTATGTCATCGGAGTAAAATAAGTGTAATTCCTAAATTTCTTCGTTTGTAATGGGGTAAATTCGAATATTAATTGATGTATATTAAGTAAGAAACAGTACCACCAAAAATGCAACTACATAAAATCAATAATTGATACAATGGTTCCCCTTACCCCGGAAGAACATAGACCATTATGCTTTATTAAGTATTTGCCTTGAATGATACATTTTGATATCATGAATGTTTTTTAAAGAGGAAAATTGTTTTGTATTTTCGTATTTCATATTTTTAACGCATGCACATGAACATAAACAGTATTTGCGCAAAAGGGCAATACATTTACAAATTGGCGCCAGCCTAACAAATTGTTCTAGAAACGAGATATGCAAGAAATATGGCTTCCAAGGTTTGGCATCCCAATGGATTGCAATTAGTGAGAGAAGGTTTGAAGCAAGGCTCTGAGGTGTGAAATATGCATTTAAATAGTGAAACACATACTTTTTAGTTGAGCGCATCCCGCGTTTGTAAGAAATGGAGCAGTCTCAGTTAATATTATCACTACGTCTGCGTACGCACCTGCGTGTATGTTGTACTTTTAACAGAAAAATGGATCTGGGAGATTTGTTTTCAGTATATTCCAATTTTTAATAAATTAACTAAACTTGTTACACTTGTTAGAAGTTATTGAGCACCACAAATATTCACTGAACTCACTGACAGTCCATTTTACGTCACAATTCTGTTATCGATCGAAGGTTGCCTTCGTTCGTAAATGCCCGACAATAATTTGAGTCACAGCCATTTAAAACGAGTCTGCGCATAGAGTTGCAGCTCACTTCTTTTCGAATTCGCAATTTTCTATTGAAATATTATTTTATATACTCATTCAAATTAATATGGAAACTAATTCTTTTATTCACCTTCTTAATAATCAAGACAAAATATCCACATTTCGTAATAACATTCTTCGGGGCCGTAAATAAAATGATGGTTCATTCCAGCATTCAACGTGTTTTCAAATAGCCCGCCTAATTTGTACACAAGTCCATTGTAAATGTTTTTTAATAATTTGGAAGATTTATTCATTCTGAAGCGACATTATTTCGATGATCATTGCTTTAAAATGTAAAAATAGGGAATCTTTAAGAGATTTAAAAATTTTCAACTTAAATTTTGACAAACGAAGTGAACCATCGATTTCTTCTTCTTCTTTATAACGGAAGAATATAACAGCACATTTATATAAGACTTCGATTGCAAAATGTATAATTATTCCAATCATATTTTAATGGTTTGGCTTTCGAGAAAAATTCGAATAGAATTCATATTTAGGTACGGAAAAAACAGATCATAAAATTTTGTTGTTGAGTTTCTTTTCGCTCGAGAATTATAGTATTTTCCTCAAAAATTTCCTCTGTTGTTCGTTAGATAATCGGAAAACAACAAAAGAAATATTTCATACACAAGGGTATCCAGGTGAACATGATACCTTCAGAATATAATCAAGGTCTCAAGAGGTGTGAGAACAGTTTAGTTGCGCGCTAAATGGAAAATTATATTTTTTATGAAGGGAAATTGATAGGGAGAAATAAACACAGCAATAAAAATCATATTTATTGGCGTCGATTTAGCGAACTATTGATCCTATGCAGAAAATAAATATTTGATTCTTTTTATGCATTAAATATTTTATTCCTTGAAGAAAACAAATATTCTTACGTTGTAAGAAAATGAAGATTGTAAGAAAATGAAGATCATTCTTTGTGAAGAATGAATTTTCGATTCTTTACATAAAATAAATAATTGATTCTTCTTTTTTGTGTCTTTTCCTTCATTTTGGCCAGTTGGTATGTGGCATTTTCAATTAGTGTTTTTCCATACCGTAAATAGAGGACTACTAGACATTTAACTAATTACTTCCTGCAAATAATTGAATCAATTAACAGTTAAAATTTCATATGCTTTCTTTGGCAGGATTTATAGTACATATTTGAGAACTTCTTTGGCACACCTCGTAGAACGTTATAATATTATAACTATGATCGTGCATCAATTTTTATGGGAAGTTGACGAGGATTTCGTCTGAATACATTATGTAATATAAACAAGTCTTATGCATGCAAATGTTTCCACTTTTAATTACATCAATCCGACTATGTATATCATCAAGTTCCGGATGCAATAGATTAGATTGTTGATTACTATAGAAGATGATTCAACCACAGTTCATTGAGAACGGAGAGACATCTATAGAAGACCTTGGATCACTCTTTTTGAACTTGAACAGATCCAAACTATTATGTAGTCTCAATAATATTTTTCCTCTCAAGGCACCCATAGGCGTACCCTATAGAGTATTAGAGGGAAAAAGAATTTAGCCATATAGATGGTGATTTCTATATAAATTATTATTATATGAGACAGTGAGACAGAAGAATATGTTTTCATTGTTGTTTTTTTATGGCAACTGAAAAAACTAGAGCACGCATTCCTAGCAGACTCTCAATATTTGGAAGAATTCCAAAGTTCATCAATGATGAATATAATATCAGAACTCTGGATCCCTTTAAAAAAAAATCTGGGACACCCTGTGAAGTGAAGAAAAAATAAGAATTAAATATTATGTGATTGTCGGTTGAGATGTATCTTCCTTCGAGCCGAAGTTCAATCCTAATTAAACAAATAAGATACCTGAACAATGGATGATAACACATTTTGTTGTCTATGTCAATACAACTTCAAATTTGGCTTCAATGGGAAAATTGTGCAACGATTTTTCATTTATAGAAGTTTAGTCAGGAAATTTGTATCTTTCTCATTTTCATTGAAGAAACAATTTGCCAGAATTCTGAAGATCTGATGAGGTTTCTTAAAGATAGCTGGAAATTCTTGTGCGATAAAATAAATATTAGGACAAATTGTTGAAACAAAATTAATCATTCCGCAATGCTGCACTTTGTTTTCAATTATTCCACCTGAAAACAAAACACCAAAAACGTTTTATTATGCTGTAATAAACGACAAAGCCAGTCATAAAATGGGAAATCTGGGATTGCCTGAACGCTCTCTCAATAAAAGCTGTGACACATTTCAGACAGAATCAGAGTCTGGCAGGTATTGATATGATATATTTTGTTTATCCTGATTACTCCTATAGGTCTCCCTCTGAAAGTATAAGCTTCGAAGCTTGTAACAGCAGTTGTGTTCTGTGTAGGCTTTGTAACTGTGTCCTTACGCCACCTTAGGTACAGCACTGTTAATTTTTGACCCAACAGCGAAATGGTGGCCCCTACCGAGATTGGAAAATTTATTTCCTAGTTCGGGATTGAACTCGGACTCTGAAAAAGTAATCATGAATTTTTTACCTCAAAGGGAGTCGATTTGTTGGGGGGACCTAATGTGTACCTAGAGGAGACAAAAAACAAATCAACTTTGTTTCAAGCCGTTCCTTGGGTTTTGATAACAATAATCGTCACCTGTATTAGATTTTGTAATGAGCATTAGCCTATTTGCCCGGTTGTTTCCATGGGCAAGCAGAGCGTCATCATTTTGCCCAATGCAGCCTTCAATTGTTGAATTTTTATTCGAAAATTTGGACATCAACTGACGGACCACCCTGAATCTTTTTTCCACCACAGAATCATCCCCAAATCCACCAAAGTGAATAATTTCATCCATTTCAACATTCTGTTTCCTCGACCAAGTGCAAGATCGCCATATCCATCGATCGTGTATGCTCACAACCCCCCTTCTCCCGAGGAGGTTGTTGCTCGTCTACGAAACCCTTGGGGGCGTCCGCAGCCTCACCGAAGATAAACAAGAAGTAAACATGGCAACGTTGTGGTTATCCGTAACAAAAAACCAACTTAGCTGACCACCGATACCTGTCATACCACACAAATAAACAGGGGACCAGCGGGGGGGAGATCCATGGCATGGCAGCACCTTGCAATACCAGTGCCACTGGCAGTGCACCAGTACCACTTCCATCGCGTGGATATCTGTCGAGAAATCGTAACATTCTATTGTCGTGTTTTCCTAGCGGATCAGTGATGTATCGTTAGCCTTCACTCCGATCCGGTGAGTTTGTGTGATATCGGAAGCTCATTTCGAAAAATGTCCGACACGAGTGATCTCTACGCCAAGGCCCGTCTGTGTGTCATCAAAAAATGGGACAACTTCGACGGTTACGGCTTCAATCTTCACGCCGAAAAAGGGAAACCGGGTCAGTACATCGGGAAAGTGGACGAAGGATCGCCGGCCGAAGCAGCAGGCTTGCGACAGGGAAATAGGATTCTGGAGGTGAACGGGGAGGGCATCTCGCAGAAGACCCACAAGCAAGTCGTCGAGCTCATAAAGAGCCAGCCCGAAGAGACTCAGCTCCTGGTGGTGGACCCGGACGAAGTGGACACCATCATCCCGACTGATAATTCCATCACCAAGGTCGAGAAAAAAACCAATGGCGATACCAAAACGGAGGAAAACGGAGTCTTGAATCTCAACATGACAGCTGCGGAGCTACGAGCCAAACTAGCCGCCAAAAAACGCTTCGATCCCAAGAAGGAAACCATGGACTTTCAGCAAAAGTTCGATATAGTGCAGAAACTATGATCAGACTCTAGAACACGTGCTTGTGTTTATATTTGTAAATAAGTAGAATTCTAGTATGTTTCCAATTTGTTTAGCTAATGAGCGTTGTGAATAGGATGAATGTAGTGGCCTCGGCGCGCAGTTATTAAAATTCTCATTGAATGCAGTGTTACTTAATGACAGAAATCTATTATTTTTAAATGTGTTGACGCACCCTTCACATTGAATCTGATTGCCATGGGAATTTCTCTTGTTGATTGATTATCGTAATAGATTGTTTCCGATTACACATGGGTTTTCCTTCATTCAACCAGCAAACCACCCACATAATTGTTCTTCGAGACACTTTAAATATCTCCATATCATCCAGGCAGCTAAAACCCTCAAGAAAATTGAGTGAATGGACTCGTTTACTGAATCAAAAAAAATTTATTCTAAAAAGTTTGTAACGCCTTCCAAAATCAATAGAACATTTTTTCTTTCGGAATTATTGTTTACAATCATATCAGCACATGACACTTTTTCAAGCATAAAACAAAAATCTCCAAGAAAACAGGTTGAATAGAATCAATTCCTGAAGCAAAATGTGTGAATTATCAATACAGTGTTCATTGAAAAAAAACATCCACTCTCTCGAATCGTCCGCAACATCTTCAAAATTGATGTAAGAAAACAATACTTTTTTATATAACTCGAAAACCATAATATCAACGTAAGTGAGGAAATCCTGAAATAAGTCAAACTGTTTTTTGACGCTCAATTCAATAAAAATCAGAAAAACAGTCTTGAAAATCATGACAAGTATGTTAATGAATCCTTAATAAGGCCTTAATTGAAGCACATTCAAAATGAATCTTATTGCCATAATGATTCTTCCTTCCTCAATGTAACCAATAAGTCACCGACATAAATCATTCTTCAACATACCACTCGGCTCATTTAATTTCAATTCATCAACAATTCTCAGTAGACACACAATTTCAATTCTCGACCTCAAAAACAAAAAAATCCGGTTTTTCCTCATTCATAACATCACGTGAATATAATTAAATATTCTTCAGAAACGCAGGAATTCTTCAAATTGTCACGGTAAATAGACCTTGGTTACTCAACGCACCGAGAACTATTTATGTTTGAATACTCATTACTCCATGAGGAATACCAAAAAACTGCAGTTATTAGCCCCATTTCATTTTAAATTATAAAAATAATGTGGCATCATAATGTGATAACAAGATGAGACAACTTGATTGCAACATAAAAAATCTAGTTTTCATCTGTAATGTAAATATTCTCTGTAAATAAAATTTTAATTGCCCCCAATATGAATGTAATTAGGCGAAAAAATTGCCGTGTGCGATAAAATGATTTGTACATTCGGGTACTGATCTAGATTTCAATAATGAGAAAATTCAACATATGCATTCAGCAATATCATTGTATATAAATCTTCTCCTCAAACAATGGTAAAATAGAGGAGGAATAAATAAAAATATATAAGTACCATGAATGTGTTCTTCGATAGATCCGGATAATATAAAGCGTCCACTAAATAATGGACAAACGAAGACATGAAATACGTGAGAATTGCCAAAACATCTCGAAATTTCCCAGGTTATCGACCTGGGACCACTTTTCATTTCCTTGGGATGTTTATTTCCTTCATCGAATAAATTCATATTTCGATAGTTTTGATTTTTTCATCAGATCATGTGGTAAAAATTTTTCGTAACAAACTATACATCTTCAAATAAAAAAAAAGTCTGTGTGAAAATCTACAGGATGGAAATTCAATTCCAGATTCAATGCTAATTAATTCTGGAAAAAATTCACAGATGTTAAATTGCTGGCATTGACATTATTATCTGCTATGAATATATCTAGTATAATTATTCCTAAATAATCAAATAATGGAATGAAACAGCAGAACCACAATAATTCATATAATAGTATGTCTCATATATTTATCTTAACTGTTCGAACAATTGTGCGGACATGACTTTTTTCAGATTATTTCCAACGTTTTTCCTTTCAATGTACAATTAAAAGCCCAATAGAATATACCCTAAGATAAGATTAGGCAGCTGGCAGCAGACATTGAATAGGTATGGTCAAATTCCAGCAAAATTTTTCATCAAAGCAATATATTTTAATACTTAAGATGATACTGAGGCCGTTATCAACGTGATAATTAACTATTGTTATAAATTTTGAATAATTGTACCTTGAAAGATTCTATATCCTATAGAAAGTGTGATCATTCAAGTGGCGAATTAATTTCATTGAACTTCCAGGAGATGCAGATTATCAGTACTAATCGATTCGATTGCAAACTGATTAAAATGAGGTTTCATCATTTACAGTAAACTTCAAGTATTATGCACTTGTTCGATCAATTTTTTTGTGGAAGTAACCCTAACCTAGGGTACAGAAATCAACCAGACTCCACTTACTCGAATCAAGGAGAGAAAATAAGGAAACTGCTTTTATGAAAGAAACATTTTATTAAATTTTTCTTGTGTATCATATCAAATTGAGTTGATCCATTTCAAATCACTTTTTTCCGAAAATTTTTGGGACGTAGGTACGTTAAGTAATAACTGAGACAATTTTATCATTTTATTCTCACATTTGAGGAGTGCCTACATCGGATTACGGAATTCTTCATAATTACGACACTAATAGATTTGTGTACATGCAATCATATTACCAATTTAGAATGATGATACCTCCTTACTCCCAACAATTCAATTGCGAAGGCTTTTCGAGATGTTCAATTGTTATTTTGGTTTATTATTAATTTATAATGATGAAGTTAAAGGCCGGGACTCACGGCCAAACCATTTGAAGATATGTTAGATCATTTTGGAATGCATAAATACAGGGCGTCACGAAATGATGAGACAAAAACTATTTCCGTTTTGAATTATCGACTCATCGTGATGAATCGGAATCAAACGGAAACACATGCATTTTTTTCAATCATGTCGAGCATTACTTCGTAGTATTCAATTATTTGTGTTGAAATTCATTAATTCGTGATCACGATCAGTAGGCATGCGGGTTCATGTTTTATAGATCAAATGAGTTTTCCAAAATGACCTGTCAAAGGATTGTTCTAATAAGGACAAAAATCGATGCCTATTATTAATATTATTCACTTACGTAGCTCTAAAATAATACAGACAGTTAAGATCTAGCCCTGAAATCGTTCTTGGGAAAATACTAGAACAAGTATAAGAAGACAGAATAGGTTTTTCCGATGATTCTTGTAGCTCTTGTGGTTAATTATCCGATAGATTTTTGTATAGAAAAACATTGATGATTTCGACAACATATTTCGAGTGGCTACAAGGTCCATTCTCAAAAAAAGAATGAACAGGATTTACTTGAGATTTTAATCTCGGCTAAGTAGATGACCGATGAATTTGAACTTGAAGCCACAGAAAACTATTGATTATCTCCCTAACTGATATCAAAATCGTTCGTGAAATCAGGTCCCAGAATTTGTGTAGACCGTTTCCGGCTCAAAATTCGAAAAATTTGGAAATCGTGACAAAATTATATAGGTATCCTTCGTTTAACAAGGGCCCAAAAATGATAATTCGAAATATCGTATTTCATAATGCATAGTTCTTCGATTTTCAATTCAAACTTCATAAAGACAATGATGGTGATGTCTAATTTCCATTAATGACATCGATAATTGCTTCTTCAGATTTTCCAACATTCGATTAAGTCGGCAGAAAACCGCAAATATTCTTTGTATAAAATGACAAAGTTATCTTTATCACTACCTTCAAGCGGATACATTTATCATGAATATACAGGATGTCGTCACTCGAGAATAAAATATATACAGGGTGCCCCAACACTCTACCCTTCCTTACAAGTGAATTAATAGAAGTAATAAACATAAGACTTTCATTCTGCTGCTGAAAATGGCTCTGAACATTTTCCGCAAATTTTTCTGATGAATATGAAAAATGGTATAATAATTTGAGAAGTACTTTGGAAAAAAACTGCAGTCTTTTTGGCCACATTTTTTTCAAAGCTCGTCATATTGCAGGGTCACAGAATATCTGCTTCGGAAGTTCATATCACAAGTTTCGATATCAATTCGAACAGAAGGAAATGGGTATCAACAAGTCAGATGTATATTATCGAAATAATTTGCTAGATATTATACAAGTTAATCATTCGATATCCTCTTGAGAGAATTTCTTGAACTACAGTTAAGATTGAATATAGCAAATAATTGAGAATTATCATATACCTAAATGTACATTTTAACGGCCAGATATAATTATCGGAAAACCATACCGTTTTGTACAGGCGATTCGTTTATAATTATCGAAACTTATAGGGTGGGATTATTTATATACTCGAAAAGAAAGAATAAAAAACGTGAATTGATTCAAATTTTTATTATACATTTTTGGAACAAATTCATGACGCCATTTATGGTGAGTAACATAAAAACCTCTTCGGCATTAAATAACCACTCACATATGATAACATCATTGACAAATATTCCATCGTAAGAATACCTGCAAGTGCATCAGGGTTTTCCTTGAAAACCCCTTGTTGTCATATATCCTGTACATGATCGGCTGGACTTATTTTATTGTCAGGTCGTCTGTTTTTTAACAAGAATCTGATGCCGCATTATCTACCAGAGAATTTTCCAGTCGAGATCATAATTCATGTCAAGACTGAAATTCCACAATTTGTACCATGACTCTAGGCCAAGTAGTAATCGAGAAATTTAATTTCGACACTCCTCCGTCTGGGGATACTTTCCGCACTCGATAAACGCAAGAAATTACATACCAAACAATGTACTAACGTAGATAAACAAATATATATTTATCGTAATGAGCGATAGATCAAAAATAAAATATTTGTTATTGAACGTTGAATACTAACCCGATCCTTGTTTGTATACGAATGGACCTGTTTAAATAACTTTCGAATGAAATATAGTGCAATGAAATTCAAATTAAACGTTATGCAAATGATTTCTTAAGATGTATCATCAACGAATTTGATTTGATCATAAGTTCGTGATGAAATCATCAAGATATTACGTATATTTATCTAGGAACTAAATGCATCTTAAATATTCATTATAAAAAAGTAAAAGTGGAAAAATGGGAATAATGGGATCCTTTTATTTGACGAAGAAAAGCTAATAATGCATTGCGGTAACGTAGATGCTGAGAATCGTGATGGATTCTCTACGAGAAGAGTATGGTAATAATAAAAAGTGAAATTCGATCGAGGAAGTGCGTAGAAAACTTGTGGGACGGGTAACTAAACGGAATATAAAAGTTACACAAGCTATACAGCCGTCCTCAAAACTTTCAACATATTCTGATTATTTTCCAGCTTCAAACAGCTGGAAATTTTGTCAATAACATAATTCCAGATTGCTTTAGTATCCCTCAGCTAGGTACAGGTCTTTGCAGACAAAGGTGTGAGCCAGAAGAAATACATGGTGAAAATAAAAATAAAGATTTCTGAATGGAGATTAAAATTCCAAATGAGATATTTCAAATAGAAACCCCGTTGACGTTATTCCTACAAGAAGATATTTAAAATTTACTTCAGTATCTATGTATAATGATGGTATAGCACTCAGTATAAAATATGAACCCAATCAAAAGAATACAGGGTATCCATGATATTGAGACAAGAGCATTTAGCATCAATTTCAGGACATTTTTAGCGTTTTCAAATATTTATCGAGTTTCTGCCTTTTCCCCCTATACAAAGGCCATTTTGATGCAGAAACTCTGGCGGTCACAGAAGATGAAGGTGTGGGGTTTTCATCTGTGAGCTGGATCCAATGTCAGAAGTGTCAAACCAGTGTGATAAATCAAAATCAATAAAGTTAGGAAAGAACAGACTAAAACCAAAATGGTATTGAATACCATCTTTAAGTTTCTTACTTCAAACAATTCTAAATTCCGCTAATCTTCAAATATGCAGAAGCTTTTGGTGGGCACTCTTCTCTTAGTCTTGAGCCAGAGTGAGTTCTGTCTATGTTTTTTTCCAATAGAACGGTTCTGAGCATTGTTTTTTCAGAGGCATCTAGTCACTGCATTGATATACATTCCCAAGTTGTGGCTCAAGGATTGCATTATGTTCCAGGGCCTAATACTTGCACCCTCTGTATCTGTGATAAGGGCAGCCCAAAATGGTGCAAATCTGTTTTGTGCAAACCCCCAGAGGTAATTGAAGCATGTCAACAGTTCGTTTCCATTCAGGTCAAGTGAAAATACATATGAGAGATGAGAAAAATTTCATATCACAATTTTTGTTGTTTCTTCCCACAATTTTATAGCGCATCCGCCAAACACATCGTTCCAAGAAGTATTTACCAATCTGAAATTGATATTCTGGTTTTCAGAACTGTAAATCTTTTCAAATTGGAAATTCTTGTTGTGAATTCAAATGCCTTGATGACATCCTCACAAATGACGGCTACAAGGATACATATGATCTAGCTTTGAGGCTGATAGCCAGTGCTTTCACTGCCCTTCTCTCACTTTCCATTCTATTTCTCCTGTATCATCGGTTACGTAGACGTAAAATAAGACTTCGGCAAACAAGACCTTCTAATGAAGACCAAAGAAGTTTGAACAGCATAGGCTACATAACTGGTGGTTTCGGCTATCATCCAGCTAGTTATGGGTAAGAATCAAGATCATTTTACCCGCTTTTCAGGAATCTAAAGTGATTTATTTTTCCATCAATCGCAGCTATCTAGGATCTGGAAGCAATGATCTCGAATACCCTTATGAACCCAACACACAGTTTTCTTTGTGGAAACCTCCAGGGAACTATTTTCCTAGAGGGGAAGCGCCTCCGCCATATGAAGAAGCAGTGAGGCTCTCCCAACTGGAACATGATAATGCAACTCACAATGTTGCACCTTCAGTGCCCAGTGTGTCTAATCCGAATCAAATCAGCAATCTGACATATTCAATAAGTACAGCTCATCCAGCAACTACACAACCCCAATATCAGAATGGATGTTGTGTCCTTTTAACTAGAAACGAAGGAGGAACCAGCGAAAATAATAAAGAACATTCCAATACTCAGTCGTCCTCTAACCCCCAAAATCCGAGCGATAAAGTACATTTGGCTTCTAGAAGTGAACATCATACCAGCAACCCGAAGAAACATCATAATACACCAAGACCCAGTACTTCGGAGGGAAACAAACAAAAGTCTAAATCCTTCGAAAATATATGCGAGCGAGAAAGAGGAGGAAATCAAGCTTCTATGCCGACTAGTTCTGATGCCAAAAACCATATTTACGCAAATCAAAAGATGGATCCGGTTCTTCACAGACAAAAATTCGAGGAGGATAGCCAGCGTATCGCAGCTGCAGCAAGCAACACTTTGATCAGGAGATACGTTACGAAGGACAATAGACATCGGACCATTTCGAAAACATTCCAGGTAAAACTGTTTTTGTTAGAAAAGACTAGAAAAATTCTGTTGTACCCCAAAAAGCGAAATCTGTGAAAAGAATTATTACGGCAGTGTCGGAATTCCATTTCTTGAGACCTCAGATTATATAACACCTTTTCAGAAATAAAATGAGAGAAATTTTCCCCGAAAAATTGCATTCTTTTACAATCAGTACCTACCGAAAGACCTGGCGCATCCACCAAATAGTATCTAAAGACCTGAATGCCAAAACCTGAAAAAAAACTTGTGCTTGCCCCACAAACGCCATTATCTCACGACTAGGAACCGAAGAATCACAATGGCAAATATTGACGTATTTTAGGCAACTGCTTTGAACACCAAAATTGAACTATTGTATCAAAGCTACCTCTACCTAATATATTAGAGAACGATTTCCCTGAGATGGTGGTTTTTACTAAATTCTTTCTATATTATTCTCAATAAACTCTTTCGCAGTACCATTTTTTTCATAGAAATCTGAAGCCCTAGGATTTTCGTTATAGTTTACTTGTTGACGATCCACTACTGAAATCCTTAATACTCACCGAGATCCTACTACGTACTCGTATTTTCCAATTTAACCTACCCATTCTTCACTCTGCCTACCCACAAAGTATTGAGCGAATTGAACTGAACACAACTATTCCCATGGATAAGAACTTATCGAATGATGTTCTGCAGCAGATCTATTTCGAGAATAGTAGGTTTCGAAGTCAGGAAATTCTCGAGATTTCCTAATACATAGTCCTCATTCTATCTCATGTATCGATCTTTCTAATGAGGATATATCACTTTCAGAATAAAAGTAAAGTTCCTATGGTGAACGCAATGGAAACTGTTGTGATGGAACCTAAACGTGTGTCTATGTCTCAATTGACTCGGGAAGTGTCAAGCCACCGCACTCTGCCGGCGAATTTAAAAGAAATAAGCATTGCTTGCACTTCTGAGGTACCTGATAGATCGGTTAGAGAACTGTCGTTATATAAGGATCACACAGCAGATAGGCCGACAACTAAGGACGCTACAATTTACAAAAACCAATTGCCTGAAGTATCGACGACCAGAGAACTCTCCATCTACCGTGAAAAAACATCGGAGAGACCTTCGAGCAGTAAGGACTCAAACAACGCCAAGCACGGTTACAAGAAAGAGAGCGATACAAACTGTAAAACTCTTACTAAAAGCAGCAATTGGAGCACAATATACATTCCGAGCAGCTCAAAAACTCCGATATTGGACAAGATATGTCAGCTCAAAGAAAGTTTACCTTCAACTGCCGTAGAAACCAAAGATATCAAACAGTATTACATGTCTCAAATCCCAGAAGCTGAAAACTCATATCAGTGTTTGACGTCTTCTCAGGATGATGACGAGGACTACAGGCAAGTAGTCATCTTATGGTTTATTACTTACAATAAAAGACGCGTCAAGATTAGAAACCTTGTGTATCAAAAATGTAGAATTATACCGTTCGTTTCAGACGCCCAAGAAAAAATTCTTTGTAAAGTATATTCTTATTATTTTCGCAGGAGCGAGTGCGAGAACTGCAAATTTGCAGGAATAGCAGAGGGAGAGGAAGAGATACCCGAGACTATGACTCTTCAGAGGAGACCGTTAGAATTAGAAGAAGAAATGTCTTACTATCGCACTTCTCTAACACTGCCCACTCACTCTAAAAAGCCCAGGTATTATATATAACCTTTGCTGTAATATCATTCAAGCATCTTCGATATAATTCATAAAGTAGGGACAAATATTTATTTCATTGTTGATTATCAGTCCTCATTCTCCACCCAGAGAATTCAAAGAAAATTTCAGTTTTATTAACTTTCATTTGGCCTTAAATACAGTCATTAAATAACTCAAGAGCCCTTGCAAGCAGAATTCCCATAATTATGGTTACATAATTACATACAATTTTTGAATAAATTCAAAATGTGATCGATTTCAATAACTTGTTCAACAAAGTCATTGATTGATAACTGATGGAAGATAAATTTTCAGCAGGATTTTGAGTGCCAAACCTGAAAGGGAAAGCTGGTTCCTGACAATGGATGAATATTCAAGTAGTGATGATTCGGCATAATTTTGATCATTTTCATATTTTATTATTACTGTTATATTTTGATATTATTTATGTACTGTAAAATACGTTGATTCTTCCATGACTTAATTATTGTTATATACGATTGAAACATTATTGAGTGTGAAAAAATGTAATGAATGTACTTATGTGGATTATAATAAACATATAATTCTGAAGAAATTACTTCTCTTATTATAATTACCCAAAAATCTTTTTAATCATCCAAAATGGAATTCAAAATATTGCAACATCTGATGGGATTGGAATAAGCTCATACCACAAAAAAATAATTATTTAATAATTAACAATCAGGGTACTGAATATGTATCAATTCACACTGTAAGTATTGCACACATATTCATACCTATAAGGATCACTTCAATGATGTCAATCAAGACTCATTAGCTGTCAGCACTACATAATATTCTCTCTCAAACATCCAATTTATTTTATTTCGAATTATATAAACTTTTTAAAGAATATATGTCACTCTTTATATCCAAGTAGGAAGCGGTACATAGACATAAACTTTGTGAAGACAGTAGTCAAATTTAACAAATAAAGATATCCAGTGTAGAGTTCATGAATGACTTTGAATTCTTTTGGGTGTCAAGATATTGATGTTCGACTTACGTTTTCTTTCAGAGGTAGGTGTTTTACATACGCTTTGAATTCCATTAGTATGATTAGGTTCACTTTCTTCCAGTGGAGTTTTGTTCTGTGATGTGCTAGGTATTTCGTCATTTGATGGTTTATTATTTACATCATTATTAGGTGGAGCTTCCTTTATTGGCAGGTGTTTAGAAATTGCGGTGTGTTCTGGAGAATTATTTTCTGGGCTATCCTTAAAAGTATCTTTGCTGCACGAAACTTCAGAATTTCTGGATTCATCGTCATTGGAAGATTCTACTGGATCTTTCTTTTGAAAGAAACTAGTGATCGGCTTTTGCCAATTTGGTGTTTCTCTAGGGCATACTGGATTGCCACCAACTAAAAAAATGTGAAGACAATTAATGAAAAAGAGCACATGTTTAATGTCTTACTGCTAGAATTTGATTTGCTAGATGACGACTTAGATTTTGGAGTTGAACCGCTACTTGCCCCTCCGCCACCTTTTTTAGCAGAACTTTTACCACCTCCAACTGTAATTTAAATTAATTTTGAGATTGTGATAACTTCAATAAGCTTAATAAGCACGGTACTTACTTCGAACGCAACGATCACCTGTTCGCACCATCTTTATGTTCAATAATTACGACTTTTGCTTTCAGATAAGTTCAATCAAGTGAATAGATTAAAAGTTTAAATGCTTTATGAACAGTGAACACACAATTTTGTAAATAAACACGAACGATTCAAAACGAAACTTCAATCATATTTTAGCGGGAAAATTTTGGAACACAGATGACAGATGACCACAGACCAACTCTCTGTCACTGAATATTATCAAAATTTTATTTCGGTGGGAATATGCAATATACAGTGTCCCAACGAAAAGTACGTATGTCAAAATACAGGCGAACGGAAAGATTTGAAAGAGATCGCCAAAACACGTGAACTTTAATTTGAAGAGAGGAATACTTTGATACAATTGGCATCGCTTGAAGTGGTTTTTCTTTTACGAAGAGTGGCAACTCTGAGCGAAGGAATTGGTTTGGACAGGGCCTTATTACTAAATTTTCCATATTTGATGGTAATGAAACCCCACAACTCTGAGACTGATTGTGCTGAGGCCGTGATATTTACAAATAAATATGCTGGCGTGCACGGTTATGCTGTACACTAAATTTTGTTGGAATACCTCAAGAGTCAAGACGTTGAGATATAAAAATAAGCGATGTGTATCAACAATTTCAACACCCGGTATCTTCGAAATGAAGCTTATGGGCCAGTATTGATGAGAACGATTGTTCTTAAAATAGATTGTTCAATCGATTGTTGATGTCCTGTTTGTACAAAGTGGACCATCTGAATGCTATAAATGCATGAAAAGGAAAGGGGTTCAATAAATAACTCTTTTATTGTAAACTTTATTAATTTGATTTTGACGTTCTTTTTGGCTTCCTGAATAATCCATTGAAAACCACAGTTTTTGCTTCCATATCTACGATAGAATATATGAAAGGACGATTTGCGTTGAATTTTGGTGTTTGTTGCTTATACGTAACTGCAGCACCTGGAAAAGAAAGAAGCTTTGGTAAATGCTCATTACGAAAGATATATGAGCAAAAACTACTTTTCCTCTCTTACCTGAAGCTGCTGAAGCTATGGTACCTTCTTCATCAACTTCTATCTCGGCTTTTTGAATAATCCTCGAGATGAACAGATACTGATTCACCATATCGAGTAAATCAGCTTTTTGCGAGTCAAATACTTCTTTGATTCCCATCTAAAATGTGTGATATTTATCTCATTATTTCGTTATTTTGCATGAAAATAATCACCTTGTCTAAAACAACGTTCATATTCAGGTCAGATGTGACGGAAAATTTTGGGAGGAAGACATTTACATCTTCGTCAATGAACTGTTGTTCAGCTTCTTTCAGTTTTTCGATGATTGTTCTCAGTTCCATCTTGTGCATAAGCTCTAATACTTCTGCTATACTGGACCCTTTCAGGGGTAAAATAACAATCATTGACATCTTAGAACCCTGGAAAAATTTAGAATTGGAATAAAGTAAATTATCTTAACATTTGGTTTCCTAGAAATTTAGACGATCTTTTATAGTGTAGGTATCAAGGTAACGTACATTGCCGTAAGGAAGTAATACAGCCTGTGCCTTCAATGCTTCTAATCTGAGAAAAGCAACAGATGCTGATAAAAACATCATGTCGACTTTACCGATTTCTTCTCCCTTTTCATTGAAGAACGGCTGTTCTATTGTAGCAGTCTTGTTGAATGGATATGTCCAATCTCCTTTGAAATACAGCGTACTCGTTAGGAAAATTTCGGCATCTCTGATATCACCTGAAGGTTATCATCTGTTTTAGTCTCAATAAATAGTTCTTCAAAAATCGAGCATAGACTTTTTTGTATAATAAAATTATTCTGAATGACACGCGTGGCTTTTGAAGAACTCTTCATTTCAACATATTACATCAAATATTAGCTTTGATCGATCAGTCAAGAAAAAAATTGAAGGAATTAAATTACAAAAAATATGAGGAACAAAATGAAAGAACCTGGAATAAAGGCAATTTCAGATGTCATATAGTTAACTTGCGTATGGATAAGATTCAATTTTCGGTTTACTTTGAGATATAAAGTCCACAATCCTATTGTTAGTAGCTTTAGCGACATAGTTGTTGATCATTTCGGTAGAAGCCTTCAAATCTTTGAAATCGGCAGGTACAACGTCAATCTTGTAATATTCCTTCGTTCTATCTTGGAACGTTTGCTTGAGTGTATGTTTTTTATTCGAGAAAATTCCACTCGATAATTCTAACGTCACACCAACTGTTTTATTCTGAAAATGAAAATAGGTTTTTCGCACTACGAGTTCCCCTGATAATTTTACCTGTAATGTCGATCGTAATTGTTTATATTCATTTCTGAATTCAGTCTTGTCGTCAGGAATGTTCAATACGGTGTCCAATTCTTGCAGAGTGTTTCCTCTAGCACCTTCGGAAATTATACTCAGGAGCGACCATACTGTATACGGGGATAAGGCTAAATTCATATCATCGCCTGCTTCATCTGCAGTACCCTAAAATCGAATTGTAATGCGGACTTAACTTGCACCAGTAATTTCAACGAAATTATTTTAGAGGTTCGCTATACGGTTTCATATTATTTATAATTTAGTTGAGTCAATGGAGGTTTCTTCCAATTTACTTTTGAAAAGTTTTCTGGCAATCCCATACAATAATATCTTCACCATTTACCTGTAATAAATTTGTTGCGAAGTTATTGAGGGCATCTCCAATTGGTTTACCGTTTTGTGCTTGAATACATACAAGACAAATGCCAAAGAAATCTGAAAAAAACAGATGCCCCAATAATATAAACGAGATAGCACATTAAATTAAACATATTCATGTTATTGAGTATTGATGCGAGTTGTGTATTAAATTTGTATACTTAATTATTAATTCAATATTCACAATCCAGTTATTGCAAGAGGATGCATATCAGAAAGTCAAATTGAAATTACAAATAAGTATGTTACTTATTGAATTAATATGGTGACGATTTCGTAATTTTCCTTTTAAATTGCGATTTTTTTAAGATGTCTCGCTGATAATTTGTCGTGAACATATTCATACCATTTGTTCATGAATAATTCAACAAGTTGAGAATTGAAAAAAGTATTTGAGTAATCTCAAGAACTTCACTATCAAGGATGTGTTCACATCTCCATTCCACCTCATTTTTATGTACTTTAATCATCAAGACTCGTGCTTTGTTAGCTTTAGGAGTCGATAAAAATGAGAAAGAACTACACTGCGCAAAAAAATTAACGCACATTCTGAAAATCTCAATTTTAATGAAAGTTAACTCTTCACTGACTTTATAACTTATTTTTTATGTTCTCTCGAGAAAAACAAGAAACAAGACACATTAAATGGAAGAAAAATTCAGGATTTCACCGAATCTTATGTGAAAGAAGAGAAATGAAAAATTTCCAAAATACTGAAATGCTGATAAGTGATTTAATACTTGGTATTTCCACCCCCTGCGTTAATTACAGCTCGGCAACGACGGTTCATACTCAAAATGAGTGATCTTGAAATGTTCTGATCTAATCCTTCCCAGATTTCTCCGAGTTAGATTCCTAAGTCATTAAGAGTAGCTGGCTGATTTTCTGAACTTCTCAGCCTTCTATTGAGGTTGTCCCAAACCTGCTCAATCGGATTGAGATCTTGACTTCTTGCTGGCCATTCCATTCGAGAGACTTCAACCTCTTCAAGGTACTCCTGAACGATGCGCGCACGATGGGGTCTAGCATTATCGTCCATAAAAATGAAATTTTCACCAATGTATGGGGGAAATGGCACAACATGCTCTTCAAGAATGTTCCTTATTTACTTATCAGCATTCATAGCTCCATTAACAACGGCCACAAGGTCTGTGCGAGCAGTCAAAGATATTCCACCCCATACCATAATCGATCCTCCCCCGAAACCAGTAGTATTAAGGAAATTGCACTGAGCATATCTTTCATGTGGACGTCTGTATACAAGGGAACGTCGATCACAATGGTAGAGGCAGAATCTAGACTCATCTGTGAAGAGAACTCTTTCCCAATCGGCCTCTTCCCAATGGATATGCTCTCTCGCAAAATCCAAACGCGCCCTTCGATGGGCTGGGGTAAGAGCTGGGCCACTTGCCGCGACACGAGGCCTTATTAAATCATATTCTCTGAGGCGATTTCTTATTGTCTGAGTGCTTATTTGCACCTCATGAGTTTGCTCAAGCTGATTTTGAAGGAGGCGAGCGGTTGCAAACCGTTGTCTCAACGAAGAAACTCTCAAGTAACGTTCTTGAATGGCAGTTGTTACCCGTGGTCTACCCTATTCTGGTCTTCGGACATTCATACCTGTCTCCCTGAATCGCTGCAACATTCTGGACACATTTGTATGGGAAACTCCAAACCTTTCTGCAATTCTTGTGTATGTTCACCCTTCTTCTCGCAAAACTACCGCTTGGGCACATTCCTCATCGA
Source organism: Adalia bipunctata (assembly GCA_910592335.1). Classification (NCBI taxonomy): domain Eukaryota; kingdom Metazoa; phylum Arthropoda; class Insecta; order Coleoptera; family Coccinellidae; genus Adalia; species Adalia bipunctata. The sequence continues at coordinate 4,392,661 of OU342957.1, forward strand.
GTGTAGAAAATCAAACGAAAGAAAAACTGTTGATCACTAGAATTGATCGAGAACAACTGATTTTAGAATGCAGCCAATACATTCAAAAACTGATAATCGGGGCTATTCACTAAGCAAAGTTGTTATGGATAGCAACTGTAAATCGTCGTTATCCCATGTAATAAGCATGGGATAACGACGATTTACAGTTGCTATCCATAACAACTTTGCTTAGTGAATAGCCCCGATTATCATCTTTTTTTATTCCTGCTGGGAGAAAACATCTGTATTAAAGAAAAACGTTGAAAGTGGATAACATAATTCTGATAAAAATAATTATCATTGAGAACACCATAATGTGCGTTAATTTTTTTGCGCAGTGTATATTGATGAGCAATGTTATGGCTATACGTCTTTTAAGCAAGCATATATATTTTAAATTCTACAGTGGTGAGTGGAGTCATGGTTTTTATCACGAAAATTCCTATATTGAACGTAGCTTTGATTCATTTGTCAGGTATGCGGTATGAATGCCTGAATATTATTCCATCACAGTAGTTCGAAATTAAAAATACCTGGCCAAAATGAAGCTATGCATTTTTCTTCATGAAATTTGTTTTTCTATCGACTGATAAAGTCCTGCTATGAAAAAGCAGACCACTTTGTGTAATTTATATCCCAACAAGATTTGTGAATTCTTGATTGCTATGAAGCTTGTGAGATTCAAAACGAAAACATGAGGTGTTTCCTTAGATTATATATCCCTGAATCAGGGATATATAATCTAAGGGTGTTTCCCGTTGTTATGGGCATGGAGCACCAGACAATTTGAATTTTATAGGAAATACTCATGAACTTGAAAATGAACCTATGTTTGAAATTGAGCTAGAAAGTCTTATAGGTGATCATGGTGTTTCTTTCGAATACTTGCAAGTGCATTGCTAATATAAACTTTTCTACTATTCCTCCTTTACTGAATGTTTTATAATTCGATCAACTGTAAAGGAATGACGTTAGAAGATTGAAATAAGCTATTCAACTAGTGATGAGTTTGCCAATTAACATGTCATTAAGTAATTTTACCCACCACGTCTGATGCCATAGCAGCATGATGTAATTTCCTCTATTCATGAAAGAGACCGCAAAAAATTGTGGAGGTTGGTTGAAGCTTCCCAATATCTTAGTAATGATAAAGTAGGTACATTAACCACAAAATAGGTAGAAAATAGAGAGCCAATATATCATCAAGGAAGAACTTGTATCCTAGATCATATAGGATTGAACATAATGGGTGATTTTCAATCGACCTTTGGATATTTCAGAGCGGCAATTCCTTAGAAATAATACGATTGTTCGATTATTACAACATGGCTTCCCAGAAAAGTCGATGATTTTCTATAGAACAATTATGTTGTAGATCTATCCGATAATCATTCTTCCATTGAATCCTGTTCGGAATTATAATTGTTCTTGAATGGTTCTCATTCATGGAATCTCTAAAATAGTGCTAGTTTTCTGGAAATTTGTACCGTACAGAGACTATAAAATTCTTTTTCTGAACTCCCCGTAAACTCTTTGCTTCGTTATTATCCTGGAGCGTTGTCGGCTTGATCATAAAAAAAATAAATTGAAAATTCTAGAACTACAACAAAGTGAGCATCCTGTGAATGCGACATGGAGAATAATTGATTTCTGTATATTCATACTTTTTCGTTTAATCAAATAAATATATGCAATAAAGGCTAAATGGTGAAGTGCACTCGAGTTTTCATTCAGTCCTTTGTCGACTGCAATTTCAGTTTCATTCCGAAGGGATTCAATCATTATTAGAATTACGAGATTTCACAGAATTAGCTATGATATTGGAGGATAGGAAATCAATTTGAAATTCCACAAAAACTACCGATATTGCTTCAATTATTGCGAAATAGGGAACTAGAAGGAACAAATTTAATTATATATGCTTTCAAAACAGATTTTTAGTGCATCATGAATACATATGCGAATGTTTTGTACCAATTGTTTTACACATTTGTATATTCCAATTAGAGTGGTCCCAGTTTTCACATTGAGTTAAATCATAATGCCAGAACGAATATGCATGGTTGCACACCATTTTAAACTTAAAGTTGTAACACAGCTCCAGAAACAAAAGCCATATATGAATGTCCTGAAGGCACGTATCTTGTGGCTGAACCACACTGGGTTTTGTGGTGTGTATTTCCGCTTTAAACTTAGGCTTATAAAGGAGGTCCTTTTCCGCAAGTTTTAGGGTGGATTTATGACAAAACCGAGGAGATTTCAGCGAGATGAATGGCTGAAACTCACTTGGTTTTATGGTGCGTATGTCCGCTTTGAACAGTTTGAACTTAGGCTTCTAAAGAATTTCCTTTTCCGTTTTAAGGCGGATTTATAACAAAACTTAGGAGATTTCACCAAGATGAATGGCTGAAACTCTCTTGGTTTTATGTTGCGTATGTCCGCTTCAAACTTAGGCTAGTAAAATTGTTCCACTTCCGTAAGTTTATGACAAAATTTAGGGGATTTCTTCAAGATGACTGGCTGAAACTCACTACGTTTTGTGGTGCGTATATCCACTTTAAACTTAGATTTGGAAAGATGCTCCACTTCCGCAAGTTTTAAGAGGGATTTATAACAAAACTTAGGAGATTTCACCAAGATGAATGGCTGAAACTCTCTTGGTTTTATGTTGCGTATGTCCGCTTCAAACTTAGGCTAGTAAAGTTGTTCCACTTCCGTAAGTTTATGACAAAATTTAGGAGATTTCTTCAAGATGACTGGCTGAAACTCACTACGTTTTGTGGTGCGTATATCCACTTTAAACTTAGACTTGGGAAGATGCTCCACTTCCGCAATTTTTAAGATAGATTTATGACAAAACTGAGGAGATTTCATCGAGATGAATGGCTGTAACTCACTTGGTTTTATGGTGCGTATGTCCGCTTTGAACTTAGGCTTCTAAAGAATTTCCTCTTCCGTTTTAAGGCGGATTTATAACAAAACTTAGGAGATTTCACCAAGATGAATGGCTGAAACTCTCTTGGTTATATGGTGCGTATGTCCGCTTCAAACTTAGGCTAGTAAAGTTGTTCCACTTCCGTAAGTTTATGACGAAATTTAGGAGATTTCTTCAAGATGACTGGCTGAAACTCACTACGTTTTGTGGTGCGTATATCCACTTTAAACTCAGACTTGGGAAGATGCTCCACTTCCGCAATTTTTAAGATAGATTTATGACAAATCTGAGGAGATTTCATCGAGATGAATGGCTGAAACTCACTTGGTTTTATGGTGCGTATGTCCGCTTCAAACTTAGGCTTGTAAAGTTGTTCAACTTCCGTAAGTTTATGACAAAAGTAAGGAGATTTCTGCAAGATGACTGGCTGAAACTCACTACGTTTTGTGGTGCGTATATCCACTTCAAACTTAGACTTGTAAAGGAGCTCCACTCCCGCAAGTTTTAAGGTGGATTTATGACAAAACTGAGGAGATTTCAGCGAGATGAATGGCTGAAACTCACTTGGTTTTATTGTGCGTATGTCCGCTTCAAACTTAGGCTTCTAAGGAATCTCCTCTTCCGCAAGTTTTAAGGCGGATTTATAACAAAACTTAGGAGATTTCACCAAGATGAATGGCTGAAACTCACTTGGTTTAATGGTGCGTATGTCCGCTTCAAACTTAGGCTTGTAAAGTTGTTCAACTTCCGTGAGTTTATGACAAAAGTAAGGAGATTTCTGCAAGATGACTGGCTGAAACTCACTACGTTTTGTGGTGCGTATATCCACTTCAAACTTAGACTTGTAAAGGAGCTCCACTCCCGCAAGTTTTAAGGTGGATTTATGACAAAACTGAGGAGATTTCAGCGAGATGAATGGCTGACACTCTCTTGGTTTTATGGTGCGTATGTCCGCTTCAAACTTAGGCTTGTGAAGTATAGCTCCACTTCCGCTGGTTTCAAAGTGCATTTATGCAAAGGCCAGAAGATTAAAGCTAGATTACTGGCTGGAATGCACTAGGTTTTGTGGTGCTTTGAACTTAGGCTTGTAAACGAGTTCCGAGCTCCACTTCCGCAAGTTTCAAGGTGGATTTTGTTATTTGAGAGTAGTGAATGGCCGATAGTCTATGGGCTAGTGGAGCGTATGTCCACTTTAACCTCGAATCTGCGTTTGTGTCCAGTAGGACTTTTAATTGTTTGTTTGGGTATATTTCAAAAGTTCACATCATACCTTATAAATTCCATAGAAAATGTTTCGAATTCTCTATTCACCAAGCTTTAAGCTTCACATATTAATACTCACATCAATTATTATCATAGATCTAATTGGAATGACCACCTATGGCGATGTACATTAACTTGCCTCTAATTTTCGCGTTCTTGTGGTAATTGAATACGGCGCAATATCAAATGGAAACACAACTTTGCTTTATGCCAATTTGTCGTTCGTTATGATTCCGAACTCCTGACATTAAATGCATAACGAGGGTGCCCAGCAACTTCGGTCGGGGTGTCAGGATAAATTAAATCAAAACTCGAATTGGTACGAAAAAAATATCGAATTCAATAGAGATCATTCCATTTTGAACCATTCAGCTTTCGGCAGTTTCGACCAAAGTGAATTGGATTCGAAATGTAAAAATTAAACGTGGAGTGAATTTCCAGGAAATTCTGATTAATTCTGTCCCAGGGTACAGAGCAACATTGCGCAGGGGCGGCTCAGGAATATTCACCGGAATATCTCATAAGGTCGAGTTGTCTAATCCTACCAATATTGAAAAAAAAGAGGAATAGATTTTGAACTGGGACAAATTTTTTCGTACCTATAGAGCCGACTGTGAGCATATAAGGAATATAATGCGGAAATCCTATTTCAAATTATAAAATTCCGTTTCTATCAATGAAGCAAAGCAGAAAAATCCGGATATTCCGCTGAAGTGAAAGCGTAAACTAGCTATTTAACGAATATTCAATTAATATCGTATGTACTCACATAGTATTTTAGACATATTAATTTCCTGTAGCTCTTAATGATGATATATGAGGAAATCACCGCACTAACAAGAGATAGGTACTAGTTCTGGTTCTCCGCAGTCACTCGTACTACTCGGCAACAGATTGATGCTTCTTTGACCTTACCCGCCAACCATTAACAGTTACAAAAGGTGTCTGTTCAGTGTTCACCTAATTTTACGAATTTACTTTTATTGTTGCGGAATAACCTTCGTGATGTCCATAACTATATTTATGGCGGTGTTGTGATTAGGTGCCGGATTCGAGCACAACTGAATGGTGCACAAACAAAAGCCCATCATCTATTCCGTACCTAACTGGAAAAACCGGAGTCGGTCACGTCAGAACAACATCAAATTTGCGGATCATCGTTTGGTGCGGGGTAATTCACCTTTTTGGCACATTCAGAATTGCTGCCATCTATTTTTAAAATGTTCATGCTATTTCTTTCGATAGTCTCGAAAATCAAGGGAATAAAGCGCTAAGAATGTCAATGAACTAGGTTAGTATTCAATTGAACATCAGAAAAACTCCGAACTAGAGTTCCATCAAATATACAGAGTGTCACATTGAAGAAGGGACAGCGACATTGCCAGATAGAAAAGACACAGGATTATCCATTTCTTCCAGCAGGATTTACGGATTATGAACATATAGTATTGCATTAAATAACGACATACTACGAATTATTTTTTTTTTCGACAACTTGAATATTCTATTCATCAGAAAATTAGCATTAAGCTCCCTCAATCATCTCCAAATTTTCTTGTGATCTGGTGCATTATCAATTTACACTCTTCTCTGTGCGAACTTCGAATTAATAAAACGACGACCAGGGACGGAAGATGAAGAGATTAGTTGGGAAAATGATGCTGGGTCCTCAAAGGTTCGGTTCAGAAGTTTGTGGTTTATTTTCCTTGCTTCGTAAGGAAATCCGATTTACGTTTTCATCATATTTCATTATTACAAGAGAGCACTTCATCACGTAACTGAGAGCTATAAGAATCTGAATTTAATTATCTCTATCTCTACCAATAAATGAAATTGAATTTCCTGATTATAAAGTTTTCAAAATAGTATATTATCACTTAACATTTATGTTCCTAGGGCAAGAAATTGGGCTCCTTTCTATGAACAGTATTCAAATTTGAGAGTAGATCCTACTTTCTGTACAATGATTTACGTGATATACAGGTGTTCCCAAATTGTACGTTCAAAAGAAAAGGGGAGATTCCCTAAGTAAGTTTAAGAAAAAAAAAGTCCCATAAACATGGGATCGCAAACGTTTCGTCTTCGAGATACAGGGTGAACTAGGTTTATTAGCGATTATTCGAAGGGAAATTATGAAAACAGGTGGATTGGACATAAGTCATGGCCCGCCAGATCCCCAGACTCGAATAATTCGGATTTCATTTCATACTAACTAGATCTTTATGACAATTTTGATTCTTCTGAGGATTTCGAGAGAATAGTTATAAATTTTTTTCTCGAAATCAGTAGCAGATACGATAAAACTACAAGAGACCGAAAAGTTTATTATAACGACAAAGCTTCTTTTTCCATTTTTTCAAATTAATAGTTGCTCACCAAAAAAAAGTTCTGGAGGAAAACAGGTGACAGTGTTCAAGACATAATATCACCCTGTAGATCTGCTATCGAAATTGCCATATCACGTGGTGAGAACTCTCAAATGTAGTAACTATGCGAAATTTCAGTTGAATATCTTGTAAAGTGTAAATACTATGAGAAAAAAATTTGAAAAAAATTAAAAGTTCAACACTCTGTATCTCGAAAACGAAACGTTTGCGACCCCATGTTTGTGGGACTTTTTTTTTGAACTTACTTAAGAATTCCCCCCTTTTCGTTTGTACGTTCAATTCAGGAACTCCCTGTATTTGTGCTTCATCAATCAGTGCGACATTGTTTGCTGTAATTACAATCGGACAATCGAAGGGCTTAGTCCGCCACTGCAGCGAACAATCACGACATTACTATGATGTGAATATTTGTTTTTTTTTTCATCTTGGATAATTGGCAATTTGGTGCCTGCCTTTGAAGGGCGCTACCTACGCTTATGTCGTCATTCTACCACCCGGTAGAATAGATAGGGCGAAAAAATGAACAAAATCGGAGCTGGGGCACAATACGAGGATGTATTGATATCTTGTTAGCCTAGACCAGTTCCATGCATATACAAAATATTGCGATACCATATCAACGAACAATAACTTATTAGAAGTGTCAGTGTAGAGTTCGACGTCAAAAAAGTAAACCACAGTTACGCAATAAATTAAAAAAAAAAGATGTCCACCGAAATTGAAAAAATTGAAAAATTGGAGTATTGGAGCCATCATCAAGTACCTGTATTCAAAAGGGTTAAGAGGTAAGCAGATTTACCAAGATATGCTTAATACCCAATGTTCTTCGTATGTGACCGTGAAAAATTGGACTGCAAGCTTCAAAAAAGGTTAATTTTTCATTGAAGATGATGACCGATCGGGAAGGCCAGTTTCTGTGTCAGTCCCCGAAAATATCGATGCAGTTCATGACATGATTTTATCAGACCGTCGAATTGGGCTGAAACGGATATCTGAAGCACTGAAGATTTCATACGAACGCGTTCATCATATAGTTCACGTCAATTTGGACATGAGAAAAATTTCTGCTAAATGGATCCCCAAATGTTTGAATGTTGACCAAAAGCGTGCAAGGGTAGAAGCATCGCGTTCGATCTGTGCTCGATTTGAAAACGATGTGGACTTCTTAAAGCGAATTGTTATTATGGATTAGACTTGGGTACATTTCTACGATCCAGAAACAAAGCAACAATCGATGGAATGGTGACACTCTGGTTCTCTAAGACCTAAGAATATCGTGTCCAAAAATCTGCTGGAAAAGTTCTTCAGTTTTTTGAGATTGTTATGGAGTAATCATGATTGATTTTTCGGATTAGGGTAGAACAATAACTGGAGATTACTATTCGACATTACTGACGACTCTACGAAAAAAATTAAAGAGAAAAGACGCGGAAAGCTATCCAAAGGTGTTTTGTTTTTACAGGACAACGCCCCAGTACACAAATCTCATGTTGCCATCGAAAAAATTCGTGATTCAGGGTTAGAATTACTAGAACACCCCCCTTATTCACCAGATTTGGCTCCGTCCGACTATCATCTCTTTCCTCAACTGATAAAATGTTTAAAAGGCAAGAAGAAACATTTTTTTAAAGGTCTAGAGACGTTGCAGGTTCGCTGTAATAAATGTATTCAATTAAGAGGAGAATATGTTGAATAATAAAACATTTTGACATTGAAATTTTGTTTGGATCTAAGAATTTTTCGATATATCCTCGTAGCTAATTGTTAATATAGGCATCAAACGATGTGGATTTTAATGATTGTATGTAGTAAGTTTGGCGTTTGGAGCTCTAGGGAGCGATCTCCCCTAGTTCATTGCACCTGTATATTAGGGTTACGTGAAGTTGGAACCGTAATATGATTCCCCAAAGACCCTCTATTTATCGACTGCATACCAGACCACATTTTATGTGTGCCGGTTCCGTGGAGTAGACCAGTGCGTGTTCTCAACGTATCCCTTTTTTATTGCTGAGGAAAACCGAGTCAACTTACACATAGAGGGCAGGATGTGCATCGATTGAATATTGTTTCATCAATATCGCCACCTTTCTACTTACCAGAGAAACAGAACGATAGAACGACATCTCGTAGATTAGAAGTGCTCGCGACTGAACTACAAACTGTTGACATTTTTACAGTTTGGTCTTTTGTTAAGTTGGTATCCGTTCGGCCGCATTTCGATTCAAAATTCAACGTCAAGTCCGATGCCGTCATAAGAAGATAAAGAAAAGTTTTTGAACGTAATCGGAACACAATGCCCGAGCGATTCAAAATATCGAAATCGCAGGATAAAAATAATATTTACGGAAATTACAGCGATTCCGGAGGATTGCTAGAAGAAGATGCTGCGAGAGAAAAGTTGCTACCGTCACTTACTTTGGGAACAATTGTTGAAGGTTGGTTTAAACTCTGTAAATAGTTTGTTCTGCTTTTAGACGTATTAAACTGTAGGACTTATCTGTTGATTTTCCTCCCCACTGTTTACTCGAACCTGATGAATTATTATGTCGAATATAATAATTCTATTGAATTCGAAAGTGCGTTCAGCCTTCCAGATTATGGATGCATGAGTGCATAGAGCTGCTTGACCAATAAATCTATAAAACCACTAAACTAAACCGCATTTTATCGACTGAAGCGATGTAGTTCAGGGTCAGAGTCAGGTTGGGATGTATCTTTTATATATACAATCCAATATTCACAGGTGAACAGGAGAATGGACAATAAAACTGGATCACGACGCGTAAATCAGCAACACAAATCCAATTCATTCCTAAAATAGGGCGCAGATTGTAGATAGTCCGTTATTTTTTCGAGTTCATCAGCTGTTAGAAGGGGTGGTCTGTCACGACTTGTACAGGGGTTGATATCGGTCTTGTTCGCAAACGTGACGTATCCTTTCATTTTGATGAAGTGGCTTTTTTGAGAGGAGAGAATCGGACGAGCGGCATCGCCCTGAAAAATAATTTTCCCCGTTGTTCAAGGCCCCTTCAGGTCTCAAAAGGGTGGAAATATATTTCCAAATTTTCGTTTTCGTCATGTCTTTCTGACAGATCTTCCTTTATCCAACTGCCACTTGTCGCTATGGATGAACTCTAGCTTGGAGGACACTTCCATATTTTTTTTTCGAAAATTTTCCCTCTCATAAAATTCTGGAATTTTTTTCTCGAAAATGTTATTCCGCAATTTTTTTGCCGATAATGGGTTTTTATTATACCAAACGGGTAATTATTTACAGTGAAAAAAATTATAGGTAAGTTATAACAGAGCACAATGATTCTATCAGCAATAACAACATCGCATTTAACTCATTCGATATGGGTGGAGCTGAATAGAAAAACATATTGAAGAATTTCGTTTCGGCTCATAGCCGAGGCTTCAATCACTACCGCAATCTTGAATTATGCATTGATAATGCAGGAAATTCAATTTACGTCAGAGTTACAATTTTAGTTTTCGCGGGTTTAAAAATATTATATTTTACGTAAACAACTCCTCTGGATATTTCAGAAGAACAAATATAACGAATCTAAATAATTCATTCATCATTAGGGCGATATATTCGGATCAAGATCATTTCAGGATTTCCTATGGAAAATTCCGTCAGTAAAATTCCTCATAAATTCCTGTTATTCGAGACAATATAAACATTCGAAGCAAAAGAAACATTTCATGTTTAGGCGACAGAAATGCATTATGGGCAATGGATGGGAATTAATTGAAAAATGCACTTACTGTTTATCGCTTTCAACTTAAGATAATTAGAAATAACAGCTAAAATCTTTCTACACTTCTTCTTGTGATATGGAACTAATTGTTAGGGGCCGATATCCTCAAGAAAAAATCGATAAAACTCCAAAAATTAGCTTGAAGCTTGAAGAAATTCCCTATGTTCGTATTTCGGCGTTTGTGTTGATACTTGTTGTGTGTTTGAAATAAAGGATGAATTATTTCAAAATTTCGGGTGGCTTTCTTCATTTTTGCATTATAATTCAGTCCATAATTTTCGAATTTCAAACCTAAGACGGTCTTGAAACAATGAAACGGTAAGGTTTGGCTATCTTATGAAAAACCCCTGTCGAATTTTATTCGCTATTTGTAGTGCAACTTTGGACCTAACAACCGGAATAAGGTTTGATTTGGCCCGGTAGCAAGTTCGAACAATATTTAAAGCAAGGTTTGAAACAATCCTAATCGCTATGCTTTTATTATTTCCCAAACAATGAGTTACGATTCGTAAATATTCTTATCTATCGAATAGTTTACTCCTGTGAATGTAGGTTACTGGTATTGGTATACTAGGAATCCAATTTCAATATATACAAGGTGTTCCACAAGGACGGCCAATTCTGCCAGGACCTCTCCAAACCCTTTCTTTTCGACTATCACTTTGTAAACCGAAGACTGGTCCGACTAAAGTGGGTACGTTACGCCATTGTGGTAAAATCCAGTCTTGGTGTTGTTCTGCCCATTGCCGAAGGGTAGCTCTACAGGGTGTCCCAGATCGAAAGTGAAAAATATTCTGAGCCCAAAAATCCATGTTTGAAATTTTTTGATAACGTAGTTAATTAGTAATTAATTAATGAGAGTGGCCAATCAGGAGCGCCCTACAGAAGAATAAGTAGGCAGTGGGGACGCGAGAGTGAGACGCCAGTCTCGGTTTACTGCGTGAAAAGCCGGCAGCAGCTCTGGCGCCTCACGCTTTCCCACTGCCTAATCATCCTTCTGAAGGCGCTCCTGATTCGTCAAAAAATTTCGAACATGGATTTTTGGGCTAAGAATATTTTCCACTTTCGATCCCCTCAATGGGGAGCGCGACTTCTGGGACACCCTGTATACAGGGTCTTTCACGAGGAACCTCACCCATATTTATACGGGAAACTACTGAACGTATTTTCATGAAATTCAGCACTTATAAGTATTTCACGATGCTGATGAAATCTAAAATATTTTCAAGGCATGAGCACCTCCGGTTTTTCCGGAAATGACGTCAACTTCCGTTTTTCAAATTAGAACACCATTTTTTTATTGCAGAAATAGATTCCATAGAAAATTTCAAGTTATTTTGATGTAACATTTTTCAGTTTTGGTCGGAAAATTCTCTCTGAGCGGTAAAATTCGAAAAAAAAATCGAAAATGGAGCTCCGCTGAAACAAGAATAACTTCGAGGTTTTTGGATGGAAAATTTTCATTTTTGGGATTTTTTAAGATGTAAGATTGATGTATCCACTTTAAAAATCGAAATCGCGATTCATGATACAGGGGGTGAAAAAATCGCTTTCAAAATGGATATTAACTCAGAAAATATCCATTTTAGGGCAAGGGTGTGATGCATACACTCACATTATTTTTTAACGTAGATTCAATATCTGCCATAAAAAAATGGGGTTCTAATTTGAAAAAATTGATTTTTCACGATTTTGTCATCCCTAACTTTGAAAGCGATTTTTTCACCCCCTGTATCATGAATCGCGATTTCGATTTTTAAAGTGGATACATCAATCTTACATCTTGAAAAATCCCAAAAATGAAAATTTTCCATCCAAAAACCTCGAAGTTATTCTTGTTTCAGCGGAGCTCTATTTTGGATTTTTTTTTTCGAATTTTCCCGCTCAGAGAGAATTTTCCAACCAAAACTGAAAAATGTTACATCAAAATAACTTGAAATTTTCTAAGGAATCTATTTCTGCAATAAAAAAATGGTGTTCTAATTTGAAAAACGGAAGTTGACGTCATTTCCGGAAAAACCGGAGGTGCTCATGCCTTGAAAATATTTTAGATTTCATCAGCATCGTGAAATACTTATAAGTGCTGAATTTCATGAAAATACGTTCAGTAGTTTCCCGTATAAATATGGGTGAGGTTCCTCGTGAAAGACCCTGTATATAGGTGATAGCTGAGGTACCCTTAAAGGTGTCCTCGCCTTTAAATTTAGGGAATGCAATCGTCTCCTTAAGGTGTTGGTGGCAACTACCCGTCTGTAGGTCCTCTGGGTCCTCTGTGTGCTCTGGGTCGACCAGGCACCGGTCTCCGGGCAACAAAATTCAAACGTTGCGCAATCTGGTGGTTCGACAAAGATTCTTGATGTAAGACTACTATTCTTGCCCGGTCAAACCGAGAAATTGGATCTCCCGGCATTTTCCACCGAATATACTCGATATCACAACTCTCGTTATTCGCTGAAAACTGATTAACTTCGAGCCAAGTCTTTAGAAGATGTGTGTAATTGTCTTCTTGCTTTCTATTAAATAGTATGAATATTTTGTTGATTTTTTCAGTTTGCGCTCATTATTGCGTTCTTGTTACTGTATGAAAAAAGCCTAATATGGACTAGGATCAGTATCTCCGATACAAATCGTCCAATACTGTTGAAAATTCCAGGAATGCATGCCTCAATACTTTGTGAGAGACAAGAATGGATACTCCTAGCCCATTGAACAATGAATTACGAATATGAGCTTCGCGAACAGGAATTTTTATGAAAATCAGGCCTGCCTTCTTATCACTGATATTTGTGTCTCTATTTATAGATTGTAGGGCTACTGTGATATTGCACATACCCATTACAATACGTCGCACTATGGATTCGTAATCGCATGAAATATATTATTTGATATGACTACACATTCAGTCGGTACGAAACACTCATTTATTGCAGCTTCGAATGGTAACATTTCACATCAATATACCTGAATCGAAAACAATTGGAATGGTCTTTTCCACTATACAATCATCTTTCGTCTTCAAAACATTTTTTTTGTGGCTTATTGCAGGAATATTTTAGGGCATACCACTCATCTTCGAATTCAAGGACAGGGAAATGCGTTCCAGCCTCAACAAATAATGATAACCGAAACTGATTAGATATTGAATAATTCGCAAAGAGGTTGGAGTGTCCAATGCATTAAAAGTATTCAACCTTGAATGTATTCATGAAACGAACAAGCTGAGAGGGAAGAAAATGAAAGAAAAAATAAAAATAGGGAAAATATTGACGCAAAATGGCGGAGGCGCAGGTTAGGCGGAAGTTAGTTATGAACATAACTAACTTCTATGTTCTCTCGGGAAGGTTTTGAACGAAACAAGACACATTAAATGGAAAAAAAATTCATGATTTCACCGAATCTTATGTGAAAGAAGAGAAATGAACAATTTTCAAAATACTGAAATGCTGATAAGTGTTTTTATACTTTGTATTTCCACCCCTTGCGTTAATTACAGCTCGGCAACGACGGTACATACTCAAAATGAGTGATCTTAAAATGTTCTGATCTAATCCTTCCCAGATTTCTCCGAGTTGGATTCCTAAGTCATTAAGAGTAGCTGGATGATTTTCTGGACTTCTCAACCTTCTATTGAGGTTGTCCCAAACCTGCTCAATCGGATTGAGATCTGGACTTCTTGCTGGCTATTCCATTTGAGAGACTTCAACCTCTTCAAGGTACTCCTGAACGATGCGCGCACGATGGGGTCTGGCATTATCGTCCATAAAAATGAAATTTTCACCAATGTATGGGCGAATGGCACTACATGCTCTTCAAGAATTTTCCTTATATACTTATCAGCATTCATAGCTCCATTATCAACGTCCACTAGGTCTGTGCGAGCAGTCAAAGATATTCCACCCCATACCATAATCGATCCTCCCCCGAAACCAGTAGTATTCAGGGAATTGCACTGAGCATATCTTTCATGTGGACGTCTGTATTCAAGGGAACGTCGATCACAATGGTAGAGGCAGAATCTAGACTCATCTGTGAAGAGAACTCTTTCCCAATCGGCCTCTTCCCAATGGATATGCTCTCTCGCAAAATCCAAATGCGCCCTTCGATGGGCTGGGGTAAGAGCTGGGCCTCTTGCCGCGACACAAGGCCTTAAATCATATTCTCTGAGGCGATTTCTTAGTGTCTGGGTGCTAATTTGCACCTCTTGAGTTTGCTCAAGCTGTGGTCTACCCTGTCCTGGTCTTCGGACATTTATACCTGTCTCCTTGAATCGCTGCAACATTCTGGACACACTATGGGAAACTCCAAACCTTTCTGCAATTCTTGTGTATGTCCACCCTTCTTCTCGTAAAACCACCGCTTGGGCACATTTCCTCTTGGGTCAAATTGCGTGTTTCGCGTTGCATAGCGATCGAGTGTAGAAAATCAAACGAAAGAAAAACTATTGATCGAGAACAACTGATTTTAGAATGGAGCCAATACATTCAAAATTTGATAATATCATCTCTTTTTATTCCTGCTGGGAGAAAACATCTGTACTGAAGAAAAACGTTGAAAGTGGATAACATATGCATGCATAATTCTAATAAAAATAATTATCATTGAGAACACCTTCAGTTGTAGAATAAATTTGAGATTTCCATGATGTGCGTTAATTTTTTTTCGCAGTGTATTTTTTCCCAAACTTTCAGCCTCGTGAAACCTACAAAGTTAATCTCTAATCGTTGAAATTTTCCGTCCACAATTAAAGTTCGTTATAATTTTTTGCTCTCTGATCAGATTCTCGTTCAGAGTTACTTCAATGATGTTTCGACATGCGATATGGATGATAACCTAGATGGAAAAACGAGTTATCTTCGTCCTTTCAGTCCCTTGTGTTCAATTTTCTGACGTCATAAAAATCGATCTCCGTTCTGCCCGATTACCAATTCGAGAGAAATTTGAATAATTGTCCGGTCCATATAAATCAGCGACGTATATAGCTTATCAGTGGCATAATAGAGGCAATACTGCTGAAGAACATAACTTTGTTTTTAGCCAATTTGTCGTCAGCTATAATTTGGGATTATTCCACTGGGATCCTGCAATTATTGAATTTATAATGAGGATTCGGACAAATATGAAACTACTGTCCTGGAATTGAATTTATATTGTTATACATTACAATGTATATTGTATGTTAATACGGTAGAGCTAGCTTGCAAACTGAATCATTTATTCAACTTCCATTCTCGAAATGTAACATCCAATAATTTTCTTCATTCCAGAAATTCTATTTAGCATTCCCTTTATGTCGAGTAAATTCAATAAAAAAGGAATTGAAAAGCCTAAATTCACTTATTTCATTTCCGAAGAATCCGTCGTTAAATTATCAAAATAAACAAAATGAAAGAAAACCATGTTTTATTGAGCACTGAAATCTTGCGCTCTAATTGAAACACCCTATATTTATTTGAAACTAGCTGGCCCGGCGAACTTTGTTTCGCCTAAACGATACCTACTTACGGTGGATTTCACAAATCGGTATTACCATCGCCATCTAGTGGCGATAATATCAAATATAGTACCTTCACGACTACGCTACAGTGTCTAGATAAGAGCCATTAACCGTAGCGACACCTAGTAGCCTTATTCGAAAGGAGGAGAAGCATTTCCTACATAAACAAATTTTTCATCGAATTTTTCAGAGGTTCAATGTATTTTATAATAAATAGGCCGTAGACGAATCCATAAATGAAGTTTCATAACAAACAGTCCATCCGATCTCGAGTTATAAATGGTGTAACCAACAATTTTGTTTTATATATATATAGATAATACTGGCAAGAAATCTGCATCCCTTTTCCCGAATCTTCAAAACGAAATCAAAATTTCCCGACCAAGGGTTAAAATGCTCCGATTTCGATGTGTAATCCCGTGCTCATATTTTGATTCAATAGACGGAATTCCTGCGCAATTCTCATTTGGATGCAGGAGAAATTGGATTATGTAGAAATTAAACGTTAGACCACATCGAAATAATTACTAAGCTCCCGGGAACTGTGCACAAATGCGAAAATAATAGAAACGATGAAATAAAAACCTGCTGTATATGACATTTCAAGCAGGGGATAGTTTGTGCTATTCTACCGAAATGCCATGGATATGTAGAATTGAAATGGCCAACTTCAGAGATGAACTCAACACTGCTCTTCATTTTCGCGTTAATTGAACGCCCCATACCGAACAGGGAGATAACATTTTATCGTGCTAATTTATTGTCAGTTTCTCCTGCAATATCCCGGGTATTGTCAGTTCCAGCCTTAATAATGAATTACCCTTTCGCAGAAAAAAGTTGCAGCTGTGGGTTGATACGAGAATTCAATGTCAAAATTATATTCATACATAAGATAAGCGATGACGAAGGTCGGTTCATGTATACGTTTGGAAGCTTGTTTTGTTCTCAAAACCGGGTAGCAGGTCTAACGATATAAGCTCGATTATTTTCAAGTCAGTCAAGCAGTCAATTTCACTATTTTCAAGGAATAATTAGTATTCCCTACATAACGATGAAAGCTTAGTCCAATAATTCGACTATTACTCATTTTAGGCCAATCCAAATCGAATAGTTCTGAAAATTAAGTGTTACATCTAACAAATGAAATTGGTATTGATTTGAGCTGTCGACTCGCAAGCGTTAATTCATTTCCAGGTCAGCTATCAAATGAATTGAAAAGAAATCGATCAATCCTGTTAGAAACACACTCGTTTGTCCTCTGATGTCCATAAGCTACT
Source organism: Adalia bipunctata (assembly GCA_910592335.1). NCBI lineage: Eukaryota > Metazoa > Arthropoda > Insecta > Coleoptera > Coccinellidae > Adalia > Adalia bipunctata. Next base: position 4,409,805 of record OU342957.1, read on the forward strand.
TTTTCTCCAGGAGGTTCCAATGAGCGATTTTTTGATACATTCCTCTTATTTTATTTCTCAAAAAATACACAATCTATGTTCTGGAAACGAGATGAATATTTTCCTCTATTTCAACTTCAACATGATTTGATAGAAAATCTTTGTTTGTTACTCTCTGCTTTATGCAGGATGAGACAAAATAGGAAAAATTAGAAAAAAATCTGAATTGATCGATTATTTATTTTTGATTAATTTTAGGTATTCCCCAATTGAATCTAAATTCAATAGTCCGTATTACCACTTATTCTTTCAACTGCCCAATTATGAAAACTCATGAAACAGCATGAATAAAAAATTTTGTGCTCCGATAGAGGTACCTGCAGTGTGACATATTCGTTATTATTTTAATTTACGTTGCGCATGACCTCCAAAATCAATTTTCAATGCTACAATTGGAAAAATGGGGATCATTATTCTCATAGATAATTGAGGATGATGTTGGCAATTCGAAAATCCCGAAACAAAAGTAATAGTGTACCAGTAATGAAAATTCCATGAAGCCTGACCAAACATAATTTTTTGCGGATATCGATTATGGATAACGGGCCATTATGGGTATTTCCACCACTGCTTCAATTCGACTGTAAATCTGTTTGTTGACATTTCCGCTCTGCTAGAAAGTGCGCATTCATCTAAAACATAATTGTTTTTCGAGAGCTTCAGTACGATGTTTATATTGTTCATTCCAAATTAATAGGTTTTCGTTCACAATGAGCGATAAAAAATAGTGGTCGAGTGGGATAGACCTTTGAAAACGGCTCAAATGCATCGAAACAAATGTCAGTGACATTAAGCTATGGGAAACAACCCGAGTCCCATTTTGAAAAATCGTCTACTCAACAAAGTTATTGGAATCCTGTTTGCTCTTCTGTATGTCAACAATTTTTCTGATGTATTGTCCTTGTGACAGTTTTGAATATGTATATATGTATATTATACAGAGTGTAACAGCCAAATGGAATAAATTCGATAACGAATAAATTAGGGGGTGTTAGGAAAAACGCTCGGACACGTCGATTTGTAATTTTAAATGCGCATATTTTTCAAGAAAATAAAATTATATATGGTGTTCCATGCGACCGTGGCCAATACCAACTTTCTTATTTCAAATGCAACCCCCTGTATATTATTTATTTTTTGGATTCTTCAGAAAATTCTAGACATAATTCATGTACAATGTCCTATACCTATGTTCAACTTTTTCGGAAATATTGAGTGTTTTCAGATTTTTTACAAAAATTAGCATTTTAAATGAAAATTATTTTATTTCACAAATTCGATACACTCAATACTTATTTCCCATTTACCTCTTGATATGAAGAAAGAAAGCAAAAACCATTACTGAGATGAAATGTTGAGTAACGTCAGAAGACAATTCTACACCAGATTAGCATGTTGCCAAGACGTTCGTGGCGAGCATTTTGAACATTTCCTACATTGACATTCATGTTTTTTTTGTTTTTTTTTAATAATTAAGAATTAATCAGTTTTAAGTGTAATGTACCGAATTTGCGAAATAAAATAATTTTTATTTAAAACGTTGATTTTTGCAATAAATCTGAAAACACTTAATACTTCCGAAATAGTTAAAGAGAGGTATAGGACATTGTGCATGAATTGTGTCTAGAATTCTCTGAAGAATCCAAAAAATAAATAATATACAGGGGGTTGCAATATTATTTTCTTGAAAAACATGCGCATTTAAAATTACAAATCGACGTGTCCGAGCGTTTTTCCCAACACGCCCTAATTTATGCGTTATCGAATTTATTCCATTTGGCTGTTACACTCTGTATGTATATTTTCTACTGGGAAACCCTTTTAATTTTGATGAGCCTTACTGTCCATTCAAATCTGCAATAAATTTAGTAAGAATTTCATTGCGTTTTCAGAGAAATTCATGATAGCAATGCAATGGTATCTGGAATTGCTCGAAAATTTTTTATATATTGTTGGATGAATGTGAAAAGGTTGTTTCCGTCACAACGAATATATTTCAAATATCACCGGTGCATCTATTTCAGGTATTTAAAAAAGAGTTCTCTCGACAAAATTTCTTTCGTCTATTTCATTTTGGGAGGAATTCCTCAGGGGCATCATTAAATTTTAAATTACAACTGTAATATCTTCCTGGAATGTATCAGTATAATTTGAATAATTTTCCGGAAAAGAGATGAAACATTCTCTTTAATCGAAAAAACTGGGAATATGAGCTCGCTGATTCGTTTCTATTGCATTGTTCTCAGAACTGCAAATAGAAGCAAAACCCATGATATCTGGGCAGGTCTGCATTCTCAATTAAAACATCATCAGAACCAAATTCATGACTGCAGTTGAAGCTATTCGATTCAGAAATTAAGAGATAATTGAAACTCATGCAGTCTTCCTCAATAGAAAAAACATATGAGTATGCATGAAATTCATGAGTTGGACTTGAACTTGCCATTGTAGGGATCTACATCGCCCTATCCTCCTCGTTCTTCGCGTAGATGGCGCGCGATTCTATTTCGCCTCACAGGAACGGCCGCATGGATTTTAAGTGTCGTTTCCCCCACTTCATCCATGCGACAGGTAGAATCAAGTACAGCAGGCTCTAACCCTTCTACCAATCTATATAAATTCAAAGGTAGGAGCTGAATTCTGAAGACTCTCACGGCCTCACCATAAATTCAAGTGACAATTCCTTGACCACAAAATTTCGTGTACACAACGAATAAATCATTTTTTTTTCGCATTCCGTATCCACCACTTCCGAATCGGATTTGTGGAGAAAGGAGCCGAAATAAACAGCAATCAGCTCCGTTAGGAGCTCTCAGTCGAAAACAAGATTCCTCAAATCCAATGTCGCGAAAATATTCTTTTTTGTCATGTAGTTCCGTCGGAAAGCTACTAAATCCCCAAGGGAGAAGAGCTCCGGAGATTTAAATGTGGAAGATATGTTGTATTTTAGAGAATGTGTTCATTGTTGTCATCATTCCTTAGAGATTTTCGTTTTACTTTTGGGAGGATGAAGTAACCGTATCAGTGACATTTTCGATGACCAGAAATCTGAAGGGTGTTTCGATAAGAGCGCAAGATTTCAGTGTTCAATAAAACATGGTTTTCTGTAGTGCAAAATCGAAATGAACTGCTCCACATGAGTAAGGGATATTGACTTAAACTGCGAAAAAATATGGTTAAAATAAGATTTTTGTGATGAGAATTCATATAAATATGATTTCAAGTTGCGAATTAATTTAAGCCCGTAGGTCTGCAGCGTACCTATACAGGGTGGTTAAGAAAAATCGAGTAAAATAACGAATTTTCATTCCCAGAGAATTTAAGCATTTTAAGACTTTCAATACAATGTATGGCCTCCACGGGCATCAATAACAGCTTGACATCTTCTTTGCATACTACACACGGGGTTGTTGAACATTTCTTGAGGAATTTGGTTCCATAAACGAGGCAGAAGCTCTCTCAGATCATTTAAGAATTCTGGGGTAGGTTGATGATTATCTAATCTTCTTTGGAGCATATCCCATGCATGTTCTATGCAATTCAAATCTGGTGAGTGCGGAGGTATGGTATTGGTAAATGTGGAATACCAAGCTTCTCGCGCGCATTCTCAACTATGGCTGCACGGTGCGGTCTAGCGTTATCGTCTAGAAATTGAAAAATTTCACCAATAGCAGCGTGAAAATTTGGCACAACATTGTCAATGACATGCTCCCTATAGGGGACAAATGTGTAGATCTGTGCGCCCGTTGAAACATATCTCGGCCCATACCATAACACTACCCCCTCGTAATGGATGGACTTCTTGCACATAGCGACGATCACGGGGTATGCGTGGGATTGTCCATACCCTTATTCTTCGAGAATCTGAACATCGTCCATATCTGGATTCATCAGTGAAAAGGACACTACGCCATTGATCGTTCCAATTGATATGTTGCCTTGCCCATTCCAGTCTTTGACGCTTATGGTCACGTGGTAATGGAACTCCTCTTAATGGACGTCTAGAACCTAGATTCACCTCTCTCAAACGAAACTTGGATCCCATCTGCATTTTGAAGAGTATTCCGTAGCATTCTACAGGTAGATGTAGCGTTTCTTCTCGCCGAAACGGTGATGAAACGATCCTTAGCAGGTGTTGTTTTTCGTCGCCCACCAAGCCTTGGTCTTTCCAACACGGAACCTGTCTCCCTGAACCTATTCCAAAGTCGAGATACCACACTATGGCTGACTTGGAGCCTTTCCGCTACAACAACCTGAGTTAGGCCACCCTGTAGCATTCCGATAGCCCTATTAGCCTCAGCGTTTGGCAGTTTACGTCTTGGAATTTTCAGAAAACTCGTTTCAAATCGAAGCCGTTGATAAACTGACTTCATTTCAAAATAAGGACATTCATGAAGCATATGCAAAGAACCAAACTTCAGAAAAGAGGCGACCAGATTGACGAAATGTCTCATACTGATTTCTATTGGATCGATTCAAGTTGTCATTGAGTTTTAAATGATTTTACAGCGATTTTCTCGAAGATAACATACTTTTAAAAACGATTGAATACGATATCCCTAACTCTTGTGGAGCAGTTTATGTTTCTGTACGAATAGAAATACAAATAGAAGTACAAATAGAATTTTCTCTGAAACCATCGTTGTCGTGACATAATTGGACTGGCAAGTTTTCAAATTATCACCCTGTATATTTTCCAAAGCGCGAATAAACATCTACATCGTATTCTGCAGCACTCAAGCCGACGCACAAAAATTCCGACATCCATTAACAAGAAAATCACGCTTTGCAAAACTGTTTAACCTTTCCAATAATGCATACAGAACTAATTGAAATTCTTCGAAGGAGTACAAGAAAATCGAAAGCTCTCAACCAGGCCATCAAAAGCAATCAGCGGGATCTCATCATAATCAATTGCGTGGTAAAGGTTTTTGCCACATCTTGAAGGAGGTTTCGAAGGGGATGTTATTTGCGTCAACAACTACGGATCTGTCTATATGAGTTGGGGCGAATAACCAATAATGCTCTCAGACGACAGTAATATGTTGATTGAATTTCTCTAAATTCAGTGTGCAATATCGAAATTAATTCAGTTATGGGGTGAACACGGCCATTTCTGATCTCCATCAAGGGAATATGCGGACATCATCATGTCGACTTTGAGAGACTTCAAGTTATTCAGCCTAAGAGCCCTTTCGATGAACTAGATTCATGAGTCTTGAACTTGACGAGTCGAGTCGAAAACGCTGCCTCGCAGACTAATAGGAATCGTGTTGCAAAATAAGGAATTACATCGCGTTCAAACGAATTCCAAATTCATACCAATTACGTGCGCTACTTCTGTGAAGCCGTGACATCTCGAGAAACATTGTTCGTCTATGAAAAATTTATGTGGGAATTAAAGCCCCGTTTATTCATTGTCGGTTTCAAAACCTCCGCAGCGCCACGGTAAGCAATTTCCATCTTTCTCAGCCTTCCCAATCTTCCGGACGTAAATTTCATTCCGACATGATTCGGTGCGGCCCATCGTCCCAGGTAATTTTCGTTCTTTCCTCTTCACATACCCACATTCTGGCGAGATATAGACCGAATATTTCGCTCTATTTCGTGGGGGTGATGATTTCATCTTTCAACTCTTCTTCTATCTACGTGCGAGTATTTGCACCCTCCAAACGAATAAACACATCGTCAAAATTCTTGGAGAATAACGTAGCCCAGTTCAATGATGTTTTAGTACAAGTTAACAAACTTTGGTCGAAGAGGAAAACTTGTGTAAGTCTCTAACTTCATTAGGAAAGAAAATGAGTCTTTCTTAACAAAACCATACAGAATCACTTGCTCAGGACATTTAACCATTTTGGAAACCCCATTTCAGATCATCATCAGTCCAAATATACTGCTCCACAAGAGTCAATCGTTTTTTAAAGTATGTTATCTTCGAGAAAATCGCTGTAAAATCATTTAAAACTCAATAACAACTCGAATCGATCCAATAAAATCAATATGAGCCATTTCGTCAATCTGGTCGCCTTTTTTCTGAAGTTTGGTTCTTCGCCTATGCTTCATGAATTCTCTCATTTTGAAATGGAGTAAGTTTATCAACGGCCTCGATTTGAAACGAGTTTTCTGAAAATGCCAAGACTTAAATTAACAAACGCTGAGGCTAATAGGGCTATCGGAATGCTACAGGGTGGCCTAACTCAGGTCGTTGTAGCGGAAAGGCTCCAAGTCAGTCAAAGTGTGATATCTCGACTTTGGAATAGGTTCAGGGAGACAGGTTCCGTGTTGAAAAGACCAAGGCTTGGTGGGCGACGAAAAACAAGACCTGCTCAGGATCGTTTCATCACCGTTTCGGCGAGAAGAAACCCTACATCTACGTGAAGAATGCTACGGAATACTCTTCAAAATGCAAGTTTCCATCGAAACCATCTGACGACGTTTGAGAGAGGTAAATCTAGGTTCTAGACGTCCATTGAGAGGAGTTCCATTAACACGTGACCATAAGCGTCAAAGACTGGAATGGGCAAGGCAACATATCAATTGGAACGATCAATGGCGTAGTGTCCTTTTCACTGATGAATCCAGATATGGACGATGTTCAGATTCTCGAAGAATAAGGGTATGGACAATCCCACGCATACCCCGTGATCGTCGCTATGTGCAAGAAGTCCATCCATTCCGAGGGGGTAGTGTTATGGTATGGGCCGGGATATGTTTCAACGGGCGCACAGATCTACACATTTGTCCTGGGAATAAGACCGCCTTACACTATAGGGAGCATGTCATTTATAATGTTGTGCCCAATTTTCACGCTGCTATTGATGAAACTTTTCAATTTCTAGACGATAACGCTAGACCGCACCGTGCAGCCATAGTTGAGAATGCGCGCGAGGAGCTTGGTATTCCACATTAACCAATACCTCCGCACTCACCAGATTTGAATTGCATAGAACATGCATGGGATTTGCTCCAAAGAAGATTGGATAATCATCAACCTACCCCAGAATCCTTAAATGATCTGAGAGAGCTTCTGCCCCGTTTATGGAACCAAATTCCTCAAGAAATGATCAACAACCTCGTGTGTAGTAGCAAAGAAGATGTCAAGCTGTTATTGATGCCCGTGGGGGCCATACATTGTATTGAAAGTCTTAAAATGCTTAAATTCTCTGGGAATGAAATTTCGTTATTTTACTCGATTTTTCTTAACCACCCTGTATACGCTACAGACCTACAGTCTAAAATTAATTTGCAACTTGAAATCATATAAATATGAATTTTCATCACAAAAATTTTATTTTAACTATATTTTTTAGCAATTAAAGTCAATATCCCTAACTCATGTGGAGAAGTTTATTTGAGAATCATTGGTTTCTACATTAAAATTGTTCAATGTTTCACTAAACTAGTATGGTTTGGAGCTTGTGTATCTATTTCGATCTGTGAGAACTGAGGAAGATCGAAAACTCTGTTTTCCTAATGTTCAAGTTTATTACTAGTGCACCAATTCGGTATTTCTTTCATGATGCTATCAGCCTTGTATATTACTGTTTATTTTATGTCAGTTGTAGTTTGTTTGCATTATCAGCGTAGATGGTGTTGTTATTGGTACTAGCTTTAATGTCGTCTTAGAAGTCATAAATATGTACGATGAGCAGAATTTGGTCGAATATACTTCTTTGTAGTATTGCTATTGAAATTTGTTCATCTACAGATATTTTCTGTTTGAATCATTCCTTTTTTGTTATATTTTCTTATAACTCAATAAAAACCTCAACAGTTTTCCTGGAGATCTCATTGTTCAAATTCTCTGTTGAGTTTGCAGAAAATCACATTATATTTATTTTCGTCTTCCTCATTAGATCCAATAGTTCTGACCTATTTTCTAGCCATAAAGAGGATGTCTAATAGATCATTTCAGTTGAGTGAACATTCTTGTTATGAATGACATCTTCACTCCAACTTGTTTCGTACTAGGGGAGAGAAAATCTTCGAGGATGTATTAAAATAATTAATAAGTGAACCAGAATATCGAATTCTTCCGAAAACTGATGGATATAAAAACTCTCAGAGAACATATATTAATTCAAACGGTTATACTCGCTGATCTTTCAAGGATATTTCATATTGATATACAGGGTCACCTGATAATTTGGTTTTCCTAATTAATCAGCTCTCTGTCGACCTGGAATATTTTCATCACTGCTTTGATATTTCAAATGAAAAAGTCTGAATCTTGAACCCAGGCTCTTCTTTTGACAGGTGATAGAACTCATAAAAAAAGTCATTTTACCAAAAATTTCTTATATGAAATGTTCAATTTGGAAAAATTCATAAAAAATTACGTGAACCAACAAAATAAATTTGTTGAGTTGGAAAAAAGTTTGAAAGCAGAGAGAATACAGGGTGTATTTTAAGGTGAGGCTTTTCTTTTGACAGGAGATAGAACTCATCGAAATAAGTCATTTCACCGAAAATTTCTTATTTGAAATGTTCAATTTAAAAAATTCATAAGAAAGCGGCATATGGCAAAATGATCTGTTCTACGCACTACAATTTTTTTGCAAATTTGTTAGATAAGAAGACAAAAAACAAAAGATGTTGATATCTACGGAGGAGACGGCGAGGGAGCAGGTTCGGACTGAGGAATTTTCAGATTTACCTAGAAACTAGAAAATATTGTAGCATCATTTTTTTCGGAACAGGGGAAGTCGTGTAAGAATTCTAATCAAATTGAATTGAATTATTGAATTTTTCTGATTGATGTTATTTTTCCATTATTTCTGTAAATTGCTCCTCTAAACCTATCACAATTTAAAAACACAAATTTAAACAGTTTTCGAGGAATTGATTGATTGCCTCATTTTCGTGCAAGCAGAGTTTTAATTGCATGTTTGGAACTCCGGTAGTTAGGTTCGCTGAAATTCTGGGTATAAGTTAGTACACTGCGCAAAAAAATTAACGCACATTATGGATATCTCGAATTTATTCTACAACTGAAGGTGTTCTCAATGATAATTATTTTTATCAGAATTATGCATGCATATGTTATCCACTTTCAACGTTTTTCTTCAATACAGATGTTTTCTCCCAGCAGGAATAAAAAAAGATGATATTATCAGATTTTGAATGTATTGGCTCCATTCTAAAATCAGTTGTTCTTGATCAATTCTAGTGATCAATAGTTTTTCTTTCGTTTGATTTTCTACACTCGATCGCTATGCAACGCGAAACACGCAATTTGGCCCAAGAGGAATGTGCCCAAGCGGTAGTTTTGCGAGCAGAAGGGTGGACATACACAAGAATTGCAGAAAGGTTTGGAGTTTTCCATACAAGTGTGTCCAGAATGTTGCAGCGATTCAGGGAGAAAGGTATGAATGTCCGAAGACCAGAACAGGGTAGACCACGGGTAACAACTGCCATTCAAGAACGTTACTTGAGAGTTTCTTCGTTGAGCTCGCCTCCTTCAAAATCAGCTTGAGCAAACTCATGAGGTGCAAATAAGCACTCAGACAATAAGAAATCGCCTCAGAGAATATGAGTTAAGGCCTCGTGTCGCGGCAAGAGGCCCAGCTCTTACCCCAGCCCATCGAAGGGCGCGTTTGGATTTTGCGAGAGAGCATATCCATTGGGAAGAGGCCGATTGGGAAAGAGTTCTCTTCACAGATGAGTCTAGATTCTGCCTCTACCATTGTGATCGACGTTCCCTTGTATACAGACGTCCACATGAAAGATATGCTCAGTGCAATTTCCTGAATACTACTGGTTTCGGGGGAGGATCGATTATGGTATGGGGTGGAATATCTTTGACTGCTCGCAAAGACCTAGTGGTCGTTGATAATGGAGCTATGAATGTTGATAATTATATAAGGAACATTCTTGAAGAGCATGTAGTGCCATTTGCCCCATACATTGGTGAAAATTTCATTTTTATGGACGATAGTGCCAGACCCCATCGTGCGCGCATCTGTCAGGAGTACCTTGAAGAGGTTGAAGTCTCTGGAATGGAATGGCCAGCAAGAAGTCCAGACTCAATCCGATTGAGCAGGTTTGGGACAACCTCAATAGAAGGCTGAGAAGTTCAGAAAATCATCCAGCTACTCTTAATGACTTAGGAATCCAACTCGGAGAAATCTGGGAAGAATTAGATCAGAATATTTAAAGATCACTCATTTTGAGTATGAACCGTCGTTGCCGAGCTGTAATTAACGCAAGGGGTGGAAATACCGAGTATCAAATCACTTATCAGCATTTCAGGATTTTGAAAATTGTTCATTTCTCTTCTTTCACATAAGATTCGGTGAAATCCTGAATTTTTCCTCCATTTAATGTGTCTTGTTTCGTTCGAAACCTTCCCGAGAGAACATAAAAAATAAGTTATAAAGTCAATGTAGAGTTAACTTTCATTAAAATTGAGATTTTCAGAATGTGCGTTAATTTTTTTGCGCAGTGTATATTATATGCGATAATATACAGAGTAGGCCAATTCGAGAAAAACACTATTTCAAAATCTATGGTGCATCTATAGGCAAAATCGCAAAATTATTATTGGATTATTGGAGACACCAAATTTTCGAGTCCGGTTCTCTGTGAACGTCTATGATGCCATCGACCGCTGTATCATGGCAGGGGCAACCTTGTTTGAGAAAAAATTTAACAGCGTTTCAAAAGGTTTCATTGGGTGGCACTTCATTAAGGCTCTTCAACGTCCACCATAAATGAAGGCTGCGATCAGCACCTAAAATGGGGCAGTATGTGACTAAGGCGGCATCTGCATAGAGGTGGTGGCTGAGAGCAACATCGGCAGGCGGTGGCCGCTTTGGAGAAGTGGAGCAGAGCAGAGCGTGTAGCTGGGGTTGCGCGCGTGCGAATTGTCCTAGGGCAAAAGGAACCGGGGGTGAGAATCCGGGCCAGGGAGGCGGGATGCTGCGCCCGAGAGATGAGCTCTCAGTTTAACGGGGGAGACGGCGTGATAAAGCAATAGTGTACCTCGTGCTGGCAACGGCACGTCAAGTAACGTAACTGGTGCATGTCGACGAGCCATGTCTACTGCTGGAGAAGATGACTGCAAGCAGCCGAAATCGCCCTCGGGGAAGGGGATCGTAGATGGCCACTGCACACCAGCCAAAACAGGTACTTATAACGGCTCCCGTCGGCCACATGTAGAAACCCGATACAAATCTCGCGCCAACTCCTAAACGCATGATGGGAAATTAATCGGTCAATGAGAAGTTTCCGTTATTTTTGTCTCCCTCAATTATGCGCATAAACCCTCTCGCTTCATCCTCGCAATAAATTTGCATTTTCAAACTCCGAATGTAAATTTCAAATCGCGCTTAGACGATAAACAGATCCACAGCTTCACAGCCTTTCGTTATCATTCTCTGATGAATCCAGTCAAGATTGGCAAAATAATCGCTTCATATCCGACGCATAGTAATAAAATGAAATCGCCTTCACAAAAAACTCGGGAATCTTCTCTTTTGCTCCAATATAAAAGCACGCTTACTGTTTTCGGATTTTATAAGGCAAAATTCGACAATTCTCATTAAAACTGAATTATTCTCACAGAAGAAATTCACCAAACGATAATTTCGCGCTTAAATCACAAAAACTGAAATATCCACCTCAATGTGAAAAAAAATCATTTAAAACTAAATTCGGAGAATTGAACGAAGAATAGCACACGACATTACCAAAGAGAGGTAAATTCCGCTCAAAATATCGATTACAGCTGAAAAATCATCATTCATATGTGGGTCATAATTCTGATTGGGCACAAAATCAAGGTCGTTTATCCAAGAACAATGAAAAAATTGGAGAAGGGGAACCCCTTGAATTGGAGCGCTTGCCCACCTGCAATTTAGCCATACTTGAACTTAAGTAGGGGGGGATGAAAAAGCGGAAGCGCTGTACACCACGACATCACCTGTGATGAAGGAGAGAGGGGAGTCAAAATAAATAACCAACTGATGATACTATTTCATCAATCATAGTTTATATTGTGGCAGTGAGATGCAGTCACAACTGATGAGACCCAGAAGAGGCACTCTGAGGATGCCTTACAAAATTAAGCCTTCAACTTCAAGTAAATTTACTTGAAATAATATTTGTGCTTTCAAATTTTTTGTTCCGAATAACTGTTAGTGAAGAATCTTCGAAGTTATTATGTGTATCTAAGTATTTCATTCTTCGATTAATCTAAAGTGACTTCGATATTTCTTAAAAACTTTTTCGGCGTTTTGATTTTTTTAAAATTGGTATTTATAACAGTAAAGAATCATTTGAATAATTTCGAAGAAGTAACAACATTTGTTGTCGCGACTTATTTCTATGTTTATATGTGCTTACTGTATTTGCATTTCTTAAACTTAATCTCAACTTTTTATAAATGTGAGTATGCATAAGTTCGATGTTTTGTCAAGAAATATATGTTTGATGTTCGATGTTTCTATTTCTGTCCTCTTATTGTTTTATTTTATGTCTACATATGGAGTTATCTTTGAAGAAAACCTTTCTTCAATAATGAACACATACGTGAATTATATCGTTTCCAATTTCGAATATTTAATTGAATGAATATCTGTCGATTCAAACCTATAAATAAATTTGATCCTTATATCTGGCACTTTTATAAATTAACAAAAAATATCAAGTCATTACTTTTCCGTATGAAAAATTTTGCAAATTCATGTGAAAAAGAGAAGACAGAACATAAGCAACCTTTTCGTTGATTCATTCTGTCGAATTGTTAATTTTATACTCGACGAAACTGAGAGTCAAGTTGAAACATTTCAGGAGATTTTTCTCAATGACCAAGTTCTATATTTAATTGCACAGGTAAAAACTTTCGTACATCATTCACCGAACAGAAAGTTAGCCTTATTGGATGTGCAAGCTAGTTTCATTTTATCACTTTGAGCACTCAAAGACTTGCTTCCTATTTAACTTCAGGGTTCTTCAACCAGGAGAACTTTCACAGGTGTTTTAAATGGAGTTTCATTGCGACATCAGAAATAATTTATCGTGAATAAATAAATGTCTAAAATGTTGAATCTCGGATAAAAAGAAATTTTCGAACCGTCAGAAAACGTCATTCACAAAATATCGGGCATGAAATTTTCACAGAGAGGTGCTCAAGATATGTCTGACAAATAAAAACCTACCATTAAAATAGTAATGAGTCCCCACGCATCTGATACGAATGAAGGAAATTGACGTGATACTTAAAAGCCTCAGAAATGGAATTGACAGCCCTTAATGAAATGCCAGTAGGTTTCTCGGTTCCATATGCAGATCATCTCGGGTAGACAAAATTTGGAGGGATTTTTCGAATAAAATAAGATGTTGGGAATTATCAGAAATATTCTGAAGTAATTCCTGAAAATTTTTTAAAGAGAACCATTCCTCAAATGAGTGTTGTAGTTTTGATGAAAACGGATTTTTCCATATTATCATATTTCCTTAATGCGTATTCTGGGGACAAATTTGAATATGACTCGTTTTTATAGGCCTATCCGAGAGATGAATTTCATGAAATTCAACTAGATCCTGGGATTATTCGAGATGAGAAATAGCTGGAGAATATAAGAACTGGAATCTGACAATTTGCCTTAAAAATCGCTTAATATGCTTATGCAAGAACGGCTCCATTGTATATAAATGAGAGAATATTCCATTCGAATATAACGAAGAACTTGAGGGAAGAGGGTTGAAAGGACTTTTTGATATATATTTATGAAAATGTCAGCTCCCTCCGAATATTCACACCTGCTTCCGCCAATTTACATAAATCGATGTGTCCGAAATCATGATTCGCGCAGATTTTGATCACAGGAAAAACAGGCCAAGGCTTCAGTAATCCCACACCCAGATGGGCCTTAAAAAAATCTTCATTTAGAAAATTCCCACTTAAAACTGTTCACATCTTTGGAGAATCGAAAAAGAATCAGAAAATCTATTCATCTGAGTAAACAAAACTCGAAAACAATGAGAGAAAAAAATTTAACAAGAAAATTTGCAAGGAAAATATAGTCATGTATAAAAATTTATGTTTGAAAATTTCAGTATTTCGTTTGATCGATTTCGATTGAAATCGACATATTCTTATTTCGAATTATTTTTGTGTTGATATCCAAAATGAACATCCATAAAAATGTCGATACGAATAAGAAAGAGTAAGGTAGGTTCTCATGTGAATTTACGACGAACGAAGTCAAGGGTGTTAAGGTGAGTGAATATTTCAATAACCCAACAATTTGTGTTCTCAACAATTTTTGAGTTTGAATTTTCGGTATATTGAAAGATGGAATCTTGTGTAAAATTAAATTCCTTACAAGAAAAATGTTTGATTGAAAGAACGATATTTGAGATACATATGATATGAACTCTATTGTTCGTAGTATATAGATACGTGAAATTTTTCATCTCGTCTCATATCTTGCAATTCTATCAGGATCGATGGAATCCAAAAGCTGCCTGTTGTGATTGCTCAACAGGAATGTATGCTTGGATTTAATTAAAAATTCTGCAATATTCTGCTTATAAATTTTTCGTTTCGGACAAAACGATCTAGAAATGAATAGTTTCCAACGAAATACTCTATAAAAATTGTGTTCGGAGAATGGAATGTTCAATATCAGATAAATAAAAGGATGAAATTATTTTTCTTCAATATGTGCGCTTCGCGATTTTTCAACTATTGTTTTCATTCAGCGCGAGTGTTAATAACAACTGACAAAAATGTCATGAGAGTGGCTTTATGAGTTTAGAAACCATATCGTCCTTTGTAATTTATTTCCGCTCATTTATTGAGCGAAATAAAAATTTATATTAAATATTGTTCCAAAATGAAATTTCTTTTGCTGATACGACAAAAAAGTGTTATCCTCAGAAAAATAAAGATGAGTGGTAAGAATTAATTTCGAGTATTATGCCAGTAGGTTAACCGGGCAAGCTATCACAATTCTCAGTAAGAAGTTATCGAGTAGTGCCAAAAAACTGACTTCATACATAACTGGCACAGTGATTATTATAGCATTTGTTCCATTGATGTTGAGTGGAAAACTGCGCAAAAAAATTAACGCACATTCTGAAAATCTCAATTTTAATGACTTTATAACTTATTTTTTATGTTCTCTCGGCCTCGGGAAGGTTTTGAACGAAACAAGACACATAAAATGGAAGAAAAATTCAGGATTTCGTCGAATCTTATGTGAAAGAAGAGAAATGAACAATTTTCAAAATACCGAAATGCTGATAAGTGATTTAATACTGGGTATTTCCACCCCTTGCGTTAATTACAGCTCGGCAACGACGGTTCATACTCAAAATGAGTGATCTTGAAATGTTCTGATCTAATCCTTCCCAGATTTCTCCGAGTTAGATTCCTAAGTCATTAAGAGTAGCTGGCTGATTTTCTGAACTTCTCAGCCTTCTATTGAGGTTGTCCCAAACCTGCTCAATCGGATTGAGATCTTGACTTCTTGCTGGCCATTCCATTCGAGAGACTTCAACCTCTTCAAGGTACTCCTGAACGATGCGCGCACGATGGGGTCTAGCATTATCGTCCATAAAAATGAAATTTTCACCAATGTATGGGGCAAATGGCACAACATGCTCTTCAAGAATGTTCCTTATTTACTTATCAGCATTCATAGCATGTCCTGGTCTTCGGACATTCATACCTGTCTCCCTGAATCGCTGCAACATTCTGGACACACTTGTATGGGAAACTCCAAACCTTTCTGCAATTCTTGTGTATGTCCAACCTTTTTCTCGCAAAACTACCGCTTGGGCACATTCCTCTTGGGTCAAATTGCGTGTTTCGCGTTGCATAGCGATCGAGTGTAGAAAATCAAACGAAAGAAAAACTATTGATCACTAGAATTGATCGAGAACAACTGATTTTAGAATGGAGCCAATACATTCAAAATCGGATAATATATCTTTTTTTATTCCTGCTGGGAGAAAACATCTGTATTGAAGAAAAACGTTGAAAGTGGATAACATATGCAAGCATAATTCTGATAAAGATAATTATCATTGAGAACACCTTCAGTTGTAAAATAAATTTGAGATTTCCATAATGTGCGTTAATTTTTTTGCGCAGTGTATTCACCCTGTAACAAGCACAATTTTCAACAAACAACTCTGTGCATAATTTGGACATAATCCGTGCATTTTCGTGAAGATGTTTGTGTTCGAGAATACGTGAAAATAGTGGAAATTCAACCATTTCATCCCTATAATAATGAAAGGGACCCCAATCAATGACCAAATAATTCCGACCCACAAAAGTCCCGTCACGAAAACAGTTCGATTCTCCTGCGTAGATGAGTGGTAAATATTTATTCGGTGAAAATCAGTTTTCCCGATCGAAACCATTCAATGTTCCGCGAGTGCAGAAACCGATGGCCGATATCTAAGCGGATTAGCACTAAGAACCTCGCGACCTGGTGCTTCACCGAATCGTAAACGCTTTCCAGGATCGACCCTGCCAGCGAAAATTGCTGTACGAATGTAGGTGAACTTCCAATCCGTATCGGAGTAACCCTAAGCACTCGAGATCCATCCGATGTGTGGATTCGACTGACTCCTCGAAGCATATTTAAGTGATTAGTGGATCTGTATGCGGGATTAATGGACTAATCGATAAATTGCGGTGTTATTTCAACTCGCTTACAGATTAGGGGATATAATGGGCCCTTCGATTGTGTAGACATTCAGCGATCATTACCGATCATTCGTTCAACCCCATCCATAATCGATTCCTTCGAATTGACTGGCACCCTCCACATATTCCCGAAATGCAGGGTGATATGACTCGACATTCCAATGAAAACGAAATTGCTTTGATATGACAAACGAAATCTTGGGAGTAAAATCAGATTTGTTGGAATTTTATGAGTTACATTATGTAACTAGACTAGGTAATTACTAAACTGCTCCACATGAGTTAGGGATATTGACTTGAATTGCAAAAAAAATATAGTTAAAATGAGATTTTTGTGATGAAAATTCATATTAATACGATTTCAAGTCGCAAATTAATATTAGCCTGTAGGTCTGCAGCGTATACAGGGTGGTTAAGAAAAATCGAGTAAAATAACAAAATTTTATTCCCAGAGAATTCAAGCATTTTAAGACTATCAATACAATGTATGGCCTCCACGGGCATCAATAACAGCTTGACATCTTCTTTGCATACTACACACGAGGTTGTTGAACATTTCTTGAGGAATTTGGTTCCATAAACGGGGCAGAAGCTCTCTCAGATCATTTAAGGATTCTGGGGTAGGTTGATGATTATCTAATCTTCTTTGGAGCATATCCCATGCATGTTCTATGCAATTCAAATCTGGTGAGTGCGGAGGTATTGGTGAATGTGGAATACCAAGCTCCTCGCGCGCATTCCCAACTATGGCTGCACGGTGCGGTCTAGCGATATCGTCTAGAAATTGAAAAGTTTCCCCAATAGCAGCGTGAAAATTTGGCACAACATTGTAAATGACATGCTCCCTATAGTGTAAGGCGGTCATATTCCCAGGACAAATGTGTAGATCTGTGCGCCCGTTGAAACATATCCCGGCCCATACCATAACACTACCCCCTCGGAATGGACAGACTTCTTGGACATAGCGAAGATTACGGGGTATGCGTGGGATTGTCCATACCCTTATTCTTCGAGAATCTGAAAATCGTCCATATCTGGATTCATCAGTGAAAAGGATACTACGCCATTGATCGTTCCAATTGATATGTTGCCTTGCCCATTCCAGTCTTTGACGTTTATGGTCACGTGTTAATGGAACTCCTTTTAATGGACGTCTAGAACCTAGATTCACCTCTCTCAAACGTCGTCTGATGGTTTCGATGGAAACTTGGACCCCATCTGCATTTTGAAGAGTATTCCGTAGCATTCTACACGTAGATGTAGGGTTTCTTCTCACCGAAACGGTGATGAAACGATCCTGAGCAAGTGTTGTTTTTCGTCGCCCACCAAGCCTTGGTCTTTCCAACACGGAACCTATCTCCCTGAACCTATTCCAAAGTCGAGATATCACACTTGGGCTGACTTGGAGCCTTTCCGCTACAACAACCTGAGTGAGGCCACCCTGTAGCATTCCGATAGCCCTATTAGCCTCAGCGTTTGTTAATTTACGTCTCGGCACTTTCAGAAAACTCGTTTCAAATCGAAGCCGTTGATAAACTGACTTCATTTCAAAATAAGAACATTCATGAAGCAGATGCAAAGAACCAAACTTTAGAAAAAAGGCTACCAGATTGACGAAATGTCTCATACTGAGTTGTTATTGAGTTTTAAATAATTTTACAGCGATTTTCTCGAAGATTACATACTTTTAAAAACGATTGAATACGATATCCTTAACTCTTTTGGAGCAGTATATTTATGTGATGGTTCGACTTTCTCTCGAACATTTTTGGACGAAAGATTTTCGTGAATCACCCTGTACAGTCAAGATACCCATGTTTCTGTGAGTATTTTCCTTCTCCACCCATAAAATTTCCCATTTTCCACATACGTAACCTGAAATATGAACAGTTGCATAAGGCCTGGAACTGAGTTCTTTCGGAATCTGTTTATTCTCAGCACCGACGACGCTCGAGTTGTTGAAACCTTTCACCGAATCGGAACGCATTTTTGTTGACGAAAACTTCTAAACAAAGATTTTAATCGATCGTGCATTACAGCGTTTGTCCATTTTAACCGACATAACTTATCAGCGGGTTAAATGGAATGAATGTACGAAATTTTGATAGCCTTTCTTTATTCATGTCAGAAAAATGGTAAATATATTTGATCATTCAGTTAGAGCCCTGAAAAAGGTCATTATTGAAACTGATTTTTACCAACTCTGTAAATGTGCTTATTTGGAACAGAGAGGAGATCACAAAAGCGTTATATGTTAATCGTTTTATTCATGAATAAACTACCTTCTCGTGAAGAAAATGAAAAGGTACCTTTGGAGATTTCGAACCTAAAAAATTAGAATGACAATTTGTGACATTTCAATCATTTTGAATACGGCAGTGATGACATTCTAGAAAATTCTTATTTTCTCCTCGTGATCGGTAGAAATAGTATCGGAAAAACAGTGGATTTGATGGAAATATTAATTTCTTTGTAGTTTTCTTTTATTCCTGCTCGAAATGCATTCGCAATCAATTCGAACGTGAATGAAGGAATGGAGAAATTGTGAGCTGAAAACTGTATAACAGTTTTTGGGCCTAATTTTCCGAATTCCATATTTTTTTTTTCTATTTTACCAATATAGCTCATGTAGTTTTTGATGTTGAATGATTGGAATGTTCGAATGTTTGTGCATGGTCATGTTGTTTCAGTGTTCAATTTAGATACAATCAATGGTACAAAAAAAGTTGTTGAAGAATTTTTGATGGGGAATTTTATTTTTCGTTCTGAAACGGCATATTTCCTTCTTACTATGTTATCGATAAATACCTTCATATTGTGTATGGAATTTTTGACGGCGAATAATTCACAGAATTTGATCGAGTTTCAGTATAAATAGATGGATAGGATAGTTTCATCAAAACTGAAATTATATTGAGGAGAATCCAAAAACTCGCAAATTTCCTGAAAATCATATAACATGGGAGTGATTTGTATGCTATTCAATACAGGTTGTATTTTAAGATGGGGCTTTTTTTTCTGACAGGTGATAGAACTCATAAAAATAAGTCACTTTACCGAAAATTTCTTATATGAAATGATCAATTCAAAAACTTTATAAAAAAGCGGCTATGATCTGTTCTACGCACTAGAATTTTTTGCAAATTTGTTAGAGAAGAAGACAAAAAACAAGAGATGTTGATATCTACGGAGGAGCAGGCGAGGGAGCAGGTTCGGACTGAGGAATTTTCAGATTCACCTAGAAACCAGAAAATATTCTAGCTTCATTTCCTCAAAACATCGGCATAATTAATAAAAAAAAAAATGGTAAAATGGCTTATTTTGATGAGTTCTACCATCAAAATTCTACAAGGGTATCACAATTTTATCTTTGGACGTCAGCTGATAGACAACGTACGCTGTATAAGAACGGAGCTAAAAATGAGATATCGAGGAATTAATATTTTATGAGTGATCAAATGACTTTTTCTTCATAAACTTCGATTTCAAACCCCCAACAGTCGACTCATATCGAAGATATGGAAAGTCTGCAGCAACAACAGGATCAAGGGGGAAAGCAGCTTTGCTGTTATTCTTTGAGTAACAGAAACTTGCAATGAAAAAGTGAGGATTTGTAGATTCATCGGTAATCTTCCTGGACGAACATTTAAACATGAATATTCATGAGGTTTTTCATCCTTGGATTCCAGAATATGGCCTGAATTCAGTAGCCAAAGCCCTTTCTTAGTCGTTATTCTAGGATTAGCGTGTTTACACCAAAACAGGACTGAGCATTCTGAGGACGAATTGATGGAATCTCAGTCGGTGCCCATAACAAATTCACCGGAGTTTCGCATTCGCTCCTGCCGGGTCTCAGAAACTTCAACTTCAAAGCGAAATCCCGTTGGAGTAAAAGACGTCAAGCACTACGCGGTAATTGTCTCCTCATATCCTCCTGCATGTTCCACCATTACGAACCCCTACACTAAGTTCAACTCCCAAGTATTTTTCGAGAAATTAATGTGAAACTGAACGCGGTGGCACAGAAATTGACATCCGGTTTTGGCGGAAGTCATTCTTATCGACATCTCTTCTTGAGCTGTTTCCTAATTGATATAATGATGATTTTGTTCGATCCAACTCAATGGCTTCAGCGCAAACACTCCTAACACTAATAATGAAAGCTTCGTGTTATCATGCGATTCATTTCATACTGAACAATTATCCACTTCAACGTTTTGAATTAAGGGGACGATATACTCTGGCCGACGGCTACGGCACCGATTCTCCATTCAAAGTGCCTTTCATTTTTCCAAGTTCACGCCCTCAATTTTTCACCCAACAGCTTGATTTTTTTTAATTAAAGTTAAAGGATGTCTTGAGAGCCATCCAATTTCTTCTCTTTGAAAAAATTGGCTACGGCACCGATTCTTCATTCTTCACGACGTCAATTTTTCATCCTAAAGCTTGTTATTTTTTATTGACGTCAAAGGATGTCTTGAGGGTACTCTAATTTTTTCTCTCTGAAAAAATTATTTTTTCGCAAGAAAAAATCGGCTACGGCACCGATTCTCCATTCGAAAAGTGCCTTTCATTTTTCCAAATTTATGCCCTCAATTTTTCACCTAAAAGCTTGATTTTTTCTTTTAATTGAAGTTAAAGGATGTCTTGAGGGCACTTCAATTTCTTCTCTTTGAAAAAATTATTTTTTTGCATGAAAAAATCGGGTTGAATTTGAGAGCCTATGAAAATTTACTTCATAATCGTTTTTCGGCGGTTGTTCATTAATTTTTTTTTAGAAAATTCATTGGAAGGCCCTCGACAAATCAATTTAGATAGGCGCTTAATTAATGCAAAAAATTATGGAAATACTGAAAAGACTTCCAGAAAGTGTGAAATCGCAGAGATTACTGTCTGAAATTCCAGGAGAATTCGGAATGAAATCAAGCTTTCAGGTAGAAAATTGAGGGAGCGAACTTGGAAAAATGAAAAACACTTTTTGAATGGGAATCGATGCCGTCGGTCAGAGTATAACGTCCCCTTAAGTCCTTCACGAAATTGTAATCAGGAATCATTCGAACTTGTCCTTCGAAAATAGACGAAAAGAACGACTGATTTTTCAGACAGGTTAAATTCACTGCATTGTTGACGAATGTCCTTTTCAATGCGGCAATTTGGAAGATACCTCGCAAACAAATCGATCATCTCATTAGGATTAAACACGGGCTTGATGAGTATTGTTCAAACTCGTCATATCGAATTTAAAGCCTAAAAGACAATGGAATCAAGGGAGACAATTGGATATCCTATTTGTCACTGAGAATAATAAGCTTTTCTCGGGATCTGTGTTATTTTCATTATTCCAAAACAGAATCTTCCGCGGAAGATAGAAATGTTGCGTATCTAAAATACAGCGCCATGAATACAATTCAAAACGATTTTCTCTTCAACTTTTACAATTTTTTCCACAACTTATCCACAATTGTCTTGAATGAAAAAGTTTAAAATTTCCTCATTTTACAAACCAAAAATTTTCTCTGTCAAGAACATTGTGAAAAAAATATACAAGGAAAAATGAGATCAATCTCTACGACTCTGGCAGATCACTCCAATAAAATGCTTTTTATTAACCACGATTTTTCTATCTTTTTCGAATTTCTTTCCAACTCACTCAGATCTAACCAAATTACTAGTTTCTAGCTTAACGGAAAGAGCAATGCGATTGAGTAACTTTCCTTTATCAATTTTCGTGTGTATCAGCAACGGTATAATCTGTGGTTCGCAAATTCCAGGTTATTATCATGAAAAGTTAATATTCCTTGTTTGGAATTTCCAACACTCTATCAGTGAGTTGAACAGAGTTTTGGGGGTGAAACCGTTCGTGTGAAATGAAAACTCAGGTTGTTCAGTCGGAATCGAAGTTCTTAAACTTCTGCGCAGGATCATCTTCACACGAGAGTTAATAGATCATCTGCCATCTCCAACATCATTAATCGTCGAAGATACGAGTAAAAATCACAACTTTAAATCCTCATTCATCTGCTCCGATTTTTTATTTTTCATAAAGTCACCGACATCGTCGATCCGATACATTTTTTCATGCATCAATCGGAACTGGGCTGAATAGGGTCGTATTTGCGGTATATCGATTCGCCAGCTCAACTTCATCATCCTTTCCTTCATCGAATATCCCAGTTTTGTCCGCTTTGATTTTCAATAATAAGAAACTTCAGTCGGTCGGTCCGGCCCTGTTCTAATTTATGGGCCAATTAACAGATGAAATGGCCGTGATTGATATGTTTGCAGAGCGGAAGGGTAATTTATGTTGGACTTGAAGAGTAAATGTTTACTTCGATACATACCCTTTTTAAACGTAAACTAAGCTCTTCAATCGACTCTTTTTAATTGAGAATCATTGCTCGATTCATTTGAAGCGAACTAACCGATTGGAACACACAGAAATACACAAAAATTAAATGAATTTCTCATCAGCTTTCAAATGCCTTTGAAGTGCATTCGCCATTTTGTAGAAGGCACTCGATAAGAGTGCCCCAAAGAAAAATGGGGTATCTGATTCCGAAACTGATTACCCGAGAATATCAATTTTGCAATGGTTATAGTTTAGGAATATCAAGTTTCTCCTCCTACAATATCAGGTGTATCATCTTCTTCAAATGAAAAACAAAATAACAATGACTACCTTTCTAAAGGATGTTTCAAAAAGAGCACAAGATTCCAGTGTTCTATAAAACATGAATTCTCGATAACGTTATTGAATACAATGTGGTAATTCATTCATGCAGCGTCTAATTTCGGTATTCAATGCTTCCCACAGCCAGAAGTCTAAAGGCGTTAAATCACAAGAGCGTGAAGGCCAATTCTGGTCACCAAATCGGGAAATGATAAGACCAGAAGCAAACCCGTGCAAAATCGTCAATGTTTCACGGTTGGTATGACATGTGGCACCGTCCTGCTGAAACCACATGTCGTCAAGATCAATATCTTCCGAATGAGGCACAAGACCGTTACAGCATTTTTTGACAGGACGCGTTGTTTTACCGTGTAATTCTCCATGTTTGCTAACTCCCATCTGTCAACTTTCGATTTGTTACGTGATAATCATGGAACACCCTTCATTATTCATTTTTGGTCATTTTGTAACATTTCCACCATCAAAACGAACAAATGTTTTTGTGCTTTTTCATTTCAGTATTATAGTCTATCATTTAGATAATTAAACGTCTATCTCATTTTTCTTTCAAAATTTACCGTTTTTTTGTAAATAATATTACAACAATGTGTTGTTTTCGCGTTATTCATTTCCTTGAATTTTTCTATTCGAAATGATAAATATCCATTTTTATCAACGACAATTTATCGAGGTTTGTTTCAGCCGTCGATTAGTGAAAATTAATTGTTTCTTACAATTGTGGATTCTAACATGGAATTGAATTTCTTTTAAATGACCCACCCCGCGGGTATCTCCTCCCAGATGAAAGAGAGTATTATACAGCCAGTGTGAGATCTAGTTCAGGGAAGGATTTCTTGTTATACAGGGTCTTTCACGAGGAACCTCACCCATATTTATACGGGAAACTACTGAACGTATTTTCATGAAATTCAGCACTTATAAGTATTTCACGATGCTGATGAAATCTGAAATATTTTCAAGGCATGAGCACCTCCGGTTTTTCCGGAAATGACGTCAACTTCCGTTTTTCAAATTAGAACACCATTTTTTTATTGCAGAAATAGATTCCTTAGAAAATTTCAAGTTATTTTGATGTAACATTTTTCAGTTTTGGTTGGAAAATTCTCTCTGAGCGGGAAAATTCGAAAAAAAAAATCGAAAATAGAGCTCCGCTGAAACAAGAATAAGTTCGAGGTTTTTGGATGGAAAATTTTCATTTTTGGGATTTTTCAAGATGTAAGATTGATGTATCCACTTTAAAAATCGAAATCGCGATTCATGATACAGGGGGTGAAAAAATCGCTTTCAAAGTTAGGGATGACAAAATCGTGAAAAATCAATTTTTTCAAATTAGAACCCCATTTTTTTATGGCAGATATTGAATCTACGTTAAAAAATAATGTGAGTGTATGCATCACACCCTTGCCCTAAAGTGGATATTAACTCAGAAAATATCCATTTTAGGGCAAGGGTGTGATGCATACACTCACATTATTTTTTAACGTAGATTCAATATCTGCCATAAAAAAATGATCGTGAAAAAATTGATTTTTCACGATTTTGTCATCCCTAACTTTGAAAGCGATTTTTTCACCCCCTGTATCATGAATCGCGATTTCGATTTTTAAAGTGGATACATCAATCTTACATCTTGAAAAATGCTTAAAATGAAAATTTTCCATCCAAAAACCTCGAAGTTATTCTTGTTTCAGCGGAGCTCTATTTTCGATTTTTTTTTCGAATTTTCCCGCTCAGAGAGAATTTTCCAACCAAAACTGAAAAATGTTACATCAAAATAACTTGAAAATTTCTAAGGAATCTATTTCTGCAATAAAAAAATGGTGTTCTAATTTGAAAAACGGAAGTTGACGTCATTTCCGGAAAAACCGGAGGTGCTCATGCCTTGAAAATATTTTAGATTTCATCAGCATCGTGAAATACTTATAAGTGCTGAATTTCATGAAAATACGTTCAGTAGTTTTTCGTATAAATATGGGTGAGGTTCCTCGTGAGAGACCCTGTATTCCCTGCGCCCCAACATTTGTTCTATCAAGCTGAATAATCCAATAAATAAAAATAAATGCACTGCCATCTGGCGGTATACGTTTCTCATTTTGAAGGCTAAAGACTCTTAAGCAATCTGGACAGAATTCAGTCTCCGTATGGATGCAAAATTCCTTCTCGATCGAATCTGTAGCTTTGAAATTATCGGAAGAACCAAATTCAAAGGCCATATCAACAAAAACCCCGGTCGAATTTTGCCAATTAACCTACTCTGAAAATTTCAAGTATGGCGCCAATGTGAACTAAGGGTCAAAGGTGAATCTGCCTCAATATATCAAGTAACTCCAGTGAAACATCCTGATTAAACATTAACAACTTAGTTAATGCGAAATAGTTGTGCGATCAACAATGGACCAACAACACGGAGAACACCACCCTGTACAAAGCGGAAAGTTTCAAGCTGAAATTGGGGAGCGGCAATGTTCCGCAACGAACAAACATGGGCGGACTCCGAATGTTTGTTGTTGTGATATATTATTGAAGAAGTAATTCTGGAGATCCTGCCGAGTATACAACCGAAAAGGGTGTCTAGAAAGGGACAAGGCCGGGCGAAAATGTAGGTTACGCAGCCAGATCTGACTGGAGTTAGGATGGCTGGGTGGGAGCATGAATCGATATGGAGTACAACCGAAGCTTCGGGAGCTTTTTGCGAGCGCGCCCCCGGTAAGTGACCTTTCCTTGCCGAAAAATCCGACTAGGTAAAAGTTACAGCCTCCGCTGGAAAAAGGGAATGAAATAATGTCCTCGGCGCCCTAAAAAATCTCCCGGAATTAAGCTGTTGTGGAACGGCAGAATTGAAACATGCACACTATCCCGTAATTAAATTATTCAGGCTGACTACGGGGTAAATGGAGGAATCTGGGCTGAACTCTTCATCTCGCTCTTTCTTCGTTTATACATGCTGTTTCTGGAACACAATTCAGAAAATATACACTGGGGAATGATGTATAAAACAAAATATCTTGTAAATGGACTTTGCTGGCATATGCGATGCGAACACTCTTCGTACTGCTGCTTTAGCCTTTGTTTTTTCTGCAGCTGAATACTGCTGTCCTGTTTGGTTCATAAAATTGATGGACAACTTGATATTTCTATGAGGATTATCACTGGAACCATTAGATCTACTCCACTAGCTTGGTTACCAGTTCTTTCTAACATAATACCTTCTCATATTCGAAGACAGATTGCTGCTATGAAGTCATGGGATAAATTTCATTCTTTTCCAGATTTATTTCCTACTATAAACTATATGCCAGATACAAGACTGGCTAGATTGAAATCTAGAAAGCCTTTGTGGCTAAATGAGTTTCTCTATTCTAAAAAGAATTATAAAGAAAATTCCAGGGGTTTTTGAAAAAAATTCTATACGGTATGGAAAAATTTCGATTTTTCAAAAAATTTTTTTTGGCTCTGATCGACTTCAAAAATCCGAAAATCCAAACTATTCGACTCTGATAGATGAAAATTGGTTTTTTTGATTCACAAAGGATCAAAAAATCAGCATCTGTATAAATGAATTTTCCTGGGAAATACGGCAGTCCAAAAATTACCTATTTTTCGCGATTTTTCGACTCAAGCTCGATTATTTCCCAAACTACGCGTCATAGTAGAATTCTAATCACAGATTCGTAATCTTCGTGTCCGAATTAGTGAATAAAATGACCCGGGTCGATATACTCCGAAGAAAAAAATTTTTGATCGGACAAAACCTGGATTATTCTTCTAGAAAAGATCTATGATTCCTTTTCAGTGGAAAAACCTGTATACATACTCATATTTAACCTCTGGAGGAAGAATACCAAACAATGAAAGGGAATATTATTTCATCGATATGCAGACGAGTTCCAAAATCATCAGGAAAAAGTTTTTAATTCGAGCGGGAACTGAACCCACATTTTCAGATCCTGTCTGATGTTCTGACCCTTGAACTACCGAAGTTACTAATCTGAAAATATGGAAGTGAAGACTTTTTCTGGAAAGTATACAGGGTCTTTCACGAGGAACCTCACCCATATTCATACGGGAAACTACTGAACGTATTTTCATGAAATTCAGCACTTATAAGTATTTCACGATGCTGATGAAATCTAAAATATTTTCAAGGCATGAGCACCTCCGGTTTTTCCGGAAATGACGTCAATTTCCGTTTTTCAAATTAGAACACCATTTTTTTATTGCAGAAATAGATTCCTTAGAAAATTTCAAGTTATTTTGATGTAACATTTTTCAGTTTTGGTTGGAAAATTCTCTCTGAGCGGGAAAATTCGAAAAAAAAATCGAAAATAGAGCTCCGCTGAAACAAGAATAACTTCGAGGTTTTTGGATGGAAAATTTTCATTTTTGGGATTTTTCAAGATGTAAGATTGATGTATCCACTTTAAAAATCGCGATTCATGATACAGGGGGTGAAAAAATCGCTTTCAAAGTTAGGGATGACGAAATCGTGAAAAATCAATTTTTTCAAATTAGAACCCAATTTTTTTATGGCAGATATTGAATCTACGTTAAAAAATAATGTGAGTGTATGCATCACACCCTTGCCCTAAAATGGATATTTTCTGAGTTAATATCCACTTTAGGACAAGGGTGTGATGCATACACTCACATAATTTTTTAACGTAGATTCAATATCTGCCATAAAAATGGGGTTCTAATTTGAAAAAATTGATTTTTCACGATTTTGTCATCCCTAACTTTGAAAGCGATTTTTTCACCCCCTGTATCAAGAATCGCGATTTCGATTTTTAAAGTGGATACATCAAACTTACATCTTGAAAAATCCCAAAAATGAAAATTTTCCATCCAAAAACCTCGAAGTTATTCTTGTTTCAGCGGAGCTCTATTTTCGAATTTTCCAACCAAAACTGAAAAATGTTACATCAAAATAACTTGAAATTTTCTAAGGAATCTATTTCTGCAATAAAAAAAATGGTGTTCTAATTTGAAAAACGGAAAATGACGTCATTTCCGGAAAAACCGGAGGTGCTCATGCCTTGAAAATATTTTAGATTTCATCAGCATCGTGAAATACTTATAAGTGCTGAATTTCATGAAAATACGTTCAGTAGTTTCCCGTATAAATATGGGTGAGGTTCCTCGTGAAAGACCCTGTATTCTTGCGCTCTTATTGAAACAATCTTTAGTAACTTTCAATTGAGTTTTTTTGGCGGATTCAGTACCTGGATGGGTGGCCGTTCAGGCTGGGAATTCGAGCACGTGAAGCTCAAACCCAATGCCAAATTGAACTTGTGAATTCGATCATATTTAAACGCAAAACATCAAGTTTTCAAGATAGGATGAAATTGTTTTCTATGCCGAAGGTGCATTCTTATATGTGGAAACTTGTCATCATTGTCAGTAAACAGCATGATGGCTGGTTTGTAGCATCGCGCCATAAAACATTTATGGTCATTCTGCACCGGTTATAAAATATGATATGTTTATGTCTTCCATTATACTTCGACTACCTAAGCTCCTATCCATTTGAACACGTCTCTCTCATCGAAGCTCATTTTGTTCGTCCCCAAATCTCGAAATATCCAGCATTCCTCGTTGTGATTAAGGAAAATCTCAAACACGACAATTTTGATTCCGAGAAACGTAATGTAGTGAAATGATTTTTCCGCTAGTCCTGGGAATATACGACAATAATTCAACATGTTCACGTCCAAGAATTGATGAATTCTTTTCAGAATGTTCAAACACATTCATTCAATGTCGCTTTGCTCGAAGAGTTATCGAGTAATGCCATCTAAATTCTACATAATCGTACAACCAGCGCATACGCCATTTCGCAACCGTTAAAGATATTTGCTCTGAAATCAGTGAAATCTGACTACGGAGTCCGTCTAGTCGACCGACCCTGATAGTGAGACGTCTCTGCACTATCATACAAATCGATTGGAAAGAAGGTAGGTATATAGTACAGTTCCATTAGAAGCCGGACATGCGTCAGCAAATCCAATTATTATGACAGATTGATTCAGTACCGAAATAGACGGGCCCACAGGGAGACCAACTGGAAAATTGTGCCGCTATCCGTTACACCTCGGTTACCTGTTAATATCATCACGTCGAGGAATGCGAAAATCTCTGAATTTTCCGACGAAGCCGGAAAGTTTCCTACAGATTTTTCCCATTCATTCGACAAGCACAGATGAATTCAGCATCGGATATTCGAACGCCTCTTTAAACTTTTTTAATAAGGTAAATTCCTTCGGCGATTCCAACACAGATTTCTTTGAAATGGGTGATTTGACTGGCTTTCAACGTTTCATAACAGTCATTATCCCATGTTCTCTTCCTGAACCTTCAGGTAGCATTTGTATTGAATACAGTTAAGTGGAATCTTTCACTTTTTTTTGATTCATTATAACTGGAATTATGGTATAACTTCTTCGAGCGCCAGGTTTAAGTTGATGATGCGGAGAAGTTTTTTCATTACCTGGACGTCAATATAATTCAATTTTTCCGGCTATTTGAAAAATGCTTCATGATTTATTGTTTGAAGACCATTTCTTTATGAAGAAGGATGTCCACAAATAAGAGCTGAAAATAAACTGCTCCACATGAGTTAGGGATATTGACTTAAATTGCAAAAAAATAAGACTTTTGTGATGAAAATTTGGTTCCATAAACGGGGCAGAAGCTCTCTCAGATCATTTGAGGATTCTGGGGTAGGTTGATGATTATCTAATCTTCTTTGGGGCATATCCCATGCATGTTCTATGCAATTCAAATCTGGTGAGTGCGGAGGTATTGGTAAATGTGGAATACCAAGCTCCTCGCGCGCATTCTCAACTATGGCTGTACGGTGCGGTCTAGCGTTATCGTCTAGAAATTGAAAAGTTTCAGCAATAGCAGCGTGAAAATTTGGCACAACATTGTCAATGACATGTTCCCTATTGTAAGGCGGTCATATTCCCAGGACAGATGTGTAGATCTGTGCGCCCGTTGAAACATATCCCGGCCCATACCATAACACTACCCCCTCGGAATGGATGGACTTCTTAGACATAGCGACGATTACGGGGTATGCGTGGGATTGTCCATACCCTTATTCTTCGAGAATCTGAAAATCGTTCATATCTGGATTCATCAGTGAAAAGGACACTACGCCATTGATCGTTCCAATTGATATGTTGCCTTGCCCATTCCAATCTTTGACGCTTGTGGTCACGTGTTAATTGAACTCCTCTTAATGGACGTCTAGAACCTAGATTCACCTCTCTCAAACGTTGTCTGATGGTTTCGATGGAAACTTGGACCCCCATCTGCATTTTGGAGAGTATTCCGTAGCATTCTACACGTAGATGTAGGGTTTCTTCTCGCCGAAACGGTGATGTAACGATCCTGAGCAGGTGTTGTTTTTCGTCGCCCACCAAGCCTTGGTCTTCCCAACACGGAACCTGTCTCCCTGAACCTATTCCAAAGTCGAGATATCACACTTTGGCTGACTTGGAGCCTTTCCGCTACAACAACCTGAGTTAGGCCGCCCTCTAGCATTTCGATAGCCCTATTAGCCTCAGCGTTTGTTAATTTACGTCTTGGCATTTTCAGGAAACTCCTTTCAAATCGAAGCCGTTGATGAACTAACTTCATTTCAAAATAATAACAATCATGAAGCATATGCAAAAAACCAAACTTCAGAAAAAAGGCGACCAGATTGACGAAATGTCTCATACTGATTTTTATTGGATCGATTCAATTTGTTATTGAGTTTTAAATGATTTTACAGCGATTTTCTCGAAGATTACATACTTTTAAAAACGATTGAATACGATATCCCTAACACTTGTGGAGCAGTATACTGCTCATTCGTTTTTCAATATGCACTAGAATCTGTAAAATTTAGGACCGATTTTGAAAAAGTAAATAAATTAAAGAAGTATGTACTTCCTATCAATCTTTTGAGCAACCACCGAAGACAATATTGAAGCTGAACCTCTTGTTGAATGACCTCAATCTTCAAATTCAAGAGGAAATAGAAATAGGAACCTCCTTCCAAAGTTTACTACAGCCGCGAAATTAGAAATTCACATATAGCGCATCTATTTATCTCCATAAATCCCTGATGCCCGAAATTTGCTTCGGAACATCCGGTCGTATCTAATAAATGTCAGCGTTTGACTCCTTGAACCTTGCAATAATTGTGGTCAGAGGAAATCAAAGAGATGCTACCCACATCAAAGACAAATGGCAACGGATATTGGCAATTCGGGCTTCCGCAAAACACGAAAATTACATCATTTCAATGAAATTGCATGTTGGTATCGAATTCCGCACGATTCAACCATTCGAATTAACCTACATATCAGTGAAACCGGTAATGTGATAGCGAATCTCGATGGTTCGATTACGTTTTTGTCGGAATATCATATTTTCCTGTGGTTCCGAAGAAATCGACATCTATGCTTATAGTAAACACAAAAACATCAAAAACTTTTGAATGAACCTCTGGGATGGAGCGTAGACATTCACCCGCTAGGTGTGACACTGTACATTAAAACTGTACTCAAGTGCTAGGGCGTAATATAAGTTCTGCCGTTTCTGCAGTTTGTTGCTACCGCAGGAAGGGTTATGTGGCACTGTTGACGGCTAACAAGCCAGAAACTAGTCTGTCATTATTCTCCTGTGGTGGTCAGTGGTGTACTTCGGAAATCAGATCTCTGCTAGTCCATTTCCCTCATTTATAATGTCCTAGGGACGCAATCATCTATTTTCGACATAAAAATTCATGAAAAATGGTATAAAAAATCTCGAATGCACCTATCCCGCCTCCAGGTACGTGACAAAACTCAAACATGCCGATAATCCTGTTATGCAACACTGGGATACGTAGGTATTGTAGTTATCCGTAACACGCTGAGCGCACGTAATATTTTCGAATGTCAATGTCGATTTTCAAAGGGTAAAAAATTCGCGAAAAATCCGGCGCAATTAAAACGAAATTCCAGAGATCACATGACTCGAATATCGGCACGAATTCTAAACACGTACTAATTCGATTTCGTCCGGAAAACTTCGATATTTCTCGTACAGGTGAACATGCAAGGTTCCTGCTGGAATACAAAAATGCCATTTATTCCCGCTTCCTGTTCAATATTCCGGGGAGCAACAATGATCAATAAGCAACGTACATACCTTGCAATTATCAATTCAACTGCGTGGAATTGGGGGGTCGTCCCAGCAGGATTTAGAAATCACCGAGTATTTTCGGTGTTAGAATGTATCCTGTGGGGACACCATGAAAATCAGTCCATTTCGTATCATGAACTGGTGTGTTAATGAAGAATTTTATTTTATGGGCACTGGGCAAATAAATGCATTGAAATAAAGCCACAGGGTCAAGAAGACTTATTTGCTCTAAAGTTGTCATCACGAAAACTGTGAAAAAAAAACAAAAATGGGAACAATCCAAAAAATGATGAGTGAACACTCTGCAGATGATTTCTTCAAAATCCCTACAGGAAATTTCATCGTAAATTGACTCGTTTAAATATAATTGTAAAATACCAGCCCTTTCTGTACAGTTCAAATTCTCTCAGCCCCGTCCCTTTGAACTGCTTTGAATCCTAATGTCAATTATATTCGAAAAGCAAAGGGAGAAAGCGATGAATCTCATTGATTGATTGGTGGGCGGTATACTCGAATACCTTTAATGAAATCAATTTGCGAAGAATTGAAAGAAATTGGTTTCCAAGTGAATGACAATTATTATTTCCAGGCATTTTTTTCCTTATTTTCTCCCAAACTTTGGACTAGCAGGACTTAAAAACTCGTTTTAAGTAAACATTTTCTTTCAACATAGGCATAAATGCACCGTTTCAAAGATACTCTAAAGATAAAAGGTTTTCCAATAAGAGGTGTTATTTTGACAATCAAAGAAAAACGCATTTTTTTAGATAAAGATTCTACTTGTCAAATGTCAAGAAATGACAACTTCAAAAGTGACATCTACCGAAATAGCGGGCTATTCAAAATAACACCTCTTATTCGAACCAAATTCGATATAAACCACCACATATGATGATACTACGGCGATTGTTAGTCTTCTGGTTCGTAACCATTGGGTTTACCGATTTTCTAACAACATCAAATGCAAATTCACGTCAAAGGTAGATCTGCTGGCCATCTCGTTAACAAGCACCAGCTCCTGCGGAGCTTATAAGGGCTTTTCATTCCGGTCTGCATTGGTATGATTATGCCAGCCCCAAGCTGACGTTAACGGTTAAAAGCGCCTTTCGTACTATAATATCGTTTTCTGAATGTAAATGACCCTTCAATGCTTTGAGATAATGAACTTATAAATACTTATTTCTTTTTTATAGAACATTTTGATAATATCTGAGTTTGGCTGGGAACGATATCGATAACAAGTTTCCGTGAGATTCATAGCAAGCTATGTTCCCTATTTCCTTGGAGATAGACCCATATTTCTACCCAATCTATTTTCCATTACCCCAGAATTATCGTTCTTCCATGCGAAAATGGAAATAGCAGAACGCAACTCGAATATCCCAAAATAATATCATTTTCTGAATAGGGGATGAAAATATATACTCACGAGAGACAACGGTCCCGATATTTTATTGGTTTTTGATTGATTCGGACGCATTCGAAGCAAACTTTTTATTGCACGCAGAGATCTCGTGCAGAATATTCTCGCATGGGATCGATACAAATAGACGATGAAAACATATACTGCTCCACAAGAGTTAGGGATATCGTATTCAATCGTTTTTAATAGTATTAAATCTTCGAGGAAATCGCTGTAAAATCATTTGAAACTCAATAACAACTTGAATCGATCCAATAAAAATCAGTATGAGACATTTCGTCAATCTGGTCGCCTTTTTTCTGAAGTTTGGTTCTTTGCATATGCTTCATGAATGTTCTTATTTTGAAATGAAGTCAGTTTATCAACGGCTTCGATTTGATACGAGTTTTCCGGAAATGCCAAGATGTAAATTAACAAACGCTGAGGCTAATAGGGCTATCGTAATGCTACAGGGTGGCCTGACTCAGGTTGTTGTAGCGGAAAGGCTCCAAGTCAGCCAAAGTGTGATAACTCGACTTTGGAATAGGTTCAGGGAGACGGGTTCCGTGTTGGAAAGACCAAGGCTTGGTGGGCGACGAAAAACAACACCTGCTCAGGATCGTTTCATCACCGTTTCGGCGAGAAGAAACCCTACATCTACGTGTAGAATACTACGGAATACTCTTCAAAATGCAGATGGGATCCAAATTTCCATCGAAACCATCAGACGACGTTTGAGAGAGGTGAATCTAGGTTCTAGACGTCCACTAAGAGGAGTTCCATTAACACGTGACCATAAGCGTCAAAGACTGGAATGGGCAAGCCAACATATCAATTGGAACGATCATTGGCGTAGTGTCCTTTTCACTGATGAATCCAGATGATGATGATGGATGATTTTCAGAATCTCGAAGAATAAGGGTATGGACAATCCCACGCATACCCCGTAATCGTCGCTATGTCCAAGAAGTCCATCCATTCCGAGGGGGTAGTGTTATGGTATGAGCCGGGATGTTTCAACGGGCGCACAGATCTAGGTACACATTTGTCCTGGAAATATGGCCGCCTTATAATAGGGAGCATGTCATTGATAATGTTGTGCCAAATTTTCACGCTGCTATTGGTGAAACTTTTCAATTTCTAGACGATAACGCTAGACCGCACCGTGCAGCCATAGTTGAGAATGCGCGCGAGGAGCTTGGTATTCCACATTTACCAATACCTCCGCACTCACCAGATTCGAATTGCATAGAACATGCATGGGATATGCTCCAAAGAAGATAAGATAATTATCAACCTACCCCTCAATCCTTAAATGTTCTGTTTCTGGGAGAGCTTCTGCCCTGTTTATGGAACCAAATTCCTCAAGAAATGTTCAACAACCTCGTGTGTAGTATGCAAAGAAGATGTCAAGCTGTTATTGATGCCCGTGGAGGCCATACATTGTATTGATAGTCTTAAAATGCTTGAATTCTCTGGGAATGAAATTTCGTTATTTCACTCGATTTTTCTTAACCGCCCTGTATACGCTGCTGACCTACAGGCAAAAATTAATTTGCAACTTGAAATCATATTAATATGAATTTTCATCACAAAAATCTTATTTTAACTATATTTTATTGCAATTTAAGTCAATATCCCTAACTCATGTGGAGCAGTTTATTTCTATAACAATGAGATTTAACCTTCAAATACGCCTTGCTTGCTGAAAATGTCTTTAGGGGGATTTTTCCCCGGACTCAAAGTGCAAAAAGTTCCCAACTTCAAAATATCGCCTTTACATGCCATTCAAAAGGGGCATTGCGGTCTTGGTGATGAAAAT
Source organism: Adalia bipunctata (assembly GCA_910592335.1). Classification (NCBI taxonomy): domain Eukaryota; kingdom Metazoa; phylum Arthropoda; class Insecta; order Coleoptera; family Coccinellidae; genus Adalia; species Adalia bipunctata. Next base: position 4,445,611 of record OU342957.1, read on the forward strand.
TTCAGGAAAATTTTTCTCAATCTCGATCCACCTCCGAGTTCGATTGTCAGAAATAATTGAACGAAAAGAGAGAAATCTCATTATGTTACATCCTATCCTTCTATATTTCTGCCACACTTGATGGAAGTATTCTTGTTTCGCTTCCGAAAGATGCAGGCTATACACAGGAAAGTACTCGATACTTGATTCGATAGGTCTGAGAATCGATACCTGCCAGTTCAGCACTTCATTAGTGGCCACTTTGATTGGTCTATACTGTTTTTATCTTGGGGAAATCGCTTCGCTTGTTTCGCCGAAAGTCCGTATCCAGGAAATAATTTTCTTTCGATTTTCGATTGTCCGTCAAACCGATTTTTTCAACAAAACACGGATTTCGTTTTCGAACTGTAATTTGTTATTTTCAACGCATGATGTATAGGTGTTAAGGATCTACAAAAACTTTCCAGAGAGGGAAATTTTTCGAAATTTATTATAGTTGCCGCAGACGTGATTTAAAAAACTTTTAGGTGGCATTGAGTTCTAAACAGCTCGGAATGGACATAATGATCGCAACTGCAGCTTAATTTCATCTTCCCCATTACATATTCGCAACAAAATAACAGCTAAAGAGAATTTAATACTTTAATGCCGGCTCCACGTAATCAGCGCGACCTACTTAATCTCGTGCTGACACATTATGTGGCTTTATACAGTTCGCTCGAAATGTGAGCTACTCGGGATTTGATGAACTTCCCAATTTCCCATAATATACCCTTTATGATATATGAACTGAAGGAATACATTTTTCTTCTCAGGAATACTCGACTTCGTATCATGAAGACTTGAACCAATAAAAGGAAATGAATACTGTGAAATTATCTACTTTTTTCCGTTGTAGAAGTAGGTAAAGTGCAATGCCAATCGATTGTTTTCACAGCTAGTAAGTTTATATCGCCTGTATTCAGTTATCCTTGTACAATGACGAACAATATCCTGGTCTTGTGGCTTGACTTCAAAACAATCATTCATGAACTAATAAATGAAGGGTTAAAGGGAACTTATACGCCACTGTTCACATAATACGGCTTCCATAATTCATAACCATTCGGCATGAAAACCTTTTCAACTGCATATTTGATGTTCTCGAAACAACGGAAAACATAACAGTTCTCACAAGTGAATAAGCCTGCATTTTTTTATGAAACAAATATTCCCTTATCAATGTAACATCGATGTCATTTCTAAAACGTGAGTATCATAAGGGCAAATGCATTAAGATTATCTAGTTTCGTCGATTTCATCAATATGCTAACTCCTCACGACAAAATACCAGTGTTTGTTCATTCAGTGTCAACTGAGAAAAGTCAATTTGAAGTTGTCTTAAAAATATATTTTTTTGCTGTCGACTTATTCTAAATGTTATGAATTTCATGAAAAATGGTTTTATTGGAGAATGAAAGAGTGAGTGGATATTTTCAAGGTTTATTTTCTATTGATTTAGATATTGAATAACTGTTATTTTTGACAAGGCATTCCTTGTAGAGTACCTACCTCAATAAACAATATTTACCCAAATGTAAATTGTTAACTTCCATGAAGGATGAATCCTCAACTGAGGAGATGAACCTAAAATAATTCTGAATTAGATAAAAACAATAGCATTATATTTACGACTCACCCTTAAACAAACAAAGTTCTGTATGTACTTCACGCCAACTAAAGATCATTTTATTAAATATTTCTATTGAAAGTTGCCTGCAAAAATAGTAACAATTAAAAAAGAAATGACACTCAGTTTCCGTTTTCTAGAATGCTCCCATCATCGTTTTCGAAACCTGGAAAGGAAGAATATTTAGCAGTAACAAGCTGTTACTGAAGAAAATTACACATTTCATATTCCTTTGTTTCTTCTTCTGAAATATTCGATATAAATGGTGAATTCCGAATAACGTCGCATGAAGTTTGCTCGTTTATTAATTGATGATTTCGACAATGAGGTACGCTCTAATGGAATTCTTCCAGACTGTGTTTACTGAAACTTTTGATAAATGAATAATACGCCCGTTCGCTATTCCTGACAAAGACCCAACAAACTTTCACAATATTTTTCGAACGAATGAATACCCTCACTCGGAAAATTCTCATTTCGCACCTTTCCGTTCCCATTCATTCGTAAATAGGGCTTCTAAGAAAAGAATATTGCTATAAATATCAATTTTCAATGGTAATTCCGCTGTGGTCAGTCGGGAGCTATGACGATTTGAACGAAAAATGCCATTTTACAGATGAAAATCAAAATGTCATAAAAATTATGCGCATTGTAGCCGAATGCCTTGTCGTCATGAAAATGATGCGCTTGAAGTAGCCAAATGCCTCGTCTTCAAGAAATTGATGCGCATTATAATAATGACTCGCACGATGTAGCCAAATGCCTCGTCGTCGTGAGAATGACGCGTATAATAATAATGACTCGCATAAAGTAGCCAAATGCCTCGTCGACAGGTGAAAATCTAAACTATGATAGATAGAGCCTCGGAATAATTTTAATTGGATGCAGCGTCTTCGAAAACCTATATTTTGATACTAAACTTGTTCATATAGTCCTTCTTTTACTCGACTTTTTCTTGCTTTTTGTTTTGCATTTTTCATTTTCGAGTTTTGTTCAGAGGCTCACAGCACTCAAAGTAAGAGTGATTCTGATCAGCCAAATGGGTTTTGTGAATGGCTCGAATGGGTAGTAGATTTTCCAGATGGAAAAACGCCTTAAGATTCGCCAGGGATTTCTTGGCAAGGACGAATATGGTGTTTTTGGGGGGTCTTACCCCTTATGCATTTTCCACCAAAAAAGTTGGGATTTCAGAAGTCGATTTTATTTTTCCTAGGGATACTTGGTACAATGCTGATTAACAGTTTACCATCCAAAAATGAATACGACCAATGGAACGGGAGCTATGGCGGTTTGAAATTTCGATTTTTTGAGAAAATGCCATTTGACAGGTGAAAATCTAAACTATGCTAGTTAAGGCTCTGGAAAGTCTTTTATTGAATAGAGCGACCTCGAAAACCTACATTTTGATACCAAAATCGTCCATGTAGCCCTCATAAGTAATGAATTATTTCGTTTTAATTTTTTCGATATTTCATTTTCGAGTTTTGTTCACGAGCTCAGAGCATGCATAGTTTAGGTGTCATGGGTCAGCAAAAAGGGTATTCTGGTAGATTCCAATAGGTTGTAGACATTCACGATCGAATATCAACACTAGATTTCCCAGGGATTTCTTGGTGATGACGAATATGGTGTTTTTGGAGGGTCTTACCCCTTACGTATTTTTCACCAAAAAAGTTGGGATTTTCGAAATCCATTTTATTATTCCTAGGGATACTTGGGACAATGCTGATTAACAGTTTACAAACCAAAAATGAATACGACCAATGGAACGGGAGCTATGGCGGTTTGAAATTTCGATTTGTTGAGAAAATGCCATTTGACAGGTGAAAATCTAAACTATGCTAGTTAAGGCTCTGGAAAGTCTTTTATTGAATAGAGCGACCTCGAAAACCTACATTTTGATACCAAAATCGTCCATGTAGCCCTCATAAGTAATGAATTATTTCGTTTTAATTTTTTCGATTTTTCATTTTCGAGTTTTGTTCACGAGCTCAGAGCATGCAGACTTTAGGTGTCATGGGTCAGCAAAAGGGGTATTCTGGTAGATTCGAATAGGTTGTAGACATTTACAATCGAATATCAACACTCGATTCCCCAGGGATTTCTTGGTGATGACGAATATGGTGTTTTTGGGGGGTCTTACCCCTTACGTATTTTTCACCCAAAAAGTTGGGATTTTCGAAATCCATTTTATTATTCCTAGGGATACTTGGGACAATGCTGATTAACAGTTTACAAACCAAAAATGAATACGAACAATGGAACGGGAGCTATGGCGGTTTGAAATTTCGATTTTTTGAGAAAATGCCATTTGACAGGTGAAAATCTAAACTATGCTAGTTAAGGCTCTGGAAAGTCTTTTATTGAATAGAGCGACCTCGAAAACCTACATTTTGATACCAAAATCGTCCATGTAGCCCTCATAAGTAATGAATTATTTCGTTTTAATTTTTTCGATATTTCATTTTCGAGTTTTGTTCACGAGCTCAGAGCATGCAGAGGTTAGGTGTCATGGGTCAGCAAAAAGGGTATTCTGGTAGATTCGAATAGGTTGTAGACATTCACGATCGAATATCAACACTAGATTTCCCAGGGATTTCTTGGTGATGACGAATATGGTGTTTTTGGGGGGTCTTACCCCTTACGTATTTTTCACCCAAAAAGTTGGGATTTTCGAAATCCATTTTATTATTCCTAGGGATACTTGGGACAATGCTGATTAACAGTTTACAAACCAAAAATGAATACGAACAATGGAACGGGAGCTATGGCGGTTTGAAATTTCGATTTTTTGAGAAAATGCCATTTGACAGGTGAAAATCTAAACTATGCTAGTTAAGGCTCTGGAAAGTCTTTTATTGAATAGAGCGACCTCGAAAACCTACATTTTGATATCAAAATCGTCCATGTAGCCCTCATAAGTAATGAATTATTTCGTTTTAATTTTTTCGATATTTCATTTTCGAGTTTTGTTCACGAGCTCAGAGCATGCATAGTTTAGGTGTCATGGGTCAGCAAAAAGGGTATTCTGGTAGATTCCAATAGGTTGTAGACATTCACGATCGAATATCAACACTAGATTTCCCAGGGATTTCTTGGTGATGACGAATATGGTGTTTTTGGAGGGTCTTACCCCTTACGTATTTTTCACCAAAAAAGTTGGGATTTTCGAAATCCATTTTATTATTCCTAGGGATACTTGGGACAATGCTGATTAACAGTTTACAAACCAAAAATGAATACGACCAATGGAACGGGAGCTATGGCGGTTTGAAATTTCGATTTGTTGAGAAAATGCCATTTGACAGGTGAAAATCTAAACTATGCTAGTTAAGGCTCTGGAAAGTCTTTTATTGAATAGAGCGACCTCGAAAACCTACATTTTGATACCAAAATCGTCCATGTAGCCCTCATAAGTAATGAATTATTTCGTTTTAATTTTTTCGATTTTTCATTTTCGAGTTTTGTTCACGAGCTCAGAGCATGCAGACTTTAGGTGTCATGGGTCAGCAAAAGGGGTATTCTGGTAGATTCGAATAGGTTGTAGACATTTACAATCGAATATCAACACTCGATTCCCCAGGGATTTCTTGGTGATGACGAATATGGTGTTTTTGGGGGGTCTTACCCCTTACGTATTTTTCACCCAAAAAGTTGGGATTTTCGAAATCCATTTTATTATTCCTAGGGATACTTGGGACAATGCTGATTAACAGTTTACAAACCAAAAATGAATACGAACAATGGAACGGGAGCTATGGCGGTTTGAAATTTCGATTTTTTGAGAAAATGCCATTTGACAGGTGAAAATCTAAACTATGCTAGTTAAGGCTCTGGAAAGTCTTTTATTGAATAGAGCGACCTCGAAAACCTACATTTTGATACCAAAATCGTCCATGTAGCCCTCATAAGTAATGAATTATTTCGTTTTAATTTTTTCGATATTTCATTTTCGAGTTTTGTTCACGAGCTCAGAGCATGCAGAGGTTAGGTGTCATGGGTCAGCAAAAAAGGTATTCTGGTAGATTCGAATAGGTTGTAGACATTCACGATCGAATATCAACACTAGATTTCCCAGGGATTTCTTGGTGATGACGAATATGGTGTTTTTGGGGGGTCTTACCCCTTACGTATTTTTCACCCAAAAAGTTGGGATTTTCGAAATCCATTTTATTATTCCTAGGGATACTTGGGACAATGCTGATTAACAGTTTACAAACCAAAAATGAATACGAACAATGGAACGGGAGCTATGGCGGTTTGAAATTTCGATTTTTTGAGAAAATGCCATTTGACAGGTGAAAATCTAAACTATGCTAGTTAAGGCTCTGGAAAGTCTTTTATTGAATAGAGGTACCTCGAAAACCTACATTTTGATATCAAAATCGTCCATGTAGCCCTCATAAGTAATGAATTATTTCGTTTTAATTTTTTCGATATTTCATTTTCGAGTTTTGTTCACGAGCTCAGAGCATGCAGAGTTTAGGTGTCATGGGTCAGCAAAAAGGGTATTCTGGTAGATTCGAATAGGTTGTAGACATTCACGATCGAATATCAACACTAGATTTCCCAGGGATTTCTTGGTGATGACGAATATGGTGTTTTTGGGGGGTCTTACCCCTTACGTATTTTTCACCCAAAAAGTTGGGATTTTCGAAATCCATTTTATTATTCCTAGGGATACTTGGGACAATGCTGATTAACAGTTTACAAACCAAAAATGAATACGAACAATGGAACGGGAGCTATGGCGGTTTGAAATTTCGATTTTTTGAGAAAATGCCATTTGACAGGTGAAAATCTAAACTATGCTAGTTAAGGCTCTGGAAAGTCTTTTATTGAATAGAGCGACCTCGAAAACCTACATTTTGATACCAAAATCGTCCATGTAGCCCTCATAAGTAATGAATTATTTCGTTTTAATTTTTTCGATATTTCATTTTCGAGTTTTGTTCACGAGCTCAGAGCATGCAGAGTTTAGGTGTCATGGGTCAGCAAAAAGGGTATTCTGGTAGATTCGAATAGGTTGTAGACATTCACGATCGAATATCAACACTAGATTTCCCAGGGATTTCTTGGTGATGACGAATATGGTGTTTTTGGGGGGTCTTACCCCTTACGTATTTTTCACCCAAAAAGTTGGGATTTTCGAAATCCATTTTATTATTCCTAGGGATACTTGGGACAATGCTGATTAACAGTTTACAAACCAAAAATGAATACGAACAATGGAACGGGAGCTATGGCGGTTTGAAATTTCGATTTTTTGAGAAAATGCCATTTGACAGGTGAAAATCTAAACTATGCTAGTTAAGGCTCTGGAAAGTCTTTTATTGAATAGAGCGACCTCGAAAACCTACATTTTGATACCAAAATCGTCCATGTAGCCCGCATAAGTAATGAATTATTTCGTTTTAATTTTTTCGATATTTCATTTTCGAGTTTTGTTCACGAGCTCAGAGCATGCAGAGTTTAGGTGTCATGGGTCAGCAAAAAGGGTATTCTGGTAGATTCGAATAGGTTGTAGACATTTACGATCGAATATCAACACTAGATTTCCCAGGGATTTCTTGGTGATGACGAATATGGTGTTTTTGGGGGGGTCTTACCCCTTACGTATTTTTCACCAAAAAAGTTGGGATTTTCGAAATCCATTTTATTATTCCTAGGAATACTTGGGACAATGCTGATTAACAGTTTACAAACCAAAAATGAATACGACCAATGGAACGGGAGCTATGGCGGTTTGAAATTTCGATTTTTTGAGAAAATGCCATTTGACAGGTGAAAATCTAAACTATGCTAGTTAAGGCTCTGGAAAGTCTTTTATTGAATAGAGCGACCTCGAAAACCTACATTTTGATACCAAAATCGTCCATGTTGCTCTCATAAGTAATGAATTATCTCGTTTTACTTTTTTCGATATTTCATTTTCGAGTTTTGTTCACGAGCTCAGAGCATGCAGAGTTTAGGTGTCATGGGTCAGCAAAAAGGGTATTCTGGTAGATTCGAATAGGTTGTAGACATTTACGATCGAATATCAACACTAGATTTCCCAGGGATTTCTTGGTGATGACGAATATGGTGTTTTTGGGGGGGTCTTACCCCTTACGTATTTTTCATCAAAAAAGTTGGGATTTTCGAAATCCATTTTATTATTCCTAGGGATACTTGGGACAATGCTGATTAACAGTTTACAAACCAAAAATGAATACGACCAATGGAACGGGAGCTATGGCGGTTTGAAATTTCGATTTGTTGAGAAAATGCCATTTGACAGGTGAAAATCTAAACTATGCTAGTTAAGGCTCTGGAAAGTCTTTTATTGAATAGAGCGACCTCGAAAACCTACATTTTGATACCAAAATCGTCCATGTTGCTCTCATAAGTAATGAATTATCTCGTTTTAATTTTTTCGATATTTCATTTTCGAGTTTTGATCACGAGCTCAGAGCATGCAGATTTGAAAGTCGAAAAAAATGCCATTTGACAAGTGAAAATCTAAACTATCACAGATAGAGCCTCGGAATAATTTTATTGGATTCAGCGTCCTCGAAAACCTATATTTTGATACCAAACTTGTCCATATAGTCCTTCTTTCACTTCTTCTTGTTTTTTGTTTTGCATTTTTCTTTTTCGAGTTTTGTTCAGAGGCTCACAGCACTCAAAGTAAGGGTGATACTGATCATCCAAATGGGTTTTGTAAATGGTTCGAATGGGTAGTAGATCTTCCAGATCGAAAAAAGCCTTCACAGTTGTAGCCCTGAGTCTGCCACTGCAACATTTCAATCTAACCTCATCAAGCATTTCCTTCCAGGCGATGGGAACGATGATCCAAACCGCGATCATGAGAAGGCGTCTGGGTACGAGACGAACCTCTACCTCTACTCAGAGGAAATGGAGGATCGCCCTCGTATCTCGACCCTTATCAGCTCCCTGGCCAACTACTCCAACACCATCCCTCCGGCCTCCAACGACCCGGACGCCAGACCAGCAGCTGGAGGCGCTCGGATGGGCACCCTGATCGGAGTCTACCTTCCCTGCATCCAGAACATCTTCGGCGTGATACTCTTCATTCGTCTGACTTGGGTGGTTGGCACGGCCGGAGCCCTCCAAGGGTTCCTCATCGTCTTATGCTGCTGTTGCGTGACCATGCTGACGGCAATCTCGATGTCTGCTATTGCTACAAATGGTGTTGTGCCTGGCGGTGGGAGTTACTTCATGATATCGAGGTCTCTTGGCCCGGAATTCGGAGGAGCTGTTGGTATGCTCTTCTATACCGGTACAACGCTTGCTGCAGCAATGTACATCGTTGGTGCTGTCGAGATCGTTCTGGTGAGTCCGCATGCTTGGTTCGAAATTATTTCAGCATTGATAACTAACCTGAATTGACCATGAAGAGAAGGTCAGCTTCTTGAGATGTGGCTATGGACGTTCAAATACCATGGATAACCAGAATGTTGATACGTTAATGAGGAAGATCCTGGAAATCAACTTGAGGAATCAAGCCATATTTTCTCCACTTCCTTTTTGCATTGGATAGAGCACTAGAAAAGGGCAGCACCTTGCAGCATAGGATCTGAGGCATCTCAAATAGGAAGAGGCCCCAGTTCTTGATCTTGGACGTGCTAAAGTCCTAAGAAGAAAGGAAGCTCTAGCTCTCTAGAGAGGCGACCTAAATTCATACATTTCATCAGTTAAATGGAACTACTTCCGAAACATGTGCAAAAAGGGTTATCCATGTTAAAATATGGGAGGAAAAATTTCCATTCTAGTTATTCCATGTCGATTCGAACGAAACTCAGCTCAAAAAGCCCTTCTCCTCATAGGTATTAGATTTGCGTGACCAAATTTCCTCTTCCGAAGTTAATGCTTCTTCGAGAGGACCCTCACCACAATGGATGAGACTCATGTTGCGCAGCTATCGAAAACGAATATTACTTTTTCAGACATACATGGCTCCTGGCTTGTCAATATTTGGCGATGTCAATAAAGACCCCAGTGCGATGTACAACAACTTCAGAGTCTACGGAACGGGTTTGTTGCTGGTGATGGGCACTATTGTGTTCATCGGAGTGAAATTCGTGAACAAATTCGCAACAATAGCACTGGCTTGTGTCATCTTTTCAATTCTGGCTGTGTATATTGGTATATTTTACAACATAAATGGAAATGATAATTTATTGTAAGGAGCTCATAACACTTGTTTGTTCTGTCTTTATTAACTGTTTTCTTTCAGCCTCTGTGTTCTTGGAAAACGTCTGTTACAACTAGAAAATATAAACGATTGTCATAAAAACGTAACTGGATTCTTGCGGAAAAAATATTGTACTAACGATAGCCTTACTTCTTGCGATACTTATTTCCGAGAACATGACACTCATATTGTTCGTGGCATCAAAGGCTTGTCTTCAGGAGTTTTCTTCGGTGAGTCCTCCATCATCAATTCCCTTCATCCACCAAAAACTGTACTTGGTTTCAGATAACATCTACGATAGTTTTCTGGAAGTCGGTCAATATATCGGTCAATCCAAGAACCCTGAAGATATTGAACAGATGGATGGTCCAACTTATAATCAAGTCGTAGCAGATATCACCACATCGTTCACCTTGTTGATCGGTATCTTTTTCCCTTCCGTAACTGGTATTATGGCTGGTTCTAACAGGTCTGGCGATTTAGCAGATGCCCAGAAGTCAATTCCTATCGGTACCATTTGCGCTATTTTGACTACGTCTACTGTATATTTGTCTTGCGTGTTATTATTCGCCGGAACAGTTGACAATCTGCTGCTTAGAGATAAGTGAGTACCATCAGCCTATTAGAGTCGTGGATTTTATTAACGGTAGCAATTTTCAGGTTCGGCGTTTCGATAGGTGGTAAATTGGTGGTTGCTAACATGGCTTGGCCTAATCAATGGGTGATCCTCATAGGGTCCTTCTTGTCGACTTTAGGTGCAGGTCTGCAATCGTTAACTGGTGCACCGCGCTTGCTACAAGCGATAGCGAAAGATGGTATCATACCGTTTTTGAGCCCATTCGCTGTGTCCTCCAGTCGAGGAGAACCCACAAGAGCTCTTGTTCTTACACTCATGATTTGCCAATGTGGTATTTTACTCGGCAATGTCGATTATCTTGCACCATTGCTGTCCATGTTCTTTTTGATGTGCTACGGCTTTGTAAATCTTGCCTGCGCTCTACAAACGCTTTTGAGAACACCAAATTGGCGCCCGAGGTTCAAATACTACCATTGGTCATTATCGTTCATTGGCCTAGCCCTGTGTGTAGCTATTATGTTTATGACCTCATGGTATTACGCTCTGATTGCAATGGGAATGGCTGGAATGATCTACAAATACATCGAATATAGAGGGTAAGTTCTTCATGTTTTTTTTTATGAAATTTGGTAATATGAAAATGAGTTCGTTTGTTTTCTAGGGCTGAGAAAGAATGGGGCGATGGTATCAGAGGTATGGCTTTGTCAGCGGCGAGATATTCCCTGCTTCGCTTAGACGAAGGACCACCACACACCAAGAACTGGCGACCTCAAATTCTGATCTTGGTCAAACTCACGTCGGATTACGTGCCGAAATATAGAAAGCTATTTTCGTTCGCTTCCCAACTGAAAGCAGGTAGATTCAATTCGAAACTTGGACCATGGAGTTCGTAATTTCCTCGTTTCAATTTGCAGGAAAAGGTTTGACCGTGTGTGCGTCAGTGATCCATGGGGATTACACGAGGTCCTACGGGGAAGCGATGGCTGCTAAACAAAGCCTGAGGAAAACAATGGATGAAGAGAAAGTTAAAGGATTCGTGGACATTCTGGTAGCACGCAATATAACCGATGGATTATCTCACTTGTAGGTCACCTTTTTCAAAAGTTGGATCATAAATTGAGTGTTCAACTTTCAGGGTTCAAACAACAGGTCTTGGTGGTATGAAACCCAACACCGTTATTCTAGGATGGCCATACGGATGGCGCCAATCGGAAGACGACAGAACATGGCAAGTTTTCTTGCAGACCGTTCGCAACGTGACTGCTGCCCACATGGCCCTGTTAGTTCCTAAAGGCATCAACTTCTTCCCGAATTCCATCGATAAAGTTGTTGGAAACATCGACATCTGGTGGATTGTGCATGATGGTGGCTTGCTCATGCTGCTTCCGTTCTTGCTGAAGCAGCACCGAACGTGGAAGAATTGCAAATTGCGAATATTCACTGTTGCTCAACTGGAGGATAACTCCATTCAGATGAAGAAGGATTTGAAGACGTTCTTATATCATTTGAGAATTGCTGCTGAAGTGGAAGTGGTGGAAATGGTGAGTTTTGGCAGAAAATTAATTTTGTGGATGAGCTGGAAATATTTTTTTAGATGGACAGTGATATATCTGCCTATACGTATGAGAGGACGTTGATGATGGAGCAACGGAATCAGATGCTGAGAGAACTCCAGCTGAACAAAAAGGAGAGCTTAGGCCTTGTAAGTCAATAACGAAATATTATTTAATCAGTGTTGTATGGTTCTGGCACAATGTTGGATCAAAATCACTGCTGATGCTTCGTGAAGGGTGAATTCATAGTGAGAAAAAGTGGGCCAGACTAGATAGCCCCCATTGTGAGAGAACCATACGATTCTTCGGTTTTCTTGAAGACAATATAATGAGAATATTTATTTCCGATGCAAGGTGCAATCTCTGGCGGATTTCAGCGAGATATCAACAAAAGAAAATCTCCCACTGGTAAAAGTCGTCGTATCTTGATGATTAACCCCTTGATTTATGCACGATTCTGTTTATTTTTTAGCTCGATAAAAACTTCATCTTTCTCACATCATCGACCATTCGCTTTTACTTTGTTTTTACTTCCCTTAGGGTTATCACTGCGTTCACATCATCGTACATTTTCCATTTTATCATAACCGAATCAACTTTGTGTTTATCTTGAATTCACGTTTTTTTTCACGTCAAGGTACAATCCATTGTGGATCAGCATCACCAAGATCCAAAAATAGCATCGAAAGTCAGATTCCAGGAACCAGGATCTGGAGGTGAAGAACCATCGTTGGATAACAAGAATTGTGATGCTGAACCAACAAATGAGGTTTGTTCGCTAAAATCGTCAACTAACTTGAGTAGCAATCGTTGAAATGCATTGCCCAGATCAGTATGTGAAGTCAGAATATTTTCAGCCAATAAACGGAGAAGAAAATCCAGGTGATTGTGATAATTCCACCAGCGAAAAGGAAGATGCTTCAGAGAAGGAATGCAACGATGAAAAGAAATATGAAGTAAAAGAGGAGGAGAAAAAACCTCCTAAACTAACACCGTGAGTTTTTCCTTCAAATAGAAAAAAAGTAGTCCTTTAAGGCTTCTTACTACCTTGAAAGTGATACAGCCCAAAACAATCTCTTCAAATAAATATGTTCACAGGGACGAAGGGAATGTAAGAAGGATGCACACTGCAGTCAAACTGAACGAAGTGATAGTAAATCGTTCTCACGATGCTCAACTAGTTATTTTGAACTTGCCCGGTCCACCCAAGGACACAAAATTGGAGAGAGAATCCAACTGTAAGTACACTTAAAAGCGAACAGTTGGTTTCAAATCAAAATGTCATTATCATTGCAGACATGGAATTCCTCGAAGTACTTACTGAAGGCCTAGAGAGAGTTCTCATGGTCAGAGGAGGTGGACAAGAAGTGATCACTATCTATTCGTAATCTGTGACAGCAACTCGAATCAGATTTTTTATCACAAAACTGGACTTTAGCTAATCATTTGAAGAGCTCTGCCTCCCGAGGCAGAGTTCACCGAAAATTATTGAAGAGTAAAATAGGAAATGGAATAGTGATTTTATCGAGCAGTTTTTGTTGGATATTTTGTATGTACTTGATTCAAGGTTGTCTTTAACCACTCATATGAGTTTGTTGGTCCAAGTAAGATTGATATATATTTCAAATGAAAGAACTAGAAAGTAGATCGACTCGGAAACACGATAAAAACGATATACAGGACTTTTTTTCTCAAGAAAATCGGTTCGGAATTGAAAAGGAATACAGGAAATATAAAAGGTGTTACATTCGAAAACTAATTTTTGGCGGGATCAAAGAAATTATTCCCAACCATCCTGTATGAAGCAAATATAAATCCGGGTTTGAATTCTCAAGGTATACCTCACTTTTGTTCTGGTATACATATATTACGTGAATAGACCACGTATGCGCATCAACCTTTTGGATTGATCCGTAGTCTGGTTTGCCAGAAACGTCTCATTGACGCCCAAGGTGAATTGTCCTGTATATTATGGATTTTTGTCCGTTTACAGTAAAGAGCCAAACAGAATAAATCAAAATGTATTGCCACTTCAAAATATGATTCAAGAGTGAAATAGAATAATATTAGACCTACGTAGAAGACTTTTAGATTTAGCCTGAAATAATAAGGACAATTATATATAATTATTTAGTCTCGACTCGATTTCAGAAACTTTATCAATCTTTACCAAGTTACTACACTTGACTGAGCTTTAATCTTTCTCAAATTCGAGAAAACTGCACTCATATTGATAGATGCCTTCAGGTACCTATAAGTATCAAAGAATGATCTATTCTCATTCGAATTTCTTCTGGTAGTTTTCCGGCAAATTCACTCAAAACCATACTAACTAAATTGGTAGATCTGAATCCTAATGAATATGATAAAACATTGCCATAGGCTTCTCATATAACAAAAATACTACTTTTCCAGAAATTTTACTCCTGCCAACCAATGTTTATCACTTCGTTCGAATGAACAACGTACTGGATAAGGCATTATCAATATTGGGGTTTGCAGTTTGACATCTCGATGGATTTTAAGGATCCTAAGTGCCAAAGAGTGTTAGATGTACAAATGTACCAGAAATCTATTTAAAATCTTCATATTTTCAATTTGTTTCAACGCTGTAAGACAATGCGTTATTCTATAAATAATAAACACGATTTAACATTAACATTCGGTTAGTAAAAATTTCGCATTAAAAGTCTTAAAATAAAAGTAGAAACGTTTCAGTTCTAACTAGATACATATATGAAATAAATAAATAATTATAAACCTATTAAATCTAAGAATTATAACTGAGCAATATTAATATAAATTACTGTATTTATATGTCAAATTATGAAGTGATAGTTTATTATATACAGGGGCGGATTGCCAATTATTGTACTGATCGACTTTCTTAACGATCACTTTATGAAAAACAAATATTAAATTTGATTCTCTTTCGACTAAAATTATTCCTCGATGGAAACTAAGGGATGTTTGTAACGAAAAGAATAAGTTTGACGGTTATTCCAGTGAACTCATATTTTGGGGACATACAAAGTGTATAAGATAAAATATAGATATATAAAAATTATAACCAATATATTTCTATACTCGTCCTTTTTGTCAAAAAATATTATGTATATACTCCAAAAAAGAGAACGCAAAATGAAGAATTGAGAACCCCATTATGATAAAGGAGGCTTTTACTAATATTCTTCGTTCGATTTTTTAACTCCTCTCCCCATCAGTGTTGCCATTTGTATTATTCACAATTTTATTCATACGTCTCTCATTTGTTTATATGTGAACCTTTAGGTGTTTATTTACTATTTATGTATTTCGAATACATATAGATATTTTAAATTCAAAACGATTCGCCCCTCATATCGTAGTTTTAGATAAATCGATGTCTTTAAAATTTATATTGTTGTTTTGAAATATAGAGCACTAAATGTTGTTAGATCTTAGAAGTTTAGATCGTAAAAAATTTGCTCATATTGACTTGGTCAAGAAATCTTGCGCATACACACATAAGTACTACTCTACGTTCATATAAATGTCCCATTTCATCAGTTCGAATTTTTAAGAACTTGAAGAACCTTTCATAATAGAAAATGTGGATCACTTTAAATGGGACATTTTGATTTCTGTGATGTGTATCATATATAGAGTTGGCAACTATGATTATTGTAACAGTGGTAACACTGATGACGCCGACATAAGTTAGTTGGTATGTTAATGGCGATACATGGCGTGCTGTATATGAATAGTTTTGGATAATAAATCATAAAAAGCAACTGAACAACTTTATTGTGTTCACCCCGTTGATACATGGTGTCAGGTGAATTGGAGAAGCCCAGGAGAAAAAATGGAATCAATACTCAAGTTGCCCGAACCACTTGGCGTTCAAGGTAATTTGGCGGACAATTGGAAAAAGTTCGTGCAAAAATTCGATCTGTTCATGACGGCGACCGAATTAGAAACCCAGGAGGAGAAGAAACAAGTGGCTGTATTTTTGAGTGCAATTGGAGAGGATGGATTGGAAATTTTCAATTCATTTACACTAACTGCAGATGAAAAAAAATCCCTAAAGGTGATAAAAGATAAGTTTGAAGAACATTGTTCCCCACAGAAAAATGTCATTTATGAGAGATTTGTATTCAACTCGATAATCCAGAAAGAAGGTCAGAATTTTGATAGTTTTATCACAGAATTAAAGATAGCTGTCAAAACCACGGAATATAGTAACCAACCAGAAATGGTTAGAGATAGAATCGTCATGGGAATTCTAGATAAATCAACACAGGAAAGACTCCTAAGGGAGAAGGACCTAACTTTGGAAAAAGCAGTTGATTTATGCAAAGCAATTGAAGTTAGTAGATTGCAAGTCAAAAATCTACAGAGTGAGGTTATGGTCAACACAGTAAATGCGAGAAAACAAGCGAACAGGAGTGGTAACAAGCAAGAAGAACAAAGGAAATGTAATTATTGTGGCTATAAACACATAAAAGGAAAGTGTCCAGCATATGGAAAGAGTTGCAACAAATGCAACAAGAAAAACCATTTTTCAAATGTGTGCAAGAAGGAAGACATATCGACTTCTTCAAATCACGAGAGGAAGAAAGGAAAGGGAGTAAATGAAATACAAGCAGAAGAAGATTCAGATGCAAGCCAGACAGAGGAATTTTATGTAAGCTCGATAGCACGAAAAATCGATAGTATGCAAGAATTTGAACGAATGTGGACTGAGCGAATAGAAATTGAAGGTAAAATAATAGAGTTCAAATTAGATACAGGTGCAGAAGTAAATGTGATTCCTTTAGATATTTTTAAACGATTAAATAATAGAGTTCATTTGTCAAAAACAAAAATTACGTTAATATCATATGGTAGTTCAAATTTCAAAATTAAACCTGTAGGTGAAGTTTTGTTGAAATGTAGGGTTAAAGATAAAGCAAAAGACTTATTGTTAGTCATAGTTGAGAAACCTAATGGAGATTTGAGATTATGTCTTGATCCTAAATTTTTGAACGAAAATATTAAAAGAGAACAATTTTTAATTCCAACTGCTGATGAAATTGCAAGCAAATTAAATAATAAATCTGTTTTCACAGTATTAGATATGAAGGATGGGTATTTCCAAATCAAGATTGATGATCAATCATCTGATTACTGTACGTTTGGTACACCATTTGGTTGTTTTCAGTTTTGTCGACTGCCATTTGGAATCTGTTCAGCACCTGAAGTTTTTCAACGTAAAATTTTTGAATTATTTGGAGATATTGAAGGTGTTCAGGTATATTTTGATGATTTAATCATAGCAGGAGAAACAGATAGAGAACATGATATGATTCTTAAAAAAGTATTAGATAGAGCTTTAAAGTATAATGTGAAATTTAACAAGGAAAAAATTCAATTCAAATCGGAAGAAGTTAAGTTTCTAGGTCAAGTATTTTCTAAAAAAGGAGTAAAACCATGTCAATCATACATTAAAGCAATAGTTGATATGCCTAAACCACAAAATAGAGTGGATCTTTTAAGATTATTAGGTATGGCGAAATTTTTAGCTAAATTTGTACCAAATATGTCGAAAGTAACTGCACCACTTCGTAATTTAACGAGACAAGATGTTGACTGGCACTGGACGTATGACCATGATGAATCATTAATTCATTTAAAACATTTATTAACGACAGCCCCTATTCTAGCGTTTTTTGATCCCTCTTCACCTATAGAAATTGAAACAGACGCATCAAAGGATGGTATAGGATCTTGTTTACTTCAAAATGGACATCCTATTGCGTTTGCTTCTAGAAGTATGACCAAATCAGAGACTAAATACGCTCAGATTGAAAAAGAGCTATTAGCAATTTTGTTTAGCTGTCAAAAATTTCATTATTTTATCTATGGCGTGAAGCACATTAAAGTATGTTCAGATCATAAGCCGTTAGAAGTAATTTTCAAAAAAAGTTTACCGTCTGTATCACCCAGATTACAGCGTATGTTACTTCAATTATTACATTATGATCTCAGAGTAACTTACAAACCAGGAAAATATTTATTCATAGCTGATACTTTATCGCGAGCATTTTTGAATGACACTAACGTGACAGATAAATTAGAGTTAGAGTATTGTATACATTCTCTGAGAAATCAATTACCAATGTCAGAAGAGAGAAAAAAACAATTTAAAGAAATGACTGAAAAAGATGATCAATTAAAGTTAATTTTAAATTTTATTCAAACAGAGTGGCCAGAAAAGAAGAAAGAAATTCCATTATCCATAATTCAATTTTACAAAATTAAAGATGAATTATCAGTATCTGATGGATTAATATTTTTTAATCATAAATTAGTTGTTCCAAAAGAATTGAGAAGTGAAATGTTAGTTAAACTTCACGAAGGACATCTAGGAATAGAAAAAGTTAAGGCTAGAGCAAGACAAATTTTTTATTGGCCATTTATGAGTCAAGAAATCGAAAATTTCATAAGAAATTGTAAAATTTGTGAAAAATTTTCTAGAAAAAATTGTAAGGAGACATTAAAATCTTATCCCATTCCTGAACGTCCTTGGGAACGTATTGGAGTAGATATTTTTACATATAGAAATAACTCAATTTTAGTGATCATGGATGCATATTCAAATTGGCTTGAACTTATCTCTATTAATAACAAGTCAATTGAGGTAGTTATTAAGAAAATGAAAATAATTTTTTCAAAATTTGGATCCCCTGATGTAGTTGTATGTGACAACATACCCTTCAATAGCTACAAATTCAAAGAATTTGCAAAAGAGTGGAATTTTGATGTTGTTTTTAGAAGCCCATATTATCCTAGATCAAATGGATTAGCAGAAAAAGCTGTAGATATAGGAAAAAATTTGTTGAAAAAATCATTAGAGGAAGGTAAAGATATATTTGAAGCTTTATTACAGTATAGGAATACTCCTCTTAAGTACATTGAGTACTCACCTGCTCAATTAATGATGAACCGAATATGTAAAACTAAACTTCCTATTTCAGCTGAATTGTTAAAACCTAAGTTGTGCAAAGATGTAAAACAGAAACTTCAGTCAAGGCAGGAACATAATAAGAAATATTATAATAAGACATCTGTTGATTTAAAATCATTGAAACCAGATGAAAATGCTGTAGTTTATAATCATGTTAATAAAGCATGGGAGCCAGCTAAAATTGTAGATTTTGCTGAAAATCCTAGATCTTATAAAGTGTTGAATCAGCATGGTGAATGCATCATTAGAAATAGAGTCGATCTTAGACCATCTTCCAATGAATGTATTCCAGCGGTGACTGAGGGTTCTGATGAAATAGATTTTGAACATAGTGTACACCAATCTAATCATAATCAAGGAATTAATGTTAATGTTCCTAATGATATGTCGCATCCCATTGTAGAAGAACAATCAGGTAGTTTACCAAAAAGGTCCAGTGTTTCCGGACGGATAATTAAGAAACCAGATAGGTTAAATTTGTAATAAACTTGAGAGGGGGGATGTATCATATATAGAGTTGGCAACTATGATTATTGTAACAGTGGTAACACTGATGACGCCGACATAAGTTAGTTGGTATGTTAATGGCGATACATGGCGTGCTGTATATGAATAGTTTTGGATAATAAATCATAAAAAGCAACTGAACAACTTTATTGTGTTCACCCCGTTGATACATGATGTGTGGGTAATCAAAATGCGAAGCCAGTTTCAAATGTACAATCTTTATACTAAAATTATGCTGTGGTCTACTGATAATTTCACCCATGAAGCAAAATGAGTTCGTTTCTACATCCTTACATTATTTTAGCCACGCGATTAGTTTTATCGAATCAGAAAACTTTTGCAACTTATTCCCCTTCAGGTACAATTAACTTGGTATTTCGAAATTATCGGTCGATCTCTAATTGGAAATTGAGTAAACGAATCGTCTTTCGACGATTTTCCTAATAGTGACACTGCTCAAAGTGTTCACAATTGTGACAGCTAAAGCAAGCTGTGACTGCGCTATCGGCGCATAGAGATAGTGCACTAGTGATCTCAACTAGCCTTAAAGGTACCTTGATATATTAAATTCTATTTATATTTACCTATATAATATATATTTCACTGAATTAGTTGCTATTAGATAACGCCATTGAACATCACCTAGTCGTATTTATTGGTGCCTCAACATGGCGTTTTCTATCATTATATTTTCACTATAAATTTAAAATTGTTGAAATTTTTCCTGTTAGTTAACTGGGCCTATTCAGAACGGAGAACGATTTCATATTATATTATATATGTTAAAAATTCCAGCAAATTCCCATACAGCACACGACATCCATTGGACGTCCATTTTACGACCATTTCAAGTCCAAACGTCCTTGGACATTGAATGGATGTCCATTGTACTTACAATTGTTGACGTCCATTGGTTGTTTCGAACGTACGTCCATTGTACATACATATAATGTCCAAAAATATATATGAATTTTCTGTTTGAATCTTATCTATTGTCTCTGTTCCAACTGAAAATCAACAGAATTTCCAAACACAATCTTCGAATAAAATTTGATGAATGGTGCTTTTTGTTGGTCCAGTTAAAGTTCATTTCTGGACCCCCATTGTACATCAACAGTGAACATTCATTGTACGTCCAATCCAGATACATTATTGATGTTATATTGTTATAATTATATTTCTTTCATGCTGTATCATGTTCAAATATTTAATAGCGTTTTTTGAAGAATAACTTTATAACTAAGGTTTATAGGCAAGCACGAAGCCAGGGGGGCTTCAGCACGGCCTTCTAAAGTTAAAGATGGCTATGGCTTCAGCCCCCAACCCCTCAAATTTTTGGGAATATTTAATATTTTACTGATCAATTTCCTTTTGGAATAATTCTTTCTGGAATAAACTCTCGTTGAATAATTATTATTTACGAATATGCCGATAGCTATGAACAATTCTCACTCTCCCGGCTTGTATGTTTCATATGTGAAAACTCACATTCTTACTTGCTGAGGAGAAAATGAGAGCTATGCCATCTATCTTCGTTCGGGTAACTTCGACAGCGAATTAGTGTTGGTCTGATTGTTAACTAGATGTCGCCATGAGGTAGTCTTTCCTCATGACGATCTATCGCTTTGTTTTAAGATGAACTTGTTCTGCAGACATCAAATAAGTATAACAACAGAGTCTTTGATAACAAGATCTTGCGTTGATGAGGATCATAGACAATTTCTAAATGATAACAACGACGGAGC
Source organism: Adalia bipunctata (assembly GCA_910592335.1). Taxonomy (NCBI): domain Eukaryota; kingdom Metazoa; phylum Arthropoda; class Insecta; order Coleoptera; family Coccinellidae; genus Adalia; species Adalia bipunctata. The sequence goes on from OU342957.1 coordinate 4,466,826, forward strand.
TCTCGCTAGGTTCCCTGGATGATGTTGTCCACAGGTGCGGCAGAGAAGGCATATACAAATAATTCTATGAAGGAAATTGAAGATTCAATAATGAAATTGCTAAGGAGAGCCAGTGAGAGGAAATAAAAAGAAAATCTGTAACTACTACGATTTTTCTCGGGCGTGCAATGATTATGCCAAAAATTTTGAAAATTCATTCATTTACAGCGTGACGTCCAATGAATGTCCACCGTTCCTCTTTTGGACGAAAAATGGACGTCCATTGGTTGTCCGAAGTAATGTATAAGTACGTCCAACGGATGTCATCGAAGGACGTCTGATGGATGTCCAAAGTGGTGCCATATGGGCCTCCACTGGACATCCGTTGGACGTATTACGTACAGTAACGGAAGTACAATGGATCTTTTGGATATCGAAAACGAACGTTCATTGGACGTACATAGGATGTACATGTGCTGTGTGGGTTGGTAACCAAAACCTCAATCAACGGTCTCTCAAATCTGATTTGATGAAAACAAAAAACATCTCAGCAATGTTGATACTTGAAAATGAAAAGTGCCAACAATTTTAATAATTGTTTCTTTACATATCAGGACGAACAAAGCCTAACCAATTATGAGCTCATTTTGATCGAATTAAATGCTAATCCACTGCAACTTTAACATTAACTGTCTCAAACCAAGTATTTGCATGACAATATAGATCTAAGTGTCAACTGTTCATTCAAACTTTCAACTATACTGAATAAAGCTTTGTTCCGAATGAATCTTATGGTAATATAAAGTTATCCATTCTGTATTTATATTGTACTTGTTTTCTATTAAATCTGCGTTGCACAAGAACCAATTTAAGGATTTCCTTGTTATGGTTCTTATTTTAAGATCGAATGTTTCAATCTGTTGTCATTATTTGTTTATATCTGATTTCGACAATGTGTTCATTGGGTGAAGTATGAAATAAAATAACAAATAGTGATAAAGTATTTCCATTCCTCATTATATATCCAGTTCCATAGACCAAAATGAACGAATAAGTACGCGTTCGAAAGATTTGAACCGAAACGACACTGTTTCACATGTAGACACCACCACCGCAATTTCGATATAACTGTACGATTTCGCTACAGTTCTATCAAATTTCTCAGAAATGACTAGGGTAATAATTCACAAGATTTCAAAAAAGTTCATATATATATTTCATCTTTTCGGAACAAAATTTTAAATAAATAATTTCAACGAGTCCTGATTCAATCTAGTGATGATTTGTGATGCTTGATCATATTCAAGGTACATATTTCATATAATAAAAAAATGAGAAGAAAATTACATTTGCCTATTACGTGTACTCAAAAAAGAAAGCTGCGGTAGATAAGGGAATAGCACGTTCTTGTCGATCTTCAGTGAGACATCTTCTGAACGCCCTACAGCCCCTATCTGACCTACAAAGGAATGTTTGAAAACAACACAATAACTTCTTCAATTTTTCCTTAAACATCAGGCTATAGACTGAATGGTGCGAGGCTGAGCACCCAGATGCGATTTTTTCTGACCCAAACATGTAACTCATCGTCAAAAATAGTTTTTGCTACAATACGGCTGTCACCAATCCTAATGTATCACATTTTATAAAGATCATGAAAAAAGGTCTACTAGAAATCGCATAGGGAAGTCAAGCCTGGCAGTTTTGTATAATTTTTCTTCTTTCCTATTCAAAATATAAATTAATTTTCCACTTTTCCCAAGAAATGCTGTCATCAATCTTGAGCGCAGCTAACCTGCACATTGCATTAATATTAACATATCACGATGGAACAGACAGTGTTAGGATCCAAAGATGAAAACTCAGTAGGTAAATATGTAATCGATAATGTCGAAGCATCTAAAACTAATCCAATTCAGAAACTTCAACAAAAATAAATCATCTAAATATAACTGGCAAGATCGTCATTATTTATCACAATTACAACCTGTTAACTTAAAATTATTTGTAATTTTCCTAAGTTTACATATTTCATCTCAAGATAGCTGAGGGGAGAAGTAAAATCGATTCAGTTGGAGTTGAATTTTATAACCCAGTCAAATGCTACTCACTTTGGTCTTGGATTTTGAGAGGTCATAGCGTTTTCCCGATTAATCACAAAATTGGAAAAATACGTGCTCATGGCGTGATGAGTAAAATGAAATTTAGTCCAGACCCCAGGTATTTTTGGGACTATCGACTGTGAGGAAAATAAAAATTCTAAAAATGTCTAATATTCGTGAATAACGTCAAAAAATTCGTTTACTGAAACCACTATACAGGGTGTTTTCAAAGGTGAAACTTCATTGACGAAGTTATTAGCCAATGAAAACCAATTATATTCCGCGGAATCCAAATTGAAATTAGGCAATATCAGGCATTCTTCGTTCATATTAAAATCTATTTACATCATAATTTTTTTAATTCTTCATATTGAGACTTCTGTTTAATCAATTTTTCGTGAAATGGTTCTTTTTGACGTTAAAAAGACTCACCTTTAGAAACACCCTGTATATGACGTATGACATTCGGGGAACATTGGGAAGTCACTTTCCTAAAATATTGAAATTTTAATAATTAATTTCACTAAAATTCATTCAAGAATGAAACAATTATTTCACAAGATACTTTGCAAATGTACGCGAAATCACATATATAGCCATATGGTAATTTTGCTAGGAATTTCTGATAAAAGCTCATTGTAACATCCGACTGATGTTTTTTGTTGGACTTGATCAATCCTTTTCAGTGGCCGTGAAATAAGTATTTCATTATTATCGAAAGTAAAAATCTAGTTCAAATTTCTTGTCAATCGATCTCGAGCTAAAGACGAGAAGACCTGCTTTTGAAATCTTCCATTTGAATAGGCTAGACATAAAAATTAAAATACTAGGCACTTTTTGGGTACGTTCATCAGTGCCATTCTGAATTTTTCAATATGTATTCATTCCTATTTTGAGTTTAAAACATTTGTTTACTCCACGATTCGCGAGAATCTTTGTAACATCGAAAATATTCCACATGCATGTCGAAAGGATAAGGTGTGAGACACTGTGCAGTGCAAATGATGGATAAAAGGTTACCATTACAATTATTGTAAATCTGTCTTATTTAGTTCTATATATAGTATGAAATATTCTCGAATCGGTTTTATCTCAGCATAATTAGTGGCGCGAAATATGTGTTAGTCACAATAGTACTATTGAGTGAGCAGATAAAATGGGAAACCAATCTGGATGTCTAATTCGAATGAAGGGTTACTTCTGAATACTTTGCACCTAGCCGAGGCTGGACCGGGCAGTCGGATTAGTTGTGGGAACTTATTAAAACCAAACACTGCCTGCATATTGGTAAAAATCAGCCTTCAAAGGAAAATCTGTAAATAGAAAACGATTATGACTAGTAATGAACCAAAAGAGACGAGCTCGCAACAATGAGGGCAGGAAGAGCTGAGCACTGAGCAGACCACCGCCCATGTTAGTACGAGTTAGGAAGGAAGAGAGGCGTCCACCAGCCAAAAGAGGCTAGTTAGGTTATTGCATGAAATACTCAGGGTGGTCCGAGTCTTTCTCAAATCTCTTGGCCTCTTCTTGCATGCTCTCTTTTATTTTCAAAATAGCCGCCGATTCCGTTTGATCCTGCAAGGAAAGCGACTTTTAGTTGTTAAGTGTCAGTCTACAAAGCACAAGCACCAATCACCGGGATTTCAAGGATACTGAACCTCCGTCTTCAGTCAATATACGATCTGGCAACATTCCTCTTGTCTATTTGAATGAAACTATTTCAAATCTGCACAATTACTAGTTCAAACACTACAGGATGACTCAGGCAGTAGTGTTAAGTTGTTGCTCAGAGTTATGTGCAGCGGCACTTTTTTGAATAACCAATGAATTCTTGACTTTCATCTCTTTCAATCTTGAGGACTTTCATGAATTATTTCCTTTTCTTGGTCCGAAACCCATTGAACGGAGTGAGAAGGTAGAAGAAATGGTGGAATACGGAATAGCAAATTTTAAATCTCTGCTCCCAAGAAATGTGAAATTTCTGCTTATATCCTCCAATATCTTCGAAACGACAAAGATTTGCGAGTATTATTCACGAATATTCCTTCCAATCGTTAGGACCTATGAAGAAGTACATGGTGAAAGTTGAGAAACCCTTCATATTCTTCTGAAGGCTCTAAATGAAAACATCTAATTGTTATCAGATCCATGGAATCACTGAGAACATAATGTGAATTGTGTTAAGGATACACGGTGTAATGGTACCCTGTTAGTTAATTATTCAACAGAAATGGTTTGCAAAATACTCCATGGAGATAAAAGTTTAATTCCTTTTGATGCTGCCCTTCGAACGTTATCAAGTGTTAATCATAATCAGATCACTAAACAGGCATTTAGTAAAAAATATCTAAATGCTAATCTATTTTACACTCACCTATTTTTCCTTTAAGCTTATTGTTGATTATCTTCTAAATAATCATTCGTTAACAATCAAAACTACAACTATTCACTGTACATGAGCATGCTATATTTAGTACATTTTGTATACGTTAAGTTATTTCGAAACTAGTAAATATATTTGAATATTTTCATGAAAATTCATGAAATTTTCAAATCCAATACGCAAACACGTAACGAAGCACTATTACGATGTTATGAATTTATCGAAATTCAACAAGAGCTCTTGGATTTGTATATTCCAAAAAAACTGACTGATTTTTTCATTCAAAGTTTTCTTCGCATATTCTGGTAATATTCAGCGAATAAATCGAATTATAAATTACTTCTTTCGCTGCGCCGTTTGTTCTCCAAAATTCTCAACGTAATTTAATCGTTTCATACCAAAATTTCATGCCCCAAAAGGGAATCTCTAGGCCTTGTGGTTCGAAAAAAATCGACGAATTTGGGTTTGTCATTTTCAGGTTCTTTCCATTCACAATGTTGGCCATAATTAACCGAAAATGGAAAGGGATAATTAGTTTGGAAAAATTTTGCATTTTGGCAGTGTGATCCATTAAAACTATAATCAAAAGAAGCAGTGAAGAAAATTCGACACTACTTTTTTCGAAGGCGTATTTAAAATTAACTAGGTACCGGCTTCAACTTCTCACGGTGAAATTGGTCTTGAAAAACGATAAGCATGCTCGTTGATACCACACTGCAAAGAACAATGTTTAGGATTGAAAACTTCCGGTAAACAATATCAATAATGACAAATATTAGTTTCCTAAATAATTGCAATATTGTTTGATGTGTACCACCGTATGTTTAAGACAAAATGAAGTAATGCTTAAAATGTTATACATTTATTGGGACTTTTCAGATAAAATTATCATTAATCAATAATACAATTCAGCTTAATTCAGAAACTAATATTAGTCAACATTCATATCGGAAAGATTTTCTTCTTCTCTTCATTCCTCATTTCCAATGGTACATCATACATTCTTTCAGCAATATAGGGTGTGTACAAAACTATCTGTCTTCTTGAGGTCAAGATAAAAAAGAAATTTTTCGATTAAACAAGGAGTCGATGTCAGAGTGTTAAGACGATGAAGTATTAAGAAAAGATCGTTTCAACATAGCAGGTGACATCAAGATCATTGCACACTCAATTCTTGTAGGATTAGACGTGATATACTTGTATTGAGGGGGTTGTTGATGACGTCGATATTTCAAAAATGAAACAGCACACAAGTGGTCATTCATTTTAGAACAGTTTATGGATGAGCCATCTTTATGGAAATATGTGGCAATATTAAGAAGTCTCCAATGAAACACACAGGGAAAGGGATTGAGATAATTTCCTCCTGCATAACCATTCTGAAATTAATTTATCTGAAAAATGAATTGAGAGAACTTTCCGTTTAACTGAAAGTTATGCGGAAGTGGTTCCTCATTCACAAGGAACTGTCAATCAGAATAAAAAATATCCAGAACATTTAACGAGTATATTACGGCCAGTGTTCGTCTTTTCTGTTCGTTTGGACACTTGCAGGTACTCTGGCTATTTGGTCTGAAGACTTCGCACAATGAATAATTTTATGGGAGGAACGCTGTTTGAACTCCAAGTCCATCGAAAAAAATTGTATTTTGACCTCAAAAAAAACGCCTGATGAGATTGAAGCACCTTGTATATTGGCTGACGACCAGAAGCATGGCACACTGCGAAAAATCCAAGAGCTCATACTCGACAACCATTCAACACAAATGCTCATGTTGCCAGATCTTCCACCATGTCCTCCCGGGTATAAATTAGTACAAACTGTATGATCTACTAACGTTTTCTCCCGGACCTCCAAATCCTCCCAAATTATAATCTCCCATGCCGCTTCCGCTATCCTCCCTCGGGGTACCTGGCCCGCCGTTTGCGGGCGAGTTCTTCATGCCGTCCATACCGTCGCCGTTCATTCCCGGTCCCATCGAGTTCGGTCCCATGGGGCCCATAGAGCCAGAGTCGGGACCGCCGCCCATCTGAAACTCGCCGGGCATGTTGCCGCCAACCGCCGGCTTCATTATAGTATACATGTTTTCGCCCCCCGAATTCGAGGAGTCCTGGGGGCTGGGCATTATGGGAGTGCCAGGGCCCGGGGGACCGGCCGAACCTGGGGGCCCACCGTAGTTACCAGGGGAGGAGGAGGAGTAATTCATGGGCTGAAAATAATTGGAACGTGCTGAGCTAAGGACCACCTGAGTTTACGAGATATATGGAAGGAAAATAGAGCAATTTGCAGTGTTAATAAACAAAAATGATAAATAAAAGTTATTACTGTGTTTTTTTTCTTCTGAACAATATCGCAACAAATTTCGAATAAAGGTGGGTTCACACAAGTAATAATCCTTACCGTTGACGTATTGGGTTGCCATTGTGGTCGACCACCTGGGCCTGTCATGGACATTGGAGGCATAGGTCCTGGTCCTAGGCTATTATTGGGAGGAGGACCTCGCATTCCTGGACCGTATGAACCAGGACCCATTGGTCCTAAAGATGGACCTCTGGGAGGATTCATTCTATTCATAGGATTCATACCTGGCGGACCTATGAAAAAAGAACATTCTCCACTGAATAATATGTGTATATCTATTGATTATTTCATGTAGCTTGTATCTAATTGTATCATTCACTAAGATCAGTTTATGTACCGTTTTTGCTTAAAAAATGGACGATACTACTGACTTCGTGACCATACTTAATACGAACTCCACAAAATGTTATGTTAATGTGAGTAATTATTGTGTTGTTTGGAGAATTTTCATAAACATTGATAGTGCATAATCTCACAGTTAAAAGGATGAGAAGTATAAACAAGTTGTTTACATACAGGTCCAGAAAAGTGTGTATTGGACAGTAAAACATTGATGATCATATATCAAATCCTGACATTGTTTGATTTTGAAATAAAATAGTTTTATTTCACAAAATTATGAAATATGTGTTCTTAGTGCTCCTACATATTAGAATATCTTGAAGCTAAATATCTTCAATAGCATTGTAGATTAATTATTTTCATAATTTATCATGATTTCATTGATTCTGATGTGTTATGAATATGAAAGATGCATAATTAAGCTGAAAGTAAGCTGGAAAGAATGCTCTAAGAAGTGTCCCCGTTTTTGGAGTAGAAAATTCCGATAATACCTAGATGTAGAGAATTTAAATGCTAGCGCTAGTCCGAACTCTACTCAACCATTAAATATTTTAGAACCTTTACGCTTATTCAGTTGCAAGTAAGACAGCAGAAATCCTTAAGTTTTATTTCCTTTTATAATCAATAAACACCGAACGACTACGATAAATATCAGTTAAAGTCAATGACAGCAAAGGTCGAGTACTAAACCAAATTCTCAAAATGAAAAGTAGGTTCATCGCAAATATAAAAACAGCAAGAACATCAAAAAACATTCTGTCCCAGCACAAGCAGAGTAGTGAAGTGACATTTTACTAGGTTAAGGTGGTGAAGAGGCACAGTTTCCTACCTTGCCAACCTACAAACTCTCCGCCTTCACCTGAAGCAAAAAATAGATGACGATAAATAACATCTTTAATGACATCTCTTCATGCCAGTGCAAGTTTCTGTTAATTGAAACCCAAACAGAAAAGAAAGCATATTTTAATCATTCAATTCTCTTACCTTGTCTCGAAGGATCCATATTATTAGGCATCATTGGTTGACCACCAGGCTGAAAGATGAAAATTGAGATACAACAGATTCGAGATTATGAAACTGCAAAAAAATGTTTGATGATGTAGTTTTAAAATCCCCATTCTTCGTTTGACTTTAGGAAATTCACAAATCGTCAGTGCCCCAAATTGTTATCCCTCCAACAAAAAGAATATTTGCTGAATGAAACACAATTACACAAAATATACTGCAATTTATGACAAAACCTATCGAAATACTGACCAGATAGAAAAAACTTACGCCATTGAAATCGCTTCCTAAAGGTGGCATTCTAACACCAGGTCTTGGACCAGCAGGATACCGGGGACCCATGAAAGGTTGTGATGACATCATTTGTGAGTGTGGGGTGGGAGGTTGTGAATGAGGGGATGGTTGATTGGAGGGATGTGTGGGAGGTGATGGCCTCATCGCGGAATTCTGGAAGGATATATTTAATATACTGCTACGCTAAACATAGATCCGGATATACTCACAGGAAAGAAACCAGGAGGTATTGGACCTCCTGGCATTCCGTCTGAAGGTGGCATTTGACCAAGAGGGCTAGGTGCAGGTCCGGCATTCTGTAAAATAAACATATCATACAAGTTAATGTTTTGAATAATGTACATAAGAAATCGAAACTTACATGGGCTAAACCATTCACACCATATCCAGAATTCACGAAACCCTGCAATTGAAAATCGAAATAATGTATTCATTGGTAATGAATAGGGATTGAAACAAATTAGAAATCACATTATTTATTTAATTAAAATGACTAATTAATCTCGAGCTTCAGGAAAAGAATTCATTTCGGCAACAGTGCAATAGTTGATATTGAAATGCCATATGCAAAACATGCAGTGTTGCCATTGTCAAAAATATCCTCAACTGTATTGATCCAGGTGCGAAAAATTCTGATACTCACATAATCATGAAATGCTTTGGCTTCTGATGAATGCTCACAAGTATCCCTTCTTTCAGGGGCAGCACAGTACAAGTCCCAAAACACACTAAAATCGAGATCTTAACCAAGGAAAATTAACCAATTTCACTGAACTCACCACCACCAAGAATGTAGAAATCCAGGAGGTTCTCCTAGGGTTATGTTTTTCTCCCATCTTATCTATAAAAACAGTGTCCTTCAGAAATCACATACAGTTGGTTTTACCTAATTCTTACCTCTGAGAGAAAAGTTTGAGCTGCCTTTTGAGCACCGACGTGCAATAAATATTCATATACATAAAGTGCTAACCTGTTATGAAAAAGAGCATACTATGAGAGAGGTGAACTTGAAAGAAAATGTTTCAATAACGGACATAACGACTGCAGGGACGAAAGTTGTTCTGCCATTGAAATGGTTGAACACAACATTCGAACGAATGTGAATGTTCAGAAATGAATGCCAATAGGAACTTACTTTTCTCTTGCTTGAGCATCAGATGGCACAGTTGATCCCTTTCCTTTAGCATACATTTCGGAAAAAAGGGAAGACTTCCCAAAAGTTAGATCTACATTCGATCAAAATATACAATTAAAACGTAAACTATTTCAAAAAACGCGGTTGATCTACATGGCAGCTGTATGCTTACTGAGGTTCACTCAACTTATACTTATGGCTGTCATTTTTTTTATTGGCTTTTAACACTCTTCGTGATTCTCCCCTGATTTTCAAATTCGAAGTTTATACTTTTTAATTCGACGTATTTTCACTCACGTCAAATTTATTTATTCCTACAGTTCGCTAACACAACAATCAACACTAGAATTCGCTTAGAGAGAGCATGCGTGGCGGTGTTTGTGATCTTGATATATCCCGTTATATTTGAGTCCTTTCACTTTGTAGTTAAAAAAAAAATGTGAAATCCTGTGGATTTTTCCTCAATGATATAGGTGTAATCCATCGGATTTTTCCTACGCCAATAGAAATTAACTTATATATTCTTTATTTGTTTTAGCAATGCAAATGCAACTTCATTGTGCCTTAACCAAGACTGCACCTTTTGCGAATGCGCCAAAAATCAAACGTAGATATGAAAAATGTCGGTCGAATTAATAATATTCAATTTTTTCGAGGAAAAATGAAACTTAAGGAAATGATTTATATCCTAGCCTAGAATAAAAATAATGAAAAATTGGTTGTACCGGGTGAGCAATACGCCCTCTACCGGACATTAAGATAACCAAGACATGCGCCGTCAACAATAGCAACTAGAAACAGTAGAAACACCTGCTCTGTTTTCCAAGTGTATTTCTCCAAATCTAATCTTTCACTTCAACCTTTAGATTCTAAAAGTTTCATTTTCAAACATATATAGGAACTATGAAAATCTCAATATTACCAGTTTATAACAATAACAGAAGTTATAATACGTTTTCATATTTCATAACTGTTTAACCAAGATGAAATTAAAAAAATACTTTTGGTTCATTTAAATATCTCGAAAGAGAATATTGAAAATAACAGGAAAATCTCTTTCTGTGATGATTTAAATACAACTGGTGAGAGAGATGAGTTAGGATACTTGGATATTTGTATTTGGGTTCACCTTTTAACCTTTATTATGAGAATTTTTCTTCTTTCTGTCCATTGAGATCGTTCGAATTAGGTATTAGAAAAGGAATAGAGGTATATTTAAAATTTTTGCAGACATAAAAGTGTGAATAATGCATTATTATGAACTATTAGAAATTATTGAATTCTTTTCAAGTTCAAAGGCACTGAAAAAACCAAAGATTCAATATTCGTAAGAAAATGATGAAAAGGACGTAAATTTTCCCTTGAGTAAATTTGAAATTTAGGCGGAGACAACTCTGAAGTCCCCGCAGATATTTTTTTCTGCGGTTGTCACTTGCTTCTGATTGTAGGTTAGGTGTTTGACAACTTGACATCTAGCGCAGCTGTTTTGCTGATCGTCGTAGCGGTTGCAGCGGCGCACCCTAGGGATGTGAACTACCACAAAAAATCTTCCAACCAAATAATGAGTGCTTAAATATTGTTTACAAAATATAATGGCACAAAAGCCAGGGGAATGGGCCAATATTCTCATTGAACGCTTTGAAAGCCAGGTTGACTATAATCCATGTGCATGTTACCTATCTCTCAAATCAATAAATAGAAGCTAGAATATACCTACATACACCAATAATTATCGAAAAGATTCTAACTAATGCTCGATATTTCAGCTGCCTTGTCGAATTGGAACACAAACGACCCATTCAAAATTCAATGAAGAACAGAACAAAAATTGTATAATTCAGATTTCTAGATATCGGTTTGCCTTAGTTCTTGATGGTTTTGTAAAAATTTTGAAACGAATCCAGGACCAGGTACACCATGTCCTTCCTCAGTTTTCTCGTCAATATGAAATGATGAATTTTTGTAGCTCCAAAGTGGAACTAGTGGAGCACCCCGTCAGCATAGTGCAGAATTTGAAAAAAATTATTATGATAGCATAATCATAGTTTTAGAAACATTAGAGAAATGTTTCAGCATTCAACCAAAAGATTCTATTATCCTGACTATGGAGGAGAATCAAAATCTCAAAGCTTTACTGAAAGAAATATGCGCTTTTTTAGGTACTTCCTTTGCGTGTTGGTGAATGAATTACCTTCTAAATGATGATGTTTTTAGATTTATCAGCGGAAAATTCAAACAGCTATGTGATCAGAAATTTGGCAAGCAAAGTTTTGTTTGCCTTGAGTATCAATTTTTTTACTGCTGTATTCAATCGAATATCTTCTAAGTTGCAAGAGCTGGCATCTTCTCCTGATGAAAATCCCGATTTCAATGACATAGATTTAATACAGCATATAAATGTGGATGTAGTGAGATTAACACGCCTGTTGAATGAAGCAATTCAAAAGTTCAAATTGTTGAAGAAATCCGCTCAGTTAGCTCTAGTTAATGCCTTAGAGAAGGCTATTTGGAATTGGATGGACAATTATGCTCAGGAATTTGCAGAAATTCAAAAAAATCCTAATGAAGAATTATCAAAATGCTGCGAACAGTTGTTTGACATTCTCGATAATTTCGGAGACAATAAGAAAGGAAGGGCAGCTGTTTGGTCTTTACAAATAATGTTACTCATTTTAGCTCCTGTGAGTAAATATTGCATGTTAAAAGCTCTTATTAGTTTTCCTTGCAGAATTTATGAGTGAATTTTGCATTGGGTATGAATTATTTATGAGCAATAAATGTCAAAGCATGTTGAAAAACTCAAATGAAAGCTTCTTCTTCCACTAGCTATATCTCTTAAAAATTCTCAAAGATGTAATGTACAGGGTTTTATCAATAAAAAAGCTGACAGACATCAGAAGGAGCTTAATCCATGAATGATTTACTGCTATTTATTTTCAAAGTCGCTAGGTCTAAAAATTATCTGAAAATTTTCAAATGGTTGGTGAAAATGATATAAATTTCTGGAATGAAATAATCTTCAAATGAAGGATATGGCAGGAAATGCTCTCACATTTCAAGGGGAAATAATAAATAGTTATGAGGTATCTGTAAAAAAAAATTATTAAATGTAAAGATCATGGAGGTACCTTAGAGTCACAGGTGTTTTACTTCAGGGGTGTTGATGAAAACTGAAAAAAAAAGCATTCTAATTAAAAAAATTCATCCATATGGATTTGGAGTGTTAGGGGGACCATGAAGTATTGTCATATTTTGTGTCTATACATGATAGCGATTGAAAATTGATTTGTCTCATGGGAGAGATTAATGGAGACTTTTGAGAGACAACAAGGCTAATCATTCATTAATTTGTTTTAACCATATAACAGAAGTGTTTCTTGATCAGGTGGCGCCTGGAGATGAGTTATGGGATCTCAATGACAATCCTAAACGTGAGAAATGGTTCTCTGCAAATCAAACCTCATTAGCCACCACAAAAGCAGTCTTACACCCTAAAAAGGTACCTACTGTTGAGTGTTTGGTGTATAGTACAGTCATTCTGGGTGTTACAAACCCCAATCTGTGTAAAATTTTTTTCCTTCTGAACTGATTTCTTGGTGTACACTTTCATCATTCTTTTTATTGTAACATTCACATTCATGCATTTGCCAAAAAAACTTTCAACAATATTAAGATCATAATAGGCAAAAAAAGTTGTAAAGAAGCAATAATATCTTTTCACCGAACAGAAAATGAAATAATATTTTTCCCCAATATAAGGGAACAGCAAGAACTTCAATCAATTTTTGTTAGTTCCTTCTTTTGATTGATTGTTGATTTTTCTATTCAACATTCATCCTGCAGAATAAGTAGCTAGGAATTTATACATCGAACACCTTCAAATTAGTTTCAACTTTCCATAATAATATAGTCTGTTTCAAGTTTGTGTCATAATGTAAATTTTTTTGCCTGACATTGTGTATTCGAAATCAGTTCATTAGGGATTTCTGTTAAATTGACTGGACTAGTAATATTCAAGGCCTAATTTTTTCAAAATTGTAAAACCAAGGGAAACCATAACTGTAGACCTTCATTGTTGAGAAAATAATGGAAATTTATTTGAATATTGGTTTCAATGTGACAGAAAAATGAGGCATTACTTTGCAGTCCCCCTAATATCTACCACAAAAAAGTCCACGCATATTTCAATATGAAAACTAATTTGCTGTTATTGAATTCGAAAACTCACATAAGCTGAAAAGTGATAAAATCAGAAATTGTTCTGATCAATTTTCGAGTGTAATTTGAATTTTCAGAAAGTTTTGGAAGAAATTGTTAATGCAGATTCGGGAGCTCCGTGCTCCCCTAGACATAGCAAGAAAAAACAGTTCATTGATAGCATCAAGAAAGGTATATCGGGACATAGCAGTTCCAGTAAGCAGTTGACAGAAGCTGCTGCAGTAACTTGCGTTAAATTATGCAAGGCATCAACCTACATAAATACCTCAGATTCTAATAATGTAGCCTTTACACTTGTACAGAATGTTGTAAATGATCTGAAGGTAATGACTCAGTACCACAATTTCCTCTTCGCAACTAAATATTGTATATTTCAGACTCTTCTCTTTAATCCGGTAAAACCATTTTCCAGAGGACAGAATTTCCTGAATCAAGATATGGATCTGATGATGGACTGTTTTGTATCATGTTTTCGTATAAAACCTCATAACAACGAAGCATTGAAAGTTTGTCTAAACCTGAATTCACCATCCACCTACCACTTTGTCCTAGTTAGATCTTTGTACCGTATAGTTACGCAAAAAAGGTTGAACTGGTGGCCCCAAATCGATCTTGTATATAGTCGATCATCAGAATTGAGAGCTTTATTTACAGATACGTTGAATAAGGTTTCTCAAGGGTGTATTTCTCACACCCCTTTGAGGATGATTCAGTCACTCACTCTCAAAGGAAAAGATTCTCAAGGCAAATTCAAAGATAGGGCAGAAGAAGTACCAGGCTACAGGAATCTGCTATTGTATATGGTCAGATTAATCCATGCAGATCCTATGCTAATGTTGAATGTAAGTAATACTGAGTATTGATGTTTCCATTATGATTTTTCCGTTTACTCAACAGAATCAAGGCAAAGCGGGTCATGAAATTCAGAGCTCTACACTGGAATTGATAAATGGTTTGGTTTCCCTTGTCCATCAACCTTCCATGCCTGATGTTGCCCAAGAAGCAATGGAAGCACTGCTGGTGCTTCACCATCCAGAAAAAATCCAATCTTGGAATCCCGAAGCTCCAATCAACACTTTCTGGGATGTCAGTTCCCAAGTTCTCTTCTCAATCTCTCAGAAATTGATTCAACACCAAATCCTCAATTATACTGATATTCTGAGATGGTTGAGAGAGATTCTGATATGCAGAAATGCCTTCCTGTCTAGAAACAAAGATTACGCCAATGTTGGGAGTCAGATAACCATTTGTAAACAGGCTCACATCAAGTTGGAAGTGGTATTTTTCATGTATTTGTGGAGTATTAATATGGATGCTGTATGTGTAGCAATGAGTTGTTTCGCCTTACTTTGTCAGGAAGCGGAAATTAGGTGTGGGTCAGACGAAGTCACTGTCACGTGTCTTGTGCCAAACTACCATGTGTACCAGGATTTGGCTCAAGCCTCTACTATATCCGCAACAGGTTAGTGAATAGTTACTGAAAGCTTGGGAAAGTGGTTATGTTATAGCGATGATACCATTTGGGAAAAGATTGGCCCACAAAATGAATTCGTAGGCCAGACGATTTCTGAACATCAATAGACTCAGATAACTTGAATGCTTGTTGAACAGGACTTCATTTGTTATTTAATTATAAATTTGTTCTTGTTCTAGCATCTGGTGAGTCCCGAATAAGTTTCCCAGAACTTGTGAATGGTAATTGCACTAAATCGAAACTATTCAATTAATTTTTTTTAATTGATCTCCATTGCAGGCCGAGCTGCTTTGCAAAAACGGATAATGGCTTTATTAAGGAAAATTGAGCATTGTGTGAATGGGGTCCAGCCCGCATGGGAAGAAACTTTCATGAATTGGAATTCGATGTGTAAGAATCTATCTTCGTACCCTAAAGCCAAACTGGAGGATGGCCAAATCGAATCGTTCCATAGGAGTGTTGGAAAAAGACGAGCTTCACACCAAAACTCTGAGCATGAACTGGAGGTGGTGAATATTTGTTGTTCTTTCGAAAATCTTTCCAATTTCTATTTCAGGATCAAATTAACGAATGGGCTAACATGACGGGCTTTTTGTGCGCCCTTGGAGGTGTTTGCTTACAGAAGAAATCCCCATCAAGGCCCATGATGCCAGCTACTTCTCATTCTAGTCTATCTTCAGTGTCTATTGGTTCCGGTCTTTCTGATAGTAGAAAATCTAGTTCGAGTGTTGTACCAGCAACGGCTGGTCAAGAACCTAGGCAATATTGCCCAGTCACTCAGTAAGTACCAATGATTCATTGGTAACATACTCGATCAAGGAGTTGCTTGAAATGAAAAATTTCACCCACGTTTTTTTCATTCATTGAATTTCTGTACAGATTTATGGATTGCCTGTTGAGATTGTTAGTCTGCAACAATGAAAAATTCGGCGTACAAATACAAAAACACGTGAAGGAGTTAGTGGGTCAGGAGATGTCATCAGCCTTATATCCGATCTTATTCGATCAAATAAAAATAATTGTTGAAAAGAAATTTTTCGATCAGCAAGGACAAGTTATAGTGTCAGAAATGCACACACTTTTCATAGAACATATAATATACATAATGAAAAATATTTTAGACAACACCAAAAATAATCAACCTTCAGAGCATTTGGGAGTTACCAGCATAGAAGGAATGATGCTGGGAATAGTCAGATATGTGCGACATTTAGATATGACAGTTCATGCGATACATATAAAAACCAAACTGTGTCAGTTGGTGGAAGCAATGATGAATCGACGAGATGATTTAGCTTTCAGACAAGAGATGAAATTCAGAAACAAATTGGTTGAATATTTGACGGATTGGGTAATGGGAACTTCACATCAAATTGCACCTCCAGGATCAGGAGATGTTACCACAATCACTAGGGATCTGGATCAGGCGTGTATGGAAGCAGTGGCTGCTCTGCTTAGAGGGCTACCACTCCAACCAGAAGAATCTGATAGGGGCGACCTGATGGAAGCTAAAAGTCAGCTTTTTTTGAAATATTTCACTCTTTTCATGAACCTCTTGAATGATTGCGCCGAAGAAGAAGATGCGGATCAAGAGGCAAGACCGCTGAATGCTAGAAAATTGAGCACTTTAAGGAATGCTACGATTCAAGCTATGTCCAATCTCTTATCAGCAAATATTGACAGCGGACTGATGCATTCAATCGGTAACTAATCATCATATGAATATCTTTCAACCATGTATCTTATGCCTTTTCAGCTCTTGGATATAATAAGGATCTTCAGACCAGAGCTGCATTCATGGAGGTATTAACGAAAATTCTTCAGCAAGGCACAGAATTCGATACCTTGGCAGAAACCGTGTTGGCCGATAGATTCGAGCAATTGGTTCAGTTGGTAACTATGATTAGTGATAAGGGAGAATTACCAATAGCCATGGCTTTAGCCAATGTGGTTACTACTTCGCAAATGGATGAATTGGCCAGAGTTTTCGTGACGCTTTTCGATGCTAAACATCTGTTGTCGCCTCTTTTATGGAATATGTTTTATAGGGAAGTTGAAGTTTCTGATTGTATGCAAACATTATTCAGAGGAAATTCTCTTGGGAGCAAGATAATGGCGTTTTGCTTCAAAATTTACGGAACAGTTTACCTCCAATCACTGTTAGAACCGCTCATACGTCCGTTGTTGGACGATACGACCGGAAGTTTCGAAGTTGACCCCGCCAGGCTAGAACAAGCTGAAGACATAGAAGTCAATCGTCAGAATCTCATATGTTTGACTCAAAAAGTATTTGATGCTATAGTTTGCTCTGCTGATAAGTTTCCTCCACAACTCAGATCAATGTGCCATTGCCTATATCAAGTACTGAGCAAAAGATATCCTCATTCACCTCAGAATAATATAGGAGCTGTTGGTACAGTTATTTTTTTAAGATTTATAAATCCTGCCATCGTTTCTCCTCAAGAAATGGGAATTGTAATGAAGCAAGTGCCGACTTCTGTTAAAAGAGGACTGATGCTTATGTCGAAAATACTCCAAAATATAGCCAATCATATCGAGTTCGGCAAAGAACAACACATGTTGCCGTTCAACAATTTTCTTAGAGCACATTTCGAAGTAGGAAGGAGGTAAAATGGGATGACATTAAATTTTTCACTACTGAAGATACTTGTTTTTTCAGATTCTTCATTCAAATAGCTTCTGACTGTGAAACTGTAGATCAAACTTCGCATCCTATGTCTTTCATTAGTGATGCGAACGTTCTAGCTCTTCATAGGTTACTATGGAATCACCAGGAGAAAATAGGAGATTATCTCTCGAGTAGTCGAGACCATAAGGCTGTTGGAAGAAGACCCTTCGATAAGATGGTCACCCTTCTCGCGTATTTAGGTCCGCCAGAACATAAGCCTGTAGATTCCCAGTGAGTAGAATTACTGCATTTAAATAAAAGTCATAAGTTCTTATGTGAACATTTATATTTTCCTGAATGATTTTGGGTCCTGAATCGGTTCATCATTTTCATAGTTATTTGCCCAATTTTGAAATTTTTCAGTCTGGTTTTCTCCTCTTACGCTCGATGGAGTTCCATTGACATGTCATCGACGAACTTTGAGGAAATGATGGTGAAGCATAATATGCACGAAAAGGAGGAATTCAAGTCGATCAAAACTCTCAATATATTTTACCAAGCGGGAACAAGTAGAGCTGGTTATCCTATTTTCTATTACATAGCACGTAGATACAAGTGAGAATTGTTATTTTATGTCACCAACACACTTTAGTGGCCTAATTTCGTTTTCAGAATAGGAGATACTAATGGCGACCTTCTAATTTATCATGTCATCTTAACTTTGAAACCATTTTGTCATTCCCCATTCGAATTGGTAGTCGATTTCACCCATACTTGCGCGGATAACCGTTTTAGGACCGAATTTTTACAAAAATGGTTTTATGTGTTACCTGAAGTGGCTTACGAAAATATCCACGCTGCTTACATATACAATTGTAACAGCTGGGTACGAGAGTACACGAAATTTCACGATAGAATATTAGCGCCTCTGAAAGTAAGTGAATTTATATCGCAATAACTTCGGATAATTATTTTTTTGTACCCACAGGGAAATCGCAAATTGATTTTCATAGATTTTCCCAGTAAATTACACGAATTCATTGAGCCAGAACAGCAAAAACTGCCTGGTGCTACACTGAGTTTGGATGAAGATTTGAAAGTTTTTAACAATGCTCTCAAACTTTCTCATAAAGATACAAAGGTGGCTATCAAAGTTGGACCTGGTGCTATTCAGATAACCTCTTCTGAAAAGAGTAAGGTGTTGGCCCATTCTGTACTGCTCAACGATGTATATTACGCTTCCGAGATCGAAGAAGTTTGTTTGGTTGATGATAATCAATTTACTTTAACCATAGCTAATGAAAGTGGTCCATTGAGTTTCATTCATAATGATTGTGACAACATTGTCCAAGCCATAATTCATATCAGAAATAGGTGGGACCTAAGTCAACCTGTAAGTACTTGTTGTATCTTGCTTACGTAAGTCCGGAAAGATTTTCGAATTCATGAAACTTTTCAGGATTCAGTTACAGTACATCAGAAAATCAGACCGAAAGACGTGCCTGGCACTCTCCTGAATATGGCACTACTCAATTTGGGTTCATCCGATCCAAATTTGAGAACAGCTGCCTATAATCAATTGTGCGCCCTAACAGCTACATTCGACCTTAAAATCGAGGGCCAGTTATTGGAGACCCAGGGGTTGTGTATTCCATCCAACAACACGATTTTCATCAAATCGGTATCTGAAAAATTAGCTACTAATGAACCACACCTAACTTTAGAGTTTCTTGAAGAGTGTATTCAAGGATTTAGAGTGTCCAGCATCGAACTAAAACATTTGTGCCTTGAATATATGACACCATGGCTTGCGAATCTTGTCAGGTAATACAAATATTAGGACAAAAATTAAACATGTTTTTGATTATTCCAAGACGAAAAGAGGCTCTTTCTTCTAAGTATTCATGTGCGAGAATGTTCAGCTTTTTCAGGGTTGAAATGCTTGCAGATTTGTGAAGCCGAATGAAGAAAAAAAGAGGCAGAAACAAGTAGCTCTCATTTTGGAAAAATTGATTTCTTTAACAATAGAAGAGGTTCAGATGTATCCTTCCATCCAAGCGAAAATTTGGGGATCAATAGGCCAAGTTCCTGAATTGATAGATATGGTGTTAGACAATTTCATACATAGATCAGTTAATTCGGGATTAAATTCGCCAATGGTCGAAATAATGGCTGATACAGCTGTTGCTTTAGCTTCCGCTAATGTTCAACTGGTCGCTAAAAAGGTTATCGGGAGATTATGTCGGGTAATAATGGTATGTGTAAGTATTAAATGATGAGATTATAAAGTGATATACGTTGCAGGTTGTGGACAAGACGTGTCATACTCCAACACCATTGTTAGAATTGCACAGCATGTGGGATGACATCGCGATATTAGCGAGATATTTGTTGATGTTATCTTTCAACAATTGTTTAGATGTAGCTAGGCATCTACCATACTTATTTCATACAGTAACGTTCTTAGTTTGCTCAGGTTCCATCAACATGAGAGCGTCAACTCATGGACTTGTGATCAACATTATCCATTCTTTATGTACTTGCACCCAACCAAAATTTTCCGAGGAAACTTTGCGAGTCTTACGTTTGTCTCTGGACGAATTTTCTTTGCCAAAATTTTATTTACTGTTTGGTATTAGCAAGGTCAAGTCTGCCGCTGTAACAGCTTTCAGATCGAGTTATAGGCATTCTAATGAAAAATGGCTGGGGCCTGAGAGGAATTTGGCCGGTACCACCACCGACAGAGAAAGGTTGTCTCTAACTTCTCTCGAAGTTATAACAGATGCATTATTAGAGATAATGGAAGCTTGCATGAAAGACATCCCAAATTGTGATTGGCTGGTTAGTTGGACTTCCTTAGCGAAAAGTTTCGCGTTCTGTTTCAACCCGGCGCTACAACCTAGAGCTTTAATTGTATTTGGTTGTATCAGTAAAAGCGTTACTGATCACGATATGAAAGAATTGTTGAGGATTCTAGTGAAGGCTTTAGAAAGTTTTAGCGATATAACCCTGATTGAAGCCTTAGTTATGTGTATGACTAGACTTCAACCACTGCTAAGACCAGAATCTCCAATTCATAAGGCCCTATTTTGGGTAGCTACTTCAGTTCTTCAATTAGATGAGCTTTCTTTATATGCATCTGGTTTGGCTCTTTTGGAACAGAACCTACATACTCTAGATTCTCAAGGAATGTTTGATGAAAGAGTAAGTGATGAATGAACCAAATAATTTTTTTTAATTATTTTTTTCGTAGTCCATTGATCAGGTGATGATGTCGACAAGGGAACCTTTAGAATGGCATTTTAAACAACTGGACCATGCGGTTGGTCTCAGTTTCAAAGCTAATTTTCATTTCGCAATTGTTGGCCACTTACTCAAGGGTTTTAGACATCCAACACCGACAACAGTTTCTAGAACCTCTCGAGTTTTGTCAATGCTTTTGGCCATAGTTGCCAAAACGCAAAGGAGGGATAAATTTGAAGTAACACCCAATAGTGTTGCATATCTTACAGGTAAATTGGTTGCATTTTTCAGTAAATTCGTTTCATGAAAATAAAGTTCGAAAAAAAAAATTGATTAAAACGAATTTAAATTTTTAGCACTTGTTGGTGTATCTGAAGAAGTTCGTAGCAGATGTCATATCAAACACGGCGTAGCCAGATACATGTCGGATTCTATGTCTCAGGAAAATTTTATGAGTAACGATTCAATGAATCAACAACAAAGTACAAATTCGGGTAATCAAGGAACTGCTGCTGATAGCACAACTGTAAATAAAAGGCAGAAATCCTGGGAATTACTTGACCAATCAACTTTGGCTCAAGTTAACTCCAAACCTACAACACAACACCAAGTAAGTTAGTTGTTTAAGGATATCAGTCACGCTTGAATAATTGTATGATTTCTGCGCTAGCCTGATATGAACGTTTTGTTTTCAGAATCGCAGTACGCGTGTTTCTATAAGCAATGAAAGCAATATATTATTGGATCCAGAAGTTTTAACTGATTTCTCAACGCAAGCATTAGTTCTTACAGTTCTTGCTACTTTAGTTAAGTATAGTACAGATGATGCTGAAACAAGAGTTTTGTATCAATATCTTGGGGAAGGAGCTGTTGTTTTTCCAAGAGTTTTCCCGGTTATGTAAGTAACAAACACTTCATTTTCTGTTTGAAACTATTGTGCAGCTCAATATCTATTTTATTACAGTTATAATTTATTAGACATGAAAATCAACAACGTTTTAACATGTTGTCATGACCAAGTAATACTAGGGGCTGTGAGAAATATTATTCAGAATATGATTGCATGCGAAGACACTAGCCAACAACAGCTGCATTACCTCCAGAGTTGTGGCTTCGGAGGACTCTGGAGGTTTGCCGGTCCATTCAATAAGGTAACTTAATCTGATCATATTGAATGATTTTTCTGATAGTCATCATATTTTTTCACTCGATTAATCTAATCCCAATTACTCAAACTTTCACATTTTAGAGTTTATCCCATTTTTCATTACCCTTCAGCTCAAATAAATATATTTTCCCAGAATTGTAATATTTTCTGGTTTCAGTATAATACAACACCAGAAAATAGCGAATTGTTTGTGAATTATCTAGAAGCGATGGTGGAAATGTTTCTGCCC
Organism: Adalia bipunctata; assembly: GCA_910592335.1. Taxonomy (NCBI): domain Eukaryota; kingdom Metazoa; phylum Arthropoda; class Insecta; order Coleoptera; family Coccinellidae; genus Adalia; species Adalia bipunctata. Next base: position 4,489,389 of record OU342957.1, read on the forward strand.
ATAGATGATTCTGAAGGAGAAAATGGAGAGATGCCTCAATATCCTTCGATGTTGAGTGTCAGTTCCAACATGAATCTCTCGTCGAGTTTATCAAGTTTAACTCAAGGATCCCCTACAGAGAAGGAAATAACTAGAGACACGGAAGGGGGAAGTAGTTCTTCTCTAGGAAGAAATTCGTATACAAAAACGTCTAAAAAGCATTTACATTCTGAAAATACCTCAATTTTCAAATGAAATGAGTTTAAAACACCAATACCGTAATATTAAGGTCTTATTTTCAATATTAGGCCTTCATTTAAAAAATTACACTTAAAAGATCGATGTAATAGTTGTCTTATTGAGTGTTAAATGCATTTCTTATTCTAAAAAAATATACAGTATTACTTGTCTATGTGAAATTTGACTTTACATGTGATAACAGTCAATATGACATTCATCTTAGTGTACCTATCAATTTGGTTGACCTATTTCATGAGAGTACTTTATTTTTGGGTGATTGAAGAGAAATGCAAACTGACCTAATCATGACTGTTTCCAATGAATGTATCTGAACGAGTTGCTGTGATTATTAGGATCTGAATATTTTCAAATTTTTATAGAAAATAGCTAGGCTGAGGAGTGCATGATATCTCATTGGAAAGACCAGTTCAGTAATTTCCGGAAAAACTGGAAGTTAATTGAAAATATTAATTTGTTTGTAAAATGCGGATGAATGGATTTTGCGGTGAGACGTCCTGTATAGCAATGAGAATGGAATTTGTAAATGTGACTAATATTTATCTACCCTATTTCCTTGGTAAACTTGTTAGTGCCCTTAAACTCTACATGGAAAATCAAGAAACAATTCTAAATAAATGTAATAATATATACTCCACACGAATTTTAAGATTAAGGGAAAATTGATTGGTATATTCAATTTTCACGATGTTTGGTGGATTTAATATTTACATTTACAATTCATTTACTTTGAACTGCCAACTGATTAGAGCGATATGCAATTGGCGTACTAATTCTCGCCTATTCATATCTATTAGTGATCCATTCATAAGTTCAAATAACGATATCTAACTCCTATACCTCAGTGGGCATTCTAAATATAAAAATAGTATTCAAGTGTATTTCGAGGTGACCTTATTGATAGAATAAAAAACGAATACTCGGATCATGTTAATATTCATTTCCCAGATATGATTGAAAACGATCTGAATACTTTAGTTGTATGTACTGAACACTTTTTGGTTATATTATTTTATATATTTTTTGAACTGACGTGTCCTAAAATAGATCGTTGAAATTAAATGCTTTTTTATTATCCCCACCCATTTCATTTTCCACTGGTGGAAATGTTCATTACAACAGCTTGTAAGCTAGGAGGCTCCAAGTGGAATGTGTCAAGTGAAGTTAAAAGAAAAATACGAACGGCGGTCCTATAAATCAGTTTCGACATTTTATTCTGGAGCATATTTAAAGGTGCTGAAATTCATTTATTGATATCAGAAAATTAATATCAAAATGGTAAGGAAATGTTTTCGAAGCAGCTAACAACTTATATAAACAAATCACAATGTTTTTTCTGATAAACACCAGAAGAAATCTATGAAACCTGCAACATATATCCAATACTGCTGAACCACCACTAACTGTGAAGGAATTTCTTTTCTGACCTTGCACAACCTAAACAAATTAATATAAAAAATCTATACAAGTTATACTAAATAGTTCATCTTGTTAGGTTTTTAGTATTAAATATTTAAATTTTTTTAGATCGTGGATGATAAGGCCATGGGCATTGTACATAGACAACTGTAATCTTCACACAATGACCTGGTTGAATTAAAATGAAAATTTTTTCAATCGATTTTTATTAATCAAATTTCGTTATTTTCAAAACGTGGCTATGCAAGTTACAATAAATTAAAAACACTAACACACTTCTCTGCAACACTATACCTCATGTAAAACCATGAGATTTAGTATTAACAACACACATATATAATTTGTTTAAATTTATAATAAATTTAGTTCATTAACGAAGCTATTAAGTATATTTGGTTAATAAATACATGGAGTAAATGACTAAATAAAATGGCCTGCTTTATTCGATTTGCTCGAAATCAATTTGACCCACATCTTACGTAACTGTCATGTTATTTAAAACAATACTGGTGATTAATGGGCTTTCAATTGATTGACTGATGTGAAATAAGTACATACTAGTGATCCTCTGGAAGGTTTAATGTCTACAACTCAGTTTACTGTTCCAACCATGAGGGAAAAGTTGAATTTGGTGTTTTAACTTTAATGTTGAACTGTTTGAGGGTAGCTTCCAAGGCTGTCTGGTTACCAGAAAAATAAGCAGATATGGCATTGTGGAATAAGAGCAATTGCTTGTGCATAACTTTGATCTGGAAAAAAAATTGCAGATAGAACATTTTCCCGAAAAAACAATCAGAGACTACTTCTGAAAGCAATATTGAAGTGAAAATTTCATTATGTTTTAATCCTAGAATTGTGTAACATAGAAAAGCAGAAGTTAGGTGTTTTATTAACATACTTACCCTATTCTCATCTAAAAATTTCATTTTTATAGTGACTTCAGAACGAAGTTTCATGAACTGTTCTCTGTGAGCCTCAAAACCTTGTTGAGCCTCTTCTAAGCCAGCAGTGCCATCTGGTTTAGTTGACATTGATTCTAAATCAGTACGATAAGCATCATATTCAATACGAGCATTCTCATAATGTCTTATAGATTGTAATGTATCTTCAATTGTTTTATTGCAAAGTGTATTTACAGATGAAATGAAGAAATTCAAAGCTCCCAATAAAGTTTCACCGTTTTTGGTTAAATTTCTTTGGGTTTCCGCATTATACAGAAATTCTTCTTGAAGTTCAGGTGATTTTTGAGCTAACTCAGAAAAAGCTTCACCTAATGCATGCTGAAAAATAATTTCGCATCTATGAAACTATGTAAGCCTTCATTATCAAAGATTCATGAAGAGAATCATATTCTGTATAGCATTATTTCAATATTTAAAGGTGGAGACCTAATCAATTCAAGCATTTCGAAGATGAGACATACCTGAGTTTGAACTACATGGTAAAAGTGATTAGCTAGTACACGAGCTAATCTTAAAATTTGACTATACTTCTTCTGCGTTTCTCGAAGAAGATTAATTTGCATTTCAAGTTCTGAAAAATTCATGATATTAGGAAGTCTAGGTAGATAAATTCAAAACATACCAGCATCTACAGTTCTAGAAGATTTCCCCAACTTCTCAAACATCAATTGTTTAGTACATTTATACGTAGATATTGACCAATTTTTAATATTCTCAATTCTAGATGATGTTTTCAGAATTGTTGAATCATCGTTAGAAATAGGGGTAGTAGGTGTTAAAATAGCAGGGGAGCTAGTACACGATGAGAGTCCTGTAGGAACAGATCGAGAATATGGACAAATAGGATTTGTCTGTATACCAGGCACTACATTATTGTGATTTTCACTTGGTGGTGTCTCTTTCAACATATCATGTATACTTGTTTTTTCGGCAGTTACCGAATTGCTTCTCATTTGAGACATAATTATTGTACACTACGTTAATTGTCTTTGGAGGCCTTTTATGGTTATTACTAAGTATTATATTATGTGTTAATATAGTACATTTTCAAAAAACTTGAATATTGTTTGTGTACGTCAGCTTCCCTCTTGATTACCCAGATGTCAAGGGAGGAGACATTTATTTGTCAACCTCAATGGTGTCAGTAATCAACTTCTGTAATTCTGAATCACCCACTTCAGAACAATGAAATAAAGTGTTATGTTTGATTACAATTCGATTATGATATCAGAGAATTTTCAATATTACGCGATGTTTTTTGAATATTAGATCGCAATTTTCTACAGCCATCTATTGACAATGTTCCGAACTCCGAGGAATTTTATCGATCTGATATGGGGGAGCATGTCTTTAATTCTTGTTATTTCTGAAGGAATCTTTAGAAATTGCCCAGTACAAGGTTGAATAGGCAACTAGTAATACACTGGCTACCTGAAAACATCGTACGACAGGTTCACTACCGTATTGGGGCTCGATCCTCTCATAAACTGCGGGTTGAAAGTTAATGATATATTCACAATAATGAAAAAACATTATTTGAGAAAGTAAAGAACCGGAATTCTGAAAATTTCAAAAATTCAGACTTGTTTTCACTCTCAATACAAAGTATGAAAATAACGTGCATCAATAACTCAACAATAACACCTACTTATTGAGAATAACCTGCTCAATTTGAGTCCAAAGGCAAAGGAATCAAGGCCTTGGTGCTTTTGAAGTGTTTCCGGCTTTAGTCTATGTGTATCAAGAGTCGTTTGATCTCACTAAAAACGAAATACGGAGTGAAGAGAAAACCATTAAAATATGGAATTCTGATAGGACACACATGAAGGAAAAATTATTTCACTCGATAAAACTTCTTCCACTTGTGAATACCATAATTAATCTTTTCAAATATTATCAATATAACATTTGAAAAGATTGAATAGACTTAGACAAAACCAAGTGCATGTACAACTTAATTTTTATTTCGATACGAGTTTTTCAAAAAGCATAAGTATGCCATCTGCCGTGAAATGCCTGAAGTCCTTCTCGTTTCCTTTTTCTAACATGATCTCCTTCAGAAATTGCTCATTAGATGAAACAGCAATCCAGTTGAATCTAATCGTTTGAACCATTTTCCGCTCTAACGACAATTACATTCATTTGGTAAGGATAAGCGCGAAAACTTTCGAAAAAACATTGAGACTGGATGAGCTGCCAATTTTAAATCTTACGAAAATAAAGTTGCCGAAGAAATAAGGAAAACAACTTGTTAAGGAAACAATAAATTACAACAGATGACAAATTACGAACGTTGCAAAATGGCGAAGGAGAAGGTTCAATTTTTTTTATAAATTTAGAGGGATGTCGAACTGAGAGAGTAACTTTCGACCTGATAGGATCCCCATATTTATCATTGAAAGAGAGTACCCAGAGAATTATTATCGCGCCATCAGAACTCGATGAATTCAGTAGTTTTTCAATGAGGAAAAAAACCAAATTTCTAAAATTAATTACTGCCGAACAATCGACTCACTCATCGAGCTTCATTTTATATCTGATCGTATAATTTCTTTAGGAAATTGAAAGGAAGATGGGAATTAGTGAAGAGAGACGAAAGTCCTACGAAACGATAAAAATCACTCGCCAAAAAATGAAGCAAACTATTGAAGTTGCAGAATGGCGGAGGATTTGGTTCGAATAAAATTTTCTAAATTTTCGCTTCTTGTCTGACTAGGGCTTTTTCAGCTCTACATTTCCGTGGATATTGTTTCATTATGGAATTTGTTTTCGGAAAGCAAAATCCATTCGCATTCGATGTTGTGATTTCGAAAAATTTTTCGAAAATGTTTCAGGAAAATTTTTTTTCTCAAAGAAACTTCAACTGGAATGATTGGATGGATCATGATCTTGCTCTCTGAAAACAAAGAGTAGGTATAAGGAAAAAATATCTACGGAAATAGAGATAGAGCTGAAGAAGACCAACTCGATACAGAAGCGAAAAATTTGGTATATTTAAATTGAACCAAATCCTTCGCCATTCTGCAACTTTAATAGTTGCTTTGATTTTCATTGTTTTGTCCAAATTTTCTCCTTTTCCATCTTTCGTCCAATTTCCTAATGAAATTATGCGATTAGTTATAAAATAAAGCTCGCTCAGAGAAGTAAGCCGGGTCGGGTAAAACCAGGTTAACTTACGAAAAAAATTTCTAGAGCCTTGAAAATTCATAGCAAGTTTGAGATCAGTTGAATTCGTCAATTGTTTGGCAGTAATTAATTTTCAAAATTTCTTGTTTTCTCAAATGAAAAACTACAAAACCCATATAGTTCTAATGGCGCTATAATAATCAGGTCAATAGGTTACTTTCTCAGTTAGACTGTTTGTTTTATTTTGGGCAAAGGGTTTTTCTAGTTTTTATGAGTTCATCTAGTTTTGCCGGATTTTTGTCTTTTTCACTCGATTCTTCACTTAAATACAAGTAACGAGAAATTCGTTGAGATGCATGAAAAACCGATTGGAAAAAATTGAGAAAACATTTTTCGAATTTCTGGGAAAAGATACGAAAATGAATTTTGAAAATCGAGAGGTCGGTTCTTGACGTAGAGAAGGCCCGTCTGTATTTATTCGTTACTAGCGACCCGCCCAGGCTTTGCACGGATGCAATGCAATCCTTATAAACAACGGTAGTGCCGGCGACGCACCGCTAGATCCCTGCATTTTGAATCTGTAATATCTTCGGAAATATTCATTTAAATTACATGCTGTAAAGGGCCATATTGATCTATATTGAATGGACAATGTATTTAAGGTACGTTATTGGATAAGGATTAATGCTGGATTGCTTGAAAAAAGTTCCCGAATAAGCCTATTTTCCTGTAAAATGTAAAGGATAAAAAATGGTTATTGTGGGTTATCCTTAAGAGATAGACATATACCGGGTCTTTCACGAGGAACCTCACCTCACTCTGAGTTAATATCCACTTTAGGGCAAGGGTGTGATGCATACTCACATTATTTTTTAACGTAGATTCAATATCTGCCATAAAAAATGGCGTTCTAATTTGAAAAAATTGATTTTTCACGATTTTGTCATCCCTAACTTTGAAAGCGATTTTTTCACCCCCTGTATCATGAATCGCGATTTCGATTTTAAAGTGGATACATCAATCTCACATCTTGAAAAATCCCAAAAATGGAAATTTTCCATCCAAAAACCTCGAAGTTATTCTTGTTTCAGCGGAGCTCTATTTTCGATTTTTTTTCGAATTTTCCCGCTCAGAGAGAATTTTCCAACCAAAACTGAAAAATGTTACATCAAAATAACTTGAAATTTTCTAAGGAATCTATTTCTGCAATAAAAAAATGGTGTTCTAATTTGAAAAACGGAAGTTGACGTCCTTTCCGGAAAAACCGGAGGTGCTCATGCCTTGAAAATATTTTAGATTTCATCAGCATCGTGAAATACTTATAAGTGCTGAATTTCATGAAAATACGTTCAGTAGTTTCCCGTATAAATATGGGTGAGGTTCCTCGTGAAAGATCCTGTATACGCGTACTTTTTTGTTGACCCTTTTTTAGGAATTTTATTTTGATTCATTTCGTGGGGTTCAGTCAGCGTTGGCAATGTAGCGCAAAAAATGTGTTTATTTACGTCATCACATTAGAAACCTGTAAATTCATCAGTGTTTCTCCACAATATTATGCATGTATCATACATATAATCCTTCCTCTTGAATCACTTTATCTATTAAAAAAAAGCGTTTCAAAATCCGTTGCATAATTTTGAAGATTTCAACATACATAGGGACAGACAGCGAAAGCGACTTTGCCTTATACTATGTAATGATGATGTCGCTTATCAAGAACTGATCTAGTAATTTTTTTTGTTGATGAATAAAGTTTTCACTGACAAATTTCTCAGGGAACCACTGTGTTCCTGGGAAATTCCCCTCAAGTTCAGTTAATCATGAAAGAGCGACTTGAATTTGGCGGAGACACCGCAAAATTTCCTTCTTAAACCCGAGGAATCCAACAGAATGGGGGCAGCAGGTGTTTGTCGGCGAAAAATCTACACATTAGAAGAAAAAACTGAAATTCGTAAAGTTTGAACTCGTTTGGTTGATACGATGCCGTACATCAAGAGTTAACGACTGTCATATACAAATAGCGCGAGATCAATGATTGACGCTCAAACTTAGCGGTCGGAGGCTGGAGCTGAAGAAGCATGTGGTATACGGCAAGCGCAGTCTGGAGCTTGGAGAAACGTCTCTCGCTTTTGCCAGTTTCCAGTTTCATGTTTGCGTACAGTTGCAGTTTTCCCTCGTCTGTCGCGGCCCGTGCTGCGTCACCTCGCGCAGTTTAGTTCACCACCATGCGATCCCATTCATTATGAAGCGTGGATTAGATACGCTCTCGCGACTTTTTTGACGCATCCGTTCGTTCCGCGTTATCGTCATTGACACTTTACGAGAAGTTCGCCAAGTTGATGCATAGTTATGAGACGGAAAGCGGATAGCAGATACATCGCTGTGGTTATTATTTACATCGTGACTATCATAAGCCAAGGTAATTTTCTTTTCTCTCCCGACCTACCCGTAAACAGTCAAATAGAACGGGGTGGTCTAGTTTTTCGCGTACCAGACATTCAACGGCGGGAAAAAAGTCAGAAAGGACCAATACTTAAGTTTCGGCACAATTAATGGTTTGACTGTGCTACATCACATTCATCATTACATTGAAACTTCAGGAAAAATGACGAAGTCTCGAGAGTTTTGTCACAAAATTCACCATGTTAAAACCACTGATAATGAAGAACAACATATTTATTTCTGAAAGGGAAAAACTTTCACAACTTGTCTTCATTTTAACAATTTAGAGAGACACATTATTCGCTTTGAAATGGCTCACAAATTTAAACTTTGAAAGAGTATTTTCAATTCGAATCGGTTTTCTAAACTGGAAAAAGATTTTCTTCATCTTTTTCTTGGATTACCTAATAAATTGAAAAAATAATGTAGAAATTTACTGCTGAACCCAAAAAATTACTGCGTTCATCAAAATCATATTTTCTTCGTAAATACAACAGATTCAACATGTCAGAAACCTGCTGTTATTTTCGTATTTGCCACCAAATATAAAATGGATTAAATTGAATATTATTGGTTACCAACAAAAAATTTTATTAAGATCGCACAATTGAGTGTTACACAGATTTTTCTGAGTAATAACACACTCCTGCTATTCTGCAATTTCTGATGTATTTGGTTCGAAAAATAGTAGCTCTTTTTCCTTTTTTCCTCTTCATCAGCCGTCTATACCATTAGAGAAATGATTCAATTTGCGTTATCTGGAAGACTCGTGTTTGAAACGCTTTTAATTCAAGTTTTCATCGATTATATTAAGAGGTGACAGTGAAATGTGGGTTCACAAGGGCCTTTCAACATTTTTTTCTCTCTCGGAAGAAATGAATTATTTCTCTCAGGAGGTAACAGAATTGGATTGCCCGATTACTTTGAACTCTGAGTCATTACTGAAGGAAATGATTTGTTGGATTCAAATGGCATTCAATTGAATTTCGAATTTATTATCTTCAAGAAAATATTCAGACTTGATCCTCACGGAAATATTTTGTTTGAACGAGAATATCTTTCTCTGAACAATAGCGTTTTGGTCAAAGACAACGTCTTTGAATTTGACACAGCTTGGAGAATATTCACCTCCTGTTTGAGCCGAATTTCAAAAGATTCGAGAGAAATTAAAATATTTTATACAATATTCTGTATCCAGGATGACGTCCAAAGCAGAAATTTAAATACCCCATTCAAATAAAAATGCTATTCTTTTAAATAAATGATCGGTTGATTATTTGATTATGAAGAAGAAGGTATAATGGCATAAATATAATTTGCAATATTCAGTGAAGTTTCGAAAACAACAAACAAATTTTTATTCGTTCTAACAGCTAAATATTAATACGCACGAAATTATTCGTTGAAAAGGCTTTCCTGTATTTGAAAATCCAAACCGAAAAGTCTTCCAAATTTACTCAAACGAATTTCGAAAGTATTTCGGAATCCACCATACAAACTTTTTTTTATTATTGAGAAACTTGGCATGAAAAACAATAGGACAGTCCGAATATTTTTCCGGTATCATTTTCCACGTTTTAATTTAGAGAAATTCTGTATGTCCTCACAGTTTTTCGCGTTGAATGATCCGTTTTCTGCTTTCACATTCACAAGTTAATTTTAATAATTTCAATGCGTTGTTGAAGAGTGTATAGTTCCATTTTTATTAATGGTGTGGATTCTACTTGTCAAATGTCAAAAATGACCGCTTTAAAGGTACCATCTACCAAAATAGCGGGCAATTCAAAATAACACCTCTTATAGAAAAACCCTTCATGTTATATGATTTTTAGTAACTTAGGTTATTGACGTGAGGCGAGCTAAAAAATTATTAAAATTTCCCGAACTACTAAAAATCGTAACCTTTGAGCCTCAACTGATGGCCCTGTATTTAGTGAAAAAAAAATTTCATGAATTTTGGACTAATTTCAGCTATGAGTTCATTAATTCTCAACCTTGTGCTGAACTTTCATGCTTCAGTTCGCTGTCTCCTCTCCTATTTTGATCCGATCGAGTCTGCTGCGTAACAAATGAACATGCATTTATATTTCCCGCCGAGAAAAAGGGTCCAGATTGCTCCAAGACAACAGAATCGACTCGATTACGGAGCAAGGATGCGTATAACTTGAATCCCCAGTTTTCCGCGAGTAAACGTTTGGAAAAATGGATCTCACTTGGAAATGAAATATTTTGTGTATCTGCGTAGGAGGGACGGAGCCTTCCAGATTCGTGGGATCCTTACCTTCTGCTCTTGAGTGTAGTCAAATGTAACCCGGAATATTCTGATACGAACACAAGTGTAATAAATCTGTTGCGGGGGCGTTCTTGAGTTTTTCTACGAATTCCATGTGTTGTTATTCGAAGCCAACACTTTGAAAAATGATAAAATGCAATTCGATAACCACATTCAACCCTTTATTTCCCATTTTCACTTGTTCTCATGTATGGAAACGTATATTCGCGAATCACTCTGTATACCCAGATGAAATGTCGTTACGAAAAAGACACACGAAAATATTGACCTCAGATTTTATGTGAAGAGGAAACTCGTCTAGCATTTATGGGTTTCTTTTTTCACCGGATATTCTTGAATAACTCTCGATCTATGAGATAAGCTCTCCTTAAACCTCCTCTTTTCGGACTTTAACGGTCGAAGAAATCTTAAGTATTCGATGTAGCACCCTCCTCTCAAAGGCTTCAAGCAACTTTCCCCGGTGATTTATCTACAGCTATCAAAGGAAGAGTTTATTGACGGTGGGATTTGCCAATCGATGGGCTTTATTATTTATTAATTAAACACCTCTTCAAACGAACACAATTGGTCGGTAAAATTAATAGAAGCGATAACTTGAGTTACCTCTGCCCGCTTGTTCAAATTCGCAGCCAGAGCAGTCACCCAATCAACGCTGCTCGGCTTCCAGATTGCAAAATGGCGGAGGATTTGGTTCCAATGAAAAAATCAATGATTTGACCTGGGTGCTAGGAGATTTTGCCAAATTTGAGATCAGCACTTAGGGCAAGATCAAAAATTAAGTTCTCAGGACAATCTACTTGAATAGAGTCGAATTTACCCACAAGATGGATGAACGAGCGCTTAAAAGATCCTAAGCACTAATAATTGCTTTTCTCGAATTTCAAAGTTGATTAGTTTGATTATAAACGAAATTTACGATAATTTGAAAACCATTTTTCTGATATCTTGACATGAGGAAGATATGGGTTGTTGAAGCTTGCATGCATGATGAAGAGAATTCGAAAAAATTCGAGCCGGTGACTGGACTGAAACTCATCATCTCAGCTTGTTTATACACGGCACATTTCCCCCTTCATTCCGGCATTCTTTTCTTCAGTCCGATGGAAAAATGTTTTAAACAAGAATCAACATATGATATTGGCTGAACCTGAATCTGCAATCTGTTACACTGATCAGTTGACGAAAAAAAAACAAATATTTGTATGCTGATCACGAAATTAAAAGAAATGTACACATTTCGTTTCGAGTTTCAGCAGTAAAAATATTGACAAAGGGGTGTTTACGAGAGCTTGAGACGGAGGAGTGAAAAACCGTTGGATTCATTAACTGTTTGATGCCTTACAATCAGGATGATACCGATTTTCGGAAACAGATGCTTCTGTTTCAGTAAATAGCGTTCGTACTAAACCGCTCGCAAATTAAGACCCTCTGATTCATAGTACTAAAAGTTTGGATTGCATATGAATCGTGTCCAATGAAGTATCACCGTCCCTAAACAAAGAAGAACACAATAAGTTTATCGCGCTCTATCATTTTGTGTATTTCTATGACTCCAAACCTCAGACCAGTTCGAGTGCGAGACAGATGAAAAACAATGCCAGTATTCCAAATGGTACAATCGTCAGTACAATATTCCAGTATTCCACCCAAAGAAACATGTGCCCCTGTGCATTAGTTGAGTCCTCGCAAGAAGAAAAAGACAAGGGTCATTTTCTTTCGTGTCCAGTGCAACCCCTATTGATAGGTTCAATAGGGATCGTTCCATATAACCCTATTTCCCAGGGAGCCTCCTTCAAACGTCAGGATATCAGGATGATATCACCAAGCAAAATCTACAGGGTGTTCCTAAATTGAACGTACAAACGAAATGGGGAGATTCCTTAGGTGAGTTTAAGAAAAAAAGTCCCACAAACATAGGGTCGCAAACGTTTCGTTTTCGAGATACAGGGTGTACTAGGTTTATCAGGGAGTATTTGAAAGAGAGTTATGAAAACGGGTGGATTGGACATCAGTCATGGCCCGCCAGATCCCCAGACTTGAATAATTCAGATTTCTTTTCATACTAACTAGATCTTCATGACAATTTTTTCTTCTGAGGATTTCGAGAGAATCTTAAAATTTTTTTCTCGAAATCAGTAGCAGAAATACAAATGACAGAAAAGTTTAGCATAACAACAGAGCTTCTTTTTATATTTTTTCAAATTAACAGTTGATAACCAAAAAAAATTTCTGGATGAAAACAGGTGACAGTGTTCCAAAAAAAATATCACCTTGTAGATCGACTATCGAAATTGCCATGTCCCGTGGTGAGAACTCTCAAATGTAATATCTATGCCAAATTTCAGTTGAATATTTTGTAAAGTGTAGATACTATGGGAAAAGAATTCGAAAAAAACTAAAAGTTCAACATTTTTTTTCTTAAACTCATTTAAGGAATCTCCCCTTTTCGTGTGTACGTTCAGTTTAGAAACACCCTGTATAGTACCTGCATAAACACCTCAGTCAATCGGACATATCGAATTGCGGTAAGTGATATTCATTGCTCAATCCAGTAACCCAACCAAACGTTTCATTCATCGTATTGAATTGATATGTCAGCGACCTATATCGTTTTAACAAATGAACTGCCCAGCTTGCCTTTACTTTTGGGCATGGGCGGCTCATTCACTCTGTATAACCCTCGGGCCATTGTCAATGTTGGCAATAATTAGATTGCGGATCAAAGTGTGAGCCATTTAACACGAAATCTGATACACCGTTCCTTTATTTGTCGAGTATCGATTCAGAGTTCATCTGCGGCCTCTTGAAAGGACAATAGTTGTTTGTTGAGAGTAAGTGTGAGGGTCCACTATGCAAATTTGGGATTGAACAAGAGGTGATGAGCCATCACTGTCCTTTTGTTGACACCTTGCAATGAATTCTGAACTCCTTCTATGATTTCGAGATGGTTCTCAAGGAAATTCAGCTCAGGTCAAGCGAGCAAGGAGATTACTAGATCAACAATTGTACCTACACTGTTTCCTCTTATTCAAAGACTCCTATGTTGGTTGAAAAGTGTCAAACACGGTCTCATTTATGAGATTGAACAAAAATTATTGGCCGTTTGAAATTTTTTCCACAAGAATGTGTACCCTGCTTTCATAATGGAGTTGTGATCAATTCTTGTTTGTAGAAAATAGAAGATGATATTCAAACGTGCACAAAACTTTTCGATGCGGGAGATGTGATAAAATTGTACCATTTAGGGCGCAGGTTTGTGTTATTATTCACTTTGTAACTGGCCTGTGTCCATTCATATTATAACGATATTATCATGAATAATGGATTCACATCTGTAAGAAGAGGAAACTTCGGTTCGAATATGCCGGACGGAATATTCATTTTGTGGGGCTTCGTCTGAAAACTTATGCCTGAATCAGCAAGTTTTTATCCAAAAGTGAAGGTATCACACCGCATTTCTGGCAAGGAATTATTGCAACTCTTGCAAATTAACTGTTTTCTGTTATGCTCACTCGGAAGCATTAGTTCGTAATTGGACGAGAGTCTAAATCTGAGGGCGTATGCAGGGTGGTCCACTTTGTACTAGGATTTATTCAATTCCGTATTTGTTTCGAATAATAACATCACATATACAGAGTGTTCCTTAATTGAACGTACAAACGAAAAGGTGAGATTCCTTAAGTGAGTTCAAGAAAAAAAGTCCCATATACATGGGGTTGCAAACGTTTCGTTTTCGAGATACAGGGTGTGCTAGGTTTATTAGAGAGTATTTGAAAGAAAGTTATGAAAACAGGTGGATTGGACATGAGTCATGGCCCGCCAGATCCCCAGACTTGAATAGTTCAGATTTCTTTTCATACTAACTAGATCTTTATAATTTTGATTCTTCTGAGGACTTCGAGAAAATCGTTCAAAATTTTTTTCTCGAAATCGGTAGCAGATACGACAAAACTACAAGAGACCAAAAAGTTTAGTATAACAACAAAGCTCCATTTTAAAATTTTTCAAATTAACAGTTGCTCACCAAAAAAAATTCTGGGGGAAACAGGTGACAGTGTTCCAGAAAAAATATCACCCTGTAGATCTGCTACCGAAATTGCTATGTCACGTGGTGAGAACTCTCAAATGTAATATCTATGCCTAATTTCAGTTGAATATCTTCTAAAGTGTAGATACTATGAGAAAAAAATTTGAAAAAAATTTAAAGTTCAACACTCTGTATCTCGAAAACGAAACGTTTGCGACCCTATGTTTATGGGACTTTTTTTCTGAAACTCACTGAAGGAATCTCCCCTTTTCGTTTGTACGTTCAATTTAGGAACATCCTGTGAAGGAACAATCTTGAAGAAAATACCGAAAAATGGTATACAGATGGGGCAAGTGCTATAGATTTTTATATAAAAAAAACACGTAATTAATAAAGGCCGCACTCAGGTTCAGCCTAACAAATTTGTTGATTATTCCTAATCATTCAGAAGGTAACGACGTATAAATTCAAATTTTTTCCTTTTCCGTAAGAAGAAAAAGTAAAGCACACTTGCTGACAAGAACATTAAGTATAAAAACGGTTCGTTTGGTGATAAACAAAACTGGAATGAGCTCCTAATGGTCTTAAAGAGATATATCGTCGATTAATATTTCCACTCAATCAGTTTCTAATGTGTATGGAACGTAATACCACTTTTACGTCCTATATAGGCCCTCCGAATAAAAGGGAATTTTTTCCAAATTGGTCCTCCATCTGTGGAAAATTATGGTTGAACGAAAAGAGATTTATAGCTGAATATGCTACTTCCTGGCCGTCAGAGAAGCTCATGAAAAGAATTACTCAGAATTTTATATGTAATAACACGATTTCTGGTGGAAAACACATCGGAAGCAAACTGGATACACCCTCTTTACTCAGGAGGAAACCTCCCAAAAATAAGAAGGCATTAAATTTCCTCTTTTTGGGGTAGGAAATTCTTTATGTTTCATTTCTTACATTTTATTTCCGCTCTTTTATTACCTCCCAGAAGATCCACGGAAACATACAACAGAATGCTGAAGCCAGATAGTTCAACCCAGCACTTTTCGAGATGGGACGTATTGAAATTAGTTCACATTTACATACCGGGTGTATTTAAAGATGGGGCTTTTCTTTTGACAGGTGATAGAACTCATCAAAATAAGTCATCTCACCGAATGTTTCTTATATAAAATGTTCATTTTAAAAAATTTATAAAAAATTCTCTGCACCAGGTTTATGGACATCCACGAAGTTGGGTGATTTCTCAGCGGAAATCTTGTTCTGTACAATTTATACACTGAACTGGCAATTTGTTTTGATTCACCATGAATTAAAAGCATATCAACAAGTTCATTATTTGAATAGACGTGCGGCATTTTCGAAACTTATACAGGGTCTTTCACGAGGAACCTCACCCATATTTATACGGGAAACTACTGAACGTATTTTCATGAAATTCAGCACTTATGAGTATTTCACGATGCTGATGAAATCTAAAATATTTTCAAGGCATGAGCACCTCCGGTTTTTCCGGAAATGACGTCAACTTCCGTTTTTCAAATTAAAACACCATTTTTTTATTGCAGAAATAGATTCCTTAGAAAATTTCAAGTTATTTTGATGTAACATTTTTCAGTTTTGGTTGGAAAATTCTCTCTGAGCGGGAAAATTCGAAAAAAAAATCGAAAATAGAGCTCCGCTGAAACAAGAATAACTTCGAGGTTTTTGGATGGAAAATTTTCATTTTTGGGATTTTTCAAGATGTTCTACCATCTGTCGAAAAAAAGCCTCACCTTTAAATACACCCTGTATACCCAGAAAAGTTTCAGTAGAAATATCGAATATTTGTATGTTCCCTTGAAGCGAAATAAGAAGAAATTGTAAATTGTAATATCCTTTGAAAGGAAATACGAAAACAAATAAATAAATAAATAGACAGGGTCATGCACGAAAGATATATCATTAATTTCAGGAGAACCGAAAGGAATTCGCCTCTGATTTGTAACAATACGCGGAAATATGTGCGGTAGTTTTTTCGTGATGCTTCCACAATATACCCACAAGGAAAATTTTCCATTTCCCGGTTTCACAATTCAATAGCTAGAGAAAATTAAATTGGTAATATTGAAGTATTCGAACGTAGAAGTGGACATAAAGAAATCCTCCAAGCAACATCCATATGTTTTTGTTGCGTATAATTTCAGATTCAACGAGAATTCTGAAGAGGAAACATCATATTTCTATGAAAAAATGTTTTCTTTTGCCTTATGAAAATTCCTGACATTTCCGTTTTCCCCCCCAAACTGAACATCTAAATTTTATTCAGTTCTTGACCAGGACTCTAATGAAAACGTCTTCTTTTCCTTTGTAGATATGATTTGATTCAGGGTCCCGTCAAAGGAAGCACGATTCATTTGTTGGGAGAATGAATTGAGAGAAAGAGAAATAGAAAAATTGTCCTCCATAAATATCCGCCTACTATAATTCATTTTAATGACAATTCTCAGTTATGAATGAATGTCGTGGTTTGTGAGGGATAATTTTTCAAGCGGCAATCACTCTTTCTATTGTAGTAATGATGAACACATGAAGCATTCTGCAGATTCAGTTTCTGTTGAACTGAAACATTTTTCTGCGACATCAAAAGGAACAGCATTGAAGAAAATTAAACTGCACTAGGCCTTACTCGAATAGGAATAGGTTGAATTTTTTCTTGTTGTTACCGAATTTTTTGGGGTTTTTCGACTTCTAGAGAAGTCTAAAGAAATTGGTGCAAATCTGACGAGTTGTTTTCGATTATAGAGAGTATTCGTGAATTATTCCCCCATTATTATTGTTTGAAATTAGTAGTGGATAGTAATTAATTGTTTGGGAACATGAGTTTAATTTCGTTTTTCCTAATTATCCATTTAACCGTCTAAGAAATTGTAGGGAGTTTCATCATCCTTGACAACCATTAAAACAGCGATATTTTGCATATTTTGAATATTGAAGACGAGGGGCCGCTTTAATTATACCGGAGGCAATGCAACATAAAGAGCCGAAAAATTCTTGGATAATATTCTATCAACAAGGCTGTCGATTTTACCTGCTGAAAATTCTGAAAATGGAGTCTGGAATGCACGCTGTCGAGATTTTTTCGACTACATTTCAGATGGAGCTTCCTCTATTCATAATATTCAGAGCCTATCTAATGAGCTTCTTGCTTAGAGATGAAATCTGTTGATATTCATTCGTTGGACAACAGAAATTTCATGACCGAATCCTGGACTTCATTATGTTTACAGGGTGCTCCAAATTGTTCAAACAATTTCTGAAACAGTTTGAGATACCACATTAGGTATGAGTAGAACATTAAAAAATACGAGAGAAATGTACCCGCAAAGATCTAATTCAAGAAGTAAATCGCCGGAACGTGCTGCTACCGCAGAAGGAAAATTACAGACCGGTTTCTGGCTTCTTAGCCGTCATCAGTGTCCCATATCCCCTCTTACGGTAGTAACCAAATGAAACGGCAGACCTCATATTAGTCATATTACTCTCTAGCAGGAACTCCTGAGTACTATGTAATACTACAGTGTCCCACCTAGCGGGTAAATGTCTACGTTTCATCCCAGACGTTCCTTCGAAAATTAGATCCCTACGTACATTCATTTCATCCTACGGTATTTCGCAAGTACTTACTTTGAAGTCTTATGCAGTCTACCGTGGATGGTTGAATACGCCCGTTCGTACGGTTCGGATCCCGCACTGATGACGGCTAAGAAGCCAGAAACCGGTCTGTCTTTTTCCTTCTGCGGTAGCAGCACGTTCCGGCGATTTACTTCTTGAATTAGATCTTTGCGAGTCCATTTCTCTCATTGATTATATGTCCCTAGTGGACGGTCCTAACGGACGCGAATTTTTCCTATTTTATTGTTAAAAAATACGTTTTTCAACCTGAAGTTCTCCTTCAACTGCTATTGAGTGTCATCATTATTCACAATGACAGGAATACTTCGAGGAACACTGAATTGCCGGGACACACCTTGAACTTATATAGCTCATAATGAAATTGTGTTGTGGAAGTACGTATCAAGTTTATAACTTCAACATTCAGGAACGGGAACTGGAAACTGGATGAAAAATTCGAGACAATTTGGCTGCCACTGAAAGGCATTTGGTTTCGGATTCAGAATTCCAACTAATCTTTCACACTTGAATAAATTTCACGACTCTGCCTCAAAATAACTTTCGCCACAGCTGAAAAGCGTTGAAGTTTCTCAAGAAACAACATATCTCATGTACTCGAGGGTTGGAGGGAGAAGGGGTAAACCAGAAATATCAATAAGGGCGAACCAACATGTTTTCATGAACTGATGGAATGTTCGAATGATTCCTTGGAGGAATTCCACGAGGAAGTTGGATCGATTTCAATTGAATTATACAGGGTCGTTAATGCGAACCGGGATTTCAAAGTTGCCCAGAAATCCCTTCAATTAACAATTATCGATATTCTTTTTGTGTTATGTTAAGCTGGACCGGAATGCTGTGCAAATAAGTGAATTTTTTCATCAATTGTTCATTTTCTTTAATTCATTAGTTTTCTCTGAAATGGATCGTCTTGACATGAAATTCTCGGCCTAAAATGAACTTCATACCGATCTTAAGTCCTGCTACATTCAGGGTTTCAGTAGGAACGCAAGATTTGAATTGCGCGCCATGCTTGACTATTCAAATGTCACATGATTATGACGTGACAGATCGAAAGTTGACAGATGGGAGTTAGTAAACATGGAGCATTACGCGGTAGAACAACGCGTCCTGGTTGCCAGAATATGCAGTAACGGTGAATGATAAACGTTATCTTGCTATGATAACAGTTTCTTGTGCCTCATTTTCCGTACAAGAAAATAGCATAACTGAATCTTCCAACCATGATACGTGAAATGTTCCCAGTATTAACAGAGAAAGAAGTTTCTTCAACGTTCGCCAGGTCTTTGGAATTATCGAATTCACATAATATTTTCCCGAAGTTAATGAACATTTCGATGAATACTTAATTACTACGACTTCTATGTAGAAAGGACAACGTTGCGTAGTTATCTGACAGGAAAATGACTATAACCTAACATTTTCAAAATATACACGTTGAAATGTGTCTGGATGTCATGGCCAAGCGGGATTCTTTATAAAAGTGAATGGAGTATAGTGAAATTACTACCCCATACTTTTTAAGCGTGAATTTCAATTATGGGTTCAAGAAGTCTGCTTGAGTGAACAGTTGTAAAATATTTCACAATGTCCGATGCGAATGGGTTTGTGTATTCCAGCCATGGGACGCCACTGGGGCATTTCATCAACGCGAACTTGATATAATATACTGTCTCCATGCTGGCTGCATATCCATCGTTTGTTTTTTACTGCTCATAAATCAACATGAAGGGTTGTATGATATTAATGGTTTTTCTCGTATTTTTTATTCAACTTGCATCAATAAAACATCATTTTTCTTTTTGATACCCCAGCGCGTTCCATTGAAAAGTTTCATCAGTCGAATTTGTTGAAAAATGGGGTCGTGATACGTCGAAAAATCATCGACATATCCTGCATTATACCACGCAGACAGCATTTTTCTAAAAAAATTCTCAATTCGGCGACAAATTTGAAAAAAAGGCTCACTTTATCAATTCAACGAACTGAAACTAAAGGGACAACAGTTGAATATTATTCAGAGTCCCCATTACACATAGAGGGCAACATTGGACACCTTATTACAAAACGGACCTTCGTCATTTTGTGTCGGATGACGCTGATATTCAACCTGTCCATGTGAAACAGGCACTGTGACTATTTCCAATGGACACTATTGAACATCGCCATAAATTTCCTAATGGTGAGTGGAAAACCGTTAATATCTGCATCTGGGAACGGGAATTTCACCGACGACTAGATAAATCTTCCGTAGCAATCAGGAATTGGAACCAGAATCGTCCATGTGTCCTCACGATTCCATTTATAACATACGTATATATTCTTCTCGAATCAAATTGACTCGGCTGGACCCCGTGACTGAAAATATTACGAGCTGTATAGCTTCATGGCATTAATTCAGTTTATTCTGGATACTTTATCCAGAATGAAAGAAACATTATCCTTTGGTCCGAAAACTCATAGTTCTCTGCATTCGAGGCGAATCGAGATATCAAGAGAAAATTCCAAATTTTTTTTACCGATAATTTTTGTTGTTTTAAATGATCAAAACACTCAAACTATGAGTGTTATTGATCAGCTATTTTGAATTATTCGAAGAGGTTGAAGATTCTGCACAGACACTTTGGACAATGCTGATGATCGATATACAAATGGAAATTGGATACGGTCAGAGAAACGGGAGTGTTAACACTTTCAAATTTTCTTTTTTCGAAAAGAAGCCATTTCGCAGCTAAAAATCTAAACCATGATAGATAGGGCTTTTTTTTTATTTCTTATTGAATTCAGCGTCCTCGAAAACCTATAGTTTGATACCAAACTTGCCCAAATTGACAATTTTGTTTTATTTTTTGCATAATACATTTCTGAGTGTGATTCAGAAGCTCAGAGCGATCGAAGTGAAGTTGATTTTAAACAGCCTAATGGGTTTTTCGAATGATTCGAATGGAATGAAGAACTTCCATATAGAATTAATAACACCTTCAGATTCTTCAGAGATTCCTCATTGTTGAAAATATAGTGTTTTTTGGGGTCTGGACCCTTGATCATTTTTAACGCAAAAGTTGAGATTTTTTAATTGGATATCATTTCAGACACAGATGGTGATTGGAAATATGTAAATTAAAATTGATCCAACCATAACCTTAGTTTTTGGAAGAAATTTGGTATGAAAGGACTAATTATAGGAGAATAAATAGCACATTATTCAAATAATGGAAAGGAAAATGATTGCAACAGTATTGGTAAAATTTCATAGACCAGAACCGAATCCAGCTTAATGATACAAATTGATTATTAAACCACATAAAAATAATTACAATTTATGAATGCATCATCATGCAGTATAGAGTTGTTCATTTACTGACAAATATTTCACAGTTATTCGAAAACACGTAGAGAAAAATTGAATAATTTCCAGTTTTATATATATTTGTGATCAGCATGGCATGTGGAGTGAAAGTATGAATAAATTTCAATACTCATTCATTCATACCTACAGCTTTAGCAGAGAACATCGGAACAGTAGATAGCTGTATTAATAATCTATTGATACTTCACCATGAATGCTTATTCAATCCATTTTGATATATTTAATAATATCCTATATCATTTCGACTTTAGTTCGAACATTTCTTTTGGTAACAGAGTACAACAGACTTTCAGATTCGATCAATAGGATATACGAGTACATGATTCGGCGAATTTCGTGAGCGAGTTTTATCGCATTTTCTGGAATCCTTCACTCGATAAAATATTAAGTAGGTGAAAATACAACTTGCTCGCTCCGGAGTCTTTCTTGAAATACTTCATTATTTATACGTCGAAGAAAATTAGATCGCTTTCCGTTTCTGGAGTTCATCAAAGTGTTTCGGATCACTTAGATAGGGTAATTCCTGTTGATATCCCCCTCCTTGTAAGAGGAAAACGCGATTTACTACTTGTGATTACATGCGGGATGCGGTATTTATGACAAAGGGGGATCAGTTTGAGTTTGATGAGTGCAAATAAGAAAATAAGACTCAGTTACTGCTGCCCTTTCAAAGCTTGAGATTTAAAGCGTTTATTTATCAGGAAATATCCAAGAGGATCCAGAAGCAGAAGGGATGTCTTGGCTACACAAATACGTCTCAACCGGACCATACAATCAATTATTTGAGGCGTTCATGAATTCAGACGAGTTATTACAAGAGAAACAATATGACACTTAATAAATAAAACAAATTCAGTTAATTACACCCAAACGTACACGACGCAAAAAAATTAACGCACATTATGGAAATCTCAAATTTATTCTACAACTGAAGGTGTTCTCAATGATAATTATTTTTATCAGAATTATGCATGCATATGTTATCCACTTTCAACGTTTTTCTTCAATACAGATGTTTTCTTCAAGCAGGAATAAAAAGAGATGAGATTATCAGATTTTGAATGTATTGGCTATATTCTAAAATCAGTTGTTTTCGATCAATTCTAGTGATCAATAGTTTTTCTTTCGTTTCATTTTCTACACTCGATCGCTATGCAACGCGAAACACGCAATTTGACCCAAGAGGAATGTGCCCAAGCGGTAGTTTTGCGAGAAGAAGGGTGGGCATACACAAGAATTGCAGAAAGGTTTGGAGTTTCCCATACAAGTGTGTCCAGAATGTTGCAGCGATTCAGGGAGACAGGTATGAATGTCCGAAGACCAGGACAGGGTAGACCACGGGTAACAACTGCCATTCAAGAACGTTACTTGAGAGTTTCTTCGTTGAAACAACGGTTTGCAACCGCTCGCCTCCTTCAAAATCAGCTTGAGCAAACTCATGAGGTGCAAATTAGCACTCAGACAATAAGAAATCGCCTCAGAGAATATGATTTAAGGCCTCGTGTCGCGGCAAGATCCCCAGCTCTTACCCTAGCCCATCGAAGGGCGCGTTTGGATTTTGCGAGAGAGCATATCCATTGGGAAGAGGCCGATTGGGAAAGAGTTCTCTTCACAGATGAGTCTAGATTCTGCCTCTACCATTGTGATCGAAGTTCCCTTGTATACAGACTTCCACATGAAAGATATGCTCAGTGCAATTTCCTGAATACTACTGGTTTCGGGGGAGGATCGATTATGGTATGGGGTGGAATATCTTTGACTGCTCGCACAGACCTAGTGGTCGTTGATAATGGAGCTATGAATGCTGATAAGTATATAAGGAACATTCTTGAAGAGCATGTAGTGCCATTTGCCCCATACATTGGTGAAAATTTCATTTTTATGGACGATAATGCCAGACCCCATCGTGCGCGCATCGTTCAGGAGTACCTTGAAGAGGTTGAAGTCTCTCGAATAGAATGGCCAGCAAGAAGTCCAGATCTCAATCCGATTGAGCAGGATTGAGGGACAACCTCAGAAGGCTGAGAAGTTCAGAAAATCATCCAGCTACTCTTAATGAATCCAACTCGGAGAAATCTGGGAAGGATTAGATCAGAACATTTTAAGATAACTCATTTTGAGTATGAATCGTCGTTGCCGAGCTGTAATTAACGCAAGGGGTGGAAATACCAAGTATTAAATCACTTATTAGCATTTCAGTATTTTGAAAATTGTTCATTTCTCTTCTTTCACATAAGATTCGGTGAAATCCTGAATTTTCCTTCTATTTAATGTGTCTTGTGACGTTCAAAACCTTCCCGAGAGAACATAAAAAATAAGTTATTGAGTCAATGTAGAGTTAACTTTCATTAAAATTGAGATTTTCAGAATGTGCGTCAATTTTTTTGCGCAGTGTATTTCTCTAGAACTTTCCTCTGATAATCAATTTCGTCCAACCATTTAAAGTATATTTCCATTGTACAAAAGTTAAACTTTTCTTTATATTTGGAATCAATTAATTTCAATCAATATTCCATCGAGAGGAAACGAGAAGAAACATGGCTAATGACGATGAGTCCATTACGAGTGGTTTGAACGAACAGTATCGATAATTCTTGGGAAGTTTACCCAGAAAACTATTTCCCATGTATTTTCCACAAATGAAAACTTTCAATTGCTATTGGATCTGACGCTGTGGGTCGTGGACTACCCAAGACATCCGAATATTTAATGTTAAATCACTTCCTCTACCTGAGGACGGCTTGCAAATTATTAAACAGACGTGTCGGGCCAAAATCGATACAAAATTTCAAGAACTTTTCTGTTAGTTTCCTTGAAATAAAATTTATGGCGATCTTTCCCATGCTCTCCGGTTTATTTTCAGGGAACATCGTTGAATATGTTAACACCCCGGCATGAATATGTTTCAGAATACTTGCCTCCGGTACAAGGCTTACCGAAATATATTTTTTCGCGGAGAAATCGGTTCTTGGATGGAGGGTTATGATGCCGCTGATGGATTTTACGGGCGAAATTCAGAACATATTCGCCACAGCGAATTTCATCACATTCCACAGATGTGGGAGATGAAATTCCGACTCGTTTGTGGAAATTCTGCATTCAGTCATTCATTTCAAAGTAGACGAAATGAAGCTGATTAAAATTCTGTTGAAACGAATCGTCCAAATAGTGAGACTGCTTTTCAAGTTTTTCTCAAAAGTGGTGCCAGAATACATCGACGCTGTGGGTGAACGCAAGATTCGAATTGCGCGCCATGTTTGACAGCCATAAAGTCACATGATTATGACGTGACAGGTGAAAAGTTGACAGATGGGAGTTAGAGAACATTGAGCATTACACGATAGAACAACGCGTCCTGATTGTCAAAAAATGCAGTAACGAAGAATTACGAACGTTATTATGTTATGATAACCCAGTTTCTTGTGCCTCATTTGGTAGCTATTGACCTTGACGATATGTGGTTTCAGCAGGACGGTGCCACATGTCATACCGTCCGTGAACATTGATGATCTCGCACTGGTTTGCTGCTGATCGTGCCATTTCCCAATTTGGTGACCAGAATTAGCCTCCACGATCTTGAGATTTAACGGCTTTAGACTTCTGGCTGTGGGGTTATGTGAAGTCACAGCTTTATGCCAATAAGCCTGCAGCAATCGAAGCATTGAAAGCCGTCATTAAACGCTGTATCAATGAAATACCACCACATTTTCTGAATCAATTGATATTTCAATGCTTTGTTACAGAAAACCATATTCAATTCAACACTTAGATCTTGCGCTCTTAAGGGGAGGTGGTACACAATTACACATCCGAGCTCGCGAGCTCCCTTCGAAAATTTGGCTTTTTATTTCCATGATGAACTGGTGAACTGTAATTTCATGAAAATCTGGACGAACGATTTTATTTCCATGATATCTCTGTCAATTTTCGGGATAAATGTATGAAATTTTCAGTTAACATGCGAAATGATATTTTCCAGAATGTGTATTGGTTAGTTTTTTTGTTTATTGTCCCCTCAATTTTTAAATGAATTATAAAGTAAGAACTTTATTGGTAATATTTTCAACCAGGTTTTTTCCCTAATATACGCAGAAAAACGGAAAAGCGAATAATACACATTCTGCAAAATATTATTCCGCATGTATCTCTTTCCTAGATCCTAGGTCTTTCCTAGGAACCTCACCCATATTTATACGGGAAACTACTGAACGTATTTTCATGAAATTCAGCACTTATAAGTATTTCACGATGCTGATGAAATCTAAAATATTTTCAAGGCATGAGCACCTCCGGTTTTTTCGGAAATGACGTCAACTTCCGTTTTTCAAATTAGAACACCATTTTTTTTATTGCAGAAATAGATTCCTTAGAAAATTTCAAGTTATTTTGATGTAACATTTTTCAGTTTTGGTTGGAAAATTCTCTCTGAGCGGGAAAATTCGAAAAAAAAAATCGAAAATAGAGCTCCGCTGAAACAAGAATAACTTCGAGGTTTTTGGATGGAAAATTTTCATTTTTGGGATTTTTCAAGATGTAAGATTGATGTATCCACTTTAAAAATCGAAATCGCGATTCATGATACAGGGGGTGAAAAAATCGCTTTCAAAGTTAGGGATGACAAAATCGTGAAAAATCAATTTTTTCAAATTAGAACCCCATTTTTTTATGGCAGATATTGAATCTACGTTAAAAAATAATGTGAGTGTATGCATCACACCCTTGCCCTAAAGTGGATATTAACTCAGAAAATATCCATTTTGGTCTACTAAACATACGAACTGAGATATCATGGAAATAAAAAGCCTAATTTTTGGAGGGAGCTCGCGAGCTCGGACGTGTACCACCTCCCCTTAATGAAATCGCTTGAGTGAAGGATCCAACAGAATTTGGCACAAAAAACGTCCTTTTCCTTATTAGGAGACGACACCGGTATATCTGGATCTGCACAGTTGTAAATTCTGACTCGATAAACATTCCTTGTTCAAAACCCCAATTTACCTCACACTCAGGACGCTTGCCTGGAAGAACGAAAAATTATTATCTCATAAAAAGAGCTGTTTTCCTTGGGAACTCCGGCCGGAAATCACTTTTTCCGAGGAAAAGTGAGCTGAGCCAGCAGAATCAACTAATAATTCCGCGATCTAATGTAACATCACGTCAAAACATTCGAATGTAATAATGGGAGTTCGGAGGCGCGATTTCCTGGAAATGGACGGGAAAACTTCCGCGGAAAGTCTTCCGGAGTAGTTTTCATCCGAACCGACACCTTCGACCCGTAACGGTTCATTCATTCCGCCTAGGAAATCAAATTGAACTTTCGCACCGGAGATAAATCCACAATCTGCGGATATTAAAAATAAATCAGGAACGGGCGGATGCTGACCTTTTATGAGAGCCACCGCACACCGTCTCGCCATTTCCCATTCAAGAATTGATACTTAATGAAATTAGAAGGGTTGCTGGAAGAGGAATGGTATGACGTTACATGAACTGACAACTTCAAGTTTGATTCGCACCATTAGAAGGAAAGTCTGATGAATCTGCCAGACTTTAACTGCCACATCGCATACGGAGGATTTGGTCGAGATCGACCATCGAGTGAAATTGAACCGAAACTTTATGGAGTCTATGGCTTCGGATATGGCCCGTGAGCTGGAGGCGGAATCAGGGGCGGGCCCGGCAAGATTTTCAAATGGTACGAAGTATGCATTCGAATATTCGTTGTGTAACGAATGTTTCTTCTTGGCAACACTGATTTTGACTTGCAGGACATGTGGTTTCAACAAGACGGGGCCACATGCCACACAGCACGCGAAACAATGACCGTTGCCGTAACTTTTACGACAAAAGAACACAACTAAACTTATATGAAATCACCCTGTTATTTGGAAAAAACGAATTTTAATTAAAAAAAAGTCGCTGAAAAGTGAAGAGCAGTTTTCCCAGAACAAGTTTATTACAAGAATAATATAAATTATTGAAAGATTATTTTTATAATAGAACAGAAAATTAAAAGTGTAAATTTCTCTAAAAATAATTTTTATGTAACTGAGAATTGAACAACAAATAAAACGATTTTAACAAATCAATAATCAGTATTACCACCCCTGGCATTGATACAAGCTTGAATTCGACGAGACATGCTTTCTATTGAGTTGTTAATTTCTTCTTCTGTAACATTTGCCCATTCCTCTAAAGCCGCTTGTATAAGTTGCTCTGCGTTACCAGGATTATTTTGACGAGCTCTAATTTTTCTTTTGATCCCATCCCACAAGTGCTCGATAGGATTAAGGTCCGGTGAACAAGAAGGCCACTCTAAAACAGTCACACCTTCTGTTTCGAAAAATTTTTTTGCAACTCTGCTGGTATGTGGAGGTGCATTATCCTGCATAAATAGGAAATAATCTCCAAAAGCACCTCGCCAGAGCCTCACTACAGGTTGTAGCACTAGATCAACATACCTAGGCCCTGTCAGAGATTGTCTAATGGGAATTAAAGGAGTTTTCTCACCAAACATAATTCCGCCCCAAAACATTACAGTACCTCCTTTGTATTTAGGGATCGGTCTTGCAGCTTGGAGCCTAGCTTGCCTCTCTCTACCTCTTAAAATGCGAACACGCCGGTCGTCTGATCGTAGGCCAATTCTGGTCTCATCCGAAAATAAGACATTTTTCCAATCTTCAATAGTCCAATTTTTATGCTCTAAACACCAATTAAAACGGTCAACTTTATTTTGCCTTGATAGTTCTGGAACTCTTAACGCTCTTCTCTTGAATAATTCCCGAGCGCGAAGTCTTTTTCTGATAGGTTCGACAGAAACACTAACACCTGTAGCTTGCAAAAATTGCCTTTGAAGCTCTGAATGAGATACTGCGGGATTTCTTCTTGCTATTTGGGCTAAAAAGCGATCCTGCCTTTCTGTAGTTACTCTTCCACGACTTCTTCTCGGCCTATTCTTTAGGGTTCCTAACTCCAGAAACCTTGCATAGGTTTTTGAAACAACCCCTTGTGTAACCCCCACCGTTCTTGCAATGTGTCTTTGTGACATACCTTGTTCTGCCATAGTAATAATTCTTTCTCTCTGGACTTCCGATAACCCCACATAAGGCATTTTTTTTTAAACTTCGCAAAAAAACAAAATATAAATTCACTGCGACGTTCGAACGAAATGGTAAAATCGACACTGCAAAGCCAAATCTTATCAAGTGAACCTAACTGTTTTTGTGAGTAAACACATGCACTTTTTATTTGCTTCTAACGAAAAAGATATCAAAATAATATTTCATCTTAATACTGGGTGATTCCATATAAGTTTGGTTGTGTGTATATAAGGAAAGATTTTCGGATTTCAACCCTGACCTCAGATAACCCCACAGCCAGAAGTCTAAAGGCGTTAAATGGCAAGAGCGTGAGGGCCAATTCTGGTCACCATACCGGGAAATGATACGACCAGGAGCCAACTCGTGCAGGATCGTCAATGTTTCACGAGCGGCACGACATGTGGCACCTGGCACCATCCTGCTGAACCCACATGTCATCCAGATCGATAGCTTCCAAATGAGACCAAGAAACTTTGTTATCATAGCACGATAGTGTCGCCCGCCATACACTGCATTTTTTGACAATCAGGACGTGTTGTTCTACTGTGTAATGCTCCATGTTTACTAACCCCCCATTTGTCAACTTTCGATCTGTCACGTATCATAATTATGTGACATCATGACTGTCAAACATGGGGCGCAATTCAAATCTTGCGTTCTTTTTAGAATAATCTTTATACAGGTAGTAATCAGAAGTTTATTATTACCAAGTAGGTGTACGTTAATGGGAATTAGGAAGGTGCAAAAATCAGCAAATCTTAGCTAATGCCAACGTTTCGCAACATATATTGTCGCTTCTTCAGGGCTAAAAGACACAGGTCATCATGTATAAAACGAATGATAAAGAAAAACAACAACACACACAGAAGCTCTCAAACTAACATGTACATAATAAAATGGACTGGGACTCACTCACCAAAGCCAAACTATGCTCTTGAAACAATAGATATTAAAAAAAGCAACAGCAGACAGTGAAACATCGAATTTTTTTTAATATCTATTGTTTTGAGAGCATAATTTGGCTTTGGTGAGCGAGTCTCAGTCCATTTCATTATGTACATGTTAGTTTGTGTGCTTCTGTGTGTGTTGTTGTTTTTCTTAATCATTAGTTTTATACATGATGACCTGTATCTTTTAGCCCTGAAGAAGTGACAATATATGTTGCGAAACGTTGGCATTCGCTAAGATTTGCTGATTTTTACACCTTCCTAATTCCCATTAACGTACACCTACATGATGTTGAGAGGAAGTGACCTTTTAAGTTCTGATTATTACAAAGTTTCACGATCGTGAAAATTGAATTGAATTAGATGAAAAAGGGGACGGTTTAACGAACAAAAAAAAATGAAAGCAACATCAATAATGGAGATAAAAATTGACTTCTACGTTCAGTATCAATGCATCAATATAGCAAATATTGATGTTGATCAATCCTACTCACAACGCGACTAAATTATTCACTCATCTGTTAATTGATCCAGATTTTTCAACGTGAAAAATACTTTCCACGGTCATCACATGTCAATGGGCGTATTGGTATATTTTCGAGGAAAACCGATGAAAATTCGTAACAGTGCTAGGGCCAACAGTAAATTCTTGTTCGGATAAGCCTACGTAGACAAGTTTTACTCTTGACTTCATTGTGATTTGTATTGCAGAGGTGGAGGGTTACACTTCGGATTATTGACATCTACAGGGGTGATTTTATTGCAGTCTGTCCCCTTCGTGATTCTGGTAGCAATTGGCCAGGCGATTTTCTCGATATGAAGAGGCGCGACGAACTATTCCTCGCACAAGTTTGGTGCGATAATACACTGCGCAAAAAAATTAATGCACATTCTGAAAATCTCAATTTTAATGAAAGTTAACTCTACATTGACTTTGTAACTTATTTTTATGTTTTCTCGGAAAGGTTTTGAACGAAACAAGACACATTAAATGGAAGAAAAATTCAGGATTTCACCGAATCTTATGTGAAAGAAGAGAAATGAACAATTTTCAAAATACTGAAATGCTCATAAGTGATTTAATACTTGGTATTTCCACTCCTTGCGTTAATTACAGCTCGGCAACGACGGTTCATACTCAAAATGAGTGATCCTAAAATGTTCTGATCTAATCCTTCCCAGATTCCTCCGAGTTGGATTCATAAGTCATTAAGAGTAGCTGGATGATTTTCTGAACTTCTCAGCCTTCTATTGAGGTTGTCCCAAACCTGCTCAATCGGATTGAGATCTGGACTTCTTGCTGGCCATTCCATTCGAGAGACTTCAACCTCTTCAAAGTACTCCTGATGCGCGCACGATGAGTCTGGTATTATCGTCCATAAAAATGGAATTTTCAGCAATGTATGGGGCAAATGGCACTACATGCTCTTCAAGAATGTTTCTTATATACTTATCAGCATTCATTGCTCCATTATCAACGACCACTAGGTCTGTGCTAGCAGTCAAAGATATTGCACCCCATACCATAATCGATCCTCCTCCGAAACAGTAGTATTCAGGAAATTGCACTGAGCATATCTTTCATGTGGACGTCTGTATACAAGGGAACGTCGATCACAATGGTAGGGAAGAATCATAGACTCATCTGTGAAGAGAACTCTTTCCCAATCGGGCTCTTCCCAATGGATATGCTCTCTCGCAAAATCCAAATGCGCCCTTCGATGGGCTGGGGTAAGAGCTGGGCCTCTTGCCGCGACACGAGGCCTTAAATCATATTCTCTGAGGCGATTTCTTATTGTCTGAGTGCTAATTTGCACCTTATGATTTTGCTCAAGCTAATTTGAAGGAGGCGAGCGGTTGCAAACCGTTGTCTCAACGAAGAAACTGGAAACTCTCAAGTAACGTTCTTGAATGGCAGTTGTAACCCGTGGTCTACCCTGTCCTGGTCTTCGGACATTCATACCTGTCTCCCTGAATCGCTGCAACATTCTGGACACACTTGTATGGGAAACTCCAAACTTTTCTGCAATTCTTGTCGCAAAACTACCGCTTGTGCACATTCCTCTTGGGTCAAATTGCGTGTTTCGCGTTGCATAGCGATCGAGTGTAGAAAATCAAGCGAAAGAAAAGCTATTGATCACTAGAATTGATCGAGAACAACTGATTTTAAAATGGAGCCAATACATTCAAAATCTGATAATATCATCTTTTTTTATTCCTGCTGGGAGAAAACATCTGTATTGAGGAAAAACGTTGAAAGTGGATAACATATGCATGCATAATTCTGATGAAAATAATTATCATTGAGAACACCTTCAGTTGTAGAATAAATTTGAGATTTCCATAATGTGCGTAAATTTTTTTGCGCAGTGTATGTAATTCAATGAACGCTAGTAAATGTTCAGTTTTGAAATACCTAGTGGAAAAATGAAACTTGGAAAATCTAAAACACAGAAACCATTGCATCTAATTTCTCCATTAATTAACTCAATCAAGGAATCCGTGCTTCCATTGTACCCTGAAAACTTCGAGACTCTAAGTTTTTCGTTTCGAAAGTAACCGTGTCCGCAGCTGGACGGACATAAGTAAATTTGACCATGAATTCCATGATTCCAATCTAATCGTTCAAGACCATTTCCGGCTCAATATTCCACAATAACCGATATTCGATCAAACCAATAACGCTCTTGTTCATGAAAACAAGCCGAAAGGGGAGCGAGGAAAAAGAAACTAAAGCGCCGCCACTGATGGAATAATCATCCCCATTCATTTCGAAATGAAAAATCCAGTGCTCGAAATGTCTGCGGCTAGGGTGTGAAAATGGCCGAATAGCAATTTTCTCGCAATTGTATCCGTACCGATAGTTTGTGTCATATTCCGGCAGGATTGATAAGGCCGAAGGAGCAGGAGGAAAACAAGCTCCTCACGAAATTAGGATCGGATAAGGGGGCAATAACATTTACGCTAGACTCGAGATGGTCTTATATGCAGTGCACAATAATTAAATACATGTGTAAGGAAGAAGGGACTGGAAGAGAGAAACAACTAATAAAATGTATTGCTCACTAGGGAAATTAATATCAAGTGTCTTAATCCCAACCTTCTGTGTTGAAAATTGCCGTGTTATTTTTCACAGTTTGTGACCTAGTATTATAACGTAAGTAACAGCTCAAAAACAGAACTTCTCAGAGACTGGCACAGACATTCGCCGACACTTGAACTTTCCTTATTCTTCTCCTCTTACTCGCCGAGCTTCTTCATTTACATTTCATTCGGAATAATATATAGTCATTTCTCAAACTAATTTTATAGAGCATCACGCTCTCAACGAGGAAATATTGAACTTTCATTCAAATGAGCGAAATTGATAATACCACTCCTTAATGCCCCCTCTTGACGAGATTATGATCTGCAAAGTGGGGTCTGAAATTGGACCCAACTATAACTGGGGACTCAATCACAGTATTAAAATATGGTCTTTATAATCAGACAGTGGCCAAAATACAGATGCGTTCTCAACAGTTTATTGTGCCCTTATTTTCTAAATTCTGTCCCTTCGGTTTGTAGTCCACCTTTAAAAGTCTATAATTTTGCGACTAGAAATGTTTCGGAGAAAGTTTTATGGGTTAATTCATATTTTTATTTGCACTTATCTTGATAGTTCATTCAGATCATACAGTTTTTGTGTTTCCATTCTAATTAACGTATAAATAGAAACAAAGGCTGAAAGACCCTTGGTCGATGGCCATTGTATAAAGGCAATGAAGTACTGTTACTACTTCTTGAAACAAATGAATAAATAACTAAGATAAATAAAATATATAAAATTGAATGAATGAAATGAATAAAATAATAAAATAGAATAAATGAAATGAATAATATAATAAAATAGAATAAATGAAATGAATGAAATAATAAAATAGAATAAATGAAGTAGATCAGATAAATAAACTGAATTAAAATCAGTTATGTTTGCTGACAACATACGAAAAAATTCCTGCTATGATTGAGAACGTATTCGAAGTCTCAAAGGAAATAGATCGACTTGAAATTCCATACGGCAGAAAAAAATCTAAACTGATACGATTGAACATATTTATCTTACAAGCGGTGTTTTTTAAACTATTTTTGTTTGCAACACTGATTTTGACAGCTCAAGCACGTTTCGTGATTTGTGTCACTGTCAAACATCTTCAGTTTGGTCTATAATTTAATCATGAATCGTATTACAAACGAAAACGCTTGCAAATCTATAAATTTCATTCTCAAAATGCGTGCTCTGTTAAGAAAGTTCATCGCGAGTTCCTTCCATTTTATGTCAGTTTAATCGACCCACTGAAGCGGCTGTTCGGGCTATTGTCACTAAATTTCGCACCAAATTTACATTGTTGAACATGCGAACTGAAAAAATATATAGCAGCTGTATCGGCCAGTGTTCATGATGACCATCAATTATCGATTCGTCGCCTACCGTTAGATGATATCCACTTTTTTTTGCCCAGAATTGAAGAGCTTGACTTGAATGCATGTGGTTTCGGTAAGACGGTGCCACATGCCACGCAGCACGCGAAACAATAGACCAATTGAGAGGCAAGGTCGGTGAACAGTTTATTTCACGTTTGCGTGTTTGCGACCCGTGAATTGGCCGCCTATACTCTGTTCAAATGTAAGAAGGAGCAAAAATAACATGTTTGGCGCAGCGGTAGAGTCGAATCGAGGAGATTTCACACAATCGTCCAGTTTTAACTGAACTTGAATTCCATTTTTTTTTTCAATAATTTATAGAACGTTGTTCTTTTGAAATTTGGCAAACTGTCGTCATCATTCACGATTTCTAGAACTTTAGAAATCGTTGGGATTTCATTCAGGAAAAAAAAACCGTGGACAATTCTTCTGATAAGGTTCATATCGAAATCGTCAACCGAATCGTTTATTTTCAACGACTGGGCTCTCCTCTTAGGTGGTGTCAATGTTTTATTCTCTTCATATTCTCTGAGAATTCTGAATACAGCTGAATCACTCACCCCTAAGGATTTTGAAACAATTCCTACTGAGTCTCTTCCCGATAAATTAGGATGTTCTTCCAATTCTTTTCGAAAAATGTTCAAAATTATCTCTTTCTCTTCAGCAGAGAAATGCGACCTTTTGGACCTTTTTCGTGGTGGTCCCCACATATCACCCCCAGATACAGTATCCGTTTTCGAATTCGACATTGTTCTATAAACAGTATATACACTTTGTCAAAAGATTTTCCAACAATATACACTTTTCACAACAAAATCTATAAACACTTTGAACAGCTAGACCTTCTCAGTAGCTCTAGGTATTTTTCCTGGTCTTGTCAATTGAAAACTTCGATATTTATGCAAATCAAGATGGCTTTAACCCATTAAGGGAAAGGACCCAAATCTGGTGTTTCCCGGAATAACCTTGAGCAATTTGTTTACAAAGCTCCTTCTTATATTTGAACGAACTATAGATCGTGCGATGTAACACTTTTAGACTATTTTTGTGGGGCTATGTTGGAGCTATATTGACAATTACCCATCACCTGGAACTTGAAACCAAAACGGAGTTAATTTCGTCGTAACAATCGATAAATGAAACGAGTCAGAAAATTCGGTGGAAGTTTGCCAGTGAAATTCGGCGATATCGGTGGCGTCGTTCGAAAGAATTATCATTTACAATTAATTCTATCCGCTTATCGGGATGAGAAGAAAAATGATGTATTGCTTCCATCTGTCCTCATCGGTCAGTTTATTACTGAGCATTAAACTGTTCGAGATGTTTCGGATGTCACTGAAACCTGATGGATTCGCTGAACTTCGTCGGAGCTATCATCGACCTACTGTTTTCATTTCCTATATGGAATATGGAATTGGACATGCCAATTTCGCATTTACTATGTCGCACTCTGCGGATAAACTTTTGCGCTTTGGGTTGATCACGTCGTATGGAATTTCCTCATCGACCTGGACGGAGATGAACGTCAAACATCCAGTTCTCACAGTTCATTTTTGTATGCTAAGAACGAGACCTTTTGATACCAAATATGTCCATATAGGTCCTCCTTGAGCCGAATTGTGATTGTTTTAGTTTTTGCATTTTTCATTTTCGAGTTTTGTTCAGACGCTCAGAGCACTCAAAGTTTGAGCGATACTGATCAGCTTCATAGGTATTCTGCATGACTCGTGTGGGTAGTAGATCCTCAAGATCGAAAAACGACTTTGCGACTTTGGATTCGCCAGTGATTACTTGGCGATGTCAAATATGGTGTTTTTGGGGGGTCTTACCCCTTTGGCATTTTTCACCAAAAAAGTTGAGATTTTCGAATTCTATTTTATTATGCCTAGAGAGACTTTGGACAATGCTGATTAACAATTCCCAAACAAAAAGTGGATACGATCATAAGAGTGGGAGCTATGGCGAGTTGAAATTTCGGATTTTTGAAAAAAATGCCATTTGACAGGTCAAAATATAAACTATGATAGATAGCGACTTGAATTTGTTTCTATCGAATAGAGCGCCCTCGAAAACCTACATTTAAATACCAAATATGTCCATATAGGTCCTCCTTGAGCCGACTTGTGATTGTTTTAGTTTTTGCATTTTTCATTTTCAAGTTTTGTTCAGACGCTCAGAGCACTCAAAGTTTGAGCGATACTGATCAGCTTCATAGGTATTCTGCATGACTCGTGTGGGTAGTAGATCCTCAAGATAGAGAAACGACTTTGGATTCGCCAGTTATTACTTGGCGATGTCTAATATAGTGTTTTTGGGGGTCTTACCCCTTTGGCATTTTTCACCAAAAAAGTTGAGATTTTCGAATTCTATTTTATTATGCCTAGAGAGACTTTGGACAATGCTGATTAACAATTCCCAAACAAAAAGTGGATACGATCATAGGAGTGGGAGCTATGGCGAGTTGAAATTTCGGATATTTGAAAAAATGCCATTTGACAGGTCAAAATCTGAACTATAATAGATAGCGACTTGAATTTGTTTCTATCGAATAGAGCGCCCTCGAAAACCTACATTTTGATACCAAATATGTCCATATAGGTCCTCCTTGAGCCGAATTGTGCTTGTTTTAGTTTTTGCATTTTTCATTTTCGAGTTTTGTTCAGACGCTCAGAGCACTCAAAGTTTGAGCGATACTGATCAGCTTCATAGGTATTCTGCATGACTCGTGTGGGTAGTAGATCCTCAAGATAGAAAAACGACTTTGGATTCGCCAGTGATTACTTGGCGATGTCAAATATAGTGTTTTTGGGGGGTCTTACCCCTTTGGCATTTTTCACCAAAAAAGTTGAGATTTTCGAATTCTATTTTATTATGCCTAGAGAGACTTTGGACAATGCTGATTAACAATTCCCAAACAAAAAGTGGATACGATCATAGGAGTGGGAGCTATGGCGAGTTGAAATTTCGGATTTTTGAAAAAATGCCATTTGACAGGTCAAAATCTAAACTATGATAGATGGCGACTTGAATTTGTTTCTATCGAATAGAGCGCCCTCGAAAACCTACATTTCGATACCAAATATGTCCATATAGGTCCTCCTTGAGCCGAATTGTGATTGTTTTAGTTTTTGCATTTTTCATTTTCGAGTTTTGTTCAGACGCTCAGAGCACTCAAAGTTTGAGCGATACTGATCAGCTTCATAGGTATTCTGCATGACTCGTGTGGGTAGTAGATCCTCAAGATAGAGAAACGACTTTGGATTCGCCAGTGATTACTTGGCGATGTCAAATATAGTGTTTTTGGGGGGTCTTACCCCTTAGGCATTTTTCACCAAAAAAGTTGAGATTTTCGAATTCTATTTTATTATGCCTAGAGAGACTTTGGACAATGCTGATTAGCAATTCCGAAACAAAAAGTGGATACGATCATAGGAGTGGGAGCTATGGCGAGTTGAAATTTCGGATTTTTGAAAAAATGCCATTTGACAGGTCAAAATCTAAACTATGATAGATAGCGACTTGAATTTGTTTCTATCGACTAGAGCGCCCTCGAAAACCTACATTTTGATACCAAATATGTCCATATAGGTCCTCCTTGAGCCGAATTGTGATTGTTTTAGTTTTTGCATTTTTCATTTTCGAGTTTTGTTCAGACGCTCAGAGCACTCAAAGTTTGAGCGATACTGATCAGCTTCATAGGTATTCTGCATGACTCGTGTGGGTAGTAGATCCTCAAGATCGAAAAACGACTTTGGATTCGCCAGTGAATACTTGGTGATGAAAAATATGGTGTTTTTGGGGGGTCTTACCCCTTTGGCATTTTTCACCAAAAAAGTTGAGATTTTCGAATTCTATTTTATTATGCCTAGAGAGACTCTGGACAATGCTGATTAACAATTCCTAAACAAAAAGTGGATACGATCATAGGAGTGGGAGCTATGGCGAGTTGAAATTTTGGATTTTTGAAAAAATGCCATTTGACAGTTCAAAATCTATACTATGATAGATAGCGACTTGAATTTGTTTCTATCGAATAGAGCGCCCTCGAAAACCTACATTTTCATACCAAATATGTCCATATAGGTCCTCCTTGAGCCGAATTGTGATTGTTTTAGTTTTTGCATTTTTCATTTTCGAGTTTTGTTCAGACGCTCAGAGCACTCAAAGTTTGAGCGATACTGATCAGCTTCATAGGTATTCTGCATGACTCGTGTGGGTAGTAGATCCTCAAGATCGAAAAACGACTTTGGATTCGCCAGTGATTACTTGGCGATTTCAAATATGGTGTTTTTGGGGGGTCTTACCCCTTTGGCATTTTTCACCAAAAAAGTTGAGATTTTCGAATTCTATTTTATTATGCCTAGAGAGACTTTGGACAATGCTGATTAACAATTCCCAAACAAAAAGTGGATACGATCATAGGAGTGGGAGCTATGGCGAGTTGAAATTTCGGATGTTTGAAAAAATGCCATTTGACAGGTCAAAATCTAAACTATGATAGATGGCGACTTGAATTTGTTTCTATCGAATAGAGCGCCCTCGAAAACCTACATTTCGATACCAAATATGTCCATATAGGTCCTCCTTGAGCCGAATTGTGATTGTTTTAGTTTTTGCATTTTTCATTTTCGAGTTTTGTTCAGACGCTCAGAGCACTCAAAGTTTGAGCGATACTGATCAGCTTCATAGGTATTCTGCATGACTCGTGTGGGTAGTAGATCCTCAAGATAGAGAAACGACTTTGGATTCGCCAGTGATTACTTGGCGATGTCTAATATAGTGTTTTTGGGGGTCTTACCCCTTTGGCATTTTTCACCAAAAAAGTTGAGATTTTCGAATTCTATTTTATTATGCCTAGAGAGACTTTGGACAATGCTGATTAACAATTCCCAAACAAACAGTGGATACGATCATAGGAGTGGGAGCTATGGCGAGTTGAAATTTCGGATTTTTGAAAAAATGCCATTTGACAGGTCAAAATCTAAACTATGATAGATAGCGACTTGAATTTGTTTCTATCGAATAGAGCGCCCTCGAAAACCTACATTTTGATACCAAATATGTCCATATAGGTCCTCCTTGAGCCGAATTGTGATTGTTTTAGTTTTTGCATTTTTCATTTTCGAGTTTTGTTCAGACGCTCAGAGCACTCAAAGTTTGAGCGATACTGATCAGCTTCATAGGTATTCTGCATGACTCGTGTGGGTAGTAGATCCTCAAGATAGAGAAACGACTTTGGATTCGCCAGTGATTACTTGGCGATGTCTAATATAGTGTTTTTGGGGGTCTTACCCCTTTGGCATTTTTCACCAAAAAAGTTGAGATTTTCGAATTCTATTTTATTATGCCTAGAGAGACTTTGGACAATGCTGATTAACAATTCCCAAACAAACAGTGGATACGATCATAGGAGTGGGAGCTATGGCGAGTTGAAATTTCGGATTTTTGAAAAAATGCCATTTGACAGGTCAAAATCTAAACTATGATAGATAGCGACTTGAATTTGTTTCTATCGAATAGAGCGCCCTCGAAAACCTACATTTTGATACCAAATATGTCCATATAGGTCCTCCTTGAGCCGAATTGTGATTGTTTTAGTTTTTGCATTTTTCATTTTCGAGTTTTGTTCAGACGCTCAGAGCACTCAAAGTCTGAGCGATACTGATCAGCTTCATAGGTATTCTGCATGACTCGTGTGGGTAGTAGATCCTCAAGATCGAAAAACGACTTTGGATTCGCCAGTGATTACTTGGCGATGACAAATATGGTGTTTTTGGGGGGTCTTACCCCTTTGGCATTTTTCACCAAAAAAGTTGAGATTTTCGAATTCTATTTTATTATGCCTAGAGAGACTTTGGACAATGCTGATTAACAATTCCCAAACAAAAAGTGGAAACGATCATAGGAGTGGGAGCTATGGCGAGTTGAAATTTCGGATTTTTGAAAAAATGCCATTTGACAGGTCAAAATCTAAACTATGATAGATAGCGACTTGAATTTGTTTCTATCGAATAGAGCGCCCTCGAAGACCTACATTTTGATACCAAATATGTCCATATAGGTCCTCCTTGAGCCGAATTGTGATTGTTTTAGTTTTTGCATTTTTCATTTTCGAGTTTTGTTCAGACGCTCAGAGCCAGGCGTTTTTTGGAGGTCATACCCCTTAGGCATTTTTCACCAAAAATTTTGAATTTTTCAATTCGCTCATATTTTGGACAGAGATACTTGGACCTATGCTGATCAACATAATATGAATAAATGATGGCGGCGATCAAAGGATGGGGAGCTGTGATGGTTTGAAAATTCGAAATTTTGTAAAAAATGTCATTTGACAGGTGAATATGTAAACTATGATAGATAGAGCTCTGAAACCTTCTTTATTGAATGGAGCGACCCCAAAAACCTACATTTTGATACCAAAAACATTCATGTAGCCCTCATAAGTTAGGAATTATTCAAGTTTAATGTTTTCGATATTTCATTTTCAAGTTTTGTTCTCCTGCACAGACCATTCAAGATATTGATGTTATTGATCCGCAAAACTGCATTTATTGAGGATTCGAATGGTTCGAATAAGTGTCCGAGCAATCCCACCGTTAGATCCACCCATAATTATTTGGTATTGAGTTTAAGGCGTTTTTCGGAGGTCACACCCCTTAGGCATTTTTCACCAAAAATTTTGAATTTTTCAAATCGCTCATATATTTGCACAGATATACTTGGACCTATGCTGATCAACATAATAGCAATAAATAATGGCGGCGATCAAAGGATGGGGAGCTGTGATGGTTTGAAAATTCTAGTTTTTGTTAAAAACGTCATTTGACAGGTGAAAATCTAAACTATGAAAGATAGAGCTCTGAAACATTTTTTATTGAATAGAGAGACCCCGAAAACCTACATTCTGATACCAAAAACATTCATGTAGCCCTCATAAGTTAGGAATTATTCAAGTTTAATGTTTTCGATATTTCATTTTCAAGTTTTGTTCTCGTGCACGTACCATTCAAGATATTGATGTTATTGATCCGCAAAACTGCATTTATTGAGGATTAGAATGGTTCGAATAAGTTGTCCGAGCAATCCCACCGTTAGATCCACCCATAATTGTTTGGTATTGAGTTTAAGGCGTTTTTTGGAGGTCATACCCCTTAGGCTTTCTCTCATATACTTCATATACTTCACCTTTTACCCTAATACCAGTGGCGGCTCGTAAACTTTTATCTTGGGTCGGCAGATTCCATAAGAATTACTTCGATAATTAATCATAATCAGTTTCAAAATGGAGCAAATTTAGGTTTGAAATTTTTCGACTTTTTCGTTTTCATCTTGTTAGCCATGATATTATGGCAGAAAACAAGCAGTTAGAAAAAAAGTTGATATGTCATTCGAAAGTACACTGAATGGGGTATTTTTTGCTGAAAAGAAAACATGTCCATAATGAATAATTTTCCAACGAAAAACCCATTGGAAAAATATGACTGGTTTTGTTCACTTCAGTATCGTGATATTCATCTCCTCACCAAACCCGCAATTGAAATATTTTTGGCACACTGAAATTCTTTTCTTGTAGAAAATTTAATACCATTTCCAAATATGTGATCGAATTCGATGAAGCTACAAGCATAACTGATATATTAATGATTTCATAGAAAAAATTGAAATATTTCGTGAAAACGAGAAATGTTAAATTGAAGAATATCCGTCAAGATTTCGACCATGTGTTATATGACATTTTTTGTTGCAAATCACTTGAATAATCTCCCCTTGAAGTTTTGCCGTTTTGAAACTAGACACCCTGTATATCGCGTTCTTCTGGATAGCCCCGCATAAAACGAACGCCACCATGTCAGAATTCAAGAATCGTTCGAATGATTCCGACAGTATGACTGTATATTGTAATTCCAACGATGCAGAAAATGAAGCGAAGTGTTTGCTAACGTGTATTACATCATCCGGTAACGTTCCGCATGAATACTGTAAACCGTTTATGAAAGCATTCGGAAATTTTATGAATTAAATTCATTTCTACACAGTCGGATTATTGTTCTGAAATTATCTTCAATTCATTTTACCATGCCCAGTCGAGTCCTTTTGTCTGCCTCAACAATTTGTAATCACCACACATGAGCTGTCAGAATCCCCCGATGCTCTTGTGTTGCGGAAACTGCGAAACATGAAAGCCGGCCCTTTTCCGAAACGGATTCTAGAAACGTGGTCAGGCTAAACTTCCGTCCGGCTCGAATTTTCGACACAACTACATACTAATTTTCGTTTTCTTCTGAAGACCAAGTCAGCAACATACGCGGAAAAAGATACTTTCTGAAGTTGAAACGGGCACAAACGGGACGAAATTATGCATACAATCTTCAATTTGAATTTGGTTCTCACAAAAAGACTTCAGATAACCCCACAGCCAGAAGTCTAAATCCCAAGCGCGTGGAGGCATATTCTGATCACCAAATTGGGTAATGACACAACCAGAAACAAACTCGTCTTGTTTCACGGGCAGTATGACATGTGGCACCGTCCTGCTGAAACCACATGTCATCAAGATCCATAACTTCCTAATGAGGTACGACAAAGTTCACCATTCACCGTTACTGCATTTCTTGATAATCAGGACGCTTTGTTCTGTCATGTAATGCTCCATGATTACTAGCCCCATCTGTCAACTTTCGATCTGTCACGTGTGACATTATGACTGTCAAACATGGCGAGCAAATCAAATCTTGCGCACTTAACGAAACGACCTTCACAATAATGGCCATGTCTCCTTTGTTCAAAGCCATTGTAGGGACTAAATTCGAACTATTCTTGCTTGTCGGCATCAAAAAAGGAAAAAAATATAAATTTCAGGTCATAAGTCGAAAACTTCTAGTAGGAAATTAGTCGAAGTGGATGTGCCAAAGTTCATTTTGAAGGATTTATCTTCGGACCACATCATCGTTGATTCGAAAATGAAAAATTCATGAGCAACAAATTTGGATTGTTCACTATCCGATCAAGACATAGATTATTTACGCATAGCCCAGCGTAGTTCCTCCTGCACGAAAATCTGAAGATTTCCCACGCGATTTCAAGACTAAAGTATAATGGTATTTCGAACAAATTGTGCCAGAGGCAAGGTTCCGTTTTGAATCCTCGGAGGGAAAATGCGGATTGAAGTATTCCACATAAGGAAGTGTGGTAGATATTTCCACATTATAGAGGGTGTTTCAATAAGAGCGCAAGATTTGAATTGCGCGCCATATTATACAGTCATGATTTCGCATGATCATGACCTGAAAGATCGAAAGTTGACAGATGGAAGCAGTACACGGTAGAAATTGGACAGTTTTTCTTCGGAAACGAAGAAGGTACCGATGAATGCCGAATGTTAACGATAACA
The DNA here is from genome assembly GCA_910592335.1 of Adalia bipunctata. Classification (NCBI taxonomy): domain Eukaryota; kingdom Metazoa; phylum Arthropoda; class Insecta; order Coleoptera; family Coccinellidae; genus Adalia; species Adalia bipunctata. The sequence continues at coordinate 4,532,842 of OU342957.1, forward strand.
GTTTCAGCAGAACGGTGCCACATGTCATACCGCCCATGATTGACGATCTTGCTGCTGGTCGTGTCATTTCCCGATTTGGTGACCAGAATTGGCCTACATGCTCTTACAATTTAACGCCTTAAGAATTCTGACTGTGGGACTATCTGAAGTCACAGGTTTATGCCAATAAGCTCGCAACTATCGAAGCACTTAAAGCCTAAATTAGATGCTGTATCAATGAAATACCACCTTATCGAAAATTTCGTCAAAAGACTCCGCATATGCCAGCAAAGCCATGGCTTCATTCACAAGATATTTTCTGAATCAATGAATATACTGCTCCACAAGAGTTAGGAATATCGTATTCAATCGGTTTTAGAAGTATGTAATCTTCGAGAAAATCACTGTAAAATCATTTAAAACTCAATAACAACTTGAATCGATCCAATAAAAATCAGTACGAGACATTTCGTCAATCTGGTCGCCTTTTTTCTGAAGTTTGGTTCTTTGCATATGCTTCATGAATGTTCTCATTTTGAAATGAATTCAGTTTATCAACGGCTTCGATTTGAAACGAGTTTTCTGAAAATGCCAAGACATAAATTAACAAACGCTGAGGCTAATAGGGCTATCGGAATGCTACAGGGTGGCCTAACTCAGGTTGTTGTAGCGGGAAGGCTTCAAGTTAGCCAAAGTGTGATATCTCAACTTTGGAATAGGTTCAGGAGACAGGTTCCGTGTTGGAAAGACCAAGGCTTGGTGGGCGACGAAAATTAACACCTGCTCAGTATCTTTTCATCACCGTTTGGACGAGAAGAAACCCTACATCTACGTGTAGAATGCTACGGAATACTCTTCAAAATGCTGATGGGATCCAAGTTTCCATCGAAACCATCAGACGACGTTTGAGAGAGGTGAATCTAGGTTCTAGGCGTCCATTAAGAGGAGTTCAATTAACACGTGACCATAAGCGTCGAAGACTGGAATGGGCAAGGCAACATATCAATTGGAACGATCAATGGCGTAGTGTCCTTTTCACTGATGAATCCAGATATGGACGATTTTCAGATTCTCGAAGAATAAAGGTATGGACAATCTCACGCATACCCCGTAATCGTCGCTATGTCCAAGAAGTCCATCCATTCCGAGGGGGTAGTGTTATGGTATGAGCCGGGATATGTTTCAACGGGCGAACAGATCTACACATTTGTCCTGGGAATATGACCGCCTTACACTGTAGGGAGCATGTCATTGACAATGTTGTGCCAAATTTTCACGCTGCTATTGGTGAATTTTTTCAATTTCTAGACGATAACGCTAGACCACACCGTGCAGCCATAGTTGAGAATGCGCGGGAGGAGCTTGGTATTCCACATTAACCAATACCTCTGCACTCACCAGATTTGAATTGCATAGAACATGCATGGGACATGCTCCAAAGAAGATTAGATAATCCCTTCCCTGTCCCGTTTATGGAACCAAATTCCTCAAGAAATGTTCAACAACCTCGTGTGTAGTATGCAGAGAAGATGTCAAGCTGTTATTGATGCCCGTTGAGGCCATACATTGTATTGATAGTCTTAAAATGCTTGAATTCTCTGGGAATAAAATTTATTTTACTCGATTTTTCTCAACCCTGTATTCGCTGCAGACCTACAGGTTAAAATAAATTCGCAACTTGAAATCATATTGATATAAATTTTCATCACAAAAATTTTATTTTAACTCTATTTTTTGCAATTTAAGTCAATATCCCTAACTCATGTGGAGCAGTTTATTTCAATACTTTGCTACATAAAACCATGCTTCATTGAACACTGAAATCTTGAGGTCTTATTGAAACACCCTTTGGATGACCACACAAGAGCGAAATGGAAACCTCTCTGATGATTATTCAAATCTGACTGTAAGAATAGGAAAAATGTTTTCCATTCACCCCTAAATTTGTCGAAGAAGTACACAGAAAACCCACGGGAATACTCTTGTGTCGTGTCACGATACGGTGTGGCGAGCAAAGTTTTCTGTTTCTTTCTTCTCCGGAAGATCTCATATGTATCTGATAACATTTAAGAACAAGTCAGGGAACTTGAGATGGCTGTCACTCAGTTGACATTAAATTCATTCTGAGAATAACTTAATTACGAAAAAAATGTCCCCAAAGACATAAATCGCATTTTGGCGAACTTAACCATCAAATTAACCTGAAGGGTGAGAATTTTTGGTACCACGGAAATATCAAGATTCAGTGAACCAGAGCAAACTTCATAGTTTATGGATCTGTCGTGTCCATTTTTGCAGTTTCCCCAATTTCATCTTCGTCCCTATCTTTGCAGATGTAATTGACTCTTCAATCCGCCTAATAGTGACAATTACGTAATTTGGAGAGCGGCCAAGTATGAGCGGGCTCCGAGTGCAGAATTTCAGTTAATAACATAATTCTGAACATTATCATCCACAATATCCTCGGGCCAACTAGCCACACAATTGATATTACCAGAAAATATCAATTAATGGTTAGCCCCGTTTATTCCGTATAGACGAGAGTTCAAACAGTTTACTGAATTCATTCGAATCTGCTGTTGCATATTTACGTCATGAAATGGCCCACAAGAGTTTATAATATCGTAAATTATTATGATCGTCCAAAACCTGCTTGGACGAAATTTTCCAAAGCCCATATGAATTTAGAAAAGACACTATCACTAGCTGAACAGCAATTCAAGTGTTCAATGCAACGATCCTGTTCTGAATGTTTTCAAGTTTATAAAGGGGTGTTCCAATAAGAGCGCAAGATTTGAATTTCGCGCCATGTTTGACAGTCATAATGTCACATGATTATGACGTGACAGATCGAAAGTTGACAGATGGGAGTTAGTAAACATGGAGCAGTACACAGAAGAACAGCGAGTCCTGATTGTCAAAAAAAGCATTGACGGTGAATGGCCAACGAAGAAAGGTTTATGTGTTGCTCTTTTCCATTTCTTTTTACGGAAATCGAGAACAGTCGTTCTGATGTTATGGAAATGCCCGATTGATGATATTATTGATGGGGGAGTCAAGTAAGAACGAGTGTTTCTGTTGCACGAAGGGAGCCAACTGTTTTGTGAAGTGGCCCTTAAGTGGGCCATTCTTCTTGAGGGATTAAACAGAAAAGCGAAAGAAAGCCCCGACAAAAGTTCGTTTCAATAACATTCGTTTGTTTGTAGTATCGGCAAGTTTAGGAACATTCGTTCTCATCAGTTTCTTTCCACAATAGTGATTCCCAACACCGATAATCGCCTCCGGCTTAATGTTTGTGTTTTTCATCGGAAACTCTCAATCGTTACTACCGGAGTAGTTCTTTTATTGTTTCATTTTTCATTCAGCCCTCCCGTTACGGTGATTTTATCTTGATTATTTCACCACGCACAGTTCGTGCGAGTTAAATGAACGGCTGTATTAACCGCACCGAATTAAAATGGGCGTTTGAATAAATAACGCGGGAGTGTGTGTTCTGAATGGGATATTTTTTCGTCTTTTGCAGAATTGAAAGCACCAGTTCGAATGGCATACTATTTCGGCTCCTAAACTGTGTTTTTTCGAAAGTTTCATTTCTGAAAAATGTATGGTATCTTCAGTACTGTAGGCTTTTTTCTCCAATTTCTGGATTACGGTTTGACAAGGTGGATCACGACGACCCAAAAATGTTCGAATTTTACGAATCGTCTCAGCCAAATCTTCACCATTTTTATAGTGAATTTCAATAATTTCAATGCTTTGTTGAAGCGTGTATCGTTCCATTTTATTATTATTATTATTTGAATTGCTTCACAAAAATGTGGAAATAAAATTTCATATCGGAATTTATCATGATAAAACTATCTGATGAGTGCATTTGTGTGCAAGCATAAGAGGAAAATTTGTCACTCTCTAAATGATTTATTCGAACTGAACAAACGCTTCTGGTTCGTAAAGCAGGGAACTTGGTGATTTCGCAGTGAAATGCGAGGATGAAACTATGAAGCACCGGCGATAGAGCGAATGAAACGATCAAATATGAAACAGTATTCGTTATTTGGATACAGACGGCTTCCATTCGCTGCAAGAGCGACACGAGAACGAAAAATGCCGTGATTTTCAGTTCCTATTTCAACGTTGAATTCTGCGGCTTCACTATATGTCAATGTTTATGAAAGATGTGGAAATCAGGTTTCGAAACTCATAGTCGAGCTCTTTAACAGTAGTCCTGGTGAAGCCAATAATAATTCCACAGTACTGCTCCAACTCGTCACTCTTGTTATGATTTTGAAAGTGTTCTTTCTCCTTCACAACAAAAGTGTCCTTTCACCAATATCAACAGGGGGGTCTTTCTCAGATCACATGCTCGAATTTATTGCATATGACACTATAATGGGGATTTCCAGTACCTCAAAATATGCATTTTTCTCCCCATGACATAATGAAGGGCAGTTTATAACACATTTGTACTCATTTATTCTCTCTGAATTTTGAAGAATTGATTAATTATTCGATATTGAACATGTGATTTCGATACGTGTGAATTCAAACGTCCCTCTGCTGTGACGTAAGTGGCTCAATTTGTAATAGGATTGGTTGAAGTTTATGATGGAGGAGACAAAGCCCAGAGTAACTGAGAGACACGCCGCTGTTGTCAAGTCTTTGTAAAATCTCTAAATTTATACATAAATATATTCAGTAATCGTATCTATTATATTTGATGTGATCACTATAATGTTTTTGAAACCTCGTCATATAACAACTTAATTTTCATTAAAGTTGATATAATACTCATTCTCTGAAAATACAAATACTGATGTGACAACCACGCCTATAAATTATGAATAAAAACATAACCTTCTTATTTGTCATTATTCGCATTTCGACATCTTCTCTGCGTACTATAGAATGGCGTTCCTTAAAGTTAAGTCTAGGAGTATTCTATACTCTATATTCTGTACTCCTAGGTACACAGTTGCCAAACCAATGATTATTCTTACCACTAATATGCACTTCTCAAAATGAAAATAATTATTAATGCTTCCTAAATTAGAAGACCGGCCTATATATACCAATTCTCACCTGTGTAGACTAGGGATTATTATTTTTAATTGAATTTCTCACCTATCTGCTTACTTGAACCCTCTTTATCTTCAATTAGGAGGTCGTAAATTGAATGGTATTATGAAGCTTTATGGAGTACAAATGAAAATGTCATGATGATAAAAGAAAAACATCCAAAATCAACATAAAATTATGATATTATTAGGGAAGTGAAAGCAAGGGCTTTTTCAGGCTAATTTTTTTTTTGTGATTTGGCAATGCTGTCAATTTTATATCAGCAGAACTTCATGACGAGTACAACCAATCAAAAATCTCTCTAGCCACCGACGTCACACGATTTCCTGCTTCTTCTGTTCGTTTGAATTCGGTAGATTACTTTTCCGTTTTCAATATTTTTTCAAGGGTATGAATTGATAAAGAAAAAATCTTAGAAAAAATCACGAATTACGTGAGAATCCAATATGTCAAAATATATTTTTTTCTGAGAATGACTAGAAATGCCCATTCCTAAAACACCTTAGCAAACATCGGCCTGGCTTCTTCAAAGGTATTTTTCGAGTGTACATTAAATTTCTTCAGAGGTGTCATAAAAAAGGCTGAAAATTGAGAAACTGCCACAGTTTCCGAACTTTTCACATCGATTCCCCATCGCACAGGGCAAAATCGACAAACGCAACCTTTCCGACAGGTTAACTCCAAGAAAGTCCCAATGATATCGTTCCCACAATAATCCTCTCATCTAGATACCTCGAAGCAAATTGGGAGCAAGTCGTACAACCAATAAGCCTTCGTGAAATCTTAAGAGGTAATTTGTCAACTGAGTTATAATAAGCCCGGGTACGGGCGCCTAGTCGGTAAATATCCCGGAAACAAGAAGGGCACAATATAAAACAGCAGATCCCGGTTAGCGCTGGCGTTCATGCCGCCCCCAGGTGCCTCTGCATGTTAATAGCATCATCATCATATTTATTAGCTACATTAAGTCACTTCATTTGTTTATCACTAAAGTTACACCATGCGAGGCCGAGGGCTGCACATCCCCTGTCCGATACAACGCGGGATAGACTGTCTGTTTGCATATATGCGTCATTTTTTGACGATTTACGACAATCTCTTCCATGGGAATTTTATTCAGCGCAATTCACCAATATATTGTCCGATACTTTCGAATAAAATCCTCATAAAAAAACATCTGTTCCTTCAAGCATTATGATATCCAAAAATCACTTGTACTTTATGAGGTAAATTAAATTTGAAACTTCGGCAATTTGTTCTCGGACATAAGAATTGTAATGAATTTTTCAATAGTCGTGACTAAAGTTAAGTATTATACTCGCATATTATGATGGCTATCATTCACGTGCATGGTTTACCAAGCTCGACTTCGCTTCTTTTGGTGGCTAGAAAATATCATAATTCGCGAGACAAATGACGCGTCTAACTCATAACGCAGTAGCGATTTCTAATAAACCCGATTAAATTCAAAAAATTTTAGGTATTGGGAGAGAAAAACCAAAAAATATCATGCAAACGCCTACCAAATTAACCTTAAATCGATATTCGAATACCCCATAACTCGTATATACAGTGTGTTCGGTCATGAGTTAGCGATAATTCAAGGGCATCGAATATACCTAATTTTATCGACAAAAGCACCCACATTTGAGGTTCATCCCCATATTTTTGAAGTAACCGCCATTTTGAATTAATTTCTTTATTTCAGTCGACCCTTTCAAATGATATCGATTTCTTTGAATATAAAGGTCCTACAGATGTGAAAAAAATGTTTCTCGGAAGATAATACTACAACTTTTTATTGAAGTAGAAGAATATGAAAACATTCGACTCGAAAATGTCATAAAAAAATTCTTAAAAAAAGTACAATAGTACAAAAACTAGCACATTGAAGTATATATTTTTTTCAATTAACTAACACGCAAGGATATTAGCTACAAAACGACACCCTCATCATTTCTGTTAGTTACATAATTTGAGACTTATCGCTGTTTGAACATGACCCTTATGAAAATTGATAAAATAAAATAAAAACTCAGTAATGTATGATAAAAATGCTCAAAATGATAAAGTAAGTTTATTCATTGAAAATGATCAAAAGTTCAGTACTGAGTTTTTATTTTATTTTATCAATTTTCATAAGGGTCATGTTCAAACAGCAATAACTCTCAAATTATGTAACTTACAGAAATGATATGAAGGTCGTTTTGTAGCTAATATCCTTGCGTGTTAGTTAATTGAAAGAAAAATAATAAAAATAGGTATATTTGATGCTCTCAAATAATCGCTAAGGCCCAAACACACTGTATAGGTACTCCATTCACTTTTATAAAGTATCCCGGTTGACCATGAAATTCTGACACATTTCACTGCGTATATTTTAATACGGTTTTAGTAATTTTCCTGTCATTTGAATAAGCAACGTTGTTCTTTCTACATAGAAGTCGCAGTAATTACGTATTTATCGAAATGTTTATTCACTTTGGGAACATAATGAATTTGAGAAAATATTATGTGAATTCAATAATGCCAAAGACCTGGCGAATGTTGAAGAAACTTTTTTCTCTGTAAATACAGGAAATATTTCAATATAACCAACATAAACATAATAACCCAACAGAAAAACTTCTAAACGAACAGACGAACCTATGGAATTCCCCACTTTTCAACATTCTCAAGAAATAAGCCTACAGAAGACATTTGAATCCTTTTCTTCACAACTTGAAATACTCCAGTATGAAAATGTAGTAGCACTACGAAATCTGTGTCACAAAGTTAAAAGAGGAGTTAATAGAAATTAGCATTGGCAACGTCTCTGAGAATTATTTGCCAACCTGCGTCAGTTTCAAGTGAAAAACCTTCAAAGTTCCATTCAAAAGTGTCCACTTTGGCCAACTCTGTACAGAGAACGAAAGTCGTGAATCAACAAAAAAAAAACAGTCGATGATATCAATCGGAATCCTCTCTTCATCCACTTTATATGCACATCTAATTCCTTGTCCTATCCGTCTGTTCTTCGGTATAATAACGCTATGACTCTCCCATGGCGACTGAATGGACTGATGACATTAGTCTAGCTGTGAGGAAACTCATTATGAATTCTGTATCGTTTCCTTTACCAAGTTTGGCTAATTAATCTTCAAACAATAATATATAACTGAAGCGACGTCCGCAAGGCTTTCGTTAGCAAATTGCTAATAACTTTGACGAAAAACAACTGTTTAAATTCGAAACACATTTTCCCGTTGAGTCTCGAGACCGAGACCGGAAATAAGGCGTTAGTTGGGAAGTACCGATTTTCGGAATATTTGATTCAGTTTATTTCGAACAATACACCAAGTCCTCGAGACTTTCGAGTGGATAAAATCGTTGTTCAGATTGAAATTTATCCGAATGGGATGGGATTCAGGGCGGCCATAGCGTCAGATCTCATTATTACTCCACGAATGAACAATCCTGTATTCGTTATTGCGATGTCCAAAGGCAATCAAGATATAGTTGACAAGTTTTAGAAGTGAAATATATTTATTCTTCAGTTTAATTTGGCAACCATCGTGAATATTTGAGGCAACTTCATTGTCCGATTAAACGCGCATGCGAGAGTGCGTGAGCTTGCGCGCATGCGAGTTCGATATACGAAGACTGCCCCGTCGTGGAGTTCTGAATTGATTCAAATATTATTCCCATAAGAAATCGAAGTGTCATAAGCGTTTGAATTCCGGATTCGATGCACTACAACACGAATCCTTGGCCTCAGTGTTGTAGGTCTCGTCGAATAATTACACTCACAATTCAAGCAGGCACGTAAACGAAATCGCATGAAGCGTTGCATGGCATAACGAGCTCCATACGAAACGGTATTATGCTGAACGATTTATTATAAGCCTGCTCAAATATTGATATAAAGATACCTCTGAATATTCCTAGTCTGAATTAGAATTACCGTGCAGCTTGGAATTAGTTCGAGCATTATTGACAAAGCGTCATAACATTAACATTTTTACGAGAGTGGCTGTTTGGCGCCTGCGAATTTATGAATATGCATGCCAACCCAGAGAAGCATAATGTGATATTTGATACAGACATTATGTGGAAATTCATAACTATGACCAGTAAAACCTTACGGTTCGCGTTTTTCATGGACTTACATCTACTAATTAACACCCCAGTTTTTTGGATCTGAAACACTATTTTCGTGGTGTGATACTCTATTCCCCGAATGGTACACGGTTATGCAGAGTGGTACAAAGAACACTTGACCTATCCCGAGTTTTCATGATTAGGCATTAGATTCGTTTTTTTTTATTCTTTCTAGATTCGCAACCACTGGCGGATCCAGACATTGGTTCAGAGGGGGGCCATGAATTTTTTCAGGGGGGGGGCATCAAAAAATGAAAGAACCACCTTGAATGGATTTTCATTAATTAGTTCATCTCTTCATCGTTGAGTGAGCATTGTTGAAGTTCATATTTTTGATTCACGAAGAATACCATGAATTTTACCATTGCATAAATTGGCCTCGTAAACACAATTCTCGCCGAAAAAAAATTCCGAGGCAGAACGAGCCGTATCTCTGAATTATTCTCGACGCAATATTCAAATGAATAGATCAACTGTCACTCCTCACGGCGCTTCTATAAAGGACGCGAATGTTTTACGTAAACCGAATTTCTGATTCCGGGGAGCTGTTCATTCACATTTTGCTAGGGGAATTGGTATTTCCGTCGGATATGATGTGAAACATTCCCACCCCGTAGTTCGTATCCGTGAGAAATATTTGGAGACCACCATTGTTCATTTGCCGAGTACATTTCCTTTCGGGTTAAAAATTGTGCGTAGGACCAAGGGTTTAGGGTCTGTGGGATTTCCTCGGAAATGTTCTAAGTTCAAGTCGGGGAAATTTCACAGCAGTTTGTACCAGTTAGAAAATTACGTGTTATTCAAGGTTCTGCTACTCCGCCAGAGCACTGAACCCGATCGCAGCAATTTGGACACTTCACCAAGAATACGTATACAGGCTGCTCGCAGGCCCCTCCTTCCGAACTGAGGAAAAGTCATTTATTGTGACGAGATTCCCGAAATTACAGGAAGACGCAATGAAATTACTTGAATTATTCATTGTTCTGATAGATAGCTCCTGATGGAGATTATTCTTCAAATATGTAGTTGAATATCCATGTGAATAGCGAGATAGGGGAACTTTAGACAACAGCATACATTTGAGAAATAATAAACTCGAGATGGTTACTCGCTTTTTGATCTGATAATAGCCTTCCATGTTATTATAAGTTCTATGCAAATTACACATAATTGTATACATCGCCATCTAGTGGCGATAATATCAAATATGTATAGCACCTTCACGACTACGCTATAGTGCCTAGATAAGAGCCATTAACCGTAGCGACACCTAGTGGCCTTAATCGAAAGGAGGAAAAGCATTTTCTACCTAAACAAATTTTTCAGAGTTTTCATGTATTTTATAATAACCAGGCCGTAAACGAATCCATAAATTAAGTTTCATAACAAACAGTCCATCCGATCTCGAGTTATAAATGGTGTAACCAACAACTTTGTTTTATATATATATATAGATTTGAATAACTCCTAAAAAGTGCCAATACAATGTAACAACAGATTTCGAATACGAGTAAATCAGCATTATTGAAAATAACAATTTTTCGATTTTCGCCAATAACCCAAAATCCAAGAACCATAGGCTTGATCTGTTGCCAGAATCGGATTAGTCAGAAAAAGACGGTTCGAGAATGTGCCATCAGTTTTCTTCTAGCTGCTCTAGTTCTCGAGATCCCTTCATTAGACCACGAGTTCTGCCCACCCTGTACATGGCGAATAAATTTCAGGTAAATGAGCTAGTAAACGTTGTCGTTTCGAAATAAATGCTAATTCCATGTCTTCGCATGTCATTATAACTGACAGGTATGGTTAGAATCTCAAAATTACCAGCCCAATATATCATGACTCAACGAGCACATAAATCCCACCTCAAGATCAAACGTTGACATGTCGTTTTCCCTTGCGCCGACTGGAAAATCCGACGAATTGTTGAGAGTGGTTGCCCCGGAATGAGATGCTAGAACAACGAACAACACGAAAGCTCTGCCGTAATGCGGAGAGGCAATCGCTGAAAAACTGTTTATTTTTCTTTCTCAAATCTTCCATCTTATTTCAACGTTCCTCTCTGCATGGAAACGAACGGAGGAGCTCAGACTGCAGGCTTGCCATGCCCTGGACAAGGTCCTGGATTTCGAAAAATGATGGAGAGGGTCTTCAGTAATTAAAATTTCAGGCACTTTTCGATCATAATGTGAATCTACAGCTCGCCCTCCAGTTCTAGAGTTCCGATGGACTCCAGTATCTGGGATGGCTTTAAGGAGGTTTCTTCCTCATTTCTTCAAGTTTCTTGTCCAAAGAATTCTTTCCGATCCCGTCACCAGGTGGTACGCAGTTTACTCCTCCTTCTCACAGAATCAGCACTCGTCGTGTTCTGTTCTCAGTAGATGCTTGCTTAGGCGGCAATGCCTTGTGAGGAATCCAGCAGGAGGTGTAGCATATTCTTGCAAAGATCCAGATCTTAGATGTCGCAGTGTTTCGAAGAAGTTTGGTATGATCCAACCAGGAAAAATTCAGCCACAGTCTTAACCTTTCGGTTGTTTCCTTTTTCCTGTAGGTACATCTGTATACCACAGAAAAGTTCTGTGTGGTTCTGATTGCAAAATGGTGGATGAGCAAGTTATTCAGCTTGTTGAGAAGTTATCTAAACTCCATTCAAGATTTACGTTCATCAAGTATTTTCACTCTGAACTGACGCAAGTAGGCACTCTTGACATATAGGAAATGTCGAATTTATTCTCAGAGACGTTGCCAAAGCTAAGCTGCATCCCAGTTTAGAAATGTTCCCAATTCAGTGAATCATTCACATAGATTCCAGAGAACCTTGTCAAAGGAGTTAGTTCTTTTAGGGTTCAACTGTGACACAAGTTTCGTAGAACTACTATATTTTCATACTGGAGTATTTCAAATTGTGCAAAAAGGTATTTAAATGTCTTCTGTGGGCTTATTCTCTGAGAATTTTGAATAATGGGAAATTCCATTGGTCCGTTTGAAAGTTTTTCTGTTGGATTATTCGAGTACTTTTAATTTTTTCTGTCGATTAGTCTTCAGTAAAATTCAAACACTCGATTCTTGATTTCCGTAGAAGAAAATAGCATAACTGAATTCTTCTACCATGTTTACGGGAAATATTCTCAGTATCAACAGAGTAAAAAGTTTCTTCAACATTCGCCAGAACTTGGGAATTATCGAATTCACATAATATTTTCTCGAATTCATCATTTTCCCAAAGAGAATGAACATTTTGAAAAATAAGTAAATACTACGACCTCTATGTAGAAAGGACAACGTTGCTCAGTTTTCTGACAGGAAAATGACTATAACCTAACATTTCCAAGATAAGCACGGTTATATGTGTCAGAATGTCATGGCCAACCGGGATACTTTATAAAAGTGAATGGAGTAAATGTAATTTTTCTGGCATAACTGCTACCTCTCCTGGCAATGTACGTGAGCTAAAATAATTCATTCCAGAAACCTGAGAATTCATTAGATCGATTCGATTCAAGAGCAGTCAATTCTCCAACACTTGTGGGTACCGAATTCACTGAAAGTTTCCGAAGCAACCCGGCAAAGCTGACGGAAATCGTTCTCTGTAAGGCCGTTGTCATTTTTTGTGATACTCAAATAAGGCGCACAAACTCGCAATCCATAACAAGGATTCAATATGTGTAGAAACACAGGTTCTCGCGTCAGCTGTCAGAAATACCGCACGCCAGCCCCTAGAAAATGGAGAGGAGGAGGAGGAGGAGGAAATTGCCCCACATTCATACAACTAGATGACATTATATTCTAATAAGTTTGACGTATGCAAATTGCATCGGGTTTAATGATAGAACAATTCCGTTCGCTGTGATTCCGTAGCCAAAATCAGCCACCTCTACGTTGAATTCTCCCTCTTAATCAAATTCAGTTCGCTCAATTCGATGTTTTATCATGATTTTCGTATATATAGGAAATTTAAAACGACATAAAAGTCTTGAGCTGAAAACCCCATTCGAGGATTCATTGAAAGATCCTGCTCAAGGAAGAGCTTTTCTTCATTTATAAATACTCAATTAGATACATTTCCAAGGCAATTATTTATCGATCAATAAATATTACGCACACCAAAACGGTTCTGGTGTCGACCTATTCCACACAGAATCCAGCAAATCCCAATCTTCATGAAAAAACCAAATCGTCGACTGTGTAATATGTTCAGCCTCTGAATAATTTGCGAGTGAACGAAGCCTTCGGTCATGATAAATCGATTGAACTTACCATAAACCACACAATCGCATTTGTCTCGAGGCATTGAAGGCACTCACATCAATCGGGATCAATCCAATTCTAGGTGCGAATTCAAAACTGTGCATCTTAATTGAACCACTACTCGGAATCGCACTGGAATTGGCTTGGGACACAAAAAACTGGCCCGATCAATTGCGAATTGACAGCATCAATTATCCTCATTGCTAATGAAACAAATTGACGACGAGCCAGCTTCAAAAACTGCATAAATAGCTTGATCTTCGACAAGAATGACACCCCACATGAACAGGAAATCAAACTTACTCCTTTCTGTGTAAGAAGTCTTATTGCTCGTTTGTATGAAATTAAGGGTTTTCCAATAAGAGGTGTCATATTGAATAGGCCGCTATTCCGGTAGATGTCACTTTTGAAGGTGTCATTTTTGACATCTGACAAGTAGAAACTACGCTATTCATAGAAATGGAAGGAAACAAGCTTCAACAACGCATTGAAATCATTGAAACTCGCTATAAAATGGGGGAAAATTTGGCAGAGACGACAGAAATTTGTGGAAAAATTTGAGCTGGGAAGATTAAAAACCGCACGTCGCTCAAGAACAGCTGATAATATTGCTGCTGTGGCCGAAAATGTTGAAGAAAACCCAAGTTTGTCCATTCCTCATTTGGCTGATGTTATTTTATTTATTTATTTATTCGATCTTTTATTAAAAACTAGCTGGCCCGGCGAACTTTGTTTCGCCTAAATGATACCTATACCATAGCCATCTTTATCTTAAGAAGGCCGTGCCTATACTTACTGTGGATTTCACAAATCGTAATCACCAGTGATCGGAGATCAACGGCTTGGTTAGATTTCTGAAGCGTCAAATGGAGTTGATTCTAGATCAAGCTCCGATCACCGGTGATAGGTATGCTTTGTGAAACCCCCGTTAAAGTTGTACAAACTTACCATTGCTATTTTTTCAAGCAGGAGATAAATAAGGCATAATAAAAGTTCTGACAAATGTCATCTGTCAAATGTCAATAGTCATCTGTCTATTGATAAATGTCATCTGTCAAATATCATCTGTCAACTGTCGTCTTTTCCATGGATATCAACTGTCACTCAAAACAGAAATACAAAAATAATATGTCAATTACTAATTATGGGCAATTTTGAATTCAGTTATTTCCGCAAATATATTTATTACCCAAACATAAATCAAAAACATTTCAGAAATATAGAGAAAAGATGAAAATGGACAACTCACGATTGATGCTGATCGTCATAATCCGATTTACTTGACATTCCGGTAAAAATTCACTGTTCCACCAACTTGAGATCTTTACCCGCTTTTTGATCTGATAACAGCCTTCCATGTTATTATAAGTTCTATGCAAATTACACAATAATTGTATACATCGCCATCTAGTGGCGATAATATCAAATACAGTGTCTAGTCACTGTACGCTACATTGTCCAGATAAGAGCCATTAACCGTAGCGACACCTAGTGGCCTTATTCAAAAGGAGAAAAACCATTTCCTACATAAGCAAACCGTAGCGGCCTTATTCAAAAGGAGGAAAAGAATTTCCTACATAAGCAAATTTTTCATCGAATTTTTCAGAGTTTTAATGTATTTTATAATATCCAGCCCGTAGACGAATCCATAAATGAAGTTTCATAACAAACAGTCCATCCGATGTCGAGTTATAAATGGTGTAACCAACAGCTCTCTTTTATATATATAGATGGCATTTTCCTCTGAATGTCAAAATAACACCTCTTATTGAAAAACCCTTTATCTCGAATGCGACTTGGATGGAGTTAGGTGCACTTTGAATTGTTAAGAGGCGAAAAACATATTGGGGATGGATGCCTTTTGTCTCTAGAAAGTTCACATCGCCCAATAAATTTATGCAGAGCGCATAAAAATGTACATTTCAGTATCTCCCCATCGAAAATGTGAAATTATATTTCAGAACACGACCAGAAAAGTATATACGGAAATTTTCTACGTAGCTGCACTGAATCCGAGACAACATTTGTTGTCTGGGGATCCCTCTCACACGCTTCCTACATTCAAAAGTGGTTGACAATATCGATGTAACAATGAATATCGATTCTGGGGGATCTGAGACGTTACGAATTCTGAATATCTCGATACACGAGTTAGCAACAAGTATTCCTCAGACTCGCATTAAAAGTGGATATTTCAGGGGCCGCGACAACAAGAGGCCTTCTCCTTTTCACGCCCTTCTTGTTGCTGCTTTCAGATCGAAGTGAGCTGTGACGCCTACATCTCCCCGGTTGATCAGCCAATGGACACTGGATTTCCCAAAAAACTTCACCCTTCTCAAATCCCAAGTATACAATCTGTCATATTCTCGATGAAAATTCTGAAAAAGTATCTGAAAACTAGATTTTTATACTTCGAAATAGACTGTGTAGGTAAGATCACACTTTGTAGTCCATCCTTTGAAAAAACCAGTTGAGAATTTGACCAAGACTGTAAACTAACAAGAAAATGTGAAGGATGAAAATTTCAGTTGGGAAACCCTGTATTATGAAAAATGCAAGCGCTGAAACACCCACAGTGAGGGTAGAGATAAGGTCGATTTTGTATAATATGCAAACCCTCAGGCTCTCACTGTTACCTACAATTAATATTTGATTCTTTATCACGTACGTAGTCTGAGTTTGCCAAGACAATTAGTCTGTTGATGCCCTACAATTAAAATGTACAATCTGCACATCAAGATTTCAACGAATTCACGATTAATTAGTCGATTTGGCAGTGGAAATAACACGACTTCATTCGGAGTCTTTTAAAATCTAAACTTGGAATGGATGAAACACAAATATAAATTAATCTGAAAAGTAGGTCATGGCAAATAGTCGATAAAGTTGATTTGAAAAGTTGTGGACGATCATAGAACTTTCGATTCATATCGGAGTGTAATTCCGTATTTCCAATAATTAACCAGAAGAGCGATCCCAATCGTTCAAAAAAATAGCAAGAATACTTCGAGATGCAAAAAGGTGGATGCGCTAGTGCATATCCATTATTATATTTGGGAATGTTGAACTAGCGCAAAATTATATTTTGAAACAATGGTCAAATGCGATGGAACATGACGATAACAAGAAGATCTCGGGTAGAAAGATGGTATCTTTTTTTATACGGGGTGTGGATTGATTACAAAAAATGATAAAAATTTTTTTTATTACCCGAAGTTAACTGGAAAATTTTGACACATTTCACCGTATATATTTTGAAAATGTTATGTTATAGTCATTTTCCTGTCAGATAAATAAGCGATGTTGTCCTTTCTACATGGAGGTCGTAGTAATTACGTATTTATCAAAATGATTATCCACTTTGGGAGAATAATGATCTCGAAAAAATATTATGTGAAATTAATATTTCCGAAGACCTGGCGACTGTTGAAGAAACTTTTTTCTCTGTTAACACTCGAAATATTTCACGTATACAGAGTGTAACATCCAAATGGAATGAATTCGATAACGAATAAATAAGGAGGTGTTAGGAAAAACGCTCGGACACGTCGATTTGTAATTTTGAATGCGCATATTTTTCAATAAAATAAAATTCTATAGGGTGTTCCATGCGACCGTGGCCAATACCAACTTTCTTATTTCAAATGCAACCCCCTGTATATTATTTATTTTTTGGATTCTTCAGAATCCAAATCTAGACATAATTCATGTACAATGTCCTATACCTATCTAATAATAATAATAAGACGTTCGCGGCGAGCATTTTGAACATTTCCAACATTGACATTAATGTTTTTTTTGTTTTTTTTTAATAATTAAGAAATAATCAGTATTATTCATTAGTTTTTAAGTGAAATGTACCGAATTTGTGAAATAAAATAATTTTTATTTAAAACGTTGATTTTTGCAATAAATCTGAAAACACTCAATACTTCCGAAATAGTTAAAGATAGGTATAGGACATTGTGCATGAATTGTGTCTAGAATTCTCTGAAGAATCCAAAAATTAAGTAATATGGGGGTTGCATTTGAAACGAGAAAGTTGGTATTGGCCACGGTCACATGGAACACCCTATATTATATTATTTTCTTGAAGAATATGCGCATTTGAAAATACAAATCGACGTGTCCGAGCGTTTTTACCGCCCTCATTTATTCGTTATCGAATTTATTTCATTTGGCTGTTACACTCTGTATAAACATTGCTGGAAGATTCAGTTATGCTATTTTCTTGTACGGAAATCAAGAATGTGTTGAAGTTTTACTGGAAAATAATGGACAGAATAGTCCGTTACTTTGTGATAGTTCATTCCAAAAATTTCAATTAGAGGGATCAAAAAAACGGAATGGCAACCTCGAATTGCAATATAATTTTTGAGGGGTTTTTCCGCTCAAGAAAATTACCAAAAATTCCTGTTTAGCCTCGTTTCGGTGTAAAATCATCAGTTCTGAACGAATCATAACTATTGAGATGTTGAAATTGTTCATCATTCTTCATGGCTGCAATCGCATCGTTGCTTGCTGTTCCACCAACATTTGGTAGCAACTCAGGTGTGCTCAGAGGACCACTAATAATAACAAACCTTCCAGCGAGATGTGCAACGAAACGTTGATAAAAAAAATATTCAAACTCGAGACAGATGGTTCTACGGAACTAGCGCGCATAAAAAGACGGAGTCGAAACGAACATTTCGAATTCTTCGTAGATGGCCGGGAATTATGAAGTCCATCAGTATTTCATTTAAATTCCAGGCGACCCTCAATGATCATCCATCTACTTGACCGCACGTATTGGTATTCTGTCGACAAGACCGAATTGTTGCGCTCTTCGACACACCGGAGTGATAATAATTAACTTCGGAGATTTCAGATTGGCACTTGCGGCGCAGCGTGGAGCGACAAGGTGTTGATGCAGATGCAGATTCGCATCCAGTTGACGGGCGTTCGATGACGATGCGTGAGCTGACGGTATTCAATTTCTAGGATCTGATGAGCGGATATACCGGTTCGGAAATAAAGGTTGTGAACATACTCACTACAACGTTAAACGAATGGATGAATATTGCAATTGGACCAATCAAATAATCAAAACCCTCTGCGCAATATGACAACGAATAAATGACTGATCTCACTCAATGGCATTGGCACTGCATCGAGACTTGAGAGAGTGAGATCAGTCATTCATTCGTTGTCATATTGCGCCGAGGTTTTCGATTATTTTATTGTACCACTAGACAATATTCATCCACCCGTTTAACGAGGTAGTGGGTATGTTCACAACTTTTATTTCCGAACCGGTATTCTGGGTCGCCATGGATGCCTCATAAACCCCATCGCTTTCGAATGAATCGTTTGAAGACAAACCGACAGCCAGAATCGAAGTGGTTTAAAAAGTTTATTGATTGGTTCTCATGAACATTCACAATGATCTCAACATGGTCTTCCTTTTGAACATTGAATAAGAAGGATACGAAAATCAATATGCAGTGGATAGCGTCAAGAATATGCGTTTAAAGATGAATTAAATATGGACACTGATTGAATAAATGCGAAATCAAATAAACAGACATTGCTCTCTTCGCAATATTCATTAGCGAAAAAAAATAACCACCAACGCGATATGAATTCAACCTGCCTGCAACCGAATTGAATGGGCATTTAATCAGGCCGGTTAAACATTATGCCCGGCTACTGCATAAATCAACTGATAGATCTATCTGCCTTTATTTTTGGTAAGTGATTTATCGGAATTGATTTAAATTCGAACGAGATATGTTTCACTGCACCTCTATTAAGTTATACATTTAAATATTAGGCTAATCGATGGCTTACCTAATTTGTCCGGCATGATATATTATTCGATGAATTCCTGTGTCGTTAGTGCATCTGATGATGTCACGTCCTGTATGTTTGCGAATACGAGGAATTCCAAATGGGGGCAATACTCAATATCGAAAATTTGTTTTGTTTTTTTAAGCTTTTGTTCCTCGGGAAGATTTTCCTTTGAAAACTATTTTTGTTGTTTTTTTCCGCGGTTATTTCCGTTTTTTGTCAAATTGATCTATTTTTTTTGAGGTTCATTCTTCTGAGATCTTTTCCGGGAATAATTTCGAAAAATTAAATTCCCAAAAATATGCAAGAGTAATGAGAAATTAGTTGACAATTAACCCTTACGTATTCTGTGTTTTTGTTTCAGAGTACATGAACTTAAATCTATATATATATTATATATATATATATATATACAATATATATATATATATATATATAAAACAAAGTTGTTGGTTACACCATTTATAACTCGTGATCGGATGGACTGTTTGTTATGAAACTTCATTTATGGATTCGTCTACGGCCTGGTTATTATAAAATACATTAAAACTCTGAAAAATTCGATGAAAATTTTATTATGTAGGAAATGCTTTTCCTCCTTTTGAAAAGGCCACTAGGTGTCGCTACGGTTGATGGCTCTCATCTAGACACTGTAGCGTAGTCGTGAAGGTACTATATTTGATATTATTGCCACTAGATGGCGATGGAAATTACGATTTGTGAAATCCACCGTAAGTAGGTTTCATTTAGGCAAAACAAAGTTCGCCGGGACAGCTAGTAATTTATACAAGAAGCAGTACCAGCGTACTTTCTTCTGTTCCACTGTTGCAAAAAGAAATCCTTACAGTTAGGGATTTTGGAGATATAAACACTTATTTGTGACACTCTTTCTTTCAACAGATTTGACAATCAGGCTATAACTCAATAATCGCTTGAAGTGATTGCGCATATCATATTCATCGAATGAGTGCAGAATTGAACGAAGAATTCAAATATGTATGAATATACAGGGTGTTACATTTGAAATGACGAAGTTCAAATTCGTTTCCGGTAGAACCGGAAGTAGATTCAGCTTGAAAAATTCTACAATTTGAGTTCATGTACTCTAAAACAAAAATACTAAATCTTGAATTTGAATCAAAATTCCTTCCTCGAATACGGCTAATGAAACACTTAGAAAACCCTTTATTTTTAAAAGAACTAATCAATTTTTAAACTACAAGTATTGCCCCGTTTCTCGAATTATTCAAAATTTTATCCGATAGATCTGTCAAAAACGGAATTTAACGATTCTTTCGGATCCGCCCCGGAAGTGATATGTTTTATGGCAATTTCAAGTCAAAGAATCTTGTTTAAGCTCCGGAATTTCCCGATCCTACAGACAGATGTATCATATACCTCGCAAAGTATCGGTATCTCGAGGTCCGGTGAAAAACGATACGACCAGGCGATATAACACCGAATTCTCTCATAAATCAAACTCGAAAAATGGTAGTTTGCGCAACGTCAATCCCATGATGGATTCGGTGTCAACGTTAGTAACAAAATAACTAATATTGATATCCATTAGTTCGGTGAATGAAATACCATAATATGAAAAACATAATATTATATGTTTCGGACTTCGCCGTGATTAATCTCCCGTTTTATAGTTATTATATTTCACGAACTGTCAGGGTTAACGGCATAAAAAATATAATATGGACTGTTGAAAGTCATTCCTGGCAGAAGGGGTAATTTAGTGCCAACAGGGCATTTAATTCACACAAGCTCGTAAGGGCGAAACGAAAATTTTCCTCGGTCTCTATTCATATGACGACCAATAAAGTTCTGCAATAGAAACGATCCACTTTTAAAATTTCAAGGAAGGAATTGAAATGATAGCGATGTCACTGGCTGTCATTTGGGTTCAGGGAAGTTCAGCATCGAACGAAGTGATAATAAAATTGAACCTGTTTCGGAGCGAAAATTCGAGTTTTGCTCTCATCTCGTATTTCATAAAATTTCAAAAATCCATCGTCCTTATGTTGCAACCATTTTCTGGATAATCCGACAAAGTGAATAGATGTTTTGCTCCGAGACATGCAAAACGGTAATGAATAACAATTTCACGGGAATAAATAGGGCAGAGCATAATTTAAGCGGAATTCCTTTTCCAGTCGGATAATTAATTGAATTATCCCCACCCCGATTCATTCCGTTTCTTTTTCGGACAGGAGGATTTACACGCTGTTCGACCAAGTAATCTCCCCGAAAAATCACTCATCTCTGCTGGAACCTAAGCAGCTTTTGGCAGTTCCACCGGTGGCAGTAATTTATATCCAAATTTACACTGATCAAGTGAATTCTATTTCATTGTGTGATCCACAGTAAAATTTCATTTTGCCGCATTCCCCGCGTTCCACCAACGTTTGTTTGAGGGAAACCAGAAGGAAAATTTATACACTTGAAATTCCTGTATCACAGGACTCAACCGTGAACATTCGTTATCCGTTTAGTGAACGGTTCCCGGAATAATTGAATCGAGTTTTCGGTGGCTAGCCACAAGAACTTTCTTAATTATTTTCAATATAAAATTGCATTGGACGAATCATCGCATCGGACTTATATCTCGAAAGGGATATTTTGCGAATTACTTCCTGATAATGGAATTACCACTCATTCATTCGAATAATTGTTCGAATGACTCTTTTATATTGTAATTTGCTAGAGAAATGCCATTTGTTGCGCGAATATCAGGCTCCGCATATAATTTGCACATAATAACAGATGTGTTTTGGGTTGTGCTAGCTCAATGTGGGTAGTTTCTGGTGATTTGAATGAGTGCTCTCAAATATCACAAAATCTACAGATGTTATAAACAAATATTGACTGGTGAAGCTGTCACAATTCCCAACAACCAATTTATTCACTCGAATTCAATAGAATAACTGCTGAAAATGTGTGCAAATCATGTGTGATTTATGCGCAAATTTTTTTAATCGAGAATTGTTCTAGCGGAAGCTAAAAGAATTCAATAACTGAATAATGCATCCATTGATTTCGACAAAACAAATTCCGGAATTATGTGCAAATTTCCACTCTCCAATATTCTTGCACATAATTGCAGCGTTCGTTTAATCGATATATATGAATGAAATATTCAGTTATGAGAATTGCGGTTGTATTTGAGCAAGCCAACAAAATTCTCAAAAAAAATTATTGGAGAGGGCGGAAAAAACTGACATTGCACATAAATCACAAATAATCTCGCATTCGTTTGATCTGAATCGAGTGATGGAGTTGCAGAATAATTTTATCACAATTTCCGAAACAAAGAAAAAGACGAGTACAAAAAAAACGTGCTTTGCACATAATAACAGACATGTGCCGAAAAACTTGTGCTAGCTCCATGTGGGTAGTATCTGGTGCTTTCAGTGCTCTCAAATAAATACACAATTTACCGTTCTTCTGAATTCTCAACAACTAATTCATTTTATAATATAAAGAAAATCGTCGTGAAATTTGGACTTAATAATTCATTTTACTCGATTTCAATTGAACAACTGCTGGAAATGGGTGCAAATTTTGTGTGATTTTTGTGCAAACTCAGTTCTCAAAATTTTACTTGCGGCAAGCTCAAACAACTCTCAATAATTCATCCATCGATGTCGAAAAAACAAATTCTGGAATTATGGGCAAATTAATGCGTGGATTCATTTTTTGTCCACTCTCGAATATTGTGACTTCGCACCTAAATGCAGCGTTCGTTTTATCGAAATATATGAATGAAATTTCAGCTATAAGAATTGCGGTAGCTTTTCGAGCAAGCTCAAGAGAAATTATTGAAGAGTAAAGGAATAATTGACACTGCACATAAATCACAAATGATTTGCACATAATTCCACAATTGTTTCGATTTGATCAAGTGCGGGCCTAGCGCAATTTTCGATAGAAAGATTATTGATGAGTGCACAAAAAAAACGTGCTTTGCACATAATTTGCACATAATAACATATATGTTTTGGGTCGACTGTGCCAAAATTGAGTGCCCTATGAACAATGTCGATATGTGCAGCCTCGATTAAGAGGCGAAAGTCCAATTTAGACACTGTGGCGGTTTGATTCCTAGAAGTCCTGGGAAGAGTGGACAAATTTTCAAGAGCGGAAATTGTACAATATAATTCATTGAAATCGCCACAGTTTATATTCATGGGTTTGGTCGTAACATATGTTATATGGAGGTAACGTTATGTGGTGAATAAACCAGTATGCTGCATTTCTGTGTCTGACAGCTGTAATGGTAGTAACCCTATTGTCACAAAATAATCAGGATGGTAATACAGAGGCAGGATGATTATCCACTGTATATCCCGGATATTATGCTTAGCACAACAGTTTTATACTAACAAAGACTAATTGTTAATAATTCATAATTGAACGCAACTCTTTGATAAATATAATCACGTGCTTATAGCACGACACTGTCAGTTACAAATAATTTCATAGGGAGTCTTCATCGCGGAATTAAGCTGAAATTAATTTATTGCAATGACACGCGTAACTGGCATAATTATGTTGTAATTGCTACAATTTTGTGGTGCTAATTTCGGACTCAATTTGTATTATTTCGATGTCGGACTGGCCTGATATGACAGCCGCATCAATAATAACGAAGGGGTTACTTTCGGCGAGATAACATGGCCGCTTTTTCCATGCTATTCCGGTCCGAATCATCGAATGAATTCGAAGAAATATTGGCTACTCACGGAACATGGTCAAACATCAACTACTGAAAAAAAAGAGCTTTTGCGATCGTTTCAAATTCGTTCATGTGCAAAAGGAATTTCAGGCTGTTGTCTACAGTTGGTTTTATACAGGGTCTTTCACGAGGAACCTCACCCATATTTATACGGGAAACTACTGAACGTATTTTCATGAAATTCAGCACTTATAAGTATTTCACGATGCTGATGAAATCTAAAATATTTTCAAGGCATGAGCACCTCCGGTTTTTCCGGAAATGACGTCAACTTCCGTTTTTCAAATTAGAACACCATTTTTTTATTGAAGAAATAGATTCCTTAGAAAATTTCAAGTTATTTTGATGTAACATTTTTCAGTTTTGGTTGGAAAATTCTCTCTGAGCGGGAAAATTCGAAAATGGAGCTCCGCTGAAACAAGAATAACTTCGAGGTTTTTGGATGGAAAATTTTCATTTTTGGGATTTTTCAAGATGTAAGATTGATGTATCCACTTGAAAAATCGAAATCGCGATTCATGATACAGGGGGTGAAAAAATCGCTTTCAAAGTTAGGAATGACAAAATCGTGAAAAATCAATTTTTTCAAATTAGAACCCTATTTTTTTATGGCAGATATTGAATCTACGTTAAAAAATAATGTGAGTGTATGCATCACACCCTTGTCCTAAAATGGATATTTTCTGAGTTAATATCCACTTTAGGGCATGCATCACACCCTTGTCCTAAAATGGATATTTTCTGAGTTAATATCCACTTTAGGGCAAGGGTGTGATGCATACACTCACATTATTTTTTAACGTAGATTCAATATCTGCCATAAAAAAATGGGGTTCTAATTTGAAAAAATTGATTTTTCACGATTTTGTCATCCCTAACTTTGAAAGCGATATTTTCACCCCCTGTATCATGAATCGCGATTTCGATTTTTAAAGTGGATACATCAATCTTACATCCTGAAAAATCCCAAAAATGAAAATTTTCCATCCAAAAACCTCGAAGTTATTCTTGTTTCAGCGGAGCTCTATTTTCGATATTTTTTTCGAATTTTCCCGCTCAGAGAGAATTTTCCAACCAAAACTGAAAAATGTTACATCAAAATAACTTGAAATTTTCTAAGGAATCTATTTCTGCAATAAAAAAATGGTGTTCTTATTTGAAAAACGGAAGTTGACGTCATTTCCGGAAAAACCGGAGGTGCTCATGCCTTGAAAATATTTTAGATTTCATTAGCATCGTGAAATACTTATAAGTGCTGAATTTCATGAAAATACGTTCAGTAGTTTCCCGTATAAATATGGGTGAGGTTCCTCGTGAGAAATACAATACAGGGTATTGTATTTCTTGATAATTGTCGACAGTCTCGTTTTGCATTCAAATCATATTCTTGAAGAAATCACAATGAGAAATGGGATGGAGTAGAATTCTTCTGGTACGCTGGGATGAGGGAAAACTAATACATAATTATTAATTCATGGTCCAGTCCATGCGAGACGAATGTGCTGCAGACTCAGTTCAAAATGAGCAAGAAAAACAATAAATATATGAGATGGGCCAACTTTCGAACGGAAAGGGGTCCCAACTTCATGCTTTTTGGGGAACTTCGAAATGTTCAATACGCCATATGTTCGAGACATGACGAATGGATGGATAAATTAAACAGGAATGTTTTTCCCATCATACTTCGCTATGAAGGATGATATGACTCCATATTTTTGAGAATTTCACAGCAGAAGTTATATTCAGAAAGCTACGAGGTGTAGTTCTGGGATTAATGGCTGTGAATAATGCTAGGTGTGGCCCGCGGTTTCACTCACGCTGAAAATTATGTTTTTTTCTATATATTTCTCAAAGTATCATTTTTATATGGTTCAATTTGTAGCCATGAGGATAACACTTTTGATGATTTGCAGGTGTAATTTATATCACGAGAGAAGAGTATTTGAAAATTATATTTTCAGTTTCCATTATCTCCTTACATAAAGGGAGTTCAAATAAGAGTGCAAGATTTGAATTGCGCGCTATGTCTGACAGTTATAATGTCACATCATTATGACGTGACGGATCGAAAGTTGACAGATGGGTGTTAGTAAACATGGAGCATCACACGATAGAAAAACCTGTCCTGAAAAAAATTATAGAGCTTGAAAAAAACTTCGCGAGACGCTGAGTTTGAGGCTGAAATTTTTATGGAAGAAACTTTTGTGCAAAAAATTTTCGGGTGAAAAATTAAGGAAATTTCTATCGTTTTACAATTTCACCTTAATTTTATGATAATAATTGGAGCATTGTGCGTTCCATCACAAATGGACACAAAATTCGATTTGCCATATGGAAATTGGATAACACACGTTCATGACCTCTGCGATATCCCAATTCCTACCCCTCCTCGCCGCAAATTGGATGGGAGGGGATAAATAAGTAGAATACTCCAAATGAAGTAGCCGTAATCTAATAATTCATAATTGGATGGCGGGCCATTTATTCCGCTTTCCGCGATCATTCCATTAAACAAACATTAATCAAATCGAATGATCTATGAAAAGAAGGGCTTCGTAAACAGATCGTTTATAAAATTGGAGTTATATCGCTTCTAACGAATCGAACAACGCGGATTTGGAGCATCCGATTTTCCCGCGGCACAATTCATTCCGCGAGAACGGGACAGACAATCATTGGTTATCAAACGATTTTAATTCTGGTTATAGTTCTTTCATATCGCTCTTTTTCAAAGCGCAAGCACCCATTGAAATCCTTCGAGCGTTTACCAATACAGAATGAACATCAGGCAAAGGATAAAAATGAACCGCTCGTTCGAAATTTATATTCAGATTATACAATGGAACGCTTCGATTTTTTCGCGTATACACTTGCAATAGATGAGATGAAAGGGGTGAGTGTAAGTTTTTTTGGAGCGATCCTTTTTCATCGTTTCGAAACTGAATTGTTTGCATGTTCGTCGGTTTTGCTTTTCGCCGAGTACCCTCATTGTTAGGATGTGACAGCGATTAAATTCGTGATTATTTTCGGGTCAGGAATATTGACATGCAAAGTGTCGAAGTTTTTGATAGTTCGAATTTTTCAGATCAGCTTCATAATGAATACAATTCAATGTGAAGAAATGGTTCCTTCGCCATTTCGCAACTTCGAACACCTGAACTAACACATTGGGCTAACAACGACTTATGTGCAAAGCAAGATTGAATGAATTCGTTATTGGAATGGTGCTAGCTTCACCGGCCAACTAGCAAAATAATTGCCTTTGCACATATATCCCGAATAATTTGCACATGATTACAAGATTTGTTTCATTATAATTGAGTAATCGAATGTGCTAGCTTTCCCAGCCAAGCAATATAATCGCCTTTGCACATAAATCCCGAATAATTTGCACATAATTCCAAGATTCGTTTCATAAAAATCGAGACACTGAGTGTGCTAGCTTTCTTTGCATATCAAAATAATTGTCTTTGCACATAAATCACGAATAATTCGCACATGATTCCAAAATTTGTTTGATTGAAATCGAGTAATTGAGTTTGCTAGCTTTCCCGGCCTAGCAAAATAACTAACTTTGCACATAAATCAGGAATAATGTGCACATAATTCTAAGATCAGTGAAATCGAGTTATTGAATGTGCTAGCTTTCCCTGCCAGCTAACAAAATGAATCACGAATAATTTGCACATGATTCAGAATTTGTTGAGTGTGCTAGCTTTGCCGGCCATTGCAAAACGATTGCCTCTGCACACGAATCACGAATGATTCGCACATAATTCCAATTGCATGTTTTATCGAAATGTGCTAGCTTTCCTGGCCTAGCGAAATAATTGCCTTTGCAATAAATCACGAATAATTTGCACATAATTCAGAATTTGTTCAATAGAAATCACATTATTAAGTGTGCTAGCCTTCCCGCCGGCCTAGCAAAATAACTGCCTCTGCAAATGAATCACGAATAATTTGCACATAATTCCAAGATTTGTTTCATTGAAATCGAGTTATTGAGTGTGCTGGCTTTCCCGGCCTAGCAAAATACCTGCCTTTGCACACGAATCACGAATAATTTGCACATAATTCCAATAGTATGTTCCATTGAAATCGAGTTATTGAGTGTGCTAGCTTTCCTGGCAAGCTGGCAAAATTTAAATGAAATTATCGGACTCAACGCAATATTTGCACATAATTCGTACATAATAACATATATGTTCTGAATCCATCGTGAGCTGTATGTGTCGGACCTGTGCAACAACCATTGTTTCGATAGATCTTATAAAGAATCAGCAAAGAGATAAATCCAAATCCTCCTATCTGAATACGAAAGTACCCAACAATAGTCTAGTTTCCATCCGGAAAAGACAACATCAGTATATGTTATTGAAGTTCTTATATTTGTGCCATAAATCCATGTTATATTGGATCCGATGCGAAAAGCGACAGGACATACGTCGAAATCATCAGCGAATGCACTCTGCGAGTTGCACGGGTGAACTTTAGGACATCGGCGAACAGAGAAATATATCACGCAGCAGTAAAAATAAATTTGATCTAAGAAGGCGAAATGGAAACTTCGATCATTCCGGATCGAATGGCAGGGCGCGGAATGGAGAATAGGGATAAACGGTGTTTTTCACCCAACGAGAAATGAGATGATATCAGGATCAATGAAGGAGATATTCCTTCCTCATTCACCATTGAATCTTTTCGGGATAATGGAAAGAGCAGCGATATTTTTTCGACTGAAATATTGATTATTTTCCGGTAACGCCACCAAAAATGTCAAGAAAGAGTGTAGAAATTTTCGGTTTTTGCAATTCGCGAGTATATTGCACATAGAGACATGCACATTCGCCATATTGCAACACAGTGCCGGTTTATCCACTGGGCGCTTGGGGCGGGCGCCCAGGGGCCCGGGGCCCGAAGAGGCCCGGAAGGGCCTGGGCTCAACAAAAATTTCAGTTCAGTGGGCCCGTAAATCTCCTGCGCCCAGGGCCCGAAAGCACCTTAAACTGGCACTGTTGCAACATCAATCGTTTATCCAGAGTAACAGTATTATTCGACTGAATACAATCAGAGGTTCAGTGGATTACTGCAATTTTCTGGAAACCCAATTAATAGTTGCTCCAGTTTTACCGCCATTGTATGCAAAGCTTTTCCTTTAAATACAATTAATCATTTTATTCTTTTTATATTTTCCATTAATCACATCACATTCCTGCCCCAACATACAGCAGTTGGTCTGTGGAATTCCAATGTATTCATCCGGAAAAATGGTCCAAAAATACTGAAAGTTTCCACCTAAATCGCTGCTAAACAAGATCGTGTTTGCCGAATAATTATTCCGACATTATAACGAATATGTTTACACATCGGTCGTGTGAAAAACAAAATGTTCAGGACGCTGTTAAACGAACGGGAGTAAATTGTGCAAGAGTAAACTTGGCGGAATGTTTCCCTTTCTTTTGTCCGAACGGAAAAAACAATCCATCATCATAATCGCGGACGAGTTACTCCGACACTTACAATTTTTCTCGCGGAGCAGTCGAAAGATAAAAGCAAACAGGGTCGTTCTGGTTCGATCACGAATTGTCTGCCCCTGAGGTTAAACTCGAATACGACAATCAGTATCTTCAGTTATTGCATAATTAGCTATAGTTTGTATAAAAAAATTCAGAAAAAGCGCTTCCTTAGTACTAGAACGATCTGAAATACATCTGAGATTATGAACGACTTATGTGCAAAGCAGAATTAAATGAATTCGTTATTGAGATTGGTGCTAGCTTCACTGGCCAGCTAGCAAAGTAATTGACTTTGCACATATATCCCGAATTATTTGCACATAATTCCAAGATTTGTTTCATTGTAATCGATTAATTGAATGTGCTAGCTTTCCCGGCCTAGCAATATAATTGCCTTTGCACATAAATTCCAAAAAAATTTGCACATAATTCCAAGATTCGTTGAATTGAAATCGAGTTGGTGAGTGTACTAGTTTCTACGGCCTAGCAAAATAATTGCCTTTGCACATAAATCACGAATAATTTCCACATAATTACAAGATTTGTTTCATTGAAACCGAGTCATTCAGTATGCTAGCTTTCCCGGCATAGCAAAATAATTACCTTTGCACATGATTCCAAAATTTGTTTATATGAAATCGAGTTATTGAGTGTGCTAGCTTTCCCGGCCTATCAGAGTTATTGCCTTTGCACATAAATCACGAATAATTTGCAAATAATTAAAATAGTTGTTTCCTTGAAATCCAGTCTTTGAGTGTGCTAGCTTTCTTCGCATATCAAAATAATTGTCTCTGCACATAAAACACGAATAATTTGCACATGATTCAGAATTTTTTTGATTGAACTCGCGTTATTGAGTGTGCTAGCTTTCCCGGCCTAGCAAAATGATTGCCTCTGCACATAAATCACGAATAATTTGCACATAATTCCAAGATTTGTTTCATTGAAATCGAGTTATTGAATGTGCTAGCTTCCCCGGCCTAGCAAAATAATTGCTTTTGAAAAAAGATCACGAATAATTTGCACATAATTCCAAGATTTGTTTCATTGAAATCGAGTTATTGAATGTGCTAGCTTCCCCGGCCTAGCAAAATAATTGCTTTTGAAAAAAGATCACGAATAATTTGCACATAATTCTGAATTCGTTCAATTGAAATCACGCTATTGAGTTTGCTAGCTTTCCAACCTAGCAAAATAACTGCCTTTGCACATAAATCCAATTGATTTGATTTCATTAGATACCTGGAACTGGAAGCAGAGAGTGCGTGAGAACAGCTCTGTAAGGGGGCACAATAGACCTTAAGGTCGCAGTGAGGATAGTGTCTTGAGCACAACGTTGGATATTCAAGTTAGGAGCTAAGGTCTCCGCAAAAAGACAGGCAATCTTCTTGATTTGAGAAGATAAATTGCTCTCAATTCTCTTTGCCAATGACCAAAACTGGAATGAACCACTGGGACAATGCACGAGTTTATTGGTTATCCAGTGATTATAAAGTAATCTGGAAGAACTCACAGATACAAATAAGAAAAGCAGTTTGAGAATAGTTCTTGACTTGATTCACCTCCAGCCAGAGAAGAACTTAATCTGTGATGAATTGCTGTTTTTGCCCAGCATGAGAATGAAAAGGAGTCCCGGTCTCGATTAGATCACAAATTGTCGATATAAAACGTGAAAGGATGGAAGATAATACGGCAAATGTAGTACATAAGACGTATCGCATCCTCGAACCGTCCGGAGATCCATTTATACATCGAATTAAACCAGAGAAGAGGAGGCCACTTCAGCTGATCATCGGGAAAGAGGCTGATCGAGTAATTAACGAGATAAGAAAAGCGTTGATAAGCGTCGGAGCTGCTTTTTGCGTCTGCTTCCGCCCTTCATCAGGTAACTGGCGCTTTGTGCAAGTTGCAATAAAAACTCGGACGGGATTATGAGCCCTGATATCGATGAAAATGATGACTCGAAACTCTACGTAGATTTAACGTTGTGTCATTTCGCCTTCTGGAGTTGATGCATTGTTCTGGATCCGACTGTACTTGTATGGATTTCGGGGAGCTTGCCGCTAGATAATCGGATAAACGTGTATCTTGATGGAACGAATGCTTTGAAGCGAATTGAGGGGAATAATTGAATGAGCAAGCTAATGAATGATTCAAAATGGATGTGGGGGATTGAAACTTATTGATAAACAGGGTTTCTCTTTCTTTTCCCCGTCATTTATGCGGTTTCTTCAGACGGTGTCGGTTCCCTTTATGCCAGGATTTTTCCCATCTACAGTTTCTGTCAGATGGAGGGTCTTTTACTTATCCGCGACAGGAGACCATAAAGTATTGTTTCACGAACAAAATTTACGTTAGAGATCTTCAATCGGAAGATGTGATCGTGGGAGTTGCAATGTCTGTGGATTATTGAAAGAGGCTGTTGAAGTTATTCTCATTAGCGTTACTTTTTTCTTGTTAATTTTATTTCCAAATGTAGTGCTTCTGAACTCTGATTATGAAATATGCAGGATGTTAGGTAAACATGCGGCAAAAATTCAAGAGAAATGAAAAAAGAAGATCCAAGTACTCTCAGGCGAAAATTTGCAAATACTTCGAATGTAAGCCATTGGGAAATTATGAGAAATAATCATAGTAATGAAATATCCTTAAATAGTCCAGGGAACGACCTGAACCATATGGAAAAAGTGTATGCGCTTGCGCCTGTTCCGAAGGCAGTTTGTCGAGGACTAACCATCGCTATATTACGAGCGAAACTCCCAAATGCAGAAAAAAACCATGAGCGAACTCGATAACCCGAGAGTAATTTCTCCGAAATGGCCTGTTTATTCGAGGTGAAACAGAAATCAATTAAGGAAAACACATTTCTATTACTTCGATAATTGAACTTCTTGCCACTAGTTGAATATTAATACCTTGTTTGTTCCTTGAGGGTCCAGGCAACGCAATTCCCACAGGACAAAAAGAGAAATCTTGAATCAACTTTCAGCGTGGCTGTTCAGCAAAAACTTGGGAAATGGGCGGAAAGAAGTCTGAGAGAACCTTCAGAGGAATTCTTGTCGACTGCCCTTTTCGACATGAACTTTTACTTTTTTTAAGGATGCTGGAAAAAGATATATAAACTACTCGAACGAGCGGTATATATTTATTTGTGGGGTTGGTATTTGTGTATATCGCCTTAGGAAGGACTATACAGGGTGTACGTCAAAATTCAAAAATGGGACACGAACACTGAGAATGAATCAAAATTCAATGTTATTCGATATGAACTGAACTTCCTGGAGCAGTTATTCCAAATGAACTGAATTTTGGTGCATAATTTTTAATCCACGATAGAATACTACGCCCAAGAGGCCCTTGGTAGATTAGAAATAAATCTACGGCCAGGTTAGAGCCGTCTTTGAGACGGCTACGGCCCCGGTGTGAGACGCACTGTATCCATGCTAAAAGTGGAAAAAATCAATTTTCCACGTCGTTACGATTTCTACAGTCGGAAGAATAGATAATTAATGAATTTTTCCAGATCATATCTGAGTTTTTGTGTCTTCATTTCTCTGCTTACTCGAAGTCCTTGACTTGTACATATATTTTAAATGAGGATTCTTGAGGTCAAAAGAAACCTTTCTTTCATTTCCTTTTTGCCAAGTTCGGCTCTGTCAGAAAGATATATAGCCATTCGAAAAAAATTCGGCTAATTACGTCTCTGATGAGATACTCTGGAATTGATTCAAAGTTCATAGTTCTCGATTGAAATTGAGTTTATTCATTTAGAGAATACTCAAGTACTAACCTTATTGGAATAAGAATGTTACAAACACGACATTTCCTTAAAAAAACACTTAGTATAGTCCGATTATATTGGCAATTGAAAAGCCATATTCATCCCACCAAATAAGTTCTTCCTCCGATTGTCATCAAGACTAGTTTGTGAGCACTTATAACTTGTTTATATTTTTCTCGAAAAGAATTGTTTTTCCACTAATCGAACATAACTCCGTTAAACTAGATCATAGGATTCGAGGTCAATGACCTAACCTAACCCATCTTCTGTGACAGAGCTATCATAGAGTTTTTGAGAAGACGATGCCAGATTGTGTTGATTTTCTCTTTAAACAAGGAAGCAGTACGTCCCCTATCGTTAACGGATAACATAACGCAAAGGCACTAGTTTTGCCAGTTTGGCTGATGGCGTCTAGTCTTTGGAAATGCCGAAGGAGTAGTTCTGATTCTCGCCGATAGAGCGCTACGATCTTAATTATATGAACAGGAAAGTGTTTTTTTCGTGGATTTTCGACACCATCTTCCAAACGAAACCGAATATTGGAAAATGGTATAGGAAAAAAGTGTTTCGTTTGATGAGAGGAATCTACAGTTAAAATGAACGTACAAGTCAAAGACTCACCCTGTATAGACAGTGTTTCACGTGAGGAACATGAGTTAGTATATGATAATGCGAAAAAATGTGACAAACAAAGATGAAAAACGCGAACATTATAAATTTCAGCTACCATAAGGCATCCTTGTGCGCGAAAATTTTTCATTACGCCCAATTTACGGGAACGCAGCATCCTGAGGGAGAGAGCGGGCTTCATCCATGGAAAACAAAACGGTCGGTGTATGGAGATAGATCATGTAATCTATTCGGAACGAGTTTTTCTTCTCCGTGACTTGTTCGAATGCCGGAGCATCCCAAGAAGCGATTTTACGCAAGGATTTTTCGGGGAATACTATTTGAATTTGATTCGGAATTCCTCATATGAAAATATAACAAATAGCGGCATATGAATTTTCTCTACGTCTTCTTTCAAACAACAGGAATTCCAATAAAAACAACATGAAATCTCCTCGGGATCCGGTGCATCCAGTAATTCGGAATCTAGCTGGATCTCGTATCTTGGACGTGCTATCCGACACAAGATATTTCACCCGGATTGAGATCCCAACTTTCATCTTCTACATTCCCCCATTTCTTGACAAACTCGATATTTCTGTTCAGAAGGTTAACGAATAACGACAATTTTTCTTCAGAAACATGACTAATCAGGGCTGCCTGAGAGTTAGGATATATCAATTTCAGGACACACTGTATAGATGTTCCCATGATTTCACCTTATCGCTCCCGTGTTCGAATTGACCTCAATTCCTCATGAAACACAATTCAACATCGACAAACAATCCTCTTAATGGAGCATTGCAGTTTTTATCTCGGGAACCGTATTAAGTTTACGTTCGCTCTGGTCAGTACATAGAGATTTACACAGCTGGAAATCTAAACAAGGCCGAAATTAACTGAAAATGATCGTAGTGGATTGAGACTCTCTCAGCGAACGAGACTGATGTGGATTCGTGAGAACAAACCAAGAACTAATTCACTTGTCGAGGCATGTTCTCATATCTAGATTATGCACTTGCTTGGATTATTTCCACACTAGTTTAATAGTTACTAGGGAAATTATTCTCATATAAATTGATTCACCATAAAATATTCCCGGCCACTATGTCTCAAATTATAACATCTGCTTCTAATGCTTGTACCACTTTGTCAATGCAAGTACGCAAACTATTTTGCATAGCAAGATATAAATCTTCTTTGTAGTAGATAGATGACACTACCGTAAAGTCAATATTGCCGCCAACCGCCAACATATCACGGGGACGAAGATATTTCGTTCCATCTGTTGAACTGGATGGATCTCTGAAGTTGCAGAATGAAAACGAATTAATCATTCGTTAATTGTGCCGAATCTGTTCGCGTGTTGAAGGACCGTAGTGACTTGTTGAACTCACACTGTTTGAGTATGCTTTTCTTCCATAAAGCGTATGCGTTGTTACTTCTGATGGCAAAAGGCTTTTGGAAAAAAATCCACTACGCGAGTGAGGATCAAAATCTTAATAGAAAGGGCCTTGCATTCTTCTTCATTGATTTCTGCATCCTCGAAAACCTTAGTTTGATACCAAACTTGCCCATATTGACCATCTTTGAGTAGAATTTTTCTTGTTTTATTTTTTGCATAATTCATTTTTGAGTTATGTTCATGGGATCAGAGCACTCGAAGTAAAGGCGATATTGATCAGCCAAATGGTTTTTCTCAATGATTCGAATGGATCGAAGAACTTCCGTATTGAATAAAATCTCTAGATATTCCAGGGATTGCGTGCTGTTGAGAAATACAGTGTTTTTGGGGGGTTTTACCCCTTAGTCATTTTTCACCCACAAATTCGAAATTTTCGAACCCGATTTTATTTGATGTACAAATACATTGGACAATGCTGATGATCAATATATAAATGAAAATTAGATACGGTCAGAGAAACGGGAGTTGTAACACTCTGAAATTTCCATTTTTTGAAAAAATGCCATTTCGCAGGTGAAAACCTGAACCGTGATAGTGAGGGCCTCGAATTATTCTTTATTGTATTAGTATTATTATTAGTATCTTAATATATCAAAGATGTTACCAAACCTGAGATTCCATTAGTGTCCTCCAATTCAGACTGCAATCCCTGTCAGACCCTATAAAATATCGATTCACTGATGATTACATTTCGACTTCATAATGATAGGGACATTTCATGTCTTATTGACCATCAGAATTATTACAATATTGCCTTCATAAATACCGATGAGTAGGTATCGGAATGCATCGCGGAATAATTTATAGGCGTGTGGTGAGGTTTCCGATGAAACACTATCGTTAGTCATGTATATGATGAACATTCCCCGCACCCAAGCATTCATTATATTTCTACCATTCCTAGTTATATTCTTCACCCTTGAAGTACCCTTCAAAAAAACATCGAGGTCACCATAACTTGTGGACAACGAAACATTTTTCGACCCCTATTAAGAAGACACTGCATCATCGGAGATCCGACCTCTCGACCGTCAGTTATCGGTTTGAAATGACACTGCGGCCATTATTAAAAGGGTAGTCGATGTCGATAGTTAGGGCGAAAGTGTCGCCGTCAAAATAGCAGTTCCACTTTCCTCATCACGTTTCTTTTCTTTGGCAAGCGTGTCTGGTTACTCAGTTTGCTCCGGCTTTTAGGAAGACGACCTTTTTGCGGGACGCAACTCGTTTTATGTAAACCGAACTGTACCTTGCGGCATCAGATTCGAATATGACTTCGGTGTGCGAGTAGTTGCAAATCTGATTGAAATACGGAAACCGTGCACATACTTTCTTGGATGGCACGAATTGGACGTATTTAATTGAAACTATATTTCTTCGAAACCGTACACGTATGCTCTGTATGCTGGCTCAACCAGAGATTCTTCCTAGATTCATAATTTATTTCTATTCGAGCTCCCCGATGACAGACTCAGGATTCACCGTAGATCTAGCTATATTATTCGAAAACGTAGACGAATGATCAATTTTATCCCCCTACACCGTGGCGACAACCGTCTTAAAGATGGCTCCAACGTAGCCTCATACAAGCATTTCAACCTTGTAATACTAAACGAGTAGAAAACTACGCCTAAGAGATCCTAGATAGAGGTTAATACCGTTCGACGTTCAGTTCAAAACGCGATTCGGGATTTCTCATGATACAAACCACCGATTTATATGGGGTTTTCACTATTATTCGATTTGAAGAGTTCTTCGAGTCGGAAAGTTCATAACTTTTTTTTTTTCGTCGAATGAAAATAAAATTAATATTTTTTCTCGACGAAAAAAAAAATTGTGAACTTTCCGACTTGAAGATCTCTTCAAATCGAATAATAGTGAAAACCCCATATAAATTAATGGTCTCTATCGTGAGAAATCCCGAATCGCGTTTTGAACTGAACGTTCAACGGTTAAGACCCCTCTTAACCTCTATCTAGGTTCTCTTTAGGCGTAGTTCTACTCTATAAGTATTACAAGGTTGACATGCTCGTAATTTCACAATACTTCTGATTAAAAGTAGTAGCTCTCGAAGAACACAAATCGGAGTAAACGTAAGCTGATATCTTGGAAAACGAAAACGTTATAAGACGAACCGAGAACAGGAGCAAGCTCAATATTTTACTTTATTCAACAGTTCCCACTTTTTATCATCATAACTCATCCTTATCCTATAACATAAAATAAATTTTATCAATAATAAATTCTGCTTACCCAATATGGACTCATTTCGGTGAATTTATATTTCCTCGCTGAACTAATACCCTTTAGAAAGTATTGCCCTATTGCCCATAAATATGTAATCGATATGTTAAAGTACTTTACGCCGAAGAGGAGAGGCTGATATAGTGAGAAACCTGCTATATTCGATAAAAAAGGAGTTTTTTCAGACACCAGCACACTTGAATATTGGAGAATTATGGGGTTGTCACCACACTCTCCCAATTTATCACTCCAGCCAGAAATGAGTTAGAAGGCTTCTTCTATTTTCACTGATCAGGTTATAACGCAATTTTTCTATCCAGATCAGGAATATACAAAAATGAGAATAATACACCAGAAACATGAAATACAGAAATTATTAACTGTTCAGAAATAAAAAAATTACTAGGACTCCTTTATAAATTCAGCCATTCTGTAGTGAGAAATAGAATGATTTAGTCTTCATTGGAACCCTCTTAAGGATCTTCGTCCCTGAAAAAAGGGAGTCAGAGACGATTTATTCTTTGCTGACTGATGAAGGGATGTATGAGTGTATAAAGATAAAAAAAAAATTATTTTGAAAGTATTGAATGAATGAAATTGAAAATGATATTCCCCATCATTTTTGGTTATTTTGTAACATTTCCACCATCAAAACGAAAAAATATTTTTATGTTTTTTCATTTCAGTATTAAAGTCTATCATTCAGTTAATCAAACGGCTATCAAATTTTCCTTTCAGAATTTATCGTTTTTGTGTTGTTTTCGCGAAATTTATTTCCTTGAATTTTTCTATTTGAAATGATAAATATCCATTTCAACAACGACAATTTATTCAGGTTTGTTTTAACCGTCGATTAGTGAAAATAAATTGTTTCTCACAATTGTGGATTCTAACATGGAATTGAATTTCTTTCACATGACACGCTCCGCAGGTATCTCCTCCCAGATGACTGGTGAAGGAAAGAGAGAGTATAATACAGCCAGTGTGAGATCTAGTTCAGGGTAGGATTTCTTGTTATATTCCCTGCGCCCCAACATTTGTTCTATTGAGCTGAATAATCCAATGAATAAAAATTATGCACTGTACCGCCATCTGGCGGTATACGTTTCTTATTTTGAAGGCTAAAGACTCTTAATGAAAACTGCTTAGAGACAGCCCGATTGAATAAATCAGTTTCTTGGTAAAAAGATGCCTTTGACTAGGTAGGACACGTAGTAGGATGAAACGTCCCGACTTCACGTCCAGATTCGGGTATCTGTGAAGTCTGTTCAGTTTGGAGTTTAAATGATACAGACCCGATTTATTGTTAGGGTCTGGTCGACAACACCTAATTTACTGCTTTCGAAATTAGAAGTTATCAGCCACTTTTTAATTTGAACCCATTTCATTTTATGAGCTTCTGCAGTTTGGTCTTCACTTTACCCAATTCGTTAAGTTTCCCCTCTCTCCGAGATGAGGAACGTGATTATCATACAATCCAAGAGTCGACCTCCGAAGCAAACAGAGTAAAAAGGAATGAGGAATTACATTTCCTTGGTAACTGTGCAGTTTTAAAGACAACGCTGGGGTCGACGAAAGGGGTGTCTTGATGGGTTTGATATTCATCAAGGTGGATGCTCGGCAAATCTTGGTGCGTTGATTATGCACGATGCTAAGTATTCAAGAATGCGTCTCCATAAAAATCCTGTCTGATACCCTATTACATAGAACATAATTTTTTGTTGTTGCGAGAAGAATAAAGAATTTACAGGGTGTATTTAAAGGTGAGGCTTTTCTTTTGACCCTCGCCTGCTCCTCCGTAGATATCAACATCTCTTGTTTTTTGTCTTCTTATCATACATGACTCAGATACTCAGAATATCGATTGTGATCAGTAATCTTCGATCGTCTTACGGCGAAGGGACGGTGTAGATTGTACGAGTGCTTTATATTTCGAAATGTCGCACGTTTATTCGAATAATGAACTTTAAATGCTTTTAATATATGGTGAATCGAAACAGAATGCCAGTTCAGCGTATAAGTTGTACAGAACAAGATTTCCGTTTTCCAAATCAATAACGCCATCCTGTGGTGAACTTATTATTATTTCATAATTTCGTTGAATGAAGGCGAACTTATGAGATAAATCAGGGAAATATTTCCCAGAAGAATTGATCGAACTGCACACTGTGGTCCGCCAGAGATCGATTGGAAACGGGGGAAAATGAGGATAATTCTCGAGTATCTATCGCGAACCAGAATATGCACTTGAACGGTTTCGGGTTCCGTCGAAAATAACGTTTGATTATGACATAACCAACAAAGTTGATGTGATTGCACGTCTGAAATTGTTCGGGCTTCACGAGGCCGTAAATATAACAAGAATTTATGATAGTGTTATATATAATAGTGAGTTGAGTTTCAGTCAGGGGTGAGAGTAATTTGGATGGGGGAAAAAGCCATTCAACCAGAACGCTTTTCTTCTGTATTGCCACGTCGTTCGGGCATTATTCAACACTGTGTCGCGTAGGGGGGAGTGAACGTCTTGATACTTCACTAGCATGTTTAACTGATAGATCATAACGATATAAGATGAAGTTGTAAACATACCAGATACAGCTACTTATGCTGAAGTCGCTCCATTCCGCTCTGTTGGGCAATATCAACATTCATCATTGCACAATTCATCGGGAAGAGCATTGAAATATGGGGCTGTGAATTAACGTATAATACACTGCGCAAAATAATTAACGCACATTATGGAAATCTCAAATTTATTCTACAACTGAAGGTGTTCTCAATGATAATTATGATATTATCAGATTTTGATGATGTATTGGCTCCATTCTAAAATCAGTTGTTCTCGATCAATTCTAGTGATCAATAGTTTTTCTTTCGTTTGATTTTCTACACTCGATCGCTTTGCAACGCAAAACACGCAATTTGACCCAAGAGGAATGTGCCCAAGCAGTAGTTTTGCGAGAAGAAGGGTGGACATACACAATAATTGCAGAAAGGTTTGGAGTTTCCCATACAAGTGTGTCCAGAATGTTGCAGCGATTCAGGGAGACAGGTATGAATGTCCGAAGACCAGGACAGGGTAGACCACGGGTAACAACTGCCATTCAAGAACGTTACTTGAGAGTTTCTTCGTTGAGACAACGGTTTGCAACCGCTCGCCTCCTTCAAAATCAGCTTGAGCAAACTCATGAGGTGCAAATTAGCACTCAGACAATAAGAAATCGCCTCGGAGAATATGATTTAAGGCCTCGTGTCGCGGCAAGAGGCCCAGCTCTTACCCCAGCCCATCGAAGGGCGCGTTTGGATTTTGCGAGAGAGAATATCCATTGGGAAGAGGCCGATTGGGAAAGAGTTCTCTTCACAGATGAGTCTAGATTCTGCCTCTAACATTGTGATCGACGTTCCCTTGTATACAGACGTCCACATGAAAGATATGCTCAGTGCAATTTCCTGAATACTACTGGTTTCGGTGGAGGATCGATTGTGGTATGGGGTGGAATATCTTTGACTGCTCGCAGAGACCTAGTAGTCGTTGACAATGGAGCTATGAATGCTGATAATTATATAAGGAACATTCTTGAAGAGCATGTAGTGCCATTTACCCCATACATTGGTGAAAATTTCATTTTTATGGACGATAATGCCAGACCCCATCGTGCGCGCATCGTTCAGGAGCTCCTTGAAGAGATTGAAGTCTCTCGAATGGAATGGCCAGCAAGAAGTCCAGATCCCAATCCGATTGAGCAGGTATGGTACAACTTCAACAGAAGGCTGAGAAGTTCAGAAAATCATCCAGCTACTCTTAATGACTTAGGAATCCAACTCGGAGAATTCTGGGAAGGATCAGATCAGAACATTTTAAGATCACTCATTTTGAGTATGAACCGTCGTTGCCGAGCTGTAATTAACGCATGGGGTAGAAATACCAAGTAATAAATCACTAATTAGCATTTCAGTATTTGGAAAATTGTTCATTTCTCTTCTTTCATATAAGATTCGGTGAAATCCAGAATTTTTCTTCCATTTTATGTCTGGGAAGGATTAGATCAGAACATTTCAAGATCACTCATTTTGAGTATGAACCGTCGTTGCCGAGCTGTAATTAACGCAAGGGGTGGAAATACCAAGTATTAAATCACTTATCAGCATTTCAGTATTTTGAAAATTGTTCATTTCTCTTCTTTCACATAAGATTCGGTGAAATCCTGAATTTTTCTTCCATTTAATGTGTCTTGTTTCGTTCAAAACTTTCCCGAGAGAACATGAAAAATAAGTTATAAAGTCCATGTAGAGTTAACTTTCATTAAAATTGAGATTTTCAGAATGTGCGTTAATTTTTTTGCGCGGTGTATTTGATTCTAACATGAACTTGGATATGTCCCATCCAGTTGGAGTGATTTATTTGGGTTTTCCATACGTATTTGATCGTGTACCATAATGATTTTTGTACACAAGCTGGACACTTTGAAATTCGTGGTCTCCTGATCTGTTGAATCGGGGCATCTAGTCTTGTCACCAAGACCAGTTCCATGTGGTGTTCCGCAAGGTTCTGTATTGGGAACATTTATCTTCCTCCTCACCTATTCGCAATTTGCCATATTGTGCAGTATAAATCGAAGACTCGTGCGGTAAAGTACGCAATTCGAAATAAGAATTCATATTCATTCTGCGTATTCAATAATCGGATAGGATATACAGGGAATTCTTCCGATATCTCGTAGAATTTAACCCCTATAATTTCCCCACAATGTTTATTATTGGAGATCGAATCGATAAAGGTTATATATGCACGGAATACAAAGATTGCATCAAAAGAGGGTGAAAGTATAAAGGTAAAAGCCTTAAACGAGATTATGGGATCGATTTCACCCGGAGAGTCGAGAAAAGCAGCCTTCTTCCACTTTATGCGGTTGTTATTCCATCCCTCATGCTTGGAGTGACCGCTTAATATGTTTTATGTGGAAATATCAGATTATTCCCATATATATGGACGAATAAATGGGGTGGGATTGTAAGAGTGCCATTTTTTATTGTTCACTGTCGCCATTTACAAGCCGCGTATTCATCAATAACGACGCAATAATACCGACCTCTTTGACGTTCAATTTAGACAGAAACAAGATGCTCAATGACAAACTATCAAGACAGTATCCTAATAGTGCAGTAAATTTGACAGCGTACCAGGGAGGCAGCGATTAATTTACATACCACGTTCGACGTAGCCTGACAATCTCATTAATCCGGGACAAAAAACGTTTTTACGTCCACTAACACAAACATATTTTGCTCAGATCGTGATACGATTTAATAAGCATCGATTATTTCGACTGGAACCGCGGATCCACAAAATCCTGGCAAAAATTGACTGCGGAAAACTACTGAGCGAGGTTTCAGTTCTTCACGTTGTCCCCGTCGCTGCCAGATTTAATATTCAAATCTATTCGACTGAACTCCGACCATCCTTTTCGCAATGAATCAGTGAAGCTCCTTCCTATTGGTCGATAACTGTACATAAACTTCAGGAGATGTGAGTTGAACCTCTGTGAACATTGTCACATTTGAGCATCT
Source organism: Adalia bipunctata (assembly GCA_910592335.1). Lineage (NCBI taxonomy): Eukaryota > Metazoa > Arthropoda > Insecta > Coleoptera > Coccinellidae > Adalia > Adalia bipunctata. The sequence goes on from OU342957.1 coordinate 4,576,041, forward strand.
GCCACTCGTGAACTGCAGTAACTTGGAGAAACCCTCCTCGCACTCGAGCAGCAAGTGCAGCAAACTCCGCGAAATCCCTTAGCACACTGCCAATTTCACGAAGAATTGATGAACCTTCCTGGAACTTATCGTTTCGATAGTTTAATGTCGCGTTTAGTTGGAATTTCACAGATTCTTCGAAATAAATGTGCGCCTGCCCCCGTCCACAGCCTCCAACTTCTGGAAGTGATTTATCTAATCATATACGGATAGGTCTGATATTCAGGAGTTATTTTTCGGGAAATTTCTTGAGCGACGCGCTCTTCAAGCGACTCGTCAGGCATGAGCCTTAAGCGCTGATGGCATCGTTGGGATCGCATTTTCCACTGCAAATTAAGAATGGCCAGCTTATTTTCTCCCAACCCCATATTCATTTATTCATGGGGAGAAATATGATCTCCGTACCCAAATAAGTCACTTATTGTGATTTATGGTTTATCAAACTTCCATCTAACAAATGGAGACTATATCGATAGAAGATATCGGAAAATTCTATTGAATGTCATTCTGATATGAAATGTCAATTTGTTCGTTTCAACAGTCGTCGATAAAGACGAATATCCTACTCGCATATTATGACTACTAATCACTTGGCTGATTCACCAAACTCGACTTCGCCTCGTCTGATAAACCTCATCTGAGTGAATAATAGCCATAATAAAATGCTCGTTGAAAAATATACTAGAGGGATTTCCAATAAAAGATGTTATTTTGACATAAAAAAATTTTAATTTTTTCGGACGAAAAATGGGATGGTTATTTCATTATGAAGACGAGGGTATGCCGTTAATTATGGAAAATGGCATCAGCCTAATGACCACAAAGACCACGACAACAATACCATATCTTTCTCATGAAATTTCCATAACCAAATCGCAAAGTGGGTATGTCCTCGATAGCCTCACTAATTACATCTTTGAGGTCTTGAATCGACGCTGGGCTAATAGCGTAGACCTTCTCTTTCACCTGGCCTCAAAGAAAAAAGTCGCAAGGTGTTAAATCACAACATCCCGGTGGCCAATTGTGATCATCTCTTCGAGAGATAACACGGTCCGGAAACTTTTCCCGTGAAAGATCAATAGTTCCATTGCTTGAGTGGCAAGTAGCGCCGTCTTGTCGAAAGTTGACGTTGTCCAGATCATACCATCCAATTCCAGCCATGAAAACCATTAATCATCTCTCGATAGCGCAATCCATTCGCCGTAACTGTTGCTCCTTCCCTATTCTAGAAAAAGTGAGGCCCAATTACCCCACCAGACCATAAACCGCACCAAATTGTCACACCTTGAGGATAGAGAGGCTTCTCAACAATAACTCTTGGTTTTTCCGAGCCCCAGATGCGACAATTTTTCTTGTTGACAAAGCCATCGAGGTGGAAATGGGCCTCATCACTCAGGATGATTTTTCGATGGAATTCAGGATCATTTTCATGCATTTCAAAGACACAATCAGTAAAGACACGACGTTGTTGATGATCGGCCGGCTTGATATCTTGTGTAAACTGAAATTTATAAGTCTTAAGACCCAAATCTTTATGCAAAATACGTTGTAATGACGTTTGTGGAATGCCTGATTCCAAAGAACGACGAGGAATGGAAAAAACCTGGATTTTCTTCAACATTTTCGGCTACAGCAGCAATATTCTCGGCTGTTCTAAAGCGACGCGCGCGGGTTTTATTCTTCACATCACTAACTTGTCCCTACAACTCAAAATTTTCCACCAATTTCTGTATTGCGGTTCAACGACCCAAAAATGTTTCATCTTTATCATTGTGAACTAGCTGGCCCGGCGAACTTTGTTTCGCCTAAATGATACCTTCTTACGGTGGATTTCACAAATCGCAATCACCAGTGATCGGAGATCAACGGCTTGGTTGGCTTTTTGAACTGTCAAATTGAGTTGATTCTAGATCAAAGATAAGTTCTATGCAAATTACACAGTAATTATACATACATCGCCATCTAGTAGCGATAATATCAAATATAGTACCTTCACGACTGCGCTACAGTGTCTAGATAAGAGCCATCAACCGTAGCGACACCTAGTGGCCTTATTCAAAAGAAGGGAAAGCATTTCCTTCATGAGCATATTTGTCATCGAATTTTTCAGAGTTTTAATGTATTTTATAATAACCAGGCCGTAGAACGAATCCATAAATTGAGTTTCATAGAAAACAATCCATCCAATGTTGAGTTATAAATGATGTAACCAACAACTTTGTTTTATATATATATAGAGTTTAATGGTTTCAATGCGTTGTTGAAGCGTGTATCGTTCCATTTTTATGGATGGCGTAGTTTCTACTTGTCAAATGTCAAACAGTGACATCTACCGAAATAGCGGGCTATTCAAAATGACACCTCTTATTGGAAAACCCTTCACTATAGTTCTCAGGGTCATCGTGTTTTTTCTCATTTTAAACGATTCTCCTAAGCAACAGTGAGAGGAAAAAGACAGTGAGAAAAGACCCGATTTCAATTCATAATACGAAATGGGGATTATAATGCTCACATTCTGTCAAAAAACGAATACCCGCAGAAAACATCGATTTAACGGGGGAGCGATAGCGAAATATCGGAATTACCAATAACTGCATCAACCTCAACGAAAAGACTGATGAATTTTCATGAGGCGCTCGCCGTCTAGAAAACTGTATAGGTAAACGGCTTCCCTTTTCTCCGGCGTCAGCCCTCCAATCGGGACATTTTCCTTTCCGAACACCTCCAAGGTTTCCATGTCGAAAGATTCCGACGTGAATTTGCGTCGCTTCATTCCGCCAATCCTGTTTATACTTGCGAGATCGCAAACACGACGGGCAGGTGCGATTGTTGAGAGATTTCGGGATCTCGCAAATTTTTTATTCCGCCACCTCGGTGTTGTACGTGGAGCGGCCGTTTTTGGAGGGAAAACATCTGTTGTTCGATATCGAAATACACAAATCGGAAAAAGGTTCCGTCGGAATAATTCAACAGCGAAATCCAGAAGGAGAAGGTTGAAAAATTTCAATATTGTAGACAAAGATCACCCGGAGCTTCGGATGTTCCGTGTGGCAACACAGTAATATCCTCCACTTCACCCCTAAGCTCGGCGTGTTACATTCCGCTATGTTAAGAGGAGGATAATATCTGTTGGTGTTTTTAATGCTGAGAGATGAGAGTCGTAATGCGATAAGGCTCGGACTCCACGCACGATTTCCAGGCCCCATCGGGGAAAATCCATATGACGGCATACGAAACACCCATTCGAACAAATTCCTCAAGTTTAGGAACTAAAACAATACGAGTTGGAAAATAAATTAAAGAACAAACGCTAAAACTTCAAAAAGTCCACAACAATTGAGTTCATCTTCATTTTTAATTGAATACGTTTCAGGCGTATCTTTTATTGGGCCACCCTGTATTTCAATCTGCACAAAGCGCACAACGAATCATTATGGCCGCAATTGTGGTTTGATAAGATTTCTCTGTTTTTTTTCAGCGATGACAGATGATCCCAGATTTGCTGAGCCAATTCCAAATGTAACAGTAGCTTTAGGAAGAGATGCTAGTTTACCATGTGTAGTAGAGAATCTCGGGACATATAAGGTGAGTGTCTGAACAAATAATTCCTGAATCCACGAGGATTGAATAATTGGTCATAACCCATTAATTCCTTCAAGTATGACATTCATTAAACTATGCTATTAACCATAATTCACTAATTCTTCTAAGTCCAATATGACAACTTCGAAATATCAATAGGAAAGCCAAAAAAATATTAAACTACAGTCGATGCTGGCGTGAGAGATAAATCTGCGTACGCAGTATCAACTTTGAGGTACCAAATATGAATGAAAACAAAAATATGAATTCTGAACGAGGATAAAAGAATCAATTCTGTCGCATTAATTCGAAAGAGTTGAAGTAGTAACTTATAAATATCAATTTGCTGCAAAAATCCTCCATACGACAGAGGAGAAACTATAATTGTCATCTTAAGTGAATATAAACGGCTGCTATGGTTATTTTAAGTACTATTTACGTGAATAACGAGTGAGAAAACGTTCAAAGTTTGGTATTTAGAAATTATGCGAGCGCCCAGTTCCACATTTCCAGTCTCCGATAGGGACAGGAAAATAAATCAAGTGAAATGTTCCTGATATTGCCTATATGGACAATTTCGAAAGAGCTCTATGATTTAGCCTCAGTTCCGCAGTTATCTCTACGTGAAAATGCTCCTTCAGTGGCCAAAACTCATCAGAACCGTTAGAAAATATGCTTCACTCACTTATTGCAAAGAATGCCTTAGAAAACATCCCCTAATTTGGCAGGTGGTCGATTTCTTGATGCTACCGAATGAAATTGAAATTCTTCAATCAAAAATTATTTCGTTTGGAAGAATTTCAAGTGTGGCATTCAAGGATAATCGATTAGATATGTTGGTTTGTTCTCGAATTCAACAATGAAGAAAAATCACCCAGAACTAACTTGAATTAAACCACCTAGCGAAAAGAAATACTTGACACTTTTCAACATTCTGCAAGAGCTTTTATAGAGATCTGGCAAAAAGAAGACAAGCTGATTTGTTGGAACACATTTCAAGATATTTTCCTGAACCTAACCTTTTTTTTTCGAAATATGTACTCATCAGTTGAAGAGTATACTCCATTCACTTTTATGATGAATCCTGGTTGGCCATGAAATTCTGACACATTTCACCGTGATTAATCTGAAAATGTTAGGTTGTAGTCATTTTCCAGTCAGATAACTAAGCAACGTTCTACACAGAAATATTCATCGAAATGTTTATTTACTTTGGGAAAATAATGGATTTGAGAAAATATTATGTGAATTCAATAATTCCAAAGACCTGGCGAATGTTGAAGAAACTCTTTTCTCTGTTAAAACTGGAAATATTTTACGTATATAAACATGGTTGGAAGATCCAGTTGTGCAATTTTCTTGTAATGAAATCAAGAATCGAGTGTTGAAATTCTACTGGAAAATTGTGGACAAAATAGTCCGTTACTGTGCGATAGTTAATTCCAAAAAAGAATAAAAGTACTCGAATAAACCAACAGAAAAACTTCTGAACGAACCTATGGAAATCCCCACTTTTCCAAATTCTCAAGAAATAAGCCTACAGAAGACATTTGAATACCCCTTTCCACCACTTGAAATACTCCAGTATGAAAATGTATTAGTACTACGATATATGTCACAGAAAACTCAAAAGAACTCACTCCATTCACAAAGTTAAAAAAGAGTAAATAGAAATTAGCATTGGCAACGTATCTGAGGATTATTTGACATTTCACGAGTACCAACCTGCGCCAGTTTCAAGTAAAAAAACTTGATAAACCTTAATCTTGGCCAACCAAGATACTTTATAAAAGTGAATGGAGTTAAGAGGAAATTCGTTATTTTTACTGTTTCATGTGGAGGGTATTTGAGTTTTTTGAAAAGCAACCCCAACTCTTTAGCCCGAAATGGATGAATTGAATTTTTCGAGCATTTTTTACCAAAATGTAACTATCGATGATAATTATGTACTTTGTGAGCTACTTTTTAGTGACCTCGATATCTGTTCACGCCAAGTGAACGGTTCAAATCAATTATGTATCCTGAATTTTCAAAATTCGAATCATTAAATTAATTTCTCCATACTGGGGAATTCCCATATGGATTATCCTTTATGTACAAGAAGAACTTGTCAGCTGTGGAGCGCAGCATATGTCGCATATTTGTTTAATTTTTCATATAATTCGTCAGTTCACTGATTCACTTTGATCGTGAATAATTCTGCTTCCATTAATCGCTAATTTTCTGCTTCCTTTTCGCGAATTCTGGAAATTTCAGTTTTTCCTGTGATTCGCAGTTTGTAGTGATTCCGACTCAATCGAACTAAATTCATTTAAACCTTTCATTTGTGCGAATTATTTCGAACAAAAAAACTGTTACCAGTGGCGTGGTTATTTAATAATACCACAAGGATAAGTGTACACTATTTGACATTTTTAGCAACGTTTTTTCACGTCAGCTTCATTCCATATTCGTTTGTCGAGCTCGATCACTCTTTACATTGGAATAGGAGTCATCGACAGGATCCTGTTGACTGTTTTGCTGATATAGGTACGACTATATTTCTTCTGTTATTTTGGGACCATTTATCCTTTCATTTGTGTTGGGTTTCAATTGAATTTATATACGGATACAGTCCACTAGCATTATTTTTATTCAGGAGATTATATTTCGAAAATGAAATGAAAATGAACCTCACAGTTGGTTAACTGAAACTCTACCCAACAATATCTTACAATTGGACTTTTGGATTTCGTTACGCCATTGCTCCAGAGACAAATAGCATCAGGTTCCGCACGCAAAATGTGATCAACCTGATTTGCAGCTTCGAGTAATAAATTCGGGGATCATGTCCCCCAGTTAATCTTTTTTCCGGCCGGCGATACCGTTATGAAAGTAGAAAATGAGCAAAAACATACAAGGATGACTGGGATGAAAAGGTCGAGGGTTCTCGAAATCGGCCGAGATTGCGTGTTTAATGAAGTGTGTGGAAAATAATAAAAACACCCAAATTCCGTGTAGGTCGCAAATCTCCGATACAACCAATTATCACACAACACCGCCCCCTCATTAAATTTGTTATTCATGAACGTGGCTGAGCTCGCGTCGCGGCTTTCACGGGGCAGGCATGCCTTTCCAGCTATTAAAAACAGTACTTATACACCAAACTGAATGCCGTTATTCACTTCTGAGGCATATTAACCTCACCTTCCTTACACACACATTCTCGTCTTCGCTTATAAAGCGAAATTACAATACATCCATTCAAATATCAGGGCGTATTCTTTGAGGTACATCATGTGCTCCTTGACTCGCGACGCAATATTAAATTTCGGGACGAATTGTGCGTCTTAATCGAAAAGAAGATCTTTCTGAACTCTCCGATGTATATCAATCTAACTTCAGTAACCTAATTCCGAGAAGTATTCATCCTTTGCCTCTGTTTCAAATCCAGCTGAAATAAGCTGGCGTTTCCGCTGTACAATCACAGTGGTGCAACCTCATAGTGTAGGTTAACAGCTTTCCCGGGGGCAACGGAGTATTCGCGCCACAACAGATTGCTTTACAATGGGGGGCTGTACAATATCTTCCCTTTGGAGTTGTTATAAAAGGAGCGATGCAAATAATGAAAATGGATTTTTTTCGATGGTGCTCGACATTTCGGAATTGAAATTCGGGGGATATAAGGCTCTGTGTGATTGCTCAACTCCACCTATCGATTCCGTTATTATACCTCAGATTGGAATTTCATCTTTGTACCGTTGAACGAAGAATCCAAGAGTTTGCCAAGTTCAAAGAAGAAATAAAAGTTTTCACTGTCTCATGACGTGCCATGATCCACACCAGTAATTTGTTTGCAGGAAGTCAGGGTATCCAAAACTGTGCGGTTAGAAGTACAGGGTGGGCAAAATTGGTGCTACATGAACCAAAACTTTTTAACCCGAGGAGATAGAGAAAAATGAATGGCACCTTATAGTCCTCTTTTTTCGAGAAACTGATAATGACATCAACTGCATTCCTCTATCTTCTTTTGTTTCCGAGTTATAGGCCAAAATTGAAATTTCGGCGATCTCAACTTTGGTCATTATCTCCGTTTCTGTTTATGCTAGGATGTTGTAATAAAAACATTATACAGGCACTTTTCTGATAGCAATCCAGTGGCGTACTCTGATTTTTTCTAAGAGGTTTATTTGCTGAGTTATTACATAAAGTTGTGTTTTTTCTTATGGAAACAGTAGTTTGAAATAACTCAGAAAGAATCCCCATTTTTTTCCCGTTTCAGAAATGTATCATATGTTATACATCGCCCGCAGATTCGTTAAGATATTATGAAAAATATGGTTTGTATATGGATTTCAAATTATTGAGTTCTAGTTTGGGCCCGGCGATCTACTTTTTAAGTAGATCAATATTGAAGGTAGATCAATATAGATGATAAATTCGTCAGTAACAAAGAAGAGCCGCACCTCAGTGGTTTAACTCCGTACTTCGACATCTGTCATTCTCCAAGATGATGGAGAATGACAGAGGCCCCTGTGTTCTTTAATCCTGTCTTAATTCCGCTTGAAATGCAATTAAGAGATATCTCAAACCTCTCCAGTCTGTTTAATCGGTCGCTGCAGAAACTCCATATAGTGGAAAATAGGCAAACTTATTAATGATGTATGCAATACGCGAAGTTATTGGATATTGTGCTGTCGATGTTGAATGTTCCATGCAGGGAACCTGAAGTACGGTCTGAGGTTATAATAGATTTAGGCTAGTTAGGTACCGATCCAATTATCCACAAAGTAGCAGATTTCATTGATAGTCGTAAATTAATATCTGGAGCCTCGATGAGAATTTGCCTCCAAAGTCCCCTGAATGGAAAGTTTTCACGAAATTAAGCGTCACCCAGAACCCTGTCAGTAATTAAAATCTGACTTACGAGCTTCTTTCTTGATATTGCCTGTACTTAGATATATAAGCACCACGAGGTAAAGCACGATAATTATTATCTGGCTTGATCGTAAATTGCGGATCTTTTGGTATTGAAGGGAGATGGCCTGCACGTTTACGAGATAAATTTGTTCGCATGCAGAGAAAACCGATTTGAAAGCTTATTCCTTTCGATATCGACACCGATATGAAACACCATGAAAGCCACAGAATATAATTTCCGGAAAAAGTATTCACTTCGAACGCACATTTTAAGATTAGTAATTTCGGTAGTTCAAGGGTCAGAACATCAGACCGGATCCGAAAATGTGGGTTCAGTTCCCGCTCGAATTGAAAATTTTTTTCTGATGATTTTTGAACTCGTCTGCATATCGATGAGATAATATTGCCTTTCATTGTTCAGTATTCTTCCTTCAGAGGTTAAATATAAGTATACAAGGTGTCCCACTGACAAGGAATCATAGGTCGTTACTAGAAGAAAAATAGAGTTTTTGTTCATGAAGGGAAAGAGTTTGGCTCGATAACTCTTGGAATTTTCGGGGAGAAATCGCCTTGACCCTGAAAAAAAAGGAATCAGAAAAATAATAAAAAAATATATTTCATAAGTATTGAATGAATGAAAAGGATATTCCCTATCATTTTTGTAGCATTTCCACCATCAAAACAAACGAATATTTTCGTGTTTTTTCATTTCAGTATCGATGTCCATCATTTAGTTAATTGAAGGTCCATCTCATTTTTCTTTCAGAATTTACCGTTTTTTTGTGAATATCTAATATTACAACAATGTGTTGTTTTCGTGAAATTTATTTCCTTGAATTTTTCTATTCGAAATGATAAATATCCATTTTTATCAACGACAGTTTATTAAGGTTTGTTTCAGCCGTCGATTAGTGAAAATTAGTTGTTTCTTACAATTGTGGATTATAAATGGGATTGCATTTCTTTCAAATGACACGCCCAGCAGGTATCTCCTCCCAGATGACTGGTGAGAGAAAGAGAGTATTATACAGCCAGTGTGAGATCTAGTTCAGGGTAGGATTTCTTGTTATATTCCCTGTGCCCCAACATTTGTTCTATTAAGCTGAATAATCCAATAAATAAAAATTAATGCACTGCTCTGCCATCTGGCGGTATACGTTTCTTATTTTGAAGGCTGAAGACTCTTAATTGAAACATGATCGATAAAATGAAGTAGTTATAATATAACGAGTTAATTATTGCAGAAACCGTCATGCTCGGTCTCCACTCAGCACCGATAAAAAGGGAAATATTCCCGTTCCATGAATGGAAAATCTAAACTGCGAATCGCATGTTCCGAATTGTGTCCCGTATTCAAATCATGTATTCGTGTCTGAAATACCACTGGTTGGGACTCGGAACACATAAACATCATTTTGGTGATATGATAAAACCGAAGAATAAAAAGTGTAGTTGAGTTGCTCGGAGTTGAAATTTTCGTTTTCCCGATTTTCACATCGGAACGAATCCGATATCTCAATTCTCATATATATTTCAATTGCCATTAGGTATTCAGTAGATAATTTATGAACGGTACAAGCCGTTGCAGGCTAGATCAATATGATCATTTACATTTTTTATATCTGAAATTTTCCACATACTCATGTAGAATATGTATTAGACAAGGGCTGTAAAAGGTTTTTATTCGTTACGGAAGATTTTATGGAAGAACTTTAGTGCCTCTTCGTGACTTTTGTAATGACGGCAATACGTTCTTGCAGTAAGAGTTTTATCACAATCCCTAAATATTTACCAATAAACTGACTTCTATCCTGAATTCCTAATTTTAAAGTTCTTGCGGAGGTCCGTATAAACAGAAAGTTATTGCGTTAATGTTTAGTATCTTATCGAGGCGACGATAAAAATAAACTTGGAGAATTAATTCCATTATTGTTGAACTTCTCATCTTCCAAGGTTTCACTTTGTGGACTGTGACGATAGACAGGATTTCGTTTCAACTTGACAAGTACCATTTCGCAGGTGGAAATCTAAACTATGGTTAGAAGGACCTTGGGTTATTTTTCATTGAAATCAACGTCCTCGAAAACCTTCATTTTGATACCAAACTTGTCCATATAGATCCTCTTTGACATGAATTTTCTCGAATTTAATTTTTCGGAATTTTATTTTCGAATTATGTTAGCAAGCTCATGGCACTTGGAGTATTGGTGATAACGATCCGCAAAATAGATGGTCCATATAGATTGACATCTTAAGATATCCCAGGGATTGCATGTACTGATACTTTGGACAATGCCTATTATCGAAATACAAATGAAAATTGGATACGATCGAAGGAAAGGGAGTTGTAGCACTTTGAAAATTCAGTTTTTTCAAAAAATGCCATTTCGCAGGTGAAATTCTAAACTATTATAGATAGAGTCCTGAATTTTTATTGAATTCAGCGTCCTCCAAAACCTATATTTTGATTTTCGAATTATGTTCGCAAGCTCATATCACTCGGAGTATTCGTGATAACGATCCGCAAAATAGATTTTCTCAATGGTTCAAATGGATTGTAGATGATACAAATAGATTAATACCTTTAGATCTTCCAAGGATTGCGTGAAGTAGACAAATATAGCGTTTTTGGGGGGTCTTACCCCTTAGTCATTTTTGACCCAAAAAGTTGAAATTTTCGAACACGATTTTATTGCATGTACTGATACTTTGGACAATGCTGATTATCAATATACAAATGAAATTGGATTCGATCAAGAGAACGGGAGTTATAACACTTTGAAAATTCAAGTTTTTGAAAAAATGCCATTTCGCAGGTGAAAATCTAAACTATGATGAATAGGACCTTGGCTTATTTTTTATTGAATTCAGCGTCCTCGAAAACCTATATTTTGATACCAAACTTGTCCATATAGAGTATAGACCCTCTTTGATTTGAATTTTTTCGAATTAAATTTTTCGGAATTTCGTTTTCGAGTTTTGTTCGCAAGCTCATGGCACTCGGAGTATTGGTGATAACGATTCGCAAAATAGGTTTTCGCAATGGTTTGAATGAGTTGTAGAGGATCCATATAGATTAACACCTTTAGTTATCCCAGGGATTGCGTGATGTAGACAAATATAGCGTTTTTGGGGGGTCTTACCCCTTAGTCATTTTTGACCCAAAAAGTTGAAATTTTCGAACACGATTTTATTGCATGTACTGATACTTTGGACAATGCTGATTATCAATATACAAATGAAAATTGGATTCGATCAAAAGAAAGGGAGTTATAACACTTTGAAAATTCAAGTTTTTGAGAAAATGCCATTTCGCAGGTGAAAATCTAAACTATGATAAATAGGACCTTGGCTCATTTTTTATTGAATTCAGCGTCCTCGAAAACCTATATTTCGATACCAAACTTGTCCATATAGACCCTCTTTGACTGGAATTTTTTCGAATTTAAGTTTTCGGAATTTCATTTTCGAGTTTTGTTCGCAAGGTCATAGCACTCGGAGTTTTGGTGATATCTATCCGCAAAATGTGTTTTCTCAATGGTTCGAATGGATTGTAGATAATCCATATAAAATAACACCTTCAGATCTCTCAGGGATTGCGTGATGTAGACAAATATAGCGTTTTTGGGGGGTCTTACCCCTTAGTCATTTTTGACCCAAAAAGTTGAGAATTTTGAACCCGATTTTATTGCATGTACTGATACTTTGGACAATGCTGATCATCAATATACAAATGAAAATTGGATTCGATCAGAGAAACGGGAGTTATAACACTTTGAAGTTTCCATTTTTCGAAAAAATGCCATTTCGCAGGTAAAAATCTAAACTATGCTAGATAGGGTCTTGAAATATGTTTTATCGAATTCGGCGTCCTCAAAAACCTACACTTTGATATCAAACTTGTACACACAAACCATCTTCGAGTAGAATTGGTCTTGTCTTATTTTGTCCATTATTCATTTTCGAGTTTTATTCATAAGCTCAAAGCATAAGAATATCAGGACAACCCTGTATCGTGTCATCATCAGAACAATAACTTTCATTGAATCAAATCAACAATTTATGCGAAAAAATGTGATAATGGCTGTTTACGCCATCTACACATTTAAACAATCATTCAAAATCAGTTCAAAATCTTGATTGAATGAAATCTGCAATATTCATAAGATTCGCATGTAGATGGCACATTCTGTTCCATTTTTATATTTCGCGTTTTTAGTTCATATTAAATTATGAAACACATGTTTATTCAATTCTTTTCGATTTTCTCTCGTGATTGATCGAAATTATTACGCCTCCTTTATTGCTAATTTTCTCGTGAAAACGCTTCCTAAATAATCGTTATTTTGTTTATTGAAGGACATTTCGCTTTAGTGCTTTTTTAATAACTACCTACTTATTGCGTGTGAAAACCGTTACGTAGTTCATGAACCAAGTGGCACAAGAAAAGGGTTTACAGCATCCCCAGATCTCTAACACCAGCTTCCATATATTCTGGATCAATTCGCTTCTTACTGGCCAGTATAGACGTCGAATTGTTGAAGGAAAACTCAACATTCAACACCAGAAGATCTAATAACGGGGGTAAGTTTTCAATACTTTTTTCTTACTGTTATTTGGTTCAAATCAAATTAAGCCTCCGAATCAGCCCCTTAAAACAGTCCGCTCAAATTCGCCCCAACAATGGCTGAATAGCCACCAGTTTATCCCTTATTCCTTACAATTTCATCATTCTCTCTTGTTCGATTTCAATCTTTTATTAATGAAATAAATTCATGTATCTACTGCCTCAACGTACACATCTGCTGCCTTCTGATCGTACCTCATCATATACAAAATAGCCGGAAGCGTTTGTGAATAATTCTCCGAATCTTAAGAATGCAAAAGGATATAAACAATAATTCGCGAAAATGGCCACTCGTCTTGGAACGTCGAGCGTCAGCTTCATGAGGGCAATCTTTCACGAGCAGAGGCGAGAGAAGGAGCAGCTCGCTACGTTCATAAGTGTACGCTGAAGCCCCAAATGGGTGTAGCAGAGGAAGCAAGTAGCCATACATTTTTAATGAATGTTATACATAGGGATGTAAAATTACGTCCCTCCGAAGTGCAGCCGGTTCATAACTCAGAGGAACGTGATTAGGGAGCAATATCAAAAATGAGATTAGGAATGAAGTTATCGTAGCGATCTTGGTCGATTTTATAGTGCCCGGCCACTGCCGCAAGGAAGTTTTCGATATAAATTAATAAAATGGGAACTGATTGATAGCTGGGGCGGTGCATCCCCTTCAAGATTGATGCACTTGCCGGTTTTATCCGATAGCGAGGGTGAACCCAGACAGTAACACGATAATCATGCAATAATAAGAAAAAACTGTTGCTTTGGGATCTTGAAGCTGAGCAGCCAAATATTTTCACTCTATTCCAACTATTTAATCATATTTAATAATTATCATATTTAATAATTAATCAACGCATTCTTGAATTTCTTCACAAAATGACGAACTAATTGTTGCACGCAAATTTAACGATTTGATAGAGTTGTTCGTTTGTGAGACGATTCATAATTATAATAATAACATTTATTGATCAGCAGGACAAAAAAAAATTGCATAGAGTAAGTCAAATTAGAAAAACAAATTATTTACCAACGGAAAAAGAATCATCATCCAAATATTCGCGAACTTTCATAAGTAATATATTTTTTACTTCATTCTTGAATTCATTGAGGGTCTACGTCCCTGAAAAAAAGGGAGTCAGAAACGATTTATTCTTTTCAGATTGATGAAGGGATGTATGTGTGAATAAAGATAAAAATAATAGAAAAAAAATATATTTCATAAGTATTGAATGAATGAAAATTCGTCGTAGATTACGATGCGCTAATTAGTACGTCCGAGAAATTTTTGGTTCGGGAAATATTCGACCTTGAGTGGAAAATTGGCGAAAAATTGGTCGAATTTGGAGGGACGTTACTTCTAAAAGAATTGGAATTGAGAGGAGCTGATTTTTTTTATACTTTGATTCTTCAAGAATTAAATGGTGTATTTTTCATATACCTGAGACGGAGGGTTTGGATTTTCTGATTTTTTCGCGAAGGTCCAATTTTTCCGATTTTCCATCAACCATATTTAAAAAACAATCAGTCTCAGAGAAAATCTGTTTGGATTTTCCTAGTCTACGGCATCGAATTAATGGATGGTGAAAATTTCGTATCTCTAGGCGAGATTCGAATTTTTATGGAAAAGTTTAGATTTTTCGAAAAAATTTTTTTTGCTCCGATCGAATCGGAAAATTTGGACCTTCGCGAAAAAAAACATAAAATCTGTTCGACTCTGACGAATGAAAATTGGTTTTTTCCATCCACAAAGGATCAATCTATATGTAAAAAAATCATCATCTGTATAAATCAATTTTTCTGGGAAATACGGCAGTCCAAAAATTACCTATTTTTCGCGATTTTTCGACTCCAGGTCAATTATTCCCCAAACTATGCGTCAAAGAAGAATTCTAATTACAGATTCGTAATCTACGTGTCCGAATTAATAATTGAAATGACCCGGGTCGATATACTCCGAAGAAAAAAATTTTCGATCGCCCTTGGAAAAATTTCGAACAAGCTGAAAATTTGGACCTTCGGGAAAAAAATCAGAAACTGCTCGAATCTGATGGATGAAAATTGGTTTTTTTGATTCACAAAGGATCAATCTATATGTAAAAAATCAGCATCTGTATATCCTAATTATTGAATAATAAAATAAACCTAGTACACCCTGTATTTCGGAAACGTAACGTTTGCGACCCCATGTTTATGGGACTTTTTTTAAACTTACCTAAGGAATCTCACCTTTTCGTTTGTGTATGAATAAGAAGAGAAGCGTCGAAATGCCATATTTTCTAAAGAATCTCTGGGTTTCACTTCGAAAATTAAACTCATAATTCTCTTTTGAGCAATGAGAACTCTATGAGAATCTACCTATTTTCCCAACAAAATAATATTAAAGTTAAGATTATAGGCCAAACTGAAGATGTTCGACATTGACACAAAACAAGAAACGTGCCTGACCTGTCAAAAAAAGTGTTGCCAAAAAGAAAATAGTTAAAACACCACTCGTTATTATTGGAACCATTTATCTACAGTTTGATAATTTTTTTAGAATGAAAGCTCATTTTGATGCACTGGAAATAATCCATTAATGACCTATTTTAATGCATGATTGTCATGGCAACCGAACATTAAATATTCAGTCAAAGCACTACGAGCTTGGTTGGAAATCAACTTCTGTCACAGGAGGGTATATTAAAAACTCCATTCAGAATAAAATAGAGACTGCAGGAGAAATTTCAGGTGTTAAAGTTGCAAAGTAAATAAAACTTCGAACTCCACTTTTTCCACACGTTCCTTATCGGATATCATAGGTGATGATATAAATATAAACCAAATATGAACTATTCTGAATGTCACAACATGTCCAATATTCCCTTTATGAATTTTTCGAATTGTTCCATAGGGAGCATAAAAATTAATATATTGAAATTTAAATTATGTCAAATTTGTCAATTATGCAAAATAAAAATTTATTGCAATCCAGAATTTATATTCAATTCGTGATGAGGTCGACGGAAAAATCTTGTAATCAACCCGTTTATTCATTTAGCGGTCAATGGTCTCAAATATTTCGATCATTAATCGCTGTCATTAATAAACTAGTTGATTAAATGACTATTTATCGCATATAACACTGTTACCTGAACTTAATCTTGAAATAGGATCGTTCCTCATCGACCTATTGATGAAACAAATCCGAATACCACATTTAACAGGATCTGTACGAATAAGAAATATACTGTCTTTGGTCCTTTCGTCTCTCAGCGAAAATGAGCGCATTTTAAAGACCTGAGAGGCGGATTGTCCCTAACATTTGCCACTCATTCCTCATTCATAAACCTCTCTTTTCTTAGCGGAATTAGAATAGGCGAAATCTCTTACATTCCCATTATTCAAGTCGAGTTGAAAATGGAATATTGTGTTAAACTCCCGGCGAATATTAGGGAGAACAATATCTTCATCCGGTCTACACCACTGCTACATGAGGGAAACTTTAGCCCCGGCATATTGCGGTTGCGCCGTTTAAATTTACAGTTCCGCGTCCCGGTGAAAAATTTACGTAATCTCTATTTCCGTGCATTGAAACGGATGCTATATAATTCATGGTAATCATATTTTTCGGCGTTAATCGCAACGCGTTAACATCTATTTTTGAATATTCAAAACGCGGAACGTACAGACGGCCAGAAAAAATGTGAAATAAATTATGAAAAGAATTCAAAACGGCCGCAATGCTGGAGTCGCACCCTCTGCTCTTCATTTTCATTTAACCGAACCGAATAATGTGCGAATTGATGAATTATAACTGTGGCTCCGGTCAATAAACTGTGATTAAAAATGCACCAGTCCCAGATTCCATTTTCGAAATGGAAGTTGAGCGACACCCACGCATCGTAACGTTATTTTAGGGTTAAAATTTTCATTTGACAGGCGGTTTTTCGTTTAGTATTTTATGTTTTGGTTGGAGGCCCACAGGTTGTATTTCTGATAGTATTCCCTGAAGTCTTGTTAGGGGGGTTCCTCCTGGTCGTTTCTGATGTTTGTGATATCTTGACGAGAGTTATACGTCCCTGTTTTCTTGTTTCCACGGTCTAAGGAGTTGGCGATTAATCTAGGACTTTCTTGGAAATTTGTTGAGGTTTACAATTATTCGCAAACCCCAAATTGCATTACTTTGTATTGCGGCAGATTTAATGGTCAGGATCCATTCAGTGAATAAAAAAACAGTGAAAATGAAAAAGAGCGCGATCGAAATTTGAGTAGTTGTATCGGAAAAATGATATTATAAACATTCTGAAATATCATAAAAATTCAGTGAATTGAAAAAAGGTGTACTTTTATGAAATATATATATATCAATATAACTGAATTTGAGTGGTTGTATTTGAAAAAATAACTTCACAAACATTCTGAATTATCATGAAAATTGTTCAATTCAGTAATAAAAAAAGCGGGTTATAGGAAGATAAAATAGAATATGAAATAGAGAAAAGGAAACCAAATTTGATTGGTTTCATCGTGAAAATATCTTCACGAACATTCGTAAATCATCATGAAAATTATTGAATTCAGTGAATTCAAACTATACTCGACAAACCTTCTGAATTATCATGAAAATTGTGAAAAAAGCGTGCTTACAAGAAGATGAAAAAGAAGATGAAGTAGAAGAAAGCGAACTATAAATTTGAGTGGTTATAATCAACTTCACAAAATTTATAAATTATCATATAATTTTTCGTTCAAGTGAATTTAAAAAGAAATTGCATATAAGAATTCAAGATAAAAGATTAAATAGAGGGAAACGAACTAAATTTGAGTGGTTGTATCGAAAAAATAACTTGGCAAAAATTCTGAATTCAGTCAATAAAGAAAATTCGAAAAGAAGGTGCTTACACGAAGATAAAAAAGAAGATGAAGTAGAGGAAAGCAAACTGAATTTGAGTGGTTATATCGATAAATTAACTTCACAAAATTTCTAAACTATCATAAAATTGTTCAATTGAGTTAATTTAAAAAAAATTGCATGTGCATGAAAGGTTGAATAGAAAAAAACGAACTAAATTCGAGTGGTTGTATCGAAAAAATAACTTGACAAACATTCTGAGTTATGTAAACGGTTTTGTAAATTTTGTTACTCTGAATTATCATGAAAATTCTTCAATGAAGAAAATTTAAAAAAAGTGTGCTCACACGAAGATGAAGAAGGGGAAAGCGAACTAAATTTGAGTGGTTTAATCGAAAAACTTCACAAACGTTCCAAATTATCATACCAATTGTTCAATTCAGAATCTTTCATAATTTAAATTAATTAAATGAATATGAATTGTTTAAAGAAACATAAATTAATTTTTTATCGAAAAATGAACCAATTTTGACACTCCACTGCCAAATAATATGCTGATCAAAAAATTATCAAAGATAAAAAAATATAGTTTCGTATGTGGTACTAAATGGTGAATGCACATATTTCGAAAGCATGAATATTTGCATCGAACTGTTTATCGCACAAAATCTTCGAAAATGGACGAACTCGCATGTTCTTTGGTAAAAAGAGGATCACATTTTGCTGGCATTCTGCACTTTGCTCATAACTAAAAAATTACCACGAAATTGGTAGAGCACATAAAGAAAGGGTTCCTCCTTTATGTAGCATGTTATCTCGCGGTATCTCTCAAAAATTTATTCCCGCGTTTAACAAGAGCGAAGACCGCCCCTACTCCCCCAAGAGTTCTTCAATTTCATTCTTTATTAACTTTTGCCGGAACTTTATGTCCGTTCGCGCTACGGGCCTGGGATGAGTCTTTCAAAACATTCGGATGGAAACAAAAAGCCATTTTGAGGGTTCACTCTGGGACATCGTTCATCGTTTCAATTATATCGATATAATTTCAACCCCTGCCGGCAGGGTAATCAGAGATTGTTCGGAGAAAAATGGAACATTTCACGTCCGGCCGAATCCGCCGGATGACAAGGCTCAGAAACAGTTGCGACAGTTCGCAATGAAAATGTTTAATACCGATATGTTCTCATTCATTCGAAACTGATCCGATCAATTCGACAAGATCTCGAAAGCTCCGCGAGTAGCTTTGAATTGAAATGGCGCAGGATCGTTGGTTCCACAACAACGAAATCGAAGATAAATTTATACCCCATTCACTTTTATAATATACCGGTTGGCCATGAAATTCTGACACATTTTACCGTGTATATTTGGAAAATGTTAGGTTATAGTCATTTTCCTGTCAGATGAATGAGTAACGCTGTCCTCCCTACATAAAGGTCGTAGTTATTACGTATTTATCAAAATGTTCATTTACTTTGGAAAATAATAAATTTGAGAAAATATTATTTGAATTCAATAATTCCAAAGACCTGGTGAATGTTGAAGAAACTTTTTTCTTTGTTAATACCGAAAATATATCACGTATATAAACATGATTGGAGAATTCAGCTATTTTCATGTACGTAAATCAAGAATCGAGTTTTTCACTGAAAAATTATGTACAGAATAGTCCGTCACTTTATGAAGGTTTATTCGAAAAAAAAAATAAAAATACTCGAATGACTACGGAGCGAGGCAGAAGCGAGTAACTATTACTACAGACGAGGCATCATAGGAGTAACTATTACTCGCAGGAACGAGGCAGCGAGTAACTATTACTACGTACGAGGCACGAGGCACCATTTTGTGAAATCAACTCTGAATGACATTGTATGATATATCGTTGAATTCAGCGTTAAAAGTAATTTCGAAAAGTGTCATACAATATGCAGGTCCGTATTGAAAAAAATGAGGTTGAGGCTGGCTCAGAAAGTACGAACGTTGGATACGAAATCTGATTATGTGAATTTGAGAATAATTTACTGTCGAATGAAAGATTCCCGTGACATTTTTTGATAATATACGAAATAAAGTGGGAAAAAAAACAAAATGACAGAATTTACTTTTCTCATGACATCTCAAAAACCGGCCCTGATAATCTCGATTTGTTTGAACTGCTTGACAATGCTTCTATGAATGCAACTTTTTCTCAATTCGACCGACGTTCTAGCTCTCATGGTTTAAAAGTTACCAATATAATCCCACTAAAAAAACTGGCCACACTGTATATGACCAATAAATTATTCAACAGTTTTGTAGGTGAGGTTATTACAAAACAACATGGAACGTTCAACACCACACCACAACAATCTAGCGAAATTATTGAAATTTACCATCCAAACCAAAGCTCAATAAAGGCAACTTTGCGCAGATTAGCTGCAGGTTATGATCCCCATAATTTGCAATTTGAGAATGCGTTCTTCAGAACCGATTCCGTCGAAACTATGAGATTTTATTCCCCACATAATTGTGCGATGGGAGAAACTGAAATAGGGGTTTTGCCACCCTGTTGAACTCCACTTATCCAGCTCTTTATCTTTGGTTTCACTCGAACTGATGTTCTAATTGCGTGAAAGCGAATTTTTCTTCGGGGAGCAATTGAACGAACGGGTTGGTATATGAGCTCAGTTCAGATCATCCGATAGGAAACGTTCATCTCAACGTTTCACTACCAAGAATCGTGCAGGAAAAGCACAATTCCTTATGGGTTCGATATGAACCTTTTATTTTGTCTACTCCATTTATGACCTTCACACCCAAAGTGTATCCAGGTGATATTTGGAAAAATTTGTGTTATGAACTCTCTTTTTCACTATACAGGGTGTGGCGTAATGAATGGACAATATGGTACCTGCGGGTAGAGGAATTTGTGGTGGTTCCGAAGAAGATGTTTTATGTTTTGTTAAAGTCCGTCGGTTTTGGAGGTATTCGACATACAGGGTGGGGTAGAAGAACCTATCCGATTTCAAATCCCTTTTTCTCAGAAGAGAGAGCAGGTAGAGTAGTGGGGTAAAAACCGTTAGAAAGCTGGTTTTATGCCATTTGTCAGTAGTCAACATGCCTTGGTCTGGTGAACATCGTGCTTTTGTTATTGAGCGGTTTATCGA
Organism: Adalia bipunctata; assembly: GCA_910592335.1. Lineage (NCBI taxonomy): Eukaryota > Metazoa > Arthropoda > Insecta > Coleoptera > Coccinellidae > Adalia > Adalia bipunctata. Next base: position 4,597,156 of record OU342957.1, read on the forward strand.
ATGCGGCGGTTCGATAATTGCTACACAACGTGCTTTTCGAATTCATTTCGGACTCGGGCGTCATGATCCTGTTCCACATCACGCTACGATTAAAGTGTGGGTGTCAAATTTTAGACAGACGAGTTCAGCATTGAAAAAGAAGTCGCCTGGACGTCCCAGGACAGCAACAGGACCTGAAAACGTGGCCAATGTGAGAGCCGCGATTGAACGTTCCCCGCGTCGTTCGGCGCGAAAACATTCGCTCGCTTTGGGGATTTCCAACCGCAGTATTCGGCGAATTTTGCACCGGGACCTCAAAATGCATCCCTACAAAATGGTTGTTGCACAGAAATTAAGTGAAAGGGATTTTGAAACCCGTACGAACCTATGTGTCGCGATCTCCGAGAACTGCCAAACGACGATGTTGTGCTCTTCACGGACGAAGCCCAAATCGAAGGTTTACCAGCATCGACCAAGGACCCTTCTTGCTTTACGAAGGGAAATTGCTCGGGCAATTGAAGAAATTCCTGTGGAAATGACGGTGAAAGTCATGGAAAGCTACCGCGAGCGCCTAAATAAGTGTATCCGCTCCCAAGGACGACATTTGAGTGATGTGCTTTTCAAGACTTAAATTTAAAAATGGCATAAAATTTGCGATATGTTAATAAAAAAAATTTTTTGACAAGCTGAGTGGTTTTAATTTTATAACGTTTTGAAATCGGATAGGTTTTTCTGCCCCACCCTGTATTTTCGAACACTCAGAAACATAACACCCTTTGCCATTCTTTTTAGTGGCAAGACCCCAAATAGAGGAGTTTATTCATTCCCATTGAAGATATGCTGAAGAATTTTGTTCAACGATGAGACCAATTCAAAAAATTTACAAAATCACCAGCTTCCATGGAGGCATAAGAGATCAAGATTGCTCTTGTAACAGGCTAGATTTTCGTCATAATTTCGTATACTCGCACCCAGCATTCTAGATTTTTTTATGGCTACATCTTCAATTTTTTTTGGTCATCATTGAGGAGCAATTTACATTATATTGAAATTTATATTTTGTACTAGTTGGCCCGGCGAACTTTGTTACGCCTAAATGATACTTGAGGTGGATTTCACAAATTATTAGCCATTAGCAACACCTTGTGGCCTTATTCAAAAGGAGGAAAAGCATTTCCTACATAAGCAAATTTTTCATCGAGTTTTTCAGAGTTTTTATGTATTTTATAATAACCAGGCCGTAGACTAATCCATAAATGAAGTTTCATAACAAACAGTCCATCAGATCTCGAGTTATAAATGGTGTAACCAACAACTTTGTTTTATATATATATAGATTTGCACTTTTCTGAGTCTCTCATTCAGTGGATCTTGTTTCCGGTTATAAAAACGACCTGTTTGTATTCCAATTAACCAAAAAAAATATTAATAATTGAATAAATAAGAATCCTAAGGGTCGCTGTTTTACTTCATCGAAAATAGTCTTTGTTAAGGGTCTACATCGCTGAAAAAAAAGAGCGTCAGAAACGATTTATTTTTCTGATTGATGAAGGGAGGTATGAGTGTATAAAGATAAAAATTATAAAAAAATAGTTAAAAAGTATTGAATGAAAGAAAAGGATATTTCCCATCATTTTTGGTTATTTTGTAACATTTCCATCAAAACGAACAAATATTTTTGTGTTTTTTCATTTCAGTATTAAAGTCATTTGAGTAATCGAATGTCTATCTCATTTTTCTTTTAGAATTTACCGCTTTTTTGAATAATATCACAACAATGTGTTGTTCTCGCGAAATTCATTTCCTTGAATTTTTCTATTCGATATGATAAATATCCATTTTCATCAACGACAAATTATTGAGGTTTGTTTAAGCCGTCGATTAGTGAAAATTATTTGTTTCTCACAATTGTGGATTCTAACGTGGAATTGAATTCCTTTATAATTCACACGCCCCGCAGGCATCTCCTCCCAGATGACTGGTGAAGGAAAGAGAGAGTATTATACAGCTAGTGTGAGATCTAGTTCAGGGTAGGATTTCTTGTTATACTCCCTTTTGCCCAACATTTGTTCTATTAAGCTGAATAATCCAATAAATAAGAATAAATGCACTGCACTGCCATCTGGCGGTATACGTTTCTTATTTTGAAGGCGAAAGACTCTTAACGACACTCTGTATTCAAAGACAGAAACGTAGATCGGTGACTTCTGAGTACCCTAATTCCTCTTCATATCACCTGTGAAATTCGAAACTGAAACAATCGCGATTTAACGATTTAGCAAGGCAGAAACGGGCACGGAACGTTAGAGGAAGGGAATATCCGGAAAAATTTTCATTCTGTCCATCTCTCCGCTATATCGTACCATCGCAGAATATCGGAGATGGCGTTTGGTATGCAGCTCAATTTCCAAAAGGGTACATTAATCGAAAGTATGCTATTTATGTGCCGTGTCACGTGGCTTAGGGGGATGTAACACAGTGATGCAGCTGCCACTCACAGATTACCTCAACCCTGAAAATCTCTCCGGCGCTACTTATGATACATTAAAAAAAGGCCAAAGTGTCATCTTACCCAGGCGTAAAGACAAACCGGGGACTAAGTATGTTAATGCAGCTAACAGAACATGCTGCCTTTGCGGTTGAACAAGACTGCAGAAATTTAAATTAATGGTTGATATGTCAGAGGAAATCAAGGCAGAGCCGGTATTTACATTAACGCGAATTCTTTTGGGATTCACCACATCTACAGTGGCGGTTCGTTAAGCACATTACCTTGTTTGGAATGCTTCACGATTCATAAACGGAAAATTTCTTGAATGGCATTTTCTGTAAGAAAATACCTGGAAAATTTTCTCCAAGATTTTTTTTACTGCACGTCAGGGACATGTTTAATTGGAAAATAGGTCACTGAGAGCACTCGTTCATCCACCTCATAGGTAGATTCGCATCTGCTAGTTCAAGAAGCCAATTGTAATATATTGACAGCAAATGTCAACGTTACAGAGCATTTGGATACTTTTCTTCAGATAAATCGCAACATTCCTGTGTTCAATATGATGTATGACATGTGGCACCGTCCTGCTGAAACCACGTATCATCAAGATCAATAACTTCCTAATGAGGCACAAGAAGCTTTGTTATCATAGGCATTCACCGTTACTGAAATTTTTGACAGGACAAGTTGTTCTAACGTGTAATGCTGCATGTTTACTTATTTCCGATCTGTCCCGTCATAATCATGTGACATTATGACTGTCAAACATGACGCTCGATTTAAATCTTTCGCGTTAATTGAAACACGCTTTATTATACAGGGTGATTCCGGAGGGACCGTCAGATTTGAGGAGAAGTTTACACTACTCAAGCCAGCTTCGAAACAATGTTTGTTGTATGGATGGGGGCTTTTATTGAGAGTCTACAGGGTGATTTGTCTGATTCGACCGATTTTTCTTTTATTCATAACTTTGGTATGGCGTGATCAATATTGATGAAATTTTCAGTGTAGAACAACATGATTGTCTGCTTTCAGTGATTCCAACACTTCCCCAAAAATACAGGGTGAGAATTATGATAGGTTCAGATTAAATTTGCAGGTTGAGAAATTCTCTACCTGCTTCAGATTCTACTATGAGTTCACACAACTGGAGCGTTTTTATTTTGGACTTATCATAATTCCCATCCAGTATTTTTCAAAAAGTGTTGGAATTATTAAAAGCAGACAATCATATTGTTCTACACTGAAGATTTCATCGGACTGATCACCCTGCAGACTCTCAATGAAGACCCCAACCATGAACCAAACATTGTTTCGAAGCTGCCTTAACTAGTGTAAACTTCTCCTTAAATCTGACGGTCTCCTCCAGAATCACCCCGTATAGCTTTATCATTTGGCGGAAACGCTCAAGGGTCTACTTCTCTGGAAAAAAAGGAGTCGAAAACGATTTATTTTTCTGATTCATGAAGGGATGTATGAGTGTATAAAGATAAAAATAATAAAAAATATTCTATAAGTATTGAATGAATGAAAAGGATATTCCCCATCATTTTTGGTTATTTTGTAACATTTCCACTATCAAAACGAACAAATATTTTTGTGTTTTTCATTTCAGTTCGAAGTCCATCATTTAGATAATGGAACTTCTATCTCATTTTTCTTTCAGGATTTACCGTTTTTTTTGTAAATAATATCATAATAATGTGTTGTTTTCGCAAAATTAATTTCCTTGAATTTTTCTATTCGAAGTGATAAATATCCATTTTCATCAAATACAATTTATTAAGGTTTGTTTTAGCTGTCGATTAGAGAAAATTATTTGTTTCTTACAATTGTGGATTCTAACTTAGGAATTGAATTTCTTTTTTATGACACGCCCCTCAGGTATCTCCTTCCAGATTACTTATAAAGGAAAATTAGAGTTTTATACAGCCAGTGTGAGATCTAGTTCAGGGTAGGATTTCTTGTTATATTCCCTGGGCGCCAACATTTGTTCTATTAAGCTGAATAATCCAATAAATGAAAATTAATGCACTGCGCTGCCATCTGGTGGTAAACGTTTCTTATTTTAAAGGCTGAAGACTCTTAAGGATATGTTTTTTGGAATTGAGGATTGATGAAATTCAAAAAAATCACCTCCAGTTGCTCAGTTTTGAGGGAGAGGTGGTTGAAAGGGTGGTAAATATAAATTTCATTCCAAACTTTTGGCGCTGGTAGAGTTAGGAAAGATCAATAATATTTTGCGACTAGATTTTTCTTGAACGTTAATGCCGTGTGCATTTGCTCCCGTAAGATTCACGGTGGCATCCATACGGATTTCACTCCACCTTCACCTCTGTTCCAAAATTCATATTCCGCATGTCCCCCACACTATTCCATTAATAATTCGAAAAATACCCCGGAAATACTCACGTGTCGTTCGAGTGACCACTTTGGGCGCAGGGAAAACCTTCGCGAGTCCTCGCTGGCGACAAATCGTTCGTTATCTGTCAAATTTCAGTATTCAAGTCTTCTCGGCAAGTGTAAGAGACGCCGAGCCTCCAGAGAGCACGAAATTCATTTATATTTATTCGTTTGCAGGTGGCCTGGATTCACATAGACCGTCAGATGATTCTGACAATCCACCGTCATGTTATTTCAAGAATAGCCCGATTCAGCGTGTCCCACGATAATGCTAAGACATGGCTTCTGCACGTCAGCAGCGTACAACAGGAGGATAGGGGCTACTACATGTGTCAAGTCAACACAAATCCAATGATTAGTCAAGTAGGATATCTTCAAGTTGTAGGTAGGTCTTTCTTTCTTTTCATTTCATGTTTCAGCGATCCCTCCGAGATAAGCCACTGTTTAATCGGAACCGGCTGATAGCACAATGAATTAAATTGCTTTTGGCAGTAACATACAGATCAAGAAGAAGTAGATGCAGGACAATTTTAATTGATGTTGATGAAAGTTGATAACAAAATGTTAAGGGGCCGTTATACTCTGGCCGACGGCTTCGATTCTCCATTCAAAGAGTGCCTTTCATTCTTTTGAGTTCACGCCTTCAATTTTCTACCTGAAAGCTTGATTTTTTTTAATTCTCCTAGAATTTCAGACAGTTCTCTGCGATTTCACACTTTCTCGAAGTTTTTTTAGTATTTCCATCATTTTTTTGCATCAATTGAGCGCCTATACAATTGAATTTTTTTTTAAATATAAAAAATTGATTCGTAGAAGGCATCCAATTAATTTTCTAAGAAAAGAATGATGAACAACCGCCTAAAAACGATTATGTAGTCAATTATCATAGACTCTCAAATTCAACCCGATAATTTTAATGCGAAAAAATGATTTTTTCAAAGAGAAGGAATTGGAGTGCCCCCAAGACATCCTTCAACCTCAATTTGAAGAAAAAATCCAGCTTTTAGGTGAAAAATTGAGGGCGTAAACTTGAAAAAATGAAAGGCACTTTTTGAATGGAGAATCAGTGCCGTAGCCGTTTTTTTCGATCGAAAAAATTATTTTATCAAAGAGGATAAATTGGAGTGCCCTCAAGACATCCTTTAACTTCATTTTGAAGAAAAAAATCAAGCTTTTAGGTGAAAAATTGAGGGCGTGAACTTGGAAAAATGAAAGACACTCTTTGGATGGAGAATCGGTGCCGTAGCCGATTTTTTCATGCGAAAAACTGATTTTATCAAAGAGAAGAAATTGGAGTGGCCTCAAGACATCCTTCAACTTAAATTTAAAAAAAAATGAAAGGCACTTTTTGAATGGAGAATCGATGCCGTAGCCGATTTTTTCATGCGAAAACATAATTTCATCAAAAAGAATTTGAAGTGCCCTCAAGCATCTTCAATTTCAATTCGAAGAAAAAATAAGCTTTTAGGTGAAAAATTGAGGGCGTGAACTTGGAAAAATGAAAGGCACTTTATGAATGGAGAATCTGCGCCGATTTTTTTCATGCGAAAAAAAAATATTTTCCAAGAGAAGAAATTGGAGTGCCCCCGAGATATCCTCTCACTTCAATTTAAAATAAATCAATCTTTCAGCTGAATATTTGAGGGCGCGAACTTGGAAAATTGAAAGGCACTTTTTGAATGAAGAATCGGTGCCGTAGCCGAATTTTTCATGCGAGAAAATTATGTTATCAGAGAGAAGGAATTGGAGTGCCCTCAAGACATCCTTTAACTTAAAAAAAAAAATTTAACCTTAAGGTGAAAAATTGGGGGTGTGAACTTGAAAAAATAAAAGGCACTTTTTGAATGGAGAATCGGTGCCGTAGCCTTCGGCCAGAGTATAACGGCCCCTCAATAATGCAGAAATACACGGTCTTTCACGAGGAACCTCACCCATATTTATACGGGAAACTACTGAACGTATTTTCATGAAATTCAGCACTTATAAGTATTTCACAATGCTGATGAAATCTAAAATATTTTCAAGGCATGAGCACCTCCGGTTTTTCCGGAAATGACGTCAACTTCCGTTTTTCGAACTAGAACACCATTTTTTTATTGCAGAAATAGATTCCTTAGAAAATTTCAAGTTATTTTGATGTAACATTTTTCAGTTTTGGTTGGAAAATTCTCTCTGAGCGGGAAAATTCGAAAAAAAATCGAAAATAGAGCTCCGCTGAAACAAGAATAACTTCGAGGTTTTTGGATGGAAAATTTTCATTTTTGGGATTTTTCAAGATGTAAGATTGATGTATCCACTTTAAAAATCGAATTCGCGATTCATGATACAGGGGGTGAAAAAATCGCTTTGAAAGTTAGGGATGACAAAATCGTGAAAAATCAATTTTTTCAAATTAGAACCCCATTTTTTATGGCAGATATTGAATCTACGTTAAAAAATAATGTGAGTGTATGCATCACACCCTTGCCTAAAATGGATATTTTCTGAGTTAATATCCACTTTAGGGCAAGGGTGTGATGCATACACTCACATTATTTTTTAACGAAGATTCAATATCTGCCATAAAAAATGGTGTTCTAATTTGAAAAACGGAAGTTGACGTCATTTCCGGAAAAACCGGAGGTGCTCATGCCTTGAAAATATTTTAGATTTCATCAGCATCGTGAAATACTTATAAGTGCTGAATTTCATGAAAATACGTTCAGTAGTTTCCCGTATAAATATGGGTGAGGTTCCTCGTGAAAGACCCTGTATATTCTTACTCGAATTTGAGTTGATCAATTCATGTTTGTTGAAATTATGCATTATGTAGATTTTTATTTTTACCGCAGGATCTTACAACCAAACGAAATAATTTCTTCATTCACTACTTAATTCTCCGAATACGACATTGAAAAAAAACAAAATGGAAAACCCCGTAATTGTTATTTCTTGATGCTGAACAATAAGAGCTTTTATTGAATGTGTCACATGTTAACTTAAACTGTTCCCCTTGATTTTTCTTCCGAAAATTTCCCTTATAAATCAGAAAATTGCTTTCTCGCACTCGCCAATGCGAATCTACCTACAAGTTGAATCTACCTACGAGGTGAATCTACCTACAAGGTCCTTGGACGAGTTCCCAGCATCACGTCAGTGCTTAAGCTGACATTTTTACGAAAATCTTTTGAGCAGGCAATCCCGAAGAGAGAGAAAATAAAGTTTTTGAGGTTGACCGAAAGGAAATAAATAAAAATCTGTAGCATCGACAGAACTCCATCAAAATGATCGAGATGACCGGAAATGTTCTCCCCGTATTATATCCTAATATTTTCTTGCCGAAGTGCGAGGTCGCCTCATAAATCCTCGACGTTCAGTGAACTTTCTCGAAACAGACTGAAGCTAACCGTCCAATAATTCCAAGTTTTCATTAAACCGTCGAACGCAAGTTCGAGATCAAATAAATAAAATAAAATCGTTCAATTTCTCTCCCCTTCGATAGACACAACTCAAAATTGTTCGAATCTCATGAATTCAGGATGAATTGTGGGCATTCCCTGGGAAACAGGGCTCAATATCCTTCACCTTCGAACGGAGAAGAGTATTCTCCTTTTCCGCATCTTCTCACACCAGTTTCACGCCTCGCCATTGTTCAGTCTACAAATTATTAATGAGGAATTTTCAGACGCGCCCACCCCTACGGAACACTCTAGCGAGCGAAGTCAGTATAACATACATTCTCAATTTTACTTGGATATCTCACTATTATACCTCTCCATACTCCGAATGAACTTGCCTGAGTAAACCCTAGAAATTTCCCATTTTGATGATTTTCCTCCCTGAGGGAGCGGTCATAAAGATCCTTGCGGCTTTCTGTTTAATATATTCAATATGGTGAATACATTTCTATATTCGGAGTTCACACGCATCTGCAACTCGTAAATGCAACGTTCTAGGGAGAGCTGCGACGGGAAAAACAACTGTTTAACATATTCCTGCGCTTTTTTCCTGGAGCACTAGAGAGAACGGGAATAATTTGACTGGATTCCAGCACACGAACTAACTTATCCCCGACTTTCGAGCTATAATCTTCCACTCGACCCTTTTGCATATACCAGGTATTATCTTTATCACCTTGGTGCCATTGTTCAGCAAATTTAACCGAAATAGTCCGGGAAATTCATGCTGTTCAAATTGGAGGAAATCACGCAGCGACACTTTATTGATTCGCCGAACCCGATTCACGTCGACATTTGGAACAACTCAATCTCATCAGACTCGCAAAGGACTATTCCAGATATGGCAACACCAAACAAAAAACCCACCCATCGTCCAAGCTCAGGTGTGCCTCTCCAGGACCTCAGCAATGACGCAAATGACTTCCACAATTGAAACTACACCGTTAAAACCATTTTTTGGCATATCCTAAATCTTAGAGTTAGCCAACAAATGGAGATTACGCCTTGGAGTATTGACTTTCATATGAATTGAGAAAGAAAGTTATTGGTCAAAGGGGTTACAGTTCACCGCGACCTTAAGGTCTATTGAGCAGTTCTCACCACGCACTTTACAGCTAGCCTTCCAGTTACAGAGATCTAATGAAATCCAATATCTGGAAAGGCTTCAATGAGGCTAGTTCCTCACTCCTGCAAGTTTCTTGCCCAAAGGATTTTTTTCTTTTGCTTGAAATGACAAGGCATTCCGTGACTAGGTGAATAGGAGTTCCATCCATCTCCCCACAGAATCTACACTTTTCAGTGTCCGATGGACCAATTCTCACCAGATGCTTCTTTAGGCGACAATGTCCTGTAAGAAAGCCGGCGAGGAGGTGAAGCTGGTTCTTACTGAGATCCAGATATTTTTTGGATCTAGCAGTTTCAAAGTTCCGAAGAAACTTTTTGGAGTTATGCATTACTGGAAGATTCCGCAGCATCGACTTCAGAAGACCAAAAGCTCATACACAATATTGGAACTAAAGGGCATCTTGAGCTTGACTATTCTGCTTCTTTTCACCCTCTAGTCCCATCCCTGTCAAACAAAGCGTTCATCACATAAATTTTAGGTCCTCGAGAATCAGTCTTCTTGAGTTCAGAGCTTCAAACCTGATGCCGTCCACTGCAAGGCACTCCTCCAGAATCCTTGCACATATTTCGCAAATTTGAAAATCCTGATCAAAATCTTTCTACACTGCGCAAAAAAATTAACGCACATTATGGAAATCTCAAATTTATTCTACAACTGAAGGTGTTCTCAATGATAATTATTTTTATCAGAATTATGCATGCATATGTTATCCACTTTCAACGTTTTTCTTCAATAAAAAAAGATGATATTATCAGATTTTGAATGTATTGGCTCCATTCTAAAATCAGTTGTTCTCGATCAATTCTAGTGATCAATAGTTTTTCTTTCGTTTGATTTTCTTCACTCGATCGCTATGCAACGCGAAACACGCAATTTGACCCAAGAGGAATGTGCCCAAGCGGTAGTTTTGCGAGAAGAAGGGTGGACATACACAAGAATTGCAGAAAGGTTTGGAGTTTCCCATACAAGTGTGTCCAGAATGTTGCAGCGATTCAGGGAGACAGGTATCCGAAGACCAGGACAGGGTAGACCACGGGTAACAACTGCCATTCAAGAACGTTACTTGATAGTTTCTTCGTTGAGACAACGGTTTGCAACCGCTCGCCTCCTTCAAAATCAGCTTGAGCAAACTCATGAGGTGCAAATCAGCACTCAGACAATAAGAAATCGCCTCAGAGAATATGATTGAAGGCCTCGTGTCGCGGCAAGAGGCCCAGATCTTACCCCAGCCCGTCGAAGGGCGCGTTTGGATTTTGCGAGAGAGCACATCCATTGGGAAGAGGCCGATTGGGAAAGAGTTCTCTTCACAGATGAGTCTAGATTCTGCCTCTACCATTGTGATCGACGTTCCCTTGTACACAGACGTCCACATGAAAGATATGCTCAGTGCAATTTCCTGAATACTACTGGTTTCGGGGGAGGATTGATTATGGTATGGGGTGGAATATCTTTGACTGCTCGCACAGACCTAGTGGTCGTTGATAATGGAGCTATGAATGCTGATAAGTATATAAGGAACATTCTTGAAGAGCATGTAGTACCATTTGCCCCATACATTGGTGAAAATTTCATTTTTATGGACGATAATGCCAGACCCCATCGTGCGCGCATCATTCAGGAGTACCTTGAAGAGGTTGAAGTCTCTCGAATGGAATGGCCAGCAAGAAGTCCAGATCTCAATCCGATTGGGCAGGTTTGGGACAACCTCAATAGAAGACTGAGAAGTTCAGAAAATCATCCAGCTACTCTCAATGACTTAGGAATCCAACTCGGAGAAATCTGGGAAGGATTAGATCAGAACATTTCAAGATCACTCATTTTGAGTATGAACCGTCGTTGCCGAGCTATAATTGACGCAAGGGGTGGAAATACCAAGTATTAAATCACTTATCAGCATTTCAGTATTTTGAAAATTGTTCATTTCTCTTCTTTCACAAAAGATTCGGTGAAATCCTGAATTTTTCTTCCATTTAATGTGTCTTGTTTCGTTCAAAACCTTCCCGAGAGAACATAAGAAATAAGTTTAGTCAATGTAGAGTTAACTTTCATTAAAATTGAGATTTTCAGAATGTGCGTTAATTTTTTTGCGCAGTGTATATTCCATCGTGAATAACCGGATACATCACGATATCTATCGTGATGTATACCTCAGAACCATAACTGGAAATAATAAAACATACAAAGTGGCCCGGGAAAATGCGGATCTGAAGAATCCCGAATTCCATCATGAATCGATCAGATTCGTCGGAATTCTCCCCCGAAAAAAAACGGAATAATTCAATCCTTTTTCGGTTTTCCCACATTGCGAAAATAATAAATTAACTGGATCCAGTTTAGGGGCGAGAAAAGTATTTCTCATCACCGTCTGGGGCCAACAATGGGAAGGGACCACGAAATAGCAGGTTTCGTGCAAACGAATCCGAAGGAGTGAAATTAATTTCTGTTATTCTCCTTTGCAGTTCCCCCGAATATCATCGACGTCGAGAGCACGCAATCAACTGTTGCAGTTCGGGAAAATCAGAATATTAGCTTGACGTGCAAAGCGGACGGATTTCCCACACCCAAAATTATGTGGAGGAGGGAAGATGGCCAAGCTATTTCGGTTGAGCGACGTAAGAAAGGTGAGTTGATATTGCAGATATCCATACTCCATTCAGTTTTATAATGCATCCCGGTTTGCCATGAAATTCTGACACATTTCACCGTGTATATATCTCAATATCTGTATGTTAGAAAATAGTCATTTTCCTGTCAGATGAATGAGCAACGTTGAGCTTTATACATTTAGGTCGTGGTAATAACGTCTTTATCAATCACTTTATCAGTCACTTTGAGAAAATAATGAATTCGATAAAATATTATGTGAATTCAATAATTCCAAAGACTGGAAATATTTCACTTATATACACTTGGTTGAGAAGATTCAGTTATGCTATTTTCTTGTTTGGAAATCAAGAATCGAGTGTTGAAATTTTACTGAAAAATAATGGACAGAATAGTCCGTTACTTTGTGATAGTTCATTCGTAAAACGAATAGAAGTACCCGAATAACCCGACAGAAAAACTTCTTAACGAACAGACAGACCTATGGAATTCCACATTCTTGAAAATTCTCAAAAAATAGGCCTACAGAAGATATTTTAATACATTTGCGCACAGTTAAACCTTGAAAGAACTAACTCCATCTTCGAAGTTAGAAAAAATAGATAGAAACTAACATTGGCAACGTCTCTGAAAATTATTTGACATTTAACGAGTACCAACCTGCGTCCGTTTTAAGTGAGAAAACTCGATCAAGGCCAACTAGGATACATTATGAATTGAATGGAGTAATTTTGACCAAGACAAGAGACCTTTCGACCATAGTTTACATTTGTGAAATCATAAATCCTTTTCATTTCGCGAAAATAACTGGATTGAAAAATTCGATCAAAATATATTAGAATTCTCCTCAAAAAGTGCCTGTAAAATATAACATCAGCTTTCGAAAACGAGTTTTGCCCACCCATGTACATAATTTCAGAGTGATCTTGTGAGATCTTCGAAATTTGAAAGTGCAATTTTCTGGTTAGGTCTAATATGCAGTGTGTTTGGGCATGACTTAGCGATAATTTAAGGGCATCAAATATACCTAATTTTATCGACAAAAACACCCACATTTGGGGGTTTACCCCCCTATTTTTGGATTAGCCGCCATTTTAAATCAATTTTTTTATTTTAGTTGACTCTTTCAAATGATATCGATTTCAGTGGACATAAAGGTCCTACTGATTGTGGAAAAATGTTTTTTTGAAGATAATACTACCACCTTTCATTAGAATAGAACAATATGAAAATATTTAACTCGAAAATGTCTTAAAAAATTTCAGTTGAAAAGTTTACTGAATTTTCTAGTAAATCCTCAAAAGTACAAAAACTAGCACATTGAAGTATATATTTTTTTCAATAATCTAACACGCAAGGATATAAGCTACAAAACGACCCCCATATCATTTCTGTAAGTTACATAATTTGAGAGTTATCGCTGTTTGAACATGACCCTTATGAAAATTGATAAAATAAAATAAAAACTGAACTTTTGATCATTTTCAATGAATTAACTAACAAATTTATCATTTTGAGCAATTTTATGATAAATTTGTTAGTTTAATCATTGAAAATAATGAAAAGTACAGTACTGAGTTTTTATTTTATTCCATCAATTTTCATGAGGGTCATGTTCAAACAGAAATAACTCTCAAATTATGTAACTTACAGAAATGAGTGTCGTTTCGTAGCTAATATCGTTGCGTGTTAGTTCATTGAAAAAAAAATAATACTTCAATGTGCTAGTTTTTGTACTATTGAGGATTTACTGAAAATTTCAGTAAATTTTTTGACTTATTAATTTTTCAAGAATTTTTTTATAACATTTTTGAGTTGAATGTTTTCATATTGTTCTACTTCAATGAAAGGTGGACGTATTATCTTTCAAAAAACATTTTTATCCCATCTGTAAGACCTTAATGTTCAAAGAAATCTACGTCATTTTAAAGGGTCAACTAAAATGAAAAAATAATTTGAACTGGCGGCTATTTCAAGAATAGGGGGGTAAACCCCCTAATGTTGGTGTTTTTGTCGATAAAATTAGGTATATTTGAAGCCCTTAAATTATCGCTAAGTTTTGCATAAACACACTGTATAAATGGGTTTCAACGTCTGTGAAATTATTAGTGAGAAAGCGTTAACGGCATGCAGACAATTTTTCGAAATTCCGGAAAAAGTAACACACCGAGCAGGAATCGAACCTGCGTCTCCCACTTTCCGAGCGGATACTCTGACCCCTAAGCTACCAGTGTGATCCGTCATCATCAGCCAGAGGACTCCACTTATTCTTCACTTCACCTCATCGAATTTTTCAATTTCAGTTTCAGGTCGGATTTTGGATTCCAAATAATGATGAAATACTAATTATTAGGTCTATTAGGTCTAATATTCAGCCCCTCACATAGAAAAATCATATCTCTAAGCCAATGGGATCTGATACTTCGGTACGCAAGTATCCTGTGAGTGGAAAATGGGAATAGGAGACATAAAAGTACAATGGAGTTATTGGAAACTATCGATATGATCAGTTTGCTCCCCAAATCAGTTTACAACCAGAGCCTGATGAGATTCGAACTCGATCCCTCAGGACCACGGCAGGCATTCCCGATATTAAGGAACTCGATCACATCGCAACTCTCTCCAGATTTCGGATTTATGTTCTTAGGGCCAAGTTGAAGTTCTGTTATTGTGTTCTCTGTCGCTCTTCCGTCTGCAAGAATCACCTGTTGTATGTTTTGCAAAACCAATTAGTTGATGTGTGTGGTCGGTCTTCATTCTAACGACAAGATCCACCGTCAATAGGATTAATTCAGAATACAGCGTGTTTGTTTTTTTTCCACTCATCAAATGACGCACCTCCTTTGAACGAAGAGAGAATTTTATAGAATCTAGAGCACTTAAGCCGAATATCGAGCATCAATCTAAAGTAAAGAATCAGTGGCGTCGTCAGATATTTCCACTCGTTTCCTCATTGCATTTCGACGAATCCACTAAGAAGAAAGATGTTGATATTGCTCCATTCGAACCGAGTCCTTATAGAACGAAGTAAATGGACCAGAATGAATGATCATTGCCTAGAATCGAGAACGATAAACAAAGTCCTCCCAACATGTATTACCTTCGTATTCTAGCAGCGGAATATATTACTCAAATTCGAATAAAAAAACGGCAGCAGCAATAAATTCTGATCGCCACAATATCCATTCTGATTCTGCTGTTTTCACGATGCATTCTCGTCTCGGTCTGAAGGAAAAGTTATAAGATATTCCATTTCGAGCATATGCAGGGACTGACGCCCGACAAAAAGAAATTAGATGTTCAATATTTTCTGAGTAAGATCGACCTTCATGAGGGCGGAGATAAAATATGGAAACCTCGTGTCGTGTCTCAAGGATTAGGGCTGGGACCATGGGGAAGTCAAGGGCGTCGAAAAATTCTCACGAAATCGCTTTGATAGATTGGACCGATATACAGTGTGTCGTAAAATGATGGAATAAAATTCGCAAAAATTTCTTAGCAGAGTGCCTACGGCAAATAAGGTCAGACAGGTCGGTCCTTGGGTTATAGAAGGTTGAGCTGACTTCGAAAATACGTCGTCTAGTGAGAAATGTAAAGAAATTATAAATTCAGGAACATAATTACAAGAATTTCAATCAATAAATTCTTGCCAGGCTATATTGAGAGTCTTTAGACTTCAAATCTACGTGTCCGAATTAGTAAATAAAATGACCCGGGTCGATATACTCCGAAGAGAACAATTTTCGATCGCAAGAGAAAAAAGTTACAGGTTGTTCCTAAATAGATGGCGAATTTGTATCGGAAACCTCTTTATTTCAACTAATCGGCCATCGGTTTTCTCTCCAGTGATAAATAAATAATTCCTTATGAACCATATGCAAAAACTTACCATGTTTTACATTCTTTTTTTTTTAATGATAGATATCATTAATTACATCTGCCAAATTCCTCTTTATTCAGTAGCATTTTGTGTTTACTATTAATTTGGTGATAATTCGTATTAAGTTATAAAATCGATCACTATGTAAACATGGTAAGTTTTTGCATATGGTTCATAAGGAATTTTTATTTATCACTGGAGAGAAAACCGATGGCCGATTAGTTGAAATAAAGAGGTTTCCGATACAAATTCGCCATCTATTTAGGAACAACCTGTAACTTTTTTCTCTTGCATATTAGGGTAGCAAAATCTAAAACATGGTTTAAGTTACAGTTCCTGAAAATTTCATCTTTTTGGCGTGAAGGGAAAAGAAATAGCTTTAGGGCAAGGGTGTGATGCATACACTCACATTATTTTTCAACGTAGATTCAATATCTGCCATAAAAAATGGGGTTCTAATTTGAAAAAATTGATTTTTCACGATTTTGTCATCCCTAACTTTGAAAGCGATTTTTTCACCCCCTGTATCATGAATCGTTATTTCGATTTTTAAAGTGGATACATCAATCTTACATCTTGAAAAATCCCAAAAATGAAAATTTTCCATCCAAAAACCTCGAAGTTTCAGCGGAGCTCTATTTTCGATTTTCTTTCGAATTTTCCCGCTCAGAGAGAATTTTCCAACCAAAACTGAAAAATGTTACATCAAAATAACTTGAAATTTTCTAAGGAATCTATTTCTGCAATAAAAAAATGGTGTTCTAATTTGAAAAACGGAAGTTGACGTCATTTCCGGAAAAACCGGAGGTGCTCATGCCTTGAAAATATTTTAGATTTCATCAGCATCGTGAAATACTTATAAGTGCTGAATTTCATGAAAATACGCTCAGTAGTTTCCTGTATAAATATGGGTGAGGTTCCTCGTGAAAGACCCTGTATAAATCAGTTTTTAGAGTTTTTAGGAAACATATACAGCCAGATTGCAGTGCAGTGCATTTATATTTATTGGATTATTCAGCTTAACAGAACAAATGTTGAGGCTCAGGGAATATAACAAGAAATCCTACCCTGAACTAGATCTCACACTGGCTGTATAATACTCTCTCTCTCCTTCACCAGTCATCTGGGAGGAGATACCTGTGGGGCGTGTCATTTACAAGAAATTCAATTCCACGTTAGAATCCACAATTGTAAGAAACAATTAATTTTCACTCATCAACGGCTGAAACAAACCTTAATAAATTGTCTTTGATAAAAATGGATATTTATGATTTTTTAAAGAAATATTCAAGGAAATGAATTTCGCGAAAACAACACATTGTTGTAATATTATTTACAAAAATATCCTTTCCATTCATTCAATACTTTGAATTGCGCACCATGTTTGACAGTAAAAATGTCACATGATTTCGACGTGACAGATCGAGAGTTGACGGATGGGAATTGGTGAACATGGAGCACTACACGGTAGAACAACGCGGATGAGCGAACGTTATCAAGCTTTAATAACACAGTTTATTGTGCCCCATTTGGAAGCTATCGATCTTGACGACACGTGGTTTTCGCAGGACGGTGCCAAATGTCATACTGCCCTTGTAACATTGACGATCTTTCACGAGTTTGCCGCTGGTCGTGTCATTTCCCGATTTGGTGACCAGAATTTCATACAAAATTCCCAATATTTGGTTTCATACAAAATTCCCAAATGTCATTTTTCTATATCAATAAATAATTCAGAACTTTGCTACAGAAAACCATGTTTTATTGAACACTGAAATTTTTCGCTTTATTTGAACACCCATCATATCAATATTCCTTTTCGAAATCTTTTCTTCGAAAGATAGCACCGATAATTCAAATCCTGACAGACAGAAAAAGAAAGCCTTTATGATCACAAAACTTTTTTTGTAGAAGAATAGAATTTTTTTTTATTATTGGGCAGTTCGAGTCATATTATCAGGAAAACGAACAAAACTTCCGATTTTGTCGAAAAGAACTAGATGCTGGCCCACGAATCGTGGGCCACGATTCGCTCTTGTTAGATTTCGTCAGAGCAATTCACCTCCGACAACAACAAGATGGAACATTGTCCCTTACAAAGTATTTCGAGAAATCACTATTGAGATATGTTTCACTCTTAGCGACATCTAGTAATCAGTAGATCAAGACCGAAGCTCCTTCTATATTGATTTAGGTTGTGGAAGGCATAGAAAAAATTATATATTTTATGTCGAGATGCTGAGAAATGGTCAATATCTCAAAGACATCTCAGAAAACAAGCGCCAATTGGTGCTCGGACAAAAATAGGATTAAATTCGACGATGAAGGGAATGTACATAAGTTGCTATGCATAACGAAAAAAATCCAATTCCTTTTTGTCGTCCTCGACTTCATTCATCAGTTCAGCTCCAAATTGCCCTAACCGAGAGAAGAAATTGAAAAAAGTTTTCGAGTTGTCTCCGACATTATTTCTTCCTCTTACTCTCCGCGCCCGAAATTAAACGCAAATGAAATATACATATCACACGCGTGACAGTTCCGCATCTCAAAAAAAAAACAACGACACGACGAAAAAGCCAACGATATGACGGGAAATGACTGAACGCCAAATTGGATGCTAGCGCAAGAAACTTACGGGTGATTAAATAATCACGCAAAAGTCCTCTTGTCGTATTACCCCTAATATCTTCTGTTAACCGTGTACAAACGGCAAAAAGTGCCGTCACTCCGGCGACTGAACGATGTTCCCAATGATCCGACATGCTGGATTATGGCGTAAGAAAACAAACAAAACAGGGCATGCACATATTCCGCACCAGCTGATGCCGTACTCGGTATATTCTTCACGGTACTTCGGATATCCGCGATGCGGCGAAATTTTCAACAGTATGGATAAATAATTCATTCTTTCATTACCCAACTACAAGATACGGCCCTCTTTCGATATCTTCCGGTGAATTATTACATAGATCATTATTAAGACGATGGACGCCATGAGAAAATATTCAGCACATCTACTAGACAATATCCAATGGTTTTCGAAGTTTTTGTTATTTTTATTCCATGGTTGACCATTTTTTGTTGTTCCGGAAGTATGGGACAGGATAATGACACGACAAGGATCGAATATGCGCAAGATAGTCAAAGTTTGACAGGCGGTATGACATGTGGCACCGTCCTGCTCATACCACATGTCGTCAGGATCAAAAGCTTCCGAATAAGGCAAAAAAACTTTGTTATCATAGCACGATAACGCCATTCACCACTACTGCACTTTTTTGACAATCAGCACGCGTTCTACTGTGTAATGCTCCATGTTTACAAACTCCCATCTGTCAACATTCGATCTGTCACGTCATAATCATGTGACATTATGACTGTCAAACATGGCGCGCAATTTAAATCTTGCGCTTTTATGAAACACCCTTTAAAAACCTTTTTACTTTTTGAACATTTCGAGTTATTCCAGAGTTCAACCTACAAGATTGTTCGAAAATTCGAGATTCTAAGGATTTTTCAGGTTATACTCCCGATCTTGAAATATCAAAGATTTCGTTGGAAACTTTTCCTTGTATCCAAAAGTTTGTTACAAAATGGTGAATGCGTTGGTTATATCACCCTTTTTTTAATATAAATATTTCTTTTACGGAATCCATGGGTGTTGTAAGCAATGGCGATGGCTTGAAAGACATGAGTTTATATGAATATTGAATAGGCACATTCAAAACCATTTTAATTATTGAAGGGGGAAAAATTATTGTTCGTTACAAAATGGTGAATGCATTAGTTGTATCACATAATGTTTTTTTTAATAAAATGATTTCTTTTACGGAATGTACGGTGTAAGCAATGGCTTCAAAGTCATGAGTTCATATGTATATTGAACAGGCATATTCAAAACCATTTTCACCATTGAGGGGAAGAAAAGTAATATTCGTTACAAAATGGTGAATGCGTTGGTTATGTCACTATTTTTTAAATGAAAAGATTTCTTTTACGGAATCCCTGGTTGTTGTAAGCAATGGCGATAGCTTGAAAGTCATGAGTTTATATGAATATTGAACAGGCACATTCGAAACCATTTTTATCATCGAGGGGAACAAAAGTAATGTTCGTAACAAAATGGTGAATGCGTTGGCTATATAATTTTTTTCAATGAAAAGATTTTTTTACGGAATCCATGGGTGTTGTAAGCATTCGCGATAGCTTAATAGTCAGGAGTTCATATGTATGTTGAACAGGCACATTTGAAACCATTTTCATTATTGAGGGGACCAAAAGTAATGTTCGTTACAAAATGGTGAATGCGTTGGTTATGTCACTATTTTTTTTAATGAAAAGATTTCTTTTACGGAATCCCTGGGTGTTGTAAGCAATGGCGATAGCTTGAAAGTCATGAGTTCATATGAATATTGAACAGGCACATTCAAAACCGTTTTTATTATCGAGGAGAACAAAAGTAATGTTCGTAACAAAATGGTGAATGCGTTGGCTATATAATTTTTTTCAATGAAAAGATTTTTTTACGGAATCCATGGGTGTTGTAAGCATTCGCGATAGCTTAATAGTCAGGAGTTCATATGTATGTTGAACAGGCACATTTGAAACCATTTTCATTATTGAGGGGACCAAAAGTAATGTTCGTTACAAAATGGTGAATGCGTTGGTCATATCACTTTTTTCAAATAAAAAGATTTCTTTTACGGAATCCATGGGTGTTGTAAGCAATGGCGATGGCTTCAAAGTCATGAGTTCATATGTATATTGAACAGGCATATTCAAAACCATTTTCACCATTGAGGGGAAGAAGAGTAATATTCGTTACAAAATGGTGAATGCGTTGGTTATGTCACTATTTTTTTTAATAAAAAGATTTCTTTCACGAAATCCATGGGTGTTGTAAGCAATGGCGATGGCCTAGTAGTCATGAGTTCATATGCATATTGAACAGGCACATTCAAAACCATTTTTATTATTAAAGGGGGCAAAAATATTGTTCGTTACAAAATGGTGAATGCATTGGTTATATGGTTCAAAATAATTTATTTCTGTTCAATTAATACATTTTCTCTCACCAAATTTAAGGATTTTGTTTTGACGAATCTCGAATGAATGACCTAGAAGCAGAATATTCTCAGAAATGAAAGAGGGTGTGGGTGTGGAGAGTTTTCAAAATGTATGTTGAAAATTCGAAATCGTAGGATAGAGCACGAATATAAGTGAGATTGTTCCTCTACCTTGCGTATTTATTACAAGAAAAACTTTTAACGCTCCGTTTTTTCTGAATGGCCCTGTATGAATGGAATGAACCAAAAAGATAAGTATTAGGGTGTCAGAGTCGGTGCCCATTATCGTTTCATTTTTCACTTCTCCTCCTATCAAGTTCCCAGGAAATATCAGCTTTCAACCTCTCATTTCGAATATCCTCATGCAGCAGGTAATTTTCTACCAAACAGATAGAATTTAGAATAATAATGCCGAAGAAACGTCACGGTCCAGCTACCACCAGAGCACAATACAGATATGACGAGAAGCCAGCAATGTGTATTACTTTTCACATCCAATATCACCGGGTTCGCAGGCAGATTTTCCAATTCTGCTCTCGAAGAATCAACGACGGGAATCAGACACAAATGAGAATACCTAGGAATCATGGGGGCAAAGATTCGCGAAATGATTAGAAAATACTTTAATGTTTGACTGCGCTACGAATGTGCTATGTCCAGTTACTAGAGAAACTATTAAAATGAGTCTTTTCTTCAAGCCTGTTGTCAATATCACATTGCCAACGGATTTACAGACACCTCACAATAACCCAGTCGATGAAGAAGTAAAGAACACTTTACCAAAGCAAAAATCTAACTCTCGAATTTTCAAATTCTCTATTCGAATCCAGAGCATCCTTCAAATGAAGTTTTTTCGATGTAAAATAGATGAAACTCGAATGGACGGCCTTGTTCTCGAAGGTTTCCCGTCCTGTACACCCAGAACTTGGTGTAACATTGATTTTCTTCAAGCGCCATCTTCCTTCACCTCAGATTATGACCATACTAATTCGGCATCATATTTCAGTGAATGTCTACGATGGGGAGAAACTAAATCTTACACGCATCAGCAGAACAGAAATGGGAGCCTACCTCTGCATAGCCACAAACGGTGTTCCACCATCTGTAAGCAAACGTATAATCGTCGACGTTGAATGTAAGTAGACCTAAGAAAATATTGTAGTCCTCTCCCGAATTTATTACACCCGACCATAATATTAAATACATCTGACACCGGAGAAATATATTTCTCACCCTAGAGATTACAGGCGCGACTGTTTCACCCCGGAATTGAGCCGAATATTTATATCGGCCTCTTTGAACAATTCGAATACAGCGTGAGCCAAAAAAAGGAGTGAATTCTAGCGGAGGAATTTTTGATTTCGATCTCTTGAAATTACTGCATCTGCTCTAGATGGCCTCCTCTTTCAGTTGAACATCAAAATTGTGCATTGTGATGAAAATATAATACACTGCGCAAAAAAATTAACGCACATTATGGAAATCGCAAATTTATTCTACAACTGAAGGTGTTCTCAATGATAATTATTTTTATCAGAATTATGCATGCATATGTTATCTACTTTCAACGTTTTTCTTCAATACAGATGTTTTCTCCCAGCAGGACTAAAAAAGATGATATTATCAGATTTTGAATGTATTGGCTCCATTCTAAAATCAGTGGTTCTCGATCAATTCTAGTGATCAATAGTTTTTCTTTCGTTTGATTTTCTACACTCGATCGCTATGCAACGCGAAACACGCAATTCGACCCAAGAGGAATGTGCCCAAGCGGTAGTTTTGCGAGAAGAAGGGTGGACATACACAAGAACTGCAGAAAGGTTTGGAGTTTCCCATACAAGTGTGTCCAGAATGTTGCAGCGATTCAGGGAGACAGATATGAATGTCCGAAGACCAAGACAGGGTAGGCCACGCGTAACAACTGCCATTCAAGAACGTTACTTGAGAGTTTCTTCGTTGAGACAACGGTTTGCAACCGCTCGCCTCCTTCAAAATCAGCTTGAGCAAACTCATGAGGTGCAAATTAGCACTCAGACAATAAGAAATCGCCTCAGAGAATATGATTTAAGGCCTCGTGTCGCGGCAAGAGGCCCAGCTCTTACCCCAGCCCATCGAAGGGCGCGTTTGGGGTTTTCGAGAGAGCATATCATTGGGAAGAGGCCGATTGGGAAAGAGTTCTCTTCACAGATCAGTCTAGAATCTGCCTCTACCATTGTGATAGACATTCCCTTGTATACAGACGTCCACATAAAAGATATGCTCAGTGCAATTTCCTGAATACTACTGGTTTCGGGGGAGGATCGATTATGGTATGGGGTGGAATATCTTTGACTGCTCGCACAGACCTAGTGGTCGTTGATAATGGAGCTATGAATGCTGATAAGTATATAAGGAACATTCTTGAAGAGCATGTAGTGCCATTTGCCCCATACATTGGTGAAAATTTCATTTTTATGGACGATAATGCCAGACCCCATCGTGCGGCATCGTTCAGGAGTACCGTGAAGAGGTTGAAGTCTCTCGAATGAAATGGCCAGCAAGAAGTCTAGATCTCAATCCGATTGAGCACCTCAATAGAAGGCTGAGAAGTTCAGAAAATCATCCAGCTACTCTTAATGACTTAGGAACCCAACTCGGAGAAATCTGGGAAGGATTAGATCAGAACATTTCAATATCTCTCATTTTGAGTATGAACCGTCGTTGCCGAGCTGTAATTAACGCAAGGGGTGGAAATACCAAGTATTAAATCACTTATCAGCATTTCAGTATTTTGAAAATTGTTCATTTCTCTTCTTTCACATAAGATTCGGTGAAATCCTGAATTTTTCTTCCATTTAATGTGTCTTGTTTCGTTCAAAACTTTCCCGAGAGAACATAAAAAATAAGTTATAAAGTCAATGTAGAGTTAACTTTCATTAAAATTGAGATTTTCAGAATGTGCGTTAATTTTTTTGCGCAGTGTATAATGTATTCATACCAATCATGGTATGTTGTAATATCGTTAATCCACTTCGTTACGCAATATAAAGGGTGGCCCACATAAAAGAGTTCATCATGATATTTCTTCGAGTACGAGTTTGTCCGGAAAAAACTTCAGTGTTAATTTGGAGGAGCTCATCTTTCAACTGCAAATCAGTGGGTGAACGAAGAAGGGTGCCAACCCCTCAAGAATCTTGAATGTCAATAGGGATCGAGTGACACATCATCCTGACGGTTTGGCAATTTTATTCAAGACTTTGTTGAAATTTTTCTGTTTGGAATTCGTTTCGGAATGAAAAAAACTCTTTGGAACTGATGGATTAAGTATTGAAACATTGAAATCGTTTGCTTCTCAGTGATCAAATGATCATTCAAAGTTTATGTCGGCACTTCTTTGTCGAAGTTGAAATTCTGAACCGCCAAAATCTCATCGAGACCGATAGTTTGTCGGAAGAGATATCCGATGACGTCCATCTTCGAACTGGTCGAGAATTAACTCGAAATGACTGAACGGGGAATTGAGGTGGTGTTTATATCTAATCCGGGAATTAGGGTGTTCTTTGTGAACCGGCCCTAAATTTGCATGCGACGCCTGGTAAGGCTCCGGCAAATTTGTTGATCGCACATTATTATTGATTGGTTTTTCATTCGATACTCTTTATGGCTGTTTTTATTGCTTTCAACATTTTATGATTCCCTGCGGTTTATTTGTCATTTCGAAACATTTTCGGTGAACGATTTCGAGAAATCTGGCAACAGTTATCTCTCAATAATATTTTTATGGATGACTAGTTAGGGCCCAGCGATCTACCCTTTAAGTAGATTCACCTTGTTGATAGATCTCCCTTTGAAGATTCGCATTTTGAAATACAAAAAAAAAACGCTCCAACCTCCAAACGGTCATCTGTGCGTCGCGTCAAACTTTGACTGACGTTGTCAAGAACCCTAACCTAAATGTAACGTCGAAAGTCATCGGAATAACTGAAACTCTCTGTTCGGTCGATGTTCTTCACCACGCGAAACGTCAACTTTTCTATGTTCCTTATATTATTATTAATACCGACTCGTATTGTATCATCTTGAAAATAATATTCTAGAGTTACGCAGGATTTTCACCACCTTGAATTAAATTCATTTCTTCTCGAAATTCAGGAGTTGCCATTTGTTGGAAAAAAAATCGTTCTCCCGACATCCTGGGTAGTTTCAAACAGCTATCAATTCAACAACATCAATTTCTCGATGAGTAAACTCGTGTACAGATAGATCAAAAGGGTCCGTTTCGACCAATGCCTATTTTGAAACAGAATTTTCGATTACCGTCGGTAGTTTCTGCTTGAGCTTGAGACCAACTGCCATGTCAGTTCGAAACTACATCCTATATGTTCGATTAATCTATCAAGTTGTTTGTAACTCCAGGAATTTCTTCAAGAGATGCACCTGCAAGTAATTAATTCGCTCTAAAATTAATTAAAGTGATCGTTTAGCCACAGAAAGGTTACATAACACGGAAGGGGAGCATAAGG
This sequence comes from Adalia bipunctata, assembly GCA_910592335.1. Classification (NCBI taxonomy): domain Eukaryota; kingdom Metazoa; phylum Arthropoda; class Insecta; order Coleoptera; family Coccinellidae; genus Adalia; species Adalia bipunctata. Next base: position 4,622,647 of record OU342957.1, read on the forward strand.
TTCAAATATTCATCAAGACGATCATGTTTTGTGTTGAGTGGCGTCAGAAAAAACAAAATTCGACATTCTGATTGGTTCGAATCAAACGGAGATTGATTCCAGATGCTGGAAAGCACCAATATAAGTGATCAGCAATAATTATTAAAGAACAACTTGCTTCTGAAAACATTTCTCCCTAACGCATGAAGTGATCAATTTTTGCCCTTCATTTCGGAAAATGCGTATTCGTATTTGACGCCGTTCGATTGTCATTCGAAACGGATTTCCCAGTAGTGTAAAAAAATTCACCTCATTTCCATTTAACTGAATATCCTGGAAACAGGGAGATACATGTATTTAGTTTCGATGATACGATATGTCAGTTAGTTTGCATGCAAATGCAATTGTGATATATGTTTCGCTCGATTGAATTACCAAGTGAAATGGAAAAATGGACAGCATGTATGCTCAGCTAGTTTAAGTGAATTGGACATTTTTCAATTTTTGGAAATGCTGTTCGAATGGCGGTTTCTAATTAGGCATTTGACTAATAATTCACTGGTTTCACCACTGGCATCAATCATCATTGTCACGCGCATATTTCCTCGTAAAGGGTTTTATCAATAAGAGCGCATGATTCGAATTGCGCGCCATGTTTGACAGTCATAATGTCACATGATTATGACGTGACAGTTCGAAAGTTGACAGATTGGAGTTAACATGGAGCATTACACGATTGAACAACCTGTCCTGATTGTCAAAAATTATTTTCAAAATGGTGAAAGTTTAATTGCGATTATTCGTAAAGTGATGAAGCCCATTTTCACCTCGATGGCTGAAGTGTAGCATTCGGGGCATAGAAAATCCACGATTGGATCATAAGAAAGTAATGAATCGTCTTTCACGAGTGGCCTAGCTCAGGTTATTGTAGCGGTAAGGCTCCGAGTCAGCCAAAGTGTGATATCTCGACTTTGAAATGGGTTCAGGGGGACAGGTTCCGTGTTGGAAAGACCAAGGTTTGGTGGGTGACGAGAAACAACACCTGCTCATGATCGTTTTATCACCGTTTCGGCGAGAAGAAACCCTATATCTACATACGTGAAGAATGCTACGGAATACTCTTCAAAATGTAGATGGGGTCCAAGTTTTCATCGAAACCATCAGACGACGTTTGAGAGAGGTTAATCTAGGTTTTAGACATCCATTAAGAGGAGTTCCATTAACACGTGACCATAAGCGTCAAAGACTGGAATGGGCAAGGCAACATATCAATTGGAATGATCAATGGCGTAGTGTCCTTTTCACGGATGAATCCAGATATGGACGATTTTCAGAATCTCGAAGAATAAAGGTATGGACAATCCCACGCATACCCCGTAATCGTCGCTATGTCCAAGAAGTCCATCCATTCCGAGTGGGTAGTGTTATGGTATGGGCCGGGATATGTTTCAACGGGCGCACAGATCTACACATTTGTCCTGGGAATATGACCGCCTTACACTATAGGGAGCATATCATTGACAATGTTGTGCCAAATTTTCACGCTGATATTGGTGAAACTTTTCAATTTCTAGACGATAACGCTAGACCGCACCGTGCAGCCATAGTTGAGAATGCGCGCGAGGAGCCTGGTATTTCACATTTACCAATACCTCCGCACTCACCAGATTTGAATTGCATAGAACATGCATGGGATATGCTCCAAAGAAGATTAGATAATCATCAACCTACCCCAGAATCCTTAAATGATCTGAGAGAGCTTCTGCCCTGTTTATGGAACCAAATCCCTCAAGAAATGTTCAACAACCTCATGTGTATTATGCAAAGAAGAAGTCAAGCTGTTATTGATGCCCGTGGAGGCCCTACATTGTATGGATAGTCTTAAAATGCTTGAATTCTCTGGAAATGAAATTTCGTTATTTTACACGATTTTTCTCAACCATCCTGAATACGCTGCAGACCTACAGGCTAAAATTAATTTGCAACTTGAAATCATATCACTATAAATTTTCATCACAAAAATCTTATTTTAACTATATTTTTATGCAATTTAAGTCAATATCCCTATCTCATGTGGAGCAGTTCATTTCATAACTTTGCTACATAAAAACATGTTTCATTGCACACAGAAATCTAGTGCTAATTTTGAAGACCCTCTTCAATCATTTTCCTCCTGCATATTTTGTTTAAGAGAGAGCAATATTTATTCCTATCACTAATCTTCTCGTTCATGCTTATTCTATTAATGAAATAGTGTCGATGTTTCACCTTTTCCATGCGTCCCACCATCAATTTTTTCCCTAACAGTAGATTAATTCTCTCCAAATCACAGAAACGGAACGAAAATGACCCCATTCGTTCGTTGTGTGCTCATTGGCAGAAGCGTTTCATCCCAGAAATATGAAGAGGAAACAAAGATTAACATAAAACTCAGCTCCATTCTGGCTAAGTATATAGAGTTCAGGAGGTATATCTACGTGAATCCTCCCTGGGAGGTTCTTCGCCCAATGTTTCATCGGATGCTTAATTGTCGCGGCTCCCACCCCTAGGGAGCAAATGGAATTAATGCCGTGCAGATGTTAACATCCAAATTCGTAATGAATATGTGCTATCCCTTGTTGAATCGCTTCAAGACGTAACAATTGGCGGTGGGAGATTGTGAAAGTGAAAATATTTTGGGAGCCTCAGCTGCAAATTTGTTGTCTCAATTGATGGAAGATGAAGATAAAGTCCATGTGATAAAATGGATTGAACATTCCATGATTATCGACAGAACGAAGGGTCTAAACGAAAAAAAAACTCAAAGACGCAATTAGAATCTGCCATATTCAAACAACAGGAATACAACAGACCGTTGCTGTTTTTCATTGTACGAATTAAACAAGCTTAAATACGCCCGAGGCAACCCTAAGTCACCCGCAAAGAAATTGTATGTGTTATGAATTAATTTCACTGAGAAAAACAGCAGCAGGGACCTCCCCGAAGTTGATCACGACTCTGCCCTCATCTGACAGGCCGGAAACCCGTTTCTTAATTGACGTATGCGGTTCTGTCGAAAACGTTGAGGTGGATGTTGTCCGATGAAGAATCGAATCTCGATCACGTCACGAGATGTAATTTATGGCCATATTCCGAGTCCATCAAAATTAGAACCAATCTAGCTAAGACCTTAATAATGCGATTGTCAACATTGCATCACACACTGTATTCATGATAATTACCAAAATCACGGTAACACATTTCACTTACACAATGTCAATCAATCCAATAATCAAGCAGTAAATTTGCAGACCATCGACGTAATCTAATCCAATAATTGAGGTAATTCTCATCGCCTACGCCGGAAACCACGTCGCACTAATTTCCCAAATTCATATCCACCAGGATTCAATGAAAAGAGTCATTTCCCGAATGTAATAACTGAAAGAAATGACGGCCGGGCACCGAAAACGTCTAACGAGAATTAGATGACGCGGGCCTCATTGATACGTAATCGGTTTAATGGTTCATGAATGATAAGCTTTCGCAACCTCGATATACAAGTAATATATCTCATTCTTTTCTCATTGCTACAATAATACCCTCGATGCTCGTTTGTTTTCGTTCTGGACTTCTCTCTTCCGGAACTGATTTCGGTCCTTTTGAGTCTCTTCTGAGCAAGAACTTGTTCTTATGCCAGAATGTTTTGTCTTAAGTTGAAATTGTTAAGGCTCTGCTAATAATTTCGTTCAGAACTTTTGGTAATTACATAACTTCAAGAAATCACAAAGCTTCACCAAGGGATATTAAAAAAGAGAAGTTCCTACTAGCCAACTCAAGAAAAAATACCACACATTTTATACACAAGCCATTTCTAGCAGAACTGGAGGCCTGATTTTACTACTAACAAAAAATATCTCTGGCAGAACTGGAGGCCAGATTCCACTTCCAACACAACTGATTCATTTTATACATAACCCGTTTCTAGCAGCACTGTAGGCCAGATTTCACTTCTAACACAAACTATCTCTGGCAGAACTTGAGGCCAGATTTCACTTGTAACACAACCCATGCCTGGCAGAACTGGGTGCCATATTTTACTTCTAATACAACCCATGACTGTCAGAACTGGAGGCCAGATTTTACTTCAAACACAACCCATGTCTGGCAGAACTGGTGGCCAGATCTTACTCCTAAAACAATCCACGTCTTGCAGAACTGGAGGCCAGATCTTATCCCTAACACAATCCATTTCTGCCAGAACCGGAGGCCAGATTTTCCTTCAATCACAACCCACACATTTCATGCACAACCCATTTCTAGCAGAACTGGTGGCCAGATTTTACTTCTAACACAACCCATGTCTGGCAGAACTGGTGGCCAGATCTCACTTCTAAAATAATCCACGTCCGGCAGAACTGGAGGCCAGATCTTACTTCTAACACAATCCATTTCTGGCAGACCAAGAGGCCAGATTTTACTTCAATCCTAACCCACACATTTTATACACAAGCCATTTCTAGCAGAACTGGAGGCCAGATTTCACTTCTAGCACAAAATATCCCTGGCAGAACTGGAGGCCAGATTCCACTTCTAACACAACCCACTCATTTTATACATAATCCGTTTCTAGCAGAACTGTAGGCCAGTTTTTACTTCTAACTTAAACCACCAGTTAAGACTGAAAGAGATTAAGGTGTCACCTGAAATAGAACCAGAGTCGATAGACGCAAATATCCGATCCTAGAATGCCATAGTCTGAGGAGATTTATGGCAATTTTGAAGGGGACATTTAGGCAATAATTAAGATCCTGTTGGTAAACAGACTGAGGAACTAGTTTAAAACAGGCGATTCGATCGAATGGAAGTCTTGTAGTGAGATAAACACGATTCCCACGATCCTGAATGTCCTGAGAAAGGATCAATCTCTCGATGGCTCTCTTTCTGATTGTTGAACATAAAGTAGGCCCTGTATGCGAAGAAACGAGCAGTCGTTGGCGTCCGACAAAGGATGCTGCTCAGACGGCAGACATTTTCGACCTTATTTTTCCTTGTTTTGTTCCTCTGAATATGTTTGTATATTTATCGCTTATACCGGCCGTAATTTTCAGCTGGAAGGTATTCTTGAAGGTCCAACATATTATGGCATAGTGACAATTTACATAACGAGGAGCTCACGTGTTGTTTGTAGAGTTACGTGATCTTACAGCTACGACGGCGGAATCTTAAACAAAGGGATTGTGTTGCGGGGGCCATCGTCCATTCGTAATATTTTCGCAGAGGATTCGTACTACATAAATTCAATGAGCAGTTGAATCGCATTATCCAATAATGCTGATTTACATGTTATTTCCATACAAATTGGGATATGCCGCTTTATGTAATATTAAATCTGCATGTATAATTTTCGACAGCTTATACAGTAGCCCTTTCTGAACTCGTTTTCCGACCGCCTGAAGCCCTCCACCTCAATGACAAATCACGAAAACACGGCAAGTTTCGCTAATAAAAGAAGCTGGATATAGAGCAAATTCAACCTGTCACCAATAGATAAACTGACAATTCTTCAACATTTCTACGCCATGTTCGAACTAGAGGATTCTAAGATAACGATAATGACAACCCTGTAACAGAATGAGGGTTCAAAGCTCGAAGTCAGTAAAGCCAATCAGTCTCTGATTTGATGGTAAACATCGAAACGCGGCAATGCGCAAGTGCAGGAAGGTATATGGCTTAAGCCACCTCGCATTAGCAAGATTCGTTCTTCCACATATTTGGTCATTACACCGAACACATTTTTTGTAATCCTAGTAGTGTGGCATACTTTGTTCTCGTCCTATTTTATTGTGATTGACTTCTAAAACGATATAGGTAGCGTCAAATGCTGACTAAGTTCGTGATACAATTGGCGCCCAACGTGGGGGTTTCATGAAACAGGAATCTCCCTTTTTTCGAGAACCCTGTATTATCCTTCATTTCTCGAGAATACCAGATGTCTCCGGTTTCCCGAAATGTGCGGAACACTGAAAATTCTATTTATCTCGACAATTAATTGTCCCATCCAGTTAATGGATATGATTCTCGCAGAATTACAAAATGAATGGATACGATTCACAGCTACCGTATACTGAAATTAATATTAACGACTACTTATAATTAATTATTATAAGCGAAGACTGCGACAGTGCGCGGTTGAATTAATAAAATCATTCCGTGGAATTGAAACAAACATCGAGTTTATTTCGTCGAGTTAATCATATTTTCAATTCAATTACGCCTACATCGTTTTGATTAACCAAAGTGTGTCCAGTTTACTCGAACCTGATGAATGGAGAACCGAGGCGCAATATGGAATTTCCCCGTTCCGTATTTAGTTCTTCACCAGTTTCAGATGAAAAATCGAACGAATACCTCTGCTTTTGGAGCCAAACAATAATAGAAATCATTAACCTTAAGTGCACGAAGTTCATATTCTATTGATGATGGATTTTCAGATTTTTGTTTTATTAATTAAGATTCTTTGGAAGGGTGCATATTAATTATTGTAATATATTTCTTAATATTATGCCAACCAATCTAGTGAAAACTGACTTGTCTTACTGGATGAAAGAAGATTATTATTATTCTTCTTCATCGGTCCCCCGTTCTCAGCTTGAGCTGGTATTACTTCTATGAATCAGTCAAAAAACATTTCAGTTCCTCCCACTAGTTCAGGAATTTCCGCAGGATGTGACAGGTTTGCAAAACCACAGCCTGCTGTGCATATCCTCCATCCAGGAAGTTGTTCGTCCTCGTAATTGTTCACTTAATAAAAAGCTCGCATTACTTCAATATTCATTTCGCGGCTCCACTTGATACGTGCGTTGCGAGCTCCCCTGCGGGCAGTCCTCCTCACGGTGGTCGAGCCAGCAGGTGGAGTGGCATTTCGATCTTCTGCCATGATATCGGTTTCCACTTCTCCTTGCTGGCTCAATATTTTTTTTCATTTTCATGGGTTTGCCACCATTTACCCTTGGTGGCCCAGGTAACTCGGGCCGTGGGGACGTCACCCCCCATGTGGCGTGGCAGAAACCAAACCACACCCGTGCGGTATTATTATTATTAATATAGCCTGATGCATAGTTCTAAATGGTTGGTTTGCGTAGTGGCTGAATTTACAACTCAGTTAATCGTCCATATCGAATTGCGGTAGGTGATATTCATTGGCCAAACCAGTAAACCGACCGACCGTTTTATTTATCTTTTCTATTGTTCTGTCCATCAGTCGTAATATTGATACGTTTTTGGCGCATTTACCGTAGGTAAGATTCCCCTGCCACCAGGTATACTCCTAAAACCGAATCCAAACTTTCGGAGTAGTTCGAATCAATTCAGACGTCATCCATAAAGCCACGAATGCCCCTCAAATTGGACCAAATGATGTTCGACAGATTGGATGCCGGATAATTTATTGATCAATTTCGATAAGATATTATGAATATCGTAAAATTTTCGGATACATGCTATTGTTATATTGAGCGAATCGGATTGGTTGCAGAAACTGATCCCACATATTGGCTTCGTTTGGCGATGTCACGAACTCCGATGTGATTGTCAGAAATATCTGGGTCAGGCAACATTTTATGTAATTATGAAATTGGTTGGATTAATCTAGGATATTTTCCGAGTTCGGGAACTAAGACGGAACAATTTGAAATGTATCGTGTCTGAGTCGCCGTGGAACCCATCTATTTCCATAATGAACTTATGTTTCGGAATCGATTCGGAAATTTGGAAGGTGCCTCGAATCACTGCCGGCAAGAGTCGAGACGCATTCGAACACATTCCGAAAAATGCAATTTTGCCTTTGTTTCTAACGAGAAACTCACCCTGTAAATTTTTATTTCGAAAAATCAAAAATCTCTTTCTCATTCGATGCTTGGATGATATTTTCGAACACTTTCCTGAGAAAAACGTAGATTTTTTCATTAATCGATCAATTAATTAGAGGAAAGTCACCAAATATGGAATACCATTTTGTTTTTGGGATAAAAAAAAAACTTCATATTCATTAAATCAGTTTAATTTTTATACTAATCAGTCATACATTTATATGTAGTTATTAACAGCCTCTAATCAAATATATTAGTTATCTGATTAAAATCTAACACAAAAAACAAAATCACAAATGAGTAACCAAATATGGAATAGGTACCCATATATGGAATATGAGCTTAAAACAACATAACAATAAGAAAAATGGACATTAATATCTTTGAGATCAATTAAATGAATATAACATATCGTGATAAATGAAAGAAGTTACATAATTACTTGCAAAAGTCACAGATCCAAGTATCAAACTCTGGACCAGCACAATCATAATGTGCCCAGAGCCCACACATCAAGCATATTCCATAATCAGACACCGACGATTGCCCATATTTGGATTTTTATACTAGTTCAAACTCTTCTAAATATTTTTTCGAGTCACAATATTTTAATGACAAAAGATCACAAAATAATGACATAAACGTAATACCGATATACTAAATAGTATAACACTTATGTATACAAACATAACAGCTGGTAATACTCATTTACTACTTACCTCTTGAAATTTTTTTCACGACAACAAAACAAAACACGCCTGCCACACGTTAAGCGTTTGCGCAACGGACTCGATGGTGTGAGTGCGATAGTTAGTAGACCGAATGAAACAGAAGATGGTCGAATGTTCCGTTTATTACTCATAGTCTTGGAGAAATGAAGGTATTCCATATTAGGATACTATTTCATATTTGGTGACTTTCCTCTACCTTTCTGATCTACCACGTTGCTGTTATATCCAGATGAAGAACTTTAATCAAAATCTGAGCCATTTTTGGGAAAACCTACACTAAAATCTTGAAAATGAACGAAACTGGTTTGGAACACTCAATACAGGAAAAGCTTAGTACTGGCAAAGTCACAATAAAACAGCTGGAGATAATACTGCTATGCTTTCTCAAATGGATACTGTCAATTGTGAATGGCATGATCGAGTGTGACCTGATGGTTCTCCCGATATTTTGAATTGCTGATAGTAGTAGATAAGAGAACAGGAGACTAAAGTGAGGAATTAAATATCATCAAGCATACAAAAATGAGTAAATCATAATCTGAAATCTTTGGTGAACTGATGGGTAAAGTTCCACAGATTCCGTTTCAATGATCACAGAACTGTAAGCCGTGTTCAACATAATTATAATATTCAATTTATCGAGTTGGAAATTGCCTGAAGTCAAACTACTAGTTAACAACATTCATAGAATTATACCATATGTTATTCAGGCCTTATTCCGCTTAGTTCCACATTTTCACACCATAATGCGATTCATAGACGCTAATACGGTTATTTTGGTTGAACCGGTTTCACTAAGATCGAATGAAAAATTCGCACTTATTCTTAAACTTGAGAAATGAGGAACAAGTATAACGGTTCTGAATTCATATTCTTATTTTAACCAAGAAGACCAGCACATCAATGGTTTAGCCACTCTCTTCGACTCTGTGGTCTACAATTCAAGAGGCACCATTATTGACTGGACCCCCTTCCCTCTCTCTTCGTATCACTACGGCCTACTACTTCGGTTCGCTGAGTGCGAACTCAGTTCGCGCGCCTGAACCAGAAAGCCGCACGTAAGCACAAGTTATACAAAAAGTGAATTCGTTCAGTGAGAAAAAGGTTAGCCAAAGATATCAGGAACCGGAAAATCATCAAAAATTCGAGAAGATAGAGACGGCCACTCATGAAATCGAAGTTAGAAATTGTCGGATTCCTTCCAAACTGCTGAACCGCCTGGAATAGTCTACCGAAATCTCTGTACTGCTGAAAATCTGAAATCCATCATGGCTGATTATCAAATCTGAAATTCAAAATCTATCAGGATCTCATAAAACCTCCACTAAGCCTAGTTCCCTACGAAAATCGTCCGTAAACCATAGTTCGTATATATCTCTATGATTTTGGATAAGCTGGATAGCAAGTTAATCCATGAGTTTCTGAACTGTTTGTTTTCCTAAATCCAGTTCTCTTTTACCCTTCATCCGGAGCCGGAATTGAATTCCACTCTGACGCACCCTTTAGATTTCCTCTTCGAATATTTCTGATATCAGTTTAGGGTCAGAAAATGACAGGCATATTTTCCCACTTCACCCTAATAGATTTTCCGGAATTTCCATACAAATTCCCGAACTAATATCCCGCTTAATGGGTTTCGCCCAACATACTAATATCCAATGAAATATTCACAATAAAGAATGTCTATAAGATATTTGAACTGGAGCATATCGAAATGTCCTCTTCAACCAATCACCTGCGACGGTTCTATTAAACGTCATTCGAATTCGAAACGGAAATTCAATCCTAGAGATCAACATTATTCCAAAATGAATCATTGAACAGTCGTGGACAAAAATAAATATTCTACTCGCATATTATGGCTACTCACTTGGATGATTCACCAAACTTGATTTCGTCTACTTTTATCAGCATTGAAGAGTTGGGATGAGGAAACTGAAAATTCTGCACGAGATCCTTATCCCCTCACAAAGCTGGGATGTAAATGAGCAAACGAGCAACATTCCAAATTAAAATAAACTTGAAGGAAGTAATCCGATGGAGAAGGTGAGCATAAGTACCTTCAATTTTTGAAGCTCTGAGGAATTCACCCGTATTCAATATTCAGTGGAAATGGAATTACTTAAGAATTCTTGTGTTCAGATATTCGAGTATATCTCATCATCAAAAACGCAAAATAAGGGGATCTCATTAGATTTAGTAGCGAGTAATGAAGTGGAGCACTTCAATTTCACAGGGGTTTTTTTGAGGGAGAGAAGACCCATGCGAATATAATTTCCATTTGCCTTCCGCTGATGAATTCTACATAATCCGTTATACGCGGAAAATTCGATACAGGCTTTTATTTACAGATGGAATAAATAATTCGCCACTAGATATGGATCCGTTGAAACCGATTGATGGAATTTTTATTTAATTAGATTCTATAACTGCGGTCAATGTGACACTCGGGCGCCATAAAGATAATAAAAATTTATTACCCCAATCCAATCGAGCTGTCTCTAATTGAGTTTCCATTTTATGAATGGAGTGCATAAATGTTATCCTGCAATTTCAACGCATATGTTCATCAAGTTCAGCGTAACTGCAGCTTTTGATGGTCCGTCGTTTCTGTTAGAAAATTGGCGCAAGTCATATTTTCCCCGGTTTCATGAAGCGCTCAAGGAGAAATCCGCAACACGAATAAGTTCATGAGATCATATCTCCATTAGATGACTCCTGTTGATCAATGCTTATTTTTTTCTAATTCAATTAATAATGAAATCTATAGATGAAAAAGCTCTTGCGCTCTTGAGCTCTTCTTCATCCACCTGGTATACACTGCGCAAAAAAATTCAAGCACATTATGGAAATCTCAAATTTATTCTACAGCTGAAGGTGTTCTCAATGATAATTATTTTTATCAGAATTAAGCATGCATATGTTATCCACTTCCAACGTTTTTCTTCAATACAGATGTTTTCTCCCAGCAGGAATAAAAAAAGATGATATTATCAGATTTTGAATGTATTGGCTCCATTCTAAAATCAGTTGTTCTCGATCAATTCTAGTGATCAATAGTTTTTCTTTCGTTCGATTTTCTACACTCGATCGCTATGCAACGCGAAACACTCAACTTGACCCAAAAGGAATGTGCCCAAGCGGTAGTTTTGCGAGAAGAAGGGTGGACATACACAAGAATTGCAGAAAGGTTTGGAGTTTCCCATACAAGTGTGTCCAGAATGTTGCAGCGATTCAGGGAGACAGGTATGAATGTCCGAAGACCAGGGCAGGGTAGACCACAGGTAACAACTGCCATTCAAGAACGTTACTTGAGAGTTTCTTCGTTGAGACAACGGTTTGCAACCGCTCGCCTCCTTCAAAATCAGCCTGAGCAAACTCATGAGGTGCAAATTAGACAATAAGAAATCGCCTCAGAGAATATGATTTAAGGCCTCGTGTCGCGGAAAGAGGCCCAGCTCTTACCCCAGCCCATCGAAGGGCGCGTTTGGATTTTGCGAGAAAGCATATCCATTGGGAAGAGGCCGAAAGGGAAAGAGTTCTCTTCACAGATGAGTCTAGATTCTGCCTCTACCATTGTGATCGACGTTCCCTTGTATACAGACGTCCACATGAAAGATATGCTCAGTGCAATTTCCTGAATACTACTGGTTCCGGGGGAGGATCGATTAAGGTATGGGGTGGAATATCTTTGACTGCTCGCACAGACCTAGTGGTCGTTGATAATGGAGCTATGAATGGTGATAGGTATATAAGGAACATTCTTGAAGATCATGTAGTGCCATTGGTAAAAATTTCATTTTTATGTACGATAATGCCAGACCCCATCATGCGCGCATCGTTCAGGAGTACCTTGAAGAGGTTGAAGTCTCTCGAATGGAATGGCCAGCAAGAATTCCAGATCTCAATCCGATTGAGCAGGTTGGGACAACCTCAATAGAAGGCTGAGAAGTTCAGAAAATCATCCAGCTACTCTTATTGACTTAGGAATCCAACTCGGAGAAATCTGGGAAGGATTAGAATAGAACATTTTATGAACCTTCGTTGCCGCGCTGTAATTAACGCAAGGGGTGGAAATACCGAGTATTAAATCACTTATCAGCATTTCAGTATTTTTAAAATTTTCATTTCTCTTCTTTCACATAAGATTCGGTGAAATTCTGAATTTTCCTGTCATTTAATGTGTCTTGTTTCGTTCGAAACCCTCCCGAGAGAAAATAAAAAATAAGTTATAAAGTCAATATATGGTTAACTTTCATTAAAATTGAGATTTCCAGAATGTGCGTTAATTTTTTGCGCAGTGTATAAAGGGTGTTTTCAATAAGAGCGCAAGATTTGAATTGAGCGCCATATTTGACAGTCATAATGTCACATGATTATGACGTTACAGATCAAAAGTTGACAAATGGGAGTTAGTGAAATGGAGCATTACACGTCAGAACAACGCGTCCCGATTGTCAAAAAATGCAGTAACGGTGAATTGCGAAAGTTATCGTGCTATGTTATCAGTTTCTTGCGCCTCATTCGGAAGCTGTTTATCTTGACGACATGTGGTTTCAACAGGACGGTGTCACATGTCATACCGCTTGTGAAACATTGACGATCTTGCACGAGTTTAGCACCTGGTCGTGTCATTTCTCGATTTGGTGACCAGAACTGGCCTCCAAGCTCTTTTGATTTAACGCTTTTAGACTTCTTGCTGTGGGGTTATCTTAAGTCACAGGTTTATCACATTTATTCAATAACTCTATTGAGAATTTCGTCAAAAGTGTACTCATAAGCAAGCAAATCCGTGGAGGCCTTTAAAAGATATTTTGTTCAATACGACTGCGAAAAAACGATAGCTGCTGTTGGATTTCATCCTGGAGAAACATGTGGATCTGATCATACAGGGATCACAAAATCCTCCTCGTGGATAATCATAGAACGAAGAATTTATTATTTATAACAACAGGCCCGTTTTACTGGTTTCTATCAATAAAACAGAAGCGCCGAACAGCAAGATTTTCATCGGTAGCAACGGATGATGTGAAGCAAGGATGGTGGGTTTCATGTAATAACAAGTTTCAGCAGTCCCGATATCTGGCTTGGATATCATGTGTAAATAAAATACGTGAATCGTAGCAAGTGCCACGAAATTTCATTATATCCACCACTAGCTTTCGCCATTGGCTTAGCGTTAGCGTTCAACACTGAAATAATCGGGACAATAATCCCGTTCCAGATCGGGAACTGAGCGCCGAGAAGAGATGGAGATCCTCCAGAAATTTTATATTTGAGAATTCGTATTTATGTAATCGCTCTAGAATGATCGTCTTTATCCACTGTCAGTGACGGATCCAGTTGTTTGTTTCGATTAAATCGAGAATGTCGATCAAAGAACGAATATCAACAAAGATTTGGTCCTTTGAGCCCTAAAAAAACTGGTTCGTGCGTTCGAAGCTTTAGTTCGTCAAAAGTTCCAACTGAAATACCTGAAATGTTCGGGCCACTAGCCGCCTTGTTCTGTGTGTTTTTTGTCGGATGATTCATTTTCCCCGTTCCGATTGACAGCTCGGAGGTTTTATCATTTCAGAACTTCGGTACACCGGATTGATTGCGAATATGAATAAACATCATACCTGTAAATGGGTCGGGATGTGCAGAACTCAGTTCCATCTGCAAGTGGAGCGATTGCTTATTTTTATAACCGATTCCGATATACGGCAGGGGGACACGCTGGATGGCTACCATCCGATTTATCGTTCTTTTGTTTTCGAAAGGTTGCTTTTTATCGCTGATTGAAATGGAATTGTAACATGGATGCATGAGAGTTTTCTTTTTTTTTTCGCGTTTTCAATTGAATCTTCTGATCAGTTCGGCAATGTCGACCTTTCATCAGCAGGAAATTTCGGTTTTGATGGGCCTTTGAAAGATCGGAACGGTGGAATGTTGATCTGTTTCTAGGTTTTCAAAAACGTCGATATACAGAAGGGGCGACAACATTGTCAAATTGCCAGTTGCACACAGTTCGGTAACGTTTCTAATCATTTATGACTCTCTTGACTGAACACCTTGTAGGTAGATTAGCATCGCAAGAATCCAACGAAAAAAAAAACAGAAATATTTTGTCCTCAATTCGCTAGAATTTAATACATGTGGTGGTATTTCATTAATGCAGCGTCTAATTTCGGCTCTCAATGCTTCGATGGTTGCTGGCTTATTGGCATAAATCTGTGACTTCAGATAATCCCACAGCCAGAAGTCTAAAGGCGTTAAATAGCAAAAGCGAGAAGGCCAATTCTGATCACCAAATCGAGAAATGACACGACCAGGAGCAAACTCGTGCGAAATCGTCAATGTTTCACGGGTGGTATGACATGTGGCACCGTCCTGCTGAAACCTCATGTCGTCAAGATCAATATCATCAAAATGAGCCACAAGAAATTGTGTTATCATAGCACAATAACGTTCGCCATTCACCGTTACTGCAGTTTTTGACCATCAGGACGCGTTGTTCTATCGTGTAATGCTCCATGTTCACCCACTTCCATCTGTCAACATTCGATCTGTCACGTCATAATCATGTGACATTATGACTGTCAAACATGGCGCGCAATTCAATTAAAATCTTGAGCTCTTATTGAAACACCCTTCAAAAACCTTTCATTTCGAGTTATTCCAGATTTCAATCCACTAGATTAGTCGAAAATTCACGAACGAAAGTAATGCTCGTTACAAAATGGTGAATGCGTTCGTTATATCACTTTTTTTAATAAAAAGATTTCTTTTACGGAATCCATGGGTGTTGTAAGCAATGGTGATGGCTTAAAAGTCATCAGTTCAAATATATGTTGAACAGTCACATTCGAAACCATTTTTATTATAGAGGGGAAGGAAAGTAATGCTCGTTACAAAATGGTGAATGCGTTGGTTATGTCACTTTTTTTAATAAAAAGATTTCTTTTACGGAATCCATGGATGTTGTGAGCAATGGCGATGGCTAAAAAGACATGAGTTCATGTGTATATTGAACAGGCAGATTCAAAACCATTCTCATCATTGAGAAGAAGAAAAGTAATGTTCGTTACAAAATGGTGAATGCGTTGGTTATGTCACTTTTTTCAATAAAAAGATTTCTTTTACGGAATCCATGGGTGTTGTAAGCAATGGTGATGGCTTAAAAGTCATCAGTTCAAATATATGTTGAACAGTCACATTCGAAACCATTTTTATTATAGAGGGGAACGAAAGTAATGCTCGTTACAAAATGGTGAATGCGTTGGTTATGTAACTTTTTTTAATAAAAAGATTTCTTTTACGGAATCCATGGATGTTGTGAGCAATGGCGATGGCTAAAAAGACATGAGTTCATGTGTATATTGAACAGGCAGATTCAAAACCATTCTCATCATTGAGAAGAAGAAAAGTAATGTTCGTTACAAAATGATGAATGCGTTGGTTATATTACTTTTTTTAATAAAATAATTTCTTTCACGGAATCCATGGGTGTTGTAAGCAATGGCGATGGCTTAAAAGTCATGAGTTCATATGCATATGGAACAGGCACATTCAGAACCATTTTTATTATTGAGGGGAACAAAAGTAATGTTTGTTACAAAATGGTGAATGCGTTGGTTATGTCACATTGATCTAGCCCTCTTATAGAAACACTCTTCAGATAACTGTGAAGAAGATGTATTTTTGGGAACAAAATGAAGCGTTCCTCACACGATTCGAAATAATTAGACATTTTCAATTCACAATCCTCCAAATTCATTAAGAAAATCGTTAATCCGAAAAACATCGTTTCCGAATTATTGCTAAATTTCGATCTTCAGATCGAACTGTTCACACGATGATTCTGAACAAACAAAACTTCAGTGCGAGCTGAAAATTCGGAGGTATTGAGAGCGACGATGATATCAGCCGATACCTCTTCGACAATCAGAAACTCAAATCGAAACTCCGCTGACGACGTTTGCATACATGAAGAGGGCACGAAAAAAATTTAATCAAACTTCCAACCAACACGCCATTCGAAATGCTTATATAAACAATATGATATATCGTGATATAAAAGTGTGATTTTTCATTCCAAGGTTTTATAGTGTTTCCACTCTCCTGCCAACTAAAAAGATCCGTATTTCCTGTCTAACGCCCCTGTCATGTTCCAAGTATAATATTCTAGGATATGTCCAAATGGGAACCATTTTTCATCGGGTCACTTTTCTCGCAGGGCAACAAAGATAAAACTTTACAGACAAGAACGCTCCTCTTTTTATATTGCTTTGGAAACTACAAGATAAATAATTGTTGTCAATGCAATATTGTGATCTTTCTACCGAGGTCTTTTTAATGCATCATTCTTTCTTCACTATTTTCCGTTCTTTTGCTTATTCACCTTTGAAAACTATTGATTAGGACGACATCAAAGACGCGAACGCGCTTTGGAAATTCATGATTCCATTTCATTTGCATTTTGCGCTTGAGTCTTGCGTTGTTATTTTTCTGTTATTGCGAGAAATGAGTGCGAGTGAAACAATGCTCTTGTCGTATTCTTACGGAAAATGAATTGAAGCTTTTATCATATTCTCCAATTACATCCATTTCATGTAATATTTCCGATATCCTTTGGGAAAATTGCATCACAATCGAAAATGAGACTTTTATCAATTGATAATTGAATGGAAGTATCCTGAAGTTTGTATCCTCAAAATTTGTTTGACCTACATGATCTACATCCAAGGGACTCAGAAACGATTTATTTTTTCTGGTTGATGAAGGGATGTATGAGTGTATAAAGATAAAAATAAGAAAAAAAATATTCTATAAGTATTAAATTAAATAAAACGATACTCCCCATCATTTTTGTGTTTTTTCTTTTTCAGTATCGAAGTCCATCATTTAGTTAATCAAACGTCTATCTCATTTTTCTTTTAGAATTTACCGTTTTTTGTGAATAATATTACAACAAAATGTTGTTTTCGCGAAATTTATTTACTTGAATTTTTCTATTCGAAATGATAAATATCCATTTTTATCAACGACATTTCATTAAGGTTTGTTTCAGCCGTCGATTAGTGAAAATTAATTGTTTCTTACAATTGTTGATTCTTACATGGAATTGAATTTCTTTTAAATGACACGCCCCACAGGTATCTCCTCTCAGATGACTGGTGAAGGAAAGAGAGAGTATTATAGAGCCAGTGTGAGATCTCGTTCAGGGTAGGATTTCTTGTTATATTCCCTGCGCCCCAACATTTGTTCTAATGAGTTGAATTATCCAATAAATGGAAATGAATGCACTGCACTGCCATCTGGCGGTATACGTTTCTTATTTTGAAGGCTAAAGACTCTTAATGTTTTTTCATGTAGACATTTTCTGTTGCTGAAATATTGTAGTCGTTTTTTGCAAATTTCTTAAATTTTTACAACGTATAATTTCTCATTTTGAAGGCTAGAGATAACAATTTTTTCAAATAGTTTCTCGAACTGAAAAAAGCGAATCTACTCACAAGGTGGACATTAAAGGGGTGGTTTATTCCCTAAAATATAGCCAATAATAAACAGTGAACTTAGTCGCGCAGACAACAATTCGAACGAGGATAAATGTAGTTCAAATTAGGGCTTCTGTCGACATTTTGAAGGCACATATTGAAACCACACTGTAGGCGCTTTGGAACAACAGGACAGGCCGCATGAAATTTTCTACCTTTCCGTTAATTAATTCTAGTATAACGTTCAGTTATTCAAACAATTGGACTAAGTGTAAAACGGGAAATTAGGAAGTCCCCGAGCCGGAGGAATACCTCGGCTTATATTGAAATAATGGCGACCATCTACCCGTGTTGACAATAATAGACATTCCACGAGGGTAGAGAGAGATTTCGAATACGTCCAGAATCTCAAATATGAAATTGATTTGATTCAGCTCATATTCCTCGGACAAATGCAGCAAACCGTCCAACTTCACGTATGAGTGGTTATTTTAGGGCTCCGCAAATTTAATTCTGATTAGTTGGCGCGTTGAATTTACCTGCTTTCTGGTGGATTGCTGCAATGCGAGGAATAACATGAATTAATCATCGATAATAAGGGTGTAGTGGGAAGCTGATGTCACTGTTGCACACGTGAATTGTATGCAAGCGGTTTGTCAGTTTGGAATATAGGCTCAGAAGATCTGAGACTGGATATTTGGAAAGGATTTATCGCAGAGTAGAAAAATATGACCGCATGGAATTTCTCAATTTCGAAGAAATGTTGCAGTTATTAAATCTAGGTGTTTTAATTTTTTTGAACCATATTTTATTGTTTGCACAGATACTTTGTCAAAAGCTGATTATCAATATACAGATGAAAATTGGATTCGATCAAAAATACCGGGAGATTAAACTATCTGATATTTCCTTTTTTTGAAAAAGTACCATTTCGCAAGTGGAAATCTAAATTATGATAGATAGAGCCTTGGATTATTTTTTATTGAATTCAGCGTCCTGAAAAACCTATATTTTGATACCAAACTTGTCCATATAGACCTTCTTTGACTTGAATTTTTTCGAATTTTATTTTTCGGAATTTCATTTTTCGGAATTTCATTTTTTAGTTTTGTTCGCCAGCTCATGGCACTCGGAGTATTCGTAATAACGATCCGCAAAATAGATTTTCTCAATGGTTCGAATGGATTGTAGATGAAACAAATAGATTAATACCTTTAGATCTTCCAGGGATTGCGTGAAGTAGACAAATATAGCGTTTTTGGGGGGTCTTACCCCTAAGTCATTTTTGACCCAAAAAGTTGAAATTTTCGAACACGATTTTATTGCATGTACTGATACTTTGGACAATGCTGATTATCAATATACAAATGAAAATTGGATACCATGGAAGGAACGGGAGTTATGACGCTTTGAAATTTCCATTAAAAAAAAAATGCCATTTCGCAGATGAAAATCTAAACCATGATAGATAGGGCCTTGGCTTATCTTTTATTGAATTCAGCGTCCTCGAGAACCTATATTTTGATACCAAACTTGTCCATATAGACCTTGTATAACTTGAATTTTTTCGAATTTAATTTTTCGAATTTTCAGTTTCGAGTTTTGTTCGCAAGGTCATAGCACTCGGAGTTTTGGTAATATCTATCCGCAAAATGTGTTTTCTCAATGGTTCGAATGGATTGTAGATGATCCAAATAGATTTACACCATTAGATCTTCAAGGGATTGCGTGATATAGACAAATATAGTGTTTTTGGGGGGTCTTATCCCTTAGTCATTTTTCAACCAAAAAGTTGGAATTTTCGAACCCGATTTTATTTCATGCGAAGATTGCCATTTCGCGGGTGAAAATCTAAACTATGATAGATAGGGCCTTGGCTTATTTTTTATTGGATTAAGCGTCCTCGAAAACCTATATTTTGATACCAAACTTGTCCGTATAGTCCATCTTTGAGAAGAATTTTTCTTGTTTTATTTTTTCCAAATTTCATTTCCGACTTTTGTTCACAAGCTCAAAGCACTCGGAGTATTGCTGATAACAAGCCGGAAAATGTGTTTTCTCCATGATTCGAATAAACTGTAGAAGATCCATATAGAATAACACCTTAAGATTTCCCAGGGATTTCGTGTCCTAGTTGACAAAGATAGTGTTTTCGTTATCGTCTCGTTGACAAATTTTATATTAAGAACATAAAATTCAGTCCCGTATTTTTGCTAGAGCATTCGGTGGAGGCGTATGGGACTAATTTGTCGATATGATGTTACGGACTTTCATGTTGTTGATTTACAATTCTGCTAACGAAATTTCTGTTAGGAATGAGGGTCCCACGTACGTTTTATATCCCCATAACTTGCTTTGTGTAGTTATCAACCTTGTATTGGGAAAGGGCAGATTCTCAGTACGAACCTGCAAGCTTTAATTTATTTATGTTAATTTATTATGTATCTAGCGCGGTACACAACTACTAAAGTTGAGGGTAAGGGTCAGTGGCGTGCAACCGGGACATTCTCGAGGATGAGAAAACGTGATGCTGCTGAATTTTTCCTCTAGATGGACGAAAAAGTTATTATAAATGGATATGTCCATGTTCTTACTTGAAGATGCAAAGGGATATATCGGTTTTTCTTTGTCTTTTTGTTGTTCTTGCATCGAGTAGAGAAAATGTTGTCCGAAATCTATCGATAGTTCGGCGAATGAGTTGCTCTGATGGACGATTATCTGTACAATTTTCACGAAGTGCAAAAAAATTAACGCAAAAAATGGAAATCGCAAATTTATTCTACAACTGAAGGTAATCTCAATGATAATTATTATGCATGCGTATGTTATCCACTTTCAACGTTTTTCTTCAATACAGGTGTTTTCTCCCAGCAGGAATAAAAAAAGATGATATAAGATTTTGAATGTATTGGCTCCATTCTAAAATCAGTTGTTCTCAATCAATTCTAGTGATCAATAGTTTTTCTTTCGTTTGATTTTCTACACTCGATCGCTATGCAACGCGAAACACGCAATTTGACCCAAGAGGAATGTGCTCAAGCGGTAGTTTTGCGAGAAGAAGGGTGGACATACACAAGAATTGCAGAAAGGTTTGGAGTTTCCCATACAAGTGTGTCCAGAATGTTGCAGCGATTCATGGAGACAGGTATGAATGTCCGAAGACCAGGACAGGGTAGACCACGGGTAACAACTGCCATTCAAGAACGTTACTTGAGAGTTTCTTCGTTGAGACAACAGTTTGCAACTGCTTGCCTCCTTCAAAATCAGCTTGAGCAAACTCATGATGTGCAAATTAGCACTCAGACAATAAGAAATCGCCTCGGAGAATATGATTTAAGGCCTCGTGTCGCGGAAAGAGGCCCAGCTCTTACCCCAGCCCATCGACGGGCGCGTTTGGATTTTGCGAGAGAGCATATCCATGGGGAAGAGGCCGATTGGGAAAGAGTTCTCTTCACAGATGAGTCTAGATTCTGCCTCTACCATTGTGATCGACGTTCCCTTGTATACAGACGTCCACATGAAAGATATGCTCAGTGCAATTTCCTGAATACTACTGGTTTCGGGGGAGGATCGATTATGGTATGGGGTGGAATATCTTTGACTGCTCGCACAGACCTAGTGGTCGTTGATAATGGAGCTATGAATGCTAATAAGTATATGAGGAACATTCTTGAAGAGCATGTAGTGCCATTTGCCCCATACATTGGTGAAAATTTTATTTTTATGGACGATAATGCCAGACCCCATCGTGCGCTCATCGTTTAGGAGTACCTTGAAGAGGTTGAAGTCTCTCGAATGGAATGGCCAGCAAGAAGTCCAGATCTCAATCCGATTGAGCAGGTTTGGGACAACCTCAATAGAAGGCTGAGAAGTTCAGAAAATCATCCAGCTACTCTTAATGACTTAGGAATCCAAATCGGTGAAATCTGGGAAGGAGATCAGAACATTTTAAGATCACTCATTTTGAGTATGAACCGTCGTTGCCGAGCTGTAATTAACGCAAGGGGTGGGAATACCAAATATTAAATCACTTATCAGCATTTCAGTATTTTGAAAATTGTTCATTTCTCTTCTTTCACATAAGATTCGGTGAACTCCTGAATTTTTCTTCCATTTAATGTGTCTTGTTTCGTTCAAAAACTTTCATTAAAATTGAGATTTTCAGAATGTGCGTTAATTTTTTTGCGCAGTGTATAAGTTTGGCGAATAGAATGCTGATTTTGAAAATAAATTCCAAAAATTTGTAAACGTTGTTGAGGCGTCAATCAGGTCGATTCTGTTTGGAAATAGTAATATGGTTATAGAAAAGATATTGCCATCACAGCAAAGTTTGGTTATATTTTATAATTATAACAATGTTGTAGATTTAGCAATGTTATAACAAGATGCGAACAGAATCGACCTGAATGTCTACTGAACAGAAATGTCAAAACAACATGGCTTCTACCTTCTGTCAGTTATCCCTATCGAAAATTCTACCACTCTAAATAAAACTCCCGATATTTTGGATAGACGTATTGAAGGTAGGAAGTGACGTACTTTATCGCCATTTGATGCTCAGAATTCAACAATCACAAACATTTGGGCGACATGAAATGGCTCTAGTTCGTGGGAAAATACGCGCAAAAATTTTTGTCATCTACAGATTCCTGTGATATGCAAATCGCAAAAGCCGATCACTTAGGAAGGTTATAAGTAAAAAAAATTAGAAAACAGATGGTTTCATAGCCCGCATAGTCGGCCGTTCTACACCAATGAACGGGCGGGGAGTTCGCAGGCGCCACGCTCCTGTAACTGTTGAAGAGAAGACGGCACCTGCGATACTGCTGCCCGACGAAATAATTTGATACACATTTCACGGCGAAGACTCTCCATTCTCCGCTTATCCCGCAGGAATTCTTCCTTATCCTGCGGTTTGGAAGAAATTGCACTTTCCAAACACTGGTGATATCTTGGAGACGGTTCATTTCTCAGTTCTCTTTTTCGCATTATGTATGCTTCGTTCTTGGGAATATCGCGGAATGCGACCTTCACGCTCACCAGCATAGCTACTGAAACCTCAAAAAAGACGAACTGACGGCATTTCGAATTATAGTTAGGTGGATGAGAAACCAAACATCCCTTTCGGAATATATCCATGATAGGTCAAAGACTCACACTGTATAGTAATCTGTGAAATATTTCATTGTTGGTTCAACGTTTCACTGCATTCTCATGAAAAATACATTCGAAAATGCATTTAATTATATACGGTAATCAAATTATTATTTTCGTGATTCGTTCAATTAAATCGGTAAAAGCATTGGGATGACAGTGAATTTTCACTATTTTGTACCTATACTAATTCAGCCTACAGTCATATCGTATTTATATACGTATTATATACTCCATTCAGATTTATTATATATCCCGGTTGGCCATGAAATTCTGACACATTTCACCGTGTATACTTTTAAAATGTTAGATTATAGTCATTTTTCTGTCAGATAACTACGTAATATTGTCCTTCCTAAATAGAGGTCGTAGTAATTACGTATTTATCAAAATGTTCATTTACTTTGGGAAAATATTATGTGAATTCAATAATTCCAAAAACCTGGCGAGTGTTGAGGAAACTTTTTTCCTTTATTACTGGAAATATTCCACGTAAATAAACATGGTTGGAAGATTCAGTTATGCTTTTTTTTTTGTTCGGAAATCAAGAATCGAGTTTTGAAATACTGAACAAAATAGTCCGTTACTTTGTGATAGTTCATTCGAAAAAAGAATAAAAGTACTCGAATAACCCGACAGAAAAACTTCTAAACGAACAGACGGACCTATGGAATTCCCCACTCAACAACTTCCCTAGTTTCATCCACTCAAATAGAGAAAGAATCTATTAAAACAAAAAGATGATGATTGAAATCACAGTTTGTAAACATTTGTATTAACAATAGGGACAATAAAGTGGTAGAGACCACTGATATAGAAAAAATATACAAATAACACAAGAATACAGCAGAAACCTCCATAGTATAAAACAAGAACTTTCCAAAGAAATTTTCAAGAAATAAAATGAAGGATGGTAATTCGAACTTCCAACTTTGCATATTAAAAAAAGAAGAATACAGGAAGGAGATATACAGAAACCAATTGGAAAACATAATATGAAGTGCTCAAACCACAGTAGAGACAACTAATTCGAAAAAAATCATACAAAGAACAAAGGAATACAAAGTTTCCTTATACAAAACAACTGATATGAGCCATTCTAAATCGATCAGAAATAAAAATGCAGTTAATGAAGAAAATCAGATAGAGTGAGCTGAAGAAAAAACTGAAGGAAATGAAGTTTGAAGTCTCATAAAAACAAATTAATTAAATACTAAACATAAAACAGATACGACCACAAAAAACGAAGCAATAACACTACTGTTATAGTTATTAATAAAGAATGTATATCGAAAAGATTTACCCTACTCAATGTTATATCTAAGCCATTGTCTAAAATCTAATGAATTATATTATCGAAATAGTTAGATTACCGTCCAGCAAGAGAACATAGCGGATTTAAAAAGGGCTTCAGGAGTGTAAACTCCTAAGCTGGATAAGTTATGAGTGCTTTCGTGAAAACTAGTTCATAAATCGTTGAAAGAATGCGGATTTCCAGTTCCTCAAAATATGCACTTTTCTTCACATGACGTAATGAAGGGCAGTTTATAAAACATTTGTTATCATTTATTCACTCTGAATTTTGAAGAACTGATTATTTATTCGATATTGAAAATGTGTATTGAAAATTTGTAAAATCTCTGAATTTATTCATAAATATATTCAGTAATCGTATTATTATTTGATGTGATCACTATAATGTTTTTGAAACATCCTCATACAACTTAATTTTCATTAAAGTTGATATAATACTCATTGTCTGAAAATACAAATACTGATGTGACAACCACGCCTGCAAATTATGACAAAACATGACCTATTTATTTGTCATTATTCGGCATTTCGACGTCTTCTCTGCGTACTACAGAATGGCGTTTCTTATAGTTAAGTCTAGGAGTATTCTATACTCCTAGGTTAAGTCAACGAATGACAACCAGATCGTCCCTATACACAGTTGCCAAATCAATAATTAATCTTACCACTAATGTGCACTTCTCAAAATGAATATAATTATCAATGCTTAATTAGAAGACCGGTGTAGAATAGGGATAATTATTTTTAATTGAATTTCTCACCTATCTGCCTACTTGAACCTCTCTTCATCTTCAATTAGGAGGTCGTAAATTGAATGAATCATGAAGCTTTATGGAGTACAAATAAAAATTTCATGATGATAAAAGAAAAACATCCAAAATCAACATTATATTATGTTATTATCAGGAAAGTGAAAGCACGGGCTTTTTCAGGCTAATTCTTTTTTTGTGATTTGGAAATGCTGTCATTTTTATATCAGCAGCACGTCATGACGATTACAACTAATCAAAAATCTCTCTAGCCACTGACGTCACACGATTTCCTGCTTCTTCTCATCGTTTGAATTCGGTAGATTATTTTTGAGTTTTGAATATTTTTTTAAGTGTATATATTGATGAAGAAAAAATTTTAAAAAAATCACGAATCACGTGAGAATCCAATATGTCAAAATATATTTTTTCTGAAAATGACTGGAAATGCCCATTGTATCGAGATCATATGAAAGAATAAATTTATTTCGATGCATTATAGTCGTTTCATTTTCTTTTCCAAGTAGCCTTGCCCAATTTATTCCTTCAGTCAGTTTAAGATGCCGATCAATCAGTCCAGAGGCATATTTTCGAAACGTTCAATCCTCATTTCTGACGTATGTTTATTTGTTGCAGTCTCCCCGATGATATGGGTGCCGAACCAGTTGGTGGGTGCCCCAGCAGGCACTGACGTGACAATAGACTGTCATACCGAGGCCTATCCCAGAGCCATTAGCTATTGGGTCTACGACAACGTGATGCTGCTGCCAACAAAGAAGTACGGAACGGAGACGATGGAGAACAGCTACAGAGCGCACATGAAATTGACGGTGCGAAACCTACAAACCGGGGACTTCGGCAACTATCGATGTATCTCCAAGAACTCTCTGGGGGAAACGGAGGGCTCCATCCGACTATACGGTAAATAAAATATATCCACTTAAGTCACAAACGAACGTTTTCATCCGCTCCAATATCTTCCTCCAGACGAAATTATATGAACTTATTTTTCCTGTTCGGATTTCGGGTCCCGTTGTTGCGAAAAACGATTAAGAGATTTCCCGCCGAACTGATTCGGTGATGAACCTGTACCGTTTCAACGAAATTGCTTTTTCGGCTCAGAAAAATGAAATTATATGGGTTACTAGGCGAACCTACTCGTCTACTCTATTTGAGACTGAGCCCTCATCGATAAACTGCAATGCGCAAGACGGAATAGAACAAAGTTGACAGCTATTCACATTACATGTGTTGACATGCACACAGCTTTTTGCCAGTACAGAACAAACTTGAAGATCATATTCTTTAGACAGTGGCGAGGCAGTCGAAGTCTTCTAACTTCAGCATTCATGTATTAACTGACAAAGAAATTGCAACACCCAGAAGAAGATGTTTGAATTTTGAATCGTTAAGGGTCTACGTCCCTGAAAAAAAGGGAATCAGAAACGATTTATTTTTTTCTGATTGATGAAGGGATGTATGAATGTATAAAGATAAAAATAACGAAAAAAATATTTTAAGTATTGAATGAATGAAAAGGATATTCCCCATCATTTTTGATTATTTTGTAAGATTTCCACCATCAAAACGAACAAATATTTTTGTGTTTTTTCATTTCAGTATTGAAGTCTATCATTTAGTTAATCAAATGTCTATAAAATTTTTCTTTCAGAATTTACCGTTTTTTTGTAAATAATATTACAACAATGTGTTGTTTTCGCGAAATTTATTTCCTTGAATTTTTCTATTCGAAATAATAAATATCCATTTTTATGAATGACAATTTATTAAGGTTTGTTTCAGCCGTCGATTAGTGAAAATTAATTGTTTCTTACAATTGTGGATTTTAAGTTTTAACATGGAATTGAATAAAATTCGTTCATTATTTTTATTTCAATTCGAAAGCTTTCGTTGTGAATACTGGAGCGTTTTGAATTTCTTGCGAATCTCTGTATCGTACATGGAAAAATCCGTAACAGCTAACTAGTTTAACATTGTATATAAAGGTTAATATTCTCTGCTGAAGACGTGGATGTTTATGACCAATAAATGGGATGTGAATTCATTTTTCTCAGGAAAGGATACAGTGTTATGAATTTATGAACGGAAACTTCCCGATAAGAGGCGTTTGGGACACGAATTAGATAGAACAATGACGATATCGATGAGTTATGCAGATATCCATGAAAAAAGTAATAAAATGCAACAGATAAGTCTGAATCAATGGAATGGATGTGGCAGGGCGCAAATGAATGAAGGAGTATCGAACTGCGCCACACACTGGTTTGGATTTCGATTCGAAAGTTTCAGTCATTATTTTCATTTTCACCGGGGAAAACTCACTTTTATAACGGGAAAAAATCGGAATATCCATTCATATTTCACCCACAATATCCATACAACTCTGGAAAAGGAACATCGAGTTTTTGGAATAATTATTATAACGTTTTAAGTCCCAACAACGCAACAGGAACCCCTTTTAAATATGCATTATATTCCAGCTCACACAACAGATGCAGTAAATCATTCGCTGTTCACAGATAATTTACACAAAATAATTATCATTTGAACTCAGCCAAAATCTGAAGAGAATTATTCTTCAGATCTTTTTATTTTTTTTTATTTTTTAAATTAATGTGTCTCGACTGCTTGGGCCATTGACACGATTACAGTCTATTTTTTACAATATGTGTAATGATCTAATCAATAGAATTTTGTCAATGAAATCGTGAAAATTTCGTTGAATCGTTACTGCAGTGGCGGTTCTACTATAGCGTGAAACCCCGCGGCGCAGGGGGCCCGGATGTTACGGGGGCCCGTAGGGCCCACGCGGATGTGGTAACAATATATATACCTTAAAACAAGGGGCCTTGGTACAATTCTCGCGAGGAGGGGGGCCTAAATCCTAAACACGCCACTGACGGCAGTCCAAAAATGACCCATTTTTCGCGATTTTTCGACTCAAGGTCGATTAGCATTCATCCAGTAAAAGAAAGAAATGTTTAACTATAAGAAATTATAAAAAACAAAGAAGAAAATATTAAAGCATGCAAGAGTTGACTAGTTTTCAGTTAGTGGGGGGCTAGAGCCCCAATAGCCCCCCCCCCCCTGAATATGCGCCTGCTCAGAGCACTCAAAGTTTGAGCGATACTGATCAGCTTCATAGGTATTCTGCATGACTCGTGTGGGTAGTAGATCCTCAAGATCGAAAAACGACTTTGGATTCGCCAGTGATTACTTGGCGATGTCAAATATGGTGTTTTTGGGGGGTCTTACCCCTTTGGCATTTTTCACCAAAAAAGTTGAGGTTTTCGAATTCTATTTTATTCTGCCTAGAGAGACTTTGGACAATGCTGATTAACAATTCCCAAACAAAAAGTGGATACGATCATAGGAGTGGGAGCTATGGCGAGTTGAAATTTCGGATTTTTGAAAAAATGCCATTTGACAGGTCAAAACCTAAACTATGATAGATAGCGACTTGAATTTGTTTCTATCGAATAGAGCGCCCTCGAAAACGTACATTTTGATACCAAATATGTCCATATAGGTCCTCCTTGAGCCGAATTGTGATTGTTTTAGTTTTTGCATTTTTCATTTTCGAGTTTTGTTCAGACGCTCAGAGCACTCAAAGTCTGAGCGATACTGATCAGTGATCAGCTTCATAGGTATTCTGCATGACTCGTGTGGGTAGTAGATCCTCAAGATCGAAAAACGACTTTGGATTCGCCAGTGATTACTTGGCGATGTCAAATATGGTGTTTTTGGGGGTCTTACCCCTTTGGCATTTTTCACCAAAAAAGTTGAGATTTTCAAATTCTATTTTATTATGCCTAGAGAGACTTTGGACAATGCTGATTAACAATTCCCAAACAAAAAGTGGATACGATCATAGGAGCGGGAGCTATGGCGAGATGAAATTTCGGATTTTTGAAAAAATGCCATTTGACAGGTCAAAATCTAAACTATGATAGATAGCGACTTGAATTTGTTCTTATCGAATAGAGCGCCGTCGAAAACCTACATTTTGATACCAAATATGTCCATATAGGTCCTCCTTGAGCCGAATTGTGATTGTTTTAGTTTTTGCATTTTTCATTTTCGAGTTTTGTTCAGAAGCTCAGAGCACTCAAAGTCTGAGCGATACCGATCAGCTTCATAGGTATTCTGCATGACTCGTGTGGGTAGTAGATCCTCAAGATCGAAAAACGACTTTGGATTCGCCAGTGATTACTTGGCGATGAAAAATATGGTGTTTTTGGGGGGTCTTACCCCTTTGGCATTTTTCACCAAAAAAGTTGAGATTTTCGAATTCTATTTTATTATGCCTAGAGAGACTTTGGACAATGCTGATGAACAATTCCCAAACAAAAAGTGGATTCGATCATAGGAGTGGGAGCTATGGCGAGTTGAAATTTCGGATTTTTGAAAAAATGCCATTTGACAGGTCAAAACCTAAACTATGATAGATAGCGACTTGAATTTGTTTCTATCGAATAGAGCGCCCTCGAAAACCTACATTTTGATACCAAATATGTCCATATAGGTCCTCCTTGAGCCGAATTGTGATTGTTTTAGTTTTTGCATTTTTCATTTTCGAGTTTTGTTCAGACGCTCAGAGCACTCAAAGTCTGAGCGATACTGATCAGCTGCATAGGTATTCTGCATGACTTGTGTGGGTAGTAGATCCTCAAGTTCAAAAAACGACTTTGGATTCGCCAGTGATTACTTGGCGATGTCAAATATGGTGTTTTTGGGGGGTCTTACCCCTTTGGCATTTTTCACCAAAAAAGTTGAGATTTTCGAATTCTATTTTATTATGCCTAGAGAGACTTTGGACAATGCTGATTAACAATTCCCAAACAAAAAGTGGATACGATCATAGGAGTGGGAGCTATGGCGAGTTGAAATTTCGGATTTTTGAAAAAATGCCATTTGACAGGTCACAACCTAAACTATGATAGATAGCGACTTGAATTTGTTTCTATCGAATAGAGCGCCCTCGAAAACCTACATTTTGATACCAAATATGTCCATATAGGTCCTCCTTGAGCCGAATTGTGATTGTTTTAGTTTTTGCATTTTTCATTTTCGAGTTTTATTCAGACGCTCAGAGCACTCAAAGTCTGAGCGATACTGATCAGCTTCATAGGTATTCTGCATGACTCGTGTGGGTAGTAGATCCTCAAGATCGAAAAATGACTTTGGATTCGCCAGTGATTACTTGGCGATGTCAAATATGGTGTTTTTGGGGGGTCTTACCCCTTTGGCATTTTTCACCAAAAAAGTTGAGATTTTCAAATTCTATTTTATTATGCCTAGAGAGACTTTGGACAATGCTGATTAACAATTCCCAAACAAAAAGTGGATACGATCATAGGAGCGGGAGCTATGGCGAGATGAAATTTCGGATTTTTGAAAAAATGCCATTTGACAGGTCAAAATCTAAACTATGATAGATAGCGACTTGAATTTGTTCTTATCGAATAGAGCGCCGTCGAAAACCTACATTTTGATACCAAATATGTCCATATAGGTCCTCCTTGAGCCGAATTGTGATTGTTTTAGTTTTTGCATTTTTCATTTTCGAGTTTTGTTCAGAAGCTCAGAGCACTCAAAGTCTGAGCGATACCGATCAGCTTCATAGCTATTCTGCATGACTCGTGTGGGTAGTAGATCCTCAAGATCGAAAAACGACTTTGGATTCGCCAGTGATTAATTGGCGATGAAAAATATGGTGTTTTTGGGGGGTCTTACCCCTTTGGCATTTTTCACCAAAAAAGTTGAGATTTTCGAATTCTATTTTATTATGCCTAGAGAGACTTTGGACAATGCTGATGAACAATTCCCAAACAAAAAGTGGATACGATCATAGGAGCGGGAGCTATGGCGAGATGAAATTTCGGATTTTTGAAAAAATGCCATTTGACAGGTCAAAATCTAAACTATGATAGATAGCGACTTGAATTTGTTCTTATCGAATAGAGCGCCGTCGAAAACCTACATTTTGATACCAAATATGTCCATATAGGTCCTCCTTGAGCCGAATTGTGATTGTTTTAGTTTTTGCATTTTTCATTTTCGAGTTTTGTTCAGAAGCTCAGAGCACTCAAAGTCTGAGCGATACCGATCAGCTTCATAGCTATTCTGCATGACTCGTGTGGGTAGTAGATCCTCAAGATCGAAAAACGACTTTGGATTCGCCAGTGATTACTTGGCGATGTCAAATATGGTGTTTTTGGGGGGTCTTACCCCTTTGGCATTTTTCACCAAAAAAGTTGAGATTTTCGAATTCTATTTTATTATGCCTAGAGAGACTTTGGACAATGCTGATTAACAATTCCCAAACAAAAAGTGGATACGATCATAGGAGTGGGAGCTATGGCGAGTTGAAATTTCGGATTTTTGAAAAAATGCCATTTGACAGGTCACAACCTAAACTATGATAGATAGCGACTTGAATTTGTTTCTATCGAATAGAGCGCCCTCGAAAACCTACATTTTGATACCAAATATGTCCATATAGGTCCTCCTTGAGCCGAATTGTGATTGTTTTAGTTTTTGCATTTTTCATTTTCGAGTTTTATTCAGACGCTCAGAGCACTCAAAGTCTGAGCGATACTGATCAGCTTCATAGGTATTCTGCATGACTCGTGTGGGTAGTAGATCCTCAAGATCGAAAAATGACTTTGGATTCGCCAGTGATTACTTGGCGATGTCAAATATGGTGTTTTTGGGGGGTCTTACCCCTTTGGCATTTTTCACCAAAAAAGTTGAGATTTTCAAATTCTATTTTATTATGCCTAGAGAGACTTTGGACAATGCTGATTAACAATTCCCAAACAAAAAGTGGATACGATCATAGGAGCGGGAGCTATGGCGAGATGAAATTTCGGATTTTTGAAAAAATGCCATTTGACAGGTCAAAATCTAAACTATGATAGATAGCGACTTGAATTTGTTCTTATCGAATAGAGCGCCGTCGAAAACCTACATTTTGATACCAAATATGTCCATATAGGTCCTCCTTGAGCCGAATTGTGATTGTTTTAGTTTTTGCATTTTTCATTTTCGAGTTTTGTTCAGAAGCTCAGAGCACTCAAAGTCTGAGCGATACCGATCAGCTTCATAGGTATTCTGCATGACTCGTGTGGGTAGTAGATCCTCAAGATCGAAAAACGACTTTGGATTCGCCAGTGATTACTTGGCGATGAAAAATATGGTGTTTTTGGGGGGTCTTACCCCTTTGGCATTTTTCACCAAAAAAGTTGAGATTTTCGAATTCTATTTTATTATGCCTAGAGAGACTTTGGACAATGCTGATGAACAATTCCCAAACAAAAAGTGGATTCGATCATAGGAGTGGGAGCTATGGCGAGTTGAAATTTCGGATTTTTGAAAAAATGCCATTTGACAGGTCAAAACCTAAACTATGATAGATAGCGACTTGAATTTGTTTCTATCGAATAGAGCGCCCTCGAAAACCTACATTTTGATACCAAATATGTCCATATAGGTCCTCCTTGAGCCGAATTGTGATTGTTTTAGTTTTTGCATTTTTCATTTTCGAGTTTTGTTCAGACGCTCAGAGCACTCAAAGTCTGAGCGATACTGATCAGCTGCATAGGTATTCTGCATGACTTGTGTGGGTAGTAGATCCTCAAGTTCAAAAAACGACTTTGGATTCGCCAGTGATTACTTGGCGATGTCAAATATGGTGTTTTTGGGGGGTCTTACCCCTTTGGCATTTTTCACCAAAAAAGTTGAGATTTTCGAATTCTATTTTATTATGCCTAGAGAGACTTTGGACAATGCTGATTAACAATTCCCAAACAAAAAGTGGATACGATCATAGGAGTGGGAGCTATGGCGAGTTGAAATTTCGGATTTTTGAAAAAATGCCATTTGACAGGTCACAACCTAAACTATGATAGATAGCGACTTGAATTTGTTTCTATCGAATAGAGCGCCCTCGAAAACCTACATTTTGATACCAAATATGTCCATATAGGTCCTCCTTGAGCCGAATTGTGATTGTTTTAGTTTTTGCATTTTTCATTTTCGAGTTTTATTCAGACGCTCAGAGCACTCAAAGTCTGAGCGATACTGATCAGCTTCATAGGTATTCTGCATGACTCGTGTGGGTAGTAGATCCTCAAGATCGAAAAATGACTTTGGATTCGCCAGTGATTACTTGGCGATGTCAAATATGGTGTTTTTGGGGGGTCTTACCCCTTTGGCATTTTTCACCAAAAAAGTTGAGATTTTCAAATTCTATTTTATTATGCCTAGAGAGACTTTGGACAATGCTGATTAACAATTCCCAAACAAAAAGTGGATTCGATCATAGGAGCGGGAGCTATGGCGAGATGAAATTTCGGATTTTTGAAAAAATGCCATTTGACAGGTCAAAATCTAAACTATGATAGATAGCGACTTGAATTTGTTCTTATCGAATAGAGCGCCGTCGAAAACCTACATTTTGATACCAAATATGTCCATATAGGTCCTCCTTGAGCCGAATTGTGATTGTTTTAGTTTTTGCATTTTTCATTTTCGAGTTTTGTTCAGAAGCTCAGAGCACTCAAAGTCTGAGCGATACCGATCAGCTTCATAGCTATTCTGCATGACTCGTGTGGGTAGTAGATCCTCAAGATCGAAAAACGACTTTGGATTCGCCAGTGATTAATTGGCGATGAAAAATATGGTGTTTTTGGGGGGTCTTACCCCTTTGGCATTTTTCACCAAAAAAGTTGAGATTTTCGAATTCTATTTTATTATGCCTAGAGAGACTTTGGACAATGCTGATGAACAATTCCCAAACAAAAAGTGGATTCGATCATAGGAGTGGGAGCTATGGCGAGTTGAAATTTCGGATTTTTGAAAAAATGCCATTTGACAGGTCAAAACCTAAACTATGATAGATAGCGACTTGAATTTGTTTCTATCGAATAGAGCGCCCTCGAAAACCTACATTTTGATACCAAATATGTCCATATAGGTCCTCCTTGAGCCGAATTGTGATTGTTTTAGTTTTTGCTTTTTTCATTTTCGAGTTTTGCTCAGAGCCAGGCGCGTACTCAGAAAGGTGTGTTGGGGAGGCTCAGCATTTATCCAGTAAAAGACAGAAATGTTTAACTATATGAAATTAAAAAAAAACAAATAAGAAAATATTAAAGCATGCAAGAGTTAACTAGTTTTCAGTTAGTGGGCTTTCCTTATACTACTTGGTTCTTTGTGGTGAATGAGAATGAAGGCGGAAAGGGGCTAGAGCCCCAATAGCCCCTGATATATAGCGCCTGAATCTACGTGTCCGAATCAGTAAATGTAATGACCCGGGTCGATATACTCCGAAGAAAAAAATTTTCGATCGGACTTGGAAAAATTTCGAGAAAGATGGCGGAGTCGAGTGGTCGAGATCGAAATTTTTCCAATTTTTTCTTTGTAGTATATCGACCCGGGTCATTTCATTCAATTCGAGGTCGTAGATTACGATGCGCTAATTTTTTTTTCCGAGAAATTTTTGGTTCGGGAAACCTTGAGTGGAAAATTGGCGAAAATTTTGGACCTTCGCGAAAAAAATCAGAAAATCTAAACTGTTCGACTCTGATGGTTAAAGATAGGTTTTTTCGATTCACAAAGGATCAATCTATATGCAAAAAAAACAGCATTTGTTCAAATCAATTTTTCTGGGAAATACGGCAGTATTCGTTAGATTGCAATCAGTTAAAGTAGACACCTTTCTTATCCAGCCCCAGAACAATCGCCTAAAGTGGGGGCATAATCGGTGAAAAATTAGCAGCAAAGGTCCCGTTTTTCCCTGACCCCACGGCATGTTAACAAAGAAAACCAAATATTTCCCGATACCCCTGGGATACTTCCATTACTGAAATAGATTACGGGAAAACGAGTCAATTATTTCGAGGGACTTGACGAATATGTTCGGCCCTTAGCATCATATGTCTACCCGTAGGGTAGATCCGGTGAAAAACTGCGAGCCCGCTTAGGGACATCATCGCCCCCCATTAAAATGCTTTGTTTTAACTAGGCGCTATTATTAAGCACCTCCCACGTTATTTCCACTGGAAATGTGCCTACCGAGATCTCCGAATCACCCACACGAATCCGTTTTCCTGATTCTTCTTCGTGATTGCGGCTATTCATATCAATCGGAGATTATCGAAAGTGTTGGGACAATTATGGGGCTTCTGGGGCCCTAATCGCATCTAGA
Source organism: Adalia bipunctata (assembly GCA_910592335.1). Lineage (NCBI taxonomy): Eukaryota > Metazoa > Arthropoda > Insecta > Coleoptera > Coccinellidae > Adalia > Adalia bipunctata. The sequence continues at coordinate 4,658,134 of OU342957.1, forward strand.
ACTTAATTATTTAGTTTCGGATTTCGATGACGGCCGCCTCAAGACAACCTAACCTAGAAAATGCTAAAACCTCAATTTATTTAGATCTGATCTATTGATCAATGGGGATTTCCAGTACCTCAAAATATGCACTTTTCTTCCCATGACATAATGAAGGGCAGTTGAATTTTGAAGAACTGATTAATTATTCGATATTGAAAATGTGATTTCAACACGTGTGAATTCAAACGTCCCCCTGCTGTGACGTCAGTGGCTCAATTCATAATATGATTGGTTGTGTTGGTTTGTGATGGAGGAGACAAAGCCCAGAGTAACTGAGAGACACGCCGCTGTTGTCAGGTCTTTGTAAAATCTCTGAATTTATTCATAAATATATTCAATAATCGTATTTTATTTGATGTGATCACTATAATGTTTTTGAAACATCGTCATATTACAACTTAATTTTCATCAAAGTTGATATAATACTCATTCTCTGAAAATACAAATACTGATGTGACAACCACGCCTACAAATTATAAATAAAAACATAACCTTCTTATTTGTCATTATTCGACATTTCGACGTCTTCTCTGCGTATTATAAAATGGCGTTTCTTACAGTTAAGTTTAGGAGTATTCTATACTCTATATTTCATACTCAAATGTTACGTCAACGACTGGTCACTATACACAGTTGCCAAATCAATAATTATTTTACCACTAATTTGCACTTCTCATAATGAAAATAATTATTAATGCTTCCTAAATCAGAAGACCGGCCTATATATACCAATTCCCACCTGTGTAGACTAGGGATAATTATTTTTAATTGAATTTCTCACCTATCTGTTTACTTGAACTCTCTTTATCTTCAATATGAGGTCGTAAATTGAATGATATTATGAAGCTTTATGGAGTACAAATGAAAATGTCATGATGATAAAAGAAAAACATCCAAAATCAACATTATAGGTATTATGATATTATTAGGAAAGTGAAATCAAGGGCTTTTTCAGACTTATTTTTTTTGTGATTTGGCAATGCTGTAATTCTTATATCAGCAGCACGTCATGACGAGTACAACCAATCAAAAATCTCTCTAGCAACCGACGTCACACGATTTCCCGCTACTGCTGATCGTTTGAATTCGGTAAATTATTTTTGAGTTTTCAATATTTTTTAAGGGTATAAATTGATGAAGAAAAACTTTAAAAAAAAATCGAATTACGTGAGAATCCAATATGTCAAAATATATTTTTACCGAAAATGACTGGAAATGCCCATTTTATGTACCGCTAAATTTCAAGATTAAGTTTATTATGGATATCAATAAAGTCGCGTCATTGAGGAATGATTAATACATGTTATCAATCAACAGAAGGGTCATATTAATGTGAAATATTCGATGTTTTATTGATTCTTTTTTTTGTAATAGTATATGTTACATTTTCCCCGCATATTCTGATGGTATGGGGTAATTGCAATACAAACATAAAATGCTTTTGCCCCATATGATTCATTTGCCCCTTACATTTTTTCATTTTCTTTATAGATGGTTCGTTGCTATAAAAAAGATGCCAGGGACTTCGTATTTCATTCGAGCATTAAACAGGGGTTTGTTTTTCATTTTTATTATGATTATGTAGTTCTGTTATTCTTCGAAATGAATAAATGTATTGCATATCATATTCAAGACATATATTTTTACAATTGCTCCATATGTCCTTCGAAATTATATTGTCACTTTAGAACCGTTTGTTACTTTTGCCCCTATGGTACGGGGCAAATGTAACATACTGTCAACATTTAAAAAAAATGTAAAATCGTTTTCCCCCTTTTTTCAAAAATACTTCTTGATGCCTGAATTCTCAAGTTTAGGAAGTGATGAATCAATGTGATATCAACCATGATAATAAAAAAAGATTGTTGAGTTATAAGTTCCTTCAGGGTTGATTTCAATCAAACACAGATTTCTGAATAATCGATTTATTCAATTCAATAATCAAGGAGGTCGATCAAAAATCGAAGAACAGAACTGAATAACTAACTGATTGAAAGCCAAAGGAATCATTTCTGTTCCCTAATTCATAATTCGAAATATGCATATACCTCGGCCTATACGAAAGTATCAGGTTACATAAGGGATAAGAATTAAATCTGTCAGCACATTCACTTCAGTGTGGAGTACACTTCAACCAAATAACGAATAAATACTATAGATTTGGTTCTGCTGTATATTTGAACAAAGATGATGCCACATTTTAGGATTTAATTTGAACAACTCGAATTTTACAACCGATTTGCCCCAGTCTACCTTACAAAAAATGCTAGAATCACTGAAAATTAGTAGGTCCAATTTCCTGAAAATTCAAATGTTGAATATCTTCAGATAGTTTGGGAATCCCAAAAATAGACTCCAATATAACTTCGAATCACGTGAACCTGATGAACCACAATGTGGCGAAACAATTGTTGCTAAGCAATATGAAAATTTCGTGGAAATTGAAGTTTGTTATCATTATGAGCCTCAATTTCCCCAGTTTTCATATCGGAAAATATATTTTTTCCTCTCAGGAGGTTTCCCTTGAATCTGGATGGGATCATGCGAAGAATTCGATCTCCTCAAAACTGTTTCAGTTTTTTTTATGGCGCTTGGTCGAATCCAGAATGTCGATATCATTTTTTGGAATTGAAGTTTAGAGATGAGTCTCCGAAGCATAATCCTCGGATGATTTATTCGTTACGCTACCCAATTCTAACATTTCTTTGAACAATGTTGAACTTCTCTTCTCATAAATATGGCCCTCCAAACATGGAAGAGAGCAAAACAAATTGGGGTCCATGAAAAGACAAAATATGCCGATGCCGAAGTGGAAATCCTCTTGACATATCTTGAAACAAGAGTGACAGGTGGAATATTCTGGAGATCACTCAGGTATACCGAAGTCAAGACAAGACAATTTCCATTTTTCAAGAATAAACCACCTCACCTCAATGGACCATCTGGACACGCTCACCTTACAACCCCTTCTTGGTGCCACCAAAAAAGAAAGAAAAACCCACAACATGTCATCCCCTAATTATTTCGCCCCAATTTCGCACTCCACCGAACGAAGGAAGAAGGAAAAACTTTATTCTGCAGTAGATTAAATTCGAAAAGCGCCCCCCACCCCCGATGGCCATATGGTAAACGCGGGGAGCCGAATTTGGATGCCCATTTATAACGTTTATTGCTGCGCATGGAACGAGAGGCATTTACAGGAGCATTCTCAAACATGTTTTATCGGAGTGTAAAAGACACTTTGAAGTCTTTTGTTCTCTGAACGATAACCGAAAATTAATAGTTAAAGTTTATTTCTTGTTCCTTGCAGACTACTTTCTCGGCGGGGCCCATTGTCTGACTCGTTCAACAATTGTGTTTCATTCGAATTCGACCCTAAACGTTCGGATGTGCAGTCAAATTTAACTGCTGCATTCAAATTGGTATATCTGTTTGACTGTTCTCAAGAAGTTATCCTAGAGTACAGATAATCGGCTTCAATTACGGCGCTTGGTACTTTTGTTTTAATTGCGAAACTTGCAACAAACAACTTCGATAAGCTGTTGTTCGGGAAATATGGGACAGGAAAGGATCTGTACGAAGTCGACATCGTTCAAAGTGGAGAGCCTCGTCGCGCGAATTCTCTCACTTTCTATTTCCGCGGACATATCTCCATACGACGATCGTTCAAGGTCAAGTGGACTGTGGACTCAACACGACAGTATTTCATATCCAGAAGAATAAGAATAAATACGTTTTCAAAATATGTACCTTAAATATGGACCTCTCGAGTTTCAATAAAAAAATTTATTTTCACCACCTACCTTACAAAAATTAGTCCAGGCTGCTTCTCCAATGATTTCGAAATCTCATCCTGGGTCTGAGCATTTGTCAGATGGGGTGAAGCAGGGGTGGCCAACCGGTGGTTCTTTGACACGATCAAGGTTATTCATATTTATTATCTTTGGAAAATCTATTTAATCAGTTGTTATGACAAACGGAAAAATATTAATAAATTGCAATTTTGTACCGGGAAACTGCATTGGCCTTTGCATTTTATTTTGAGATCTGGTAGCCTATATATTTTTTGCTGGAATTAATAATTTAAGTGTATTGAAAAAAATTAACTGAAAATTGATAAAAAGATCGCAGAAAAATTGAAAAGTCTATCTTCGGCCGGAAAATGTTGACCACCCCTGAGTTGAAGACAGCACTGCTTTCCACATGAATAAAGTTTGCAAGTACGTGAAAGTGAGGGTTCCGTACTATCTTTTTCACTGTATTATTATGAAGACTTCAGATTTCTCAATTTTCTACCAAAAATGACAATTCCTGCATTTGCTTTATCCATTCATCATAGTTTTTTCGATAATCAAAGTTACAGAAGGTACGGAACCCTAAAAAATAAAAATTAACTCACATTGACGCTTAAAATCTTGCTTTTCCGCTCTCGGTCCATCGATGGATAAAGCTGGAAATGATATCCAGGAGATCCCTTAGCACCCTAACACCTTCCAATCAGTCCTTTCTCCGATCAAGAAGGTCACAATCCCTGTCCAGAACTATTTGCGAAAACTGGAATGAAGAATTTACTTTCTAAATTCTCTGTAATGTGGCAGTTTCAACTGTTCTACGTTATTTGGGTTGCTATTGATAATTACGAAAAAAATTTCCACTCACCACACCGACGATGAGATCTCTATTTTAGCCATTATCCATTATTCTTCAGGATGCCTGTGAGGTCAAGTCTTACATCAATCGTTCTTCGTCGTGTGTTTATTTAGCAAGCCTTATTTACAACTGTCCTGACTATCCAGTATTTTTCCTCTTGTTCTATTGGTGACTGAATTTGATATAGTTTTCAGGAAAGTTATCAGCTATTGTCTACAATTTTTCTGTATGATTTTTTGATGCTTTTCCAATTCCTGTTGGAACAATATTGAGGGATTGTCGTGTACAAGACTCTGAGGTTAAGCCTTACAGAAATCCTTGTTCGTCGTGTGTTTATTTGGACACCCTCATTCGCACCTGTCATATATATCTACAGGAATTCCCTGATCATCCCGTTCTCGATTCATTGGTGACTGAAGTTGAAATAGCTTTAAGAAAAGTCATAATCCATTGTCCACCATTTTAGAAGATGATTTCTTGTTGGCATCCCTATAGCAGTTGGTGCAATATAAAGGAATTGCCGTCTGTGAAAGTCTGAGGCCAACCCTGACAGAAATCGTTATTCGTCGTTTGTTTATTTGCCCAGCCTTATTAACTCCTGTCCTATATATCTACAGGAATTACCTGACCATATGGAATTTTTCTTCTTGTTCCATTGGTGACTGGAGTTCAGGAAAGTCATCAGCTATTGTCCATAATTTTTCAGTATGTTTTCTTGATACTTTCCCTATACCTATCCGTACTATATATTGAGGGATTGCCGTCTGTAAGAGTTTGAAGTCAACCCTTACAGAAATCCTTCTTCGTTGTGTGTTTATTTGGACAGCCTTATATTCACACCTGTCCTATATACTACAGGACGTCCTCTATTACCAATTTTTCGACTTGAGGACTTTCTCGTCCAGATCTGTCTTCCACAGAGTGCAAAAGAACTCCTAATCAGTTCAGGATTCCTTCCCTATGAAAGCTGAGATCCGAAAAGGATATGGTCCGTTTTCTTCGACCAAGGTTCCATATTCCTATCCAGAACCATTCGTGAGAGCTGAAATGAAGAATTCAATGTTTAATATTCAGTTTTCTGTAATACAGAGCCGCAAACTTTTCCAGATCTAATTTGAAAGGTGGAGGAGTTGCTCTATGGTGTAGGAATTCTGTACATTCTAAGTGTTTGAATTTGAAAAATATCTGTATAGAAAGGGAATTTGAAATATGTGGGATTGCATGCAAATATTCAGGTAAAAAAACTTTAATTCTGAGCTGCTACCGTTCATGTGTCAATACAAATGCTAATTTGTTTTGTGATCACTTAATCAACCTATTAGAACTTTTATACGAACCTGGCATAGATATTATACTATGTGGTGATCTCAATATCGATCCTTTGAGAGATAAGAACATGTATTTTAAAATAACAAATATTTTTGAATGTTTCAAAATGAAAAATATTGTATACGAAAAAACTCGTAATAATAATACATTAGATTACATATTTACTAATATTCCATCCACAACTGATGTATGTGATATTCATTTTTCTGATCATAAAGAACTTCTAATGTATATGATTTCGGAAAAAGCAACCAAAATTAACTACGACTACCGTAGAAATTTCAGTGAAGATAGTATACATAACTTTCTTGTACAGCTTGCTCATGAAAATTGGAATGAGGTTTATAATTCACCTACTTTTGATGAAGCTTTCGAGTCATTTTATTATACATTCATATTTTATTTTGAATTAAGTTTTCCATTGAGGAAATTTTATAGAAGGCAGAATAGTTCATGGGTTGACGAGGAGGTTAGACAGTCCAGTTGCCATTTGAAAGATCTTTATCTACTGTGCAAAAAGTTTCCGTTTTTAATTGGGACGTATCGTGATTGTAAATCTTACCACTCTCTTCTGATTGAAAACAAGAAAAAGTCATTTTATCAAAATAAAATTTCACATTCTACTAACAAAGTGAAGGCGGCTTGGAGTGTTGTTAACGACTTAAGCAATAGATTGAATAACAGATACCACTCTTTGAAAATAAAGGAAGATGGCATCGTTTTGAGAACAGTTTCGATGTTGCAAATAAATTTAACAATTTTTTTGTCAAATCTGTTGAAGACATGCGTTCTGATGTTTCATCGACAGACGGTATCAATGAAATTAAATCTAATGATAACACAATGTTTCTTATACCATATGTAGTAGAGGAGTTTTTCAATCTCATTAACACAAAGCTCAAATGTAAGCACTCTACCGGTTCTGATGATATTTCGGGATACGTGGTGAGAAGATGCTTAAAGGAAATTTCAGAGCCTCTCACTTTCTTGGTAAATATGTCCTTTGTCAATGGCTCCTTTCCACAAAACTTGAAGATAACGAAGATAATTCCTTTGCACAAAAAAGGTGACGATGAAATAATGAATAATTTCAGACCTATATCATTAATCTCGACATTTTCTAAAATCTTCGAATATTGTTTTCTTGAGAGATTGCTCAAGTTCTTGGAAATTCATAAGATTCTCAATGATAACCAGTTCGGATTCCGTCGTGATCTCAGTACGAACGATGCAGTTTATGCATTCTTGAAATGTGTTGTAGAACAATTAGAGAAAGGGTCAACTTCCGCCGGAATTTTCTGTGATTTAAGCAAGGCGTTTGATACTGTGGATCACGAAAGACTAATTATGAAACTTTATAAATTTGGTATACGCGGAAATGCCTCTAATTGGATAAAGAGTTATCTAGAGGATAGAAAACAGTTTGTCTCAATAAAAAATGCAGATCGAAAGTATGTAAACTCGAAATTACTTTCAACAGAAATAGGTGTCCCCCAAGGTTCCATTTTGGGACCAGTTCTTTTTATTCTCTATATAAATGACATCGCAGGAAATACAGCACACAAACTATTTCTATATGCCGATGATGCTACTGCAATAGCATCAGGGAATGATAATCCTTCCTTGTAAATGAACTCGCAAAATATACTGAATGTTCTTTGTAATTGGTTTTCCACGAATGCATTACACCTGAATTTCAATAAAACGGTTTACATGGTATTTCGCAACTATAATAAGGACATTGATATACATATTAATCTGAATCAACAAGAATTAACTAGAGTTGAGAATACACGATTTCTAGGTATAGATATTGATGAACATCTGAATTGGAAATGCCATTGTGAAAATCTAAGTAAAAGACTTAGCTCTGTTAGTTTTCTCTTTAGAAACTTGAGAAATATTCTAACACTTGAACAGTTACTTCAATTATATCATGCGCAGGTTTCATCACGGTTAAGGTATGGGGTGGCCTTTTGGGGTGCCTCTTCTGCTGTTGACGCTGTGTTTATAGGTCAGAAGAGAGTGATAAGATGTATAGTGGGCATTAAACAGAGAGATTCTTGTAGACCATTTTTCAGATCTCTGAATATCCTTACTTTGCCGTCAATTTTTATTTTGGAATTGGCTACATTGGTATATGAATATAATAGTACCTTCAACAAAAACAGTGATTACCACCAGTATTTCACTCGCAATCGTAATGACTTCATTATTCCAGCATTCAAGTATAGAATAGGACGTCAATCACCAATGTATTTGGGAATGAAGGTGTATAATAATTTGAGTGAGGAAATAAAGAACTCGCAAAATAAATTCTTATTTAAAAAAAGATTAAAATCTTTTTTAATTGATAAATGCGTCTATAGCATCGAAGAATTTTTTCTTTGAATGTTAAATATAGCTTAGCTTATATGTGAATCAGATTGTTCACGTGTTTTTTATTTTTTGTTGTTTCTGACCTTTTCCACAATGTATCCCAACATTCAATGGAAATAAAGTGTTTATTATTATTATTATGACGAATGGGTGGATCTCTATATTAATAATTTCTATCAAAATATAAGGAATATGCGTTAGCGCATTTCAAAAATTTAACACAATTTAAATGCCACATGATACAATTGGAAATTTGATAAGAAAGAAATGCACGGAACCTTCAAAATGACCTTGTATTTACGATTAACTCGAGATTGAAGCAATTTCTTGGGATTCTTTAGTTACAATGATATTGATGCTTTATTTTTTTGCAGAAATTCCCATGCCATCAGCTCCACCAAAGGCAACTGAAATGAAGAGCTATTCGAATAAAGAATGTGAGTATAATACGAAATTTCGAAATAATGATAAGCAAATCAACGTTTAGCTTAGATTCATTCACGATTCCAAAGATTTACTGATACTTGGTTCTCGTTCAATACTCTCAAGATATCCACATGATTTTCAGTTTCTAAACTAATAGCTCAGGTACACGTCCATCAAGTATGTAGGTGTTATCAATACAGAATCAGCTTTATCATAATTCAATACGGAAGTTTTGTCCAGAATAGAAGTTGCAACGGTAGACAGCTAACGTTTATGAGGCAAGGTATCAAGTTAAACGTAGACAAAAGTTTGTTTCAAGTGGACTTCATAATCTGTCTTTTAATTATGGATGTCACTAAGGGAGGCGAGGAGACGCAATTGCACCCTACTTGAAACTGATACGAACAAGAAAAAGAGAACAGAAGAAAATCGCACAGTTCCAATTCTGTGTTCGCGTTGTTATAAAAGAAATTTCCGAAAAAATAAGAATTATTGGGGATGGCAAGTTAGCTTGAGACCTGTATATCTGTATACACTTGGGCAAACTGTCGCAAGTGAGGTTAGATTATGTTAGGATAGGTTTGGTTTGGTTAGGTTAGTTTAGGTTTGGTTTGGTTTGGTTTGGTTTGGTTAGGTTAGGTTAGGTTAAGTTTGGCTAGTTTAGGTTTGGTTAGGTTAGGTTAGGTTTGGTTAGGTTGGGTTAGGTTTGGTTTGGTTAGGTTAGGTTTGGTTTAGTTTGGTTTTGTAAGGTTAGGTTAGTGTATTATAAGCCTTTTCAATACAATCCAGGGGGAAAATTATGTAGAAAATTTCGGAAAAAACAAAATTTTCCTTCTCATGAAGAAAATTCGGAACAAAAACAATTCGGGGAAAAGAATGCATAAGAATGTTTATTAGGGAGAAATGTTTTAAAAACATTTCAATTACATCCAATCAATTGGAAGCATCAAATTTTCACTAGACAAATTCATGGGGTTTTGGGGGCAGCTTTTTGATCCCTCGAAAAAAATGAAAAATACTGGTTCGCGTGATGGCAGCGTAACGAAATCTCGTTAACAGCATATGAAGAAGATAATAATATGCAGATTGGATGGTTGGACCGAAATGATGACCGGATTCAATATGATGTGAATATATTTGCGTTTGTAGAGATTTTCCCTTATTTGTTGGCCGATTTTGATGAATTCATCAAATCAGGTAAACAACATTTTTGCATTCGGTCATTACGCTCCTATCGATTGTAGTAGCAGCTATACGATGTCGATTAGGCGTACAATTCGATTCATTCGCGATTATTCGACGAACTTGGTTAATGATTTTCATCGTGAAACTATGAGAATGGACGATTGTCATTTCTGGGAATTCGTTCGGACACCCTGTATCCATTGATCTTTTAGAAGTGGAAGGTAATTAATACTCCCATAAACAATCTAAAAAAATAACCGTTTTCCCTCACAAAAAAGACCGCTAAGAAATCCGTTTAGTAGTTTTCCACGAATTCGAGAAGAAAAATGTCTTTTTCGAAGGGATTCCATATTAATAGAGATGAAGTAGATCAGGAAATGAAAATCTTTGAGGTGCTGCGTCAAGCTATCATCGGATCCTCCTCTTCGCGCCTCAAAGAAGCGCTCGAAATGCAGGAAATTCCAACGTTCTGAGATTTGCCGAATTGTGGTGTTTGTTCGGAGTTATACATCAAAGAAATCAACATACGTTTCCCGACAAAATGCCGGGGTGCGAAGTCAGCATTTCCCTCGCACCAACTTCCTCCACCCCGACGGGGAAAAAAATTCGGTGAATCATCTTACTTCACTACTTAAAAGAGTGGAGCGATAGACGTTTTAAAGTTCCATTTCGGGCTCGAAAGTTCGCACAATGGCGAAAACGCAAAACTTATGCGGGAAATCTACTTTTACCTAATTTATTCGGCGTTCATGAAGCACTCCAGACAGCTATGGGAATGAAAATTTATTTCGTACAAGTCTGCAGCGAACAAACATTTCATATGTAGAAGACTCAAAGCCCGCTGTTATTATGTGCTATTTTCGTACCGAATTTATGTGCCGATTTTTTTTCAGCCACTCTTCCACCTCTGTGTTCCGCCGTTGCTCGGTGTCACTATAAAGAAGAATGCAACAAAAGCTGGCTCATTTCCGTCTGATTGATATCTCTGTTCTACCAAAACCACGAAATACACTGCGCGAAAAAATGAACGCACATTCTGAAAATCTCAATTTTAATGAAAGTTAACTCTACATTGACTTTATAACTTATTTTTTATTGAAAAATTATGATTGCCACGTGATATCAACTAAAGGGATTGTTTAATCGGGAAATTGGCAACAAAGATGAAGTTTGGTGTTGTTACATTCAATTTAATGCGCTACAGTTTCGAGAACTAATGTTCTCTTCTTCAGGCTGAAATAACATAAAATGAACAGGTTTCATCAATAATATGCAGTAGACTTACCACTATAAATTAAATCGATTTTATCGACATACAGTTCGTCAAAAAACATGAAAGTCTCCATAAAAATTTCACAAATACAAAAGATCCACGTGTGAATAGCATTTCCACCTTCATTAACAACGAAATCTTTCTCATTCACGTCAACGTCAAATACAAAAACAGAACAAGTCCACCACAGTACAGAACAATAAACAAATTCATCGGCACTACTAACGCCCTCTACCCTTTATTATTATTTCCACAAACTAAAATAATTATAATCTATCTATGAGATTGAAATAAATCTTACTAAGCCCCTCGATATCAGTTCTGAAATTTACTGAGTTTTCTTTTTTAATGTTAATCATTTCCGCTATCATTCGCTTTCTATAGTTATCCTCCCGGTGTAAAATTTCTACATTATCTATTTCAAAGTTGAAAAAATGTCCTGTTTCTAGGTGATGTTCCACTAAAGTTGTTTTATTATTAGAGAGATTTTTCACAGATGTTTTGTGGGCTGAGATTCTATTTTTTAAAAATTGTTTTGTAGTGCCGACGTAACATTTTGGACAGTGTTCACAACTTATTTTATAAACAACACCAGACATATATTCTTTCTTCGTCCTATCCTTTAATTTACTAAATACTAGTCTTCCCAAATTCAAGTTGTTGTAGAGTACAATTTTCTGATTGTTCTGTTTCAACACTCTGGATAACTGTGTAGAGAGACCCGGTACCAAAGGCAGTTTAACATAGTTGACAGTCTCATTATCGCTTATTTCCTCTCTATCATTTGACCTTCCACTATTATCATTCAATGCTCTATTTATTAATCTTTTTGGATATGAGTTTAACATTAAATCCTTCTTCAGTTTTCTAAAATTTTCATTCTTGAATTCATCACTGCAAAGTTTTTCTATTCTATTTTTTGATTGTGTTATTATATTAATTTTTTGATATGTTGGATGTAATGATAAATAGTTTATTGTCCTATTTGTACTAGTTGGTTTTTTGTATAGGTTTGTCTTTAAAGAACCACTGACAGGGTCCCTGATTATTAGTAAATCTAGGAATGGTAATTCATGTCTTGCACTCTCCAATTCATAGGTGAACTTCAACTTGGAATCTATAGAATTAAATATCTCTAGAACATGATTTACAGAATCTTTGGGAATACATGCAAGTATATCATCCACGTATGAGAAAAGGACCGGGAAAATGAAAGCTACCTTTTTAACTACTTCTTCTAAAACAAAATTCATAACATAATTGGCTAAAATTGGGGCTTAGTAAGATTTATTTCAATCTCATAGATAGATTATAATTATTTTAGTTTGTGGAAATAATAATAAAGGGTAGAGGGCGTTAGTAGTGCCGATGAATTTGTTTATTGTTCTGTACTGTGGTGGACTTGTTCTGTTTTTGTATTTGACGTTGACGTGAATGAGAAAGATTTCGTTGTTAATGAAGGTGTAAATGCTATTCACACGTGGATCTTTTGTATTTGTGAAATTTTTATGGAGACTTTCATGTTTTTTGACGAACTGTATGTCGATAAAATCGATTTAATTTATAGTGGTAAGTCTACTGTATATTATTGATGAAACCTGTTCATTTTATGTTATTTCAGCCTGAAGAAGAGAACATTAGTTCTCGAAACTGTAGCGCATTAAATTGAATGTAACAACACCAAACTTCATCTTTGTTGCCAATTTCCCGATCAAACAATCCCTTTACTTATTTTTTATGTTCTCTCGGGAAGGTTTTGAACGAAACAAGACACATTAAATGGAAGAAAAATTCAGGATTTCACCGAATCTTATGTGAAAGAAGAGAAATGAACAATTTTCAAAATACTGAAATGCTGATAAGTGATTTAATACTTGGTATTTCCACCCCTCGCGTTAATTACAGCTCGGCAACGACGGTTCATACTCAAAATGAGTGATCTAATCCTTCCCAGATTTCTGCGAGTTGGATTCCTAAGTCATTAAGAGTAACTGGATGATTTTCTGAACTTCTCAGCCTGCTCAATCGGATTGAGATCTGGACTTCTTGCTGGCCATTCCATTCGAGAGACTTCAACCTCTTCAAGGTACTCCTGAACCATGCGCGCACGATGGGGTCTTGCATTATCGTCCATAATAATGAACTTTTCACCAATCTATGGGGCAAATGGCACTACATGCTCTTCAAGAATGTACCTTATATACTTATCAGCATTCATAGCTCCATTATCAACGACCACTAGGTCTGTGCGAGAAGTCAAAGATATTCCACCCCATACCATAATCGATCCTCCCCCGAAACCAGTAGTATTCAGGAAATTGCACTGAGCATATCTTTCATGTGGACATCTGTATACAAGGGAACGTCGATCACAATGGTAGAGGCAGAATCTAGACTCATCTGTGAAGAGGACTCTTTCCCAATCGGCCTCTTCCCAATGGATATGCTCTCTCGCAAAATCCAAACGCGCCCTTCGATGGGCTGGGGTAAGAGCTGGGCCTCTTGCCGCGACACGAGGCCTTGAATCATATTCTCTGAGGCGATTTCTTATTGTGTGAATGCTAATTTGCACCTCATGAGTTTGCTCAAGCTGATTTTGAAGGAGGCGAGCGGTTGCAAACCGTTGTCCCAACGAAGAAACTTTCAAGTAACGTTCTTGAATGGCAGTTGTTACCCGTGGTCTACCCTGTCCTGGTCTTCGGACATTCATACCTGTCTCCCTGAATCGCTGCAACATTCTGGACACACTTGTATGGGAAACTCCAAACCTTTCTGCAATTCTTGTGTATGTCAACCCTTCTTCTCGCAAAACTACCGCTTGGGCACATTCCTCTTGGGTAAAATTGCGTATTTCGCGTTGCATAGCGATCGAGTGTAGAAAATCAAACGAAAGAAAAACTATTGATCACTAGAATTGATCGAGAACAACTGATTTTAGAATGGAGCCAATACATTCAAAATCTGATAATATCATCATTTTTTATTGCTGCTGGAAGAAAACATCTGTATTGAAGAAAATTCATACATATAGCTGCAAGCACTGAGCTCCTAAGTCATTGACTCCAAGCTGAGTTGGGAGTTCCGGAACAAACTCAATGACGTAGGCAAGCAGAATAAGGTCTTTTCAATCTGGGTTCCCGGTCATTCGGGAATCGTAGGGAACGAAGAGGCCAGAAAGAGCGCACAAACGCTACCTGGTTACCTAGAACCCTATAGGAAAATGCACCTTCAGGGAGGAGTTTATGGTGAAGGAGAAAACCGAAAGGGAAAAACTCTGGCGGAATCTCCTACGGATGGATCACTCCAAAAAGTTCCTCCGGAACTTTGAAACTGCTAGATCCAAAACACATCTGGATCTCGGTAAGAACCAGCTACACCTACTCACTGGCTTTGCCACAAGCCATTGTCGCGTAAAGAAGCATCAAGGATTGGTTTACCGGACACTGACGAGGGTTGATTCTGTGCGGAGAGGGATGAAACCCTTATTCATCTAGTCACGGTATGCCTTACCATTGCTACCCAAAGGAAAGAATTCTTTGGGCAAGAAACTTGCAGGTGTGAGGAACTAGCCTCGTTGGAACCTTCACAGATTTCATCAGATCTTTGGAACTGGAAGGCGAGTTGTAAAGTGCGTGGTGAGAACAGCACTGATAGGGGGCACAATAGACCTTAAGGTCGCAATGAACTGTAGCCCCTTTCTTACTATAACTATGAGACCATCATGAGGCCAAGAAATCGAATTGGCCGCCGTAGCTCAAATCTTCAGCACATTTTCGATTTACCATTGGTTACCAGTAGATTTGGAAATTTTGACAAAAACTGGCGTTCTCTTCTTTCCCACCCTACAGATAAAGTGCCCTTAACGAACTCTCGCAGAAACGACACTCAGGCTACCCGTTTAGGATATTTAGAACCCCACAAATAATTCAAATAGGGCAGTTATATTTTCTTCGGGTGGTAATGTTCGCGAGAAAAAACCAGCAAATTACGCAGTTTAATATAACGCCGTATACGCCATCATAGTTAACGTAATGTGTAATGATGAACAGCCCTAGGTTGAAAGAAGCAACTTCAGCATTACAATAACGGGATGGTGTAATGGCTAAAGTTAAGGTTAAGACAGGGAGAAACTTATTCTCAGCGGTGATATTCACAAGTACAATGAAAGCGTAGTTTTTGTGGCTCACCTTACTTGGCTGGGGTGAGGCGGAGTTCAGAGTGTGTTGTTCCTATTCTCTTGGGTAATAGCACTAACTTTAAAGAATATGTTGTGTGGGACAATATACAGTTATTCAAAATGATGCGCTTCCTTACCCGCTGTTTCCGTATATTTCGGAACATATTATATGAAACTGTTTCATGAATTAACGGAGACATCCGGATCCATATCAAGAGCAGATAAAATTCGTGTTCACCACGGAATATCAAGCAATAAGAAATGATGTTTAAAACTCTTAGCAGTGGTGTTTCAGAAAACTGCGGTCATACAAGAATATGGAGAGACATTTTTTACCAAGTAGTCAATAGAATTCCTCTTCATTCTATGCTTGTCCTTTCTTAAGAAACTATTGGAATATCGCTACTAAGGATATCGATTGTGATCATCTTCGATCGTGTTACGACGAGGTTTATGTTTTTCGAAAATGCAGCACGTTCATTCAAATAATGAACTTGTTGATATGCTTTCAATTTATAGTTCAGGAACTTTTGGAAATGGGAATTTTTCCCTATGCTTCCTATACCGGGTGTATTTTAAGATGAGGCTTTTCTTTTGACAGATGGTTGAACTCATCAAAATAAGTCATTTTACCAAAAATTTTTTCGTGAATTTTGCCCCTGTTTCGAGAAAATTGAACTAAAATATTTTCTAGTTTCTAGGTGAATCTGAAAATTCCCCAGTCCGAACCTGCTTCTCCGTAGATATCTCTTGTTTTTTGTCTTCTTATCTTACATGACTCGGAACATCGATTGTGATCAGTCGTATCACGGCGAGGTTACGGTGTAGACTGTATTTTATGTTTCGAAAATGCCGCACGTTCATTCAAATAATGAACTTGTTGATATGCTTTTAATTCATGGTGAATCAAAACAAAATGCCAGTTCAACGTATAAGTTGTAGAGAACAAGATTTCCGCTAAGAAATCACCCAATTTCGCGGATGTTCATAAGCCTGGTACAGAGATGTAGAGAGATGCAGGCCAGAGTAGTATTAAGGTATTGATGCCCAAAATTTTTCATGAATTTTTTGAATTAAACAATTCATATGAGGGTGATTCTCCGGTAACTGTGTCTTTTGAGCGATTTTTTTGGTTTCAACAAAAAAATTTACAAATTTTGTTCAAATTCGAATATTTGTCATAATCAAAACCTTATTGTTCAAGAAAAATCGAATAACACCCAAAATTTCTGCATTTTAGCTATTTTGAGTGCATTTTTTGGTCACGGAAGTCCACGGGAATGAACGATGTTCCACGGGAATGATCTAAATGATACACTGTCAGGATTCTGAATAGGGAATGATACGAAACTTTCATGTAATATCAACAAAATATATTTCTTCTTTCAATATCATTACATAGTATAGAACAAAGTAGCTTTCGCTGTCTGTTCCTATGTACCTATGCTCAAATCTTCAAAACTACGCAACGGATTTTGAAACGCTTTTTTTAATAGATAAGGTTATTCAAGAGTAAGATGCATAGTGTTTAGTCATCGAATTCAAGAGGAAGGTGTATATGTATGATGCATGCATAATATTTCAGAGAAACACTGATGAATTTACAGGTTTCTGTGATGTCGTAAGTAAACACATTTTTTTTGCGTTAACATTACATTACTGAACCCGACGAGATAAATCAAAATAATGTAATCGGTATTGTAATACTAAAAAAGGTCAACAAAAAAGTCCGCGATGGTATATGTCTTTCTCAAGGATAACCCACGATAACCATTTTGTATCCTTTACATTTTACGGGAAAAAATGGCTTATTTAGGAAGTTATTTTAAGCAATACAGCATTATTCCTTATCCAATGAAGTACTTCAAATACATTGTCCAAATTCGTGACGATATCACCTACCTATACCAGGAAACTCTTAAAGCTGTCACGAGCTGAGCTTCGGGTGATGGTAGGACTGCTGACGGGACATTGTCGGTACAAACACCATTTGTACCGCATGGGAAAGTCAGCAGATGAGATTTGCAGGCTATGTTGTGGATCAGAAGTGGAAACAGCTGAACACATGGTATGCAAGTGTCCAGAGCTGGCTGAACTAAGAACCATTCATATGGGGAAACCGGTCCTGGATACCCATGAGGTCACGGCCAAGGCTCCTAAGGAGGTTGCCAATTTTATCAACACTATTGACGACCTCCTTGGGTTTCCATGAATGAGTAGGGTAGAGAACAAAAGATCTACACGGTCGCAGTTCCCGGAAGGCTTAACGAGCCAAAACGACCCCAGTTCAAATAATAATAATAATACATTGTCCATCCAATATAGATCAATATGGCCCATTACAGCCTGTAATTTCAATGAATATTTTCGAAGATATTACAGATTCAAAATGCAGGGACATAGCGGTGCGGCGCCGGCACTACCGTTGTTTATAAGGATTGCATTGCATCCGTGCGAAGCCGGGGCGGGTCGCTAGTAGTATATAATATCAAAAAATAACTCAGTAGGTATTCCAGGAACCATAATATATATCCAAATATGTATAATATATTGTAATATTGACAATATTGACTCGAATGCTACGTATGATAATTTTCATCGAGTCTAAATAACATTGAGTTTTCATCAATTATTGTCAAGAACATAACTTTCACGTCATCATAATTTTCTTCATTCTTTGGCACTTCTGCCTATATTTATTCAATGTTCTTTCTAATTCGGAGATCTTATTCAGAAAAGTATTTTTTTCTCTGTGTCTTACTATTCTTCTTCTGTTCGACATCCTTCGGCGTTGAATTTTCAGACTATCTAAAAATTCCTCATCAGAACTTTCTGGAGGAGTATTTTCAGCCAAATTTTTCTCTACCACCATATGAAGTTTTTTTGCTGTTCTATAATTTTTTGAATCAACTCTTTAGTTCTTTCTTTGCAACCTCTGTTGTCTTGGATTTCATGAATACAATTTTTTATTTTTCCTTCTCTCTGCTTCAGATATTTCTGATGCTTTTTTCCTTTCTGTTCCTGTCAGGATCTTCTCTAATTTTTTTACGACGCTCTCTTTCTTTTTCTCTTTTTATCCTCAATTGTTTTTCTCCTGTTCGCTTCACAGCACGAGCCATATTTCTGTTGAAAAAACTACGTTCATCATTATCTAGTCATTATATACTCATTCCCGTGGTAGTGCAGTCATTCCCGTGTCGTATATTTCGCACGGGAATGACATCCACGGGAATGACAAAAATTATATTTTACTCTGGTATTTCCAGAAAGATATATTTCAATGATGAGAAAACAAAATATTCTATGAATGTTCGATATGATGCAATGTTAATACAATGACTTTTTAGAAAATTTAAATTTTTACCTGAAAAATTGTATACCACGGAAATGACTCCCACGATGTTACACACCGATCTTTACACTTTCACTAACTAGCAAAACTTTCCTGTTCAACCATATAAACACAACTGACTCCTTAAATAATCAAGAATGGCTTTTTTCTTCATTTCGAACTACTGTGGAGGGGATAGAGCGATAAATTCGAATTATTTATTGGAATTCATGATCTGCCACGGGAATGATCATTTTCGCCTGTGACAGCCCTCTTCTTACAAATACAAGAAAATTTTTCTTTATTTGGTTCGAACTAATGTGGCAGTCCATAATGCATGGTACAATATCCCAGTTAATATATCTCATCTGGATTTTGTTTCTTCAGAAATACGAATTATGATCGCCTAAAGTTCTTGAACCATTGAATTACATGTCACGGGAATGACAATTTTGAGATACTGAACAACAAAAATGAAAAGTTATGAAGAAATGCTGATTAAAGTTATTTGCACCTAAAAGAAAAATAAATTATCTGAAATCAGATTTAAACACGACATAAAAATTCCAATATTTGAATAATTTATGGATGTGTATCATGCTGGGACTCAGTTTCTGGAGAATCACCCATAAGAAATTTTCGGTGAAATTACTTATTTTAAGTTTGAGTTCTATCACCTGTAAAAGAGAAGTCTGACCTTAAAATACACCCGGTATAATAATAATCCAAAATAAAGTCTTTTGAATATGATCATATTTCATTTTCGAAATTGTGCTTGATTCAAATTTCTGATGATGTGTCCTCTTGCCATTTGAGATCTCTGAACATATTTCCGGAAGAACTGTTTCACGCAAAACCTATGTTGGCCACCCTGTATGCATTTCAAGAGAAGGATCGCATTTTGAATCGAAATATGTGGATGAGGGTTCTGAATACGGCCCGCGAACTGATCTGGATATCAAGCAACGATTCATCCCTGTATACAATGGATTGCCATTCACAGCTGTTAAAACTGTTTTACGACAGCATCAGCGCGACAGAAGTGGGGTGGATTTTCGCGAGAGAACTTTTTCTGAATGGTGAAAACTTTTCCGAGTTTTTAATACTTTCGTGCTTTTAGTCGACTAAGCACTGAATGGGTTCGATTGAATTTTTGAGACTAATCAATGAATAATGAATATCTAAGAGCTATTACCATTTTTAGTGCCCTCACTCGGTGCTGGAAAATCTTACGGCGCGATTTTAATGAAAATCCGACTGGGGACGCAATCTCTCACCTTTGGTAGGTATAACAATGAGGGGTTTCCATGATCCGATAGGTAAACATTAGGGAAATTCAACCTCACTTTTCGATATACAGTGTTTATTTTAAGGTGAGGCTTTTCTTCTGACAGCTGATAGAACTCATAAAAACGAGTCATTTTACCGAAAATTTCTTCTATTGAATGTTCAATTTGAAAAATTCACCATGAAGCATATCAACAAGTTCAATAGTTGAATAAACGTTCGGCATTTTCGGAACATAAAATACAATCTACACAGTAACCTCGACGTAACACGACTGATCACAATCGATATTCCGAGTCATGTAAGATAAGAAGACAAAGAACAAGAGATATCTACGGAGGAGCAGGTTAGGACTGAGGAATTGTCAGATTCACCTAGAAACTAGAAAATTTTCTAGTTCAATTTTCTCGAAATGAGGGCAAAATTCATATAAAATCTTTGGTAAAATGACTCATATTGATGAGTTCTACCATCTGTCAAAATAAAAGCCTCATTTCAAAATACACATGTATAGGTAGCATGGGGAAAAATTCCTATTTCCAAAAGTGCCTGGATTGAACAACCGGTTCATGTAAGCGTCTATCCTATGCCTATCTGCAATCGGCTGCCCTGATTGATTGAACAATCCTCGGATTTCAGTCAAGAAAAAGAGATTTAATAAAGTGTATTGAGGAGGATATTTTCTGTGTACAGATTTCAACTAAATTAAATCCTAATTTTCTGAAATCGAGGGAATCAAATATGTAGTGAGGCATATTTCATTCGATGCTTCTTTTTAGGCACTTTTGGAAATAGGAATTTTTCCCCATGCTACCTATACATGTGTATTTTGAAATGAGGCTTTTATTTTGACAGATGGTAGAACTCATCAATAGAAGCATCGAATGAAATATGCCTCACTACATATTTGATTCCCTCGATTTCAGAAAATTAGGATTTAATTTAGTTGAAATCTGTACACAGAAAATATCCTCCTCAATACACTTTATTAAATCTCTTTTTCTTGACTGAAATCCGAGGATTGTTCAATCAATCAGGGCAGCCGATTGCAGATAGGCATAGGATAGACGCTTACATGAACCGGTTGTTCAATCCAGGATAAACCAACGCTATCAGTCGAATAGGGATTTTGGCGATAGTTTCAGGTTCAAAGGACACCCATGGCCTAACAATGGTTCACATTGCTTTCGTAAATTCCAACAATCAACGGATAATTCACGGATCAGAGCCTGTAATTCAGAAAAATACATAATCCTTCTCGCTACCTTTCTATGGAATATTATACAGGGAAACTGGATCAGATCATCGCATTCAATATCAACAAACTACACGCCATAGCATCGCTCCCTCTCACGTGCTACTAGCATTGTTTCAAGAGGCTAGGTCCCAACCCGGTACTTGACAGTTCGAGTTATGTTGCTCTAAGGATGGCCACAAAAAGGCTGAAACCACGGTCAGCACCTTCTTCTATAGAAACCGGACATCTGTTGGCACTATCTGATGGCTGCGCGAGCGGAAAATTGGGAATTATATTCAATATTTCTAATAAGCATATTACTCCTTTCCCTTAGTCATTGGAGATATCAATTTTTGCTCGCACAGTATATAACAAAACGTGCCAATGACGATAATCATTCATTAAATCAATTCATTCCATTCCATATTTGGTTTCAATGAGTTTAAGAGGATAAGCCACATCGGGCATGCGTGGGGTCCCAAACGTTCACGCATGCCCATTGATGCTTTCACCTTCTCGCCCGGCCTATTCACTCGAATTCAAAATTCCGGAACTCATCTACTATTCAATCAAATCAGCGAAATCGAAATTCAAATGAATTTTCAATACTTCAATCAGTAAAATACCGTGGGATGGGGTTGATATCCCCTTCATTTCGATATGAATTTTCATCAAATAGAGACCAACATAACTGGGTCTATTTTTCGATTCCCTTTGTCCGTAAATATTCATGAGACCATAATGAAATTAATTATTGGAATTAACTAATTCGACTTTGACATTATATTTGTCGGTCGTTTATTATGGATGGAGCGCGGTCCGAATATTCCGGCCCACTTTTCGGATCAATCGAATTTTTGTCCCGTCAATATGGGGATGTCCTTTCGCTGGAATGCGAATTTGGTGGCCTTCAATTTCAATAATCGGTATCGTTGTTATGGGGTTATGAGGTAAGCTCATGATTTTCAAGGAATTGGAGTTAGAAGAGGTGGAATCACTGGTATATTAAAAAAGTGACGAACTAACAAAGAGGGATCAACATGCCACGCGTCATGAATGAGATAAGGGTATCCTTCAATGCCAAAATTGATGGAAAATTTTATCGATTGCATTAACACTAAAGCACGAGCGCTGGCTATGATGAATGATGTGATAATCTATACACAACTCCATCAAATATATTCAATCTAAGTGTACTAACAGTCCGAATTGAAAAAACAAGTTAAAAAAAATAGGAATGAAGAATGATTTATGATATTCCTCTTTTTGTGCTAAATAGAGATATGGAAAGCTTTGAAATTCCACAAGATATTTTTGATCCTTTTGCGATGGTACTCATGGTACCTTTCGTTCCAGATGTATCGAAACGCAATGTCAGCAGATCAGTTATTCAAGACGAAAAGCCGAAAGTTATAATGGTATCTTCCTCAGAAAAGGAGATTTTTCAACAGCCGCCAGAAGAGGATACAGGCCTAGGGCTGTACTTTCCATCAGGTTCCCAAACCTCAGGTACTTTCGCTTTTTGCACAAGTAGACCGTTTGCACTCTCCAAGAGCCCTACAGACTTTGTCGTCGGTTGCACGAGACAAATCGCATGGTGTGGAGCTCTGTTGATGACTGGGTACATAACCTGCGATAGGTTATGGGCCCAGCAACAACAGGTTTTCATATTGTGCAATTTGTCGCATCAAACCGACCGCAGTGTTTACGGGCCTTTATGAGCACTTTTTGAAAGTTTTCCGTGAAAACTTGCTTCTAAATGCACCAACATTGTTTGAAATTTGTTCACCCAGTACTTATTTGCTTGTATATCTATGAAAATGTGAATTTTTCTTTTTTCTGAGGAAGAAATCTCAGTTTTGGCGTAAAATCGTCATTGATGTCTTGTGTATTCCGGCTCATCGTCTTCTCAAGAGAATTTGAAGTTGAAAACCAATCAATAATATTGGGGTGCATTGTGGGTAATGACATTTTCTAAAAACAATATTTCAATGTTACTATACTGTACGACAATTTGTTTTCGCTCATGATGTTAATGTTTGTTTCTTGTATCGTCTCTGTCCTATATTTGTTGTGGAAATCTCAGATTTATCCACGACTAACTTGAGTGTTATAGAAAGATACTGAAGCAATTTTTGAGAATATGAAGCATTTTCAGTATTTTTTTTATCAAACCAACTACAAATTCTCATGACAGGTCTAGGATTTACTGGAAATGTTGAGTCAATGGAGAAACGAATACTTCGGATGTAGAAACGACCACAAAATGTAACGGAAGCAGAAGATGATTGATATTTTCAGATTATACATGCAGTTCTATGATTAAAGCAACATTGCTGAAAACTTGTCGAAAGTTTCTGGTCTTTCCAGCAGGAATTACCAACAACAAGAAAGTTTCTCGGTTTTTTTGTGGGCTCCATGGTAATTTGTATGCTAATTCCCCATAAAATGGAGCAGACGTAGTTCTTTTTTTTGTTTACCATCGTTCTATTTGAGGAGTATCCGCATTACTTAATATTCATCAATTTTCGATTCATCATAATGAATTAACGTCCAATATTTTCGTACGTTCGAGTCCTTATTTTCATTGTTTTGATTTACAGGGTGGCCCACTGAATATTCGAGTTCACCTTGTAATGAATAACTCTCACTTGAAATTTCAACTGAGAAGAGAGTTTTTTAGTATCAGCAATTAAATGAGTTATTACTTTTATTGAAGGCAAATAAAAAACATTTCGATAGAACATGGCAACAGATGAATAATTGAAGGGAACTTATATTTTCCATTGAATCGGATTTAAAAAAATTCACTCTTTCACTGTTTATGCATGCCTGAGAGAGGTGGTTGTATAAAGTGTTGTATTGTTCATACCGCATTAATATGATACTAGAGAGACTCAGACCCGAAGGCACGCTTTTAAAATTGCCGCGAGACGACCGGGAGGAGTCCTTCTCATAGATTTTTTCGCTCCAAAAATTGCGATCTTGTGCTGTAGAAGCACTCCAATTTGCTTCCAATTCTCCGCAAGTGTAAAAACACGAAAGATGTTCAATTTTCCGTGAGGAGTCTATTTGTCTTCGTGATAATATTCAATCTGCCACGTTTGGCTCGGATATATCGAGTATTTATCTTATAACCGTGGCACCTGCTCTATAAACTTCGATGAAACAAATTGAATATTTCTCTAATGCTTCTCTAGGAACTCCCAAAAATATCTCCACTCATGGAACGTGCCTTTCTCCTAATGAAGATAATCTGTAGACAGAACACCCGGTGCCGATATATTGATCTTCGGGAATTACCCATATCTCTAGCCATGGGAAATATTGCTTGTAAACCACTGTAATTCCGACCACCTGTTACGTCCGTAGTACACTTAAAATTTGACTCGATATTCTCAACTTTCCAATATGTATCAAAATTCATATCACGTATCCATGTTATTTGAATCCTGACCTGAATAGGGGAAGTACTGATCGTTTGATGAACCAAGAAAAATCAGATTTTCGTCCCATTTATCCCTATCGCCGAGATCCCCATACATAAAAGTGTGCACCGAATACTTTCGAGCTTACAAATGCGTAAAACCTTTCTGGTCTCAAGATGGGAGAGTTGGAAACTTCACGATTTAAAAGACTGCATGCTCGATATCGAACTCCTCCCAACCAATGATAAGAACAAAAATTTATCCCAACACGATGTCGCTCCTGCGATTTCTCCACGCAATGATGATATACAGTGTGTCGCAAAAGGAGCAAGGTCAACAAACTGTGACGTAAAGTAGGGACTTTTGTGTGATCCTTGTTGACAGATTCACATTGGCCAGCTCAAAGGACCAATTGAAAAAAATCGACAGCTCAAAAAAAATTGACAGTCATAACGTCACAGGATAATGAAGTGACAGATCGAAAGTTGACAGATGGGAGTTAGTAAACATAGATTTAATTGGATCGTTTTTCTTCGAAAACGAAGAAGGTGATGCAGTGACGGTCCTCAGATTCCTTCACGCAATGAATTGATATACAGTGTGTCGCAAAAGGAGAAAGGAAAATGGGTCAAGAAACAGTGACGTTAAGCCAAGAGCTTTTTAGCGCTCCTTTAAGATTCACATTTCCCAGCTCAAGGGACCAATTGGAAAAAATTGATAGTTCAAAAAAATTGACAGTCATAATGTTACATAATTATGATGTGACAGATCGAAAGTTGACAGATGGGATATAGTAAACATAGATTAAATTGGATCGTTTTTCTTCGAAAACCAAGGAAGTGATGCAGTGACGGTCCTGTGATTCCTTCACGCAATGATGATATACAGTGTGTTGCGAAAGGAGAAAGGGAAGACGGGTCTAAAAGCAGTGACGTGAAGTCAGGAGCTTTTGGGCGATCCTTGTAGGTAGATTCACATTTGCCAGCCCAAGGGACCAATTGAAAAAAAATTGACAGCGCAAAAAAAATTTACAGTCATAATGTCACATGATTATGACGTGACAGATCGAAAGTTGACAGGTGGGAGTTAGTAAACATGGATTTAATTGGATCGATTTTCATCGAAAACTTAGAAGGTAATGCAGTGACGGTCCTGAGATTTCTTCCCGCAATGACGATATACAGCGTGTTGCAGAAGGAGAAGGGGAAAATGGGTCAAAAAGCATTGACTTAAATCCAGGAACTTTTGAGCGGTCCTTGTAGGTAGATTCGCATTTTCCAGCTCAAGGGACCAATTGAAAAAAAAATTACAGTCATAATGTATTGATTATGACGTGACAGATCGAAAGTTGACAGATGGGAGTAAGTGAACATTAATTCAATTGGATCTTTTCTCTTCGAAAACGAAGAAAGTAATGCAGTAACGGTGAATGGCGCATGTGCTATGATAACACAGTTTCTTGTGCCTCATTTGGTAGCTATCGACCATTACGACATGTGGTTTCAGCAGGACGGTGCCACATGTCATACAACCCGTGAAACATTGACGATCTTGCACGAATTTGCTCTTGGTCGTGTCAGCTCTTGGGATTTAACGCCCTTAGACTTCTGGCTGTGAGGTTATCTGAAGTCACAGGTTTATGCTAATAAGCCAGAAACCATCGGAGCATTAAGAGCCAATGAAATACTACCACATATTCAAAAACGTTATTTCAATACATTGCTGCAGAAAACCCTGTTTTAATGAACAGTGAAAAGCCGATTGAACTTGTTCCGCATTATACACGTGAAAATTCCGCAAAATCCCTCCTAATATTTACCCAAAGTCTACAACATTATATTCGGTCAAAAACTCATAAATGCCGTCGGATGATATTCTCTCCATCCCCCATGTTGGAGAATGCTTTTTCTAATCACTCCACTATTTTTCGGTGAGTTGATCCGGAGAAGGAAGAAGAGTCGCTCTGAATCCTGAATGAGGCTTTCATAATCGTTGCCATGGAAAACTCTTTGTAAGAAACATTTTCTCGGGGCCCCCGTAAAAGTAATGTCGGGCTTATTTGAAAATCCATCTCCGCTCTGGAGGCAGTCGAGTACGTCAAGAGTCCACATTCAAACGTTGGGTAAATGGTTTGGATTTCGGAATTATAAACGAATGAAATAGAATAAGATCGTTTGAATTCATGATGGATTAACTTCTAACCCAATCAAAGACGGGACCACCGTTCCCTCGGCGCAAGAAAAACATTCGCATTTTCACAATCGCTGACAGGGAATGTGCATTTGGATTCCTGCGGCCCGACAAGATCGAGTGCGCTCCTTTACTATTCATCTCTGCTACTCCGCCATTTTCCGATGCGTGGTTACAACGGATACACCGCACTTTTGGAAGAATTCTTCGTGTCTCTATAATGAACCTTCGAAATTTAACTCAGACCAAAATCCTGCATTATTATACGTCTTGCACGATCAAATCCCCCTCGTGGTGCTCTGACGATGGCCACAATAAGGCCGAAACCATCATCTACTACTGCTTCGGCGCAAGCTTGTTCATGTAAACATCGCCTACCTGCATGCTGAAGAATCTCTTTCACAAAAGATGTTCTTCATGAGGAATCAATTGCATGAAAAGTGACTAATAACCTTTTCGTTCAATCACAAGTTGAGCTCAATGTTGCACGAAGAAGTTCGAATCGAGTCGATGTCAATGATGACTTATTTCCAATTCCCTTTCCTTTGTTTCAGATGGTGCCAACATGCAAGGAAAAATGATGCTCCAGTTGGTCACCGTGATTTTTCACTACATCATGTCTACCAACCTCTTTGTTCCTCCAAATTAACCATATCATGACGCATATACTAAATGGTAACGGTTATATGAGAAAAATTGATTGCTCAGCTTCATTCGGCTTTTTTTGAAAGAATGTTCATCATACAAGCTGAATATATTTTTTGAAACAAAATTTTGCTAGTTATGGTAACAAAAAGGAATCACGAAAATGAAATCGATAACTGAAAAATAACAATGTGAACCTGGGTATATTCAGAGTCATCACGATGAAAAATGGATTCAGTTCGATAATAATTTTTTTTCTGGTATTAATTTCTTCAAAGAAGTTTTGAAAATCTCAGACAAAGCACAGGCGACCGTTCTTCATCGTATAACTCAACATATCATTATTTTAGAGCAACATCGAGGTAAATGTATATTTAGTATACTCATATCAAAATCGAAAAAGTGGTATCTACAGTGCTGTGAATTTGAAACAGAGTGTAAAGGATCAACACATTCTCTCACTGATAAATCTGAGGAATAATATAATAAATTGAAGTAAAAACAATGATTTCTATCTATTCAATATACAAGAATTTCAAAAACACACTAATAGTAATGAAAAATCGAAAATTGTAGAAAATGTGAGAGGAGTGATTTGAGGTCGAAATTTAATTGAATATTTTGATAACTACAGAACATGCCAAAGCAGTTGTTCGTTTAATTCTCAAAATATTCAAACTGTTTTAAATATACCTACACTTTGGTCAAAAAAGTTGAGACTTTTATCTTAAAATCATAAATGAAACATGCTGTGTATATTTGCACCTATGGAGCAAAGTCCACTCAATTCAGGGCACACTTACGCTGAAACTGGTGGCTTTCAATCAAACTGGTAAGAAAACAATCGATAAACGCAAATTTTAGGTGACATTTCCTAACATATCAAGCTTCCGATAAAAAAAATTCCCTGATGATTGCGAAATAAGAAGAAAAGTTTTCCACCAGTTTGTACTCATATATTGTATAAATAACGTATAGAAATGAGCTTCATGTGAATTGATGTAATTAGCACAATTTTTCCATTGGAATCCAGAGAAAAATTAACTATTTAAGTTATTTTGCAAAAATATCGAAGTACATTGAACGATTCGAACAAATCACTAGAATAATCGACTGAAAATGTGCTGAAGATACGTTTGTGCTTACATTATGATTCTCATCCTCAAATTAGTATTCAGAATGAAGTATTTTGTAGTCGTTCAAAACCGTAATGTAAACTGTCGAGAGAAAATAAATCACAACTGTCATTGCCAAGACCTATTTCCATCTTGACGTGTCTTTGTCTGTTTATATCAGAATATAACGAACCATAATGAAGATCCAAATTAATAGACGAGCATGCAAAAGTAATGAACTCCATCTGATCAAATCTAATCAACGCAGGTGATAATTATAAGACCTATCATTATTAATTCAGGAGTGTACAGGCATGATTTATTATAATTTCAGGCAGTTTGCATTATGTAAGACTGGAGTTTGATGAAATATGTAACAGTCTTCAAGAGTGCCAAATTTTCTAATCAGATATTATAATTATTACAGAGTACCCCATAATTCCTGCAAAACGCACTGTAACTCAGAGAAAATACAGGGCGTTTTGCTGATATAAAAATCGTCAGTATTATTTTCCTAATCGATGTAATAATGACAAAAGTGTCGTATTTTGTTCATAGCATCTGCAACCTTTTTTCTTGTATATAAAAATGTTTTGTTCATCGATTAATTATTGAATAAATTATGGAGATAATTTCGAGTTTCAATCCAACCCTCCATATCACGAAAGCTAAAGCCATTTCGCAATGAGTCAGGTAATAAGTTATATATATTCATAGTTAGAGTTATGTTGCTCTGGCGATGATCTGGCGTACCCACTGCACTTATGTTTGTACCCGATTGAGTAGTTCATTTTTCGCATTAAAAAGACTAAAGAATATTTTGCCAATGGAATCATTAATAGGAGTGTATTATTCTCTAGCCTACAGTCATATGAATTACAATACTATTCTTTGGGGAGGCTCTCCAGGAGAAAGTGAGGTTTTTATTTCTCAGAAGAGAATCATAAGATTGATTTTCGGTTTGACACCCAGGGAGTCTTGTAGACCCACATTTATCAAACAAAAAATGCTATGTTTTCCTTGTATATATATCCTAAACTCTTTGCTGTACATTCGAAAAAATACACATACACTGAAAAAGTGCTCTGAATATCACAAGTATGATACCAGACATAAGGACATAATCTGTCTACCAACCCACAGAACCACGAAATTTCAACAATCGCCTCTATATGCTGGAATCAAACTTTTCAATCACTTGCCAGAGCGAATTAAAGTACTTGAATATTTTAGGTTCAAGAAAGTCATTAAGAATCTGTTGCTGGAAAAATGTTTCTACAGCAAAGAGGAATATTTCTATGCTAAGTTGAATTGAATTTTCATTGTAATTTTTTTTTTTTTTTTCTCTGTCCAATACTTTTGACCTGTCCTATACGAATGTTTGTTTGTCTTATGGGATGCAATAAATGATTATGATTATGATTATGATCACAATGAGGCCGAAACCATCGTCAGCATCTACTATTCTTCGACCACAACAGAACAAACATTGGTTTCAGCGAGATGGGCATCTCAACGATGGGTTACTCAGAACCTATTCGTCACACAAATATTACTTATTTTATTAATCTAAAAAATATATCCCCCTTATCAACCCGTGAGTTTCGAATAATGAAACTCGTTTCTGCCACGGACTCCATAATTTCAGTTATTTGAGACCGTTTCCGAAAACAGCAACCTGGGGAACATGCACGTGCAAACATTGAGACTTTATATGTCCAGAAATTTTCAATTACAGGCCACTGTGCAACAAAGTTTCCATTCACTTCAGTATTAGGTGTATGAAGCACGAACGATACAAACTCATTTCCTTTTTTGACATTGATGTTCGACGAGCATTAGTTCGGCATCAACGTGAAAACAACTGGCTGGGCTTTTTCCCTTTCATCGTCCCTTATCCACTTGATCACAGTTTCGACAGAGACAAAGTAAAAAATATGAAAATTCACCTGAATATTTTTATATACAGGGTGTCCCATTTAAAATTCATGAATTGATTACTTATAAATTCTGGAAAATCCAGAAAAACTTCGACATTTAGTTCGTAAATTATTGTATCAATTCCACAGCTGAATTTATAACAAAAATTGCCAGTAGAGGAAAGTCACCAAATATGAAATACCATTTTGTTTTTGGGATATAAGGAAAAAACTTCATATTAAATCAGTTTAATGTTTATACTTATCAGTCATACATTTATATGTAGTAATTAACAGCCTCTAATCAAATATATTAGTTATCTAATTAAAATCTAACACAAAAAACAAAATCACAAATGAGTAACCAAATATACAGGGTGGGGCAGAAGAACCTATCCGATTTCAAATCCCTTTTTCTCAGAAGAGAGAGCAGGTAGAGTAGTGGGGTAAAAACCGTTAGAAAGCTGGTTTTATGCCATTTGTCAGTAGTCAACATGCCTTGGTCTGGTGAACATCGTGCTTTTGTTATTGAGCGGTTTATCGAATGCGGCGGTTCGATAATTGCTACACAACGTGCTTTTCGAATTCATTTCGGACTCGGGCGTCATGATCCTGTTCCACATCACGCTACGATTAAAGTGTGGGTGTCAAATTTTAGACAGACGAGTTCAGCATTGAAAAAGAAGTCGCCTGGACGTCCCAGGACAGCAACAGGACCTGAAAACGTGGCCAATGTGAGAGCCGCGATTGAACGTTCCCCGCGTCGTTCGGCGCGAAAACATTCGCTCGCTTTGGGGATTTCCAACCGCAGTATTCGGCGAATTTTGCACCGGGACCTCAAAATGCATCCCTACAAAATGGTTGTTGCACAGAAATTAAGTGAAAGGGATTTTGAAACCCGTACGAACCTGTGTCGCGATCTCCGAGAACTGCCAAACGACGATGTTGTGCTCTTCACGGACGAAGCTACCGCGAGCGCCTAAATAAGTGTATCCGCTCCCAAGGACGACATTTGAGTGATGTGCTTTTCAAAACTTAAATTTAAAAATGGCATAAAATTTGCGATATGTTAATAAAAAAAAATTTTTGACAAGCTGAGTGGTTTTAATTTTATAACGTTTTGAAATCGGATAGGTTTTTCTGCCCCACCCTGTAGAATAGGAACCCATATATGGAATATAAGCTTTAATCAACATAACAATAACAAAAATGGACATTAATATCTTTGAGATCAATTAAATGAATATAACATATTGTGATAAATGAAAGAAGTTACATAATTACTTGCAAAAGTCACAGAGTATCAAACTCTGGACCAGCACAATCATAATGTGCCCAGAGCCCACACATCAAGCATATTACATAATTAGACACCTACGACTGTCCATATTTGGATTTTTATACTAGTTGAAACTCTTCTAAATATTTTTTCAAGTCACAATATTTTAATGACAAAAGATCACAAAATGGTGAAATAAACATAATACCGATATACTAAATAGTATAACACTTATGTATACAAACATAACAGCTGGTAATACTCATTTACAACTTACCTTTTAAAATTTTCTTCACGACAATAAAACAAAACACGCCTGCCACACGTCAAGCGTTTGCGCAACTGTCTCGATGGTGTGAGTGCGATAGTTAGTAGACCGAATGAAACAGAAGATGGTCGAATGTTCCGTTTATTACTTATAGTCTTGGAGAAATGAAGGTATTCCATATTAGGATACTATTTCATATTTGGTGACTTTCCTCTCATTCTGGAGAAATTAGTCCAACAGTAATTCTTATTCTGATAACTGAAGCTTCAACAACACAATGAAAAGCATCGGTATTTCCTGGAATGTTACGAAAAGAATGAAGGATATGAATATCAGACTCTACTAATTTGCGTCCATTCCAGAGTGGACTGAATGGGAGCTGTCCTGCAACAATATCAACCTTCGCAATTATTGCATTACATGCATGCTTTCCTGCCCCAATTCCCAGGTAGAATCGGAGTAAACCTACACAGAATCTCAATAACTATTGTTAAATAGCGAACAAAACTCTACCAGACTATTTTCAGACTCATCCCACGCTGCTCTTCATATTCAGATAATATTTCGAAGACAAAAGTTTCCACCAGCAGGAATGAACATTTCAATGCGCTTTTAAGATGCAGGGTTTAATTTTCATCTCTAAGATAATTGTAAATACATCTCCACGAATGAGATTAATTACGGTAGAGACACGCTGTACATAAAGATTGAACGTGAATCTGAAAGAATGTACATAAATTCCGCTAGAAAATCAAAGTGGCGCCCATTCAGTACAAAAACATAAAACAGAATGACGAAATCCGAGCGATATCCTGCAATGGAATATAAAATTTTTATGTCAATTCAAAAACAAAACTACGAATGAATGCGAAATATTATGTGGGTAGAGAACGATCAAATCTGATAGAAGTGCTCATCGGATAGAACTCAATTCCACAATTTCGATATGCGGAGGAACAGTGTCATGTCTTTCCCGGTCTACAATCGCACACATTTTAACTCTGAGCGATTTCTCCAGAACAAATCATAAAATTCGTCTTTATGTAAATAATCTAGTTGTTATGTGGGACAAGAAGTCGAGTGGAAGTTGATTTTTTGGGGAGAAACTTGAATGTTAGGTTCACCATCTTAGGGGACACCTAAATTGTCTGAAGTGTTTTTGGTAGATAAAAATAAAAATTTCACTAACCTTGAGGTTAAAGCTCTCGGTCCATCGATGGCTAAAACTAGGATTAGTATCCAGGAAATCCCTTAAAACCCCAGTCTAAGAAAGGCCAAAGTGTTCTCCAAGACCTTTCAATCACTCCTTCGTTTTCGTGAAGTTTTAGTTATCTGTAATCCAAATTTGAATTCACAAGAAGATATCACCAACAAAATCAAACAGTTATTGGACGCTTTGGGTGGGCTTATTCATCATTCAGTAAGAAAAACTACGATTTTCACTCACACTGACGATAACATCCTGGACTTCCTGCTTTCGGCCCATTGCTGACTGAAGTCGACATAATTTCCAGGAAATCTTCTAGACAATGGCTAAAACTAGGAATTGTATCCAGAAAATTCCATAAAATCCCAGTCTAAGAAAGGCCAAAGTGTTCTCCAAGACCTTTCAATCACTCCTTCGTCTTCGTGAGGTTTTAGTTATCTGTAATCCAAATTTGAATTCACAAGGAGATATCACCTACAAAATCAAACACTTATTGGACGCTTTGGTAGGGCTTATCATCAATCAGTGAGAAAAACTAAGATATTCACTCACCCTGACGATAACATCCTGGTCTTCCTGTTTTTGCCCATTACTGACTGACGTTGGCATCATTTCCAGGGAATCTTCTAGCATCATTGGTCTAAGAAGACATTGTGTTCCCAAGGACTTTTCCTTTATTGCTCTTCATTGATGGCTGTTTTGGAAGCAAGGAAACTGAATTTTCAATTATATTTTTCAAATCTCCAAGTATCTTCATGATATAACAAATATTCACAAGTATACATACTTACTTTTTAGGGGGATGTCTTAATCACTATTGAGAATTAAACTAAATTAGCACTACACAGCACTCCCGAAAAAAATCCTGTAGTTATTTCTCATTAAAAAATTTAAATTTGAGGAAAAAATTCTAGATGAAGAATGAAAGAGAAGTGAAAAATTTATCCTCAGGTAAGGCGCTAGAAAACCTGAATTCATAGGTTACTACACCAGCAGAATTATTTCTGCAATTAAATACGCAAAAATATCCACCTGGAGTGAATCGTTCTTCTTCATCATCACCGTTGTAACAACAATCAGTGAACATACCCGGAATTAACCACCACCTAAGACCCTAAAGGCTACTCATATTGACGTTTAAAATTCTTGATTTTTCGCTCTTGGTCCATCGATGGCTAGAGCTGAGATTGATATCCAGGAGATTCCTCAGCAACCCAGCCTAAATAGGACCTCTCAGTCAGTTCTTCGACAATGGGGACAAAACACTGTCCAGGACCGTGTGAAAGCTGAAATATGAAATAAGAACAAATTAACTTGAATCTTCAGTTATCTGTGAAATGGCAGTAATAAATTCCCTATTACTGAAATTAGACGATAGGTCAAGCACGAAATCTAATTTTCCACATATCTA
The DNA here is from genome assembly GCA_910592335.1 of Adalia bipunctata. Classification (NCBI taxonomy): domain Eukaryota; kingdom Metazoa; phylum Arthropoda; class Insecta; order Coleoptera; family Coccinellidae; genus Adalia; species Adalia bipunctata. Next base: position 4,692,912 of record OU342957.1, read on the forward strand.
CAAAATGAAATAGTTCAGGATCACTCCAGGACATTCATTCATGCTTTCAAGGCCACGATTTCATTTATAAATGATGAGACAGACGTTTTTCTACTCTTTGATGATTTCTCTCTCCGAGAACGAGCCCTAATGAAAGCTCCAAACCTCGTCTGTCTGAGGATGCCTCGATCATGGATTCCCGGCATAACGAAAAAAAGGAGTTCCGCCTGAAGATGATGTAGGTTTGCGATGACAACGAGCTACGCTCCCCAGAAAGGGGGTCCATAAAGAAAGCGAAAATGAATGAGAGTTAACTGAAAGTATTTAAATTAAGGCCGAACAATGGAATCATACGTTCATATCAGAAAAGATCGTAAATCTATGGTCCTGCAACTTATAAGGGTTTTTTGTCGGCCGACCAACTTTCCGAGGTCGCTTTTCAGAGTGCTATGAAAACTCAATAATTGGGTAATAAATGAAGCGCCGGTAATTTATCGATTGAAAATTTAATTTATAGTTGTGAGGAGAGTGAAGTCCATAGGAATTATCGCGTGAAACAGGGGGGGCCCGTTTTATCCACCATGATGGATGATTTCGTTCGAAATGATAAGTGAATAGTTTTCAAAACAACTGCACTTGGGTTTGTAAATTTGGCTTCAATGAATATCATCGATGTTGTGAAATAATTCGTAGTACTACTACATTCTAAACTATTGTAGATAGCGCCTTGAAATGTTCCTTATTGAATTCAGCGTCCTCGAAAACCTCTATTTCGATACCAAACTTGATCATAGTGGGTTTTTCTAACCATATTTTTTTAAATTTTATATTTTCCATTTTTCATCCCAAAGGTCCAAATTCTCAAATTGTTCGAAATTCAATCAATTAAAACCAATTTTCCCCCCATCAGAGTTGAACAGTTAAGATTTTCTTATTTTTTTCGCGAAGGTCCAAATTTTTTTTTCTAAGTCCAAGTTGAAATTTCGATTTTTTGAGAAAATGCCATTCGACTGGTGAAAATCTGAACTATGCTAGTTAGGGCTCTGGAAAGTTTTAATTCTTTCGATATTTCATTTTCGAGTTTTGTTCACGAGCTCAGAGCATGCAGAGTTTAGGTGTCATGGGTCAGCAAAAAGGGTATTCTGGTAGATTCGAATGGGTTGTAGACATTTTCGATCGAATATCAACACAAGATTTCCCAGGGATTTCTTGGTGATGACGAATATGGTGTTTTTGGGGGGTCTTACCCCTTACGTATTTTTCACCCAAAAAGTTGGGATTTTCGAAATCGATTTTATTATTCCCAGGGATACTTGGGACAATGCTGATTAACAAACCAAGAGTGAATACGACCAATGGAACGGGAGCTATGGCGGTTTGAAATTTCGATTTTTTGAGAAAATGCCATTTGACAGGTGAAAATATAAACTATGCTAGTAAGGGCTCTGGAAAATCTTTTATTGAATAGAGCGACCTCGAAAACCTACATTTTGATACCAAAATCGTCCATGTAGCCCTCATAAGTAATGAATTATTTCGTTTTAATTTTTTCGATATTTCATTTTCGAGTTTTGTTCACGATCTCAGAGCATGCAGAGTTTAGGTGTCATGGGTCAGCAAAAAGAGTATTCTGGTAGATTCGAATGGGCTGTAGACATTTACGATCGAATATCAACACTAGATTTCCCAGGGATTTCTTGGTGATGACGAATATGGTGTTTTTGGGGGGGTCTTACCCCTTTGGTATTTTTCACCCAAAAAGTTGGGATTTTCGAAATCGATTTTATTATTCCTAGGGATACTTGAGACAATGCTGATTAACAGTCTACAAACCAAAAGTGAATACGACCAATGGAACGGGAGTTATGGCGATTTGAAATTTCGATTTTTTTGTGAAAATGCCATTTGACTGGTGAAAATCTAAACTATGCTAGTTAGGGCTCTGGAAAGTCTTTTATTGAATAGAGCGACCTCGAGAACCTACATTTTGATACCAAAATCGTCCATGTAGCCCTCATAAGTAATGAATTATTTCGTTTTAATTTTTTCGATATTTCATTTTCGAGTTTTGTTCACGAGCTCAGAGCATGCAGAGTTTAGGTGTCATGGGTCAGCAAAAAGGGTATTCTGGTAGATTCGAATGGGTTGTAGACATTTTCGATCGAATATCAACACTAGATTTCCCAGGGATTTCTTGGTAATGACGAATATGGTGTTTTTGGGGGGTCTTACCCCTTACGTATTTTTCACCCAAAAAGTTGGGATTTTCGAAATCGATTTTATTATTCCTATGAATACTTAGGACAATGCTGATTAACAGTCTACAAACCAAAAGTGAATACGACCAATGGAACGGGAGCTATGGCGGTTTGAAATTTCGATTTTTTGAGAAAATGCCATTTGACTGGTGAAAATCTAAACTATGCTAGTTAGGGCTCTGGAAAGTCTTTTATTGAATAGAGCGACCTCGAAAACCTACATTTTGATACCAAAATCGTCCATGTAGCCCTCATAAGTAATGAATTATTTCGTTTTAATTTTTTCGATATTTCATTTTCGAGTTTTGTTCACGAGCTCAGAGCATGCAGAGTTTAGGTGTCATGGGTCAGCAAAAAGGGTATTCTGGTAGATTCGAATGGGTTGTAGACATTTTCGATCGAATATCAACACAAGATTTTCCAGGGATTTCTTGGTGATGACGAATATGGTGTTTTTGGGGGGTCTTACCCCTTACGTATTTTTCACCCAAAAAGTTGGGATTTTCGAAATAGATTTTATTATTCCTAGGGATACTTGGGACAATGCTGATTAACAGTCTACAAATCAAAAGTGAATACGACCAATGGAACGGGAGCTATGGCGGTTTGAAATTTCGATTTTTTGAGAAAATGCCATTTGACAGGTGAAAATCTAAACAATGCTAGTTAGGGCTCTGAAAAGTCTTTAATTGAATAGAGCGACCTCGAAAACCTACATTTTGATACCAAAATCGTCCATGTAGCCCTCATAAGTAATGAATTATTTCGTTTTAATTTTTTCGATATTTCATTTTCGAGTTTTGTTCACGAGCTCAGAGCATGCAGAGTTTAGGTGTCATGGGTCAGCAAAAAGGGTATTCTGGTAGATTCGAATGGGTTGTAGACATTTTCGATCGAATATCAACACTAGATTTCCCAGGGATTTCTTGGTGATGACGAATATGGTGTTTTTGGGGGGTCTTACCCCTTACGTATTTTTCACCCAAAAAGTTGGGATTTTCGAAATCGATTTTATTATTCCTATGAATACTTGGGACAATGCTGATTAACAGTCTACAAACCAAAAGTGAATACGACCAATGGAACGGGAGCTATGGCGGTTTGAAATTTCGATTTTTCGAGAAAATGCCATTTGACTGGTGTAAATCTAAACTATGCTAGTTAGGGCTCTGGAAAGTCTTTTATTGAATAGAGCGACCTCGAAAACCTACATTTTGATACCAAAATCGTCCATGTAGCCCTCATAAGTAATGAATTATTTCGTTTTAATTTTTTCGATATTTCATTTTCGAGTTTTGTTCACGAGCTCAGAGCATGCAGAGTTTAGGTGTCATGGGTCAGCAAAAAGGGTATTCTGGTAGATTCGAATGGGTTGTAGACATTTTCGATCGAATATCAACACTAGATTTCCCAGGGATTTCTTGGTAATGACGAATATGGTGTTTTTGGGGGGTCTTACCCCTTACGTATTTTTCACCCAAAAAGTTGGGATTTTCGAAATCGATTTTATTATTCCTATGAATACTTAGGACAATGCTGATTAACAGTCTACAAACCAAAAGTGAATACGACCAATGGAACGGGAGCTATGGCGGTTTGAAATTTCGATTTTTTGAGAAAATGCCATTTGACTGGTGAAAATCTAAACTATGCTAGTTAGGGCTCTGGAAAGTCTTTTATTGAATAGAGCGACCTCGAAAACCTACATTTTGATACCAAAATCGTCCATGTAGCCCTCATAAGTAATGAATTATTTCGTTTTAATTTTTTCGATATTTCATTTTCGAGTTTTGTTCACGAGCTCAGAGCATGCAGAGTTTAGGTGTCATGGGTCAGCAAAAAGGGTATTCTGGTAGATTCGAATGGGTTGTAGACATTTTCGATCGAATATCAACACAAGATTTTCCAGGGATTTCTTGGTGATGACGAATATGGTGTTTTTGGGGGGTCTTACCCCTTACGTATTTTTCACCCAAAAAGTTGGGATTTTCGAAATAGATTTTATTATTCCTAGGGATACTTGGGACAATGCTGATTAACAGTCTACAAATCAAAAGTGAATACGACCAATGGAACGGGAGCTATGGCGGTTTGAAATTTCGATTTTTTGAGAAAATGCCATTTGACAGGTGAAAATCTAAACAATGCTAGTTAGGGCTCTGAAAAGTCTTTAATTGAATAGAGCGACCTCGAAAACCTACATTTTGATACCAAAATCGTCCATGTAGCCCTCATAAGTAATGAATTATTTCGTTTTAATTTTTTCGATATTTCATTTTCGAGTTTTGTTCACGAGCTCAGAGCATGCAGAGTTTAGGTGTCATGGGTCAGCAAAAAGGGTATTCTGGTAGATTCGAATGGGTTGTAGACATTTTCGATCGAATATCAACACTAGATTTCCCAGGGATTTCTTGGTGATGACGAATATGGTGTTTTTGGGGGGTCTTACCCCTTACGTATTTTTCACCCAAAAAGTTGGGATTTTCGAAATCGATTTTATTATTCCTATGAATACTTGGGACAATGCTGATTAACAGTCTACAAACCAAAAGTGAATACGACCAATGGAACGGGAGCTATGGCGGTTTGAAATTTCGATTTTTCGAGAAAATGCCATTTGACTGGTGTAAATCTAAACTATGCTAGTTAGGGCTCTGGAAAGTCTTTTATTGAATAGAGCGACCTCGAAAACCTACATTTTGATACCAAAATCGTCCATGTAGCCCTCATAAGTAATGAATTATTTCGTTTTAATTTTTTCGATATTTCATTTTCGAGTTTTGTTCACGAGCTCAGAGCATGCAGAGTTTAGGTGTCATGGGTCAGCAAAAAGGGTATTCTGGTAGATTCGAATGGGCTGTAGACATTTACGATCGAATATCAACACTAGATTTCCCAGGGATTTCTTGGTGATGACGAATATGGTGTTTTTGGGGGGTCTTACCCCTTACGTATTTTTCACCCAAAAAGTTGGGATTTTCGAAATCGATTTTATTATTCCTATGAATACTTGGGACAATGCTGATTAACAGTCTACAAACCAAAAGTGAATACGACCAATGGAACGGGAGCTATGGCGGTTTGAAATTTCGATTTTTTGAGAAAATGCCATTTGACTGGTGAAAATCTAAACTATGCTAGTTAGGGCTCTGGAAAGTCTTTTTTTGAATAGAGCGACCTCGAAAACCTACATTTTGATACCAAAATCGTCCATGTAGCCCTCATAAGTAATGAATTATTTCGTTTTAATTTTTTCGATATTTCATTTTCGAGTTTTGTTCACGAGCTCAGAGCATGCAGAGTTTAGGTGTCATGGGTCAGCAAAAAGGGTATTCTGGTAGATTCGAATGGGTTGTAGACATTTTCGATCGAATATCAACACAAGATTTCCCAGGGATTTCTTGGTGATGACGAATATGGTGTTTTTGGGGGGTCTTACCCCTTACGTATTTTTCACCCAAAAAGTTGGGATTTTCGAAATCGATTTTATTATTCCTAGGGATACTTGGGACAATGCTGATTAACAGTCTACAAATCAAAAGTGAATACGACCAATGGAACGGGAGCTATGGCGGTTTGAAATTTCGATTTTTTGAGAAAATGCCATTTGACAGGTGAAAATCTAAACAATGCTAGTTAGGGCTCTGAAAAGTCTTTAATTGAATAGAGCGACCTCGAAAACCTACATTTTGATACCAAAATCGTCCATGTAGCCCTCATAAGTAATGAATTATTTCGTTTTAATTTTTTCGATATTTCATTTTCGAGTTTTGTTCACGAGCTCAGAGCATGCAGAGTTTAGGTGTCATGGGTCAGCAAAAAGGGTATTCTGGTAGATTCGAATGGGTTGTAGACATTTTCGATCGAATATCAACACAAGATTTCCCAGGGATTTCTTGGTGATGACGAATATGGTGTTTTTGGGGGGTCTTACCCCTTACGTATTTTTCACCCAAAAAGTTGGGATTTTCGAAATCGATTTTATTATTCCTAGGGATACTTGGGACAATGCTGATTAACAGTCTACAAATCAAAAGTGAATACGACCAATGGAACGGGAGCTATGGCGGTTTGAAATTTCGATTTTTTGAGAAAATGCCATTTGACAGGTGAAAATCTAAACAATGCTAGTTAGGGCTCTGAAAAGTCTTTTATTGAATAGAGCGACCTCGAAAACCTTCATTTTGATACCAAAATCGTCCATGTAGCCCTCATAAGTAATGAATTATTTCGTTTTAATTTTTTCGATATTTCATTTTCGAGTTTTGTTCACGAGCTCAGAGCATGCAGAGTTTAGGTGTCATGGGTCAGCAAAAAGGGTATTCTGGTAGATTCGAATGGGTTGTAGACATTTTCGATCGAATATCAACACTAGATTCCCCAGGGATTCCTTGGGGATTACGAATATGGTGTTTTTGGAGGGTCTTACCTCTCACGATGCCTAGAAATACTATGGATAATGCTGATTACCGATTCACAAATAAAAAGTGGATCCGACCACAGGAACGGGAGCTACGACGATTTGAAATATCGATTTTTTGAAAAAATACCATTTCGCAGGTCAAAATCTAAACTACGACCTCTTTGTAGAAAGGACAACATTGCTCATTCACCTAACCGGAAAATAACTATAACCTAACATTTTCAAAATATACACAGTGAAATATGTCACCATGTCATGGCACACCGGTATACTTAATAAATGTGAATGGAGTATAATAGTTCGTCTGAAAGTTGAACTGAGCATTTAATCTTATTCGATGAAAAAATAAATATATACGATGTATAATCATCCATTGAATTTTTCGCACGAAAGTTATGGAATTTGGCGCACGTTCATTTCATGGTCGTTAGCAAACTATAGGGCCATTTTGCATGGAATCCATCTAGGAAAGAATGCCGCCATTATGATCCACCGGACCAGATTCGTGTCTGCCATTCTCGTTCGATGCTCTTTAGAAGTTTGAACAAAATTTCTTTCATATCACATATGATCGATCCTCCATTATACATTGTATATCATACCATACACGCTACGGCGTCAAAACGACCGATAATTCAATACACAATGGCCGTGAACTCTCTATCCTTTGCATTGATTTTGATACATGTTTTATTGTATCCTCATAGGGGTCACTTGTCAATGCAGATAATACACCCTGGGGTGCGAAGAATTACGCTCATCAATTAGCCGATAAATCTACAAAAATAATATCACTTTCGATACCGATCATTCAGTAAAGCATTTACGGACACCAAATTCTCGGAACTCTTAGAAAAGAACCAGTGGAAAAACAGAATAGGATATAAGAAGTTGACAGTTATTTGTCGTATTTTTGAGAATTTTTCTATCAAAAATTGAATGAAACAAGCCAAAAGAATGAAATTTCAATGAAAAAAATCAGGTGAGGTAAGGTTAAATTAGTATTGGTTAAGTTAGGTTAGGAAAGGTTAGGTTAGGTTTGGTTTGGTTGAGTTAGATGAAGTTAGGTTAGGTTAGGTTAAGTTAGGTTAGGTGGACGTGGACTTAACTTTGGCAAATTTCAGGACAAGAATTCCTGTGAAACAAATACATAACTTCCTCTGCAGAAGTAAGAACAAAGAAATACACTGTGCAAAAAAATTAACGCACATTCTGAAAATCTCAAATTCAATGAAAGTTAACTCTACATTGACTTTATAACTTATTTTTTATGTTCTCTCGGGAAGATTTTGAACGAAACAAGACACGTTAAATGGAAGAAAAATTCAGGATTTCACCGAATCCTATGTAAAAGAAGAGAAATGAACAATTTTCAAAATACTGAAATGCTGATAAGTGATTCAATACTTGGTATTTCCACCCCTCGCGTTAATTACAGCTCGGCAACGACGGTTCATACTCAAAATGAGTGATCTTGAAATGTTCTGATCTAATCCTTCCCAGATTTCTCCGAGTTGGATTCCTAAGTCATTAAGAATAGCTGGATGATTTTCTGAACTTCTCAGAGCCTTCTTTTGAGGTTGTCCCAAACCTGCTCAATCGGATTGAGATCTGGACTTCTTGCTGGCCATTCCATTCGAGAGACTTCAACCTCTTCAAGGTACTCCTGAACGATGCGGGCACGATGGGGTCTGGCATTATCGTCCATAAAAATGAGATTTTCACCAATGTATGGGGCAAATATCACTACATGCTCTTCAAGAATGTTCCTCATATACTTATCAGCATTCATAGCTCCATTATCAACGACCACTAGGTCTGTGCGAGTAGTCAAAGATATTCCACCCCATACCATAATCGATCCTCCCCCGAAACCAGTAGTATTCAGGAAATTGCACTGAGCATATCTTTCATGTGGACGTCTGTATGCAAGGGAACGTCGATCACAATGGTAGAGGCAGAATCTAGACTCATCTGTGAAGAGAACTCTTTCCCAATCGGCCCCTTCCCAATGGATATGCTCTCTCGCAAAATCCAAACGCGCCCTTCGATGGGCTGGGGTAAGAGCTGGGCCTCTTGCCGCGACACGAGGCCTTAAATCATATTCTCTGAGGCGATTTCTTATTGTCTGATTGCTAATTTGCACCTCATGAGTTTGCTCAAGCTGATTTTGAAGGTTGCGAGCGGTTGCAAACTCTCAAGTAACGTTCTTGAATGGCAGTTGTTACCCGTGGTCTACCCTGTCCTGGTCTTCGGACATTCATACCTGTCTCCCTGAATCGCTGCAACATTCTGGACACACTTGTATGGGAAACTCCAAACCTTTCTGCAATTCTTGTGTATGTCCACCCTTCTTCTCGCAAAACTACCGCTTGGGCACATTCCTCTTGGGTCAAATTGCGTGTTTCGCGTTGCATAGCGATCGAGTGTAGAAAATCAAACGAAAGAAAAACTATTGATCACTAGAATTGATCGAGAACAACTGCTGGGAGAAAACATCTGTATTGAAGAAAAACGTTGAAAGTGGATAACATATGCATGCATTATTCTGATAAAAATAATTATCATTGAGAACACCCTCAGTTGAAGAATAAATTTGAGATTTCCATAATGTGCGTTAATTTTTTTGCGCAGTGTAGAAGGATGGTTTTACAATAACAAACCCCTTTTAATCCTAGGAAACATTTGTTCATGCTTCTATTTTCCAAATTGCCTTGAAATAACAAGCATATTCTTCCTCACCATGACCACTTTTCTCCTGCATCGCAGCTTAAATATGCCGGCTGCATTCAAACATTTTCATCTACAACGAAATCCGGACAAGAACAAAAAATTCAGACTGGACACAACAAAAGATCCACAGTTGGGAACGGAGCAATTCCGAAGGCTGAAAGAAATTTTCAATGCTTCCTTTTTCCAATTCATTCCTAGATGCAATTAACTCTCCTCGTAATGTTCAATTTGAAATACCAACGGAACCGATATCGTTGGGATGATTGCAGGAAAATGCGAACTACTTTGGATTTTCCGCAGCATAATGGCCGCATAATAGTGCATTGGGCCTCGAAATAAAGTTCAAAATATCGAATCCGGATATTTATTTCATTTTCCTGCACGAAGCTGTTGTAGTCCCTAGAGAATATGAAAATCCAACAGAACATATTGTCGTTACCAAGAAAGAATATTTTTTTTACTCCAACACAAGAGCAGAGTTTGTACATAGCCAGAAAATGCTCAATAATGTTGATAAGTCAACACTATGTCTTTTTTCCTGGCCCAGCCGCCCAGTTGTAGCAGAACAGAAGAATTCTCCATTTTTTTCATGGTAAGACTGATATCAATGAGCCATCTGAGCAATTACACCAGAGCGCCTTTTTGATCCGAATCTAAAGGACTCCGCTTATTTCTCCGTTTTCTAACTGTGCAAATATAGGTAACCCGTTTCTGTAGCGAAGTTCATCGGTTGAAATAGTTGAACCGATCATCATCTCAAAGACAGCATATATTCTCACTCTCGCGATTGTTCTTTCGTGAAACGTAGCGGATGATACGGAAGAATGGGGCTCCTGAATGCTGCAATTCCATTGTTTTTGATATATACACTCGCTCCTTGGTGGATGGCATCTATCGCTGGCATTATTCAGCTCAGAGCGAAATTGATTCGGCTCAGAATCCTTGAATGCATTAGATGGTCTACATCGTACTATATATAAAATTTCAGAGCCAAAGGGTCGGAAGTGACAAAACGTTGAGGAAGCAGACTCTGTTTCAGGAGGTTTTATCAGAAAGCCGCTCTATCCGACCTACTTATATCGGAATGCAAAGTTTCTTTCGGCGAGACTTTTGAAAGTCTGAAACTCCGGCTGCATTCTCACCGAGACGGAATCATTCAGCTTCTCTGTCCATTCTCGAGATTTCGAATCTGAATGGAATGTTCGATCGAAAGTGACATGCAATTTTGGCGCAAAATCTCCCCAATGGACTCTCGGTTTTGTCCAGTTCGATCCCGTCTTCAAATGAATCAAACAAACTTTAATAATACCGATAAGTACACTTTGTACAACTGGTCTCGAAACTCAATTGAAAAAATCTCCGCTTCTTAAAATCACTGCTAAAATCCTGTCTGAAATCAGAGTTTTTGGACAATAAACCCCCACAACTACGACACTGGTTGCTCTAGTGCTATGATATCAAACATGAATACGTCACCAAATGATGAGGTGCTGTATACCCAATTTCGTTGAATAGCTCCTGAAGTCGACGTATAAAAAAGAACCACCATTTATTTGAAGAATCCCCTCTATCTTTGAAACGACATGTTTATGAGCCTATGTCAATATGAAATGTTCTCCACGAAAAAGAAACGTTTGTATTACTTTCGTAGTCCTGCTAGTATGAAATGGACCACCCTGTATAAGATCGTGCGGTCGTCTAGTTTGATGAACGACTGCTCCTATAACAAAACAAAATAATAAAATATACTCACCGGATAACGCCTTGACCAGGTTTATCCACCATTTTGAGTGAAGAAGTCTTCACCCTTCAAAAACTTCGGGAGCAGTTCTTCTTGTTGCGTTGAAAATTGCACCATGAAGTATTATCATCGCGCTGCATGCATAGGAATTCGCTGAACGAAAATTCTCGTTGTCTAATTTCCCATTTTCCCATTTTCTCAAAGCATCATTCGAATCTTGGTAACGAATCATTTCCATGAGCATACAACCCTTGAGTCCATAAGTTCAGAATGATCTGAAGGTACAAATTACGAGAATAATCAAATTGGAACATAACCATTCAAATTCAGACTAATAATTATAATGAATTAATCAAAATTACCTGAAATTTTGCCGATAAACACACTATTTCTGCTCTGGAGGATTCAAACAAACGAATCACGATAATTTGAATTTCGAACCACAGATTAATCGAAAATTTTAACGTATTTGAGCACAGAAAATTAGGATATTAGGAGCGTTTCACACCCCATTTTAAGTGTACCGTGACCAAGGTTAACTCTGTCAGTGTCAATGTAGTGTAGTGTACATTCTCGAACGCACCTAATGTCACATTCTCAGGTAACGTTGAAAATTTTATGATCACAAAAAACCGAATATAGGAATATCAAATCATAATATGAGTATTGAAAATCATTTTCGACAACCATTTCGGAGGTTAGGAAAACCTAGAATCAATCTTAATTTCACCCGATAGTAACTTTCCATATGAAAAACAAAAATGCTTATAAGTGGTTCAATTCATATTCATCCATTCTTTCAAGCCACATTCATAGTTCAGTTTTTAATCCACCAATTTTGAATCGAAATTAGTCAATAGTATTTTATCATTAATATTTTAATTCTCGGTTCCGCATGCTTCACTCAAAGATAGACAGAAATGACCCTTAATTGGTTTCTTCAGTGTAGCTATCTGTTTACGAATATTTCGAAGAGGCTCCAATTTGTCGATCAACTAGGGCGAGAGGTTACATTTTGTTTATATAGGAAAGCAGCACGGATATCCGTGGGAAAGCAGTGGGTATAGGGCATGATGAAACTTACGTTAATAGGTGTTAATATCCAGAAACTGAAGAACATAGGTCACATAATGAATAACTACAGGACGAAGATACACTTGAAGAATCTATTTTATTTACGACGGTTAGAACGCTCTATTTTCATACCTTTTCATTGTTAGTATGATAACTATGATTAATGAAAAGGAATATTATTGAAACTTAGTAATTCTTAGGAATTTCATGGGAAAATCTCTATATTTGCCCCAAAACGGAGACAATTTTGAACGGTTAACCGTTGAATCAGTAGCACAGAATCGTTAAATAAATCAAAGACTCTCTGCTATTATAATCTATGGAAGTGGATAGGTATCAGCACCTCAGGCGTTGCCACTTTTTGCAATAGAACAATAGATGACACGCCCTCTACAGGGCTACTATCAACTATCATAGTTTTGTCTTGAAAATCGTTTGTCGTAAGGATTTAGATTTGTGTTATATCACTTTTCGTGTGGGGTTTTATCGAAATAATCTTCGATTTCAAGCATTTCTTCATTTTTTGATGTGTTATTATTTGAAAATGAATGAAGTTATGTATTCTTTCTGAAGGGGCATGTTCTTCAAGGTTTTTTCTCATGAGTTTTCCATTCTGAAATTTGCAGTGGTGGTCGTAAAAAATATATTCGAGTACTAAATTATGCGATCCGTTGGGGTTTCTGGGGAACTTCATTGTCCGGCGCTAAATTTTTGTCAGCAGTTGATCGTATGTCAACACTTGGGGTAAATAGATGTGGCCATCGTTCCACAAAGAGGCTTTTAATTGGAAGTGTCCCCTGGTTGTGGGCGAGGTCTGAATATTTAAAACTTTCAGCACGATTATTCTAAAGTGCTGGGATAAGCACAGGAGGGGCAGATCAAAGTGCGTCTACTTGATTAATATGAGTCTTCTGATGGGTTAGAACTAAGGGCCATTATACACAATCTAAAACGGCAACTTATTCAAAACTGACCGATACGAGGGCAAGGTGGATCGGATCCCCGCCGATTTATAATTCCGTTTGTATGCTTGGCACACTACCCGGCCAGGTTTCTGTGATGTATAGGTGTCGCTCTCTCCTGCATATTTATTAGCTGTACTAACTCTCCCGCCGTTCGATATTTACTTCGAATTTTCTAATTGTATGGTCCTGTTTAACCGGATAATCCTATCCTATGCCGTCCTGTGTTGTCTACGGCTTTACCACCGTTTTGATCACATTATCTTTCTCTCGTTGTTCCCCAGTGGATGAGCTTTCGTAATTGGCTGATAGTGTTCCGTCATGTAGAATATAGTATTTGTGTTTTATTGAGATCTTCTTTGGTTGAAAGGATATGAAATGGGAACGGCGATTTATTGTTCTACTGTTCTAGGCTACTTGAAAATTTGAAAAGAGAAATCAAGTTACACGAACGAGTTCAAATTCATTTATTCTTCAGTTTAATCCCCGACTTCAATCCACTTTTACCAGACATTTGCTGGTTTATTTGCGCAGTTCCTGAGCTGGCCTTTCGGGAGGCTCCAAATACAGGCTGTTCCTATATTGAAGGAACAAACGAAGAGTGTAGATTCCTACATACTTGAGACCGCAAACGTTTCGTTTTGGAGATCAAGGCTGACTTAGGTATTTGAATGAATATTATGAGAACAGGTGGATTGGAAGGGGTGGATATCAGTCATGTCCCACCAGATCCCCAGGGTTCGAATTTCTTTTCAAACTTTTTCATGGCAATTTTGATTTTTTTAGGAATCTTTCAAAATTTCTTGTAAGCAGATACGACCAAACAATGAGAGATCATCAAGTTGAGTATAACAAGAAAGCTTCTTCTTGCAATTTGTAAAACTAACTGTGGCTTACCGAAAAAAAGTTCTGGAGGAGAGCAGGGGACGGTGTTCCAGAAAAACATCACCCTGTAGATTTGCAATCGAAATTCGCATGTCACATGGTGTAGAATCTTCGCTAAATTTCAGTTGAAAATCTTATGAAATGCAGATACAATAAAAAAAATTCGAACTTCAACAGCCTGTATCTAGAAAACGAAACTCCATCTTTGTTTGTACCTCCAATTCAGGAACACACTGTATGTATATACAGCCAGGTTGACGAGGACTCCGATGCAGTTCAACATTTGGGCCCCCCTCCTATGATTTGAAGGGATATTCAATAGGCTATGTTCCACAGATTTGACAGTTGTACATATTGTTATGTCGTATAAGTCATATATGTTTTTATACTGACGCAGGTTGGTATTCGTTAAATGTCAAATGATTCTTAGAGACGTTGCCAATGCTAATTTTTATTTACTCTTTTTCAACTTTGTATATGGCGTTAGTTTATTTCAGGTTCAACTGAGACACAGGTTTCGTAGTACATACTACTACATTTTCATACTGGAGTATTTCAAGTTGTGCAAAAAAATATTTAAATGTCTTCTGTAGACTTATTTCTTGAGAATTCTGAAAAGTGAGGAATTCCATAGATCCATAGTTCGTTTAAATATTTTTCTGTCGGGTTATTCGAGAACTTTTATTCTTTTTTCGAATGAACTATCACAAAGTAACGGATTATTCTGTTCATAATTTTTCAGTAAAATTTCAACACTCGATTCTTGATTTGCGTACGAGAAAAAAGCATAACTGAATCTTTCAACCATGTTTAGAGGAAAGTCACCAAATATGAAATAGTATCCTAATATGGAATACCTTCATTTTTCCAAGACTATGAGTAATAAACGGAACATTCGACCATCTTCTGTTTCATTCGGTCTACTAACTATCGCACCCACACCATCGAGTCAGTTGCGCAAACGCTTAACGTGTGGCAGGCGTGTTTTGTTTTGTTGTCGTGAAGAAAATTTTAAAAGGTAAGTAGTAAATGAGTATTACTAGCTGTTATGTTTGTATACATAAGTGTTGTACTATTTAGTATATCTGTATCATGTTTATTTCATCATTTTGTGATCTTTTGTCATTAAAATATTGTGACTTGAAAAAATATTCAGAAGAGTTTGAACTAGTATAAAAATCCAAATATGGACAGTCGTCGGTGTCTAATTATGGAATATGCTTGATGTGTGGGCTCTGGGCACATTATGATTGTGCTGGTCCAGAGTTTGATACTTGGATCTGTGACTTTTGCAAGTAATTATGTAACTTCTTTCATTTATCACAATATGTTTTATTCATTTAATTGATCTCAATGATATTTATGTTCATGTTTGTTATTGTTATGTTGATTTAAGCTTATATTCCATATATGGGTTTCAATTCCATATTTGGTTCCTCATTTGTGATTTTGTTTTTTGTGTTAGATTTAAATTAGATAACTAATATATCTGATTAGAGGCTGTTAATTACTACATATGAATGTATGACTGATTAGTATAAAGATTAAACTGATTTAATTAATTTGAATTTTTTTCTTTATATCCCAAAAACAAAATGGTATTCCATATTTGGTGACTTTCCTCTATATACGTGACATATTTCCTGTATTAACAGAGAAAGAAGTTTCTTCAACATTGATCAGGTCTTTGGAACTATTGAAGTCACATAATATTTTCCCAAATTCATTATGTAGGTGTACGTTAATGGGACTTAGGAAGGTGTAAAAAAATCAGCAAATCTCAGCTAATGCCAACGTTTCGCAACATATATTGTCGCTTCTTCAGGGCTAAAAAATACAGGTCATCATGTATAAAAAATGATCAAGACAACAACAAAACACAGAACACAGAACACACAAACTAACATGTATAAAACAACGATGGAAAATTGCAGGGCCACAATCAGCACCGAGACTCACTTACCAAAGCTAAACAATGCTCTTAAAATGATAAATACTGAAAACGGAACAGCAGACCGTGAAACATCGAAAATTATTGTTATTTGGAGTGTTCGACATCAATTCCAATCGAATAACCGTCATTAAATGAACCAGGCAGGGTACAAAGAATATACACCGTGCCACCCACATATGCTATCAGATAACCGACAGGTGACCCCCGCGTTCTCTGGTTTTGAAAACTTCTAAAATATTTTTATATATGGAACTTAAATTCTGGGTGTCCATTCTATAATTGACCGTTTCGTTTAATCTTATAAACACCATTTCGCTAATATTGCGCTTCACCCAGCTGTCCTCAAAATCTAAAATCTTGACATTGTCAAAATCAAATTGATGGTGTTCTTGGAAATGATGATCGGCCAGAGCCGATCTGCTGTTCCGTTTTCAGTATTTATCATTTTAAGAGCATTGTTTAGCTTTGGTAAGTGAGTCTCGGTGCTGATTGTGGCCCTGCAATTTTCCATCGTTGTTTTATACATGTTAGTTTGTGTGTTCTGTGTTTTGTTGTTGTCTTGATCATTTTTTATACATGATGACCTGTATTTTTTAGCCCTGAAGAAGCGACAATATATGTTGCGAAACGTTGGCATTAGTTGAGATTTGCTGATTTTTTTACACCTTCCTAAGTCCCATTAACGTACACCTACATAATGTTGAGAGGAAGTGACCTTTTAAGCGACAAATTCATTATTTCTCCTATGTGAATCAACATTTTGACAAATACGTAATTACTACAACCTCTATGTGAAAGGACAACGTTGCTTATTCACCTGACTGGAAAATGACTATAACCTAACATTTTCAAAATATACACGGTGAAATGTGTCAGAATTGCATGGCCAACCGGGATACATTATAAAAGTGAATGGAGTATATGTCACATCTCTCATTTCCTTTCCATTTGGTGCCAGGCCCAAATACTCCTCCAACTATTCTCGTTGTGGTTTTTGAACTACTGAGAGGTCCTTCTGCAGCAAGAGTGGGTTCTCTTTCCCTGTTCCTCTATCTTCTAAGTATCACAGTGAAGCCTAGATGGATGCTTATTTTCCTGCAGTGTGATTTTGATCTTTACATTACCTGAATTTTATTTGCGAAAGATAAGAAAATTGTTCCATTGGTTCGACATACGAATCCTGTGCAATATTCAACCGACCAGAAAACCTCATTTCTCAAATCTTGGCAGATAATTCAAAGAGCGTTGAAAGCAGCGGGTCAACATCTCAGACAATTCTTCTCGAATGGCCATCCTTGTCCTCTTGTTTCGATTTTTTATTATTTCGCGTTCGCTACATCCTTGCTTCTTTATTAAAGTTCACCCATGGCCAGCTAGATAAATGGCCGCATCTAATAACACAAACGAATGTGTTCACAATTAAACTCCCTGTTCTATTTTCACATTCATTTCGTCAGATGTAGGATGTCCACCAGGCAATAAAACCGACGTTCAAGATAGGTTCGTTGGAACATCCTTCAACTCGTGCTGCAACTCGAGTTTTTTCACTATGAAGTGTAATAAAAACGTCAATTCTCCATTCAACTTCTATAATATCTTTCATTCTGTTTCACCCAGTCGAAGAACTTGGGATTTCGTGAAATTAAACAGTCGTCTGTTATTGACGTGACAATGGATTAGGTTGTTACAAGATTTAATTACGAACGAATTTCAACAACCCTTCCTCTCAGATTGGTTCTTTATTTTCCAGAACTTTTCCTAGAAACAAGTGCGTTAATTCATCCATTCACTGAACATCAGAATCCTTTCTTCATGGTATTTTGTTGAAAAGTGTTCACCTATACTCTTTTCACTTTTATGAAGTGTCCCGGTTAGCCACGACATTCTGACACATTTCACCGTGTTTATTTTGAAAATGTTAGGTTATAGTCATTTTTCTGTCAGGTGAAAAAGCCAAGTTGCCCTTTCTACATATAGGTCGTAGTAATTTATCAAAATGTTCATTCACTTAGAGAAAATAGTGGATTTGAGAAAATTTGATGGGAATTTGATGAAGAAACTTTTTTCTCTGTTAATACTGGAAATATGTCACGTGTATAAACATGGTTGGAGGAATCAGTTACGCTTTTTTCTTGTACGGAAATCAAGAATCGAGTTTTGAAATTTTACTGAAAAATAATGGACAGAATAGTCCGTTACTTTGTGATTGTTCATTCGAAAAAAGGGTAGAAGTACTCAAATAACCCGACCGCAAAACTTCTGAACTTCTACTCGAATGACTACGGAGCGAGTAACTATTACTACGGACGAGGCATTATAGGAGTAACTATTACTCGCAGGAACGAGGCAGCGAGTAACTATTACTATGTACGAGGCAAGAGGCAATATGCGAGTAATTAATACAGACGAGGCACGGATCAAATTCTAAACGAACAGACTGACCAATGGAATTCCCCACTTTACAAAATTCTCAGGAAATAAGCATACAGAAGACATTCGAATACCTTTTCGCACAACTTAGAATACTCCAGTATGAAAATGTAGTAGTACTACGCAACCTGTATCTTGTGTCACCTTAAAAGAACTAACTCCATTCACAAAGTTGAAAAAGAGTAAATAGAAATAAGCATTGGCCACGTCTCTTAGAATTATTTTGACATTGACGATATTTCACGAGTGCCAACCAGCGTCAGTTTCAGTACAAAAACAAGTTTCTTCATCAAAATTCTGTTCCTCTCGAAGAACTTCTGATATCCTACCCTAGTAATAATGTCATTTCCTGTCTTTGAAACACCTTTGGTGCTTAGTAAATTTACTGATTTCGACTTGTATTTCGTCTAAACTGCGTAGCCCAAGTTAATACACTGCGCAAAAAATTAACACACATTATGGAAATCTCAAATTTATTCTACAACCGAAGGTTTTCTCAATGACAATTATTTTTATCAGAAATATGCATGCATATGTTATCCACCTTCAACGTGTTTCTTCAATACAGATGTTTCCTCCCAGCAGGAATAAAAAAAGATGATATTATCAGATTTTGAATGTTGAATGTTGTTCTCGATCAATTCTCGTGATCAATAATTTTTCTTTCGTTTGATTTTCTACACTCGATCGCTATGCAACGCGAAACACGCAATTTGACCCAAGAGGAATGTGCCCAAGCGGTAGTTTTGCGAGAAGAAGGGTGGACATACACAAGAATTGCAGAAAGGTTTGGAGTTTCCCATACAAGTGTGTCCAGAATGTTGCAGCGATTCAGGGAGACAGGACAGGGTAGACCACGGGTAACAACTGCCATTCAAGAACGTTACTTGAGAGTTTCTTCGTTGAGACAACGGTTTGCAACCGCTCGCCTCCTTCAAAGTCAGCTTGAGCAAACTCATGAGGTGCAAATTAGCACTCAGACAATAAGAAATCGCCTCAGAGAATATGATTTAAGGCCTCGTGTCGCGGCAAGAGGCCCAGCTCTTACCCCAGCCCATCGAAGGGCGCGTTTAGATTTTACAAGAGAGCATATCCATTGGGAAGAGGTCGATTGGGAAAGAGTTCTCTTCATAGATGAGTCTAGATCCTGCCTCTACCATTGTGATCGACGTTCCCTTGTATACAGACGTCCACATGAAAGATATGCTCAGTGCAATTTCCTGAATACTACTGGTTTCGGGGGAGGATCGATTATGGTATGGGCTGGAATATCTTTGACTGCTCGCACAGACCTAGTGGTCGTTGATAATGGAGCTTTGAATGCTGATAAGTATATAAGGAACATTCTTGAAGAGCATGTAGTGCAATTTGCCCAATACATTGGTGAAAATTTCATTTTTATGGACGATAATGCCAGACCCCATCGTGCGCGCATCGTTCAAGAGTACCTTGAAGAGGTTGAAGTCTCTCGAATGGAATGGCCAGCAAGATGTCCAGATCTCAATCCGATTGAGCAGGTTTGGGACAACCTCAATAGAAGGCTGAGAAGTTCAGAAAATCATCCAGCTACTCTTAATGACTTAGGAATCCAACTCGGAAAAATCTGGGAAGGATTCAGTGGCGGTTCTAGCGGGTAGGCCGGGTAGGCCCGGGCCTACCCAAAAATTTCATATTTATTCTAGTGGACCTCCTCGGCTTTGCACGGGGTGGTGTAATTGACGTAATTCCTGAACCGGGCCTACCCAAAAAAAAAACTGGGCCTACCCAAAACGAAAATCCTGGAGCCGCCTCTGGAAGGATTAGATCAGAACATTTTAAGATCACTCATTTTGAGTATGAACAGTCGTTGCCGAGCTTCAATTAACGCAAGGGGTGGAAAAACCAAGTAATAAGTCACTTATCAGCATTTCAGTATTTTGAAAATTGTTCATTTCTCTTCTTTCACATAAGATTCGGTGAAATCCTGAATTTTTCTTCCATTCAATGTGTCTTGTTTCGTTCAAAACCTTCCCGAGAGAACATAAAAAATAAGTTATATAGTCAATATAGAGTTAACTTTCATTGAAATTGAGGTTTTCAGAATGTGCGTTAATTTTTTTGAGCAGTGTATATCTCAAACTTAAGTAGCAATCTGGGTACCATTTTGTACGTAGGGGTTCCTCAAGGCTCTGTTTTGTGACCCACGCTCTTTTCGATCCATATAAACGATCTCACTGGTTGGACCAGGAACCATAGTGACAGCCTTGAGGATGATGCACTCTTTTCTCTTCCATCAATCAGAAGTTTTTCTTCTACCGAATGGGAAAACCCTGATACAGGATCGTGGTTATGGTTATTATTGAAAATGCGCTTTTCATTTGTTTCATACGTGTTTTCTGTAATCAGGTGGCGGAATCGAATAAGTGCTTCTGACTGAAGACGGCGTTAACGTATAGGGCAGAGATAACCTACTGTTATTGGAATCAACTTGTTTTCCAGCGAAGAATTAATTGGGGCGTGATGAAATGGCAATTGTATTTTGCAACACCTAGCCGCACCACTGTTTCCATCGGATTCAATTTGAATATCAAGTTCAGAGACGAAATAAATAATTGAATAATTCAAATAACGACTGATTGAAATGTGGAATTGTGTTATTCCACTATACCTTTCGAAACTTCGCAATCAACCCTTTTTTGCTCTGTTGACAAAAGCAGAATTAATATTGAGTGGATTAAAATTTTAATGAAAATACAACCTAGATTTTATTTTGATTGAGTTTTCGAACATTCCGTTGCTTCATTCGCGAACTTTGCGTCAACTTTCTCGATCTAACAATATTAGTTAGTTCGATCCGGGTTTGTCAGGTTTTGCCTGGAGGAATTCAACAATCCCTTTTTACGAATTCCGATTTCTGAGTGTGCTCCTCAGGCCCAGAGCATTACGGAGATCAATCTAAGCTTATTATAATCAATCGTCGAAAGCGAAATTACGTTGTTTTGCTTCCCGATCGGAAGCAATGGCCGAATTCTCTTCAGCATTACAAACGCCTTCGGGAAAACAAACTGTTGATATCAAGTTTTGGGGTTGTTCAATCGACCGGCCGGATTCCTCCTGGAAATCATTCCAGCAAATCTTAAATTGATCATAAAGTTCTCTGGCGGTGCGATATTCCGAAAGATCCAAGACTTACGATCTGCCGATTGAACTTCTTACGAACTCCCAGGAATCTACATCCTTGTTTTTTTAGCCGCTCAAAAAAAAAGAAGGAGGAAGTGCTCATTCACCAGAAATAACCTGTTCGCATCAACATTCATTATTTAGAGAGGAAAGTCACCAAATATGAAATAGTATCCTAGTATTCCTAATATGGAATACCTTCATTTCTCCAAGACTATAAGTAATAAACGGAACATTCGACCATCTTCTGTTTCATTCGGTCTACTAACTATCGCACTCACACCATCGAGTCAGTTGCGCAAACGCTTAACCTGTGGCAGGCGTGTTTCGTTTTGTTGTCGTGAAGAAAATTTCAAAAGGTGAGTAGTAAATGAGTATTTCCAGCTGTTATGTTAAGTGTTATACTATTTAGTATATCGGTATTATGTTTATTTCACCATTTTGTGATCTTTTGTCATTAAAATATTGTGACTTGAAAAAATGTTTAGAAGAGTTTGAACTAGTATAAAAATCCAAATATGGACAGTCGTCGGTGTCTAATTATGGAATATGCTTATGTGTGGGCTCTGGGCACATTATGATTGTTCTGGTCCAGAGTTTGATACTTGGATCTGTGACTTTTGCAAGTAATTATGTAACTTCTTTCATTTATCACAATATGTTATATTCATTTAATTGATCTGAAAGATATTAATGTCCATTTTTGTTATTGTTATGTTGATTTAAGCTTATATTCCATATATGGGTTCCTATTCCATATTTGGTAACTCATTTGTGATTTTGTTTTATGTGTTAGATTCAAATTAGATATCTAATATATTTGATTAGAGGCTGTTAATTACTAGATATAATTGTGTGACTGATTAGTATAAACATTAAACTGATTTAATTAATATAAAGTTTTTTCTTTTTATCCCAAAAACAAAATGGTATTCTAATTTGGTGACTTTTCTCTACAGGCAGGCCACCTTTTGTTTGGGCTATTTCCATCATATAAGATTTTTGTGTAGCATATTAAAATTCCATCGTCTTCAGGTAGTTAGTTATAGTGATAGTTACATTCCTCTGCGACCTTAAGGTCTGTTGTACTCTCCATCAGAGCTGTTTTTGCCCTCCAGCTCCAGAGATCCAATGAACTCCAGTATCTGAGAGGGGTTTGAGTAGGCTAAATCCTCATTCCTCCTATAACTCTCTTGTCGAAGACATCCTTTGCGGGGAATCATGTAACCAGGTGAACAGAATCTACACTCATCAGTTCTGGAGAAACCCATTTTCATGATATATTTGGTTTTTACAGTTCCAAACCTTTTGGAATGCTCCATTACTGGAAGATTCCTCTAGAGTGCTTCTCTCTCAGTTTCCTCCTTCTCCAGAAACTTTTTCCATAGGTTTCCATGCCTATAACACAGAATGGTTAACACAGGTAACTTGAGGCAAAAGTATTCCACCGAAAAAGAATGTGGTTCACTTCATTTCAAAATTTTGTCAAATTCATCTTTGGAATAAAGACCATATGATAAAATGGGTTGAAGCTTCCATAATATCGAAGGAAGACAAACCTAAATAGAGAAATTTCAAGGAGCAGCCTCCTTAGTCATCTCTTCAAATGCCACTATCGCACCATGATAGAGATCAAAGAAATAAGAGCACTAATAATGAGATCAGACTGGAAGAATTAATGAGCAATACAGGAGGTCAAAAATCTCGTCAATTTTCGTCTTCCAAAGCCTGGGGATCCCAGCTCCATCATGAGAAAATGCTGACAATCCGTAGTCAGAAATTTGGAGCTATCTTCCCGATGAATGTGATAGTTGGCTTGTTATCACGATATAACAGGATGCTCTGTGTAATGGAAACGGCTATTGCTCAGGCCATTCTTGACACATCCATGTGAATGTGGCAATTTGTCACGTGTCTGGATGCGATAATAAACGAGGATACGGAGCAATTAAATACTATACACAAGTTGTCGGACAATTAGCACGGACTACGAACTTCGTTGGATACGTGATGCCACATGACAATTCCGTTATGGAGTAATTTAACTTCAGCACCTCCACGAATGAATAATTATTCTTTCGAAACTGATTTGGAGAAATTGGATAGGATCATTCTGGTTCCACAATTCAAGGATGACTGAGGTTTAATATCTCAGGCTGGATGGGACCATAAATCATTGCACCTGAACTCGGGAGCTCAATCAGTGGGCTGGCATCCAACCTTGAAAACTATTTCTACACTTTTCCACTGATGAACCTTGGTTCAGAAGGCACCTTGAGGGGACCTGGTACACGTTCGAGCTCCCTTAAAAAATTAGGCTTCTTATTTCCATGATATCTCAGTTCGTATGCGGCGTAGACCAACAATTTTTTCTTCACATTAAAGCTTAATCATTTCTCTAGAATGTTTTTTACTCGCTTCTCTGTTTTTCTTCGTATATTAGGAAAAAACCTGGTGAGCTGTAATTTCATGGAAATCTGGACAAACGATTTTATTTCCATGATATCTCTGTCAATTCTCGGGATAAATTTATGAAATTTTCAGTTTACATGCGAAATAATATTTTCCAGAATGTGTTTTGATCACTTTTTTCGTTTATTGCCCCCTCAATTTTTAAATGAATTATAAACTAGGAACTTTATTGGTCATATTTTCAACCAAGTTTTTTTCCTAATATACGCAGAGAACCGGTAAAGCGAATGATACACATTCTGCAAAATATTATTCCGCATGTGTACTGAAAATCTCATACATTTATCCCGAAAATTGACGGAGATATCATGGAAATGGAATAGTTTGTCCAGATTTTCATGAAATTACAGCTCACCAGGTTTTTTCCTAATATACGAAGAAAAACAGAAAAGCGAGTGATACACATTCTAGAGAAATGATTGAGCTTCAATTTAAAAAAATTGTTGGTCTACGCCGCATACTATAACTGATATATCATGGAAATAGAAAGCCCAATTTTTGAAGGGAGCTCGCGAGCTCGGACGTGTACCAGGTCCCCTTAAGCGCCACTCACTCCCGCTTTCAATACTCGATGTGATGAATATTACAATTGGCGACGAGGATGGGATGAAAAACATAAACGCTTAATGTCATTTCCGAGATATGTTCGCTTCTGCGTACAGGGCGTTGATATTAGAATGAAATTACATTAAAAAATGTCTGTCTATCTCTATACCTTCTTTGTCGACTAGGCTATTTGGGCGTTCTAACACGATTAGTTGAGTGCCTCATGTACGTAATAGTCCATCGATCTCTCGTCCCTCCCTCTCCAGATAATCTGTGTCAGTCCTGAGCGTTTACATGTACAGAAAATAATATAATGGATACTTCTGATTGAAAAACTGTCAAGAGGGGAGGAAAAATGATATTCCACTGATTGATTGGCTTGGCAATTAACTATGGCCGAAAGTTATACAACGTTGCATTGTGTCGGCAGCAGGGAAATAATTGAAGCCCTTCCATAAACCTTCTATCCGCGGGATGCTGAGCTCCTATTCCCATTTCAGTGCTGGGATGCTGAGCATCATCATGTGAAATTATCGGATTTGTACTGAGAACGTTCTGAGTAATCTGATCGATGTCCGATAGGAAAGGCGATGAAAATTCATTTTCAATTTTTTTTGTGGATTCTTGTCAAAAGATATGTTGAAATGTAGTATTTTAGAGCAGCCCCTATGCGATTTGGTTAGGGATGACAAAATCGTTAAAAATCAATTTTTTCAAATTAGAACCCCATTTTTTTATGGCAGATATTGAATCTACGTTAAAAAATAATGTGAGTGTATGCATCACACCCTTGCCCTAAAATGGATATTTTCTGAGTTAATATCCACTTTAGGGCAAGGGTGTGATGCATACACTCACATTATTTTTTAACGTAGATTCAATATCTGCCATAAAAAAATGGGGTTCTAATTTGAAAAAATTGATTTTTCACGATTTTGTCATCCCTAACTTTGATAGCGATTTTTTCACCCCCTGTATCATGAATCGCGATTTCGATTTTTAAAATGGATACATCAATCTTACATCTTGAAAAATCCCAAAAATGAAAATTTTCCATTCAAAAACCTCGAAGTTATTCTTGTTTCAGCGGAGCTCAGGGAGAATTTTCCAACCAAAACTGAAAAATGTTACATCAAAATAACTTGAAATTTTCTAAGTAATCTATTTCTGCAATAAAAAAATGGTGTTCTAATTTGAAAAACGGAAGTTGACGTCATTTCCGGAAAAACCGGAGGTGCTCATGCCTTGAAAATATTTTAGATTTCATCAGCATCGTGAAATACTCATAAGTGCTGAATTTCATGAAAATACGTTCAGTAGTTTCCCGTATAAATATGGGTGAGGTTCCTCGTGAAAGACCCTGTATTTATGGGACTGTTTTTTAAATTATGCAAGCAACCTCCCCTCTTTGTTTGCACCTCTAATTGAGGAATACCCTGTATATCAAGAACGTTTTCACCTCGAGAAGCTAGAACAAAACCAACGGGCAAGAGTAAGGAAGAACAACTGTCTCGACCTCGAGCAGTTTTTGAAAGTTGCAAAATGGTGAAGGATTCGGTCAAAGAGCACTCATTTTCCCATTCGTTTTTTCATTTTCTCTGGCACTATTTCAAGAACTATTTCGAAAAAATTATAAAAGATCAGTGGATTCAAGTTGTGACGACCAAATTCGAGTGTTACAATTGGCGTCAACGTGAGGATGGAATCATTGATAAATTAAAAACAAAGACGAGTGTGTGTTCCTTCGTACAATTCTCCTAATCCGCCAGACAAAAAAATTTGATAACAAGCGTAGTTCTACGCGATTTAAGTCAAGTACTCGTAATTATGCGACGGGTCCCGAATGAGGTAGTTTTCTTACTTTCCCGTGGACGACAAACCACTTTTATATTTCCGAAAGAGCATCCGAACATCTTTACATTCACGCATGCCGGTCCAAGGGCTTTCAGGAAAATTGGCCACTCAAAGATGTGAGTGATGTAGTTGTTCAGTTGTGGAAAGAACCTGATCCTAAGCCCATATACCCATATTCGAAGGCGCCTCCAACTTGAAATATTGCATATAGTAATGTTACGTTTTTTACAAGCCAATTTATCAATATCCCTTGACATTTCTGTGAGTTTTCACCTGTGGCTCGCTGTGGCAACTTCGTCACGTCGTCCGTGAATTCGAGACAGGCACTGTTCGGCTTGTTCTAGGACGAAAAAGTATCTTTGACAACTTTCGAGTTGGACTCAACGAATTTTAAAAACGAAAACAACACGTCGGATTCACCCATTTATAACGTGTTGCTATAGATTGTGAATCTGGACTGGGTCAACGATTCGTCCCAGCTTCGCTCACAGGGCTCGCAGATTGGCTATGGGAAGCGAATCCTGCCTCCAGTTGGAATAAATCCGAAACCCGACGTTATAAGATGTCGCTCTTCTCTTTATTCCGTTAAATTGAAGAAACCCACATCTCACAAAGACAAAACGGCGAGCGTAGATCAAGCATACAGAGCCGACATTTTTTGATCTAGCAACATGAAGTGCAATTCCGTTTGTAGCGTTCGCGCCACGTATAATTCGAATGAGGAACTTTTTGATGTTCATTTCATTTTCTCCCATCTCACTGAGCGATGTGGAAGGCAAACGGGGTTATGAAAATACATAAAGGATTCATATGGATCTTCTTTATTGGGTGTGTACAGTGTTCTTTCCATCCACAGTGCAATTGCCGCGGTGTATATTGCATTCACCTGCGGTTTTGTTCGGATGAGAGCAATGCTGCAGAACTCAGCCTTTTTTGCTTCAATCAAATTCATTTTTAAGTCTGGAATATTCAGCTGGTCTCTTCGGTGGAGGACTAGGATAATTGAATTTTTCGAATAGGTGTTCTCTTTTTTGTCATGAACCCTTTGAGAATCTCACTCTAGTCGTGTGCTCCCATAATACTCTCCCACGATATGCTCACTCAAAAACGATGTAAATTTCAACTTGAGAATTAATTTCTGTAAAAAACAAAGAGGATGCTATCTTGGAGATGATTCCACGTGGAAAAGTCCCTATTGAACCTATCAATAGGGAGTTAACCGACCACGAAAGTAAGAACTACTTGAGCAAATGCACAGGGGCAATTACTTGAGTGTGAATATTATCACAAGATACCTCGTGTTTCTTTGGATTATGGACAGGAAAAGTTCGATGTTATAACTTAGTCCGCAGTTGAACTTCATTGGAATCAATCATGAATATTATAATTGATTTCCGATCAAAAGATTTAAATCATTTAGTATAAATAATATTTTTAATCTGTTTATATTTGATTTTAAATATCTTAATATTATTTGCAAATAATATTTCAAAAAAAACTTTGAAGATCGAGAAAAAAAATCCTCATTTGAATGCGGATTTGGCCCTAAAAATTCAGCTCGTTCACCTTTCTCTATTCATTTTTTCTTATTGCATTAATATTTTTAATTTTTGATGTAGAAATCACATTAAGTTTACCTTCCATTTATTCTATAAGAATTTCTAACTCAATAATAATATCCTGTACTTTAATTTTATTTTTATTCATTTTACTATAAGGATTATACCATGAATGAAATCAAGGAGCTTTAAACTGATCCTCTCAGGATAATAGTTAAATTAACATTTAATTTGCATTTAAAAAATACTGAAATTCAGTTCATCTTAAATAATAAGCAAAATTTGCGTTTAGTTTCCACCTAAAAATATGATTTTTTAATCATTCTCAGTGTCAATAAATAATGATTAACCCTCAACCACACTGGAACTAGTTCGTCACAAGTTCAATCCACTGATTTCTTATGATTCCTTCAAATAGTTCTCGAAATCGTGCCAGAGAAAATGGAATGGAAAAATGAGTGCTCTTTGACCAGATCCTTCACCATTTTGCAACATTCAAAAACTGCAGGAATAATTATCCGTTTGAAAAACTACTAATTCAGCGATAAATTCCAGCCAGCCCATATATTAGAGATTTTCATGATGAAGTTATGCTGCACGAAATATTATGAATGATTTTCATAACTGGTTTCATTTTTCCGACTCTTTTACGCTTGTTAATTATAAATTTTCAGTTTGATGGCATTTTTCTTATCTGCTGGCACGTGAAAATAGCCCCAATGTGACTTACGCAGAAATGTGAAGAATTCAATAGTCTGTATTCTGATAACAACATATACAGGGTGATGCATCTGAAAAAATCGAGAAACATCAATTTGAAATTCTCCATATTTGACAGTTAATGACGGCCACCCTTTAAAAGGTAGGATGATTATTTCGCTATGATAACTCAGCAAATATCTCAGTTGAAAAAACTCATCGAATTGGTGTTAATTCTTTTTTTTTCTGAGAGTTTCAGGACTTTTACCGGACGGCTATGCCCTCAACTTTTCACAGTTTTCTTTCAATAAAATCAGCACCGCTGAAAAAATAGAACACATTGAGAATATATGTAAAAATATAGTGTGATCCCTTTAAAGAATCACTCATCTGTTAGATAATCTTTTTTGGGGACGCTCTTTATACCGGAAAATAATTTCTGAGATGTAGAAATAAGTCTTTTAGAAGTCTTCTCTGGAACGAAATTCCTAAGATGTCTTGTTTGGCAGCTATGAAAAAACACCATACTGAATTATGACCCTGTATGTTTCTCTTCTTCACTTTGTTGGCTTTTTCAATACATAATGTCATGGTTAAGAGAGGATTGCTTGCGCCAAATCTCGTTCATTCTATTTATTATAATTTTGGTTGATAGCTAAAGAGGCCTGGCTTTTCTAGTCTTGTTTCAGGCTCAAACTGTGAAGTATACAGAGTGTAACAGCCAAATGGAATAAATTCGATAACGAATAAATTAGGGGGTGTTAGGAAAAACGCTCGGACACGTCGATTTGTAATTTTAAATGCGCAAATTTTTCAAGAAAATAAAATTATATAGGGTGTTCCATGCGACCGTGGCCACTACCAGCTTTCTTATTTCAAATGCAACTCCCTGTATATTATTTATTTTTTGGATTCTTCAGGAAATTCTAGACATAATTCATGTACAATGTCCTAAACCCATCTTCAACTTTTTCTGAAATATTAAGTGTTTTCAGATTTTTTACAAAAATTAACATTTTGAATGAAAATTATTTCATTTCACAAATTCGATACATTACACTCATTACTTATTTGCCATTTACCTCTTGATATGAAGAAAGTAAGCAAAAACCATTCCTGAGAAGAAATTTAAAAAAAACAAAAAACGTTAAAAGACAATTCTACACCAGATTAGCATGTTGCCAAGACGTTCGCGGCGAGCATTTTGAACATTTGCTACATTGACATTAATGTTTTCTTTTGTTCTTTTCAATAATTGAGAAATAATCAGTAATACTAATTAGGTTTCAACTGTAATGTACCGAATTTGTGAAATAGAATAATTTTTATTCAAAACGTTGATTTTTGCAATAGGTAAATCTGAAAACACTTAATACTTCCGAAATAGTTGAAGATAGGTATAGGGCATTGTGCATGAATTGTGTCCAAAAAATAAATAATATCCAGTGGGTTGCATTTGAAATAAGAAAGTTGGTATTAGCCACTGTCACATGGAACACCCTGAATAATAATATTTTCTTGAAAAATATGCGCATTTAAAATTACAAATCGACGTGTCCGAGCGTTTTTCCCAACACGCCCTCATTCATTCGTTATCGAATTTATTCCATTTGGGTTACACTCTGTATAGGAAAACTTCTGATTCTTCGGGCCCCTAGCATGGGACGTGTTAATTACGTCCCCGATTCCAATGAAGCTAATGCATTCAGGGGTAGAAACAAAAATCTGCATGAAAGAGAATCGGTCCATTCATTCCAAGAATGCAAAATGCAGCCTGCTACTTCGCGGCATCCATTTCTGCAAACGTCTCATTTATACAATTGTCTCTGGAGCCTGACATTACTTGCTGCTAATGCATGAACTCTCATTCGAATAATTCCCGTGCAGTGCGCTTTTACAATGATCAAAAACTTCAACGCTAAGAAAGGCAATCCATTTTGAAAATGACTAAAGGACATTTTTGCATTTCTTGTAATTTACGGAAGTGATCTTGGCACACAAAAACGAAATAGCTCCCAACTGTCATAATGAATATACGGAGAGTTCGGAAGTTGTTCACTTCTTGACAAATAGATTGTTTCGATATCATGTTTTAATTGATGAACGAGCTTTCATAACAAATGAAAGAATCCACGCAACTAGAAGCAGCAGCGAGAAACTTTTAGAGTAGTCGTTTTATTCCTGTTTGGTCTCCTTGTTCTCTTCATTTCCATAGCGAATGATACCTACTAATAGCCTTGCATCTTTCAATAGCGTTACCTAAATCAGTTATTTCCAACTCGAAAACAGCAACTACAATGGTTGAAAACTGGAGTATCTGAAATGCTCCTGTATACCTAAAAAACAAAATTATTGAAGGCTTTAAAGGATTCACGTCTATCTTGATGTAATCAAGACAATCTATTACTCTATTTTAAATCACGATTATCCTGTGGTTCGATAACCCTCTAGACTCTGAGCCTGACTCTGAACACACTGGCCCCTTTTCTGCATAGAGCACTCTTGTGTGCGAATCATGTTCAGCCATGAACTTCAGCGTTCATAAACTCTTTGATTATCTATACAAATTAACAATGTTGTCAGAATGTTTATTAACTTTGTCAAGACTAAAATGTCAGTGGAATACAAAATTCCGATATTAATGATGAATATCCCATACAAACCACGTATTGAATTGAAATTAATGCAAAATGAATACTTAACACTACATGATCTGTGGCGATGTTTCTATCCAAACAATATCCTTTTGGATTATTATCATATTAATTCACTTTCACTGAAAATCCTCCCACACATTCTTCACTGTGAATAAACAAATCGACAAATCTCCATCAAACCGCTATACGCATGCTTCGTTCAACAACCACAAACCAACTGTTCGGTCTATGGAACAACGGTTTGTCTTGTGCACCGTTATAGGTGACTGAAATTAGGATCGTAGTGCTCTATCGGCGAGAACATTTCCAAAGAGGCACGACAAGACGATATCAGCCAAAAGTAAACAAAACTAGTGGCTGTGCGTTAGTTTATACGGTGAATATAGGGGACGTACTGCTTCCTCGTGGGAAAATCAACACAATCTGGCATCGTCTTCTCAAACGTTCTATGATAGCTCTGTCATAGAATATGGTTAGATGGGTTAGGTTAGGTCATTGACCTCCAATCCTATGACCTAGGTTAATGGAGTAATGTTCGATTAGTGTAAAAACAATTCTTCATAAAATTGTTTGGGGATTTCGAGGAGAATATGAACAAGTTATTAGTGTTTACAAACTGATCTGCAGGAGAATCGAAGAAGAAACTTATTTTGGTGGGAGAAATATGGCTTTTCAGTTGCAGATATAATCAGATGAAACTGAGTGTTTTTGTTAGTTTAAGGTTAGTACTTGAGTATTTCCTAAATGTATAAACTCAATTTGAATCGAGAAATATAAACTTTGAATCAATTCCAGAGTATCGTTTCAGGGACGTAATTAGCCCAATGTTCTTTTCAAATGGCTTTATCTTTTCAACAGAGCCGAATTCGGAAGAATGGAAAATGAAAAAAAGGGTTCTTTTGACCTCAAGAATTTCCAGTTAAAATATATGTACAAGTCAAAGACTAACCCTGTATATTCGCTGAAAAGCTCGAATGGTGATTCTTGCAATGCATAATCAACCTTTCATTGGGATATCAACCCCCTAACCTAACTGAAGGGTTCAAATAGCAAACTCCTTCTTGTGATACATCATTGGAAAATCTATAGAAAGCCTATCCAATCGTTTAAAAAAAATGTGATGAAACGTCAAAAACCTCTAAAGACCAACTAAACTTCATGATTGATCCTGATGACATTGAAATGTCGCAAATAAACAAGAAAATGATGGGTTCTGTTTATAGATTAATTCTCGAAATGGGCCTTCATTCGAATCGAGCGAATGATCAGTTCACACGAAGGGTTGAAGTGAACGGAATAAAAATGCGAAATTATGGGGTTCCAGAAGTTCGAAAACGCCGTAAATATTTGCAACAAGCTGGGTTAAACTGGTTTTATCGTAAATCCAGCAAATGTCCAGGCTTGGTATCAATGTATTCGTGAAAATTGAAAAACTAATACCGGTATTGGAATAACCATTCCATATGTTTGAAAATGAAATGGGATGAACACAAATTCATTATGTTTCGAATGTATGGAACATTTGATGAAAGGTTCTTCATCAATGGAACATCAACTGACTGTGGTCATGTAATAGCGGGACTGATATAAAACGATGTGTTCAGCTGATGATTAACAGGGATTATTAGAGACCGGATTATATGCATTTGCTTATCAAGCACAAGGTCAATTTTATACCAGTTAATCAAGAGGTGGTTAACTTTTGACGTTTCAACCAGCTGCAAATTCAGGAAAACTGGTACATTCGATATTGTACTTACAACTCGGCTAATAGATTCTGCTTACATGCCTTTGCGAATTCCATGCTGACTCGGGAGTAGTTCGGGTCTGTGCATTATTGAACTCAGAACGTGTACCTATCGAGAGGCTGCTTTCCACATAAAAATTTACACGGTTACTATCTAGATGGGAATAAGCTTGATGTTTTGGTGTTACCTCGACTTCCTTTTCCCCATGAGAACTCTAAACTTCATACGGTGACGGTTCCCGAGCAGAAAATTACAGAGACGTAAGTTTGAACCCATGAATTAATTGTACGAGGGTAAGTTACGTTGTGTATGGAAGACAATTCGCAAGCTTTTCACGGATATGTTTCATGAATCCGGAAATTCGACAAATACCCCGGTCGTTTTATCCACAACAAACGGCGCACGGGGTTTTACTCAACTTGTCGAAGTATTTGGAAAATTGAACAACTCGAATTGATGGGTCAAATTACATTTATTCGTCAGGAAAATCTCCGTTGAGTTTAACAACGAGCTCTCACCAGCTTCTGACCTCACTTCAGTGCTTTCAATTCATTCACATTCAAGTTGTTCAAAATTCATATTTTTTTTTACTGATACCACCAAGTTTCCCACTGGAATGGACTTTTTTGGTCAGTTACAAAGGAGAACCGGTCTATAATTTCACCCATTTTTTCTGAGATTCTTCGAGAATCCCGGAATAATCTTTTTTTTCTACCTGTTAAGTGCTAACCTACTTTGCCAATAGTCGCAATCCCGATACGCCTAAGCTCGCAACCCTCAACGGACATAATATACGCTCGTTTCTTCCCAAAGTCGAACCCCGTTACATTGGTACCAAGAAAGTATATTCGTTACGTAAGATAGGGACTCTACCCGGTACCTACAACATTCACACGAAACCAGACAGCCAGCAGTTACATTTCTTCCAGTCAGGCCAACAGTAATAAGTACCTTTTCCTACAGTGTTTACTTTGTGGTATTTATTTCTCTTTTATACATGCATTTTATTCTTTAATTCTCGTGGAAAAAGAACTGATACAGCAGTCCATTTCTTCTCTCCAAGAGATCTCTTGTATTCTATTCACATGTTGTAACGATTCGGTTTGTGTTACGGTATTCAAATATGAGCTTTTTTAGTTTCAGATATATCCAATTCGATAGAGGTTTTTGCTTTCTTCTGAAAAATGCCTAGTATGCTTGAGTCATTCTGGGATCTTATTTGTAGATGGTGAATCTCAAAATGATATTTCTTAGGATGAAGAGTTACCTCATTAAGTGAAAACTTTCTGGAATTCGTTCGATATTTTATAAAACAACCAACTGTCGCTACTGAAACACGCTCTAGCGGATAATTTTTTTATTTTATGCATTTTGAAAGGTGAAATATTCGGAAAGTGAACGTCTCACTTCTCTCGAGACATTTCTGAAAAAATGATACAAAATTGTTCATTTTGTTACTATGAGCGCCCTCTTTTGCCCAAACTGTACAGTAACACTCAGGAAACGGGATACGGAATGAATGATTGCAGTTACCTTGAACATAAGAGAAAAAAGGGATCTATCTAGAAAGTTGCGAACTGTAATCATAAACTTGAAATTGGTTTACGTGTTTCTAGATGGCCCCTCAACTGCATTCAGCACTAAGGGTTAGTGCCTAGAGACCTGCGAATCATGGAACCTCTTGGTTCTTATTTTTTGCTCAGGGCTCCTGATTGGCTAAAGAGTGTCTCAAAGATCTGGATGTCTAGCTTTTCGAAGTTGAGCTCTTTTCAGAACACGATCTTACTCCTAACCAACATTTCCATAAGGGATTTAGTCTTTTGCAAGAATGAGTAATGAAGAAATAAAAGGGATAAAATTTCTGTTCAAAGGAAACAAGAAAAATTGTAGAAAATTACTTTATTCTATCTATATTACATATACTAAGTACAAGTGACACTGCCAAACTACAATAAAACATTGTAATTCACGAAAAAGGTACAAATTATTCACCATCATCCGCATCAAGAATGAATCCAGAATTGAACCTAAGACTACGTTTTTCCGTTGATCTTATTATCTGGTTTCGATGAAACGGGAGGGGTGGTGATGACAGCAGATCCTCTCCTACTGCCAGCATCCAGAGGTCTCTCTATAGTCATAGTCGCTTGAGGTATTTGGCTATCTGGCTTCACCTCCATGGTAGAGTAGATCTCCTTCAATATGAATAACATGGTGTCTTCAGATTCCCAATAACAAACATGACTCCTCAATGACGATATATATTCGCTGAAAAGCTCGAATGGAGATTCTTGCAAGACATAATCGACTCTTCTTCCTCTGTTGAGGATTCCAACAGATTCCGTTAGAGGTGGTTCAGGTTCTACGTTCCTTCTAGCTTCTTCCGCTTCTTCCTCCTCTATGACCCTCCTTTCTTCCTCCAATCCAGGACCATTTGGCGGCACCATTCCGAGTTGGAATAGGGAGTTCCAGGTATGTTTGACAGAGTCCACAACTCTCTGTTTGAGGTCAGCGCTGACTCTAGTCAGAGTTTCCTTCAGTTCTGGAAATAAGTCACATTGAATGATTCATACAACACGGTAAATTATCGTACCTAGATGAATCCTCTTCCTGCCTTTGTGATGGGGAATCAACATAGGTTTCACTGATGCCAACTTTGGGTTTATCAACGATTCAATTCTGTAAGCCACTGGGTCGTAAGGGTGGAATATATTGAAGAAACTTTCGCAGTTTGGTAGGGCAAAGTCTTCTCCAAGAGAATCAAGACCTCTGACAGTCACGAACATACCTATAGATATGAAAAGTAGAATATTGAATGCATGCAGGGTGTATATTAACTCACCAATAGGTGAACCCATCGCAAATAGAGCTTTCGGTTGGAAAGTTAGCTGGGGATAGTGTATTCTTGTTATGCCAGCTCCTGTAGCTCCATACATATAACTGATTCTCCTATCCGGTTTAACTTCTTGACTAGAATTTCCGGAATCTGTAAAGGATCGCAATTAGGAATCTGATGGCTGTGAGAATCGGAGAGATTGAACCTTTTTCTGGAGATTGCTGGTGAGATAGGAGATCGAAGAGAATCAAGGATCCTAAGCTGTGTCCACATAAAGATATTTGTCCTTTGAAGCTTGGATTTCTCTTCTTGAACAACTCGAATAACCTATTTAATTCGTTGCCTACCGTCGAAATAATTTTCTGACAATATAAAGGACTTGTATAGAACAATATATCCAACAATGTGTCATTCGTGAATTCACGCAATGTCGACATACTATCCAATGTAATACTTTTCAATCTTTTATCGACGCCAGTGTCTTCTGAATGAAGCTCATCATGCCAACTAATCGGAAGAACTTCCAATCTGTTGGCTTTACCCTTTTCGCAGGATGATTGATAGTGAGATCTCAGCAGCTGAAGAGAGGTGCTTCTGAAGACATCAACTGGAAATAGATATTACTGTCGATTGTTCATGTTTTTTTTCTTCGAAGGAATGAAATTGGACTCACCGACTTCATAAACAGTTCTGAATTTCAAATCACAAACGGAACCAATACCATGTACCATAAAAAGAAGATGATCCACCTTTTCAGGTTCACCTTCTTCAATGTCGAATCCTTCTACTCCTCTTCTAACCACTCTCGGTCTTTCTTGAGTCTGTAACGAATACTGAAATTGAAATCTCACGTGCTTTTGGGAAATGTTCTGTAAAAAAATTGTGCACAACAAAAAGTGTTCTCCACGAATTTGTGGAATTGTTCCTTGAGGTGATAGACGAAAAAATATGTGCTCTCACCGGTGTATTATTCCAATCGTCCCTCGGCAATGACGGTGGAAACAGAACAATGACATCGTGGGAGTGAAGCACTATAGTATCTCTATTTGGAAGTTCGATCCTTTTGTGCCATTTCTGATTTTCGAAACAGTTCCTGTATTCCATCTCTAAATCAGTAGCGATATGTTCTTGATATGGAAGGTATTTGGCACTAGTTGAGGCTTTGTAGAACCAGGAACATCTCCTGACTTCTATTGGTTCACCTTTCCAATACACAGGAGTCTTGATTCTCAATTCTATATTGACGTCGAACCTTCCACCATCGGTAGGTACGATCTTTTCATGTGCTGGTTCATCTGGAAAAGCAATTTGATTTGAGTGACAACCAATTATAATTTGGGAGTATTTGAAAAGAATAGACAGCAAAGCCGTTTGAGTTTATTTTAATGGCATTACCAGAGCAATACACTTTTTCAAGTTCGTCATTATCTCTCTTGCTGAAAGGCAACCAGATTTCTTTGGTATCATCATTATTTCTCTTGAAAAACCAGTGATGCTGTACAGGCTGGTATGTTTGGTTGGTAATCTAGAAAGAAAAGTTTTTTGTTTCAAGAAATCTTTCATCCAGTTGGTTCAAACTCACTTCTTCATTTTGACCCTGATTCACAAAAAAGGCCTCTGGATCGAGAATCGCATCATCCATTGTTTGGCTTGCAATTATCTTAACTTTGTACAAATTTATTTATTCGAATAAATGCCAACATATCAAAAATAGAAAGATCTGCAAGGAATGAATAGATATAAATACACATTGACTTCGATGGGACTTAAATAGCAAAGAAGTCAATACAAATATTTGAGCATTATCACTTAGGGGTGAAATATGTTTTCATTTCATCATGGACAGTGTCTAGTAGGTGCACTATTTGAAAGGGACGTACTTCGGAGAACTCAATTTCATGCTGTTATCTTCAGTCTGTCATATTGAAAAAAAATTTTTTCGCTCTAGTTCCGTAACTAGTTTATTTTTTCTGTGGGTTTGATTTAGTCTTGAAATGGCTTAATTTATTCTGACCAGATATCGCATGGAAAAATCAGCCATACCTAGGTTTAAAAAAAAAACTTTCAGAAATTAATGAAAAATTCGAAATCTGGATTCAAGTTGAAACATTAAAAACTGGACTGGACTGTCAGACAAATATTGCTTCTGAGTCGAATTTTGGAGGTGGAAATCAATGAATGATTCAAGTGCAATCATTTTCTGCGAAAATTTCCGAATATCTTCAACCAGATGCTCCTTGACAATTCAAACCTATCTTTATTACTGTGAAATACCCAATCGCTGATATTTGCTTTCGATGAATAATTATGAAAATTGTAAAGGAACAATTGGCCTAGATAAGTATTAGTATTTTCACTGAATGATAATGAGAAATGAACAATTTCCGTTCCTACCCAAGAATTCGTCACCAAGATAGGATAAAAAAAGAGATTTTAGCGAGCACCTGAAGAAAATTTGTTCATTCGTTCGCAAGTTTGCAGTCGAGTACAAAGAGGAAAATTCATACTTTAAACATGATACTTCGGTGCATTTTTCTTTTCTTCGTATTTGTCAATGATTTTGTGCATTGTGCAGATGCAAGTGCTACTGCAAAGAAAAGTGCCTTGATGGAAATAAGTGTTTTGGAAGATGATAGCATCACCGAAAGCTCAGGTACTTCCAAATTCATATTGGAAAAAACGAGATAGATGAAATTGACGACGAATCGAACATGAAACATCCAAGTTTGAAAAAAATTTTCATGAATTAGAAAAACTTGAAAAAAATTGGTTTTCGGATTTAACCATACTTTGAAAGGAAGCTTTCATGATCAGCAAAAACTGCGGACAATGAACTGAACACTTTGTTAACTCAGATCGAATATTCCATAAGAATCGATATTTGAGATTGTGAACTACATTGTTTATGTCATAATCAATCTGAATACTACCTTTAATATCGGTATGACCTCCTATTTAGTACTTTTCTGATGTTGAAACGAAATGCTTCTTTGGGGACTAACAGCGGTCAGAATTTTCTAGAATATTTGAAAGAAATTATTGAAATTTTGAACATTTATAGAGTTTGGTTACCCAAAGTTAGCCACATGTTTCAAATTAACGAATTTTCATTTTGGTCGAGAATTTTGGGATTAAAAGCACTATAACTGAAGATGCAAGTGAAGAATATATAAAAAATCGAGTAGGTACCAACAAATATAATAAAATGAGAAGGTTAGTCAATTATTCCTTTCAATCTTCGAAACCTATCCAAGGATTCCTGGATTACAGGAAGCGTAAGGAAATTCATAATTCAGGATAATCAACTCGAGAGATGAAGCTATTATATGCAGGATCATGATGAGGATTATTCGGTATTCAGTTAAATCCCAAAAGGTCCCAAAAAATAAATTTTCAACGATTATTCTGTCTCAAAGGAGAACGATAGTTCATATCCTATTGAAAAATGATATAAGTGGCCATGTATTTCACCAATTACTGAAGCGTTCAAATACTTACGATAATATTTATCAACGGAGACAATGTTGAATAGAATTGGGTAAAATATCATTTTACATATCAGGGGTTTGTCATTAGTTTCAACTCAGTGTTCCCAATTATATTTACCACTTACTTATCAATCACAATACGAATTTGGTTCAAGGACATTTTGGCATTATTGTTTTTCACTTTTCTCTTTCATTCGTTTCCCAGATGCTGAGACAACCTTTTCCAATGAAAATCCCGATTATTGGAGACAAAACCAAGCATACTCCGAAGCGACTTCTTCAACAACACTACCACAACAAAACGCATCCCAGTTAGAAGATTTCCTGATCCATGACTTCATCACATCTCCCGATGATGAGATTCCTACTACTCAAATCAGCCTAGAAATACCTTCGGGAATAGATGAAAACGAAGATTTCAACTATACCGAGAAACAAGAAACGGAAGAAGTATCTCATTCCAGATTATTCACCACGCTATTGAATCTGGAGGAAGACTACAACATGAGTTTCGACAAAATGGCTAAATTATACGTGGCCGAAAATGCGGAGAACAACCTGGAGAAGAATAGACGGAGAAAGGGCAGGCAGCACGGAATGGACGCCTTTGCAGATCTGGAGGACGATTTGGTGGAGTCGGAATTGATTAAACAGGATGTTAAGTATAAGTCTCTTGGAATTGAGCCTCTGGCTCTTGTTGTTGTACCAGAAGGGCGTGCAAGGACTCCTATCAGAGGTAAAAGCATACGTTGAAATCTCATTTTCTTCGATCTATTTTCCCCTTAATAGTCCAAGTGATTCAATATGAAATTATATTGGTTCAACTGTAGAACATAATGAGCACTGTCTGAATTTTTTTTTGTACGGAGCCGTATCACTATAACTATGTATAACTACTTTATCAGTTTGATGGTAATGAAAACTCCGCAAGTCCATCACTTACTACATTAGCTCCGTAGATTTTCACTATATATCTACCAAATTTTGTTCGAAAACCCCAAGAAGTTTAAATATCTTAAAAAAACGATCTCTACTCGAAAATTTCAACACCCAACAAGATTTTTTCCTTAATGGAATTATTCTATTGACTGTCGATGTCGTTTTTGATGAAGTTGTAGAGGAGTGGAGGGAGAGCAAAAAAATTTGTACGAATGAACAGATATGGCATTAGCATCCTTTCTTTGTAGAAGAAAAATTATCCCTTGATTTTATTCCATCCACGAAAAAACTTTTTCTATCGGGATTAAACGTTGGAAATGAATTTAAATAGAAGCTCATTCCACACAAAAAAAAATTAATTCACGAGAATTAATTTCACAGCTTTGTTATGAGTTGATATCTAATTATGTGATAACTCAAAAGTTAATGACCACTAATGAGATGTTCGCAGCAATAATAGTAGACTGATTTTTCAGCGACAAAATGATATAGGTGGCTCAACGAAATATTTCAAAGTAATAAATCTTCCTACGCACTGTTGTTCCACATACCTCCACCTGAAACCTATTCATCAGTCAAGTTCTTGATTTTGCAACACTTGCTCAGTATTATTCATTGAACTCTCGTTAAACAGTATTGCGCTTATCACAATTCTTACACTTAATCTACAAAAAAAAATATAATCATTGACTTAGGTGTGTTTATTATGATTGTACGTCAACATAACATTGTGTAACACTAGGAATAACCTTTAACATAACGGGATAATATGACGGCGCATGTTTTGGTGAAGCACGTGCATAGCGCGCATGAATATGTGACCAGCTGTATAAAGTATGTGGGTGAAAGAGAACAGAAAATTGGGGAATATCGATCGTGAAATGGAAAATAGCATAAGGATTCATTACTCAAAATTTATTGTTTCCGGTACATGTTGTTAAAACTTATTGTAATCTATTTTCATTTGGGATATTCAGAATTTTTTTTGTGCAGTCGAGCAGATTTCATCTTTTCCAGAGTTTCCTCTTCTCTAGGTTCTCACTGTGAAATCTAGATGGCCTTAACTGTCTTGCACATCATAAGGCCCTTTTTGGTAATCTTTATGTTTTCACAGCATCTGTTTTTGTGGGATTGTATAAATACAAATTGAAATTTGGAAATAACATTACATACATTCTAGGATAACAAGTTTCAATTCAAATTTTTCAATCATAACTCGACTACATTATTAATTCCTTATCAATAAACACAAACACATCCTATAAGGAAATAAATATAATACACTGATTGTCAGAGACTTAGATTAGGCAACCCAAGATACGTTAGATTTCTGCTTGCTGTTTACCATAAATCCGTCAACGGATAATTCCGACTCGACAAAAAGCTCTTGAAGCCCGTCGAAAAGGAATTGGGGGACCAGGGGAAACAGTCCCAACTAGATATTGAGCATGAATGTATGCCTTAGTTTTCAGAATCCTATTCATTAGAAATTTTCATAAAATATATTGTAACGTGTATTCATTATTCTCCACTGTGCGAGTTGTAAATCGCAAAGTTGATCAAAGTGTATGTTTTCCAATTAGTTAGGGGGAATAAATGATTTTTGTGCAAAGTGCCGAGTTATTCTTTATTCCCAAAAACGTTCAACGCCTATAAGACGAAGTTTTGAAGTCGAGTATAAAAGTCTTATTAGTGTGTGAAACATCTGGCGACCGTGACAGGACCTGACTATTTGGAAAAGTTTTCGTTTTTCGGGTGTGATTAACTTTTCGTAGACCGAGTGGAATAGTGTCGTTGAAAAAACAGTTTCGGTAGTTAATTTCCAGTTAGTAAACTTAATCCGCGTTTTCACTTGTCGATAATTTGTTGAAACGTTTGGGGGTTTTGAACCGAGTTTAAGATGTCGAGTGAATTGGAAATTAAAAAGAAAAGCCGAAAAGCACTCCGTAGTGCGTTCACAAGAGCGGCCAAGGAATTTGATACGCTGACTGGTGCGGAAGGGCGCGATAAAGACTTTCTAAGAGACATTCGGGTAGTGTTTGAACTTTTATCGGCAAAAGTCGACAGTTTGTGTTTAGTGAACAATCAAATTTATGAGCTTTGGCTGGAGAGTGCTACGGACGAGGAATTGGAGACTGAAATACAGAGTTGGGATGACTATACAAAGAGGTTCACGCAGATTAAAATCCGCTACGAAGGAATCATAGAGGAGACAGAGTCTACAAAGAGTATACCAAGTCGTCGTACAGAGGGGCCATGTGTGGAGGATAACTCAGGTATGCGTAAATTTAGATTGCCAATGATTGAATTCAAACAGTATGACGGAGGTATAAAGGATTGGTTACCGTTTTGGGCTCAGTTCAAAAGAATTCATGAAGATTGTTTCATTGAAGACTGTGATAAGATAGAATATTTGAAACAAGCAACCATCCCAAATAGTAGGGCTCGTAGATTAGTGGAAAGCTACCCCGTCATGGCTGAGAATTATCCCAAAATCATAGAAAGCATGCAGAGTAGATTCGGTAGAGAGGATTTACAGATAGAAGTTTATGTCAGGGAGTTACTGAAACTTCTTCTGAACAGCTCCTCGGCAAAAAGGATTGATGTCTCTTTCCTTTATGACCGAATAGAGACTCAATTGCGAGCGTTGGACACTTTGGGTATCACCTCAGACAGGTGTGCCGCAATTCTGTATCCGCTAATTGAGTCGTGTCTTCCCAACGAGTTGATGAGAGTATGGCAGCGTTCCTCATTTCATAATTCGATGGCTAGTTTGGAGGAACAGCTGAAAAATTTGATGAGTTTCTTGCAACAGGAAGTAGAAAATGAGCAACGGATCAGTATGGCGGCAGAAGGTTTCGGTCTGACTGAAAAATATGCAGCAATGAGTGTGAATGAGCAAAAAGGCAAATATTCGCAAAAGAAGGCTGCAGATTGTGCAACGGCCCAAGGACTGATAAATGTTGAAACAGCTGGCTGTATATTTTGCAAGGGGTCCCACGAAAGTGATAATTGTTTCAAGGCTCAAAAAATGAGCTTATCACAAAAAAGGGACGTGCTTTTCAAAAAGAAAGCTTGTTTCAAATGTTTGAAGATCGGACATCAGGGAAAGCGATGTAAAGGACATTTGCGTTGTGTCCTGTGTAGTCGTTCACACTCTACACTCATGTGTCCAAACTTGCCATTAAACCAAACGGATCCTCGAAGTAGCCCACAAGGAAATGATGGGAGTGTCGAAATCCAAGACCAAGTTTTGACCAATCAAACGACGACACATGTTTTCCTGCAGACTTTAAAAATAAAGTTAAGGGGAATAAATGGATCAAAGGTTGTGAGGGCGTTGATTGACACCGGATCACAACGGTCCTACATTCTCAGGGAAACTGCAGGGGAATTAGGTCTGAAACCGAAACGACAGGAGAACCTCATACACTGCTTGTTTGGAGGATCTGAGGTGACGAACAAACATTGTTGTTTCGACGTCACATGTCATGGTGGTGAAAGGTCCTACACTTTCGAAGTGCTGGATCAATTGAGAATCTGCAATGACGTAGCTCCAGTTATGAGAGGTCCTTGGATTGATGAGTTGCATACTGCAGGTGTCGACGTTTCAGATGTTGGTGATGCCGGTCCCATAGAGCTCTTAGTTGGTGCAGATGCTGCTGGAGATTTGTATACGGGAAAACGACTAGAGCTCTCTTGTGGACTGACGGCATATGGCACCCATTTTGGTTGGACTCTAATGGG
The DNA here is from genome assembly GCA_910592335.1 of Adalia bipunctata. Taxonomy (NCBI): domain Eukaryota; kingdom Metazoa; phylum Arthropoda; class Insecta; order Coleoptera; family Coccinellidae; genus Adalia; species Adalia bipunctata. Next base: position 4,737,055 of record OU342957.1, read on the forward strand.
CAAGAAACCTACAAAGGTTAGTTGTAATGTAGCTCTTACAACGATGAATCTTCTGTTTAACGAAGCTACGATAACCGACTTATGGGACTTAGAGGCAATTGGGATAAAGGAACCGTCTGACAAAAACTCTAAATGTGAAATGGCACTAGAGGCAAAAGATTTCTTTTTGCGAAATGTTAGGATCATCGATGGAGGGCGGTATGAAGTACGACTTCCTTGGTTAGAAGAACACCCCCCTATCGATTCGAATTATGCCCTAGCTCAGAAAAGGTTGTGTTCAGTTGTAAGAAAACTGAAGAAGGATAATATTTACGAAGGATACGAAGGGGTTTTCGAGGAATGGCGAAATGAAGGTATTATCGAGCCAGTAAAAGAGGAAAGTATGGGGAAAACTCGGTGTCATTACTTACCTCATAGACCTGTAGTCAAAACAGAGAGTACGACGAAAATTCGACCAGTGTTTGACGCATCAGCTCATGAAAAGGACAAACCATCTCTCAACCATTGTCTTGAAAAGGGCCCTAATATGATAGAGCTGATACCTTCACTCCTTCTCAGGTTTCGAGAACATAAATTTGGCGTAATATCCGATATTCGAAAGGCATTTTTACAAATCAGTATACATAATGAGGATCGAGACTTCCTTAGATTTATATGGCTAGACTCTGAAGGAAAAGAGACTATTTTACGACACGGACGTGTTGTGTTTGGTTTAAACAGTAGTCCCTTTCTGTTAGCCATGACGTTGGAGTATCACCTTAATAGGTGCCTTCAAAATTGTGATACTTCCAACGATTATTCGAGGGATACTGTGAAAAGGTTGAGCAGGAGCTTCTATGTTGATAACTGTGTCACTAGTTTACCAGACGAACAAACAGTCGAAAGTTTCATTGAAGAGGCTGTTACCGTCATGGCCGAAGGTCAATTTGACCTCAGAGGATGGGAACACACGAGGTATACGACACGAGAAGAGAAGGAAGAGCCCTGTTCCGTTCTTGGATTGAGATGGTATCCACAACGAGATGTTTTTACTGTTAATCCTACCTTTTTTGAAAAGGACATGGATTGGGAGAATTTTGAAGTCACAAAGAGAATAATACTCTCAATGACTCAGAGGGTTTTTGATCCCATCGGTTTTTTGAGTCCTGCCTTGTTACTACCCAAGTTAATACTGCAAACTTTATGGAAAGATAAGTTATCTTGGGATCAGCCGATTGAGGAGGTCAAGGCGAATACATTCAAGGTGTGGGTGCGAAACCTACATTACCTGAAATGTGTAGAAATCCCTCGCTGGACATTAATAGGAAATCCAGATATACAGAATAGAAGTATACACACCTTTTGCGATGCCAGTCAAGACGCTTATGCTTGCGCAGTATTTTTGCGTTGTGAATCACATGATGGAGTTCACGTGTTTCTTCTGGCAGCTAAGGCTAGAGTAGCACCAATTAAGAAATCTGATTCAAAGATGACTATTCCACGTCTAGAGCTGTTGGCGGCTACAATCGGAGCAAGGATGTTCACTCATGTGCGAGAAAATTTGGATTATGACCTTCCTTGTTTTTTCTGGAGTGATTCATCTACTGTCATCTCTTGGATTCAACGCAAGGAAGAATGGGGTGTGTTTGTGTGGAACCGAGTTTTGGAGATTCGAACATTGACCTCAGAAAGTGATTGGCGACATTTACCAGGAAAACTGAATCCAGCTGATTTACCCTCAAGGGGATGTTCCCCAAAGCAACTACTTGAGTCGAGATGGTGGGAGGGTCCGGAATGGTTGTATGGACCCCAGAGCACCTGGCCCGTAGGAATACCGCCTAGTAACGAAAGGGAAGTGAACGCTGAAAGGAAGAAGAAACTAGTGACAACATTGCTAGATGTAAACCTCGCCAGTATTTGGCATTTAGACTACTTTTTTAAGTACGATAAAACCATAAGGATGATGGCATGGATATTCCGTTTCGTTCGTCATTGTAAGAAGTCCTGCAAACGACGTTTCGATGATTTATCGGTTGAGGAATTGGATAGAGCGGAAATATTCATCTTAAAACTCATACAGTCGGGAGCATTCTCGGGAGTGGATGATCAGAAGATAATTGGTTTGAATCCATTCCTGGATGAGAGGGGACTGATTCGTTTGAAGTCTCGAGTGGTTAACCGGGAAGATACTGATAATTTCAGATTTCCTATTGTGTTACCAAGTAAAAACCAATTGGTAGAGCGGTTGATTGTAAGTGTTCACCTGAGGTCGCATCATGTCGGTACACAGGGACTTCTGAGTTTACTTCGAGAGAGGTTTTGGATCCTTGGAGGGCGAAGAACAGTCAGATCAGCTGTATCGAAGTGTGTAGTTTGTAAAAGATATGACGCGAAACCTATGGAGGTTATTTCACCGCCTCTCCCAATAGATCGAGTTCGGGATGCGGTAGCTTTCGAAGTGTCAGGGGTTGACTTTGCCGGTCCACTTTTTTTGAGAAATGGAGAAAAGGCGTGGATTTGCCTGTTCACTTGTGCTATTTACCGTGCTGTTCATTTGGAACTTTGTACATCGCTATCGACGTCGAACTTTTTTCAAGCGTTTCGTCGTTTCGTTTCGCGAAGGGGAAGGCCAAAAACAGTTTACAGTGACAATGGAACCAATTTTATTGGTGCAGAAAACGCGTTGGCGGCGTTAGATTGGGACACAATTGTGCGAGAGACTTCTGTGCAACGAATTCAGTGGCGTTTTAATCCACCTACGGCGTCGTGGTGGGGCGGCTTTTGGGAAAGACTAATTGGTGTTCTGAAGAAACTCTTGAGAAAATCGCTAGGTCGCGCATCGTTGAACTACGAACAATTGGTGACACTTTTATGCGAGTGCGAAGCTGTGGTGAATGAGAGACCGCTGACATATTTGTCGGATGATCCTAGGGACTTAGTGACGTTAAGTCCATCTATGTTTCTTCGCGATAAAGCCGAGTGCGGTTTACCGGACTGCGATGTGATCGACAGTGCGTCGTTGAGTCGAAAAGCGCGCCAAATTCAAACTCTACGGGAGAATTTACGCGGTCGTTTCCGCGCTGAGTATCTTGGACAATTGAAGCTTCTCTCTGAGAAGAAAAACGCACGTCCAGTTACCGTCGGAGATTTAGTACTCGTCGGTAACGACAATAGTAAACGTCTAGAGTGGCCCGTTGCGCGAGTAATTGAGTTGCTTCCAGGTAAAGATGGTGAAATCCGATTGGTCCGGGTCGAAACTAGCAAAGGATCTATGTTAAGACCTATCCAACGGCTGTATCCTTTAGAATGTTTCGACGCTCCGGAGTTCCGAAATGGGAAGTTGCCAAGTTCCTGCGAGAAGCCTACCGAGACCAAGCCAGAGAACCAAACGTTCGGTGATTCAGGATCGTGCGTGAGTGCGAAAGGACCTTGTCGGGCGCAGGAGGTCTGCCAAGTGAAAACAACTCGTTCGGGTCGGGAATGCAAAGTGCCTTCGCGTTATAAACTATGATGAGTGTTAGTTCTAAGGAACTCTTATTTTGTTGATGATTAATTTTATTTTTGTTTTATTGTCCTTGTTTATTATGTCTCTTCTGTTTTTGAGGAATCATTGTTTGGTCAAATATTCCTCAGGTGGGAGTATGTCAGAGACTTAGATTAGGCAACCCAAGATACGTTAGATTTCTGCTTGCTGTTTACCATAAATCCGTCAACGGATAATTCCGACTCGACAAAAAGCTCTTGAAGCCCGTCGAAAAGGAATTGGGGGACCAGGGGAAACAGTCCCAACTAGATATTGAGCATGAATGTATGCCTTAGTTTTCAGAATCCTATTCATTAGAAATTTTCATAAAATATATTGTAACGTGTATTCATTATTCTCCACTGTGCGAGTTGTAAATCGCAAAGTTGATCAAAGTGTATGTTTTCCAATTAGTTAGGGGGAATAAATGATTTTTGTGCAAAGTGCCGAGTTATTCTTTATTCCCAAAAACGTTCAACGCCTATAAGACGAAGTTTTGAAGTCGAGTATAAAAGTCTTATTAGTGTGTGAAACACTGATAGCTCATATCTTTTGATTTATTTATTTACGTAATTTCGTGAATAGAAGTAGATTTACGCAAGGAGATGTAGCCGAATAATAATTATGCAATTTCTATGTCATGATCAATATGAACTTTTACATTGTGATTTGTCTCCAAAACCTATTTGATTTTCATCCTCACTTAAAGTCTGAATTATTCGTGGAATTTGTACACGAATTCTTCTTCAGTGAGTTCAACCTCAACCTTTTATTGCCCCAATTCTACTTTTTCTTTTATGACAGGTGGAGTACGAAGAATACTCAGCTACGCTCCACCCCTCGTAGAGGGTGCATGAAAAACTCCTGAATCATACTAAAGTTGCGTGAGTTCAAAGGGCTTCTTCTAGCACTTTGCCACAAAGAAGTCAATACCGAAGATGCCAATTTTGTGCGTAACTTTTTATTAACTAATTAAATGCAGAGCATGATTAAAAAAATGTTCACGAAGGGATTTCAAAGATTTTCTTTTGGTTGGCAAATTATTTCATATCGTGTTAATGAAAAGAAAGATGATAAAATTATGAATTAGATAAAATACCATTATTCAAATTGATTTCCTTAAAAATATATCGTCGATTTGGATATCAGGTAGATAACAATGTTTTAATCATTTGAATGAGAATAATTACAATGATTCATGCAACCTTGAATGAGGATTTCATAGTACAAATAGAGAATAGAGTTTTTCATTTTGCGATTTATATTTAATTTAGAGATTTCTCTGATTTTCGGCTATATTTTGAGAATATTCTTTGACCCTGATTGCTGCTATCGGAATTCTAATTACCTTTGAGTACATCCACTAAATTGATCACCGCAATGTCACTGTTTTCGTAAATATTGATAGGTTTACTCGCACTGAAACCTTGTTACGCTCAAAGATCAACGAATACTGATTTTAGAAAATCAAAATTGATTTATATAAATAGTATTGGAAGATTGTAAATAAACTTTGATCCACAGCGCACATATTTGGATGTAGCGTCATGAGCAACTTTTAAGTATTATAAGATCAACAAACACTTACGGTCAAACATCGAAACTTCAACAGGAACACCTAAACATGTTTTTAAATCGTTTCAAGCTCGTCACTCACATTCTTAGTAATTATCTTTCGAATGAGGAAATGACTCCAAGCTGTTACTTGTGAACGTGGTTGTTTATTTATGTAATTGCGCTATTTCCATAAGTTATGGACGATAATTCAAATTCTGATAGCAAATATTTTGCATAAGAATTTTTGACTAACATTTTTTGTCAACATACTAACAAACATGTTGATAAAGGATTTATGAATTGTTCACCTATTGATTTTGTTCATATGTGACTTTCAGTAGATTTACCAGTTCGAAATCTGTTTTTTCCTTTCGATCTCGGTGCCTCAGCAAAAAATTTTTCGGTGGAATGAGGTTTGCGAGAAAAAACAAGTCTCGGCTAGCCATTCAACTAAAAGTAGTATTCTACTTGTGATACTGCATCAGTGTACGACTGGTTGCCAATTTTCCACTGAGGCGTCCAGTAGTGGCCAGTAACTATTCGAGATGTAGGAAACTCAGTTTGTTTTTAATTATCGCAATAGATCGCGCTCATGGTTTTCAATTTGAATTTGAAAATCACCCATAAAATCCCCCTATATATACATCACCTTATGTGATGTATGAGCTCTTTTTCCGAGTCTGATTCTCTCTAGAGTTAAGGCTTGGACTCCTCTGGTGGTAGTCATATTTGAATTCTGAACCAATTGAATGATTCGAAAGCTTAATCTTTTCCTCAACCTCGGCTTCAGAATGATGTGTTTGAGAGTTTTCCTTCGTTGTCTATTTCCTATTGAATCTGTTCGTATATTTTTAAATCTTGAATGTTTCTCTTTATCCCTTTCGATTACCTAATTCTATAATCTTTCATGAGGGAAACCCTTCAAAACATCTTGAATTTCTTACAGAAACTACCACCACAATTCCACCATGGGAAAAACAATACGAGAAGACCAGCTATTTGTTGACATCAGGCAACGAAATGGACACATCACCATTCATTGCCAAATGGAAATCAGCAAAACAGCTCGAACTCCAAGGTGTTATATAACCACAATCAAAAAGCAATAACCTGAAGTTGGGAGCCTTTGCTTGCTTGTTCAAATTCGAAGCAGAGCCTATTGCGTTACTGAAGGCGCTCAACTTTGCTAAACTTCCATATAGCAACATTTTTCCAATCTCCTGGCACAATGCTGACAAATTTTTTCAGTAGACAATTTTTCAATTCTTTCAATCACTCGATCTTTATCGAATTTCGTATACAATTGTTATTTTACAGCTTTATCGTGTGAGACCATTTTCAGCTCAAACTTACAGACATTTGACCTAATTGACAACGCTATCGTTACAAGAAACAAGCGCGCAAAATCTCCCAACTTCAGGTTAGTGCTCTTGAAAATTTTGTATCATTTAAGGAGAAGATCTCAACAACATCACACACCGGGCAGCATTTCTGAAGAAAAACCCAGAAAACACTGTCTATCTATTACCACCGCTGACAGTTGAATTGGCAGAAGATACAACTCTGCTGATGAATGCGAACGAGCGTCAAGAAATTCCTTTCGAAGTTTCCAACAACCTTAATAATGCTGCCAGGGTAACTTTCACAGTGAGGGACGAACTAGGCATTCTATTGGAAATAGACAGATACATGTGAGTAAAGCGATATGCAAATTGTTCAAAGATTGATGGATTTTAACATGAAAGCTATCGAATATCGAAAAACCACAACTACTCTTCGAGAGATTACTTCTCTTTTTTCAGAGCTATCTTAGGACCACATGCGCGAACAACAGTGAGGGTAGCTGTCCTCCCAAAATCTGGACAAAGTTCGGACAGAATAACCTTCATTGCAACAGGTTCCGAACAAGTCAGAAAAGAAGTTATAGTCGACATAGAAAGCAACTATGGAACAGACACTGATGCTCCTTATATTGACTACAGCTACACCAGTGACTGCACTGATGTTGTCCTTTCCAAGTGCAAGGAAGGGACTTGGACCATCAAAATTCTGGCCAAAGATACCGATTCCGGTATGTACCTTTTCGCCATCGAAAGAATTCTGCTCATATCTGCATACCTAGAGATTCTTTTACATCAAGATTTTTTTGCAGGGCTCAAACTTTTGACTACTATGCCCAAAGGGCTCTACTTTCCTGATGGTTACACAGCCGGCACGAAGGAAGAAGTGACAGGAATTTATAGTGAGTCTTGCTGTAATGCTGACCTCCAAATCATCGCTATAGACAGGATGAATAACAGAAATGTCAAGCAGATCAACGCATATAGTGAGTCTCAGTAATACTTTGAAGCATTCTTCATTTTTATGTTAGGAAGACCAATACCTTGTATCAGATGAGACGATATATACTGCGTGAGTAGAAACTAGCGCTCAAATTTCATATCATCGGTATTTACTGTTTTTCAGAAGAATGCTAGAACAGATGCTAGAGTTTTTTAAGTGGCAATTCTTATGTTTTGTGCCAAAAATGGATATATTATTTAGTCATTGATAGGGTGTTCTATGAACCCTTTTTTAATTAGTTTTCCATGTGAATATCGACTCATCTGATAGTGAAAGACACTGAATGTAGGTTTGAATTATTTTGTATTCTTCAATTTTCTTATAGGAGCTCCCCTGAGTTTTTGGGCTGTGATTGCGATAACTCTCGTCAGTTTGATATTCCTCACCATCATAATTGTCTCCTCTCTCATTTGTTTGAAGAAATGCAAGAGGAACGAAGCTGACAGCTTCGACTTGCCGACCTACAGAGGAGGTAGATCTCGTTATTAGCAGTATTCACCAATTAAAATTGGCCATTTTGTATTAAGATGGAACTCATTTTAATAAATTAGTTACTCCGATTCTTCTTGTCTTATTTGAAAAGTATACTATCTAATTTTTTATAAGAGCTTGACACTGTAAATATTGTCAACGTGTCAATCCCAAAAGAACTAGTGTTGTTGTTTTTGTTTTTGTTGTTAAATCTCTTATAGAGTGGAATATATCAATTCTAGACAGGACAGGACTCTAGAAATCACTTGAATAATTTTTGGGGGTTCGAGGCAAAAAATAAAATAAAAGACGGTTTAATCATTTACACTGCGCTACTGCGCAAAAAAATTAACGCACATTATGGAAATCTCAAATTTATTCTACAACTGAAGGTGTTCCCAATGATAATTATTTTTATCAGAATTATGCATGCATATGTTATCCACTTTCAACGTTTTCCTTCAATACAGATGTTTTCTCCCAGCAGGAATAAAAAAGATGATATTATCAGATTTTGAATGTATTGGCTCCATTCTAAAATCAGTTGTTCTCGATCAATTCTAGTGATCAATAGTTTTTCTTTCGTTTGATTTTCTACACTCGATCGCTATGCAACGCGAAACAAGCAATTTGACCCAAGAGGAATGTGCCCAAGCGGTAATTTTGCGAGAAGAAGGGTGGACATACACAAGAATTGCAGAAAGGTTTGGAGTTTCCCATACAAGTGTGTCCAGAATGTTGCAGCGATTCAGTCAGACAAGTATGAATGTCCGAAGACCAGGGCAGGGTAGACCACGGGTAACAACTGCCATTCAAGAACGGTTTGCAACCGCTCGCCTCCTTCAAAATTAGCTTGAGCAAGTTCATGAGGTGCAAATTAGCACTCAGACAATAAGAAATCGCCTCAGAGAATATGATTTAAGGCCTCGTGTCGCGGCAAGAGGCCCAGCTCTTACCCTGGCCCATCGAAGGGCGCGTTTGGATTTTGCGAGAGAGCATATCGATTGGGAAGAGTTCTCTCCACAGATGAGTCTAGATTCTGCCTCTACCATTGTGATCGACGTTCCCTTGTATACAGACGTCCACATGAAAGATATGCTCAGTGCAATTTCCTGAATACTACTGGTTTCGGGGGAGGGTCGATTATGGTATGGGATGGAATATCTTCGACTGCTCGCACAGACCTAGTGGTCGTTGATAATGGAGCTATGAATGCTGATAAGTATTGAAGGAACATTCTCGAAGAGCATGTAATGCCATTTGCCCCATACATTGGTGAAAATTTCATTTTTATGGACGATAATGCCAGACCCCATCGTGCGCGCATCGTTCAGGAGTACCTTGAAGATGTTGAAGTCTCTCGAATGGAATGGTCAGCAAGAAGTCCAGATCTCAATCCGATTGAGCAGGTTTGGGACAACCTCAATAGAAGGCTGAGAACTTCAGAAAATCATCCAGTTTCTCTTAATGACTTAGGAATCCAACTCGGAGAAATCTGGGAAGGATTAGATCAGAACATTTTGAGATCACTCATTTTGAGCATAAACCGTCGTTGCCGAGCTGTAATTAACGCAAGGGGTGGAAATACCAAGTATAAAATCACATTTCAGTATTTTGAAAATTGTTCATTTCTCTTCTTCCACATAAGATTCGGTGAAATTCTGAATTTTTCTTCCATTTAATGTGTCTTGTTTCGTTCAAAACCATCCCGAGATAACATAAAAAATAAGTTATGAAGTCAATGTAGAGTTAACTCTCATTAAAATTGAGATTTTCAGAATGTGCGTTAGTTTTTTTGCGCAGTGTATTTCAAAATCAATATTCATAAAAAAAACGAGACAATTCAGCATTAACGTATGTTAATGTAGTCTATAATGAACAATCTCTATTCACGTAGAGTACGTATTCCTCAAAATCGGTCCTCAGATTGACAGCTCTCAGTGAATAAGAAAAAGTGAGTCGCTAAAAGCACCTTGTGTGCTGATTCGCATTTTTGAGCTCCAGAATTTTTTGAGTGCTCATTTTGCCAAACTGTCATATGTCAGGGCATGTAATCGAGGATATTACATAATGTTTCAATGGAATTATGTCGTTCATGTCAAATGAGAAACTTGAACGAATTTATCGCTGCCCTATCCGGTATTTCATATTAGAAATTGAGTTCGATTGGTCAATGTGGAATGTTTTGCGTCGATAAGTATATTACATGTAGAGTCGGAATAATTTTCTTCGCTTGGAACAAATACATTTCTCCATACTGCCAATATTCAATTATCTTTATTCCACCACGTGTATTGTAATGGTATTTGCTCCAAATAGCACTCATTATCCGTAAGTGTGTAGAAACTCACAGTCAGTCCAATATACATGACTTTGTAGAAAGCAATTGGAAACTTTTTCCGTGTGATTAAGGACCCATTTATTTATGGACGTCTTTATTTCCTTGGGCCCAGAAACAAAGTCATTAGCAGCATATGGTATAGGTAGCGTTGTAACCAACTAGACTACGTATCATAATACCCTAATGTTAGGATTCAAGTGATATTAAAAGGGAATCAATTTAATGCCTGGTATCCGCTTATTCACTTAGCCACATGTCCATTTGGTGGATTGTAAAAAAATTGAATCCACCGCGAAAAAGACTCGTATGAGTTTACTGAGCACTCAAATATTGCAATATTCTTTGGTCTCTTCCTTTTTAATTTTAGAATACTCCAGAATTCAATTTCATACAGAACTAGTTGAATGGGCCTTTAAAAAATCGGTAGGTTCCTGGTGAACTAGCTAACTTCGCTGATTACTAATCGGACATTCTAACACAGTTGAAAGAAAGTGGACCAAAATCTTTCATATTCCCTCAGCAATCTTTCCTTTTGCTGAATTATTAATTTTTCCCAGTGTTCATTTATGAGCCTGTAGATATATCATCAGTTATTCCCCGGTGATGAAAAGGTGTGAGTGAGAGACTGCATCGTTTTCCTTCTCTAGATCAGTTACTGACTCGCTTAATAACAATAGTGAAGTTGCTTTCAATCAAATGAGGTTGCCATTGCGTTCGCACCAATGTAGAATTTGAAAATAATTGTTTTCCTAATAGTCGGCTGCATTATGTACTTACAGCATTTAATGTATCGTTAAGCTATTATTAAAATACCCATTAATTTATTTGCACGGGAGCTCATAGTTCCGTACAAACTGTACAATGGGTATATAGTAGCAGCATAATGGGGCCCTGACAGTTATTACATTGAAACATAACTTCCATTCATATAATTAAACAATTTTACAATGCAAAACGTAATTCAATTATGCTCATCTCTTAATGAAGATGAATAATTAGGGGAACATTTTCATGTGAAGCAGCAATGATATCTCCTCACGAATTTTATCGGTTGAGATTCTTATAATAAATATGGAATTATGCCAATCTTGTGGCTGAAATTACATATTTCTTCCGGTTGAGTGTTATAAGGCTCCATTATTCCCCCACATCTATGATTTAATTATTGATTACCTTAATTGGCAGTTTTGTAGTCATAAATCCAACGGCTACTTCATACCCAAGATGAGGCGAAGACAGGGGCGCAGCCAGGGGGGGGCCCGAGGGGCCCGGGCCCCCCCCGAGATTTTTCTGCATGCAAACTTCTCTACCTGTATATCAGTAGATACAGTTGAATATTCGCGTCGGGCCCCCCCCGAAAAAAAATTCTGTTGAATATTCGCGTCGGGCCCCCCCCGAACAAAAATTCTGGCTGCGCCACTGGGCGAAGAATAGAAAAGGCTGTGTTGCTTTGAAAAACCTGGCTCATGTTGCATGCAAATTACGTTCATTGGTTGGTTAACTCACTCCTATGTGAATGATTTATGAGATTTGCTATCGCTCGGTTTCGCAAACATACAATTGTTTTCATCACGATAGGCTCGTGGTTCAAAAGGGTTCATCATTTGAGTTGATTCCTTCAGAAACCAATCTTGAATTCGTAGTAGAACTTCTTTTGTATCAAAACAGTCGGGAAAAGGTCATTTTAATTCTTGGAAAAAAGGGTTTACAGGGTGGCTGATGAGTTGATGTACAGAGCTGTAGTTTAGATGGGTCTCCAAAGTTCAAAATGGTTGTTGGCTGATCAAAAAGTTCATATCATGAAAAATTAATCTGAATATAGTTTTTTTCTTTATCTTTGTGGCGTATAGCGTTAAATTCATTGCCTGTGAGTATGGAGAAGTTCTTCATCGACATTTCGGTGAAAAAAATCATTCAGTTAGACACAATACTTCCGAAGATACGATCGTTTGTTTGAGTTGGGAAAATATTTTTTCGATGAAAAAATTACAATTTTTCCGTTTTTTTGAAATCCTCATGGCGTATAGAATTCAATAGAACACATGTGGGAATTGAGCAGTTCTTAGTCGATATTTATGTGAAAAAAATCATTCAAATAGGCACAATACTACTGAAGATACGAACGTTTGTTTGAGATAGGAAAATGGTTTTTTGGGGAAAAACTTTGGATTTTTTCGTTTTCCTGAAATCTCTATGGCGTATAGAGTTCAATTTATTATCGGTGAGGATGGAGCAGTTCTTTGTCGACATTTCGGTGAAGAAATCATTCAAGTAGTCACAATAGTTCCGGAAATATGAACGTTTTTTTGAGTGAGGAAAATGGTTTTTTGGAGAAAAACTTCCGATTTTTTCGTTTCTCTGATATCTCAATGGCGTTTAGAAATCAATTTAGAACTCAGGAGGAAGGAGCACTCCTTTGTCGACATTTTGGTGAAAAAATCATTCAAGTAGGCACAATACTTCCGGAGATACATACGTTCGTTTGAGTGAGGAAAATATTTTTTGGAAAAAACTTTCACTTTTTATGTTTTTCTGAAATCTCTATGTCGTATAGAGTTCAATTCATAACATGGGAAGATGGACCATTCCTTTTTCGACATTTCGGTGAAAAAAACATTCAAGTAGGCACAATAATACCGGAAATATGAACGTTTTTTTGAGTGAGGAAAAAATTTTTTTTTTTAACTTTTGTTGTTTACGTTTTGCTGAAATCTTCATGGCGTATAGGGTTCAATATATAACCTGGGAGGATGGAGCAGTTCTTTGTCGACATTTCGGTGAAAAAATCATTTTAGCAGGCACAAAAATGTTGGAAATACGAAACGAAGGTTTGTTTGAGTGAAGAAAACGGTTTTTGAAAAGAATTTCACGATTTTTTCGTTTTTTTGAAATCTTTGTGACGTATAGTGTTCCATTCATAACCTGTGAGGATGGAGCAGTTCTTTGTCAATATTTTGGTGAAAGAATCATTCAAGTAGGCACAATACTTCCGGAGATACAAACGTTCGTTTGAGTGAGGAAAATATTTTTTTGGAAAAAACTTTCGATTTTTACGTTTTTCTGAAATCTTTATGGCGTATAGAGTTCAATTCATAACATGGGAAGATGGAACATTTCTTTGTCGACATTTCGGTGTGAAAATCATTCAAGTAGGTACAATAATACCGAAAATATGAACGTTTGTTTGAGCGAGGAAAATTTTTTTTTTTTTTCAACTTTTGTTGTTTACGTTTTTCTGAAATCTCTATGGCGTATAGGGTTCAATATACAGGGTCTTTCACGAGGAACCTCACCCATATTTATACGGGAAACTACTGAACGTATTTTCATGAAATTCAGCACTTATAAGTATTTCACGATGCTGATGAAATCTAAAATATTTTCAAGGCATGAGCACCTCCGGTTTTTCCGGAAATGACGTCAACTTCCGTTTTTCAAATTAGAACACCATTTTTTTATTGCAGAAATAGATTCCTTAGAAAATTCCAAGTTATTTTGATGTAACATTTTTCAGTTTTGGTTGGAAAATTCTCTCTGAGCGGGAAAATTCGAAAAAAAAATCGAAAATAGAGCTCCGCTGAAACAAGAATAACTTCGAGGTTTTTGGATGGAAAATTTTCATTTTTGGGATTTTTCAAGATGTAAGATTGATGTATCCACTTTGAAAATCGAAATCGCGATTCATGATACAGGGGGTGAAAAAATCGCTTTCAAAGTTAGGGATGACAAAATCGTGAAAAATCAATTTTTTCAAATTAGAACCCCATTTTTTATGGCAGATATTGAATCTACGTTAAAAAATAATGTGAGTGTATGCATCACACCCTTGCCCTAAAGTGGATATTAACTCAGAAAATATCCTTACAATTTTTTTTAAATCTTCGTGGCGTATACATCAGTACAATATTTCACCTGCGAGGATGATGGCAAAATTGTTTTTGGCTGATCAAAAAGTTCATGTCATGAAAATTTATTCCAAATTGCTTGCATCCCTTCTGGAGTATTTATTTTGGGTGAAGCAAATGAAACACAGTTGATTCAACAAAGAATATTTATTTATGATAGGTTATTAAAATATTGCTCTCTTTCTGAAATGCACAACATATATCTATGCAAAAAAATTACTTTCAAATGGCCTCTTGGCTCATTTACCTCTGATCATCTTCACTTGAAGCTTCTTACAGGTACAGATTATATTTTTGTTTTCACCCCAAATGAATAAAAATTATTGTATATGAAAAAAATTACATCATGTGATTATCAGAAACGTCGCGTTCAGTTGCGGTCGCATCAAATCGAATCATCCTCGCAATGCATGTAAAGATTTCAATTAAAATGTACAACACACCTTTTGTGGTAGAAATCAAATTGAAAATAATAAAACTGCAACTATACACACCGTCAGTTTGATAAATTACCCGATCTCCGTTAAATGACGCTTGAAAACTGAAAATGACGGCTAGGCGGTAGATGATAAGTACCTATCTCTTTTGTCTTCTGATTGGCCGTGAAATTCGAAATCATCCCCTTTTGGTCTATACTCGATACAGGTCGCTGCTTGGATGCTCCACCACCCAGAAAACTAATCCGGTTATAGCAGTTGTGGTTCAAGATGAAGCTGATTCGGTTAAACGAGTTCATCAAAGGGGAACGTTTAATTAATTGGATAAATTTACTTTGTGTTTGATGGAAGTATAAAGCTACCAAGCTTGAATTTGAATTTATACACTGACACGTGAAAGTTATTTGTTTAATATGCGATATAATTATTCGAGAAGGCACAATACTTCCGGAGATACGAAAAACATTCCACTTATTCGTTTTTTTTTTTAATTCTTATGGCGTATAGAATTCAATCAATAATCTATGAAAATGAAGCAGTTCTTTGTGGACATTTCGGTAGAAAATTATTCATGTAGGTACAATACTTCCAGGAAAATATTTTATTGGGATAAACTAACGATTTTTCCGTTTTTTCGAAATCCTTATGGTGTTTAGAATTCAATAGATAACCTGGGAGGATGGAGCATTCTCTTGTCAATATTTCGGTGAAAAAATCATTCAAACAGGCACAATAGTTCCGGAAATAGGAACGTTTGTTTGAGTAGGGAAAATGTTTTTTGGAAAAAACTTTTTCACGTTTTTCTGGAATATCTATGGCATATAGTGTTTAATTCATAAGCTGGGAGTATGGAGCATTTGTTGTCGACATTTCGCTGAAAGAATCCTTTAAGTTGGCACAATACTTCCGGAGATACATAATATACATATTTTTTTGGAAAAAAACTTTCGATTTTTCGTTTTTCTGAAATCTCTATGGCGTATGGAGTTCAATTCATGAGCTGGGAGGATGAAGCAGTTCTTGGTCGACATTTTGGTGAGAAAATCATTCCGGTGGGCACAAAGATGCCGGGAAAACGAACGTTTGTTTGAGTAAAGAAATTGGTTTTTTGGAAAAAAAAAATTCCGGTTTTTTCGTTTTTCTAAAATCTCTATGGCGTATAGAGCTCAATTTATAACCTGAGAGGATGGAGCAGTTCTTTGTCGACATTTCGGTGAAAAAATCATTCAAGTAGGCACAACACTACCAGAGAAACATAAAAAAAATTCATGTTGAAGAAAATTTTCGATTTTTCCGTTTTTCCAAAATCTCCATGGCGTATAGAGTTCAATTTATAACGTGAGAGGATGGAGCAGTTCTTTGTCGACATTTCGGTGAAAAAATCATTCGCTTAGGCACAATACTCCCGAAGATACATACAATTGTATGAGTGAGGAAAATATTTTTTTGGAAAGAAACTTCAAACAAACGTATGTATCTCCGGAAGTATCGTGCCTAAGCGAATGATTTTTTCCTCGAAATGTCGACAAAGAACTTCTCCATCTTCACAGGCA
Organism: Adalia bipunctata; assembly: GCA_910592335.1. Classification (NCBI taxonomy): domain Eukaryota; kingdom Metazoa; phylum Arthropoda; class Insecta; order Coleoptera; family Coccinellidae; genus Adalia; species Adalia bipunctata. The sequence continues at coordinate 4,753,164 of OU342957.1, forward strand.
ATAAATTTTACTTTATATGCTTCAAAGATTTCAAAAAAAGGAAAAAATCGTAAGTTTCTTTCCAAAAAAATATTTTCCATACTTAAACAACTGTATGTATCTCCGGAAGAATTGTGCCTACTTGAATGATTTTTTCAGCGAAATGTCGACAAAGGAATGCTCCATCCTTCAAGCTCATGAATTAAATTTTATACTCCATGGAGATCTCAGAAACACGCAAAAAAAGGATTTTTTTTTCCAAAGAACTATTTTCCTCACTCAAACAAACGTTCGTATTTTCGGCATTTTTGTGCCCACCAGAATGATTTTTGCACCGAAATGTCGTTAAAGAACTGCTCCATCCTCACAAGAAATAAATTGAACTCCATACGCCACAGAGATTTCAAAAAAATGGAAAAATCGTAAGTTTTTTTTCCAAAAATCATTTCCTCAAACAAACGTTCGTATTTTTGGAATCTCTGTGCCCACCAGTATGACTTTTTCACCGAAATGTCGACAAAGAAATGCTTCATCCTCTCAACCCATGAAATGAACCCTAAACGTCATAGAGACTTCAGGAAAACGAAAAAAGTTTTTTCTGAAAAACCAATTTCCTTACTGAAACAAACGTTCGTATTTGCGGCATTTTTGTGCCTACCGAAATGATTTTTTCACCAAAATGTCGACCAAGAACTGCTCCATCCTTCCAGGATATGAATAGAACTCTATACGTTATAGAGATTTCAAAAAAACGAAAAAATCGAAAGTTTTTTTCCAAAAAAACAATTTCTCTTTCTCAAACAAACGTTCGTATTTCCGTCGGTATTTCCAGAATTATTGTGCCTACTTAAATGATTTTTTCACCGAAATGTCGACAAAGAACTGCTCCATCCTCACAGTTATGAAACAATATACGCCACGAAGATTTAAAAAAATCTGAAAAATCGTAAGTTTTTTTCCCAAAAAACCATATTCCTCACTGAAACAAACGTTCTTATTTGCCGCATTCTTGTGCCTACCTGAATGATTTTTTCACCGAAATGTCGACAAAGAACTGCTTCATCCTCAGAAGTGATAAATTTAACTCTATACGCCACAGAGATTTCAAAAAAATGAAGAAATCGTAAGTTATTTTTCCAAAAAACCATTTCCCCTTCTCAAACAAACGTTCTCAGAAAAACGATGAAATCGAAAGTTTTTTTCCAAAATAATATTTTCCTAATTCGAACACACGTTCGATTGCGGAAGCAGTGTGCCTACTCGAATGATTTCACAGGTTATCAATTGAATTCTATTCGTCGTAAGGATTTCAAATACTCAATCGAAAATATCGAAAGTTTTTTTCCATCAAAATATTTTCCTTACTCAAACAAAAACTCATGTCTCCAACTATTATTCATTAATTCATTACAGCCAAAGAATGTTTGGGTATGATATCAAATATAGAAATAAATGAATAAAAATAAAAAATAAATGTAACCTTATTTTATTACCACCGATAAATTTTAAAATTTCAAAAATCTGAAATCATGTGATGAAATTTTTTCATATGTCATTGATCATACTCGTATATCGAATTTTCCAGGCAAAAATCAGTCCGAAGTCTCATAAATCTCAAATCTGTATAATCTCAATTAAGTTAGGAAATCGGCGATGTTTGCCACAGAAGGAACACCTACTCGACTGCCTTCGCCGTGTCCAATTTCAAACTTATGCATGCATTCTTGAGCGGCATCTCCCAACACAAACCGAGTTTGTTCTGCGGACCACCTTCCAACGAGATAAAAGGAGTTCAATATCATCAAAGAATTAAACAATTTAACGGTACAATAAATTAAGCCGGAAAAAAACAGTGTATTAAATTCGAGCCATTTCCAATACATAAAAAAGACAAACTTTTAAACGGTGTTGAGAAATCGATATTTGCTTTAATGTGCATGATGACGGAGCACTGAGTGGCACAATGAGAAAGCGTTTTCTTGGTTTAAAACATTTATTTCGCCCGATTCACGGTGCTTTTGTGAAACTGATGCCACAATGGGGGAAAAAATGTTCCACCTATATAGCGTTCAGATTCTATGGGTTCTCTGTGTGCCGCAATGCACACCGCCTGCATTATTTTACGCGTTTTAAAGGAAAGCCATATTGGATTAATTCGGAAAGAACGACGAGAAGGAAGAAAATGTTTTGTATATTCCGAGGTATCAATTAGGACATTATTCATAATATCCAAATGGCAAGGTGAATTCGGCTTAGAACATATTCGTCGAAAATTAATAGATATCAATAATATAAAGGATTTAAATCTGTACCGATACCAGGAGAAAGAGCCATTCTTCAACTAGACCATTGTCGCTTGAAAATCAATTTTAAGAGAAAATTACATGGGAACATTGAAGAATGCGGACGTTGAATATATACGCCATATGGATTTCGAAAAAACGAAAAATTCGAAAGCTTTGTCCAAAAAAAATTTATCCTAACTCAAACAAACGTTCGTATCTCCAGAAGTATTGTGCCTACTTGAATGATTTCCTCAACGAAATGTTGACAAAGAATTGCTTCATTCTCACAAGTTATAAATTGAATTCTATACGCCGATAGGATATCAAAAAATTTAATAAATTGAAAGTTTTTTTCAAATATATATTTTCCTAACTCAAACAAAAATTCGTATCTCCAGAAGTATTGTGCCTACAATAATAATTTTTTTACCGAACTGTCGACAAAGGAAAGCTCCATTTTCACAGGTCATCAATTGAATACCATAAGGATTGCAAAAAAAAGAAAAATTCGAAATTTTTTCCCTAAAAATATTGTCTCATCGAAATGTCAACAAAGAACTGCTCCATTCCAGTTATGGGTTGAATTCTATACGCTGAAAGGTTTTCAAAAATCGAATATATCCAAGGTTTTTTTTTTTGAATATTTTCCTAACTCAAACAAAAATTCGTATCTCCGGAAGTATTGTGCCTAATCGAATAATTTTTCACCTAAATGTTGACAAAGAACTGCTTGGTTCTCATAGGTTATAAATTGAATTCTATACGTCATGAGGATTTCTGAAAAAAAAACTTTTCAAATGAATATTATCCTAACTCAAACAAAAAATCGTATCTTCGGAATTATTGTGCCTATACTTGATTGATTTTTTCAGCGAAATGTCGACAAAGGAATGCTCCATCCTTCAAGCTCATAAATTAAATTTTATACGCCATGGAGATCTCAGAAACACGCAAAAAAAGGAATTTTTTTTTCCAAAGAACCATTTTCCTCGCTCAAACACACGTTCGTATTTTCAACATTTTTGTGCCCACCAGAATGATTTTTGCACCGAAAAGTAGGAAAAGAACTGCTCCATCCACACAAGAAATAAATTGAACTCCATACGCAACAGAGATTTCAAAAAAATGGAAAAATCGTAAGTTTTTTTTTCGAAAACTATTTCCCTTTCTCAAACAAACGTTCGTATTTCCGGAATTTTTGTGCCCACCAGAATGATTTTTTCACCGAAATGTCGACAAAGGCATGCTCCATCCTCCCAGCTCATGAATTGAACTCTAAACGTCATTTCAGAAAAACGAAAAAATCTGAAGTTTTTTCCAAAAAACCAAATTCCTTACTCAAGCAAACGTTCGTATTTCCGGCATTCTTGTGCCTACAAAAATGATTTTTTTACCAAAATGTCGACCAAGAGCTGCTCCATCCTTCCAGGATATATGAATTGAACTCTATACGCCATAGAGATTTAAAAAAAAGAAAAATCCAAAGATTTTTTCCAAAAAAATATTTCTCTTTCTCAAACAAACGTTCGTATTCCCAGAATTATTGTGCCTACTTGAATGTTTTTTCCCCCGAAATGTCAACAAAGAGATGCTCCATCCTCTCAGGTTATCAATCGAATTCTATATGCCATAAGGATAAAAAAAATGGAAAAACCTAGTTTTTATCAAAAAAAAAATTTTCAAAATTCAAACAAAAGTTCGTATCTCCGGAAGTATTGTTCCTAACTGAATGATTTTTTCACCGAAATGTCGACAAAGAGCTGATCCATCCTCACAGGCAATAAATTGAACTCTCTACGGCACAATGATTTCAAAAAAACGAAAAAATCATAAGTTTTTCATCCAAAAATCTATTTTCCTCACTCAAACAAAAGTTCGTATCTCCAGAATAATTGAGCATACTTTAATGATTTTTTCACTAAAATGTCGACAAAGAACTACACCATTCTCACATTCAATCAATTGAATTTTATACGCCATAAGGAAGTCATAAAACGGACAAATTTTTAGACAATTATTACAAAATACCTAAAAAAAGTCTCAACAAAATATAAATTTGAAGGAGCTTGGGAAGGAATATTATCAATTCCTAGATTTTCAGTGCATTTTATTCAATATGATTCAAGAAAGACTCCGAAGGGAAAGAAACTGAGGATCAAGTGAAGAAATATGGTTGTATCTACCTGATGCGTCAAGAAGTCCCTGTAGTTGGAAGTGATTGAACACATATGGCCAAGACTAATTTGTTACCACAATAGATCTCATGACTCTGTTGCTCCCTTGCGGAACCCTTTGAGGCGTGATATCAAACATGAAGAGGAAATAATACGTTTCAAATTGAACCTCGATAAAGTGACATCTTATATATGAGTGACATCACAAATTCTATTTGGATTGATGTTGTGCAGCTCTGAGGGTTGCGACAACAACAGACTACACCCCTCTATGATGTATGGAAATGATATACACCCCAAGATTTGATTTTTATGGTACATTTAGTGGTCTAGTGAATTCAACAAATTTTCATGGTTAATTAAATATAGCAGCGGTTCCGTTCAGTACGAAATCATATCCAAAACATCGTATTATTGTGGGGAAACTGTTCGAAAAGTTTTGTATTTATAGGTTACACAGGTCTTCGAACAAAGTGGTTTCCACTACATTTGAATGAACGGAAAGATTATATAGTAGCAGATTTTGTGGGGTTTGAGTACTTGAGATAAAAATGAATTGTGTTTTATGGTGTCGCAAAATTGACGATTCCAATGTGTCAAAATAATCTGGACTGAAATGAATTTTTCGATGGAAAATTCGTAAAATACACACATCGTCAAAAGTCTTGCTATGTTCTGGAAATGAGATGAATATTTTCCTCTATTTCAACTGCAATATAAACTGCTCCACAAGAGTTACGGATATCGTATTCAATCGTTTTCAAAAGTATGTAATATTCGAGAAAATCGCTGTGAAATCATTTTAAACTCAATAACAACTTGAATCGATCCAATGAAAATCAGTATAGGACATTTCGTCAATCTGGTCGCCTTTTTTCTGAAGTTTGGTTCTTTGCATACCCATGCTTCATGAATGTTCTTATTTTGTAATGAAATCGATTTATCAACGACTTCGATTTGAAACGAGTTTTCTGAAAATGCCAAGACGTAAATTGACGCTGAGGCTAATAGGGCTATCGAAATGCTACAAGGTGGCCTAACTCAGGTTTTTGTAGCGGAAAGGCTCCAAGTCAGCCATAGTGTGATATCTCGACTTTGGAATAGGTTCAGGGAGACAGGTTCCGTGTTGGAAAGACCAAGGCTTGGTGGGCGACGAAAAACATTACCTGCTCAGGATCGTTTCATCACCGTTTCGGCGAGAAGAAACCCTACATCTACGTCTAGAATGCTACGGAATACTCTTCAAAATGCAGATGGGGTCCAAGTTTCCATCGAAACAATCAGACGACGTTTGAGAGAGGTGAATCTAAGTTCTAGACGTCCATTAAGAGGAGTTCCATTAACACGTGACCATAAGCGTCAAAGGCTGGAATGAGCAAAGCAACATATCAATTGGAACGATCAATGGCGTAGTGTCCTTTTCACTGATGAATCCAGATATGGACGATTTCCAGAGTCTCGAAGAATAGGGGTATGGACAATCCCACGCATACCCCGTAATCGTCGCTATGTCCAAGAAGTCCATCCATTCCGAGGGGGTAGTGTTATGGTATGGGCCGGGATATGTTTCAACGGGCGCACAGATCTACACATTTGTACTGGGAGTATGACCCCTCACACTATAGGGAGCATGTCATCGACAATGTTGTGCCAAATTTTCACGCTGCTATTGGTGAAACTTTTCAATTTCTAGACGATAACGATAGACCGCACCGTGCAGCCATAGTTGAGAATGCGCGCGAGGAGCTTGGTATTCCACATTTACCAAAACCTCCGCACTCACCAGATTTGAATTGCATAGAACATACATGGGATATGCTCCAAAGAAAATTAGATAATCATCAACCTATCCCTTAATCCTTAAATGATCTGAGAGAGCTTCTGCACCGTTTATGGAACCAAATTTTTCAAGAAATGTTCAACAGCCTCGTGTGTAGTATGCAATGAAGATGTCAAGCTATTATTGATGCCCGTGGAGGCCATACATTGTATTGATAGTCTTAAAATGTTCGAATTCTCTGGGAATAAAATTTCGTTATTTTACTCGATTTTTCTTAGCCACCCTGTATACGCTGCAGGCCTACAGGCCAAAATTAATTTGCAACTTGAAATTTTATTGATAGGAATTTTCATCACAAAAATCTTATTTCAACTATAATTTTTTGCAATTTAAGTCATGTGGAGCATCAGTTTATTTGATAGAAAATCTTTGTTTGTTACTCTTTGCTTTATACAGGATGAGACATACCTAATAGGAAAAATGAGAAAAAATCTAAATTTATCGATTATTTATTTTCATACAAGTTCTGCGAATTCCGGACTGATGCACGCTGTATAGTGTATATGTATTCCAATACGAGTTATATATGCAGAGTATTTTTCCCTGGACGTATCATTAACCTTTCGGATTTAATGATGAATAAAACTAAACGCGTTCGCCTATGGCCTACATAATATCCTACCAGTTTTCGATCACATTGTTGGTTCTATTAATTTATTATACCCTATAGAAAAGGCTGTAAGGAAACAATTGTTTGAAAGAAACAATGGCCGGAATAATTAATAATAAACTGAAAAATGAAATTCGTGTATGGCGAAAAGTTGCACAAAAGCGGCACAATGAATTTATATTTTAAAAGAAAATATTGTAATCAAATCGGTTCCATTTAAGTTTGGTTATTGTGTGCCACAAAGAGGGGGGTGTAGTCCGCAATAAAAGAGAATGAAGTAATGGCGGCTATCAAACATAGGGCTGAGCTAACTTACCGTATCCCTGGTTATATACAGGACTAATGCATTCTTTATGTTGCCCTAATAGAAACAGTGACGCGAACAGCAATTTAAAAGGGTGAAACATTGCCTCTATTTTCCTTTACTATAATACATAATCAAGCTTTCCAAATTGACCGAAATAAGGGTGATTTCGAAAGCGTGTCCGTTTTACAGTTAAGAACTCTTTTTGTATAAACACATTACACCACACAAATAGCACTCTGAATTTCTCCATTTCGTACATTTTCAGAACATCGGATTGAAATACTCGCATTCCATTCACTTCATCACGCTGGAACTACACGAATTCCTATTTTCTTCTTGATCCTTTTTTTTTTAACTTCATATTGCACAACCCAAATTAACAAATATATCGATTTGGAAAATTCGGCCAAGTGTTGAAGGGCAAAAAAAGTTAATTTTGATTATTCTGGGCCGAAAAAATTTTCTCCACTCATAAATTTCAAATTACACATTTAATTCTGGGACTGGTCACATCAGAATTGAATTAAAAGATACAAATATCAATGATAAATTATTGGTGGGTTCACACAAAAATTGCACTGGTGTGCGAATAATTCTAAAATTTTTTGTGTCGAAATCAAGTGATAAACAAAAAAATTAACGAGAACTGTGCTAACTAGTTCATCAAGAAGCTTAGCCAAATTTTGATGAAAATATTCATAAGTGTGCGCACAAAAAGATGTTTTTTTCTAAATAAACCACATAGTGATTTATGCATAATTTTAGGGTTTGTTTCATTAAAATTGAATCAGTGATGATAGAGTTACTGAAAATTAAGCTGTAACTCGCCGGGCGAGTTAATACAATTCCCAAAAAAAAAATTGATGAGGCCGTGGTAGGAACTGACTTCACACAAAGTTTTCATATAATTCACACATAATTCTAGAATTTGTTCCATCAAAATCGAGTGCAAAATGGAAAAATTATAAATAATTGTGCTAGTTTGCCCAGCAATCTGAATCAACTCTAAGTAAATAATCATTGGTGAGCCCATAAAAATCTGGCTTCCAAAATAAATTGATTTATTGCAATAAAAGGAAATTTCTTCGATAAAAAGAATGAAGACCAACCAAAATCGACCATAAAAATTGCTTACACAAAATTCATACAGTATTACCGATAAGTCTTCGATCAATTGTGCCGAAATGGTTGTTTAAGCCTAATCAGATACTTTTTATTTTTTCCAAGTAAATCCTTGAAAATCGGATTGATCCATTTTAACTCACCCCCTGTATATCTGATCTCGAACCCATCCACAGCTGTAGAATGAAAGCGCAAAGTTGCTGATTAAGCAACGGGATGTAACAATATGATACAAATTAGTAATGTGGAAAGCTAAGGGTCAGAAATTTGCCAAATAAACATTGGGGTGTGTCAGGGCTGTCCCTTTGACTTATAAATCACATGTGAGCGTGACGTCACATTTATGAATGAACAATAGGGAATTGTTCAATTGTCACGGTGCACATTTTTCGATTACGATGTGTAATGAAGGTATCTTCAGTTATTTTGTTCATTCTGCAAAAAATGAACGAATAGCTAATTCAATACGGAATATTTTGAAAATGTTGAGATTTCTGTATATTGTTATGAGGTCTTCATGAGGAAATGTATCACACATTTAATTAAAAATGTTTGAATAATCAAAACAATTTTAAATATTGGATTAGGAAAAATATGTTAGAGTTCCAAAATGAATATTTTTCGAATTTAACACTGTATTCTGAAATACAACAAATATTTTGAATATCGTGAATTGATTGAGTTTTCTGTTTGTAGCATTTTGAATTAATGAATTCAAGTGTTGATACGATTTAATTACAATACCAAATTCGATAATAATTATGGTACCTAATTCATAACAAATTGGCGCCCAACTTGTGACATGACCCGATTTACTAGGTAAATTTAAGTACCTAAGCAAGAATTCCATCAGCTATTTCGAAGATTATAAAATATATAAAAAGGCGGAAGGAAAATTGCTATTTGAATAAAAAACGCATTAGGTAATTGAAGAAATTGCTGTTGGGTATCGACAGAATAACAGACATTTCACTCTAATTCTTCCGTAGGTTAATTTTTCTGGAAATAATTTTTCAAGTAATCCCCACAAATAACAAAAAGTTCTGAGAATGGCGTTATCGAAATGTTCCCCTCATAAAAAGATACCTACCATTTGATGTCAGAACAAAATATAATGACTCAATCCACCAAATGTACAGAAGGTCGCAATCATGACATTTTTTATGCACTTAATAGATGCGTGAATAAAATGCCGATTTTGTAGCATTAAAATATCATTTCGATGGTATTACGACATGCGACAGCTGTCTTTTTTATATCCATTTCTCTATTAATTCAAATCCAAATAACAACATAATAATATGTTTTTAAGTGTTTTTGCGGTATTTTATTCGTTTCCGCCCAAAAGCGCTCTGATAATTCTGGAGGAAGTAGTTAGCAGAACCGTCTTAGCAATTTTCCACCCTGTATCCGGTGAAGACAATGGTTTCCTTGTTCCGTAGCTATCACATGACTGTTGAGAGCGTCCTGCACTAGCAATTGCATGAATTGGCTTTCAACACCTCGAATTTATGTTTTGGGGATTTCCATTGCGAGCGCTTTCAGCTCTTGGCGGGATATGCTATGGAGTACCTAGCTTATTTCTTATATTTTCTTTTTTGTGAATAAGCTAGCAGCTGCGGCTAAGGACATTTTTGATTTCTCAAAAATATCGTTCATTTGATTTTTTCTAACTTCAGTTATTATGAAAACTGAAGGTAAGTGAATTTTAATTTTACCAAATCTGGATTTTCATGAAATTGGCTTGGGATAGAAGGATTTTGTTTTTACTAAAATTCATGAATCTAATATGTACTCGGAGTAAATATCATCGGATGAAGTTGAGTCCACTCCGTCCAATATTTTCGAAGTGAATTTTAATTTTACCAAATCTGGGTTTTCATTGAATTGGCTTGAGATTGAAGTATTCTGTTTTCACTAAAATTCATGAATCTTACACGGAGTAAATATCATCAGACAAGAGAATCCTTCTATCTCAAGCAAATTTCATGAAAACTCAGATTTGGTAAAATAAAAATTCGCTTCGAAAATATTGGACGGGGTGGACTCAGCTTCATCTGATGATATTCACTCCGAGTAAATATAAGATTCATGAATTTCAGTGAAAACAGAATCCTTCTATCTCAAGCCAATTCCATGAAAACCCTGATGCGATATGGTAAAATAAAAATTCGCTTGGAAAATATTGGACTGGGGGGACTCATGAATTTTAGTGAAATTTATTTAGCTTCTATCTCAAGCCAATTTAATGAAAACTCAGATTTGGAAAAAAAATTCACTTCGAAAATATTGGACAGGTTGGACTCAGCTTCATCCGATGATAGTTGATCCAAGTTCATATATAAGATTTCATGAAAACCCTGATATGGTAAAATAAAAATTCGCTTCGAAAATATTGGACGGGGGGGACTCATGAATTTTAGTGAAAACAGAATCCTTCTATCTCAAGCCAATTTAATGAAAACTCAGATTTGGAAAAAAAATTCACTTCGAAAATAATGGACAGGTTGGACTCAGCTTCATCCGATGATAGTTGATCCAAGTACATAGGTAGATATAAGATTCATGAATTTTAGTAAAAACAGAAAAAACCCAGGTTTGGTAAAATAAAAATTCGTTTCGAAAATATATGTAGGTACCTACTCCGAGTACATAATATATTATAAGATTCATGATTTTTACTAAAAACAGAATCCTTCGATCTCAAGCCAATTTAATGAAACCACATTCATAAGGTGGTGATGTTTGGTTACTTTTGGTTATCTTTTGCTCAGTGATGATAATTCAACTCCAAAACGAATGATGACGAATACTCCAATCAGTACTCTGACATTTGAGCATCCGATGAATTTGTTTCTAATGAAAAATATTCAGGAGGCGTTGCAATGATTTTGGGAAATAGAAGAACTAAGTTTTGATGGCGCCCAACGTGGGGATGTTGACTTCAAAGTTCAAAGCAAGGATGTATCGAACTATTTACCACTTAGGACTATAGGATGGGTGGTATTGAAAGCCATAAATTCCCATATGTGGGCTGAAGTATTTCCCTAAGTCGTGCTTTCCACCTTCCAGTACTCAACCAGTACAATTATGGATGCCAGTACCAAAATCAATCGCATCTAACTCTAACAATTTTGAAGGAGGTTGACGTAGTTTAGCTTGGAGAACATGCAAAGTATACGGTTATGGAAATCTATTAGCAATCAACGTGCCTATTAGTTTGTTTGAAAGGATGCCACAAGAATATGCCCACGTGATAAAATTTTACCGGTAATTACCCATTTTCATATATTAATCACTAAACGTAAGTTATAAACAATATTCATAATCTGTTTTTGACAGTTAGTGGGTAATTTAGTAATTCAGAATGAAACTTGTTGTGTCAACCATTTATGTATACCTACCTATAATTCATCAAACTATCCGGTAAACAACCAATTACTTACCTACACGGTGTATAATAATTTATTTACATATTTGCACCAATAAACTGGATGCACAAACTTCATAAACCATGGGTCAATTTAATGACGAAAAACGCGCAAAACAAAATGGAGATTGGATACGAAACCCCTCCCAGCAAATTAGCCTGGCTCTGCCTCCCTCGGCTCGTAGCTAGGCTCCAGCTCATATTTTAGAGAGCGTTAAGGCTGGGCCTAACAAGACTTGCGCACCTACTTAGTACGCTTCGCTAATCTAACCAATTTCTGTTAGAGCTATATGTTACAATCTTCGAGTTTGTGCGTTAATCCAGGAGTCTGTGTGTGTCACAAGTGTGCGACGTGCTTTAAATGTGTCCTTGTTAACTTTTTGTTATACGACCGATTAATAACCATCGACGTCAGCTCTGTGTAATCAGTGGACTAATCCTTGTTTATGAGATGTTACTACGGTTTATCTCTGCCAGAAAGTTCTCTGGATGAATGTGAAAAAGTGAGTCCAAACAATTTTTATTTCTTCGTTGATCATACGGTATACTTGACATGAGAGTAAATCATCCTGTTAACCTCGCTGTTAACTTTCTGCTCTGAAATAACTTCTTCCTGAATGAGCGCACGCTTATCAAATTGAGGGTGCAACTCTGGATAGAGTTGCAATGGGAAGCAAGAATAGTTCAAAGCAAAGAAAACTTATACCTAATGGAAGTCGCAAACATACCGCTACCCGTAAAACTATAGTATCACTTTCTCGCTTTCATCCACCAATGTCTCACTACACCATAAGTATCAAATCTGGACAGTCTTCACCATCAAATCTCATCAATTTATTCGAATAGTGAATGTTGATAAGAGACCAGAATTTTATGTCGTCTGCTGTTGAATCTGGATAAAAATTTCTTGGTCCTAGATTCAACATCGCAGTGAGAAAATTGCATACAAATCCGCAATGACTCTGACGTTTACAATGTAGTTGTCGTTATACATACATCCTTTCGATTTCAATAAAATGAAACGTTTTGCAAAAGTCAGAATGGTGAATGGTCCACTTTGTATTTTGGGATATGCAGATTCGATAATCCTCACGTGCTTCACACAATATTTGACCATCCATAGTCTCACGTCCATATGTACCATCCACAGTCTCATTTCATTTACTCGCCAACAATCTCACCATCTTCTGTCTACCATTTTCCGATCATATCTTGACATACAAATGAAGGAATTCAAAATGGATAAGTCCAAATGGTACAGTTCACAGTCGCACGTCGATATATTACCGTCCACAGCCTGGAATCCATATGATACATACTCGTGTCCATATGTTACCGAACACAGTCCTACGTTCCTATATTCAACACTGCCTAGCCTCACGTTCACCTTCATCTTTCACAACCTTGCGTCCAGTTTTTTCTCCGGAATCCATATTTTATAATCCACACTCTTGCGTCTTCTTGTTTCGTTCGTTGTCCATAATCAACGTTTCACACTCTTGCATCCACTTCTTTCAGATCAAAGCCTTCGTCCACCTTTCATCTTCCACAATCTTAGGTTCATTCTTTCGGTCCGTTATTCATATTCTATACTCTAAACACTTGAATTCACTTCCTTCCGTCTATAGCCTTTCGTCCACAACCTCGTGTACACTTTCGTCGTCCGTTGTCTATATTTTACTATCATACTCTTGCATCCACGTCTGCCATACGTCCACCGTTTTTACAATCTTGAGTCCATGTTTTCCTACCGCAAACCATATTTTCCACTCCACACTCTTACATCCACTTTCTCCGACCATAGCCTTTCGTCCACTCTTCATCGTCCACAACTTTGAGTACACTTTTTTCGTCTGTATTCCAATAATCCGTATTTAACGCTCCACACTCTGGCATCCATTTGTTGCGTTTATGGGCCTTCGTCCACATTGTATCGTCCACAATCTTGCATCAACTTTTTTCCGTTTGTTATTTGAAATCTCACAATTGCCAATGAGTTTTTCTGGTTCCACGGCTTGCTTCCGATCTTTTTTTATCGAAACCTGTATACAATTCAGGCTGCATTCAAAAGGGGATATTCTCTTTTCCAAAATGACGACCAAAAAAGCAAATTCCAGGAATTTTTCCTTTTATGGTGCTTGCGAAAACTTTTATTTACTGATATTTCACAAGGGTTTGAAGATTGCTATCCAATCATTGACTGATTTACTAATTAAGGTGAACCAGCTAAACTTCACAACCCTATTCGGTTCAAAATACATTCAGCATTCTACGGAAACGGTAAGGTGAAAATTCGCTATTAGGCAGAATTTACTACTAATTGAAAAGTATCATATACTGTGATATTTATGGGCAGTAAACATACCGCAGGGAATGCGATATTTGGGCCTATTAAAGGCTGAACTTTAATTACATCCTATCTTAAGTGAATTTGTCAACTAAGTAAATTAGTCGTAAATCTGCTTCAAGATTTACGACTGGAATGACATGGTCGTAAATTCAACAAAGCATTTCCCTTCGACCAATTATGAATTTGTTAATCCAAGAATATTTCAACAGTTGCCACTCAACATTAGCCTATCAGCATTGAAAGCCATCCCACTACTGCTACAACTACTAGGTACATTAAGTTCTTCAGGACCTTTTGCCTCCTGTTTATGTCTTTCGGGCTGAAGCTACAAGAAAATACAAATGAGTGCTTGAGAATCTGCAAACTCTCCCCTTATCTGCAAGATTTTAGTGAACAGGCCAATAAAATTTCGTTGAGGCAAAAATTTTGGGGCATAATTAATTCTAGTTCCACGAGAAAGTATAAAATTTTCACTTGATTTCATGTCTTTGAGATAATAGGCCAATAATGTCACATTGGGGATAAAAATTGGAAAGTATTTTTCCTCCTCCTAAGGTATTTCGAATGAATACGTCAAGAAAATACGTCCATTTTCACTGTTCTCCAAGTCCTTCAGATAATAGGCCAATAATGTTACGTTGAGGCTAAAAACTCGAACGTATTTTTCCCCCTTTCGAGGTATTTCGAATGAATACACCAGGAAAGTATGTCCGGTTTCAATGCTATCCGAGTCTTTTGAATATAAGGTTCGTTGAGGCAAAAAATTCGTGCCATTTTCTTCCCTTTTAGGAGTCTCGTATATGCGATCCATGAAAATAAGTATAATTGCACGAAGAAGTGTATAGTTTTCCCTTTCTTTCAAGTCTTTCAGATACCGGGCCAATAATGTTTTATTAAGGCAAATGGTTTAATGGTTAGGGACCTCTTCCTCCAGAATCATACGAATTAACGAGGAAAAAGTACGTTCGGATCCACGAAAAAGAGTTAATAATCGGATAAGAGGCCATTAAAGTTTTAACAGGCAAACATTTTGCGACATTTTCTCTCCAATAGTTCTTTCGAATCAACAAATACCACGAAAATAAGTTCGTTTGGTGTAAACTTTCCACTTTTTATTAAGTATTTCAACTGAGAGGCTAATAATGTTTGGTTGCGGCAAAAATCTGGGAATAGTTTTCTTTAGTCTTTGATTTTTGAATTCGTTCGTAGGTAGGTACATATGAGGAAAATTGAACCTCAATTTTAGGATGGAAAATACGCAGGAAACCCTTGGTGGATGACAGTGAGCGTTTAAGTTGACACAAGTTATCACCAATTACAGATTAACTTGTCACTCAGGATATATTTGCAGCAGTTAGCAACAGCGCGAGGCATGATGGATTGCTTAAGGAAGTGTAAACTTTATACTTTTTCTGTTCTAGATTAATATTAGCCGTATAACATATTCATCGTATATGATCCATAAGAAAATATTGTTTTGTCGTTTTTCAAATTGAACGCGTAATAAGCTATTGCGGTTAGGTAGAATCAAGCTCCAAGTTGACTTGTGGATGTCGTATACAAGCTCGTAGTTTACAACTAAACGATTCAGTTTGTGAATTATTTAACCATGTTCTCTAGAAAACGAGTTTGTGGATTATTTGATCTGGGTATACCGAGCCAAAAAACATGTAATGGAAAAGTAGTCATTTCTCAGTTGAGTGGGTTTCAAGAAAAAGATTCCTACGTGAAGTTGCAACGTGATTAAGTAACACCAGTACATCCTGAGAGTTCCGATTGAACCAAAGCAAAAACGTTTAGGCTAATAATTCCATTTCATTGGTTTAAGTGGTCTCATTTAGTCATTTTATCGCGATGTTTGTAAAAAGTCTGTTTGTTTGTGTTGAGCCAATCCTAACATAATCGCGTGTTCGGTTTGCATGTTGTATCTATCCAATTTGAAGAAAACACATCATCGTGTTGGAATCTAGAAGGAAAATCGATGCTGAAGCAGCTCAAACCCTTAACTCGGAAAGGTTATGAGTGTTTTTCATAAAAGAGCATTAAACTTGAAGTATTGCTTACATCAGTGTCGGCGTGAGGAGTCTATTATTTCGGCCCGTCGGAACAAGTATTTGAGACCGTTCCTTGAGCCACAAATACCATCCATTAGCGAAGCTTCATTAGGACGGTGTTTCAATTATGCTGGCCATACACGAAGCGACCGATCCGAGCGTTTTATGACATTTTATGAGACCACGAGCGAAAAGAGTCTCTGTGATAGGTCGGGGGCTCATTAAATGTCATAAAAGGCCATAAAACGCTCGGATCGGTCGCTTCGTGTATGGCCAGCATAAGAGCGCAAGATTTGAATTGCCCGCCATGTTTGACAGTTATAATATCGCATGATTATGACGTGACAGATCGAAAGTTGACAGATGGACAATTACAAATAGACGATCTGCCAACTAATCAATAACATTGCATCTTGTCTGAAAGGAGTCAATCTGATTAGACTGTCTTTAGGGTTTCTGAAGATATTTCACCCAAAATCTGGTATGAAATGCAGAACACAAATATAACTTCTTGGCGTTTTATGTACTTCATTTTCTTAGTCTATCAAATTTATCATGATCTCATTAGTTTCGGTATACACTAATAATGTTTCGGTCTCCACAGATCAACGAGTTCATTGATTATTCAATTCAAATGAGCCTTAATGGGCTTCATCAAGCCCACTACAAGCCCGTCGGTGAAAACAAGTGAAGATTACAATCTGAAAGCGACATCAGAACGTCTAGCCCAGAAATAAATCATCTCTAACTCGCATTCTCAACTTTTTTGCCATTCGCGTTGAGAAATTAATAGTTTCAATTATAAAACAGAAAGCTCAGCGCTGTAACAAAGTACAAGTGCCAATTACTATGAATCAAGTATCCCCCCGTCAATCTCTGGTTTGTTAGCTGGACGCCTTGTCTATACATTGCCGCTATTGACCTTGGCAGTGTACAAGGTAATAACGACACAGGTTAGAAGCCAATGAAATCCACGTCAGTAATAATAATTCTATGGAGTCGTAAATCTTGAGTTTCTTGTATTGCCGAAGAAAGGATGCCGTCAACCTATTATGTTGTACGCCAAATATCTCCGGTCATAACTAATTTGGACACCGAAGGCATGATTTACATTCGGAATGCCAAGATTGGCGAGCCTGCTCAGCTCCCGAATGTGTTTTGAAGGTGTCGTATATATGGATCCTATATTATATTGTCCACTACAAATAGTTACATAGTAGTCGCAATCATGGCTAGTTTTGGATGTCGGTTCTACATTTAGATTGTAGAGTCAGCAAGGATGAAGCTTATGCAGATCATGCAGTATACACCTCAATTAACAAGTGTGGACATCGCAGGACTTGGATCTGCATCTAACTCAAATGATATGAAGGGTTTTTCTAAGAAGAGGTGTCGACATTCAAAAAAACGCATGTTTATTTCATCTTGAAGTGGAAGGTATGCCGTTAATAATGGAAAATAACATCAGCCAAATGACCACCTGGATAACAGGACCTTTTCATTGAATTTTCCATAACCAAATAGCAAGGTGGCTTCCCTATATCCTCGATAGCCACACGAATTTCATCTTCGAGGTCTTGAATCGTCTTGAATCTCTTGGCGTAGACCTTCTCTTCCACATGGCCTGGCCATAAAAGGAAGAAGTCACAAGATGTTAAATCACATGATCTCGGTCCGGAAACTTTTCCCGTGAAGTATCAGTCACACATTGAGGATAGAGAGGCTTTTCAACAATGAATCCTGGGTTTTCCGAGCCCCAGATCCAACAGTTTTGCTTGTTGACGAAGCTACCGAGAAGGAAATGGGCCTCATCACTCGAGATCAT
Organism: Adalia bipunctata; assembly: GCA_910592335.1. Classification (NCBI taxonomy): domain Eukaryota; kingdom Metazoa; phylum Arthropoda; class Insecta; order Coleoptera; family Coccinellidae; genus Adalia; species Adalia bipunctata. The sequence continues at coordinate 4,771,140 of OU342957.1, forward strand.
TTTTCGATGGAATTCCGGATCATTTTCATGCATTTCAACAACACAATCAGCAAAGAGACGACGTTGTTGATGATCAGTCGGCTTGCGTTCTTGTGTTAACTGAATTCTCTAATCCTTGAGCGGGTACACGTCCGCGCTCGCGAGCTCCCTTGAAAAATTGGGCTTTTTATTTCCATGATATCCCAGTTCGTATGCGGCGTAGACCAATAATTTTTTTTTAAATTAAAGCTTAATCATTTCTCTAGAATGTGTATTACTCGCTTTTCTGTTTTTCTTCGTATATTAGGAAGGTGAGCTGTAATTTCCTGAAAATCTGGACAAACGATTTTATTTCCATGATATCTCCGTCAATTTTCGGGATAAATGTATGAAATTTACAGTATACATGATGCGGAATCATATTTTGCAGAATGTGTATTATTCGCTTTTCCGTTTTTCTGCGTATATTAGGAAAAAATCCTGGTTGAAAATATGACCAATAAAGTTCCCACTTTATAATTCATTTGAAAACTGAGGGGGCAATGAACAAAAAAACTGATCAATACACAATCTGGAAAATATTATTCCGCATGTAAACTGAAAATTTCATACATTTATCGAGAAAATTGACAGAGATATCATGGAAATAAAATCGTTTGTCCAGATTTTCATGAAATTACAGCTCACCAGGTTCTTTTCCTGACAACGCAGAAAAACAGAAAAGCGAGTAATACACATTCTAGAGAAATGATTAAGATTCAATTCAAAAAAAAAATTGTTGGTCTACGCCGCATACGAACTGAGATATCATGGAAATAAAAAGCCCAATTTTTGAAGGGAGCTAGCGAGCTCGGACGTGTACCAGGTCCCCTTAACACCCAATCTTTATGCCAAATTCGGTGTAATAACGTTTGTGGAATGCCTAATTTCAAAAAACGACGCGGAATAAAAAACCTGGGTTTTCTTCAACACTTTCGGCCACAGCAGCAATATTCTCGGCTGTTCTTGAGCGACGTGCACGGGTTTTATTCTTCACATCACTAACTTATCCCAACAGCTCAAATTTTTCCACCAATTTCTGCATTGCGGTTCGGCAAAATGCTTCACGACCCAAAAATGTTTGCGTTTTACGAACCGTCTCTGCCAGATTTTCACCATTTTCATAGTGAATTTTAATGATTTCAATGCGTTGTTGAAGCGTGTATCGTTCCATTCTTATTAATGGCGTAGTTTGTACTTGTCAAATGTCAAAAAATGACAGCTTCAAAAGTGACATCTACCGAAATAGCGGGCTATTCGAAATAACACCTCGTACAAGAAAATCCTTCATCACTTCTCTGATTCTTATTTTTGGTGGTCTGGTCACTAATGGATACGATAGCGAAGAACTTCTTTGGATTTCCCCAAAAGACCAAATGAGCTGCTCCTCTCAGATATCATCTGCAAACCTTAGATCAGTAGGAAGTTACATTGTCAAGAAAACTGAAATCGGCTGCAGCAGAAGCAAGTTTTAGGCCTATAAAACTCTTCCCATGCAGAAGAAACCTAAGTTCAAATCGGCATGTTTGTTTGAAGGAGTAGGCTCATTTTGAGGCAAAATAGCTTTGACAGCTCTTGTTGTTTCTTGAACATAACTGCCCAGTCAATATCTACGCATTAATTCTGTTTCTGCTAATTCCTTTTAGACTCAAATGGCTTCAACGAATTAACAAGGTGTTTATTGATGCGAATGCTTCATAACGTATTTATTTATTTAGTTGGTGTTGACCGTGAACAATAAGGGTCTGTATAGGTGTAACTATCAATTTATGCAGATAGTGGATCATATATTACAGCTTATCGGTGCTATTCCTATGAAGAGGCATTTGACAGTTTCAATTAGCATGATTTATTGATTCATTATTCGCATTTAGCTCTGCATCTAATTAGCACCATAAAGGATACCTTGCCACATTTACGTGTTTTTGCATGTAACCCACAGCATCGTACATAAAGAATTTCATGAATTCGAAATTGCAAGAACATGTACTTAGTGTTGTTTCAACAAAGGCATTGGTTCACGCCATAATGTAGAATAAATATTAAAATGTACTTAATATGAAACATCTGAAGTACCCTCATATTGTTCGATAGTTGAGAGCTCATTTCAATTTTGATTGAGTCTACTAATGCAGGAAAATAATTAGTTCTCGACAGAAAATAGGCCTCGGCACAGGGTTGTTTTGAAATTAATTTAATTGTTGATAGATTGCTTATTCATAGATGTGATGAAAAATATTTGAATATGCATATTTGCCAGTTGAAGAATCCAATTGAAAAACGAATTTCACATCTGGAAAAAATCGACAGCCGCTTTTGAAGAAATCGTCTATAGACAACATAGTCAACATAGACTTATCTTAGTATCTGATTAAAAATACCTAATTCAATGTGTTGTAACGAAAAGTTGCATCAATATCAGCACGTTCCCATTATTTTCTTAGGCGATTTCATACTGCCGCAATAAATGTAATTATGTAATGAATCAAGATTAAATCTATCGAAGACAAGAAGTGAAATAATACGGATTTTCTCTTGTTGACGTTCTTGTAACCATTGTAAGCGGCAACTAAATTGTCCCCACTTCTAGCCTAAGTGGCTATAATAACGATAGTAAGAGCCTCAAGTGAAAAGTGACCTCGCAATGTTGTTAGGTTAATTTATGAGATAATTAATATGTGCTACCGGATTTACCAATTCGAGTGCAACTTCTACTTTTATACATAATGAAAGATATACTTTTGAATTTGAGAAAAAAGTGACATCATAAGCTTCATTTCTATAAAATATTTCGGAGAATGAAGCGTTCCGAACATCCGTTGGGATGAGTGTTTGGGTGACTAATTCACCACCTTTTCTTCCATTATTCATTAGCAGACATTCTGGGGTACGACCATTAAACTTAATTAAAGTTTCGGTCACACACGAAAAATTCAGATTCAGCTTTCCTAGAAGTTCGTGGATCGTAGAATTCACAGATCAATAATAAACCATTAATTGTCTGTTCCAGAACAATTATGGAAGTAATTTTAATTTCCAAACTAATAAAAACGTATAAATTCCTAAAAAAAACGCGTGTCAATTTCCCTTGTGACATCCAGGAAATGTTTGGCTTGGTTGATCCAAAATCATAAACCAAAAATCCATTAATTTTATCGAGAAACTGATGCAAAGTTAAACGGATTTGATAGTTCTCAAATGGCTGAGAACTTGTTCCTTTCTACTGGTTTCCCAGCAATTCAAAGCTGCTTCTCGAAATAAACGAATGAATTCAGATATGAATAAGTTGAGAATTCGATCTTCATTAACCTTTTTCCATTCCCCATTCATTTACTACATGGCAACGGTACAAAATTGATATTAGCCACCAATTAATCTTGAGAAATGGAAGCAGAATTCTTTTATGTGCGGCACATTATAGAATTATGCGCTCTTTCCTCTCAACAACACACCTATTAATATTACACATGTAAGAGAAACAGCTTCAGCTATAAATGATAGTAATTATTGTTTAAAACATCGTTGCTAATTGATTAATATGCTTCTAAAGCAGAGTAAGGTTAAATTGCGCAAGTCAACTCAAGACTCGGCTTAAGCTCACTCTAATAAGCAAGCTTGGGTGTACCGTAAATTTGGGACACTGTGATTAATACTTCATGGTTCTCATTACAATGGAAAATTTGGTTTCAAATCCACTCTGTCAGACATTATTTCGGGGAAAATAATTATCAAGAAAAAACGTTATTTTTATATCATTATAAACATCCGACCAAACTTACAAGGAAACACCCAGTAGAACTATTCTCGTCCGGCTTCTTATTCTGATGGACTTCTGTCATGATCGACATCTTTGAAAATTACTCATATGTATACATGATGTTGACAATGCTGATTTCTATTCACTCTTTTTTAACTTTGTAAATGGAGTAACTTCTTTAAAGGTTCATCTGTGACACACCCTTGCCCTAAAATGGATATTTTCTGAGTTATTTCCACTTTAGGGCAAGGGTGTGATGCATACACTCACATTATTTTTTAACGTAGATTCAATATCTGCCATAAAAAAAATGGGGTTCTAATTTGAAAAAATTGATTTTTCACGATTTTGTCATCCCTAACTTTGAAAGCGATTTTTTCACCCCCTGTATCATGAATCGCGATTTCGATTTCTAAAGTGGATACATCAATCTTACATCTTGAAAAATCCCAAAAACCTCGAAGTTATTCTTGTTTCAGCGGAGCTCTATTTTCGATTTTTGTTCGGATTTTTCCGCTCAGAGAGAATTTTCCAACCAAAACTGAAAAATGTTACATCAAAATAACTTGAAATTTTCTAAGGAATCTATTTCTGCAATAAAAAAATGGTGTTCTAATAAGAAAAACGGAAGTTGACGTCATTTCCGGAAAAACCGGAGGTGCTCATGCCTTGAAAATATTTTATATTTCATCAGCATCGTGAAATACTTATAAGTGCTGAATTTCATGAAAATCCTTCAGTAGTTTCCCGTATAAATATGGGTGAGGTTCCTCGTGGAAGACCCTGTTTAGATGAACGAGGGCTTATAAAAGCTTCTAGTCTCTTAGTCAGTGCTTCTCTAGATTTTTTTGAATTTGTATTGCCATCGTTCAAACATAAGGTTAGGTTATTTAAGTTCTCTGTTTGTTTTTGCATTTTATGTTGTTTTGTTCAGATTTTCTAACTGAATGATGTATTGGTTTCACCAAAAATGAAGGGAATATTTAAGTGATGTTTTCAGATTTCTGTTTTTCATTTTGAGTTTTGCAAATCGTTTTTACACTGAATCTTCAGATTTTTTCTGAAAGTTCGGAAATATGCAGTAAACTGTGTTCTTGATGATTAGTTTGTTGTTGAAATGTTTTTTTTCAAATATTTTAGACGTTCTTGGGTTAGCATGAGTTTATACTTATTTGAGGCTTAAAGCTTCATAATAAGTTTGAAGTGTGATACTGGGCAATGGAAGCCCAAACAGATTCTTGCAGTGGTAATGAATGCACATACATATGTAAGTATACATACATAGAGAATGTATGATAGAGAATAAATCTCCGTAAGTGCCGCAAATAGACCTGATCGCACTCGCACCGAGGGAGAAGACATATTGTGTGTGGAAAAGTGAAATATGTTCCTCAACCACCGGATAGTCATGGGCGGAGATCCAGAGACTAATGGCATTGAGCAGTCCAGTGCCTTCTCCTTAAAATTACGCTCCGCTTTGCGTATATGCAAATTTGACACGAAGGGATGGTCCTTCGGATCTGATAAAATTAAGATTATTAATGTTTGGCGTTTTTTCCCTGGCGGTTTCGGCTAATAAAAGCTATAATTTACCAATGGGGTCTAAATATTCTACTGGGGGAATATTTAACGCAACCCCTGACAATAATTACAGGTTGGGAGTATAGAACCACGATTCGTGTAACTTTGAATCTTATTTAAAAAGCAATTTCATATTTGATAATATCATTAGAAATGCATAAAATACCCCTTATTACATTATTAAAAGTAAATTGATGGCGGAATTACGATGAATTGGAGTTTTAAAACGTAATTAGGAAAACTACATAATACACAAGCGGTGTGTGTTTATTTGAAATTCGTTCTCATTCATTAAAACACGAATTAAAGTGTCCTTAGGATTTTTGAAGGATCTTTAGTACCTATTTTGCATAATTTAAAAGCAAACCAACAGTCATTCATTGTCAATCTTGAATTTTTTCCATTTCTGAAGTCTTCAACTTAACGACGCTCAAATCTTGTAGGTAGATTCGCATTCAAGTATCCAAATGAAAGGAAATCTTGACAGCTGTCCAAAGAAACGACAGTGCTTCAATTGGTACGTTTTTCATTTGCGGTTGGAGCTTAACCCTTTTCTCCTTCTACTTTGTGGTTGTGCCTTATGAAGATTCTGCCTATAAACTACATACAGAGTGTAACAGCCAAATGGAATAAATTCGATAACGAATAAATGAGGGGATGTTAGGAAAAACGCTGGGACATGTCGATTTGTAATTTTGAATGCGCATATTTTTCAAGAAAATAAAATTATATAGGGTGTTCCATGCGACCGTGGCCAATACCAACTTTCTTATTTCGAATATCTACAACTCTCTGTATACTATTAATTTTTTGGATTCTTCAGAAAATTCTAGACATAATTCATGTACAATGTCCTATACCTATCTTCAACTTTTTCGGAAATATTAAGTGTTTTCAGCGTTTTTAAAAAAATTAACATTTTAAATGAAAATTGTTTTATTTCACAAATTCGATACATTACACTCAATACTTATCTCCCATTTACCTCTTGATATGAAGAAAGTAAGCAAAAACGCCTGAAATGTTGAGTAACGTTAGAAGACAATTCTACACCAGATGAGCATGTTGCCAAGACGTTCGCGGCGAGCGTTTTGAAAATTTCCTACATTGACATTAATGTTTTTTTTTGTTTTTTTTAATAATTAAGAAATAATCAGTATTACTTATCAGGTTTTAAGTGTAATGAACTGAATTTGTGAAATAAAATAATTTTTATTGAAAACGTTGATTTTTGCAATAAATCTGAAAACACTTAATATACTTCCGAAATAGTTAAAGAAAGGTATAGGACATTGTGAATGAATTGTGTCTAGAATTCTCTGAAGAATCCAAAAAATAAATAATATACAGGGGGTTACAATTGAAATAAGAAAGTTGGTATTGGCCACGGTCGCATGGAACAGCCAATATAATATTATTTTCTTGAAAAATATGCGCATTTAAAATTACAAATCGACGTGTCCGAGCGTTTTTCCCAACACGCCCTCATTCATTCGTTATCGAATTTATTCCATTTGGCTGTTACACTCTGTATGGATGACCGGAAAAATAATGAAATATGGACATTTAGTCTTTCTGCTGTCTGTTTAATTCGACCAAAAGATCCTTTCGATCGAAGAGCAGAGTAAAGACTCTAGCTGAAGTATACATGCACGCATTGCCAAAAATCTTGGCCTCTCAATGTTTCTCAAGAAATAACCAATGTATGTTTTGGAAATGAGATGAATCTTGGATCTCCCGGCATTTTCCACGGAATATTCTCAATAATGCAACTCTCGTTATTCGTTGGAGCAATAATTGGAGAGTTGCATACATAATTTCATGACTTCTCATTTAAATATTTCGTCCGCCATAATAAGCAGATTTCGTGCCTGTTTATGGAATCGGACCCCAATATCATCTCGTTAATCCTTGTCTCCATATTATAAATCAGCAGGCTCTTTGATATCACATATTAATAATATCCGACCAAAAAAACGGAGAGCCTTGAAGCCCATACGTAAATCAAGAAGCGGTTTCGCGCGCAGACACGTCTTGTAAAAATCAAAATACGAGAGCTTCGGCATTCGGCACCTGGAAACTGCTTATTTCTTGCCGACTGCTCAAAAATGATTATTGAATCTAATTTTCGACCGCTTTAATGTAATACACCGAGCGGAATTGTCGGCAGTTATAGCTAAATAAAGAGAGGTAATGCCGAAAGCTATGGTTATTACACAGATTTCGACGATATCGAACTTATTCCTAGTAATTTTAAATAACAAATTATGCGATTTTCAGCCTGATATGAATTTAAACGGTAAACTTGCATTATTATACTCCGAGTAAGTTTACCTTCATGTTGTTTATGCTGCTGCCTTTTAACATTGCCGGTCCTGATGGTATAAAGGAGGAGGAAATCCCGGTTTTATGCGGCGGTTTTCTTATTTCACCTTTGATGATCGCGTGGAGCCTCCATCGAAAGTGACTGACGAAATATTATGGAAATATTCTTTTATTTCTTCTGGGTCTCTGCTTATGATCTTACGGCCCTCAGAGTGGAAGGAACTTCCATAAATTTTCGTCTTAGGGAATTCTCAACTCGCCGGTAAAATGGGTAGAAAAAATCCACAACCGTTTGCTGTGACACTTTCGGGAGACATGAAAATTTTGATGTCGGGGTCTCATCGTTTTAGTTTGAGAGGGTGTTTTTTGTAAATGTGCACTTTCGAGATTGCGCTGTCGATTTTTAGGGGCTGAAATCGGAGGCAACTGTTTTGCAAGATGAACCTACATACAGGGTGTAACAGCCAAATGGAATAAATTCGATAACGAATAAATGAGGGCGTGTTGGGAAAAACGCTCGAATACGTCGATTTGTAATTTTAAATGCGCATATTTTTCAAGAAAATAATATTATATAGGGTGTTCCATGTGACCGTGGCCAATACCAACTTTGTTTTTTCAAATGCAACCCCCTGTATATTATTTATTTTTTGGATTCTTCAGAGATTTCTAGACACAATTCATGAACAATGTTCTAAACCCATCTTTAACTATTTCGGAAGTATAAAGTGTTTTCAGATTTATTGCAAAAATCAACGTTTTGAATAAAAATTATTTTATTTCACAAATTCGGTACATTACGCTCAAAACCTAATAAGTAATACTGATTGTTTCTTAATTATTAAAAAAAAAACAAGAAAAACATTATTATTAATGTAGGAAATATTCAAAATGCTCGCCGCGAACGTCTTGGCAACATGCTGATCTGGTGTAGAATTGTCTTCTAACGTTACTCAACATTTCAGGCGTGACTGATCTGATCGCAAGCTTGATTCGGTTTTTTAGGTCGTCTAAATTTAAGGGTTTCGCTTCGTATACAATACTTTTGACATTTCCCCACTAAACGAAGTCTAATGTAAAATTGTAAAAAATCTGAAAACACTTAATATTTCCGAAAAAGTTGAAGATAGGTTTAGGACATTGTACATGAATTATGTCTAGAATTTTCTGAAGAATCCAAAAAATAAATAATATACAGGGGGTTGCATTCAAAATAAGAAAGTTGGTATTGGCCACGGTCGCATGGAACACCCTATATAATTTTATTTTCTTGAAAAATATGCGCATTTAAAATTACAAATCGACGTGTCCAAGCGTTTTCCTAACACTCCCTCATTTATTCGTTATCGAATTTATTCCATTTGGGTCGCTCATTCTGAATATCCTTTTGGACGGAATTTTCCATGTAGAATTATCAACAATATACCGCTGGAAACAAAAATTCCTAACATAACGAAGAAGGCTTACGGATATCAGAATTTTCCGTTGAAAAATTACTTCTAACTTCAAAAACCATTAGCAACGTGGCGTTGACAAGAATTCACACTTTGCAAATTACCATACAGAAACATCGTGGCATTAGACTTGCTAATCAGCAACATGGCGATACTTAAGTAATATCATTGCCACCACCAGGGTTAAGAATTGAAAGTAGGAGGTCCTAAACAACCGCTCACTATTAGAACTCCTTGCCAATGGAAAACTTTAACGTTCCGCTAGGTATCTTCAGCTGATCTTATCTTTTTCCGACTTATTACAGTCATTTCAACACCGTTTCGAGTCGATTCGACACACCGTATAATGCCGACTTAAATCTGTAAATAAAATCACCATTAAACGGAATTTCATCAGCGCTAATCATTTCCAGGGTACATATTTTCATCGAATTTCTCAAGTTAAATATGAAAATGACTGACTGGCGTGTACCGAAGGTAATTATGCACTAATATAACAAAAAGCATAATGAAAATATAAATAATGGATTATATATAGTTCACCCATTTCTCAGTATTTAGTGGATAATGGATGAAAATCATCAACGTAATTGTTGTATGAATACTCCGGGAATTGAAGAACAATAAGAGTTCGATGTACTCGGTAATTTTTAAAGAAATATTATCCTTGCCAGGATTCAGGTCAGCTTTCAACCCGTGAAAATTCGGAAATGGAAATGAAACAATAAGAGTAATGAGTCAAAATGTTCGTCTATACTGAGAATATGGATCCCCAAACTATACACATTTCCTCTGGATCTTTTTGGGAGTATGATCTTCCATAACATAAACAATTAAAAATTATTGCTTTCCCTGTGCCAATTTCTTATGCACATTTTATCCAAATTTTCTCTCAGGTAGAAAATGGGACACCTAGATCCTATATGGTAGTGTCTGAAAATGGGATTGACTATTTGAATTTTTTTTATTTTCGCAACAAATACTAAATAATAATAACTGAATTGTAAAATGAAGATAATCAACTTATTATAGATTTCTTTTTGCAGATGATTTTTTCCTCCAAATTTTTCGAGGCTCGGTCTGGCATAAGCATTCATGCTGACAGAAACAGTGTATAAGTGTCAGATGGTAAGAATATGCTGAAGTTTTTTTTTTATATGAAGTTTCTTATCGGTGATTTTTTGAGCGCTACAGGAAATTGGAAAAAACACATGAAATTCAGAAAAATTCATAAAATCTTTATTTGAATCGATAGTACTTACGGTCCATATAATTGACCTCTGCTGCTCCTCAAATAGTCCATTTGATTAGTCCAATTTTGGCATACTCTCTTCAACATTTCGGTCGTTATCTCGCTAATAAATGCTCCAATGTTGTCTCCCATCAATGTGTCAATCGAAGCAAGCTTGACAGTATAGATATGAGCCTCAGCAAATCCCCACAAAAAATAGTCTGAAGGCGTTAAATCGCACGATCTAGGCGGCCAAATGACCGGTCCCAAACGTGAAATACACTGAACTTGCCTCTCAATTGGTTCATTGTTTCACGTGCTGTGTGGCATAGTCTTGTTGAAACCACATGCACTTCCATTTTGGGCGAAAAAATGTCGGAGATCATTTCACGATACAGCTGCGATATTTTCTTCAGTTCGTGAGCGTTTTGATGGTTCAATGTCCAACAATGTGAATTTGGTGCGAAATTTAGTTACAATAGCCCGATTGGCTACTTTGTGAGACGACTCATGGTTAAATTATGGATCAAACTGAAGATGTTTGACAGTGACATAAAACACGAAACGTGCGTGAGCTGTCAAAATCAGTGAAGCCAAAAAAAGTATCTCGAAAGCTGAGGAACTTCTACAGAACATATTTTCTAAGCCGCCACTATAGGTCCTCTACCTGAAGGTATCATATTATTCATTCATTTCGCCCCACCCTGTATAATGAAAAAAAATTAATTGGATTACGTACGAGTATTCAAATGGAGGAAAGTCACCAAATATGGAATACCATTTTGTTTTTGGGATATAATGAAAAAACTCCATATCAATTAAATCAGTTTTATGTTTATACTAATCAGTCATACATTTATATGTAATTATTAACAGCCTCTAATCAAATATATTAGTTATCTGATTAAAGTCTAACACAAAAAACAAAATCACAAATGAGTAACCAAATATGGAATAGGAACCCATATATGGAATATAAGCTTAAATCAACATAACAATAACAAAAATGGACAATAATATCTTTGAGATCAATTGAATGAATATCACATATTGTGATGTATGAAAGAAGTTACATAAGTACTTGCAAAAGTCACAGATCCAAGTATCAAACTCTGGACCAGCACAATCATAATGTGCCCAGAGCCCACACATCAAGCAAATTCCATAATAAGACACCGACGACAGTCCATATTTGGATTTTTATACTAGTTCAAACTCTTCTAAATATTTTTTCAAATCACAATATTTTGATGACAAAAAAACACAAAATGGTGAAATAAACATAATACCGATATACTAAATAGTATAACACTTATGTATACAAACATAACAGCTGGTAATACTCATTTACTACTTACCTTTTAAAATTTTCTTCGCGACAAGAAAACACAACACGCCTGCCACACGTTAAGCGTTTGCGCAAATGACTCGATGGTGTGAGTGCGATAGTTAGTAGACCGAATGAAACAGAAGATGGTCGAATGTTCCGTTTATTACTTATAGTCTTGGAGAAATTAACGTATTCCATATTAGGATACTATTTCATATTTGGTGACTTTCCTCTACAGAAATGAAAACTCTAATGCTGTAAATCGCATCCAACAAAATTGCTGATCTTCGTTTCTGGTACTGAATGAACGTTCCTTAGTGAATTAATTAATACGATTAATCAAACTGATTTATGTTCAGGGGTTGAGAGCATAATGGGGGGAAATTCACGCCAGTGTCCATTAAAAGGATCTGTTTCGTTCCGTCCATCTGAATACCGGGTTATTTCCAGTGTAGATTTTGGTCAATCGACAATGAACAGAATCGTGTAGGAACTCAAATTGGTCCCTTTCGAGAAAACATCCACTCGATGGAATCAAAAGCGAACAATGATATCAAGATTTAAATCTATTTTCCTCCAGTGCGGATTTAAACTAAGCCTTATTCTTTCCAAATCGGATCTTCTTCCATTGATAACTCACAAAGCCACAATAAACCATTCAAAGCAGGGAATATCTATTTCAAAGCATTGACTACATAATGATGAGGGTAGTACCTACAAAGTGTGCCGGTAACACCTAACCGTCAAAACTTTCTTCCATTGTTAATGCGAAAGGGACGCCTATTTTACAGACATGATTTTAGGGACTGTCACCAGTTGAGAACATACCGCAAATTATCCACAGTTTAACATGGACAAATTTATGTTTGCGCTGTTCCTTTGTTATATGCGACGGTGTATTGCGAAGGTACATAATGTGCCTTTATCATTCTTTCATTTTGAATGATATTGTAGATGCTCTAATTCGTTTCACTGCAGTCGACTTGGGAATAGAATTCACATGAATGGCTATGAATGTCTGAATTTTAGTTATTGCGTTTTTTTCTTTCACGAATTATGAATATTTTGCTCAAATTATTCCGAGATAATACGATGGCCTATTGTTTGTGGAGAGCCTAACTCCAGAGAACGACGATGAATGGACAAGAAATTGAACCCTTCAAAAGTGACATCTACGAAATAGAGGGCTATTCAAAATAACACCTCTTTTTGGAAAACTTACTCAGTTACCAAAATAGTCGATCTTCAAGAATCTACGAAAAATTCGAAGAAATTGTTAGAAATACTTTGTATCGCTGCTCTGTAATGTCCCAAAAATTTCCAATAATTCTGGGTCTATATCCTCTTACCAAGCTGGTTGAAGGGAGAGGCGGTACTACAAAAGAATTCGGGGATATGCGCAAAATTGTGAGAGTTCACGGACCAAATTATTATTCCATTGTTTATCATGTATTTCGTGTTTTACGAAACTTAATCACTGTATATCTTTTCTGATCAGCAATAAAAGAGATTTATTGCCTGAGTAAATACCGATAAGTTGAAAAAACTGAGGATATACTCCTGGAATAAATAAGGAAATGGGCAATTATTCGCGTAGATGCTAACCTTTATTAGTGTTAATTTCAACGTATTTATTCAAGGGTCTGAAATCATGATACGTATTCAGATTTAATATTGTTGTTTACTGAAGATCTGATTTTATTGATCGGGGCATAAAAATATGAAGAATATTGTCGTTATTCGTCAATTATGAGACAAAGTTGTAGATAGGCACAACAAATTTGATCGCACACTTCAAAGCAACTGGACGCCCGCTTTGTCTGAAAAATTGGACATGCCGCAAAATTATGGAGTTATCTCATGCAGCAGTTTATATTGATCTTTATACAGAGTGTAACAGCCAAATGGAATAAATTCGATAACGAATAGATGAGGGGGTGTTAGGAAAAACGCTCGGACACGTCGATTTGTAATTTTAAATGCGCATATTTTTCATGAAAATAAAATTATATAGGGTGTTCCATGCGACCGTGGCCAATACCAACTTTCTTATTTCGAAAGCAACCCCCTGTAAATTATTTATTTTTTGGATTCTTCAGGAAATTGTAGACATAATTCATGTACAATGTCCTATACTTTTCTTCAACTTTTTCGGAAATATTAAGTGTTTACAGATTTTTTACAAAAATTAACATTTTAAATGAAAATTATTTCATTTCACAAATTCGATACATTACACTCAATACATACTTATTTCCCATTCACCTCTTGATATGAAGAAAGTAAGCAAAAACCATTACTGAGAAGAAATGTTGAGTAACGTTAGAAGACAATTTTACACCAGATTAGCATGTTGCCAAGACGTTCGCGGCGAGCATTTTGAACATTTCCTACATTGACATTAATGTTTTTTTCTTTAATGATTAAGAAATAATCAGTATTACTTATTAGGTTTTAAGTGTAATGTACCGAATTTGTGAAATAAAATAATTTTTATTCAAAACGTTGATTTTTGCAATAAATCTGAAAACACTTAATACTTTCGAAATAGTTAAAGATAGGTATTGGACATTATGCATGAATTGTGTCTAGAATTCTCTGAAGAATCTAAAAAATAAATAATATACAGGGTGTTGCATTTGAAATAAGAAAGTTGGTATTGGCCACGGTCGCATGGAACACCCTATATAATGTTATCTTCTTGAAAAATTTGCGCATTTAAAATTACAAATCGACGTGTCCAAGCGTTTTTCCCAACACGCCCTCATTCATTCGTTATCGAATTTATTCCATTTGTCTGTTACCTACACTCTGTATAGAATATTTTGAATTTAAACAAACTCATTTCCAATTATAAATGCAAATTTGTTAATATTTGTCGGTCTCAAAACACGAATCATTGTTCTAGGAATTTATTCTGTATTGAATGCTGGAAATACATATCATTTGGCACAAAGATGACCATATTTCTTTTCACACCAGTTCAGGTTGAACTCAGGAAAAATAAGCAAAACTTGAAATTTGAGCTGAATCTTTAAAAAAAACTATGCATGCTCCCCAAAAATCAAAGTGTTCATTCGATAGCACATCTATCCAGGAATACTATCCAAAATACAGATTGAAAAAATTCGTTTTGTCTTCAAAAAGAGTGACAAAGGGTGCAATTTTTAGAAATTTTCGAAAATTCCAAATTTCTCGCACACCGAGGTACTTATACGAAACATAAAACATATTTTTCTGAAACGCCGCCATGTCGTCAACCTGCAGGTACCCTTTTATCCTTTCACAACCTGTATACAGGGTCTTTCACGAGGAACCTCATCAATATTTATACGGGAAACTACTGAACGTATTTTCATGAAATTCAGCACTTATAAGTATTTCACGATGCTGATGAAATCTAAAATATTTTCAAGGCATGAGCACCTCCGGTTTTTCCGGAAATGACGTCAACTTCCGTTTTTCAAATTAGAACACCATTTTTTTATTGCAGAAATAGATTCCTTAGAAAATTTCAAGTTATTTTGATGTAACATTTTTCAGTTTTGGTTGAAAAATTCTCTCTGAGCGGGAAAATTCGAAAAAACAATCGAAAATAGAGCTCCGCTGAAACAAGAATAACTTTGAGGTTTTTGGATGGAAAATTTTCATTTTTGGGATTTTTCAAGATGTAAGATTGATGTATCCACTTTGAAAATCGAAATCGCGATTCATGATACAGGGGGTGAAAAAATCGCTTTCAAAGTTAGGGATGACAAAATCGTGAAAAATCAAATTTTTTCAAATTAGAACCCCATTTTTTTATGGCAGATATTGAATCTACGTTAAAAAATAATGTGAGTTTATGCATCATACCCTTGCCCTAAAATGGATATTTTCTGAGTTAATATCCACTTTAGGGCAAGTGCTGAATTTCATGAAAATACGTTCAGTAGTTTCCCGTATAAATATGGGTGAGGTTCCTCGTGAAAGACCCTGTATAGGTTGATCCGAAAATTGAAAGTTACTGAGTTCACTCAACTCAATGGATTTTTTAGAAGAGGAGAAACGAAGTCGCCTGAGAGAAGTTGTAAGGCCAGATTGGATGATTTTGCTGCACGAAAGTAGAAAAATATCCAAATATTTGTTCAGCTCATAATTTCCAACGAGAGATAAATATGTTGTCCCTGACAACCAGTTCGAACGAGGCAAGATTAAAGAAAGTTTCAACCTTTTTTTACCGACCAAAATAGCTCTGGGTTTTCGTTGATGAAACACTCTAGGCTACATTTAAACAAAATAAATATAGTGCGATCCAAAGACGCGGCGGCAAACCAAACACCTTACCTTATAATTAAAGTCCCAGTTTAAGGCGAGTAAACACCTGCTTACATATAGTTTAATATACGGTGTTCCTCGTCTTCTATTAGGTCGGCACAAGATTAGAAAACTCACGATAATTTGCTCGAATTATTCTACAACACCTTTATCTCGAAACCTACCTTTCTGCCCTTATGCCATTATACCGCCGAAGCTCCTCAATTTGATTTCCAACACGCCCCCTGAAAAACAGTTAAATATGATTACCTCAGGTGGAATCCTGATATTCCGAATCAAAGGTGTGACAAATTTCACGAAATCCCCGCTGAAAATTGATGCTTTATTACCCTGAGACTCGGCCTAAGGCTACCGAAACGTAGACCGACCACAACCAGGTTTTTTGTTCGTGGAAAGATTCGCATTCCTTGGGGGTGATTAAGGCCAAGATGATGGCGTTTGTCAAAATAAATGTTGATGCCACCAACCCTTAACTACGAATTGGATCTATGATCATTAAGAAACGCAGTGCGTAAGTTCAAGCCAGCAGTCACAGAAATGCCTGCTGAAAATGTTGAATCAGGTTTCATTAGTCAAATGGGAATTTTCACAAGGACCAATATAAAAATTTTAACGGTTGGCCAAGATTTAGGTTTATCGAGTTTTTTTACTCAAAACTCACGCAGGTTGGCACTCGTGAAATATAAGCAATGTCAAAAGAATTCTCAGAGACGTTGCCAATGCTAGGCTAAGCTGCATCCTAGTTAGAAATATGTTCTTCCCAATTCAGTGTCACATTCACATAGATTACCAAAAACTTTCTGAATGTAGTGAGTTCTTCTAAGGTTTAACTGTGACAAAGGTTTCGTAATATTACCACATTTTCATACTGAAGTAGGTCAAGTTGTGCAAAAAGGTATTCAAATGTCTTCTGCCGGCTTATTTCTTGAGAATTTTGAAAAGTGGGGAATTCCACTGTTCGTTTATAAGTTTTTCTGTCTGGTTAATTGAGTACTTTCATTCTTTTTTCGAATGAACTATCACAAAGTAACGGACTATTCTGTCCATTATTTTTCAGTAAAAAACACGATTCTTGATTTCCGTACGAAGAAAAAGCATAACTGAATCTTCCAACCATTTTTATATACGTGAAATTTACTGCTCCACAAGAGTTAGGGAATTCGTATTCAATCGTTTTTAAAAGTATGTAGGTAATCTTCGAGAAAATCGCTTAGAAATCATTTAAAACTCAATAACAACTTGAATGGATCCAATAAAAATCAGTATGAGACATTTCGTCAATCTGGTCGCCTTTTTTCTGAAGTTTGGTTCTTTGCATATGCTTCATGAACTTCTTATTTTGAAATTAAGTCAGTTTATCAACGGCTTCGATTTGAAACGAGTTTTCTGAAAATGCCAAGACGTAAATTAGTAAACGCTGAGGCTAATAGGGCTATCGAAATGCTACAGGGTGGCCCAACTCAGGTTGTTGTAGGGAAAAGGCTCCAAGTCAGCCAAAGTGTGATATCTCGACTTCGGAATAGATTCAGGGAGACAGGTTTCTAGTTGGAAAGACCAAGGCTTGGTGGGCTACGAAAAACAACACCTGCTCAGGATCGTTTCATCGCCGTTTCGGCGAGAAGAAACCCTACATCTACGTGTAGAATGCTACGGAATACTCTTCAAAATGCAGATGGGGTCCAAGTTTCCATCGAAACCTTCAGACGACGTTTGAGAGAAGTGAATTTAGATTCTAGACGTCCATTAAGAGGAGTTCCATTAACCGGTGACCATAAGCGTCAAAGACTAGAATGGGCAAGGCAACATATCAATTGGAACGATTCATGGCGTAGTGTCCTTTTCACTGATGAATCCAGATATGGACGATTTTCAGATTCTCGAAGAATAAGGGTATGGACAATCCCACGCATACCCCGTTATCGTCGCTATGTGCAAGAAGTCCATCCATTCCGAGGGGGTAGTGTTATGGTATGGGCCGGGATATGTTTCAACGGGAGCACAGATCTACACATCTGTCCTGGGAATATGACCGCCTCACGCTATAGGGAGCATGTTATTGACAATGTTGTGCCAAATTTTCACGCTACTATTGGTGAAACTTTTCAATTTCTAGACGATAACGCTAGACCGCACCGTGCAGCCATAGTTGAGAATGGAGCTTGGTATTCCACATTTACCAATACCTCCGCACTCACCAGATTTGAATCGCATAGAACATGCATGAGATATGCTCCGAAGAAGATTAGATAATCATAAACCTACCCCAGAATCGTTAAATGATCTGAGAGAGCTTCTGCTGCGTTTATGGAACCAAATTCCTCAAGAAATGTTCAACAACCTCGTGTGTAGTATGCAAAGAAGATGTCAAGCTGTTATTGATGACTGTGGAGGCCATACATGTCTTAAAATGCTTGAATTCTCTGGGAATAAAATTTCGTTATTTAACTCGATTTTTCTTAATCACCATGTATACGCTTCAGACCTACAGGCTAAAATTAATTTGCAACTTGAAATCATATTAATATGAATTTTCATCACAAAAATCATATTTTAACTATATTTTTTTGCAATTTAAGTCAATATCTCTAACTCAGGTGGAGCAGTTTATTTTCTCAAATTCATTATTTTCCCAAAGTAAATAAACATTTTGATAAATACGTTATTATGACGACCTCTATGTAGAGAAGACAAAGTTGCTGAGTTATCCGATAGGTATATTTTCAAAATATACACGGTGAAATGTGTCAGAATGTCATATCCAACCAGGATACTTAATAAAAGTGAATGGAGTATATCTCATA
Organism: Adalia bipunctata; assembly: GCA_910592335.1. Lineage (NCBI taxonomy): Eukaryota > Metazoa > Arthropoda > Insecta > Coleoptera > Coccinellidae > Adalia > Adalia bipunctata. The sequence goes on from OU342957.1 coordinate 4,789,954, forward strand.
TCATGAAGAATAAAATGAGTTATCTCTTAACATGGTAACCATGTTTCAGAGAAAATGCTGATTTCACCTCAGTGCTTTCAGTTGTCCATTCCCTCTGCTTCACATAAAAATACACAAGAAGATGTATCGCCAAAATTGCAAGGAATCATACGAAGACATTCATATTTTATCGAAATAAAATGTGTTATATCTATTATTAAAATGCATTCCAAGAAAAAATTCAATATCTATTCCTCATTGTAATCTATTGTGACGAATATATTTTCACAAACAATAGATCCATTAGACTGTAACAATACAGCATTTTTGGCTATTTGTTTTTCATTATCATGAGCTATCATTAGGATTTAATATTCCTCCACCACTTTTTATAGTGACCTGATGTATTTATCTTCATTTCAAGGTATGAAATTGACGTCTTTGATTGAACTTATTATTGCATTTTTCGTTCAGCCAGTGAAATACTTTATTGTGTACATATGGAATGGAATTTTGCATTGATCAGTGAGTTGCTTTTTCTGATTCGAAACATATTGAACTTTGCAACTAATGGAATTGAGCTAGAATCCCCATCTATCATCTATATCCAGATCTTTCAATTACGTGAATTTGCGGTCGATTTTTGAGGATTACATTCGATTATTAACTGTATCAGCTGTACATTGCTCATTATTTTTTCCCCGCTAGAAACTAACTCAGTTGAAGAAAATTCACAACCATTTCCTTTCCAGAAATGCCGAGGCCTCCAAGGGAAAGCTACGGGGATCACAAGCCGCCGTATTCCTACATTTCCCTCACGGCAATGGCGATATGGAGTTCACCAGAGAAGATGCTGCCTCTCTCCGAAATCTACAGATTCATCACCGACCGATTTCCTTACTACCGGCGGAACACTCAACGATGGCAGAATTCGCTGAGGCACAACTTGTCCTTCAACGACTGCTTCATCAAAATACCAAGAAGGCCGGATCGACCTGGAAAAGGGGCTTTCTGGGCCTTACACCCATCGGCTTTGGATATGTTCGAGAACGGGAGTTTTTTGAGGAGGAGAAAGAGGTTCAAATTGCCAAAAAATATTCATGAAGAGCTGGAAAGCCTGTCCAAGCTAAACAATAGTTCCTTCAGCCTGCCTGCGCATGCTCCAACCAGTAATACCTCGGCGCCTCTACCGAATATCTCATCGATGGTTTGTCCTGTTAGTACTGGACTCCCGTTGCCGGTACCTCCAATAACTCCGACGTCCACAACGTTGAAATCCTTCAGTATAGACAGTATTATACAAAATGACAATAAGAACGTTTCGCCGCCGGTACCCCCTCAAAGTAACCCCTATTTCCCGAGCTCCCCAGTGTCACAAACTCTACCGAGTCTCCCTTGGGTGATACCCCAGCCTGAAGTGACGCAACCAAGTGATCTGCAAAGTGACAAGAACTTTATAATGGCTCAGCAGGCCGCGTTTTTCGAATACGCAGCCGCGCTGATCTCCATGAACGCTTCCTCGAGTGTGTATAAAAGCGGAGTGATAAGGCCAATGCCTGTGATGCCGAGTGCTTTGTATCCCTCACCTTCGTGTCACCCTGTATCGATGCCTGTGCAATATTCCTTTTGCTTACCTAGCAATGTACGTACTATAGATTATAAGACTGGGCAAATTTGTGATAAATCGGATCTAGACAAATCATTACCTCTACTTAACTTAATTTCAGATAAAAACAAGAATGTCAACTTAGATACGTCGTCATGTTCTTCGGAAGAAGCAATCAATATATAAATTATAATTTAAAGTGTATGCAGTCGTATTAAAGATAGAGAAATATAGATGAAAGTAAATTATTACACCTAGCATTTTTTTTAACCCCTCCTTGTTTTTTACGATATTACCATCCTCGGTCATCAGAATACAGACAATCAGAATTTCACAGAAAGACAAATAAACCAATTGAAATGAAACTTCTTTATTATAAGTTGAGAAATATACACATGGCCAGAAATTAGTTGAAAAACATTTTGATGGCTATCAAAAGATTGTACAAAAACTGAATTCCAATGGGGTCGCATTTTTAGTTACCGAAATATTGGTATTTTTCTATATAATTGGCTGCAATTATATCTGAATTTCTGATTTGGCAAACGACTGATGGGCCAGCCTGTATGTATTCTTTCGATCGTTAGCCTAGATATACAGAGTGTAACAGCTAAATGGAATAAATTCGATAACGAATAAATGAGGGCGTGATGGGAAAAACGCTCGGACACGTCTATTTGTAATTTTAAATGCGCATATTCTTCAAGAAAATAATATTATATAGGGTGTTCCATGTGACTGTGACCAATAACAACTTTCTTATTTCGTATATTATTTTTTTTTGGATTCTTCAGAGAATTCTAGACACAATTCATGCACAATGTCCTATACCTATCTTTAACTATTAAATGTTTTCAGATTTATTGCAAAAATCAACGATTTAAATAAAAATTATTTTATTTCACAAATTCGGTACATTACACTTAAAACCTAATAAGTAATACCGATTATTTCTTAATTATTGAAAAAAACCCTTAATTTCAATGTAGGAAATGTTCAAAATGCTCGCCGCGAACGTCTTGGCAACATGCTAATCTGGTGTAGAATTGTCTTCTAACAATTTTTTTAATTTCTTCTCAGTAATGGTTTTTGCTTACTTTCTTCATATCAAGAGGTAAATGGGAAATAAGTATTAAGTGTATAATGTATCGAATTTGTGAAATAGAATAATTTTCATTTGAAATGTTTATTTTTGTTAAAAATCTGAAAACACTTAATAATTCCGAAAAAGTTGAAGATAGGTATAGGACATTGTACATGAATTATGTCTAGAATTTTCTGAAGAATCCAAAAAATGAATAATATACAGGGGGTTGCATTTGAAATAAGAAAGTTGGTATTGGCCACGGTTGCATGGAACACCCTATACTATTTCATGTTCTTAAAAAATATGCGCATTTGAAATTACAAATCGACGTGTCCGAGCGTTTTTGCTTACACCCCCTCATTTATTCGTTATCGAATTTATTCCATTTGGCTGTTACACTCTGTTTATGGAATGATGTTTTCAAATCACTGTGGTGAGCCGCATAACTTTAAGAACATTATCCATGAAACCGTCAAAACCAAAACCGCAAATAACAAAATTTGTATCAACAAGTCCAAGTAACAAGAGGTATAGGATTTCAAAGGAAAGAATGCTTTATTGAGCCGCTGGGGTCTGCAGCACTGATTTTACAGAAACATAAGGACAGGACTTTGGAACTACCTGGTTAACGTTATTTTTTACGTTCATGAAGAAAATGTATAAATGGAATTGTGAGTAACTGGTAATTTTGATTTTCTTGTCGTCTTGTCTCATTTTCACCGCTTCAGAATAGTTAAACTGATTCGGACGATGCTTCAAAAGGTAGGTAAAGATACAATTGAAATACATAGATCCTAAAAACGGTGATGCGTAGAAAGTATAGTTATTTTCTTGAAAAGACTTACCGTAAACGAAAAAATGCAGAAAACTGATACTTGCAAGCTTGACCTCGAACAATTTTTACTTATAATTGAGTACCAAAGACATTCACCTAATTTCAGAATGTGCAAATTATTGTTGACTTGATACTGAAGGGTGTTTAAATATGAGCGCAAGATTTGAATTGCGCGCCATGTTGACAGTCATAATGTCACATGATTGTGACATATCGGAAGTTGACAGATGGGAGTTAGTAAACATTGAGCATAACACGGTGGAACAACGCCTTCTGATTGTCAAAAAATGCAGAAAGGGTGAATGGCGAACGTCATAATGTCATGATAACGAAGTTTCTTGTGCCTCATTTGGAAGTTATTGATATTGACGACATGTGGTTTCACTTTGCTACAGAAAACCATGTTTAATTGAACGCTGAAATCTTGCGCTCTTATTGAAACACCCTTTATTATTGTCGACTTTGATCGGACTAGACTGAGGGGGACATCAAAGCGGTAAGGGCCGTGGGCAAAAGGGAGTACCTACAGAATATTGCCAAGAAGCGCAAAGAGCAAAATGAGAGAAACCAGTTGACGCCCACAAATGATCAGTGATCGAAATCAACCTCCGATCTAAAATTCCTAACATCCTCCGCTGCTGAGTCGAAGAAGTGAGAAAAGCCGTCAAATAAAAAACAACAACACCTCAGCCTAATATCTTTCTTGTTCAGCACACCGGGGGGCTCAACAATCTTATGAAAGACTACAATACGAGGCGAGATTTAAGGATACCACTGTAACAAAAGCCGCCACAGCAAATATTCCACCCCGAAGATAATTTCTTGTAGAGGGTCCGAATTAAATTGAAACACAAAAGCTTATTATGTATTTGAGAAATCTAACAATGTAAATCCGTGTTCCTTATAGGCTCAATTCGTTCCGACAGGGACGGATCGGCGTTGTCTATGGCAAAGACCTGTCCCACTATTTGGTTTATCATTTTCAGTCTGATTCATTTGGAATACTTCAAAAAGAAAAAGTGTACCCCACCTTTCAGAAGCTAATAGTCAACGTTTCATATGCCCCCTTTTTGCTACTACATTTAAACAGCCGATAAGAAAATTCAGTTAAAAAGAGAATTATCACCAGTTAAAGTTCATTCAGATTCACCACATCAGTGTAACAGCCAAATGGAATGAATTCGATAACGAATAAATGAGGGGGTGTTAGGAAAAACGCTCGGACACGTCGATTTGTAATTTTAAATGCGCATATTTTTCAAGAAAATAAAATTATATAGGGTGTTCCATGCGACCGTGGCCAATACCAACTTTCTTATTTCGAATACAACCCCCCGTATATTATTTATTTTTTGGATTCTTCAGAAAATTCTAGACATAATTCATGTACAATGTCCTATACCTATCTTCAACTTTCTCGGAAATATTAAATGTTTTCAGATTTACCTCTTGATATGAAGAAAGTAAGCAAAAACCATTACTGAGAAGAAATGTTGAGTAACGTTAGAAGACAATTCTACACCAGATTATCATGTTGCCAAGACGTTCGCGGCGAGCATTTTGAACATTTCCTACATTGACATTAAATTTTTTTTTTTGTTTTTTCCTCATAACTAAGAAATTATCAGTATTACTTATTAGGTTTTAAGTGTAATGTACCGAATTTGTGGAATAAAATAATTTTCATTCGAAACGTTGATTTTTGCAATAAATCTGAAAACACTTAATACTTCCGAAATGGTTAAAGATAGGTATAGGACATTGTGCATGAATTGTGTCTAGAGTTCTCTGATGAATCCAAAAAATGAATAATATACAGGGGATTGCATTTGAAATGAGAAAGTTGGTATTGGCCACGATCGCATGGAACACCGTATATAATTTTATTTTCTTGGAAAATATGCGCATTTAAAATTATAAATCGATGTGTCCGAGCGTTTTTCCCTCGTTTATTCGTTATCGAATTTATTCCATTTGGCTGTTACACTCTGTATGGCCATTTGTATTTTGTATGTATTCGATGCAGTTTCAAATAAAATCTATTTATTATTATCTGTTTTATTTTGAATACAACCAATAAATGATTGATATACATCAAGAAATAAATGTCGTTTTTAATGGTTTTTAATCAACTTAGTGTTGCAGCTTCCAATATTTGAACAAAAAATTTAGCTTTTCAATTGAAAGTGGTTATAGTTTAAATAATGAAAAAACATTGGATCTGCAATGAAAATATTGAGTTTAGCCACCTCAGAATTGTTACCGCAATCCCCTACACTGAGGGTTGCCAAAACTCCAAAAACAGAAATGAAATTTTTAATTTGAGTATAGTATCGATTACTAGTTTTGCTAAAAGTTCACCTGTAGATCTACCTAGAATTAATGAATAGGTAGATCCATGTAATAGGTAGATTCGCATTCAACATCAAAGAGACCAATAGTAGAGAAAAAGAAAACTTTTTGACAGGTGTCAAACTTATGACGGAACATCGAAAAATCACAGCTTGTCTTTCGGAAAGCCCTAAACATATTCCATTTCGAATATAGCCGGTTCTGGAGCGATCCAAGATTGTGTGTTTATTTTGCGAGGTTGAAGCTTTTGGTGTAATCTCAAATAAAGGAAATGCACGCAAGGCCTTTGTTCGGCGAATTCAGGAATACAAGGAAGGCGATTCGATATGCGCTGCACGCTTGATACTCCATTCATCAGACGAAAACACAAATCTACTTTTAAATATTAAGAGGTCCGGAATAATCTACCCAGTATGGCACGGTCTCTGGATCATTAATGCGCTTTCCGTTTTAATTTTCTTATTCATTTCTCTTCGCCCGTTTTGCTTACCTAGTGTGAAGTTATACATTCGGAATTTATTATCTTTCGTTCGTTGAGCTCTTTCGGGGCTCTATATCATTTTATCCCGTTTTTTTTCCTGTTTCATCGAAAATCTCCACCTTTGATTGTGACGATATTTTTGTGGAATCTTGCATTCATTACGAAGATTTGTCTCAGCCTTGAAAAGCTCTACAATTTTCTCATTTCTTGAATTTGTGTATTTGAGGCAGATAAGTTCAAGAAAACAAATCACTCTCCAGATTTTTCGACTCGATAAAGCTCAGATGTTTCTGGGGATGAGTGTCGATGATTGTCCTACAGAATTGAAGGCTTTGAAGTAATTAATTCTGGAAGCAATCAATTGTGGAGAGGTATGCCAAATGAGTTTTTAACAGATAAAAGGTACACCGTCTGGACCAGGTGCCTAATTCAGAGATATATTGGCCTTTTATCGGAAGCTAGCTATAAAATTCAACCTACATAATGAATGTTGTATCACATTAGTGAGGTGTTGTGGCTAGCTTTAAAAACTTGTAAATCACTTAGGCATTATTCATCTCCTGAATGCAGCACGACGTTAATGTAATATTATACAGAATATTAATTTCTAGACGGCCGTTCGATAAATTGGGAAGGGAAGATTCTCATGTGGCTGTGAATACAAGACACCGACATTTTAAGAACTTTTCAATACGTACCTAATTACTACTATTATAGCATCTCGATATATTTTTGTTCGTTTTTCTCAGTAATGAAACTTTGTATTCGAGAAAGAAACTTTACTTCTTTGAAATTTATGGTCAGTTATCGGGATGGGTAGAATTAAAATATTAAATAAGAAAACTCCATTTTCTTTCGGAAGGACGAGTGGTAGATCTATGGAAATAGGAGTTTTCATTCCATTATACTTGAATTTTAAACTTTTACCAAGGCGTTTTTCTGAGATTTTTGAATGAGCCAGTGAAAACGTTTACAGTTTTCAAAGCGAATTGATATGAATGAGAAATATTTCCATCGCCAAAGAGAGTGTTGTTCAATTTGGTACCTACCTTTTTCTCATTTTCATTAAAAAGGGTGTTTCAATAAGAGCACAGGATTTGAATTGCGCGCCATGTTTAACAGTCATAATGTCACATGATTATGACGTGACAGATCGAAAGTTGACGGATGGGAGTTAGTTAACATGGAGAATTACACGGTGGAACAAAGCGTCCTGATTGTCAAAAAATGCATCAGTAAGGGTAAATGGCAAACGTTATCGTGCTTATTAGTTTTTTGTGCCTCAATTGGAGGCGATTGATCTTGACGAGATGTGGTTTCAGCAGGACGGTGCCACATGTCATACCGACCGAGGAACATTGACGATCTTGCACGAGTTTGCTCCTGGTCGTGTCATTTCCCGATTTGGGGACCAGAATTGGCTTTCACGCTCTTGCGATTTAACTTCTTTTGATTTCTGACTGTGAGATTATCTGAAGTCACATAAGTCATAAGCCTGCAACCATCGAAGCATTCAAAACCGAAATTCCCAAATGTACATTTTCTGAATCAATAAATATACTGCGCAAAAAAATTAACGCACATTATGGAAATCTCAAATTCATTCTACAACTGAAGGTGTTCTCAATGATAATTATTTTTATCAGAAGTATGCATGCATATGTTATCCACTTTCAACGTTTTTCTTCAATACAGATGTTTTCTCCCAGCAGGAATAAAAAAGATGATATTATCAGATTTTGAATGTATTGGAGCCATTCTAAAATCAGTTGTTCTCGATCAATTCTAGTGATCAATAGTTTTTCTTTCGTTTGATTTTCTACACTCAATCGCTATGCAACGCGAAACACGCAATCTGACCCAAGAGGAATGTGCCCAAGCGGTAGTTTTGCGAGAAGAAGGGTGGACATTCACAAGAATTGCAGAAAGGTTTGGAGTTTCCCATACAAGTGTGTCCAGAATGTTGCAGCGATTCAGGGAGACAGGTATGAATGTCCGAAGACTAGGACAGGGTAGACCACGGGTAACAACTGCCATTCAAGAACGTTACTTGAGAGTTTCTTCGTTGAGACAACGGTTTGCAACCGCTCGCCTCCTTCAAAATCAGCTTGAGCAAACTCATGAGGTGCAAATTAGCACTCAGACAATGAGAAATCGCCTCAGAGAATATGATTTAAGGCCTCGTGGCGCGTCAAGAGGCCCAGCTCTTACCCCAGCCCATCGAAGGGCGCGTTTGGATTTTGCGAGAGAGCATATCCATTGGGAAGAGGCCGATTGGGAAAGAGTTCTCTCCACAGATGAGTCTAGATTCTGCCTCTACCATTGTGATCGACGTTCCCTTGTATACAGACGTCCACATGAAAGATATGCTCAGTGCAATTTCCTGAATACTACTGGTTTCGGGGGAGGACCGATTATGGTATGGGGTGGAATATCTTTGACTGCTCGCACAGACCTAGTGGTCGTTGATAATGAGGAACATTCTTGAAGAGCATGTAGTGCCATTTGCCCCATACATTGGTGAAAATTTCATTTTTATGGACGATAATGCCAGACCCCATCGTGCGCGCATCGTTCAGGAGTACCTTGAAGAGGTTGGAGTCTCTCGAATGGAATGGCCAGCAAGAAGTCCAGATCTCAATCCGATTGAGCAGGTTTGGGACAACCTCAATGGAAGGCTGAGAAGTTCATAAAATCATCCAGCTACTCTTAATGACTTAGGAATCCAACTCGGAGAAATCTGGGAAGGATTAGATCAGAACATTTCAAGATCACTCATTTCGAGTATGAACCGTCGTTGCCGAGCTGTAATTAACGCAAGGGGTGGAAATACCAAGTATTAAATCACTTATCAGCATTTCAGTATTTTGAAAATTGTTCATTTCTCTTCTTTCACATAAGATTCAGTGAAATCCTGAATTTTTCTTCCATTTAATGTGTCTTGTTTCTTGTTTCGTTCCAAACTTTCTCGAGAGAACATAAAAAATAAATTATAAAGTCAATGTAGAGTTAACTTTCATTAAAATTGAGATTTTCAGAATGTGCGTTAATTTTTTTGCGCAGTGTATTACAATACTCTGCTACAGAAAACCATGTTTTATTGAATACTAAGATCTTGCGCTCTTATTAAAACACCCTCTATAATTATAGTAATTTCACAAGCTATAGCATGTACATAATTAAATATTTTGAGGGCTCTGAAGTGGATTGCAAGAAAATCCAAAAATTCACAAGAATTTACGAAACCACATATTTTCACCAAGAATCCCAAATATTTACAATATGGATAGATTGTAAATTCACAGACTCGGATGGAACAGTTACTAATCGATGATATTCATAGAAACCTACTTCAAATTCCTGGTATTTTAAATTCGCTAGCTCTCGCCGTAAATTTCGTGCCAAAAAATTATTTCCACCGGGCACAGTTGAACAGACTATAATTAAAAGACCAATATGTCCAAAAAGATTCTACACTATGAGTAGTTAGGTCTATCCGTGCACATCGAACGGTCAGTCCGCGGGCATTATTTATCCGTCTTATGTGCCGATGCCGGTTAGTGTGCAAGGTCTCATTTGATATCGTGTATTCAAATGTTTCTCTGCTCGAATTGAGCGTTCGTGTATTTGGCGCGTAATGGTGAATTCGCCGGTGCTTACATTGGGAATATGTCGCTTCTGATGGCTGTGAATTGATTGAGAACTGTGAATGCTTAATATGACAGTGGGAAAGCGTGATGAAGCTGGGAATTTTTGGGAGAGTTGCTGTTTTTTCCAAATTTACAATGGCAACATTAGAATCATGGAGGGTTGCTGGATGGTTCTTTTGATACGGAATGTATTATGAGGTGTCGAAGATTCGGAGTAGGTTGTCTCGTAGAAATTGGGTTGATTTGAAAGGATTCTGATGGCTAAAGCAGTCAGTATAGTGCATATTGCGTCAAATATAGGCAAGTTGCGTTGAACACTCCCCCAAAGTGGGCGTCAAACTGTGTTATCTCTCTCACCTTGCAGATAACGACCCCGCCTTTATGTAATATTAAAGCAGTTTGTTAAGCATCGAATTGTATTAAAGCAGGTAGGTAGAAGCGAGTGAGATTGCTTGTCTTCAGAAAGAGGGTACCAGCGGGTACAAAGGTGCCGCCAACGGCTGGCTAAATGCCTATCTTTAAGGTGTCAGACCAACACAAATGAGTTTCCTTTAATTATAGGGCCAACTTGTTTCTGTATTAGACCGCTTTGGTTGCGGAACGAGCTGCGACGTACTCCCAACTGGTTTTCGTTGAGACGAGCCGTGCAGCCGTGATGATCCGACCTGCGGCTCTTGTCTGAGATTGATCCGATCAAATATTTGATATCTTGCCCTTAAGCAAACATATCATGTGGTAAATTGCCTGCCTACTCTTCTATCCAGCGTCCGACACGATTGTATTCGTTGCGCTACGATGACTTTAAGGTACACAAAGGCATTAAAAAACAAAATCATTTATAAATTACACGTTAAAGCATCAAAACGTTGTCCGCCTATAAAGATAAATTATGTTTTTTAACGCTTTAGTAGTACCGAAAACACAACAGCATTTAGGTAGGTATGTTTTGTTCGGCAGGTTCTATGGTTAACATCTGCGCTCTCTCAGGCTCTGCCTTTGGATCGTTTATAATTTAATAAAAATTCCTTTGAGTTTCTCATCTTTTCCGAATTGGTTCTTTCGGATCCCTTTCACACCATCGGTTGAAAGAATGGCGGAGATAATGAATTACCTATTTATCTCCAATATTTCAATTCGGCGGGCCACAAAAACTTAATGGAAAGAGACGTCTGTAGCCTGGTGTTGCAAATGCCATTCTATGAATCTCTATTGCATCTACACTCTAGTTAAGTGTTGTTCAATAGAGGCGACATATTTTTTCTGAATCAAAATAAAATACAGTTTATGTTATACCGGGTCGGGCCTAAAAAAATATTATGGTACCGATGATAGAGGACTTTGTAGTGGTTCAGAAAAATACACTGCGCAAAAAAATTAACGCACATCCTGAAAATCTCAATTTTAATGGAAGTTAACTCTACAGTCTACATTGACTTTATAACTTATTTTTTATGTTCTCTCGGGAAGGTTTTGAGCGAAACAAGACTCATTGAATGGAAGAAAAATTCAGGATGTGACCGAATCTCATGTGAAAGAAGAGAAATGAACAATTTTCGAAATACTGAAATGCTAATAAGTGATTTAATACTTGGTATTTCCACCCCTTACGTTAATTACAGCTCGGCAACGACGGTTCATACTCAAAATGAGTGATCTTAAAATGTTCTGATCTAATCCTTTTCAGATTTCTCCTAGTTGGATTCCTAAGAGTAGCTGGATGACTTTCTGAACTTCTCAGCCTTCTTTTGAGGTTGTCCCAAACCTGCTCAATCGGATTGAGATCTGGACTTCTTGCTGGCCATTCCATTCGAGAGACTTCAACCTCTTCAAGGTACTCCTGAACGATGCGCGCACGATGGGGTCTGGCATTATCGTCCATAAAAATGAAATTTCCACCAATGTATGGGGCAAATTGCACTACATGCTCTTCAAGAATGTTCCTTATATACTTATCAGCATTCAAAGCTCCATTATCAACGACCACTAGGTCTGTGCGAGCAGTCAAAGATATTCCACCCCATACCATAATCGATCTTCCCCCGAAACCAGTAGTATTCAGGGAATTGCACTGAGCATATCTTTTATGTGGACGTCTGTATACAAGGGAACGTCGATCACAATGGTAGAGGCAGAATCTAGACTCATCTGTGAAGAGGACTCTTTCCCAATCGGCCCCTTCCCAATGGATATGCTCTCTCGCAAAATCCAAACGCGCTCTTCGATGGGCTGGGTTAAGAGCTGGGCCTCTTGCCGCGACACGAGCTGAGGCGATTTCTTATTGTCTGAGTGCTAATTTGCACCTCATGAGTTCGCTCAAGCTGATTTTGAAGGAGGCGAGCGGTTGCAAACCGTTGTCTCAACGAAGAAACTCTCAAGTAACGTTCTTGAATGGCAGTTGTTACCCGTGGTCTACCCTGTCCTGGTCTTCGGACATTCATACCTGTCTCCCTGAATCGCTGCAACATTCTGGACACACTTGTATGGGAAACTCCAAACCTTTCTGCAATTCTTGTGTATGTCCATCCTTCTTCTCGCAAAACTACCGCTTGGGCACATTTCTCTTGGGTCAAATTGCGTGTTTCGCGTTGCATAGCGATCGAGTGTAGAAAATCAAACGAAAGAAAAACTATTGATCGCTAGAATTGATCGAGAACAACTGATTTTAGAATGGAGCCAATACATTCAAAATCTGATAATATCATCTTTTTTTATTCCTGCTGGTAGAAAACATCTGAATTGTAGAAAAACGTTGAAAGTGGATAACATATGCATGCATAATTCTGATAAAAATAATTATCATTGAGAACACCTCCAGTTGTAGAATGAATTTGAGATTTCCATAATGTGCGTTAATTTTTTTGCGCAGTGTATTTTTCTGAGAAGCTACAATGTTATCTACAAGCAAGTACCATATTGAACACTCATTTATATTATTAGCTTCCTCCTTGAAACCGGCCCTTCAGGACTTACCTTTAGGTGTAGCTGGGTCGATGTCTGGGAGACTCACTGGCACCTTTTTCATTTCTGTCTCTCCTTCAAAATTATTCCATCAGACGGGTGGCAACTTCCAAAACCGAAGGTATTTACAGCCACACTATAGATTGTGTATTTTTACCGGTGTCCAAACCTACCCACAAATTCGTTTTATTCTTCGGGAATTCCTTTTATCAATGAAATTTATATGGATAGGCACAACGCGATGCTGAGGTTGCCGTATAAAATTATTCAAATAAGTTTCTTTTCAGCTAGGCCGTATCGTGGGGCATATATTTAGAGTCTGATTTGATTACCTGATTGCTTCCATTGTGTTATTAAAGTGTTTTTCACTTTGGGAATAGCCGCTTTTTCATTAATAACACCATGGATCTTTTGGCTGATCCGGCATCGATTTTTGTTGGCGTTGTGTTGGTAAAAGCCGCTTCTTTCAGGCCAAACGTGTAATTGGACTTCTGAGTGGCCATGCAATCAAAAGGATTATTAATAGCAGGCACCTTTTCGGCCGCGCAGAAGAACTATTTATTTTCTTCAATGTAACATGAATTATGAGACTGCCTTAGACTTGAATGTGCTCTCTACAAGTCAAAATTGGAATCAAAACTATTCAAATGGTCGAATTCGTAAGGAGCATTAGAAAGATTAATTATCCAATGGCAACGAACGAAACGCAACTTGATGAATTTTGAATTGATGTCCAAAAGTATTTGTTTCGCAAATCATTGGGCGGATTTTGTCCTTTTACGAGCCCAATTCAGACAAAACTTGAGTTTTAGGTATTTTCTTTCGAAAGTTATGGGGTTGACGTACTGGGGAATGTAGAAAAATTTTACCAAGCATCTATTCTTCATCAGTCACTCGTTTAGCAGCTAAAAATTCGCAAATAACAGAAATTTGGGCAAAAGATTTTGTTTATTATAAACATGATCATTATCCATGTTGAAAGTTTGAATTTTCTTCATATTCAATCTTTCATATTTATATATCATTTTTTATCTGCTATCCACTGTTGGCAGAATTTTCCATCATCTAAATTCAGAAGTTCATTTCACCCTGCATTGAGGAATGTTTTATATGCTGATTTTTTTAATTCATATACCTATTTTTCAAGGCTCCGTTTGTGATACTGTACGATAACGTTCGCTATTCTAAGTTACTGCATTTTTCGACAATCAGGACGCGTGTTATGCTCCATGTTTACTAACTCCCATCTGTCAACTTTCGATCTGTCACGTCATAATCATGATACATTATGACTGTCAAACATGGCGTGCAATTCAAATCTTGCGATGTTATCAAAACACCCTTCATTTCGAATAAATACAGGGTGTATTTTAAGGTGAGGCGTTACTCTTGACAGTCGATAAAAATAAAAATTTCTTATATGAAATATTCATTTTAAAAAATTCAGAAACAAGCGGTATATGGCAAACTGATCTGTTCTACGCACTAGAATTTTTGTTAGATATGCAAATTTTTTAGGTATGAAGACAAAGAACAGGAGATGTTGATATCTACAGAGGAGCAGGTTCGGACTGATGAATTTTCAGATTCACCTAGAAAAGAAACTAGAAAATATTCTCATTCATTTTCGAAACAGGGGCATAATTCATGTAAGAATTTTTTGGTGAAATGACTTATTTTGATGAGTTCTACCATCTGTCAAAAGCACAGCCACACCTTAAAATACAAGAATTGAAAAACTATTACTCTCCCAATTCTAATCGATTATTAGAGTCCAATTGGAAATTTCGAAATTTTTCTTGATCATTAATAACTTTTGTGTTTTTATTTTCACCAAATGTCATGCTTGGTTTTACAGACCTCTGACTCTCATCATTTATCCTAGAGATACTGCCTGTATTTTCTCATTTTGAGTCGAAAATCAAGAAATTTATGATATCTTTTTGGGCTTTCGTGTAACAAAAGCAGTATTGCTACATTTAAATTCGGAAATATGCAAGCTGTTCTGAAACTTTCTGAACATCTTCTCGCTTATTACAAGATACATACAGAGTGTAACAGCCAAATTGAATAAACTCGATAACAAATAAATGAGGGGGTGTTAGGAAAAACGCTCGGACACATCCATTTGCAATTTCAAATCCGCATATTTTTCAAGAAAATAAAATTATATAGGGTGTTCCATGCGACCGTGGCCAATACCAACTTTCTTCTTTCAAATGCAACCCCCTGTATATTATTTATTTTTTGGATTATTCAGAAAATTCTAGACATAATTCATGTACAATGTCCTATTCCTATTTTCAACTTTCTCGGAAATATTAAGTGTTTTCAGATTTTTTACAAAAATCAAAATTTTAATTGAAAATTATTTTATTTCACGAATTCGATACATTACACTCAATACTTATTTCCTATTAACCTCTTGATATGAAGAAAGTAAGCAAAAACCATTACTGAGAAGAAATTAAAAAAAACACGTTAGAAGACAATTCTACACCAGATTAGCATGTTGCCAAGACGTTCGCGGCGAGCATTTTGAACATTTCCTACATTGACATTATTGTTTTTTTTTATGATTAAGAAATAATCAGTATTACTTATGAGGTTTCGAGAGTAATGTACCGAATTTGTGAAATAAAATAATTTTTATTTAGAACGTTGATTTTTGCAATAAATCTGAAAACACTCAATACTTTCGAAATAGTTAAAGATAGGTATAGGACATTGTGCATGAATTGTACCTAGAATTCTCTGAATAATCCAAAAATTAAATAATATACAGGGGGTTGCATTTGAAATAAAAAAGTTGGTATTGGCCACGGTCACATGGAACACCCTATATAATATTATTTTCTTGAAAATATGCGCATTTCAAATTACAAATCGACGTGTCCGAGCGTTTTTCCCAACACCATTTATTCGTTATCGGATTTATTCCATTTGGCTTTTACACTCTGTATATTTCCAATCGTTTAATTCACATTTTCACCAAATGTAGCATTTCCTCTTCCAAAACTCCCCAAGCAGCCTAACTCTACGAATCTGCATTAAAAATGCCATTGAGACCTCTCAAAATATTGAATTCAATGAAAGTCGAGTTGACCAGTGTAATTATTGAGAAGATAAACCCATTTTTGTTGGGTCCAAGCCAAAGCCCTCTCGAAAAACACAAGGGGAGACACATTAATTAAATAACGATTGGTATCGTACCAATTAATGTCTTGTTATTTACTAAAATTAACCAGTCCACAGGTGGTCTGTGAGGACGTAAAGATAATACCGCTCCGGAGACTGAAAGTCTCGGAGGACCCAACAGATGTAAAGTATAGCCCGAAAACCGACCGTCCGGACCGGGCTTAATGAACGAAAAGGAGCCTCGGCGAACAAAAAAGAACTACACATATTTATGCCCGCTTTAGATCTTAAAAAACCATGACTAATTTCATATTATGAAAAGAATAAATAATGTTCCATTCGGAGCATCGGGCTATCGGTCCGGCCCAGAGTGATGAAGGTGGCCAGTTTTTTCAAGGCATGCCATTCTGAAGGTTATGACATTGATGAATATTGGTAAATGAAATTGGGGAACACCTTCAACACTTCGGATGCCCGAATTTTTAGGTGCTAAGAGGATTTTTACCGGTTCACACCTATCTCTAATCTTTCTAATTTTCTGATCATCGTCTGATGGTCACCTGTTCAGATCCCACTGCCAAAGGCCTGCCAGAAATTATAACCTTGCTGATTCTTTGCGTATAAAGAAGCACAGAAGTTTAACTCCCAAATGGCCCTATAAAAATGGAAAGACTAAGAAATGAAAATCTTGCCGAATCTACTATTTATTGTATACATTATTCGCGGTCGCTTTGTGTGAAGGACCGTCTGAAACAACGATCGATTTGCCTGATTAACAACATTTTAATGGATCGTCCGAATTTGCATCGACAAAATAGCGGCTTTTGTTTAAAGTTCAGGTTACAAACTTCATTACACGCTGTGAAGAAATGGGATTCAAGATCAGGTGAGACAAGGATTTCGCTCATGGAATATTTGCATAACAACATTAATTAACGTAAATGACCACTTGTTGCAGAGCCACGTTTACTTATAATTTTGTACCGGTTTTGTGCAACTCTCATAAGATGGATGAAACGAGGAATTAAATGAGCTCTTCTTCAAAGCTTGCATCGATTCCTCTTCCATCAGTCGAAGGCACTTCCAATGTTACATATTATATGAATATTTTTGAGCAGATTAACTTGTTACGCTTTCAATTTTTTAACGCTTTGTTTACCAATGTGGAGATCATCAATCGTTTTTTACCAAGAATTTCTTTGTTTTCTGTTTTCCATATTTCATTTTCGAGTTTTGTTCACAACCTTTGAAGCATTCAAAGTATAGTTGTTATGGATCTGCCAAATGGATATTCCGAATGAGTTGCATGGATTGAATTCCTTCCATATTGTTGTAAACCTTTAGATTTCCCAGAAATTTCTTGTTTTTGACAAATATAGCTTTTTTGGATTGCAGTTGAAAATCTAAACTAAGATAGATAGGGCCTTGGTTTATTTTTAATTGAATTCCAGCGTTCCTGAAAACCTATATTTTGATATCAAACATGTCCATATGGACCTTCTTCGATTCAAATTTCGTGAATTTTATTTTTCGGAATTTCATACGAGTTTTGTTCAGAAGCTCGAAGCATTCGGAGTTTTTGTGATAACTATCCGCAAATAAGATTTTGTTAATGGTTCGAATAGATTGTAGATGATCTATATAGAATGTCACCTTCAGATTTCTCAGGGATGGCGTGATGTAGTCAAATATAGTCTTACCTCTTAGTCATTTTTCACCAAAAAAGTTGGAATTTTCGAACCTGATTTTGTTGCATTTTCTGATACTTTGGACAATGCTGATTATCAATATACAAATCAAAATTGGATACCATCAAAGGAATGGGAGTTACGAAGCTTTGAAATTTCCATTTTTTGAAAAAATACCATTTCGCAGGTGAAAATCTAAACGATGATAGATAGAGCCTGGGGCTAATTTTTTATTGAATTCAGCGTACTCGAAAACCTATAGTACATGTCCATATAGACCTTCATTGACTCGAATTTTTGTGATTTTAATTTTTGGGAATTTCATTTTCGAGTTTTGTTCGCAAGCTCATATCACTCGAGGTATTAGTGATATCGATCCGTAAACTAGATTTTTTCAATGGTTCGAATGGATTGTAGATGATCTATATAGAATAACACCTTTAGATTTCTCAGGGATTGCGTGATATAGTGCAATATAGTGTTTTTGGGGGGTCTTACCCCTTAGTCATTTTTCACCCAAAAAGTTGGAATTTTCGAACCCGATTTTATTATATGCATAGATACGCTAAGCAATGCTGATCATCAATATACAAATGAAAATTGAATACGATCAAAGGACCGGAAGTTATGACACTTTCAAAACGTCAATTTTTTCGAAAAATACCATTTCTTGGGTGAAAACCTAAACGAAGCTAGATAGAGCCTCGGGCTATTTTTTATTGGATTCAGCGTACTCGAAAACCTATATTTTGATACCAAACATGTCCATATAGACCTTCTTTGACTCGAATTTATGTGAATTTAATTTTACGGAATTTCATTTTCGAGTTCGCGAGCTCATAGCACGCGGAGTATTGGTGAGATCGATCCGCTAAATAGGCTTTCTCAATCTTCCGAATGAATTGAAGATGATACGTTTTGAATAACACCTTCAGGTTTTCCTGGGTTTTCACTCCAAAGGAATCAACAAACAATCTTCTGTGCTAAGATCTTCCAGATAAGTCAAAAAATATGTGGGTACATATAAATCGAACCCGTTGAACAAGAATTCATCATTTTTATTCATTTCCAAATAGATACATATTCAGAAATGAGAATTTGCTTGAACTCAATCACAATATTAAGTAAATCTCATCTCACTCGAATTACTATTTTACATAATTATCACACATCAAAACAGGAGTAAACGCTATCGTTGCCCCCTAGCGAGATTTGGCTAGATATCCGGTAGGGTGCGTATCACCTATTGCACTATTGCAAAAAGCGGCAACGCGTATAACCTCAGTTCTGTGCATAGATTTTAAATATAAATATTCATATCTATGATTTTGTTCTAAAGATTCAACGGTTTACCGAATGTCCAATTTCAAAAATCATTCCATTATATCAAATGTATTGAATGGAAATTGTGAAATTATTCCAAAGAACCTCTATAACTTTGAATAATATTTCTGTTTATTCATTATACTAACAATGAAAAGTTGGGAAAACGAACATTCCAATCGTAATTTCGAAGAAGTGATTAGATGAATTCTTCAGGTGAATCTTTTCGTCTTGTTAGTGATATTGTGACCTATGTGTTCCTGTAATAATAATAACACCTGAAATGGTAAGTTTCATCTCAGTAAATATTAAAAACACATCCTCATTTCCTCTATTCCTGGCTGTACCTTATTCTAGCATGTATGTAAGGGCTAAGGGCAAGGGAAGCTAAATATTTCTGGCAAAGCTATTAAATTTCCGATATAAACATAATATGCAACCTTTCAAACGAGACAACTGTTTGCTCGACTAATTGGAGCCGCTTCAAAACATTTGTTGATAGAGATTTCTATTGTGTAGAAACCAAATAGCATCAGTTCGAGAAAACTATTTCTATTGTGATTCCAGATTTTTATTGACTGAAGTACTGAACTATGAATAACATAAAGTAAGTTAACGCTATTTTTGAGGCTTGAATTGGTGGATGAATATATGTTCTCTAGAATGTGGTTTCAAAAAATCATTGTTGATTGTTATTATCAGGATATTCTTTTGGTGCCATGATTTAAGCTCATTATTCAGAATATTTTTTGATAATTATTGTATATTAGGTTGTTTATGAGCATAAAATTCTCGACATCTTTAACTCTACATGAACAGAGTGGTGGCCATTGTAAAATGTGCTTTATAGACATCTTGTACCTTGGTGCCTTTTATGTGCAGTCTAAACGCACCTTATACATAGTAGGAATAATCTGTGTTCCAATGCGTTGAATCACAGAATATCGTTGAATGTTCAAATTAGTGCGTATGTTTGAATTCTGTTAGACATTTTGTGCGTTACCCCAGTAATTTGATTTGATAGGTAAATCTCAGAAAGTTTGAATGAGAATCATTATGTTCCAATTTCATTATTTTCCAAATATGTACTCCGATATCATCTCGAAGATTTGAACTCAATAGTTTTATGCGTATTCACAATTTTTCTGATTTTCAGATGACGCTTAAAGAATTGCTAAAATTGCTCCTGTTCCAGAAGAGTTTGATGGTCAAAGAGGTAATCATTCAAAATGCCTCATACAAATTGCTATAAGGTGAGTAAATCACATATTTCCTTGGCCAATATTGGACACTTGTATTTACCTAATCTCCCAAAGAAAATGAGATTTTATCGAATATCTCTGGAGAGACCCTCCGTTGGCTTTGAAAGCAATCAATGACCTTGAAAGCAATTAATGACCTTGAATGATTCTGGTTGCGACCGTTCAGCGTAGTAGTCAAGGTCAACAGTTCGAGTTCTCCCCAGGCATAAGTGATGTCTCACTTTTCTAAATTTTTTTCAAGTGAACGTTGTGGTGTATCAAAGGGAAGCTTACATTCTGGAGGGCTTGGTTGCTTAGGGATCTCCTGGATATCATTCCCAGCTTCAGGTATCGATGGACCAAGAGCGACAAACGTCAATGTGAGTGACTTTCAGGGTCTTTGGTGGTGGTTAATTACATAAATGTCAATCTAGGCCTACTAAGTCGCGGCCAGATCCTCAGGATCCTCTGTGTTAGGGTAAAACCCACTGAATATATCTAGAAATACATGTATCAGGTGTTTTTTTTAGAGTGATAGAATTTTCGATAGGGATAACTGATTTGACAGAAGGTGAAAGCCATATTGTTTTGGCATTTCTGTTCAGTAAGCCTTGACAAATTATCATGGGAAGACTCGTGCCGCAACAACGTTCACGAATTGTTGGAATTAATTTTTAAAATCAGTGTTCTATTCGCCAAACTTATAGAGCACTTCGTGAAATTTATGGTTTACATAATCGTCCAGCAGGTCATTCTTCGAACTATTCGATAGATTTCGGACAACATTTTCTCTACTCGATGCAACAAGACAAAGAACTGTACGTTCAGAAAATATCGGTGCTGTGAGTGATAGTGTTAATGAAGATCCTGATTTGTCTATTCGTCGACGTTCACAAAAAGTTGGACTTTGTGCATCCACCACATGGAAAATTTTGCGTGAAGATCTTGGTCTACACCCATACAAGATCCAACTGGTTCATGAACCAAAGCCACTTGACCATAATAAACGTGGTTTGTTTGCTGATTGGGCCTCCAAGATCATGCGACTTAACTCTAATGGTTTATTTTCTTTGGAGTTATGTCAAGTGATTGGACTATGCTGATAAACCAGAAACAATAGACGATTTTGAAGCCAACATCACTCGTGTTAGTGCTGAAATAAGGCACGAAAAACTGGTCCAAAATTGGTGTGGTCGAATGCGGTTCCTCAGAGCTAGTAGTGGTGGACTATGCCAGGAATTATTTTTAAAACATAAATGTCGTTAAATTATCTTTCAAATAAAAATAAATTGGCTTCAGTCTTGATTTGAATGTGTTTTATTTCAATTTGAAGTTGTATTGCACTCTAAAAAAACACCCGATATCATAAAATAGGATGAATATACTCGCTCTATAATATTTTTGGATTATATACATTACACCCAAAATACATTCAATCGGATCCGAACAATCTGATTCGAAAAAAGTTCTAGGGGTGACAACTTAGCCACCGTAGAAGCCATAAAAAACAACATGGCAACGTCATAAAGGGTTGTCGAGAATTATTATTATCAATTGATTCGATTTATTCTAATTGGCGCGATGGAGATTTCATTATTTTTCTCATCATGCTATTAATTTTGTGGGATTTTCTTTCAGTTTATACATCCTCAGAAAAAGACCAGAATTGGAATAGATTTATTATGGTTCAATCATCCAAATTATTGTTCTGGACCCGGTAGCAGATATTTCATAATATTGTAATGATTGTGACATGAATACAATCTGCATAATTCAAAATGCTGAAATCGCTTCTGTCTGTTGAATTTCATGTTTTGATACAATATCTCGATAATCCGACGGTAACAACACCATTTTGTTTCTCGCTACTATGGAACATCGGTAATTACTTTCAAATATGTTTAATCATTGTAAAATTGTTGTGGCATATGGTGAGATATCTTTTTAAGTTCACCGCCGTATCTTTTAAACTGTCAGTTAAGATTATTCTCTTGCATACCGGCACGCATAAAATGCCCGGGGCATCGCACAGGTGTCTTGACTCACACCTTTCGCTGGATTCATCCATCCCCAATTATAAGGCCGGTTTCATCACAAGATTAGGTTTAATATAACTATCGTCGTAAATATAAACTAAGATTAAAGATATACTAAAAACACGATTCCTGCTTATGAAAAATTTTCATATTAGCATTTAGTATGGTAAGTGCCCACTTGTACCTCGCTTCAATTTCGTGGCCGCAACTTTTTTTCTTCTTCGTATTCGTGTTATGAATGAGCTTCGACGTTGGTGCAAGTCTGGAAGATCAACCGTCGGCAAAGGATGATTTTTCAGGTAATTCAGTAGCGGTGAAATGGAATATTCTGTCACGGTACATGTTTACACTTAACAGAGCCTGGAAGAAACTCCTCGTAGAATTACACTGTTGAAGCCGTCGGATTCTTTTCGAAATGAACTGCTGAATTCATCACTTCAGAATTGAATTCGCCCCAAAGTTTCATATCAGCACATCGATCGAAGAAATTGAGTAGACTGAACTATCAATTTTGGAAAAACCCAATTTCGCTATGTGAAAATCTGAATTACTATGAAAAATAACGTTGAAAACATTTTCTTTAATTCAGAGAATTACGAAAACTTGACTTTGAAACGTTTCATGATCCTCTATTAATTTATATGGAAGCCCACTCCTGAATTTTAGTTGAAAAATGATCCCTAAATATCTCTCGCATCAATTTAAGAGCAAGCCTAGCCAATGTACAGAGAGGGTTCACATGAAATTTTCTTCAAATGGAATTTCCTATGGGTACTTCTATTGCCAATATTTATTCTATTTAGTCTTATTGTTTGCAATAAGAATATTCCTGATGCAGTTTGGAATAAACTGCTCCACAAGAGTTAGGGATATCGTATTCAATCGTTTTTAAAAGTATGTAATCTTCGAGAAAATCGCTGTAAAATCATTCAAAACTCAATAACAACTTGAATCGATCCAATTAAAATCAGTGTGAGACATTTCGTCAATCTGGTCGCCTTTTTTCTGAAGTTTGGTTCTTTGCATATGCTTCATGAATGTTCTTATTTTGAAATGAAGTCAGTTTATCAACGGCTTAGATTTGAAACGAGTTTTCTGAAAATGCCAAGACGTAAATTAACAAACGCTGAGGCTAATAGATATCGGAATGCTACAGGGTGGCCTAACTCAGGTTTTTGTAACGGAAAGGCTCCAAGTCAGCCAAAGTGTGATATCTCGACTTTGGAATAGGTTCATGGAGACAGATTCCGTGTTGGAGAGACCAAGGCTTGGTGGGCGACGAAAAACAACACCTGCTCAGGATCGTTTCATCACCGTTTCGGCGAGAGAAAAAAAGGCTATATCTACGTGTAGAATGCTACGGAATACTCTTCAAAATTCAGATGGGGTCCAAGTTTCCTTTGAAACCATCAGACGACGTTTGAGAGAGGTGAATCTAGGTTCTAGACGTCCATTAAGAGGAGTTCCATTGACACGTGACCATAAGCGTCAAAGACTGGAATTGGCAAGGCAACATATCAATTGGAACGATCAATGGCGTAGTGTCCTTTTCACTGATGAATCCAAATAGGGATGATTTTCAGATTCTCGAAGAATAAGGGTAGGTATCCCACGCATACCCCGTAATCGTCGCTATGTCCAAGAAGTCCATCCATTCCGAGGGAATAGTGTTATGGTATGGGCCGGGATATGTTTCAACGGGAGCACAGATCTACACATCTGTCCTGGGAATATGACCGCCTTACACTATAGGGAGCATGTCATTGACAATGTTGTGCCAAATTTTCACGCTATTATTGGTGAAACTTTTCAATTTCTAGACGATAACGCTAGACCACACCGTGCAGCCATAGTTGAGAATGCGCGCGAGGAGCTTGGTATTCCACATTCACCAATACCTCGGCACTCACCAGATTTGAATTGCATAGAGCATGCATGGGATATGCTCCAAAGAAGATTAGATAATCATCAACCTACCCCAGAATCCTTAAATAATCTGAGAGAGCTTCTGCCGCGTTTATGGAACCAAATTCTTCAAAAAATGTTCAACAACCTCGTGTGTAGTATGCAAAGAAGATGTCAAGCTGTTATTGATGCCCGTGTAGGCCATACATTGTATTGATAGTCTTAAAATGCTTGAATTCTCTGGGAATAAAATTTCGTTATTTTACTCGATTTTTCTTAACCACCCATATACGCTGCAGAGCTACAGGCTAAAATTTGCAACTTGAAATCATATTAATATGAATTTTCATCACAAAAATCTTATTTTAACTATATTTTTTGCAATTTAAGTCAATATCCCTAACTCATGTGGAGCAGTTTATAATCGAACCTAATAAAACCGAACACTGTATTCCGGCAAATGAAAAAATCACTGCATGAACAACGGTGCAGCATATGATAATGAAACAAGTTTAATATTTTTCGACGTGGAAAAATATCCATTAGTCGGAAAAAGTCTATTTGTTCTGTTTATAGGAATAATGATACTCCAAATATTAACATTAGTACAAATTGTTTTATTCTCATCATTTTGTAACTATTAAGCTAATGATGGAATTTCTGCTCATTGAATATAATGGTTTTTCACCGTAAAAGTGTTGGTGAAACCATTAGCTTATTTTCCGATATAACACGACCCAGTAAATCTGAAACCGATTTATTCGGACGAATGGAAAAACATAACACCTATACTGTCATTTATTCAACACTGATTAAAAGTTTTTTCGTGAGTTAAACGATGTGACTGATAAACTTAATTGATCTAATCCCCGATAAAATCCAAAACAAAAAATTATTCAATTACAGTAATTTTTCCCCGGACATAATCCAAATGATACGCCTGTTAATAATTAATGTCACACAAAAAGCTAATGCTCAAATTCAATCGTAATAGATACCCCTCTATGATAGGGATGAAAAAATTATTTCACACCGCTGCATATGTTCCTGAAGGGGCTGGTCTAGGTGAAAGAAACAGGTGCGAAAAATGTATTATTATAGAGGCGAGATCTGAAAGAATTTCCAGCGATAAAGGGGGCAGATATAAATATTTAAATGGATATATTTATTGATACCGATCAGGAGCGAACTCATCGTTTAATAAGGTCCTTCTATATATAGCCCCCAGTGAAATATGTTGCATTGTATTGTTCGGATGTTATGCATTTCCTTAGGGTATGGAAATTTTGTTCACTGAAGAGTACGATTGTTCCGAAAACAAAAAGTCATTAATATTAACGTGCCACAGAAAGTGGGGATAATTTCACATTTGCCATTAAAAATGGTTCGGCCAGATGAAAACAACGAAACCTTGGAATCATCAAAATATACTACAGGTGCCCTGAAAAGGCTCGCAGCAGAAAGCATAAATTCTTATTTTATCTTCTCTTTTATTTCAATATACATACATACTTATGTTACAGTGCATAGACTACTAGACTTGAATTTCAATATAGGGCAAAGCAGGGTCTTTATATTAAAAACAAATCAATAAAGAAATATCATTTATTGGGAAATACAATCGGAATACTGCTCAACGATATGAAATAATTTCCAATAATAACAGCGTTAAAATACATAAGCATGACTAGAAAAAATCCGATAGAAGAATACTTATACATATGTTAACATTCAATAATAAGAATTAAATATTCATTATCACAAAAATTGTAAATAGGTATGTACCTTGCAATAGATATCTTATATCGCAATGTTGAACTGCACATGTTTTGACTAGCATTCTCATCCAGTTGTTTACTTATAAAGATTACACTTAAACGAATAAATAAAGAAACAATCAGAACAAATTCTCGAATATTAAGTACACAGTCGAAATGAATACTAGTAATTAATTTATCACATAAATGAATAATGGATTATGTTGCCTTCATTTCTTGCTTAACACACATCTTGAAAGCTTCCCAGCCCTCATTTTTGGGATAAGACTGCAAAATTATAGGAACAGTTAGATTACAATGAGAAAATATACAATAGGGTACTTGAAGAACTAACGTGTGAGGTCAGTTGCATTTTGAAACAGTCTCAAACTTTACCTTGAAGCCTCTATGGAGGCGATCTTTCATTATAGCTATAAACTCTCTGTAACTCAATAATCCGTCACCATCATCGTCGAATATTGCGAAAACAGTGTGGATCAAATGTGGACTCAGACTTGTACCAGTACATATTTTAACTGCCCTATGGAATTCATCTGGAATCAATGGTGTCAATTAAATTCTGTAGATTAAATGACAGATCGGAAGCAACAATAATTTTCCAATCTTTCAATGGCACATGATCTTCATTTTGCGTACACTGAAAAGTCGTTATTTAACAGCTTATTACCAAATTTTAACCTCAGGCCACAAGCGCACAAAATGGTTTCAATTTTACTTCAAATCATTGTCAGTTCATTACCTTTGGATATGGGGTGATCGGCCAGGGTGTACATCTTCATGGCTATGCTGAAGTCCTCAAGATTGTTGAGGAACAAGCAGAAAACATGAAACTCATCGAATGTTATGCCTTTAGTCTCTTTGATCCTATCTAGCAGCCGATCTAGGTACATGTCGTACTCATCTGTATCCAGATAAGTGTACCTCAGTAAAATTTTGGCGAAATCGACTTCAGATATAGTCGGAAGACCCTTGGCGAATTCGCTGAATTCAAGTTCTAACACTTCCATTTGTAAATTGAGCATAAACTGCCTGAAACCTTCGAAGTTCAGTTCGTTGTTCCCTTTGGAACCGAAAAAGTGGAGACTGAGGGTTGTATCCACTAAATGTCTCCTCTGAAGTCCTTGATCATCGTCCACATATTGGTCTTGTATTGTAGCTACTTTATCAGTTTCTGTTGTGAGTCCTCTTTTGCCACGCCAAGCGTGGCTGAATATTTTTTCCATCTGTGGAAAACAGAAGATCAATTTGAATTCGAACTTGTTTAGGTGCGATATTGATTGATGCAGTCATTATTGAAGGAATATAATTCACTTTTCGTACTTCAAACATATGGAAGAGATATTAATATTTAACTGATTAGTCAGAATATGATTTTGGCCTTGAATAAGAAAAAAATTGATATCTAATCGATTCAATCAGTATTGTCTGTCTCAAAAATAATTCTGAGGCAGCTCATTATCAAGATCAACGGTTCTCCCCTATCAAATAATGAGGTGGATAACTTAAGTAACAGTAGACGAGAACTCTTAGTTGTCTGATTTTATTTGAGTGCCACCTAGTGAGCAAGTTCCGAATATGGACACTCACTTCGAACTGAATCGGAGACGACTGCGCAAGTTAAGAGTATCCTTTTATCACAATATAAAACCGAATCATATTGTCTCCTTGTTAATATTATGGTGGTCAACCCATTATACATGTGCAGTGTATGATGGGTTTTTCAGGTTGCTTGAGTTGGAAACTACCAATTCGTAGTCTGAAGTTAGTCCCAACAGATGGATGTAGAAATGTTCATAAACGTTAATTTTAAATGGCGGAGGTGCAAAATTTCTCATCAAAATTTCTGCAGAAGCACAACAAACAGAATTTCAGCAATCGTCGGATTTTCTATTCATTATCCTGGTGTCGCAAATGGTCAACCTATTTTGAAGAGCATGAGGATGTTTTAAGTGCAAAAATTGAGAGACAACAGAAAAAAAACATAAGTACTTCCGGAAAATTGTAAATTGATATTAATACACTCTTCAATAAGGATACATCAACGGCCTTTTAATAAACCCTTGCCAATTAATAGAATACTGTTAGTCCAGCTGAAAATACAAAACATTCAGCGCATTTGGTAACATTGTTAATGGAAGTGAATATGGTTAAAGAAGTGTTAATAATTTCAATGAATTGAATTGCATAACGCTACTGGTAAATTCGAAGGCAGTTAGTTGAGAATCGATGCAAATGATAATCATGTGGTCTCAGAATAGCGATAGAAGTTTTTTTTAATAGAACGCTTTCAACACATAACTTACACGTTGTAGCTCCTCATTCTTTTTTCTGCCGAATAAATTCGTAATCTGTTGCATACAAAATTCATTCAAAACAAATTGTGGACAACCAAGGAATCAAGAAATCAAAAAACAAAATGAGAATTATTATGTACAAGGGTTTGAAACCAAAACACTCCTGGGTACTGAAATAGTTTTATCTACATATAAATGGATCTCAATGGGGTGGTTCAAGATACGATAAAAGAATATGGGAAAATGTCAGTCATACTTACAACTAAAAACTCGTTTTTATCCACTTTTTGATTTCCGTCTGTATCAAACATGTTGAAGGCAATTCTAAAGCCTGATTGTGGTTCTGAAAAGGAAATTTTAGAATGGCCAATCTTTTCGGAAAATTTAATACTTACTTGTCAATACTGATAGCAAAAATAGATACTCGGTGTATGAGATAATTCCTGCAAAAAAATTGGTGGTGAAACAGAAAAAAGTTATGAGTCGAATTTTAATGATTATTTATATGAATATGTAGTAGGATTTAGTTACCTTTTTCCCTCAAGCTGCGAAAGAGTCTAGAGCCACCCTGGTTGAGAGGAGGAGTGTACTCCTTCATTTTTTCTATTTCCTTGTCAGTGAGAGCCTTCCTCTTCAGCCGGGCTAAGGGAAAATACGTCAATCATAACACCTTGTTGAATAAAATCAGGTTTTCTTACGTCTTGGTTCTGCTTCAACCACAGACTCTAAGAAATCTTTCGGCGTCATATAGAGTTGGCCATTATATTCAACAGATGCGAATCTGATGAACCTTTTTTCTCGTGAAGTTAGCTTCACCTGTTTCAGGTCTTTCTCCTGAAAGAACCACATTGTTAAATCAAGAAGTAGTAGAGTGATTTTGACTTGTGGGAATTTTCACATCGAATAGAAGCCAATTTCATCAAGCTGCAGCTTTGCTTGTTGAATTTCAGGCTCTAGAATATGATGATCAGGTTCCAAGAATTTTAATTGAACACCGATATCGAAATAAACCAAATTCCTTCACAATCATAACCTCGTCAAGCGATTTCAACTGAAATGCTTTGTTGTTAATAAAGTTTCTTTAATTTTATATCAAAGTTCAAACATAAATATCTGAGTCACAAAGAGGCACCCATCTGGCTCGACACTTAGAAATGAAATCATAAAAATGATTTAATTTTTCGAGGAAAATTTCGGGAATTTTTTCAATATGCATATCAATGATGGACTTCTTTTGATTAATTTACTTCGAAATAGAGACTCTCTCATTGGAAAGTCAGTGGAGAAAAAAAATTGAAGCGCCCAAAAATGTGGCAACCTTTTTCTACATTATGCTTTATTTACATTACCGAAGCATAAAATTCGCCAAATTTTCTATTATCGCCAGCAGATTACGAATACTTTACTGTGTTGACTTATGGAGCGGTATCTACAAATAGATTTCCTAACCTAGCATTGAAGCATCAATTTTCCGACAGCAAGCGATCATTAAAACACGAATAAATACTCACAGATTTTATTTGACTCGCATGTACTTCAGAAACTTTGATTTTGTAAGCTGTATATAAAGCTATAGTTCCTCCAATAACACAAGTTAATTTTAAAATTTTATTTTCATTGTACATGTTACTTTTGGATGTGAGGTTCCTGATTTGAACGTGGTTTCTTTTGGAGCAAATCTGCCGGAATATTCTGTTTAAGGTAGTCATTCTAATTCGTTCATAAATTTACTGATTAGTGATTTGTTATTATCATGTGGAACAAACTGAACGGATATCTAGCTATATTCCGAAATATGAGTTAATATGGTGCGACAGCGCATTTCGTCGCTTCCGATTCTGCCATGCTCGCGGCACTGGGTCGATATACAGGCTGCTCGGAAAATTGACCTACGCTGAACTATTTCGAAACGTCATCTGAATAAGCTTTTTTCGAAATTATTTTATGTCTGAACAAGGATTTATGGAGCCCTAATAGAAGGGAGCGTATTTATAGATGGGATACCCAGTATAGCACCAAAAGCATAGATGTGTTCTAATTCACGCAAATATCAATAAAGAATTTTTAATTGGAATTAATGACACTTATCTACATGAATTTAATCCAATTCAGATTTCGACTTTGCAATTTGGCGGATGCGCTAATAGAAGGGAGCGTATTTTTAGATGAGATGCCCAGTATAGCTCCAAAAGCAAAGATGAGTTCGTATTCACCCAAATATCTACAAAGAATTGTTAATTGGAAATAATGACTCTTAATGACATAAATTCAATACAATTCAGATTTCGACTTTGCAATTTGGCGGATGCGCTACTATCAAGTTTGCTAGGGATTTTCGATTTTCTCTAGATATATTGATTGATTATTCTTTTCCTTCGTTGTTTATTCAGTTCAGGATGAGGGTATCAAATCAAAGACAAATTTTCATCACTATTCTTTAATTATTCATGTGAAAATCTTTACATACAGGAGAAATGATTTTACAAGTACTATTATCAAATTAATGCTCATGTTTCACAAAACATTGTCTCCAATTGGTTCGTTTTATCGTTTCGATAATTTGTATACAATTCATTTTGCAATGGTACAAATTGAAATATATATCTATGTATCTACAAAATCATTTGCAATGAACTTTTTTTTCTTGACAGATATTTACATATTCTCCATAATGTGGATGAATCTCGATAGCTACTCAACAGATTTCATTAAATAGTTGCCTTTTCAGCTCTAGACAATATCTAAGAAGCATTCACGAATAATTCATAATGTTAGGTGAATCCATGCATAGCTTTAGATAATCTGTTGAATTGTCTTTACAATTTCATACAGGGAATAAGACTCTATAATTTTATTCACTACAACCCTTCTCACTTTGATTATGAGTCGAATTATACTCACCCTAATATTTAATTTTGTGAGGGTGTATAAGTGAAGAATATACTGAGTCTTGTTTTATATATGTATTTTCTGCTTTTTGTTCATCTATTAGTTCTAATGTAAGGGTTTCAGTTAAGATGGCAGTATTACATTTGGTGTTTTCTTTTGCGATCACAATTCTATGAGTATATTTTTTAATGATTAAATCTAATTTAGTTACATTTGATTTGATAATTGACATTTTCTCTAATCATTACTAAGGTACAATAATTCAATACTGAATAAATAGCTGAATATTTTGGAATACTTAAAAAAACTTTCAAAACAATTATTACATCTACTACCTAAGCATTTCGTTCTATTTATCGTACTTAATATTGTCCCATTTCAAATACTTCTCTTCCTTATAATTAACATTGCACCGTTCATTAAAATTTTTCTACAACTCCATAGCGAAATAGTCCAAATATTTATTTCCATTCAGCACATATACTGATTTTTATTCTACAATCTAAAATTCTTAAACATCTGATTATTTTAGAGTTTGTTTCAATTCTTTGGTAAGCATCAATACGAATTAGAAATTTTCCGATTACAAAATAAGAATTGGAATTGAATTGAAACTTGGTACTACTCCAAAATTGTCTTATGTTTCTTATACAATCAAATGTTGGAAAATCGACTTATCCTGTCGAGAATTCGAAGGAATTGAATCATTTTAGATTTTCTGAAATGATTGGAGGAAATATGAAACATTCGAGTAAAAAAGTATTCTGAATATCATTATCGGAAATTTACTAATTGATTCAAGACCCTCATGAATTCTTAATGCGAGGTAAATATATTAAAGCTGTGTGAAAGAATCAACTCGATGTGGTCGATCTGTCATGGTTTCATTTGCATGTTTCGATTCATATTCTTAGTTAGCCTCTTCAAGCTTTTTGGTAAAGCATTATTTCGGAATCCCTGGGACAATAACCTGTTTACAAGTCAGATTTCACAATGTTTCAGATAAAAAAGGTTTCTTAGCTGAACTTCAAAAATGGTTTATTTTCTGGGGGCTAATGATGGTTATTTTTCGTGTTGACCTACTGTTTGATTTCCTTAACACTCAATCAATAGAACTGGTTTTAAATGGGTAACATTTTCTTCGTCGTTGTTAATAGAGCCCACACATAGTTTCTGTACTTTTCATATTGAATTCCGAATCATTAAACAAGGGAATAGGGTACTTGTAGATGTAAATAGATAAGGGGCATGACTCTTCAAGAGTGTTAAGTAGACCTCCATACGAATTTTCTATTGGTTAATTAGATACAGAGTGCATTCCGAACCTTAGTAAAACCAGTTCATCCAACGAAATAATTGACTATATACATGCAACAAATCAATGTTCTCGGCTAGATGAATGCTAATTTCGTCTTGAAAAAGCCCCAATTGATCAAACATATATCATGATCAACGTCAACACGTCCAATTATTTTTGTGGTGTCGTTTGTAGGTGATTTTTTCAGCTAGAACAGCTAAGTTCGAAGGAACACAGTTATAGGACTTTGAAAAGGCATCGACAATCAATGATTAACTGCCTTTCTACTGATTCCAAATGGCATACTATCTTCGAATTAATTGATACGATATCTTGGGAAAACCACGATACGAAATTGATTAGATATTCTTTCGGTGATAAAAATCATTAATTCTGAAAATTTGGCGAAAAAACTGAGACGGTTATATTTGTGTGGATTTATTCTTTGAATAGAAAGAAAGATGGGATTTGGATCAGTATCCGGCGTTGATCTTGGAATACATAGTCATGGAGTCTTTTCTGTTTGATATTGTGTATTTTTTTAGTTCTGGTACGATTGAGGAAATATTTCAAGGTTAAATTTTACTGGGTGTATAGATTATCTTTATCGAAGAAGAAGTATTAAAAAAAACTATTGGCTTTTTCTTTTGAATGAAAGTAGTTTCGAATACACCTCATTTTACAGACATACAGGGTGCCCCAAATAAAATATGCCACTATTCATATATTTGATAATTTCGAAATTCTTCTATAGATGGCGTTTTTGAGTTGGGCCAGCCTATAGATGAGTAATATTCCTATGAAAAATTGATGAATGTGTGATCTGGATCTCAGTCGTTCTTCCTTGGGATTGAGCTTCATAAGTACAGGGGTTGATGGATGAGGAGTTATAGGTGATTTTCGGCGCAGTGAAGAATATCTGTCAATCGAAGACATATTAATACTGAGTTCCATAGGGAACCATGGTCGATCTCACGCAGCTCTAATTAAAATCAATGCTATTTACAATAAATACAACTAAAATACAATAAATAGTAGAAATAAATAATAATGAAAAAATGAACGTTGAGTCAAAGTGTTTGAGAGTTAGAAGGTTCGGTGAGTTCAAGTAAGGGAAGGGTAGTTGTGTCGTCGAAATCCATATGGGTGTTCGTTTCCAGCCCATAGTCGGCCTCGTGGGTGGAGTCTTCTTCTACGGTCACTGTGGCCTCCGAGCTCACAACCACGTTCACTTTTTTCTTTCCGCCCTTTTTGGGCTTTTTTTTCACGTTACCGTTCGCTTTATCGTGCTTATCACTATTTAATTTTTTCTTTTTGTTTGTTTCTCTTTGGCACTCGGAACTGTCGTCACTATCGCACTTTTTCACATGAGTCTGCAATTTTTTATTAGATTGTTTATTACTAAGGCAATGCTCGTTATCGCTTTCAGACGGCAAACACTTTCGTTTTTTCTTCTTTCGCCTTTTTCGTTTTCGACAACGCGGAAATTCGATCGACGGGTCTTTGTGAGAGGATAACAGTCTTAGTTTGGAGTTTCCGCTCGGTGCACATATGTGGGCGTGATGCCTCATATGGTTCAATTCTTCGGTACGTTCCGGTGTTACATAGCGCGTTAATACTCTGGTGTAGGAGGAGAGCCTTCCGAGCTGTTGCTTCGCCTTCAGCATCACCTTCCTGGGCTGCCCTCTTCGATTTAAAGCTAGGTAAAACGTACGTTTGTCGTTTGAGTATTTTTTTGAGGAGTATGTATTGTAGTAGTGCTTCTCGATTGTCTCGTTGAAGACGCATTCATCTCCAAACTCTTTCTGCAACAAAAATTCGTATTAGATTCAGAAGTTACCACAAGAACTTTCGATATAAGTTGAATATCAGCGATGCAAAGTTCAGAATATGATTGGGTGACTGATTTGGCTGTTAATTCGACCAAGCTCTCAAAAACTTCAGGTTATTGCTATTATATTTTTGCTACATGAAAGGATGTGTCCAGGTGAAGTGTCCACTAATTATTATTGCAAAAAAGTTGCAGATCATAAATTCTCATACAAAAAAAAAGCTCAGCTAAAACTAAGGGAATTCTGTCCAATGAACCTTTGCCTGAAATCTCTCCTTGTGAAGTTATATCGTTCTGAAGAAAGTGGTTGAAATTCAGTTTCCAAAATGATGAATTAGTATACAGTGTGTTTAGGCATGACTTAGCGATAATTTAAGGGCATCAAATATACCTAATTTTATCGACAAGAACACCCACATTGGGGGTTAACCCCCCTATTTTTGGAAAAGCCGCCTCTTAAATTTTTTTTTATCTTAGTGGATCCTTTCAAATGATATCGATTTTTTCGGACATGAAGGTCCTAGTGATGTGAAAAAAATGTTTTTTGGAAGATAATACTATCACTTTTTATTGAAGTGGGACAATATGGGAACATTCAACTCAAAAATGTCATGAAAAAATTCTTAAAAAAAATTTTCTCTAAATATTCACTGAATTTTTTTAATAAACGCTCAATAGTACAAAAACTAGCACATTGAAGTATAACTTTTTTTTTCAATGGACTAACACGCAAGGATATTAGTTACAAAACGACCCCCATGTCATTTCTGTGAGTTACATAATTTGAGAGTTATTGGTGTTTGGAAATGAGCCTTATGAGAATTGATAAAATAAAATGAAAACTCAGTAGGTACTGTTCTTTTGATCATTTTTGATGATTGAACTAACAAATTCATCAATTTTTTGATGAGTACTGCACTTCTGATCATTTTTAATGATTAGAGTAACAAATTTATCATTTTTACTAATTTTATGATAAATTTGTTGGTAATCATTAGAAATGATCAAACGTACAGTACTGATGAGTTTTATTTTATTTCATCAATTTTCATAAGGGTCATGTTCAAACAGCAATAACTCTCGAATTATGTAACTTACAGAAGTGATGTGGGTGTAGTTTTGAAGCTGATATCCTTGCGTGTTAGTTCATTTGAAAAAAATGATACTTCAATGTGCTAGATTTTGAACTATTGAGGATTTACCAAAAAATTCAGTAAATTTTTGACTGAAACTTTTTTTAAGAATTTTTTTATGACATTTTTGAGTTAAATGTTCTCATATTGTTTTACTTTAATAAAAGGTGGTAGTATTATCTTTCAAAAAACATTTTTTTCACATCTGTAGGACCTATATCTCCAAAGAAATCGATATCATTCGAAAGGGTCAACTAAAATAAAAAAATTAATTTAAAATGGCGGCTATTCCAAAAATGTGGGTGTTTTTGTCGATAAAATTAGGTATATTTGATGCCCTTAGATTATCGCTAAGTCATGCACAAACACACTGTATGATTACAAATAATCTTAGTTAATTTTGTGTGGAGATTTTTCTTTAGTACCATTCTTGAGAGTTGAGTTTTGATATAAAAAATGTCATTCGATTTTTCACGGTTCGATAAGATCTCTGCTAGCAAACTAATCAATTTTTTCTGGAAAGCTATAAAGTTCACAGATAGAAAGAAGAGGATGCTAAAGTTTTCGAATAAGACGACCCTTTCGAGGTGTATTTTCATGTAAACACATATATTCCCATTGAAAAGATATAACCAATGTAGAGTTGTAATTTCCCTTCTTCATTGAGGAAAATCGAAGAAATGATTTCGATATACATAGGCAACACACAATACAACCGAACGTATTGTGTGTGGAGTAGCTAATAACTTGCTAGGCGCCTATAACTCTTGAGTCTACGCTTCCTATAGATAGAGGATATTGGTAAATTGGCGCAAAAGTTCTTTCGTTTTCGAGATGTTCAATATTGCAAATAATTTTATATCGACTTTTTATGCGGGTAACAGTTGAGAAGTTGAGGACATAAGCTGAAAAGAATTTTCGTCATTGCTGAAATCAGCACTTCGAAACGACTCAAACAAGAAACGAATTTTTCATGGTAAATTTTTTGGATTTCATCAGGAAAAGTGAATAGTCTGTGGCTTGCCACAGAAACGGCTATTTACTAATTCCTTTCGTAAAGACGAAAGGAATTGTGTTAGGAAATGAAGAAAGAAACATGAAAGCTCCAGGACATTGCGATATGATTTGACAGAGAAATCGAACGACTCTGGTTGTGGTTGGAGTTATGAAAGTCAACAATGGAGTAATTAATCGATTTCAAATGACTTACCGATCCGTATAGCAGTCCACAAGCGTCCATGCACAAATATTGACAGGTGGCTGTACCTTGGATTTTCATCTGGCCAATGCCAACGGTAGATCTTTGCAATATGGCTGAAAAGAAAAAACATTCTCAGTAAGATGATTCCTATTCGATATTATTCGTTCAGTCAAACACCTTTAAAATCTATTATTGTCATCACAAAACCCTTTATATAAAATCAGAAATTTATTTTGGCTGGCGTAGAAATCTTGAAGGAAATGCAGATACCTAAATATTGACATTAACTTCAAAGTCTGGGTGTACTGAGGCAGTGTTTGAAGTGGAAAAGGAGCGGATATAACATGATTGAATAGTGACAATCTGGGAAAATTAATGGAAAGGAAATGTCATGTTTCTATAAGAGAAAACAATACGCCTCAATTGTCTGGACAACCAACTCTAAGCAGAGAATATTAAATGAAATTTTCTGGAGAAATATTGTTGCTGGGATGCATTTTCCTTGACGTATTCTAATTAATATGATCAATCAACAAATAGTTCATTTTAGTGTTTTTCTGACAGTCAGTAGTGTTTATAATCATGTATTGATTTATAGTTGCAATCATCTTTCAATTATCCATTCAAAGGCGAAAAGGTCATCGAGATTATTGTTTAAATTTTTTCGATTCACGAGTACAATATACAAAATACAAGACCTATCTTGAATGTGTATCGAAATAAAATGGACAAGCACATTATTCTTGCGTGGAATCCAGAATTAGCAACACGATTCATTCTTTATTTTTTCTTAGCTCAAGGCGAATGCATCGTTTGAACTTGTTAATAAGATCAAATATTTTATGTCCTATTTGTATTGTCTTCAGAATCAATCGGGATTGCACTTTATTCCATGATCATGATTCGGTATGAATATGAAAACCATTAAATTTACGTTCAGCCAATAATGAAGCTCTCGAATGGAAAAGCACTGAATTGGGGTCAGCAGTTTTTGAGCGCTCGTTCATTCACCTTGTAGGTAGATTCACGAAACCAATGCAACAAAATGACACACATTCACGCTTACTCGTCGAAGAATACTTTTTCATTAAATCATTTCGATTCTTCTAAGGCGAGTGATCATGATCAATCATTGCATTATTTCGATGATTAACTAGGTAGAGCTAATAAGTATCGGGCATATACCACCTGTTACAAAAAAAAATTGAATGAATAGAGGTAATTGTCCAGCTCTGTGAGAAATACTATCACGAGGTTGTTAGTATACCTAGCAGGTGAAGGCCGTATTATATTATCGTTTTATAGTCATGAATGGGTCAAAATGATTGAGCTATTATCCATTTTACGAGTTTTGATTCCTTCGAAAGACTCGACCCTGCGTCAACTGGACGGAGTGCCCCCTTTTCGAATCGGGTATTTTAAATATTCGTGAGGATACACGGAAACGTGGATAAGGATCCGGCCAGCTCCGAGCATTTTCGAAACACTAATCATCTCTTTTAAAACTACAGTTAACTGTACTTTCACAAGATCCGGACGTGATCCGAGTTACGATGAATCGCGAATTTTTACATGAGCGCAGTTTTAACCCGTGGCCAAATCCAAAATACCAAGGTCTCAAACGATAGCCAATCAATTTTGTACGAAATCTGCGTCGAAAATGAAGGAAAACAAGTTTTTTGTGAAGAATTTCATTCTCTTTAATTTTTGTTTCGTAAATTCAAGAAGAAGAAGGTTATCAAAATTTCAAAAAACCAGTCTCCGATGGTCTCAAAAAGAGGTGAAATAATGTTCTGGATCAACTGGACATTGAAAAGTACCAATGTTACTAAGAAGGAAGGTACAATAATGTGGAATTCCCATAACTAAGTTTGCCACTATCCACTTCTGATACCTTCAAAGCAGCTGGACTCTAAGGAGTTTCATTGACCTGTCAGGTTTGGATCCAAAGACTCCTGATGCCTCTCCTAGAGAAGTTTTTGAGCCATCAGTGAACCAAAAGATCTTCGAAAAAGATGGTAAAGGTTTCTGAATGCTGGTGGTGTTGTAGGTGAAGTTTTACCTCAAAGACCCACCACCAGAAGTGCATAGGACATGAATCTGAACTTTGGTGGCTCAGCGCCAAGTTGTTCATTCTCCAAGTTGCTAGTTTTGTCTTGTGTGAAGAGCAGAAAGGTTCATTTATTTTATTTAGGTTCAACAGCATCTCCACAACACAACCATTGGTCCTTGAGGCACGCTGTTCTCTAGACCAAATACTTAGTCAGAGATCAGGCTTCCAAAGATATTCTGGGAAAGTTTGAGACATTGAAGATGAATTCCATTGGCCTTTTTTGCCAAAGCCTATCAGGAAATTATGATGTTGTTAACGCTGAATCATGCCGAAAAGATTTCGCGGCATAGAGGCTCATGATTATTGGGTCCACGATTGATGCCCTGAGGGAATCAGTAGCTCAATTTTGTTTTATAATAAGAGCGGTTATGGTGTCAGTATGGAGAGATAACGTTTTGTAATGTGCTCATAACATTTCTTTGACTCCTATCGAAATACTGAATGCTTTCGTCAAACTATTGTTTTCGAATCCTCCATTAATAATCTACCTATCACCATAAATTATCTGCCTGATAATGATAGTTAAATAGGTAACGCAGTGTGCCATTTTTATCATTTGTGTGTACATGCATGTATCAGGAAAACTCATTGTGCTTCTGGGAAATTTTTATTTCCTTTTACCTCGTTCCAATCAGGAATCTCCCATTATATTAATACCGATAATAGCGGTTGTAATTAATAAAAAGAGAGCGGTTAGCTGGAACGCAGTGGCGTATCATAATGGTATTTGTTCGCATAGAACTCGATTTATTTACGAGTGTGGTAATTCAGTAGCTGTGGAGCGATAAAGATTTCTTGCTGCAGTTGCAACATTGGTTATCTGCGATATTTGCGGTCTCAGACCGATCTTGTCATTTACCGATAAAACCAGAATATCGGAGGTCAGTTATGTGGTCTGACTATATTTCAATACAATCGTTTATTTACATGGAAATAATTATGTTTTCTGGGACTCCCTATCCACTTTGATTACAGAGAACTTGGTCGGGGTTCAGCAGGAAAATTGCAGATTATGATCAATCTCCCACACAGCAAAGTTTACCTGAGCAGAGGTATTTAGGTTTTGCTTTTGAGGAGGCTTCCAAAACGTTACAACTGCATCAAGCAATTCTTGAAGAATGAAAAAACCATATAATTTGATCCTTGATATTAAAAGTGAAGCATCTAGAGGGCTCTGTCTAGGGTCAGTGGGACTATTGCGCATGTGCGATAAATGAGAGTGGGAAAATAGGGGCATCGTGGCGATCAGCAATTGACAACAACCTGTTGTTTTGTTATTCGTCTCTGTTTGTATGGAGCCATATATGGTATCCATGGATACATAATGACAAGGCCCCTCCTCTTCTCCCTAGGCATGCGTATAGCGACAACTGATCCTGGATTTAAGGGGAAGAACGAAGGCTACACTTTTGTATACTTATTAGCTACTACGCTCAAATTCTATATTTATAATTCTATGGAAAAAGCGTTCTTGGGAAAGCACCGGTAGGAAGCAAGCCTGAACGAAATCGAGGTTGTGCGATTATCTAGCACTGGCTGGCCCGGCCAACTTTGTTTCGCCTAAATGATACCTACTTACGGTGGATTTCACAAATCGTTATTACCATCGCCATCTAGTGGCGATAATATCAAATATGGTACCTTCACGACTACGCTACAGTGCCTAGATAAGATCCATTAACCGTAGCGACACCTAGTGGCCTTATTCAAATGGAGGAAAAGCATTTCCTACATAAACAAATTCTTCATGGAATTTTTCAGAGTTTTAATGTACAGATTTTATAATAACCAGGCCGTAGACGAATCCATAGAAGAAGTTTCATAACAAACAGTCTATCCGATCTCGAGTTATAAATGGTGTAACCAACAACTTTGTTTTATATATATAGATTGTTCAAGATCAGCTGCAAATGAGGCGATCGGCGGTACTGATCCGATAAGAGAGTGCGTAAATGGACTGAAAGATAAGGCAGGCACGTCTAAAATTCGGAGATCCATTCTAACGCAGTGACTGCCTCGCCGTTAGTCATTCTCGTCTACGTGATACAGGAGCGTAACCGTCAAAAATTGGAACATTGAATGAAGTTCACTTTATAATGACGTGAACATTGAAATAGATTGCGTAATTAGGTTTGCAAATTGTGATATGCGAAAACAAGTCGATACGCGACTGTACTCACGTACCGCTTTTGCTTCCTAACAACCGGTATCGCCAATCCTTTCCAGCCAGTTAATGGGAGGAGGCAGTAGCGCACCTTGAAGACGGCAGCCGGTGAACCTCCGGCTGTTGACCACACGCAGATTCGCGGTCCTCCTTCGATAAGAATTGAAATGCGGCACAATTAAAATTAATTAAGTTTGGGATGATTGCGCCTTCCCCGACTGGCAGGGATGTACTTAGGGCATTTCTGCCAACGTATCTTGAACATCCCACAGAAGCGTTGGTATGGATGCTTCCTCTCAAATTTCCCTGAACCAAGAATAGATCCTTGGGGAACCCCGTTGATCGCAGGGTTGCATTGCGAAGACCCGAAATAATTGAGCTCTAACAGCTAACCCAAGTTGCGTGAAGAGAACTCCAAGAGAAGTCGGTTAGCAGAGGTATAATTATAGACTGCCACTCGATCAATATGTGAATAAAATTTTCTATTACTTGAAACTATCTGGAAGACGTTAAAGCAAATAAAAGTCTAGGATTCAAACTGACATTAATTGCCAGCAGTCCTAGGATTGATCCTGTCTCGCTGAAACGGGATTTATTTCATTTCCTTTTAATAACTGCTCATTATGCATAAGTACACACGTGAAGATGAAAGTGAAGTGTTTCAGATCACCCATTTCAACATGCGTGCTCCAATCTTAACAAACAGGTATGCGCTAACGGAAAACGCTGCCCAAATATTTAGACACGATTAAAATTTAATATGCTCATCGGCAACTACTTCAATAGCTCGATGATAATTAATTATAGTGTTCGAGAATTAATTTTATCCAGATTCAATGCATTCGCTAGCGATGAATCGCCAGGAGTATATTGAGAGAGTTTATGCGGCATGCACTTGCGGTTGATGCACATCACAAAATGTGCGATTTCACTTCAGGTGGCGACAATTCATCAGCTCAGAACAGGTCGAATCTTTGGTCTGGAGGAATCATCCAGAATCCCAAAAAGTTTCTACCTGTTCTGTATTCAAAACACTCGTTTGTTGAATAGTCCTTCTTTTCACGGAACGAATTCACTTTTCAGAT
The DNA here is from genome assembly GCA_910592335.1 of Adalia bipunctata. Lineage (NCBI taxonomy): Eukaryota > Metazoa > Arthropoda > Insecta > Coleoptera > Coccinellidae > Adalia > Adalia bipunctata. Next base: position 4,832,018 of record OU342957.1, read on the forward strand.
ACGAAACTAACGGGTTCCGGCGTGGGGAAGAATCCGACGTGAACTGCTTCAGTTCGCCACCCTATCGGAGTTCTCGTATTCTTCCCTACGCCGGAACCCGTTAGTTTTGTATCTGAAAAGTGAATTCGTTCCGTGAAAAGAAGGACTATTCAATTTTAGCGTAGAAAATTTCGAAACTTTTCAAATCGGAGTGCAACAACTCTCATTTGTTGCTCATTCGAAGATTTGGTTATTGGTGATAATAAACCGAAGGTTCGCGCATAAACTGAGGCACCATATTTAATTCATGCTGATTATTCATGGATAGAATCACAGGTTCGAATCAATGAATCCGATATTTGGAGACTGATTCTGGGAGGCCCCAATTCTAGGGGAATGGAGGCAGCACAAATTAACAAATCTTCGTTTCGCTTGTTCTGGTCCAAAACATACCGTGTGCCGTTATCATCTTCGACGGCAATGAATGACGAACACTATTGGGCAACGCATTTCACCTGCCGCATTCTAAGGCTCGGACCATCAGTGCCGAGGCAAATCAGTCATAAACGCCAAAAGCTGACGCGTTTGAAGGAACGAGGTAATAAAACCGCATACGAGTGTGTGTGTGCTGACAAAGAGGATCCTCCTCTTTGGGGGCAGCCCGCAGGTTACGCACAAGAGAGTGTTAAATACGACGACATTCGCTGCGCTCTTTTATTCAACGTGGCGTGAAGTTTCGAAACTCGACCCGTTTATGGTCTGTGAAAAATACGGGTGTCCAATCTTACGCTGGAGCAGTTTGCAAACGGCGTTCATGTTTCGTTTTTTGGAAAATATTGAGGAAACTGACGAGTGCAGATTCTGTGGGGAGGGTGAAGAATCTTCCAAATTCCTGCTCATTGCAAAAAATGCTTTGGGCAATGAAGCTAGGAACTCTGGGAAGGGAGGGAGAACTGTAAATGGTAGAGGGTGTTTTAATGAGAGATTTGAATTGAGCTCCATGTTTGACAGTCATAATGTCACATTATTTTGACGTAACGGATCGAAAGTTGACAGATGGAATTCAGTGAACATGGAGCATTACACGGTTGAACAACGCGTCCTGATTGTCAAAAAATGCGTTAACGGTGACAGCTGAACGTCATGGTGCTATGATGACACAGTTTCTTGTGCCTCATTTGGAAGCTATTGATCTGGTCCACATGAGGTTTCAGCAGGACGGTGCCACATGTCATACCGCCCGTGAAACATTGACGATCTTACACGAGTTTGTTCCTGGTCGAGTCATTGCCCGATTTGGTGACCAGAATTGGCCGCCAAGCTCTTGCGATTTAACTCCTTTAGACTTCTGTCACTGTTTGGTATGCATTTCGGTCTGGTGGAATAATTGGACCGTTTTTTTTTAACGAGGAAGGTTATGCAGTAACGGTGAATGGACCACATGTGGTTTCAGCAGGATGGTGCCACATGTCATACCGCCTGTGAAACATAGTTCCCAAATCTATATTTTCTAAATCAATAAATATTTCAATACTTTGCCGGACAAAACCATTGAAACACCCATTACAATCGACAAACTTCAATAAATTTGCAATAAAGTTATTTCAAAGACGACTCAATAGAAGATTTCAACAAAAGAAAATTCCGAACATTTGTGAAACATTTATAATATCTAATAATAAGCGTATTTTTCTGTTTGTTCAGTTCAAGGGTCTTCGTCCCTGAAAAAAAAAGAAGTCAGAATGGATTTCTTTTTTTCTGATTGATGAAGGGATGTATGAGTGTATGAAGATAAAAATAATAAAAAAAATATTTTATAAGTATTGAATGAATGAAAAGGATATTCCCCATCATTTTTGGTTATTTTGTAACATTCACACCATCAAAACGACCGAATATTTTTGTGTTTTTTCATTTCAGTATTGAAGTCTGTCATTTAGTTAATCAAACGTCCATCTCATTATTCTTTCAGAATTTACCGTTTTTATGTAAATAATATTACAACAACGTGTTGTTTTCGCGAAATTTATTTCCTTGAGTTTCTCTATTCGAAATGATAAATATCCATTTTTATCAACGACATTTTATCAAGGTTTGTTTTAGCTGTCGATTAGTGGAAATTAATTGTTTCTAACAATTGTGGATTCTAACATGGAATTGAATTTCTTTTGAATGACACGCCCCGCAGGTATCTACTTCCAGATGACTGGTGAAGGAAAGAGATGGTATTATACAGCCAGTGTCAGATCTAGTTCAGGGTAGGATTTCTTGTTATATTCCCTGCGCCCCAACATTTGTTCTATTAAGTTGAATAATCCAATAAATAAAAATCAATGCACTGCACTGCCATCTGGCCGTATACGTTTGTTATTTTAAAGGCTAAAGACTCTTGAGAGTCGCATTGTTCGACAGATTTTCCCGAGAAAATTGACGTAAAAACGAATGATCGTATTTTCCGATACGTTCTCACTACGTGAACGTTGGCAGTACCTTTGGAACGGTTACGTGCAAATTTTCATGTACAAACAACACTTCTTGTCACATGAATCGGATGAGTAATAGAAATAGTTCATCTAATTCTCACGAGGGAGTCCACGTGAATGCTGTATTATTCCCAGAATATTCGGCACAACAGTCCATTACATCATTATGTAAGGACCGATCAACGATGTCCCAAATGGACCGGCACAGCTTCCCGACCATTTCATTGACATAAACAGAAATGCCGTCAAGTTCGATGAACGTGGGTTCTGAGAAAAAAAAAGGTTCCATTATTTCTCCGCGAATTTTAATTGACGAAACGTTAGGAAGCGAAACGGATTCTTCAATGAACTATAAATATCGCTGTTATCTAATTGGTTGACAGAACATGGGGAAACCGCATTTTATTTTCGAATTCGCATGGGTCCGACCTATAATTTCATCAGTCGGAACAATATACTCGAAAAATGTAGATGATTAAGTCCAACTTTACTGATTCTAAAGACCACAACGCTGTTTTGGCGAATGTTAGATTTAAATTCGATAAAAAACTTGAACAAGCGGAAATATTTCAAATCTGCAATCGAAGGATAATGCCTTCAAACTGCCCTTGACTGCAAATTCCTCCGTTCGTTAATTATGGGACAGATATCCATTGAAACATCTACATTGTTAGTGCAATAACTCATAATAAAACAAGTCAAATAATAATAATTAAATGTTGAGCAAAAAATGCTCGATTAAGATGTAAATAGTTATTGTTTCTCCTAACTATCGAGGAATCTATATGGGTGAGTATCATAAGATACAGGAAATAATATAACCTGCTCCGATTAGTGTGCATTTGAATTGAGTTGTTGTCCGATAAATAAATTCGAAAACGCAATTATCATTATGCACAATCATCTATTGTCCATTGTATATCACAGATACGAGCGTTATTCGAGAATGTCTTCCAGTTGCTAATTTTAAATCGCGCAGACAATTACATCTGACTATTTGTAGCAGTCATATCCTCTGCTCCTGTTCGCCTTCCTTGATTGATGCCGATCCTTTTGATCCTGCTCCTTCATTTCCCGAGTATGAAGATAGAACCGTAAGCTCCTTTCGGCTAAATATGTTCTCAAAAATTCACTCCGTTATTCCAAATGAGACACCCTATATAAAGGGTGTTTCAATAAGAGCGCAAGATTCGAATTGCGCGCCATGTTCGACAGTCATAATGTCACATGATTATGACAGATCGAAAGTTGACAGATGGGAGGTATTAAACATATAGAGCGTCAAAAGATGCAGTAACGGTGAATAGGAACGTTATCGTGCTATGATAACACAGTTTCTTTCTCCTCATTTGGAAGATATTGATCTTGTCGGCATGTGGTTTCAGCAGGACGGTGCCACATGTCATACCGCCCGTGAAACATTGACGATCTTACACGAGTTTGTTTCTGGTCGTGTCATTTCCTGATTTGGTGACCAGAATTGGCCTCCACGCTCTGGGGATTTAACGCCTTCAAACTTCTGGCTGTGGGGTCATCTGAAGTCACAGGTTTATGCCAATAAGCCAGCAACCATCGAATGTATAGAGCGTGCCATTTTCGAGTTATATCAATTTTTTGCATATGCAAAATTGCTTCACATTTCGATATTCAATCGACATAGAAAAATATTCAGCATCCACCTGAATCTTTCTCTATTAAATTCTCAGTATCTGCCAGTGGTTTTGAAACATCATTTAAATATTAAATTTTCCATTTCGAATAAATTTTCCTATCGTGACCGTACTGTGTATTTCCGATGATGACGAAACTTAAAATTTTATTCCTCTTTTGTCTCACCGAACAACGAGAGTAACGTAAATTGCTGCTGACTTTTATAAACACGAAGCCATGTGCACCAAGGAGGATTTACAATGATTTACGATGCGCAGCTTGATTCACGTACCACATAAAATCTCGTACGTAAATTAAAATGTGACATTGGTCGCCACGAGTTTTAGAAAAAATCTATTAAATTCAAATCTACAGAAATTACGGCTAGACATGAGCACGGACTCACGTGGGGGAACAAGAGTGAGTTACCCTCTGACGTCGTGTTCAGTCTCCTCTATCACTGAGCAAGAAAACTGATTTTTTTTGGCTGTAGGCTCTGAATTATTGCGCAAAAAAATACGTAAAGCTAATCCTTCTTTTTGGCTTGGTCTGAAAAGCTGTTGAATTTTTCATTTAAGGGTATACATCCCTGAAAAAAGGGAGTCAGCAACGATTTATTTTTTCTGATTGATGAAGGGATGTATGAGTGTATAAAGATAAAAATAATAAAAAAAATATTTTATGAGTATTGAATGAATGAAAAGGATATTCCCCATCATTTTTGATTATTTTGTAACACATTCACCATCAAAACGAACAAATATTTTTGTGTTTTTTCATGTCAGTATTGAAGTCTATCATTCAGTTAATCAAACGTCTATCTCATTCTTCGTTCACAATTTACCGTTTTTCTGTAAATAATATTACAACAATGTGTTGTTTTCGCGAAATTTATTGCCTTGAATTTCTCTATTCGAAATGATAAATATCCATTTTTATCAAAGACAATTTATTGAGGTTTGTTTTAGCCGTCGATTAGTGGAAATTGATTGTTTTTTACAATTGTGGATTCTAACATGGAATTGAATTTCTTTTAAATGACACGCCCCGCAGGTATCTCCTCCCAGATGACTGGTGAGAGAAAGAGAGTATTATACAGCTTGTGTGAGATTTAGTTCAGGGTAGGATTTCTTGTTATATTATATTTATTCCCTGCGCCCCAACATTTGTTCCATTAGGCTGAATAATCCAATGAATGATGTATACGGCAGAATTGCTATTATTGAAGATTCAAATGGGCAGTACAACTTCCAGATTCAATAATAACGTGAGATCCTCCCCAAATATATTTTTTATTGACAAACATGGTGTTTTTAGGGGGTCATACCCCTTTGTCATTTTTCATCCAAAATTTGAAATTTTTCAAATCGCTCATATTCTGCACAGAGGTACTTGGGACTATGCTGATCAACATAATATAAATCACTATTGGCGGAGATGAGAGGGACGGCAGTTATGACAGTTTGAAATTTCCGATTTTTTCAAAAAATGTCATTTGACAGATCAAAATCTAAACGGTTATAGTAAGGGCTTTAAATTGTTTTTTATTGAATGGAGCGACCTCGAAAACCTACATTTTGATACCAGAATCACCCATGTAGCCCCCATAGATAAGGAAATATTCAACTTTTTATTTTTCGATTTTTCATTTTCGAGTTCTGTTCACGAGCTCACACCACTCTAGGTAAGGGTGCTGTCGGTCCGCAGAATTGCTATTATTGAAGATCCGAATGGGCAGTACAACTTTCATATTCAATAATAACGTGAGATCCTCCCCAAATATATTTTTTATTGACAAACATGGTGTTTTTAGGGGGTCATACCCCTTTGTCATTTTTCATCCAAAATTTGAAATTTTTCAAATCGCTCATATTCTGCACAGAGGTACTTGGGACTATGCTGATCAACATAATATAAATCACTATTGGCGGAGATGAGAGGGACGGCAGTTATGACAGTTTGAAATTTCCGATTTTTTCAAAAAATGCCATTTGACAGGTCAAAATCTAAACGGTTATAGTTAGGGCTTTGAATTGTTTTTTATTGAATGGAGCGACCTCGAAAACCTACATTTCGATACCAGAATCACCCATGTAGCCCCCATAGATAATGAAATATTCAACTTTTTATTTTTAGATTTTTCATTTTCAAGTTCTGTTCACGAGCTCACACCACTCTAGGTAAGGGTGCTGTCGGTCCGCAGAATTGCTATTATTGAAGATTCAAATGGGCAGTACAACTTCCAGATTCAATAAAAACGTGAGATCCTCCCCAAATATATTTTTTATTGACAAACATGGTGTTTTTAGGGGGTCATACCCCTTTGTCATTTTTCATCCAAAATTTGAAATTTTTCAAATCGCTCATATTCTGCACAGAGGTACTTGGGACTATGCTGATCAACATAATATAAATCACTATTGGCGGAGATGAGAGGGACGGCAGTTATGACAGTTTGAAATTTCCGATTTTTTCAAAAAATGTCATTTGACAGATCAAAATCTAAACGGTAATAGTAAGGGCTTTAAATTGTTTTTTATTGAATGGAGCGACCTCGAAAACCTACATTTTGATACCAGAATCACCCATGTAGCCCCCATAGATAATGAAATATTCAACTTTTTATTTTTCGATTTTTCATTTTCGAGTTCTGTTCACGAGCTCACACCACTCTAGGTAAGGGTGCTGTCGGTCCGCAGAATTGCTATTATTGAAGATCCGAATGGGCAGTACAACTTTCATATTCAATAATAACGTGAGATCCTCCCCAAATATATTTTTTATTGACAAACATGGTGTTTTTAGGGGGTCATACCCCTTTGTCATTTTTCATCCAAAATTTGAAATTTTTCAAATCGCTCATATTCTGCACAGAGGTACTTGGGACTATGCTGATCAACATAATATGAATCACTATTGGCGGAGATGAAAGGGACGGCAGTTATGACAGTTTGAAATTTCCGATTTTTTCAAAAAATGCCATTTGACAGGTCAAAATCTAAACGGTAATAGTTAGGGCTTTGAATTGTTTTTTATTGAATGGAGCGACCTCGAAAACCTACATTTCGATACCAGAATCACCCATGTAGCCCCCATAGATAATGAAATATTCAACTTTTTATTTTTCGATTTTTCATTTTCGAGTTCTGTTCACGAGCTCACACCACTCTAGGTAAGGGTGCTGTCGGTCCGCAGAATTGCTATTATTGAAGATTCAAATGTGCAGTACAACTTCCAGATTCAATAAAAACGTGAGATCCTCCCCAAATATATTTTTTATTGACAAACATGGTGTTTTTAGGGGGTCATACCCCTTTGTCATTTTTCATCCAAAATTTGAAATTTTTCAAATCGCTCATATTCTGCACAGAGGTACTTGGGACTATGCTGATCAACATAATATAAATCACTATTGGCGGAGATGAGAGGGACGGCAGTTATGACAGTTTGAAATTTCCGATTTTTTAAAAAAATGCCATTTGACAGGTCAAAATCTAAACGGTTATAGTTAGGGCTTTAAATTGTTTTTTATTGAATGGAGCGACCTCGAAAACCTACATTTCGATACCAGAATCACCCATGTAGCCCCCATAGATAATGAAATATTTAACTTTTTATTTTTCGATTTTTCATTTTCGAGTTCTGTTCACGAGCTCACACCACTCTAGGTAAGGGTGCTGTCGGTCCGCAGAATTGCTATTATTGAAGATTCAAATGGGCAGTACAACTTCCAGATTCAATAAAAACGTGAGATCCTCCCCAAATATATTTTTTATTGACAAACATGGTGTTTTTAGGGGGTCATACCCCTTTGTCATTATTCATCCAAAATTTGAAATTTTTCAAATCGCTCATATTCTGCACAGAGGTACTTGGGACTATGCTGATCAACATAATATAAATCACTATTGGCGGAGATGAGAGGGACGGCAGTTATGACAGTTTGAAATTTCCGATTTTTTCAAAAAATGCCATTTGACAGGTCAAAATCTAAACGGTTATAGTTAGGGCTTTGAATTGTTTTTTATTGAATGGAGCGACCTCGAAAACCTACATTTCGATACCAGAATCACCCATGTAGCCCCCATAGATAATGAAATATTTAACTTTTTATTTTTCGATTTTTCATTTTCGAGTTCTGTTCACGAGCTCACACCACTCTAGGTAAGGGTGCTGTCGGTCCGCAGAATTGCTATTATTGAAGATTCAAATGGGCAGTACAACTTCCAGATTCAATAAAAACGTGAGATCCTCCCCAAATATATTTTTTATTGACAAACATGGTGTTTTTAGGGGGTCATACCCCTTTGTCATTTTTCATCCAAAATTTGAAATTTTTCAAATCGCTCATATTCTGCACAGAGGTACTTGGGACTATGCTGATCAACATAATATAAATCACTATTGGCGGAGATGAGAGGGACGGCAGTTATGACAGTTTGAAATTTCCGATTTTTTCAAAAAATGCCATTTGACAGGTCAAAATCTAAACGGTAATAGTTAGGGCTTTGAATTGTTTTTTATTGAATGGAGCGGCCTCGAAAACCTACATTTTGATACCAGAATCACCCATGTAGCTCCCATAGATAATGAAATATTCAACTTTTTATTTTTCGATTTTTCATTTTCGAGTTCTGTTCAAGAGCTCACATCACTCTAGGTGAGGGTGCTGTCGCTCCGCAGAATTGCTATTATTGAAGACTCAAATGGGCAGTGCAACTTCCAGATTCAATAATAACGTGAGATCCTCCCCAAATATATTTTTATTGACAAACATGGTGTTTTTAGGGGGTCATACCCCTTTGTCATTTTTCATCCAAAATTTGAAATTTTTCAAATCGCTCATATTCTGCACAGAGGTACTTGAGACTATGCTGATCAATATAATATAAACAACTATTGGCGGAGATGAAAGGGACGGCAGGTATGAAAGTTTGAAATTTCGGATTTTTTCAAAAAATGCCATTTGACAGATCATAATCTAAACGGTTATAGTTAGGGCTTCGAATTGTTTTTATATTGAATGGAGCGACCTCGAAAACCTACATTTTGATACCAGAATCACCCATGTAGCCCCCATAGATAATGAAATATTTAACTTTTTATTTTTCGATTTTTCATTTTCGAGTTCTGTTCACGAGCTCACACCACTCTAGGTAAGGGTGCTGTCGGTCCGCAGAATTGCTATTATTGAAGATTCAAATGGGCAGTACAACTTCCAGATTCAATAAAAACGTGAGATCCTCCCCAAATATATTTTTTATTGACAAACATGGTGTTTTTAGGGGGTCATACCCCTTTGTCATTTTTCATCCAAAATTTGAAATTTTTCAAATCGCTCATATTCTGCACAGAGGTACTTGGGACTATGCTGATCAACATAATATAAATAACTATTGGCAGAGATGAGAGGGACGGCAGTTATGACAGTTTGAAATTTCCGATTTTTTCAAAAAATGCCATTTGACAGGTCAAAATCTAAACGGTTATAGTTAGGGCTTTGAATTGTTTTTTATTGAATGGAGCGACCTCGAAAACCTACATTTCGATACCAGAATCACCCATGTAGCCCCCATAGATAATGAAATATTCAACTTTTTATTTTTCGATTTTTCATTTTCGAGTTCTGTTCACGAGCTCACACCACTCTAGGTAAGGGTGCTGTCGGTCCGCAGAATTGCTATTATTGAAGATTCAAATGTGCAGTACAACTTCCAGATTCAATAAAAACGTGAGATCCTCCCCAAATATATTTTTTATTGACAAACATGGTGTTTTTAGGGGGTCATACCCCTTTGTCATTTTTCATCCAAAATTTGAAATTTTTCAAATCGCTCATATTCTGCACAGAGGTACTTGGGACTATGCTGATCAACATAATATAAATCACTATTGGCGGAGATGAGAGGGACGGCAGTTATGACAGTTTGAAATTTCCGATTTTTTCAAAAAATGCCATTTGACAGGTCAAAATCTAAACGGTTATAGTTAGGGCTTTAAATTGTTTTTTATTGAATGGAGCGACCTCGAAAACCTACATTTCGATACCAGAATCACCCATGTAGCCCCCATAGATAATGAAATATTTAACTTTTTATTTTTCGATTTTTCATTTTCGAGTTCTGTTCACGAGCTCACACCACTCTAGGTAAGGGTGCTGTCGGTCCGCAGAATTGCTATTATTGAAGATTCAAATGGGCAGTACAACTTCCAGATTCAATAAAAACGTGAGATCCTCCCCAAATATATTTTTTATTGACAAACATGGTGTTTTTAGGGGGTCATACCCCTTTGTCATTTTTCATCCAAAATTTGAAATTTTTCAAATCGCTCATATTCTGCACAGAGGTACTTGGGACTATGCTGATCAACATAATATAAATCACTATTGGCGGAGATGAGAGGGACGGCAGTTATGACAGTTTGAAATTTCCGATTTTTAAAAAAAATGCCATTTGACAGGTCAAAATCTAAACGGTTATAGTTAGGGCTTTGAATTGTTTTTTATTGAATGGAGCGACCTCGAAAACCTACATTTCGATACCAGAATCACCCATGTAGCCCCCATAGATAATGAAATATTTAACTTTTTATTTTTCGATTTTTCATTTTCGAGTTCTGTTCACGAGCTCACACCACTCTAGGTAAGGGTGCTGTCGGTCCGCAGAATTGCTATTATTGAAGATTCAAATGGGCAGTACAACTTCCAGATTCAATAAAAACGTGAGATCCTCCCCAAATATATTTTTTATTGACAAACATGGTGTTTTTAGGGGGTCATACCCCTTTGTCATTTTTCATCCAAAATTTGAAATTTTTCAAATCGCTCATATTCTGCACAGAGGTACTTGGGACTATGCTGATCAACATAATATAAATCACTATTGGCGGAGATGAGAGGGACGGCAGTTATGACAGTTTGAAATTTCCGATTTTTTCAAAAAATGCCATTTGACAGGTCAAAATCTAAACGGTAATAGTTAGGGCTTTGAATTGTTTTTTATTGAATGGAGCGGCCTCGAAAACCTACATTTTGATACCAGAATCACCCATGTAGCTCCCATAGATAATGAAATATTCAACTTTTTATTTTTCGATTTTTCATTTTCGAGTTCTGTTCACGAGCTCACACCACTCTAGGTGAGGGTGCTGTCGCTCCGCAGAATTGCTATTATTGAAGACTCAAATGGGCAGTGCAACTTCCAGATTCAATAATAACGTGAGATCCTCCCCAAATATATTTTTATTGACAAACATGGTGTTTTTAGGGGGTCATACCCCTTTGTCATTTTTCATCCAAAATTTGAAATTTTTCAAATCGCTCATATTCTGCACAGAGGTACTTGAGACTATGCTGATCAATATAATATAAATAACTATTGGCGGAGAATGAGATGAAAGGGACGGCAGGTATGAAAGTTTGAAATTTCGGATTTTTTCAAAAAATGCCATTTGACAGATCAAAATCTAAACGGTTATAGTTAGGGCTTCGAATTGTTTTTTATTGAATGGAGCGACCTCGAAAACCTACATTTTGATACCAGAATCACCCATGTAGCCCCCATAGATAATGAAATATTTAACTTTTTATTTTTCGATTTTTCATTTTCGAGTTCTCTTCACGAGCTCACACCACTCTAGGTAAGGGTGCTGTCGGTCCGCAGAATTGCTATTATTGAAGATCCGAATGGGCAGTACAACTTTCAGGTTCAATAATAACGTGAGATCCTCCCCAAATATACTTTTTATTGACAAACATGGTGTTTTTAGGGGGTCATACCCCTTTGTCATTTTTCATCCAAAATTTGAAATTTTTCAAATCGCTCATATTCCTTCACAGAGGTACTTGGGACTATGCTGATCAACATAATATAAATCACTATTGGCGGAGATGAGAGGGACGGCAGTTATGACAGTTTGAAATTTCCGATTTTTTCAAAAAATGTCATTTGACAGATCAAAATCTAAACGGTTATAGTTAGGGCTTTGAATTGTTTTTTATTGAATGGAGCGACCTCGAAAACCTACATTTTGATACCAGAATCACCCATGTAGCCCCCATAGATAATGAAATATTCAACTTTTTATTTTTCGATATTTCATTTTCGAGTTCTGTTCACGAGCTCACACCACTCTAGGTAAGGGTGCTGTCGGTCCGCAGAATTGCTATTATTGAAGATTCAAATGGGCAGTACGTCGAAAATTTCTCTGAAAATCTGATTAGCGTTTCTGATTTTGAATGCTAAAGACTCTTAAAAAGGATCGTTGGATTTTCGATCCCGCAAAAAAAATCGGCAGCGAGCAGGAGTAAGCGTAGAAGTCCAGAATTTCACCAGTATCAACAGAACGGCTTATCTCGAAATGAATATGTATACTTGTAGCGAAAGATATACACGTGTAGAAAACACGACATGAATTTCAAATCAGATACCTTTGAAGACTGAGCTGGAAATGAATGTCAAAAGGAGCAGATAGCACATGTCATAAAAAAGCACTCAACTAGCGGTATCACTCTGCGGACGTTTGAAGAGGTGGAAATTGATTTCACTCTTCAGTCCGCGGCTCGCAGTGATGAATTGGTTAAAAATTAATGGGCTGTACGAAATTTGCATAATTGCAGTTGGTTTTAGTGATTGGTTCTCCTAGTAGGTGAATCCCGAGTTATTAAATCATGCCAACGGAATATTATGGCGACCGAATGACTGGCGGACGGAAATTAGAGGCCCGTATCCCAATAATGAACATAAAACTGACATGGGTTGATCTGTGAAGGGATGGACCTCCTACATGGGGAGCCCCGTTTGAGACCCCCCTTCTGCTCGATGAAATTCAACTTAAATCACCGCCTGATTTATCATCCCATTCGAAATTGGCACAAAGGCACGCATGCGTGGGTACGCCGCATTCGGCCACCTTAACAGTTGACACGCATGCTGATTAGAGAGCTTGTCGGTTTGCACCAAAGCAGAGGTAGAAATTGAAGGTTGACTCAGTTGTGACGTTTAGACCTTCATTCAACATGAGTGACAAATAAATTATTTATCTTCTATTATTATTTGAAATAATAATAGAAGATAATAAATATTTTATATCGACACACATGCGCTTATCTTTTACAATAAGGAATGATGTTGGTTGAGAGTGTTGAGACGCATGCGCCAATTCAGAGAGTATTTTGCTCATCATTCCATTTGGCACCGAATTACTCAAGCATAATTCTTTCGTGGGCAATTGAAGGCAGATATAACTATCTTTGATTTTGCAATAAATGGGTGAATTTATTTTATAAATTAATTTCAATATTTCGTCCTCATTCGGAATTATTCACTTCATTACTTTAACACTTGTCCCTTGTGCTTTCTTCGTGTAAGGCAATGAAAAGATTCGAAAGCCACTTCAGACAAAGGCTGCAGGTAATTTTAAGTTGGAACAAGTGTCGGAAAATATAAAAGTGAGTATTCGTTGTTGGGAGGTAGTTCCAGAGTGTAAAGTTGTGTTGGATGGAACAATTCAAGGGTTGTCTTATCAAACGCCAATTATTCAGATTGACCATGTACAAATTATCAGGAACTTGACATCAAATGAAGGGTGACAGTCGTTCTATTATAGTATATGTAGGCCCTACCCACACTGGCCATTGAAACATTATACCGTGGTGTAATGATTTTCAACCACACCCTCGGCATCGTTATCAACTATTATCTATACGAGAGACGATTTAGGTATGTATTCAATTATTCTTCGCTGGGCGCTCGAATTTCTTTATTGTTATTGCTGTAATGAACTTGAACTTCAATTTATTTCTTACAACAAATCTTGAGAAGGTAGACGACGATTGCCCAGCCCCTCTTCGGATTTGTTTATGCTCGGCATCTATCCAAGAAAATTTTTAAAATGAATAATGTCCCTTGTTAACTCTTATGTGAAGAATCGAATTTAAAGAATGGGTGGTTTGTCTCCGGGCACATCCAGAAGGGAGATTATGTGAGTAGGCCCATGAATAAAATGCTCCAAGATAGTCGCAGATAGGGTCAGACTACAGTATTTGATAGTCATGAAAGAGAAGAAAATTTGGTACACCAAAATGAAAATAAAACCAAATTGGTCATGATTTAGGTTCATCAAGTTTTTGTACTTAAAACTGACGCAGGTTGGTACTCGTGAGATGTCAAATAATTCTCAGAGACTTTGCCAATGCTACTTTGTATTTAGTCTTTTTCAATTTTGCAAATTGAGTTTTTTCGAAGTTTAACTGTGACACAGGTTTCGTAGTTCTACTACATTTTTATACTGGAGTTTTTCAAGTTGTGCAAAAAGGTATTTGAATGTCTTCTGTAGGCTTATTTCTTTAGAATTTTGAGGAGTGTGGAATTCCACTATTCGTTAATAAGTTTTCCTGTTGAGTTATTCGAGTACTTTTATTCTTTTTTCAAATGAACTATCACAAAGTAACGGACTATTCTGTCCATTTTTTTTCAGTGAAATTTCAACACTCGATTCTTGAAATAGCATAACTGAATTTTCCAACCATGTCTATACAGGGTGTTCCTTAATTGAACGTACAAACAAAAACGGGAGTTTCCCTAGGTAAGTTTAAGAAAAAAAAGTCCCATAAACATGGGGTCGCAAACGTTTCGTTTTCGAGATACAGGGTGTACTAGGTTCAGTAGGGAGTATTTGAGAGAAAGTTATGAAAACAGGTGGATTGGACATCAGTCATGGCCCGCCTGATCCCCAGACTTGATTAGCTCAGATTTCTTTTCATACTAACAAGATCTGTATGACAATTTTGATTCTTCTGAGGATTTCGAGAGAATAGTTCAAAATTTTTTTCTCGAAATCGGTAGCAGATACGACAAAACTACAAGAGACGGAAAAATTTAGTATAACAACAAAGCTTCTCTTTACATTTTTCGAATTTCGAATTAACAGTTGCTCACCAAGAAAAAGTTCTGGAGGAAAACAGGTGTGTTCCAGAAAAAATATCACCCTGTAGATCGAAATTGCCATGTCACGTGTTGAGAACTCTCAAATGTAATATCTATGCCAAATTTCAGTTGAATATCTTGTAAAGTGTAGATACAACGAGAAAAAAATTCAACACTCATGGGATTTTTCTTTCTTAAACTCACTTGAGGAATCTCCCCTATTCGTTTGTACGTTCAGTTTAGGAACATTCTGTATACGTGAAATATTTACAGTATCAACAGAGAGAAAAGTTTCTTCAACATCGCCAGTTCTTTGGAATTATTGAATTCATCATTTTTTTCCAAATTCATCATTTTCCCAAAGTATATAAACATTTTGATAAATACTACGACTTCTATGTAGAAAGGTCAACGTTGCTTAGGTATCTGACAGGAAAATGACTATACCCTAACATTTTCAAAATATACCCGGTGAAATGTGTCAGAATGCTATGGCCAACCGGAATAAATTATAAAAGTGAATGTATATGAGCTCACAATAAAAAAAATGTTTTAACTTCTTTTTTTGTTTGGTTTGTCTATCGTTTGCTGCAAGAATAGCTTTTCACTTCCTTGGCACAGTTATTTAGCTTCTTGCTACTCCCCGTCTGACCCAGACACGTATGCGATGGCAAATTAAAATTGCCGCAAATGCCCATTTGTATATTTCAATATCGCCAGTGTATTCGTATCAGTCTCGCGATTATTTACTGCCTAAAAAACCGTAAAATTGGATAGTTATTGCGATGAGACAAGTCGTTATCAAATATATCACGGCCCAAACAAAAATAAGTTTCGTAATATATTAATAAGTTTTTGGCAGCCTCTCAACGGATAACTAACCTATCACTAACTTCTCTCGCAGTCCACATTCTTACGTCTATCCACTATTTTTGGGCTAGTTGGATCATTTCTTTCGATTCCTAGCGATAGATTAATTAATTATGTTATTTACATCTCAAGGTACTAAGTCGGATTCATCAAACTAGATAACGTTCATTTCAAAGAACGTTTACACCAGCCATAAAGTGTAGATCGTTTAGCTGTGGGATGTGAATGTACAAGAAAGAGTGGGCATCAAAAATTTCCTCCATTTAGATGTACAGGTGAGTATCATTAAGGCACAGCGTTCTGGTTTTATGAAGTTGTTGACAGTAAGCTCTAATGTAAGATGCTCTACAGGTGTTCCTATTAATACACTGAAATGAATACTATAATCCTAAGGTCCCACTGATTTTGATATATTAGATTCATAGTTTCATCTCATTCTCGTTTGAGACTCTCATTTTTCAGAATTTGTGCCGGTCGATTTGAAGGGGTGCCATATTATACGCCTAATCTCAATTTGAATAATATTAAGGGTGTATCGATGCCCTGATGTGAGGAGAACTGCATGTTTTAATATTATTCTTGTTGACACCAAAGTAATTTCAGTTTTGTGATTCTTTTTTAAATATAAAGTTGAAATGGTTAATTAGATTTCACACTCAATACATTATGAGTCACCTATTAATCACGTTCACGTCCCAGCAGGACTTTAGATTCCCTATACAGGGTCTTTCGCGAGGAACCTCACCCATATTTATACGGGAAACTACTGAACGTATTTTCATGAAATTCAGCACTTATAATATAAGTATTTCACGATGCTGATGAAATCTAAAATATTTTCAAGGCATGAGCACCTCCGGTTTTTCCGGAAATGACGTCAACTTCCGTTTTTCAAATTAGAACACCATTTTTTTATTGCAGAAATAGATTCCTTAGAAAATTTCAAGTTATTTTGATGTAACATTTTTCAGTTTTGGTTGGAAAATTCTCTCTGAGCGGGAAAATTCGAAAAAAAAATCGAAAATAGAGCTCCGCTGAAACAAGAATAACTTCGAGGTTTTTGGATGGAAAATTTTCATTTTTGGGATTTTTCAAGATGTAAGATTGATGTATCCACTTTAAAAATCGAAATCGCGATTCATGATACAGGGAGTGAAAAAATCGCTTTCAAAGTTAGGGATGACAAAATCGTGAAAAATCAATTTTTTCACATTTAAACCCAATTTTTTTATGGCAGATATTGAATCTACGTTAAAAAATAATGTGAGTGTATGCATCACACCCTTGCCCTAAAATGGATATTTTCTGAGTTAATATCCACTTTAGGGCAAGGGTGTGATGCATACACTCACATTATTTTTTGACGTAGATTCAATATCTGCCATAAAAAAATGGGGTTCTAATTTGAAAAAATTGATTTTTCACGATTTTGTCATCCCTAACTTTGAAAGCGATTTATTCACCCCCTGTATCATGAATCGCGATTTCGATTTTTAAAGTGGATACATCAATCTTACATCTTGAAAAATCCCAAAAATGAAAATTTTCCATCCAAAAACCTCGAAGTTATTCTTGTTTCAGCGGAGCTCTATTTTCGATTTTTTTTCGAATTTTCCCGCTCAGAGAGAATTTTCCAACCAAAACTGAAAAATGTTACATCAAAATAACTTGAAATTTTCTAAGGAATCTATTTCTGCAATAAAAAAATGGTGTTCTAATTTGAAAAACGGATGTTGACGTCATTTCCGGAAAAACCGGAGGTGCTCATGCCTTGAAAATATTTCAGATTTCATCAGCATCGTGAAATACTTATAAGTGCTGAATTTCATGAAAATACGTTCAGTAGTTTCCCGTATAAATATGGGTGAGGTTCCTCGTGAAAGACCCTGTATGTATTGTGTAGTGTTCATATAATGCACTGGCGGAAACATATTTTCAATTTCATTTTAAGTATTTAACTCCTATAATGTTGATAAAAATCTATTCATAAATTTTTTCTCATTTCTCCTATTTTGTTTTATCCAGCATGAAGCAAAGAGTAACAAAGATTTTCTATCAAATTTATTGCAGTTGAAGTAGAGGAAAATATTAATTTCATTTCCAGAACATATTATACTCTTTATTTCTTGAGAAATCTAGGGGGGCAAAACTTTGGACGATAAGGGGGGTATTTTTACAAGCGTAATTTTTTGACAAAAAATTTTCACATCTTCATTTTTCGTCAAAAGAAAAAGAAGATATTTATCTCGGCTCAAATGGTGGGCCTGTACTGAGGTACAATTTCTGGAGCAGACTGATACACAATATTGGA
Source organism: Adalia bipunctata (assembly GCA_910592335.1). Lineage (NCBI taxonomy): Eukaryota > Metazoa > Arthropoda > Insecta > Coleoptera > Coccinellidae > Adalia > Adalia bipunctata. The sequence goes on from OU342957.1 coordinate 4,850,239, forward strand.
CCTGTGCATTCCCAGAAGTGGAACTCAAATCATACCCCATACCCCGTATGTAGATTGGAAGGGATGATAATTGAAGTGAGATTAGTTGGCAGTGGCAGCACGCCCAGGGGCATGAAGCCATTTAAAACCCTTAAGTATCCATTTTCAAATAATAAATTGGATTGGAAAAAAAAGAATGCCTTATGAAGATATATTTGTCGGGGCATTGGGGTGGTGTACCCTTGAAGGGCGGACACAAAAAAAATAAAAAATCAGCTAGGGCGTTACAGAGAATGGTGGTTTCTGATATATACGGCCAAAGTGGAGATAAAATCACAAAGCTTTGACGTTTGTATATGAAACAATAGAATCTAATTTATTCAAACTTGGGGGGAGAATGAACCCTTGTTCTCGATTGGAAGAGATATTGTTTCAAAGAAATGAAAATGTTGGTTTTCAAACGACTGATGTTATCGGAACAATCGGGACAATAAGATTTGAAACCCCTACAAAATAGCCTATTAAATTCCGGGTCTGTCCAAACAGAACACAACGAAAACACCTTTTTCAAATAACTTTTTCCTCCAGGTTGACAAAGTTAGAGATAGATTAAGACATGTTGCTTCTAATATTTTTTTTTCGGTGGCATATTTTACTAGCGGGGTGCCTACGTTATAAATGAGAAGTTATTATCGAATCCTTCGGGGTATTGCAATCAGGGTTGAAATTCAAATAAGGGTGGGTCTCGAGGTAGGTTGGGTATGCAGGAAGGCAAGAATGCACCAGCAGTCGGTGGATTTCGACAGTGTCCAGCAGGGGGTGTATTTTTATGGGAGAAAGGTAGTTTTTCTCCAGTAGTATGCGGTTATAGATCAAACAGTCGGCTGATCATTCAAGACGTACCTCCTTGAATTGGGTAGTAATTTTGGTAATCGGAATAGTTATGGCCCGAATGAATTATTGAGAAAAATTATTTAAGTTAGCTCCACTACTGGAGAGTACAGAAGGTAAAAAAAATTATTTATAGTTGTTCGAAATGTGGCTTAGGTGCGAGGAAAATGCGTTTCTTCCTCAACGACAATAATACAAACTGACAGGAATTTGAGTAATGGGTACAAATGTAGGAGTAGCCGAATCCACAGGTCGATCTCCGGTAACAAATCATGTAAAACAATATTTGTTAAACTGTGAACTGAGTGATCAATCACGTATATGCAAATGTTAATTGTTTATTTGAATATTTTTCACATAATTCAATCCGGCAGCCGAATGGGCGCTGGACAATTCTACCGCAGTATGTGAGAGTAATGATAAATCAACATTCTCTTGTCTGATACAATATGAAGTCCGCCTCTATTCATCGGAAAAATCGGGTTAAGATGAACTTTGCTGAAAATTTAGACAATCAGGACGCGTTGTTCTACCGTGTAATGCTCAATGTTTACCTACTCCCATCTGTCAACTTTCGATCTGTCACGTCATAACCATGTGACATTATGACTGTCAAACATGGCGCGCAATTCAAATCTTGCGCTCTTATTGAAATATCCTTTATTTACAAGTAGATTTTTAATCATTTTGTCGAATTCGGAGCAGGTACGTGTTATGAATGGGAATATCCCATAGATGTTGAACTTGTTTGAGTAAAAGTTAACGATATTTTTACACTGCGCAAAAAAATTAACGCATATTCTGAAAATCTGAATTCTATGAAAGTTAACTCTACATTGACTTTATAAATTATTTTTCATGTTCTCTCGGGAAGGTTTTGAACGAAACAAGACACATTAAATGGAAAAAAAATTCAGGATTTCACCGAATCTTATGTGAAAGAAGAGAAATGAACAATTTTCAAAATACTAAAATGCTGATAAGTGATTTAATACTTGGTATTTCCACCCCTTGCGTTAATTACAGCTCGGCAACGACGGTTCATACTTAAAATGAGTGATCTTAAAATGTTCTGATCTAATCCTTCCCAGACTTCTCCGAGTTGGATTCCTAAGTCATTAAGAGTAGCTGGATGATTTTCTGAACTTCTCAGCCTTCTATTGAGGTTGTCCCAAACCTGCTCAATCGGATTGAGATCTGGACTTCTTGCTGGCCATTCCATTCGAGAGACTCCAACCTCTTCAAGGTACTCCTGAACGATTAGATTAGATTACAGGAGGGGCGGAAGATCATCTGAACTCGCAGGCACCTTGACCCAAAGATCTATTGTGCGATTTCTTATTGTCTGAGTGCTAATTTGCACCTCATGAGTTTGCTCAAGCTGATTTTGAAGGAGGCGAGCGGTTGCAAACCGTTGTCTCAACGAAGAAACTCTCAAGTAACGTTCTTGAATGGCAGTTGTTACCCGTGGTCTACCCTGTTCTGGTCTTCGGACATTCATACCTGTCTCCCTGAATCGCTGCAACATTCTGGACACACTTGTATGGAAAACTCCAAACCTTTCTGCAATTCTTGTGTATGTCCACCCTTCTTCTCGCAAAACTACCGCTTGGGCACATTCCTCTTGGTCAAATTGCGTGTTTCGCGTTGCATAGCGATCGAGTGTAGAGAATCAAACGAAAGAAAAACTATTGATCACTAGAGTTGATTTGATCGAGAACAACTGATTTTAGAATGGAGCCAATACATTCAAAATCTGATAATATCATCTTTTTTATTCCTGCTGGAAGAAAACATCTGTATTGAAGAAAAACGTTGAAAGTGGATAACATATCCATGCATAATTCTTATGAAAATAATTATCATTGAGAACACCTTCAGTTGTAGAATAAATTTGAGATTTCCATAATGTGCGTTAATATTTTTGCGCAGTGTATATCAATATCATCGTTTCATTTCCGGAGAAGATGAGCTGAGTCTTCACGAATCTCTCGGAAATAATGAAGATTATTTCATTTGTTGTTATTTAACAACCCTTCCATTTCAGCCCCTGAGACAGAACCGTTCAGTGCATTCCTGAATTGGACATCTTTTTATTGGAACATTTATCAGAGCAGCTCCTTAAAGGAGATTACATTATCATGGGGTTAAACTCATAAATATTAATGGATGACTAAATTAAACTGTGTTTCCCTGCATGGGTGTCCACACCTACCTCTTCAGTCTATAAATTAGGCTGCGCATAAAGCCGACAATAAAAAGGGTCAACATTTTACATGTCCAAAAACTACGATATAGTGCTCCGCACTAATAAAGTCCTTCTTTGGATATTCTTCATAGTTCCACTCTTATCTACTCTCCCATCTTCCTTTATTATATTTATGTCGCCGGCGATTGGTCAAAATGTTTAATTTGCCGCCTATATAGTCAGACGTCTTCATTCACTTTACGCGAGCGATGATAATCTTTTAACAATCTTGTGAACTCGACGAGGTATGTGGTTGAGGACCAAATTCGAATCTCTTCCGAGAACAGCTGACCGCTGCTTTCGAAACGTCAATCACAAAGTGAATATTACCTCCGTGAACTATGGGCCTCAAACTCACTATACAGGGTGACACATTCTGTGAAAAATCACGTGAATTTCCAAATAATCTGGGGAGGAATATATGGATCGATTCTCCCAATATGATTTTAATGATTGTGCACAATTTTAATATTGTGGAACATTTTTCTGAAGAATTTGAGACCGCATGTTCCGATCCAAACGGTTATGAGTCCAATTAAAACGTGGTATTCTTCGGAAGGGGCTGAACTGATAAAAAAGCCTGGATGTATGTTACGACCGAACGTTGAACGAGCGATAAAAAGATCGGTTTCGGATATCAAAAGCATTGTTGTACCTCGAGAAGCCGCTGATCCAATAAATTCATATAAAAACTCATAAATAAGTCCTAAAACTATTTAAAGAACCCGATGTCCAATACCTACCACAGTTTATTCAACCTAGAAACATCAATAATGTATGAAGGTATATAGTTTATAGTTTCTTAATTCAACTATTGACGCCTCAATAAATAACAGATTTGAGCTGCTTGTATCCGGAGATATATCCCTGTCAAGTGAAAGCACGTCCATATCGACTCCCCTAAGTACTTAATTATTTTACTAACAAGTATAAAGCGTGTAGGAAAATCGAAACGTAATGTTGATCTTCCATCATCGTTCTTCGAAGAGAATTTTGTTTTATTTACTGGTTGAATGTTTATGGAACCACCGACAAAATACAGGTGCTTCTACGACGAGGAGAGTCGATAATATGTAAAGGGTTTTCCAATAAGAGGTGTTATTTTGAAAATTTTGTACTTGAAAGTGAGGTGAAGAATACAATAGTATTGACAGGATGTGAAAAAATGTGATTTTGAAACAAAAATCGTTCATAGAAGATAGAAATCAGGAAGAGTATCGCGTATACTATCGGAATCTTGCAGAGTTCCTTATTGCAAAGTCCATCCTATTATCTCAAAATAAGCTCAACAAGGTTGATATCTCATTTTTGGCATCGAAACTACAACATCTTAACATGATTTATCACAGTATTATAACACTGATGGTGAGGCAATAAATTAAAGTGGTCAGTTATTGACTTATCAACTGTCGATATTTTTGACCCATTGTTGTGTAACAGAAATCAATTGGTTGTTTTTAGAAGTCGACTTTGTTTGAGAAGGTCGTCTTCGGAAGGCCCGATGGATTTTTCTATCCTTCATTCGCCTCGAATGAAATAAACTAATAAATATCCGATGAAATCCGATCTCTCAGAGATTTCGAAATTCATAGGCTATTACCGACAGCGTGGAATCATTAAGAAGTTAGTAAACCTTATTTATTGAACAAATTCTTGGTATGCACGTTGAAAAGATTAATTTTCGAGTGTTTCATTGATCTAATCTGCATAAGCACTCGAGATATAAAAAGTTCCGATTGAGGAATTCATCAAGTGAATACTCGATTTCCGAACAGAATGATAATGAACTAATTGGATTTTTATAGAGAAAATCCTTGTTTTAGCTTGTTCGGTTTATGGGAAGATCCAAGTTCAAGTATTTCCTTCGATTTAACATTATTTTGGAGCCCCGATTTTGTTTGTTTCGAGAGTGAGCAATAAGAAATCTCGAGCATTCGAAAGAATTTTCAATTGCAAATGAATAGAAACGAAACCGATACTTTGACCATATAAATGTAGATTAAACCAGTTATAAACCATCGTAAGATGGTCATAATTTTGTTCCTCGGACTTGGGTTTGGTCAACGTTATTTAACTAGTCTGCATATCGATGACATCGTTCTTTTTCCATTTTCCTTTTTTGTGAATAGGGAAATTTCTTCGTTCCCAGATTATTTTTCATTCAAACCAGTCGCATTTATCGCAAGACATGCTGATCGAAATAAAAATTTAAATCTCCTCTAAGTCATTTCGTATTCAACTACCCATGGAAGAAGTGACACAAGCATGAAGAAGAGATTATGGAAACGAATATTTCATCTTGCTTCGAATATACATAGATACCTTAGATACTTTTACGAACGCTTCATTGAATCCACATCTGAATTGATGTCTATGATGTAAGTGTCACAAATAAATTGAAAGATGGCAGATATTCATTCGGAATTGCTTATTGCAATCGAGAATCTATGACAGGTCAGATTCCTGGCATGCACGTAGGATTAAATCGCATGATGGGATTTCTTGCATTATGGATGAAGATTGTTCAGCTTAAGACTCTAGGGCGTTGTCTGAATCTTGTGAATGGGGTGCCTCAAGGTTCTGTTCCAAAACTTTCCTTGTAGAATATTATCGCTAAAACGAAATTTTTAATCGGAGATTTGAAGAATTAGGGGAATTCATAAATGATTTATAGAGTTGACAAGTTCCAAATTGAAAGCAAATCAATAATTGAAGGCATCACTGTGGATAATTGAACTATAAATGTATAAAAAACTTTCAAGATGGCGAAGGTATTAACCATTGAAATCTAATTTTATTCAGTAAAATTGAAAGGTTCAGGACAGGTGCCATCTTTCCGATTTTGTCTCCTGCATAAAGCAAAAAGTAACAAGCAAAGATTTTATATCGAATAAACTGCTCTACAAGAGTTAGGGATATCGTATTTATTAATCGTTTTTAAAAGTATGTAATCTTCGAGAAAATCGCTGTAAAATCATTTAAAAGTTGATAACAACTTGAATCGATCCAATAAAAATCAGTATGAGACATTTCGTCAATCTGGTCGCCTTTTTTCTGAAGTTCGGTTCTTTGCATATGCTTCATGAATGTTCTTATTTTGAAATGAAGTCAGTTTATCAACGGCTTCGATTTGAAACGAGTTTTCTGAAAATGCCAAGACGTAAATTAACAAACGCTGAGGCTAATAGGGCTATCGGAATGCTACAGGGTGGCCTAACTCAGGTTTTTGTAGCGGAAAGGCTTCAAGTCAGCCAAAGTGTGATATCTCGACTTTGGAATAGGTTCAGGGAGACAGGTTTCGTGTTGGAAAGACCAAGGCTTGGTGGGCGACGAAAAACAACACAAGCTCAGAATCGTTTCATCACCGTTTCGGCGAGAAGAAACCCTACATCTACATGTAGAATGCTACGGAATACTCTTCAAAATGCAGATGGGGTCCAAGTTTCCATCGAAACCATCAGACGACGTTTGAGAGAGGTGAATCTAGGTTCTAGACGTCCATTAAGAGGAGTTCCATTAACACGTGACCATAAGCGTCAAAGACTGGAATGGGCAAGGCAACATATCAATTGGAACGATCAATGGCGTAGTGTCCTTTTCACTGATGAATCCAGATATGGACGATTTTCAGATTCTCGAAGAATAAGGGTATGGACAATCCCACGCATACCCCATAATCGTCGCTATGTCCAAGAAGTCCATCCATTCCGAGGGGGTAGTGTTATGGTATGGGCCGGGATATGTTTCAACGTGCGCACAGATCTACACATTTGTCCTGGGAATATGACCGCCTTACACTATAGGGAGCATGTCATTGACAATGTTGTGCCAAATTTTCACGCTGCTATTGGTGAAACTTTTCAATTTCTAGACGATAACGCTAGACCGCACCGTGCAGCCATGGTTGAGAATGCTCGCGAGGAGCTTGGTATTCCACATTTACCAATACCATACCTCCGCACTCACCAGATTTGAATTGCATAGAACATGCATGGGATATGCACCAAAGAAGATTAGATAATCATCAACCTACCTCAGAATCCTTAAATGATCTGAGAGAGCTTCTGCCCCGTTTATGGAACCAAATTCCTCAAGAAATGTTCAACAACATCGTGTGTAGTATGCAAAGAAGATGTCAAGCTGTTATTGATGCCCGTGGAGGCCATACATTGTATTGATAGTCTCAAAATGCTTGAATTCTCTGGGGATAAAATTTCGTTATTTTACTCGATTTTTCTTAACTACCCTGTATACGCTGCAGACCTACAGGCTAAAATTAATTTGCAACTTGAAATCATATTAATCTGAATTTTCATCACAAAAATCTTATTTTAACTATATTTTTTTGCAATTTAAGTCAATATCCCTAACTCATGTGGAGCAGTTTATATTGCAATTGAAATAGAGGAAAGTATTCGTCTCATTTCCTGAACATAGATTGTTTATTTCTTGGGAATCCTATAGCGGGGTCAAGAATTTTGACGATATGGGTTGACGTATCTACTTCCTGTCAAAACATCTTTAAAATCAACCTGTATAGTAGGGGTAATATGAAGTGATTATTCATTTGTTCGAAAAGACAGTTTCGCGGAGGCTTATACATAATAGGTTAGGTGAGGTTAGGCTGGGTATCTATGAAGATAATATCCGTATGATTGGAGTGACACTCGTGCCGGCTCAATCCGACGAACAATCAAATCCGTTTCGCATACAAATCGATGTTCACATTCGTCGTCGATACAGAGAGCTGTCGGCCGAAGAAGAAAATCAATCAGATCGTCTTCGAGAAGCTGAAAATCTTGCTTCGCATTTGGCGTCTTGGTCTCGATGCACGACTCTTTTTTCGAATAAGAAGTTATGTAAATAACGCAGCTCGTGTCGATTTATAACGTCCGATCGATTGCTATTCAAATGGTACAGGTCGATTCGAGTAATGTTGTCCCATGCCACTTACTTTTTCAACATACAAAAAAGCGAGACAATTTATAAGTACAAGTATCGGGTTGCGGTGTGTATAAATTCCTGATGGAGACATCTTTCGTGGGGTGAGAGTGCATATAAAGATTTTGAATCGCCATTGTTGTGGACTCATGGACTGTATACATTGTCTGCTTACCTACACTTCGGCTAGAAGTAGGATGGTCGTATTAGGCTTATTTGGATGTGGAGATAAGGGAGGCAATCGCCAACAATCGCCTCTTCTTATTTTGTAGGTTCTTCGGCGTTGGCTTGATAAGAAAATCTGATCCTATTGTCAAGTGGGTTTGATGGAGGCGAGTTGTATAGATCGTGATGCTATACAGGTAGATTTGCATCGTGTTGTATGATAAGACGATCTAGTTCGATGATTCACAATCGCAAATATCTACATGCAAGTTTTTTTTTGTCGAGGATATACAGGCTGGTCTATCGACTTTGATGGCCGCAGAAAATTTAATTTCAACATCGGCGTTGAGATCTGCAGAACAAGATTATATTATGGCCCTTGAGCAATCAGGGTCGGAGTTATGAAAGTTCGAAAAATTACAGAAATGGCGACGAGATTCTTGGTAAATCCTTCGTGTAGCGGAGAATTCTTACAGGAATCAATTTTTAATATCAATATTTCTTGCACGCTTGATATTCGATTAAAATGCCCACGTTAATGGATGCAAAATACACCGTCAATTTGTGGTAATTGGGTGCTATACGCAAGGCATTGGACAAATTGCAGCAAAGTGTATTATAATTATTGCGTCCTCCTCTCTCAGTTGCCACCTGACCTAAGATAAAAAATCACGCAGTGTAGTCAACACCTGGAACCTCGGCATTCGGCAGGAGTCCTCTTTAAGATTCGTAAAAAGCAAAAAATGTGTACGCTTTCGGGTTTCGAATTTAACCATTTTCATCACTCTGCGGTCGGTAACTCTTGCCAAATGCAAGAAAGCTCTCGTTCCAATTTATAAGCTCCAGAAGAGTAAATCTGTCAATGGCATGCCACATTTTATGGATGTAGCTCGAGCGTAGAACATCGAGTTTAATTTCGTGAAAATTAACCCGGGGCACATAAAAAACAGAACTGGGGGATCGAAATGATGCGATGTTTTTCTGACACAGAAACAGGATTCCTTCACCAAATCAAAAGAACTCGATAGAATCAACATACGTATCGAGAACGATTTTTCTATGACCTTCAAGAGCAGTTGTCAATTATTTTGACAGCTGTCAATATTTTGACATCCGTTGTCAATGACTTTGACAGTTGTCAAATTTTTGACAGCTGTCAATTTTCTTCTGACAGCTGTCAGTTTTTTGACAGCTGTCAGTTTTTTTGACAGCTGTCAGTTTTTTGACAGCTGTCAGTTCTTTGACAGCTGTCAGTTTTTTTTTTCAAATTTCTGCGGATCGCTTTGTACACTTTGATTGAAGCCCTTCTCCATGGCTATAATTATGAATTTCGAAGTGTGGCTGCGTTGGTTCTACGAAACCTATTTCGATTTAGGATGCGATGGTCTCCGGGTCATCAATATTTATGAAAACAATATATTTCTCTGTATTACGAAACAGTTGACGGTCTGAGATGAGCACGTCTCTTAAGTTCGCGGATTAACACCTGTAATTGATCATGAAGGTGTTCGAATGTCCGAGTCAACAACGAATGTGAAGAGAATACAAACGAATGCAAGGAGGAAGCCATTTCGTGTTCAAGTGGCCAGTTGATCTCGAATCGCTTTCCCTAATTGGTTGTATGAGTAACTATTATTCATATGCCATCACCTTAATCGAAATTTTGGCAGCGATATCATCGGCCCCATAACAATTGATTCGGCAAAGCAATTCAGGTTTACTGCCGAATATAAGCGATCGTAAATTTTGAATACGCGACAAAACAATTTGGGCTGATTCGAAATGATGACGATCGAATTGGGAGAAGCAGCTTTTGCCAGTGATAAAAATCAATAAGATTCAGCAGTAAAAGTGAACCTCAATCAACGGAATGGAGAATTTTGATCGGTAGAATTCTTTCTCAGTGCATTATTCATGAAGGTTCAAAATGTGGTTGAAATTTTGAAAACGAAATGAAGAATCTTCAGATGCTGTCTTTATTCGTAGAAAGGTTGTAATAGGAGAATAATTACAATATTGATGTTACAAGATCGTAATGAAATGTCGTAAAGAGTTCAACTCGGATTCATTCAGTTTTGAACCTGATGACACAGATCTCTGCATCTAATCAGGATGAGTTATAGAAAGTCTCGTCGTTTCATCCCGATCAACAAACGACGGAAATAGATACTGATGAAATTAGGAAGCGCTGAGAATGGCGATGATGATAATTTCAATAATAAATAATATTAATTACAACTTCCAGTTATTTGTCAACGATAAAGCGGTTACATCATAATCAGTTTAGTCGTGCGATAGAGAAAAATCGCTACTTCTCGAACCTTTACTACGGTTACCGAGGTAAATGACCGATATATTTCATGATACGATTAATGTTGGACTATCGTTCGTTATGACATTGAAATGCTTTAGTTATTCCGAGGTTATATTCAAAACTGGCGATATTCTCCTCGTGAAAGTCATTTGAATATCTAGAAAACAATGAGGCAGTATTCGTTTTTGGGCAGGGCTACTCGAGGACAGGAAAATATGCTGGATACAGAATATACAGGGTGTCACACTGAAGAGGAAACAAAGGTCTTTTTAAACAAGATTTTAGATGATCGTCAAAAACAAAAGTGACTGGGCCCGAGGGCTTTTTCAAAATCTCGACTTTTCTGCTAGAAAAGACCTCTGTTTTCTTGTTTTTTCAATGTGCCACCCTGTATATTTCCTCCTGCTACCCTTGGCCTTCGTTAAAAAGTTCCTGTCTGCCGCTATTTCGTCTATGTGAATGCCATCATGCAAGAATTCCCTAATTTGCGTCTGTTAGAACCTCATCAATTTATCTCATCACCTTGCACTATAAAACGTTCATCTCAAACAATTTAACGAAATTTACGACTCTTCCGTTGATGAATATGCATTTGAAGCTTTGAGAAAAAAATAGTCCACATTATTGCGGTGCATTTTTCGCGATCCTTCGAAACTGTAAGTATCTAATTAAAAATTTTTGGAAGCAATGGCCTTGTGAGATTAACTCAGAAAATTCCTGAATAGAGGCGGCTTCACTTCAATAAACGAAACCTTAGTTTCAGCTTCCTTATTCGAAGCTTATTATGTGTAACCGATGAAATTTCAAAAATCCGTGTTGTTATTCGATTTTCAGTAATTATATACGAGGAATAAAAGAATATTCCCATTATAAATAACTGAATCATGTTCAGAATGCTCCTTGGTTTTTCGGTCCACCTTTAATTCCTATTTCCTTGAACGCTGAATGACAAATGTGAGATTTTTATTCAATTTCGGAGAATTCCTAACGATTGCAGCGGAAATTTGTTGCCTGGTCACTTTCCCACTAAGTCGAGCTCATAATTATTTATTACTGATACATAATCTCGAGGGATTAGTATTTATCGACCCAGATATTCAATTCCGAAAAACTATGAACCTCAAGAAGAGTACTCTGATTATTTTTCGTTAAGAGTCTTTATTTAGCCTTTAAAATAAGAAACGTATACCGCCAGATGGCAGCGCAGTGCATTAATTTTTATTTATCGAATTATTCAGCTTGATAGAACAAATGTTGGAGCACAGGGAATATAACAAGAAATCCTACCCTAAACTAGATCTCACACAGGCTATACAGGGTCTTTCACGAGGAACCTCACCCATATTTATACGGGAAACTACTGAACGTATTTTCATGAAATTCAGCACTTATAAGTATTTCACGATGCTGATGAAATCTAAAATATTTTCAAGGCATGAGCACCTCCGGTTTTTCCGGAAATGACGTCAACTTCCGTTTTTCGAATTAGAACACCATTTTTTTTATTGCAGAAATAGATTCCTTAGAAAATTTCAAGTTATTTTGATGTAACATTTTTCAGTTTTGGTTGGAAAATTCTCTCTGAGCGGGAAAATTCGAAAAAAAAATCGAAAATAGAGCTCCGCTGAAACAAGAATAACTTCTACCTAACCTAACCTAACTTTGAAAGCGATTTTTTCACCCCCTGTATCATGAATCGCGATTTTCAAAGTGGATACGTCAATCTTACATCTTGAAAAATCCCAAAAATGAAAATTTTCCATCCAAAAACCTCGAAGTTATTCTTGTTTCAGCGGAGCTCTATTTTCGATTTTTTTTCGAATTTTCCCGCTCAGAGAGAATTTTCCAACCAAAACTGAAAAATGTTACATCAAAATAACTTGAAATTTTCTAAGGAATCTATGATTGATGTATCCACTTTGAGAATCGAAATCGCGATTCATGATACAGGGGGTGAAAAAATCGCTTTCAAAGTTAGGGATGACAAAATCGTGAAAAATCAATTTTTTCAAATTAGAACCCCATTTTTTATGGCAGATATTGAATCTACGTTAAAAAATAATGTGAGTGTATGCATCACACCCTCGCCCTAAAGTGGATATTAACTCAGAAATTCCTTCCATATAGGTGTGAGAACTCATCGAAGCGTGTCATGACCTTTTTGGACAGCGATTGATTAATTCCAATTTGATTCCGAGCAAAATTCGGTATAGAAATTATTCATTGTGTCATTGTCCTTACTGTATGATCACAGATACAAGATATGCTTTGATGGGGATTGCATCCGGTCTTTTACCTACACTCCAGCATATTATGAATGAATTTTGTACGTGTAAACATGTTAACAACTAAACAAATATTTGTTTCAGTGAACATCATGTTTATGTGCACACTGAAACTAGAGATTCGGGAGATAATTCAGATTCGAGGCGTTAAGGACCGAATTTAATTGACAGTTGTGACACTTGAAACGTCATAATTCACCGCCAAAATTGGCTTCCAACGACTGGAGATAATAAAAAAGTTATTTCCTTTCTTTATTTTTGACCTACTACTGAGATTAAGGGTAGTTGCTGGAACATAACAATCAACAATCGCTCCTTTGGTTCAATATCGATTTGCTATATGTAGTTTGATTGCTGACTTCACACTCGTATTTTTCGACCCAACAGTGAAATGGTGGCCCTCACCGAGACTGAAACATTTCTTTTCTACCCTCGGGATTGAACTCGCGACTTTCATCGCCAGAGTCAATCACCCTGAACACTGGGCTTCGGGCACTACATACAAGTTGATTGCTTACTTCACACTTGCATCGGTTGCTTGATCTCAGTAGCGTTGAGCTTAGGTGTTGAGCCAACTGGCGAAGAAGGTCATGGGTAACAAATACCTCGGGTAAGCTCCTCGATAAAACGTTTGATCGCAACAGTCCGAAAATGGAAATAAGATAGGCAATCAGTGACATCATGAATGCCGTTCCTGCACGACAAAAAATAACTATCTTGCAGTAGGGAGGCATTCAGAGTGAGCAGGGAAACAAATTAAGTTGGGAGATCACAGAATGTTCCCAGAGCTTGTATTTTCGTAATAGAGAACAAGGGCTGAGTTACGGAATTAATGGTAAAATATAGAACAATGGGAGTTAGTGAATATGACATATTGCAGATGTGGCATATCTACGCAAACCTGCTGTCGCCTGCCTAATGATATAGTTTATAGAGGGCAAGATTTCAGTGTTCAATAAAACATGGTTTTCTGTAACGAAGTATAGAAATATTTATTGATTTAGAAAATATACATTTGGGAATTTTGTATGAAACAAAATATCCTGTAAATAGCCGTCAAGGTTTTGCTGGCAACGAAATTTTCACTAGAGTTATTGAATATATGAGGTGGTATTTCATTGATACAGCATCTATCCTCTGTTCAAATGTAAGAAAGAGCCATATTAACATGTTTGTCGCATCGGTAAGAGGGCCTTCATAAAGTTTCCTTGCGACAAACATGTTAATATGGCTCTGGATAGATGCTGTATCAATGAAATACCACCTCATATATTCAATAACTCTAGTGAAAATTTCGTTGCCAGCAAAACCTTGACGGCTATTTACAGGATATTTTGTTTCATACAAAATTCCCAAATGTATATTTTCTAAATCAATAAATATTTCTATACTTCGCTACAGAAAACCATGTTTTATTGAACACTGAAATCTTGCCCTCTATAAACTATATCATTAGGCAGAGGAGATTTCACACAATCGTTCAGTTTTAACTGAACTCGAATTCCATTTTTTTTTATAATTCATAGAACGTTGTCTTTTGAAATTTGGCAAACTGTCGTCATCATTCACGATTTCTAGAACTTTGGAAATCGTTGGGATTTCATTCCGGAAAAAAAAACCGTGGACAACTCTTCTGATGAGGTTCATATCGAAATCGTCAACCGAATCGATTATTTTTAACGACTGGGCTCTCCTCTTAGGTGGCGTCAATGTTTTATTCTCTTCATGTTCTCTGAGAATTCTGAATACAGCTGAATCACTCACCCCTGAGGATTTGGAAACAATTCCTGCTAAGTCTCTTTTCGATAAATCAGGATGTTCTTCCAATTCTTATCGAAAAATATTCAAAATTATCTCTTTCTCTTCAGCAGAGAAATGCGACCTTTTGGACCTTTTTCGTGGTGGTCCCCACATATCATACTCAGATGCAGTATCCGTTTCCGAATTCGACATTTCGACACTTTGTCAAAAGATTTTTCAACACAATACACTTTTCACAACAAAATCTATAAACACTTTGAACAGCTAGACCTTCACAGTACATATCTCTGGTATTTTAACTGGTCTTGTAAATTGAAAACTTCGATATTTATGCAAATCAAGATGGCTCTAACCCATTAAGGAAAAGGACCCAAATCTGGTGTTTCCCGGAATTACCTTGTCGGAACCTTGAGCAGTCGACAAAGAGTTTTGTACAAAATAATATAAAATTTCGGACCGAAACTAAATATATTTCGGATATTACAAGTAAATGACCATTATGAATTTGAACAGAGATCTTTTACGAGTCTTGTCAATTGAAAACTTCGATATTTATGCAAATCAAGATGGCTTTCACCCATTAGGGAAAAGGACCCAAATCTGGTGTTTCCCGGAATTACTTTGTCGGAATCCTGCAAGATTCCGACCCAAATCTCTAAAACTCTGGTGTTTCTTGGAATTACCTTGCTGCAATCTCGAGCATCCGAAAAAGAAATTATTTAGTAGATAATAATATAAAAACAAAACAGAATAAAAAATAGGGTACGTCGGATATAAAATGTTTATGACAGTTGAAAATCATAACAGGAATTTTGCACTAGAGTTTCTGAGGAAAAACGTTCTAATGTGGGAATGTCAAGATGTCAAATCATCGAATGCCCTAAGACAGTTTCCAAAACTACCCAAAATTTGACATATTCGTCCAAATTGACTATGGAATGAAGAATTCCTTCAGGAATTTCCCCTCGATTGGGCATGAAAAATGCAGTGCTGTGCTGACCATGAAAGAAACATTGACCATGCAATCGTCCAGAGGGAATGCAGCCTATTATTCCAATTGGAAATACCGGGTGGACAGAATTACAAATGAAGATTCCCTGGACGTTGGCCTGATAGATGTTGCGTAGATAACAATCGAAATACTTCAAAGAAATTAGTCTCGCTTTTTGGATATGCACAGCATGATTTTCACTTCCACAATCACATTATTCGAGGAACAATTGATGGTGGTTTTTCGGGCATCGATGATCTCATTTCATCCGATAAGTCCATTGTCATCAAATCGAAAAAGCTCGTTTCGTATTCCGAACGGCCTAATCATGCACGAATCTTCGCAAAAATTATTCCATCTGATGCCTTTTCAAGGTGATTAATTGCAATGACTTCTGTTCATGTATTTATTTATAAACAAGACGCTCGCAGGTATGCTGACCATTTTTTGGCGCTATAGATAACGTAAAATGTGTTACCATTGTGAGTAACAAGTATTAACAACCGCTTATAAATATAACAGCCGCCTTTTACAGCAATTACGGCTGAGAAAAAAGGCTCCGGTGTAAATCTGTAATTGGATCATTAGGCTCGAAAATAATTTATCGAATACGATGGTCGTCAATAATTGGAATGAGACAGAAAAGCAACCTACTTCAGTGGGAGTAGGTCTACATTGTATGTAGAAACTATTGATAAACCAGAGGTGAAATTTGTTGATTGTTGCGAATTTCACCGGTCACTCAAGATAAGAATCAGCTGAGCCGCAGTTGCGTGCAATATCGAGTTCTTTGCCGACGAATGGAATGGAAGAACTTTGACCATTTCCTCATTCAGATATGACAACTTGTCCATAGGGAAATGAAGCTTTCGAACTATTTCCTCAAGTCTTGGGAACTCTCAAAAATCTTTTTTTTAAATTGATCGATTCTCGACGCGTTTGAACGACTTCGTAAAAAAAGTTGGACGATGTTAGGATTAAGGGGAGATGGTACACGTCCGAGCTCGCGAGCTCCCCCTTCAAAAATTGGGCTTTTTATTTCCATGATATCTCAGTTCGTATGCGGGGTAGACCAACATTTTTTTTTAAATTGAAGCTTAATCATTTCTCTAGAATGTGTACTCCTCGCTTTCCTGTTTTTTTCGTATTTAGGAAAAAAACCTGGTGAGCTGTAATTTCATGAAAATCTGGACAAACGATTTTATTTCCATGATATCTCCGTCAATTTTCTGGATGAATGTATGAAATTCTCAGTATACATGCGGAATAATATTTTGCAGAATGTGTATTATTCGCTTCTCCGTTTTTCTGCGTATATTAGGAAAAAAACCTGGTTGAAAATATGACCAACGAAGTTCCTACTTAATAATTCATTTGAAAATTGAGGGGGCAATAAACAAAAAATCTGATCAATACACATTCTGGAAAATATTATTCCGCATGTAAACTGAAAATTTCATACATTTATCCCGAGAATTGACAGAGATATCATGGAAATAAAATCGTTTGTCCAGATTTCCATGAAATTACAGCTCACCAGGTTTTTTTCCTAATATACTCAGAAAAACAGAAAAGCGAGTAATACACATTCTGGAGAAATGATTAAGCTTCAATTTAAAAAAAAATTGTTGGTCTACGCCGCATACGAACTGAGATATCATGGAAATAAAAAGCCGAATTTTTGAAGGGAGCTCGCGAGCTGGGACGTGTACCACCTCCCCTTAACGAGTAATACGATTTCAAGTGCGGCCATCTAGGAATGTCTCCCGAAATGTTGTCCGGAGCTGGAGAAAGCTTAATCTCCCATCGACATGGCGCTAATGACGGTTTGAATATGATCTATCGTCGGAACAGATAAGGTTCCCAATATGAGAAATGGAAGACTTGAGCAGGGTGAAAAATGATGATCTCTCGTGTCCTCAATTATTATACTCCCGACAACGGTAATCGGAAGATACCTCGTTTTATTTTAATAAGTAGGCAGTACTCTCAAGATGACTCCTGGTGCGATCTTTATCAGGGAAAGTTGACCCATATATCAGACTAATTGGTGTAACGAAAGCACGTACCACAAATCGTCTTCCTAGACTCGCCACGTGCAAGTGTGGACGGCAGTGTGTAAACACCACTTCAAACATTATTTTTTTATCTTTTGAACTAACACGCACTCGAACACTTGGTCAATATGGGGAAACTTGTCTGTGCATTACGGATATCGTAGTTGCGTTCGATAATTCGATCTATCCTCTCCGTATGTTACCGTTCGGCTACCTTGCTATCCACTCGCTCCGCTCCGGACAGGAAATACCGAATGCTACACGTGGCTGATCAAATTGAACATAACTATGGAGTTATTGGTGAGAAAGTTCAGTGAATCTGACGGGTTTTCAAATGAGAAGTGTTATTTTGAATAGTCCGCTATTTCGGTAGATGTCATATTTGAAGCTGTCATTTTTTGACATTTGACAAGTAGAAAGGATACACGCTTCAACAACGCATTGAAATTCACTATGAAACTGGTGAAAATTTGGCAGAAACGGTTCGTAAAACTCGAATACAAGTTAGTGATGTGAAGAATAAAACGCGTGCATGTCGCTCAAGAACAGCCGAGAATATTGCTGCTGTAGTCGAAAATGTTGAAGAAAACCCAGGTTTGTCCATTCCTCGTCGTTCCTTGGAATTAGGCATTTCACAAACGTCATTACGTATTTTTCAAAAGGATTTGGGTCTTAAGGCTCATAAACTTCAGTTAACACAAGAACTCAAGCCGGCCGATCATCAACAACATCGTGTCTTTGCTGATTGGGTCTTGAAATGCATGAAAATGATCCGGAACGCCATAGAAAAATTATCTTGAGTGATGGCCCATTTCCACTTCGTGGTGGTCATTTGGCTGATGTTATTTGCCATTATCAACGGCATACCTTTCCCTTTATAATGAAAAAATCATCCGATCAATTATATAAAAATGACATTCTTCTTTGAATGTCAAAATACCACCTCTTATTTGAAAACCCTTTACCATCTCCAGGAATTGAACTGTTAGTTTTCCTTCAAAAACCTGTGAAATAACAGCTACGAATTCGGTTTTTCTGAGGGTGATTTAAGTCATTTTTTTATCTAAATATGACTCAAATAATAATAATAATATCTAAATATGATGGTTATGTGGCACGAAAAAGTGTAGCGAGCAACTGTCAATTTCTTCAAGTCAAGTAGCATCATCATTCACGCGATTTCAGGTGGATAATGAGCAATCGAACAATGTAATGAATTGAAGCCATTTTCATATATCTTGGGCAGAAATGCCTTCCTAGCCTATACAGGTGCGAAGTTTCTACTCATTTACATCAATACCAACACGATATGCCTGGAATTTATTGTCCGGTTTACACTGCAACAGGGCCGAATCATGCTAGTTACCTTACGAAAGCTGATTTAATTGCAATCTTCTTCATCAAGCTCGCATTTGATACTTGGACAAGTTAATTGTGTCATAAATTCGATAGATTTGTGTACATATTTGGGCGCACCCGATAGGGAAAACGCGAGAAATGTCCATTGTCCAGTTTTGTTGCGTGCCGAAAGATCATCCATTTTTACACTTTTTTATACGAGCAGATCAGAAACATTCAACTTTTAATTTATGTGCAAATTATGTTTGCGCCAATTCCTGACATGGGTCTCTTTAATGCTTCCACATCATTGTACCGTTTGTGTTCGAAAATTTATCGTTGGTATGAGAAGAAGTGGAATAGAATTTGAAAACCGTCTAAATCAATTCAGTTTTTATCGAAAATCTGCAATTGATTATGCTAACAATAACTGGCTAAAGTGTTGAGTACAGCCCTGTTTCGCAAGATCCCATTGTCGCGATATTGTATGTGTTCGTTGTTTTCAGATCAACAGATATGGGAAATAAAATGATTATATGGTTCGGACAAATCAGCTACTGTTTGCCAATTGTTAATCATTCCGTCACTTTTATGGCGAACGATCGTCGTTTTCTAAATTACAAGTGACACGCGTTTAATTGACAAAGGTGTCAATGCCGCAGTACTCTAGTTACTTTTGATTTTGTCCGTATTTTTCTGTTTATCGCAATTAAATCTATACTGTACAATCGTGCGGAAAACAACAACAATTCATCATTGAATCTTCTCAAATGATCGTGAATTTGATCCGAAATTTTCCGCATAATAAATACCCATTTATGGAAGCTGGTGGCAACGAGGGTGGGACTCAATTGGAGCATTTGCTCGATTAAAGGGGAGTATATGCTAATTTCTTTCATTAAAATACTTTATTCTCATTCATCGGAACTCCTCATTTCAATCGAATTCGAGTTCAAGGGCAAATACCAAATCTTGAAATTTTCATATGGAATAGGAATTGAACTGCACTGTTCAAGTGGCGCCATCCAATTATTTCGAAAGGACCAACGAATCTTCCAGATAATATGACATTCATAGTTCTTAATCTCCGTTATCAACAAACTTCCAAGCTAAACATCTATAATTTGTGGTGGATAAGAATTTGTGGTTGACATCCGCAGTCATAATGAGAAATTCTCGATACCATACATTAAAACTTCTTATGAACTCACACAAAGTTCATCAAGATAAATTTCATCAACGAAGAGAAGCCGTCACAGCTATCTCTACCCCATTCCAGCGAACCAAAAAGAATAGTTATAAATGATATCGAAAACACAATTACAAAAAGGTTAGATATGGTAGCCAGTTTGTTCAGCTCACGTCGCTACAGTTATTAAGTTGATCGATCAGACAAATGAGATAAACTGTCAGATTTGTAAGTAAAGGACACCATGAATTATGGTGTGAGATAAAATGCCATATGGGGTTCTAAATGCATAAACAACAGTTGAATTTGTCACGTTCAGTAAGATGAACCATCATCAAGATACAGGAATATGAATAAATAAGGACAGAAGAAGAAATGATGGTTGTCCATTATAAATCACCGTTTGAGATGATGGAGAGACGCATTAAAATATCGGTATTTTAGGTGGTTGGTTCCACCCCAGCGGGGGTAGGCTACTTGATACTTTGAATTCTGACGATTTGTCAAACAAATCCGATACTGAAAAATTATCCTCTTAGGTCTTGTGGTGGTTTTACCTTATCTTTGATTGAAGACCAATGAAATTGAGATGTTCGATTTCCGTTTTTCATTATTGACGTTGACAGGGTCTGCTCTGAGCGCGTCTGACCCTTAAATAATGGTTAATAACCTTTTTGGCTCCCAGCATCTCTATCGACTGGTTATATTCTAGGTGTAATTTTATTCTGTTGTGCTTGTGCATTTTTATTTGGTATTGAGTTTAAGGCGTTTTTTGGAGGTCATGGAGATCAACATAATATGAATAAATAATGGCGGCGATCAAAGGATGGGGAGCTGTGATGGTTTGAAAATTCGAGTTTCTGTAAAAAATTTCATTTGACAGGTGAAAATCTAAACTATGACAGATACAGCTCTGAAACATTCTTTATTGAATGGAGCGACCCCGAAAACCTACATTTTGATACCAAAAACATTCATGTAGCCCTCATAAGTTAGGAATTATTCAAGTTTAATGTTTTCGATATTTCATTTTCAAGTTTTGTTCTCGTGCATGTACCATTCAAGATATTGATGTTATTGATCCGCAAAACTGCATTTATTGAGGATTAGAATGGTTCGAATAAGTTGTCCGAGCAATCCCACCGTTAGATCCACCCATAATTATTTGGTATTGAGTTTAAGGCGTTTTTTGGAGGTCATACCCCTTAGGCATTTTTCACCAAAAATTTTGAATTTTTCAAATCGCTCATATTTTGCACAGAGATAGTTGGATCTATGCTGATCAACATAATATGAATAAATAATGGCGGTGATCGAAGGATGGGGAGCTGTGATGGTTTGAAAATTCGAGTTTTTGTAAAAAATGTCATTTGACAGGTGAATATGTAAACTATGATAGATAGAGCTCTGAAACATTATTTATCGAATGGAGCGACCCCGAAAACCTACATTTTGATACCAAAAACATTCATGTAGCCCTCATAAGTTAGGAATTATTCAAGTTTAATGTTTTCGATATTTCATTTTCAAGTTTTGTTCTCGTGCACGTACCATTCAAGATATTGATGTTATTGATCCGCAAAACTGCATTTATTGAGGATTCGAATGGTTCGAATAAGTTTTCCGAGCAATCCCACCGTGAGATCCACCCATAATTATTTGGTATTGAGTTAAAGGCGTTTTTTGGAGGTCATACCCCTTAGGGATTTTTCACCAAAAATTTTGAAATTTTCAAATCGCTCATATTTTGCACAGAGATACTTGGACCTATGCTGATCAACATTATATGAATAAATAATGGCGGCGATCAAAGGATGGGGAGCTGTGATGGTTTGAAAATTCGAGTTTTTGTAAAAAATGTCATTTGACAGGTGAAAATCTAAACTATGAAAGATAGAGCTCTTAAACATTATTTATTGAATGGAGCGACCCCGAAAACCTACATTTTGGTACCAAAAACATTCATGTAGCCCTCATAAGTTAGGAATTATTCAAGTTTAATGTTTTCGATATTTCATTTTCAAGTTTTGTTCTCGTGCACGTACCATTCAAGATATTGATGTTATTGATCCGCAAAACTGCATTTATTGAGGATTCGAATGGTTCGAATGAGTTGTCCGAGCAATCCCATCGTTAGATCCACCCATTTTTATTTGGTATTGAGTTTAAGGCGTTTTTTGGAGGTCATACCCCTTAGGCATTTTTCACCAAAAATTTTGAATTTTTCAAATCGCCCATACTTTGCACAGAGATACTTGGACCTATGCTGATCAACATAATATGACTAAATAATGGCGGCGATCAAAGGATGGGGAGCTGTGCTCGTTTGAAAATTCGAGTTTTTGTAAAAAATGTCATTTGACATGTGAAAATCTAAACTATGAAAGATAGAGCTCTGAAACATTCTTTATTGAATGGAGCGACCCCGAAAACCTACATTTTGATACCATAAACATTCATGTAGCCCTCATAAGTTAGCAATTATTCAAGTTTAATGTTTTCGATATTTCATTTTCAAGTTTTGTTCTCGTGCACCGTCCATTCAAGATATTGATGTTATTGATCCGCAAAACTGCATTTATTGAGGATTCGAATGGTTCGAATAAGTTGTCCAAGCAATCCCACCGTTAGATCCACCCATTTTCATTTGGTATTGAGTTTAAGGCGTTTTTTGGGGGTCATACCCCTTAGGCATTTTTCACCAAAAATTTTGAATTTTTCAAATCGCTCATATTTTGCACAGAGATAGTTGGATCTATGCTGATCAACATAATATGAATAAATAATGGCGGTGATCGAAGGATGGGGAGCTGTGATGGTTTGAAAATTCGAGTTTTTGTAAAAAATGTCATTTGACAGGTGAAAATCTAAACTATGACAGATACAGCTCTGAAACATTCTTTATTGAATGGAGCGACCCCGAAAACCTACATTTTGATACCAAAAACATTCATGTAGCCCTCATAAGTTAGGAATTATTCAAGTTTAATGTTTTCGATATTTCATTCTCAAGTTTTGTTCTCGTGCACGTACCATTCAAGATATTGATGTTATTGATCCGCAAAACTGCATTTATTGAGGATTCGAATGGTTCGAATAAGTTTTCCGAGCAATCCCACCGTGAGATCCACCCATAATTATTTGGTATTGAGTTAAAGGCGTTTTTTGGAGGTCATACCCCTTAGGGATTTTTCACCAAAAATTTTGAAATTTTCAAATCGCTCATATTTTGCACAGAGATACTTGGACCTATGCTGATCAACAAGTTTAATGTTTTCGATATTTCATTTTCAAGTTTTGTTCTCGTGCACGTACCATTCAAGATATTGATGTTATTGATCCGCAAAACTGCAGCCCTCATAAGTTAGCAATTATTCAAGTTTAATGTTTTCGATATTTCATTTTCAAGTTTTGTTCTCGTGCACCGTCCATTCAAGATATTGATGTTATTGATCCGCAAAACTGCATTTATTGAGGATTCGAATGGTTCGAATAAGTTGTCCAAGCAATCCCACCGTTAGATCCACCCATTTTCATTTGGTATTGAGTTTAAGGCGTTTTTTGGGGGTCATACCCCTTAGGCATTTTTCACCAAAAATTTTGGATTTTTGAAATCGCTCATATTTTGCACAGAGATACTTGGACCTATGCTGATCAACATAATATGAATAAATAATGGCGGCGATCACAGGATAGGGAGCTGTGATGGTTTGAAAATTCGAGTTTTTGTGAAAATGTCATTTGACAGGTGAAAATCTAAACTATGATAGATATAGCTCTGAAACATTCTTTATCGAATGGAGCGACCCCGAAAACCTACATTTTGATACCAAAAACATTCATGTAGCCCTCATAAGTTAGGAATTATTCAAGTTTAATGTTTTCGATATTTCATTTTCAAGTTTTGTTCTCGTGCATGTACCATTCAAGATATTGATGTTATTGATCCGCAAAACTGCATTTATTGAGGATTAGAATGGTTCGAATAAGTTGTCCGAGCAATCCCACCGTTAGATCCACCCATAATTATTTGGTATTGAGTTTAAGGCGTTTTTTGGAGGTCATACCCCTTAGGCATTTTTCACCAAAAATTTTGAATTTTTCAAATCGCTCATATTTTGCACAGAGATAGTTGGATCTATGCTGATCAACATAATATGAATAAATAATGGCGGTGATCGAAGGATGGGGAGCTGTGATGGTTTGAAAATTCGAGTTTTTGTAAAAAATGTCATTTGACAGGTGAATATGTAAACTATGATAGATAGAGCTCTGAAACATTATTTATCGAATGGAGCGACCCCGAAAACCTACATTTTGATACCAAAAACATTCATGTAGCCCTCATAAGTTAGGAATTATTCAAGTTTAATGTTTTCGATATTTCATTTTCAAGTTTTGTTCTCGTGCACGTACCATTCAAGATATTGATGTTATTGATCCGCAAAACTGCATTTATTGAGGATTCGAATGGTTCGAATAAGTTTTCCGAGCAATCCCACCGTTAGATCCACCCATAATTGTTTGGTATTGAGTTTAAGGCGTTTTTTGGAGGTCATACCCCTTAGGCATTTTTCACCAAAAATTTTGAATTTTTCAAATCGCTCATATTTTGCACAGAGATACTTGGACCTATGCTGATCAACATTATATGAATAAATAATGGCGGCGATCAAAGGATGGGGAGCTGTGATGGTTTGAAAATTCGAGTTTTTGTGAAAATGTCATTTGACAGGTGAAAATCTAAACTATGATAGATAGAGCTCTGAAACATTATTTATCGAATGGAGCGACCCCGAAAACCTACATTTTGATACCAAAAACATTCATGTAGCCCTCATAAGTTAGGAATTATTCAAGTTTAATGTTTTCGATATTTCATTTTCAAGTTTTGTTCTCGTGCACGTACCATTCAAGATATTGATGTTATTGATCCGCAAAACTGCATTTATTGAGGATTCGAATGGTTCGAATAAGTTTTCCGAGCAATCCCACCGTTAGATCCACCCATAATTGTTTGGTATTGAGTTTAAGGCGTTTTTTGGAGGTCATACCCCTTAGGCATTTTTCACCAAAAATTTTGAATTTTTCAAATCGCTCATATTTTGCACAGAGATACTTGGACCTATGCTGATCAACATTATATGAATAAATAATGGCGGCGATCAAAGGATGGGGAGCTGTGATGGTTTGAAAATTCGAGTTTTTGTGAAAATGTCATTTGACAGGTGAAAATCTAAACTATGATAGATAGAGCTCTGAAACATTCTTTATCGAATGGAGCGACCCCGAAAACCTACATTTTGATACCAAAAACATTCATGTAGCCCTCATAAGTTAGGAATTATTCAAGTTTAATGTTTTCGATATTTCATTTTCAAGTTTTGTTCTCGTGCACGTACCATTCAAGATATTGATGTTATTGATCCGCAAAACTGCATTTATTGAGGATTAGAATGGTTCGAATAAGTTGTCCGAGCAATCCCACCGTTAGATCCACCCATTTTTATTTGGTATTGAGTTTAAGGCGTTTTTTGGAGGTCATACCCCTTAGGCATTTTTCACCAAAAATTTTGAATTTTTCAAATCGCTCATATTTTGCACAGAGATACTTGGAGCTATGCTGATCAACATAATATGAATAAATGATGTCGGCGATCAAAGGATGGGGAGCTGTGATGGTTTGAAAATTCGAGTTTTTGTAAAAAATGTCATTTGACAGGTGAATATGTAAACTATGATAGATAGAGCTCTGAAACATTATTTATCGAATGGAGCGACCCCGAAAACCTACATTTTGATACCAAAAACATTCATGTAGCCCTCATAAGTTAGGAATTATTCAAGTTTAATGTTTTCGATATTTCATTTTCAAGTTTTGTTCTCGTGCACGTACCATTCAAGATATTGATGTTATTGATCCGCAAAACTGCATTTATTGAGGATTCGAATGGTTCGAATAAGTTGTCCGAGCAATCCCACCGTTAGATCCATCCATTTTTATTTGGTATTGAGTTTAAGGCGTTTTTTGGAGGTCATACCTCTTAGGCATTTTTCACCAAAAATTTTGAATTTTTCAAATCGCTCATATTTTGCACAGAGATACTTGGAGCTATGCTGATCAACATAATATGAATAAATGATGTCGGCGATCAAAGGATGGGGAGCTGTGATGGTTTGAAAATTCGAGTTTTTGTAAAAAATGTCATTTGACAGGTGAAAATCTAAACTATGACAGATACAGCTCTGAAACATTCTTTATTGAATGGAGCGACCCCGAAAACCTACATTTTGATACCAAAAACATTCATGTAGCCCTCATAAGTTAGGAATTATTCAAGTTTAATGTTTTCGATATTTCATTCTCAAGTTTTGTTCTCGTGCACGTACCATTCAAGATATTGATGTTATTGATCCGCAAAACTGCATTTATTGAGGATTCGAATGGTTCGAATAAGTTTTCCGAGCAATCCCACCGTTAGATCCACCCATAATTGTTTGGTATTGAGTTTAAGGCGTTTTTTGGAGGTCATACCCCTTAGGCTTTCTCTCATATACTTCATTACTTCACCTTTTACCCTAATACCAGTGGCGGCTCGTAAACTTTTATCTTGGGTCGGCAGATTCCATAAGAAATACTTCGATAATTAATCATAATCAGTTTCAAAATGGAGCAAATTTAGGTTTTAAATTTTTCGACTTTTTCGTTTTTATCTGGTTAGCCATGATATTATGGCAGAAAACAAGCAGTTAGCAAAAAAGTTGATATGTCATTCGAAAGTACACTAAATGGGGTATTTTTTGCTGAAAAGAAAACATGTCCATAGTGAATAATTTCTCAACGAAAAACCCATTGGAAAAATATGACTGGTTTTGTTCACTTCAGTATCGTGATATTCATCTCCTCACCAAACCCGCAATAGAAATATTTTTGGCACACTGGAATTCTTTTCTTGTAGAAAATTTAATACCATTTCCAAATATGTGATCGAATTCTATGAAGCTACAAGCATAACTGATATATTAATGATTTCATAGAAAAAATTGAAATATTTCGTGAAAACGAGAAATGTTAAATTGAACAATATCACTTGAATAATCTCCCCTTGAAGTTTTGCCGTTTTAAAACTAGACACCCTGTATACACTCATACATCCCTTCATTAATCAGAAAAAAATAAATCGTTTCTGAGTCACTTTTTTTCAGGGATGTAGACCCTCAAGTCAATCATTGTTTTTCGGTATTTTCCAAGATTACATTTTGGGGAGTCTTTTTGAAATCGTGCTTTTCAAAGCATAGAAGAACCAAATGCCAGAAAAAAATGGGTGTTGACTGTTGAGAGTTTGGATATTCCAAATCACGATCAGATTAGAGCAGATGAATTTTTTTTATTGGATGGCAAATACAGTATCAGATGAGGGTATTAGATAATTCGGTTACTGAGATATAGTTCATTGGCTACGGAAAATTGTTTTATTCACATCCTCTTATCGTTATGCCAAAATTTGACTTTGCACTCCCGATAGCGAATACAATGATAAATCATTCAAATAATGAAAGCTCCGAATTATTTACTCTTTATCTGCCGAATATTCGAGGGAAAAAATTTGCTGAAGGTAAACTGGCAACGATCAAATTCCATTTTTTAATATTTGAACTCGCCGAAATGGCAAACATTCAAGTTGCAAGTTTACTCAATGACGAAAATTTCCGTAATATCAACTGTTGAATATACATAGAGCTCTCTTGGATAGAAGAATGGTCTGATGTGCCAATTCTCATCAAAGAGAAAATTAAAGAAAAAATGTATGTATGAGATTGAATAATATACCACAAAGTGAACACTGGAGGAATGGAAATCAAAGTTGATTCTGGCTTGAGAGATATATCGAGATATGTATATCCTTTTTCTCATTGAACGAATTCACTTTACAGGAATGTGTGAGTTTCAACTAATTTTGCAGACTAGTGCAACTGTTTTTGTCCAATAATCGCACAGTTCGAACTTAGTTTGTAAAAGCGTGAACTAACAAACAATTCATTAGGATCGAAACGCGCCATAGTAATATCTCTAACGAGAAAAGAGAATAGGCCTTAAAACGTGAGAAAATAACAATGCTCAAAAATTTACAAACATTTTGACATGGAGAATGTAAACATATCTTCGGACCGGCGATAAGATGATTTAAAAGTTGCGACGGCTCCAGACGCCTGAAATGTGTCTTGAGGCATCGTCGTTTGATGAACTCTTCACGAAATCTCATTGTTGACGCGTGTTCCGTTTTAAATAATAGTTTCGGAATGTAAAGCAAAGTTGCAGTCCTTTTTTTACACCTGGCATATCTCCCCGAAGTTATTTCTGAACCAGTGAAGCGTAAATTTAATTCTTGAGTTTATACGGAATATGCACGCCACTCGCACATCGACAAGTCTGTCACGGTGCTTCCCAAAGACGTGTTATGTAACGAGAAAAGTTGAGGGGCAGACGTCTATCGTCTCAGTTGTGGTCAGAGACACGTAAGTCTCCTTTTTCCATCTATAAATACCCTTTCCCTTTGTTTTTACTGTAACTCAAGCTGTATATTTCTGTTTTCGAGAATCAAAACATGCAACTTCTTCCTCGCGTCGACCCTCTCGTTGGGGATCGACAGAAAACGATTCATCATTGGAATCACTTCTGCCACTGATGGCACATGACGAAACTGGAGTCTATTCGATGCGATTCTTCGGCATTTTCATATCAGCTACCGTTGTAATGTGCTAAATAGAATAATACGTCAATAGTAATACATCAAGCCACTTTCATGTCCGCTGCTGCGGCGGCAATTCATTGACCTGGAGGGCATCAGTAGGATGGCCCCTAGCCTTTCCATATACACCGGCATTATTTGTTGTTTTTGTAGCATAATTAGTTGTTGGAATCTAACAGTTGAAGACATGCCGATTTGCATCTGCTCATTAATTTTCTTTACTGTCTGGTAGGTACCACACGAAAGAGAAAACGATGAAAGGATGCATTTCGAACACGTGATGAGGAGGTTTGTTGAGGCCCTCTTCTGCACTCTTGACAATTCATCCCCAGGTGGATATGAAGTGGTCCACTTCAATACAGAGACATCATTTATGGTATTTCAATTCATCTCTATCATCTTCAAAAAAAAACATTCCAAAGTGATTCAAGGGAAATAAGCCTATTTCCCCATTCTGATGATAGAGGAGTTCCCCAAGGAAATATTTTTGGGCTACTATTGTAAGTTATTCGTATTGAACGTATCATCAGGACTCCTCGTCTAGATTAACTGAAGTAATGAACTTCTAATCAGTGGAATAGGTCGACTTTTTTGTTCCAATTCAAAAAAGGAACATCATTCATGGCATTTCACCTCTACCATCTTTGAATGATCATTTTCCCTGATGAAGTGATCCAAAAAAAATAGGAAGATTTTCCCATTATGATAGAGGAGTTCCCCAAGGAAGTATGTGTGGGCTACTATTGTTCATAATATAGAAGGTGTCCGGATTGAACGAATCATCAGGACTCCTCGTCTAGATAAACAAATGTAATGGACTTCCGAATGAGTGGGATAGGTAGACTTTTTTGTTCAAATTAAAAACAGAGACATAATTCATGGCAGATTAATTCACCTCTATCATCTTTGAATGAGCACTTTTCCTAATGAAGTGATCCAAAAAAAATAAGCATAGTTTAGTGATAGAGTTTAGTGATAGTGATAGAGGAGTTCTCCAAGGAAGTATGTCTGGGCTACTATTGTTCATAATACAGGGTCTTTCACGAGGAACCTCACCCATATTTATACGGGAAACTACTGAACGTATTTTCATGAAATTCAGCACTTATTTCACGATGCTGATGAAATCTAAAATATTTTCAAGGCATGAGCACCTCCGGTTTTTCCGGAAATGACGTCAACTTCCGTTTTTTCAAATTAGAACACCATTTTTTTATTGCAGAAATAGATTCCTTAGGAAATTTCAAGTTATTTTGATGTAACATTTTTCAGTTTTGGTTGGAAAATTCTCTCTGAGCGGGAAAATTCGAAAAAAAAATCGAAAATAGAGCTCCGCTGAAACAAGAATAACTTCGAGGTTTTTGGATGGAAAATTTTCATTTTTGGGATTTTTCAAGATGTAAGATTGATGTATCCACTTTAAAAATCGAAATCGCGATTCATGATACAGGGGGTGAAAAAATCGCTTTCAAAGTTAGGGATGACAAAATCGTGAAAAATCAATTTTTTCAAATGAGAACCCTATTTTTTTATGGCAGATATTGAATCTACGTTAAAAAATAATGTGAGTGTATGCATCACACCCTTGCCCTAAAATGGATATTTTCTGAGTTAATATCCACTTTAGGGCAAGGGTGTGATGCATACACTCACATTATTTTTTAACGTAGATTCAATATCTGCCATAAAAAAATGGGGTTCTCATTTGAAAAAATTGATTTTTCACGATTTTGTCATCCCTAACTTTGAAAGCGATTTTTTCACCCCCTGTATCATGAATCGCGATTTCGATTTTTTTTTTAAAAAATGGGGTTCTAATTTGAAAAACGGAAGTTTACGTCATTTCCGGAAAAACCGGAGGTGCTCATGCCTTGAAAATATTTTAGATTTCATCAGCATCGTGAAATACTTATAAGTGCTGAATTTCATGAAAATACGTTCAGTAGTTTCCCGTATAAATATGGGTGAGGTTCCTCGTGAAAGACCCTGTATAGAAATTATCCGGATTGAACGTATCATCAGGACTCCTCGTCTAGATTAACTGAAGTAACGAACTTCCAATCAGTGGAATAGGTTAAATTTTTTGTTCCATTTCAAAAGAAATAAGCATATTTTCCCATTTTGATAGAGGAGTTCCTCAAGGAAGTATTTTTGGGCTGCTATTGTTCATGATATAGTAGAGACTGTCCGGATTGAATGTATCATCAGATGAACAGAAGTAATGAACTCTGATCATTGAAATAGGTTGGTTTTTCCACGAGTCTTGAACTGCATGCTAGAAATGGGTCGATTCCTCGGACCAATCTTCCTCATAATGAATATAATGGCTCTCACAAATAACTTTATACAATGCGGTCGATCTCTGATAATATTTATCCTATGTGGACGATTGAAATGGACGTGCCAAAAGCGCGGTAATTTAACACTGGTCAGAATGAATTACAGGTGATTACGAAGAACTCGCAAACCTGATTACAGCTCGACTCTAAAACGCCGCTCTTATGTTTCCGCGTCGGCATAGCGAAGCGGAAAATCACAAACACGTGAAAATCCACTTTTTATTCTTGTTCTCCTCAATAATAATTCGGGGTGTATATCAGCGAACAGCTCATGTGTTAAGATGCAACGGTGATGGACTCAGCGAGGTGGTTTTCGATTAAAACTTTCATTCTTTTCGGTCAAGATGGATCATGGGTGTTGATGGCCAACGAGCTGCTTTGCGACATGCCATGCTTTAAATGAAGAATGCGCCGCTGCACCAGTGGCGGATTTCGAAGGGGAGAGGGCTGTGCGAACCGAAATAAATATCCGATACTCATCAGTTATTTCATGTTGATTATGTTTATTTGAAGAGAAACTGAATGAAATCGATTGAATTATTCTCTTAGCTCTGTTGAAAATTCATTAGTCACAATATCTGAATGTTTGAGAAAACTTTGAGCCTTCAGGCTCGAATTTTTTATATAATTTGTGTATGGTTCGAAAGTTTTAGAATTTTTTCAACCGTGTTTATTATGAAACAACATTTGAATAATTCTTTCCAATTGAGTCTTTGTCCACTTTGGAGGAATTCTACCTTTCTGAAAGACAGTTTTCCCACTTGATACCTATGTTCCTGAAAGCAACATTAAAACTTCTAGCTAGTTTTGACTGTGAGATGCGTTTAGATGCTTCAAACAGTTTTTCCAATCTCAACCGGTTCAGAATTCAAAATGAAATCGTATACAGGGTCTTTCACGAGGAACCTCACCCATATTTATACGGGAAACTACTGAACGTATTTTCATGAAATTCAGCACTTATAAGTATTTCACGATGCTGATGAAATCTAAAATATTTTCAAGGCATGAGCACCTCCGGTTTTTCCGGAAATGACGTCAACCGTTTTTCAGATTAGAACACCATTTTTTTATTGCAGAAATAGATTCCTTAAAAAATTTCAAGTTATTTTGATGTAACATTTTTCAGTTTTGGTTGGAAAATTCTCTCTGAGCGGGAAAATTCGAAAAAAAATCGAAAATAGAGCTCCGCTGAAACAAGAATAACTTCGAGGTTTTTGGATGGAAAATTTTCATTTTTGGGATTTTTCAAGATGTAAGATTGATGTATCCACTTTAAAAATCGAAATCGCGATTCATGATACAGGGGGTGAAAAAATCGCTTTCAAAGTTAGGGATGACAAAATCGTGAAAAATCAATTTTTTCAAATTAGAACCCCATTTTTTTATGGCAGATATTGAATCTACGTTAAAAAATAATGTGAGTGTATGCATCACACCCTTGCCCTAAAGTGGATATTAACTCAGAAAATATCCATTTTAGGGCAAGGGTGTGATGCATACACTCACATTATTTTTTAACGTAGATTCAATATCTGCCATAAAAAAATGGGGTTCTAATTTTTGATTTTTCACGATTTTGTCATCCCTAACTTTGAAAGCGATTTTTTCACCCCCTGTATCATGAATCGCGATTTCGATTTTCAAAGTGGATACATCAATCTTACATCTTGAAAAATCCCAAAAATGAAAATTTTCCATCCAAAAACCTCGAAGTTATTCTTGTTTCAGCGGAGCTCTATTTTCGATTTTTTTTCGAATTTTCCCGCTCAGAGAGAATTTTCCAACCAAAACTGAAAAATGTTACATCAAAATAACTTGAAATTTTTTAAGGAATCTATTTCTGCAATAAAAAAATGGTGTTCTAATCTGAAAAACGGTTGACGTCATTTCCGGAAAAACCGGAGGTGCTCATGCCTTGAAAATATTTTAGATTTCATCAGCATCGTGAAATACTTATAAGTGCTGAATTTCATGAAAATACGTTCAGTAGTTTCCCGTATAAATATGGTGAAAACCCTGTAGAGGGGCAAACTGAAAATTCGAAAGCAACGCTATCGAAATCAGTGCCAAATCTTTCGACCTACGTCATTGACTTAGGAATAGGACCAAATGGATAACTGAGGCGGACAAGTGATGCCGTCACTCATTTCGCTGGACAAAAACGCAGCATCCAACCTGACTGTAAGTAAGATTCCGTGCTGATTAAAAACTTGGTAAACCGGACGAGGGCACATTTTGGCCATGCGTCTGTAGAACATTAAATTGACTGCCAACTGCCAAAATGAAAGGATCTCACCGGCAGCAGGGAAAGAAAGGTACGAGGTTCAGTCGTACAGTTAATGAACGATTAATGCCAGCGATTGGACGCAGCGACCTTTAAAATGCGCCAGGACGATCGTTTGGTGATCCATCGATGCTCAAGAAGGTGATCCGATATTTGAAAGATATTTTCATTGAAAATGCTCATCAAAACTCTTCAGTAGAATGACCTTGAGAATTGACGATTTGTTGACCAACTAAAACTTCAAGATTTGATCGAAGTAATCAGTAGCAATTGAGAAACGTTCTGCAAATTCTTACGTAACTTATTATAACTCTCTCGTTGACCTCTGAGGGCAAGTGCCCTCTGAAAATTCGGAGAATTCCGACAATCACGGTGAAGATGCGCTCACCGCTCGATCGTAACATTTTGAAGGAACAAATGTGCGTCCAAAACGTGTACACCATCAATCTTTCTCTCAACATCCTACGAGACGTTGAACATGACTAACAATATTCTCTATTTTCCCCGAACAGACCCAACTATTGAAATAGACGGATTTGAGTGAATATTTATGAAAAAACCGACAGAGAGAATTTGAGTACAAACAAGTAAACTCCAATTAATCAGGTTCAATGTTTTATCACCGGCAATTTTGAGTTAGAAGGCGAATGGTGTTGTGATATCGTTCGAAAATAAACTCCGTTCATTTGCGTGTGCATTGTGCCGATAAATGGCAGCTGAATTACCTGTGTCTTAGCAACAAGATAAAGATCTTGGAGATGTTGAGCCTACCAGCAAATGGTCGGCTAATTTAATTAATGTTGATAATATCGGTGGGAATGAATGATGCCCTTGTGAAATTTTCCAATTTGGGAATTACAAGGTGATGGGCAGATCAACAATGTTGATCTTTGCATTTCGAATCTTTATATTCATGGAAATCACATCTACTTCACTAATTGAAGATGGGTCAGTAAAAGCACTGACGCGAAGTCAGGAGCTTTTGAGCTTTCGTTCATCCACCTTGTTAGTTGATCCACCCTGTTGGTAGATTCGCATTTATCAGTTCAAGGAACCAAATGGAAAAAAATACCAGGATTTTTTTGTTTCATTTTGTCAAATTTCAATTTCACAGGTGAAAATCTAAACTATACTAGTCAGGGCTCTGGAATATGTTTCATTGAATTCAGCGACCTCAAAAACCTTCATTTTGATACCAAAGTCGACCATGTAGCCCTTATAAGTAATAAATTTTTCAGTTTTATTGTTTTCGACATTTCATTTTCGAGTTTTGTTCTAAACCTCAGGTCGTTCGTGGTATGGGTGTTTTTGATCAGCTTAATGGGTAATATTGAAGATTCGAATGGTTCGAACAACTTTCCAGTTTAATAGTATCATTAGATCCTCCCAGATTTTTGTTTTATTGACGAATATGGTGTTTTTAGGGGGTCTAACCCCTTACATTTTTCACCCAAAATTTGAAAATTTTAAAATCGCTTATATTTTGCTCAGATATACTTTGAGATATGCTGATCAACATTCTATAGACGAATAGGGGATGCGACAAGAGAAACGGAAGCTATGAGAGTTTGAAATTTACAATTTTTCGAAAAATGCCATTTGACAGGTGAAAATCTGAACTATTCTAGTTAGGGCGGCTCTGGAATATGTTTTTTTGAATTCAGCGACCTCGAAAACCTACATTTTGATACCAAAGTCGACCATGTAGCCCTCACAAGTAATGAATTTTTCAGTTTTATTGTTTTCGACATTTCATTTTCGAGTTTTGTTCTAAACCTCAGGTCGTTCGTGGTATGGGTGTTTTTGATCAGCTTAATGGGTAATATTGAAGATTCGAATGGTTCGAACATTTTTCCAGATTAATAGTATCATTAGATCCTCCCAGATTTTTGTTTTATTGACGAATATGGTGTTTTTAGGGGGTCTCACCCCTTACATTTTTCACCCAAAATTTGAAAATTTTAAAATCGCTTATATTTTGCCCAGATATACTTTGAGATATGCTGATCAACATTCTATAGACGAATAGGGGATGCGACAAGAGAAACGGAAGCTATGAGAGTTTGAAATTTACAATTTTTCGAAAAATGCCATTTGACAGGTGAAAATCTGAACTATTCTAGTTAGGGCGGCTCTGGAATATGTTTTTTTGAATTCAGCGATCTCGAAAACCTACATTTTGATACCAAAGTCGACCATGTAGCCCTCACAAGTAATGAATTTTTCAGTTTTATTGTTTTCGACATTTCATTTTCGAGTTTTGTTTGAAAGCTCAGACCGTTCGTGGTATGGGTGTTATTGATCAGCTTATTGGGTAATATTGAAGATTCGAATGGTTCGAACAACTTCCCAGTTTAATAGCATCATTAGATCCACCCAGTTTTTTGTTTTATTGACGAATATGGTGTTTTTAGGGGGTCTTACCCCTTACTCATTTTTCACCCAAAATTTGAAAATTTTGAAATCGCTTATATTTTGCTCAGATATACTTTGAGGTATGCTGATCCACATCTTATAAACAAATAGTGGATGCGACAAGAGGGACGGAAGCTATGAGAGTTTGAAATTTCCAATTTTTCGAAAAATACCATTTGACAGGTGAAAATCTAAACTATGCTTGTTAGGGCTCTGGAATATGTTCTATCGAATTCAGCGACCTCGAAAACCTACATTTTGATACCAAAGTCGACCATGTAGCCCTCATAAGTAATGATTTTTTCAGTTTTATTGTTTTCGACATTTCATTTTCGAGTTTTGTTCTAAAGCTCAGACCGTTCGTGGTATGGGTGTTATTGATCAGCTTAATGGGTTTTATTGAAGATTCAAATGGTTCGAACAACTTCCCAGTTTGATAGCATCATTAGATCCACCCAGTTTTTTGTTTTATTGACGAATATGGTGTTTTTAAGGGGTCTTACCCCTTACTAATTTTTCACCCAAAATTTGAAAATTTTAAAATCGCTTATATTTTGCTGATATACTTTGAAATATGCCGATCAACATTTTATAAACAAAAATTGGATGCGACAAGAAGGACGGAAGCTATGAGAGTTTGAAATTTCCAATTTTTCGAAAAATGCCATTTGACAGGTGAAAATCTAAACTATGCTAGTGAGGGCTCTGGAATATGTTTCAATGAGTTCAGCGACCTCGAAAACCTACATTTCGATACCAAAGTCAGTCATGTACCCCTCAATAATAATTTAGTTCTCTTTAATTTTGACAAAAACTCAATTACACAACTGAAAATCCAAACTATGCTAGTTAGGAACCTGGAATATTTTTTGAATTGAGCGACCTCGAAAAATTACGTTTCGATACTTAAGTCAACCATTAACCCTCATAAGTAAAAATTGGATGAATTGACGAGATTTCCACTGTCCCTATGGCGCGTCACTAATATGTCGACGAGGCATTTGACCGGCCATGCGCGTCACTGAGATATGAAGACAGAGCATTTGGCCGGCCATGCGCGTCACTGATATGAAGACGAGGCAATTGGCCGGCCATGCGCGTCACTCATATGAAGACGAGGCATTTGGCCGGCCATGCGCGTCACTGATATGATTACAGAGCATTTGGTGGGCCATGCGCGTCACTGATATGATGACAGATCATTCAGCTGCCATTCCTATCTCAGAAACTATGCGAGTCAGAGCTCTGGAATAATCAGAAGGTAATTCGCGAAAGCTTCTCTCAACTGATACTGAATGTAGACAGCAATACAATTATTAGAATTCTTGAAGATTACTGTACCACTATATAGGGTGTCGCTTATTTCACGAATCAACATACCATTTTCGAATTTCGAAAACGATAGGGCTTCCTATAGGGCGGAGCGCGCAAAATTGGACCTTTTAGTTTCAACTGAAAACGTCAATTTGTGTTGAATTAAAGTCACGGAGAAACTACCGGATAGAATTATTTATTGATATCTCCAATACATACGACGGCAGTCGAGCATTAGAACCTGTGCAACTACATAAATCGACAATGAACTTTTCGATTCATATTGATCGTTCGGCTGTGAATTCATCATGCCCCGTGCCGGTTCTGCGTTCGAAAGGCTTTTCCGCATATCTCTATAATTAAATCTGTGAGACTCAGCAGCGGAATGGCACTAGACGCATCTAAAACAACAATCTCAGACTGCTTTATATTCTATATGCGATAACAACTAGGTTCGAGATATGTTATGACTACCTGTTGTCATTCATTGCATTACGCTGTACACCACTGTATGTAGGTTAATGAATGATGACTTGGAAATGGACGAAAACAGGAAAACAATTGACGTTGCGTCCGTTTGATAGTGGGCCACGACCGCGTCAATTATGGAATTATGGAACAACCCCAACAGGGGAAAGTTTGAATATAATCACTCAAAATTTCAAAGACATCGTTTTTCAAGATTCGGAAAAGAGAATCGGAAAGTGAAGTATGAAAGAACGCCTTCTGGCACCCAATATGGGCTTTAATCAGTCCACAGAATCGTTCTATTATCTGTTTCAATCAACCTACAATCCGTTCTTTGTTCCTAATCTCAGTGTTAATCTCCTGAGATAACCTCAAATAGAGCTTAAAATAGATGGCACACGACATTTGAGTAATTTTTCCGGTACAGAGTAGCCCATTGAAGCCAGGCATATTATACAATGAACGACAAACTGATCTGAATAGTGATACCTAGAGTTAACTCGCTCAATGGCTGCTGTCGAGCTGCTTCTACAGGGCCTTTCACGGCGAGCTCACTCGATGTGTTAATGAAAAATTAAAGGGATAAGTTTCTTGAAAATTGTCTGCTCATGAAGTTCTTTTCAGTCGATATATTTTCAGCTCAATATTTCATCTTGAAAACATTATGTAGTTAAGAAACTGGTCATCACTTTTAGGCGACATCTTCTACGACCCCTTCTGGTCATTAACCAATTCTTCAGTTTTGACGTCATCTACACGTCTACTACTTCTTCCGGTCATTGACCTCTCGAGGTTTTTTTTTCACCGCTCTCGATAGGTGACATCTTCTTCTACAACCCCTTCTGGTCATTGACCAATTCTTCAGCTAATTTCCTCAAGGTTCTTCGGCTCCGGATGGACATGGCCATCCTCAGTCCCAGGACCCCGCTTGCTATACTACTCCCCTAGATCTACCTATTAGGCAGTTATCCTTATCAACAGAACTCTGTGAATCGAATTCCATCTTTGAGCTCTTGAATCCACGCTGGGCTCTTGTCGTAGATCTTCTCTTTCACAAAGCCCCAAAGGGAGAAGTCGCAAGGTGTTAAATCACGAGATCTCGGTGGCCAATTGTGATCACCTCTTCGAGGTATAACACGGTCCGGAAATTTTTCCCGTGAAAGATCAATGGTTTCGTTGCTTGTGTCGCACGTAGCGCCGTCTTGTTGAAAGTTAACGATGTCCAGATCAATACCATCCAATTCCGGCCATAAAAAATCATTAATTATTTCTCGTTAGAGCAATCCATTCTGCTCCAGCCTCATTCTGGAAAAAATAAGGTCCAGTGACCCCGCCGGACCATAAACCGCACGAAACAGTCACAAGTTGAGGAGAGAGAGGTTTTTCAACAATAACTCTTGGATTTTCCGAGCCCCAGATACGACAATTTTGCTCGATGAAGAAGCCACCGAGTTGGAAATGGACCTCATCACTCAAGATGATTTCTCGATGGAATTCTGGAACATTTTCATGCATTTCAATGACCCAATCAGCAAAGACACGACGTTGTTGATGATCGGCCAGCTTGAGTTCTTGTGTTAACTGAACTTTATTAGCCTTAAGACCCAAGTCTTTATGCAAAATACGGCGTAATGACGTTTGTGGAATGCCTTATTCCAAAGAACGACGAGGAATGGACAAACCTGGGTTTTCTTCAACACTTTCGGCTACAGCAGCAATATTCTCGACTGTTATTGAGCGGAGTGCACGGGTTTCATTCTTCACATCTATAATTTGTCCCAACAGTTCAAATTTTTCCACCAATTTTTGTATTGCGGTTCGAGAAGGTGCTTCACGATGACCCAAAAATTTTCCAGTTTTACGAACCGTCTCTGCCAAATTTTCACCATTTTTATAAAGAATTTTTATAATAATTTCAATGCGTTGTTAAAGCGTGTATTGTCCATTTTCATAAATGGCGTATTTTGTACTTGTCGAATGTCAGAAAATGACAGCTTCAAAAGTGACATCTACCGAAAAAGCGGGCTATTCAAAATAACATCTCTTACTGGAAAACTCTTTTCAATAAAAAATTCACAACTTAGATCGTAATGTACCTTCCCATGAAACTATTCGGTAGTTTCTCATGAAAATTCGTTCGAAGGACCAAAAACATTGACACCACTGCTTGAACTTCCGGTTAGTCAATATTTCCGAGGCATATTTTTGAGCAGCTGTTCAAGGCTGCTCCAGCAGGAAAAAAATTGACTCCAGTAGTATAGTAGTATGCTACGTATAAACTAATTCCTGATGATTCATCATGGGAGAGATTTTGGGTGTCAAATCCAAGGCTTTCGGTTGTACATGTGCGAGATTATTGAAATTTTAATCGTACAAATGTTGATTTTTTATTGCCATCATAAAGAACACATGTTGAACTTGAAAAATAGTTGTCCGTGAAGAGCGTTCCTCTTTATTCATGCTCCATTATCAATATTTGACAGTACGCGATGAATTCTTACGTCTCTAAGTCTAAGTATTTTATGATAACTTGCATGGAGAAAGGACCTGACAATTTGAAATAAAATATGATCCATCTCATGGTTCAAATCCTTGAACGAAATTATGCATTTTAATAACACTTCTCGAGGAAGCTCCACATGGAATCGGCTCTTCTGATAATAATTGTAGAGGTGCGCAAAACGAAAATATCGCATGTTCAATGTGTGGTAAAGCACATTAAGAGGACACAAAATTTCATTCTAATAACCCATATTCTGTTAACAATCAATCATTTTTGCAGTGCGGTGGTCTTCAGCAGCTATTGCATGCGATACGATGCCGCCAGCATTTTCAACCTGTAATAATCGGTCGGTGTCTATTATGAGTTAGAATTTACGTTTGCACGCAAACCAAAGTGATGCCGATTTGTGCTGTGACTGACGGAGAGGTCATCCATCATCAGCAGCTGAAAATACTTGAGAACTCATTTAGACCAACTTGGGACGGTTCTAAGGAGGTTCACTCGCCTCAAACACTTCAATTGAGATCATTTCTCGGATCATTTTCGGTTGATTTCCTCCCATAACCAAAATTTGGTATTACCGGAAAATTGTGTGTATATTTTTCTGGAAAACTGCCAGACCTATTTTGATGCAATTCAGCATAAAGATTGAAGTCATTTTTGAACTTCTGATCTCGATGTGTCATTTTTTTGGAGGAATTAAAATATGGACCTAGCATTGTTTGTATCCTGAAAAATCTATGCCATCAATCCAAATAAGAAATGATGTACGCTTGGCGAAAAGGTCAATGCCAGACTTATTCCTCGTCGAATACAACAGCCGTTATTTGATCTGCCAAAATCGCATTGGCTTCGAACTGAAAGCACGGAGCCTAGAGGTATTGAAGGTTTTAAAAACCGGGTAATGAGAAGGCAATAATCACATTCGTGGGTGATTCGATCCAAAAATACCCGCAAACAATTTTTATTGTCAGATTGTTTCAGTTCGGACATTGGCAAGGAAGACGGAATAAAAAATATGCGGTTGACAATTTCGAATTAATGTCAACGCAAGTATTTTTATGGGGACCTGAGCTCAGTTAACTTCGTTGCTGCGTTGGATATGACGAAAATGTTCGACTGGCTTCAGCGATCTCATTTTTTAACATTTTTAATCTTTGAAATTATCACATAGTCCCAGACTTAAACCACCAGTATACAGAGTGGCCACTTTTTCAATGGGATTCTATTGGTAACTTTTGAAACGTAAGAGTTAGAAGGTCAGTCAAATGGAGAAAAAGTTGCATTCATAGAAGCACTGTCAAGCAGTTTAAACAAATCGAGATTATCAGGGCCGGTTTTTGAGATTTATCATAAGAAAAGTAAATTCTGTCATTTTGGTTTTTCTTTTCCACTTCATTTCAAATATTATCAAAAAATGTTACAGGAATTTTTTATTCAACAGCAAATTATCCTCAAATTGACGTAATCAGATCTCGTATCCAACGTTTCGTACTCTCTGGGACACACTAAACCTCATTTTTTTCAATACGG
This sequence comes from Adalia bipunctata, assembly GCA_910592335.1. NCBI lineage: Eukaryota > Metazoa > Arthropoda > Insecta > Coleoptera > Coccinellidae > Adalia > Adalia bipunctata. The sequence goes on from OU342957.1 coordinate 4,892,007, forward strand.
ATCTGCATATTTTATGACACTTTTCGAAATAACTTTTAACGCTGAATTCAACGATATATCATACTATGTCATTCAAAGTTGATTTTACAAAATGGTGGACATTTCGAACACTTACTTCATTAATGTTCATCATTTTCTTTCGAATTATCATTTAATTTGTCTTTCATTGAATGATAGTTTCGTTTAATTATTATGAATAAGGTTTTTCACCTCTTGAGATTTGTAAATAATTATTACTTGTTTCTTGCTTTGATTCTGTTACGTAAAAATTATTTACAAATCTCAAGAGGTGAAAAACCTTATTCATAATAATTAAACGAAACTAATCATATAATGAAAGACAAATTAAATGATTATTCGAAAGAAAATGATGAACATTAATGAAGTAAGTGCTCGAAATGTCCACCATTTCGTAAAATCAACTTTGTTTAATTATTATGAATTAGGTTTTTCACCTCTTGAAATTTGTAAATAATTTTTACGTAACAGAATCAAAGCAAGAAACAAGGTATAATTATTTACAAATTTCAAGAGGTGAAAAACCTAATTCATAATGATTAAACAAAGTTGATTTTACAAAATGGTGGACATTTCGAACACTAACCTCATTAATGTTCATCATTTTCTTTCGAATAATCATTTAATTTGTCTTTCATTATATGATTAGTTTCGTTTAATTATTATGAATAAGGTTTTTCACCTCTTGAAATTTGTAAATAATTTTCACGTAACAGAATCAAAGCAAGAAACAAGTAATAATTATTTACAAATTTCAAGAGGTGAAAAACCTAATTCATAATAATTAAACGAAGTTGATTTTACAAAATGGTGGACATTTCGAACACTTACCTCATTAATGTTCATCATTTTCTTTCGAATAATCATTTAATTTGTCTTTCATTATATGATTAGTTTCGTTTAATTATTATGAATAAGGTTTTTCACCTCTTGAAATTTGTAAATAATTTTCACGTAACAGAATCAAAGCAAGAAACAAGTAATAATTATTTACAAATTTCAAGAGGTGAAAACCCTAATTCATAAGAATTAAACAAGGTTGATTTTACAAAATGGTGGACATTTCGAGCACTTACTTCATTAATGTTCATCATTTTTTTCGAATAATCTTTTAATTTGCCTTTCATCAAATGGTAGTTTCGTTTGATTATTATGAATAAGGTTTTTCACCAGAATACGATTGATTACGAGACTTATTATGGGCAAAATGATTTGATTAAATTCAAAAACATGTCCTTATTGGGAAGCCCTTCGATTTTTTTGATCATTTAAAGATGTTTGAAGAGGGTGCGACAATTCTTGTCACGTACTGCATGTCTGGGCCAAAAGGGCCTCAACGTGTGGAATATTAACAGTGTGGGTTTGAAGGAGCTCGCCTATTGTTGAGATACGGGGTTGAAGAGATAAGCGTGATAGGCTCTTAATTAAGAGCATTGAATTAAATCACCCCTTTATGAGGGAAACGCTGTGGGGCAGTCGTTGGCCTTATCTACTAATACAAAGTTACCGCCTATCCCTTATCTGTACTTGTGAAGTGTGTTCTACGACATTGGAAATAACGAAAGTCGTCTATTTTGAATGGCCAAGGGTGAAGATCTGAGAATCAATTAGGCACAAATGAAAAAATCGAAACGACGACATTTTTCCTGCTTCGGACTTATCATAGAACAGATCGAATGGTAGATAAAATTTTTCTGGATTCAATTTGTGGAATAAAAATTCTCAGAAACGCCATTAGGCCCCTGATGTCTTTTTTCGGTACCTTAATTTCCTTCTTATCGGGTATAATCAGTTATAAGAAGCGTGAAAAAAATCTCGGATGACATTCTGAGACGTCACGACGTCGTGTTCAGGTTTACGAATTCGCCATAAAAATATTCTCGCCAGTCTCCACAATACTTCTTCGATTTGAAGCCACAAATATATCCGTGCATACCTAATGAAGAACGGCTCGCTGGGCACCGAAAATATCGGTGAAATTTTCAAACGGCTCCATTATCCAAATATTTATTTACGACGTCCCCACTGGTCCCGAAAAGCATCCATCTTTTCTGTACAATAAACCGAACAAAAGTTCATGAAGTGTGACAATTTGATGGCGGTTCCTTTCAAAACGTTCTCGGTTGTTCCAATACAGTCTCAATTAACCAGGAATATCGTATATTCAGAGTTGTCTCCCAGTTTTTTCGGTTATAACTCATCGGGGACCATCGAGTCCTGGTGAATAATAGAACCAGAGGTGACTAGATGGTATTTATAACTTGGTTAACAAGTATATACGTCGTAATGACTGCTTTTGTATTTATATATATTCGAAATACGGAAGTTATTCGAATGTGGCTGTTTTTCTCGTGAATTTAATGCGAGTACATTCGGAAGTTAAGGTGCTTCAAGCTCATTAGCGAGAAATATGGCATATAATGGAGCCTGTAGCGCACGAGTGACCCACATATCATCCAGAATGCACGGGTTATATTTGGTTCTTGTAACAATCGTCAATCTCCGAAAATTAAAGCTCCAGACGACCTCTGTCCGGGGGCCACCCTGTGTATTGCCTTTGCAGTCATCAGCTTTCTGTCTGCCAGGGCGGTCTGGAACTCACTAAAAATACTGGTGTAGTCCATTGTTGTGAAACAAGATGTGCTTTCCCAGACTTTTCCTTAATTTCACTTTGTGTTCAACTCGAGCTGCGAACTAATATACCGTGAATAAAACTGGAAAGTGCCCATAAAGCGTTTCATTACATTTCAATTCATCAGACCACATAGATCGTTTTGAAACACACACGTGCTGTACTTGTTACCCCGTTTGTTTGTTTATCAAATACTCCACACTGGTATTTATAAAATCCAATAGAATTATATACGTAAACCCTTATACGAGATCGGGCAAGAATCACTGAAACTCAATGGGTTATTAGGCTTTTTCAAAAGCGCCCCAAGTGAGGGGTTCTCTATCGATGACATTGATGGTTTAATGTCGACATTCATTGAATTAATCGAAAACAAAACTTTTCTTTCGTTATGCTGCAACTATTCAATTGGGCATCTTTTGTTATGTTGAAGTAGGTTACTTGTTTCAAGCAATCACATTGAGGGGAACTAGTTACATGGTCAATAGTCTTGCCCCTCTTGGTTTCTCAAGAAATAAACAATCTGTGTTATGGAAATGAGATGAATATTTTCCTCCACGTACAAACGAAAAGGGGAGATTGCTTAAGTAGAAGTGTTGAAGTTTGAATTTTTGTCAAGTTTTTTTCTCAGTATCTACACTATACAAGATATTCAACTGAAATTTGGCAAACATTAGACAGTTCTCACCACGTGACATGGCAATTTCGATAGCTGACCTACAGGGTGATATTTTTTCTGGAACACTGTCACCTGTCTTCCTCCAAAACTTTTATTTGGTGAGCAACTGGTAATTTGAAAAAATGTAAAAAGAAGCTTTGTTGTTATACAAAACTTTTCGGTCTCTTGTAGTTTTGTCGTATCTGCTACAGATTTCGAGAAAAAAATTTTGAACAATTCTCTCGAAGTCCTCCGAAGAATCAAAATTGTCATAAAGATCTGGTTAGTATAAAAAGAAATCTGAACTATTCTTGTCTGGGGATCTGGCGGGCCATGACTGATGTCCAATCCACCTGTTTTCATTACTTTCTTTCAAAAACTTAGTACACCCTGTATCTCGAAAACGAAACGTTTGCGACCCCATGTTCATGGGACTTTTTTTTCATAAACTTACTTGAGGAATCTCCCCTTTTTGTTTTAACGTCCAATTAAGGAACACCCTGTATATAGAAAATTCAGAACAAACACTTTTCGTTTAACAAAATTCAAGCATGCGTTGATTCCCTTCACTCAAAACTGTGGCGGTCATAGAATTTTATGTCTTATTTATTTTCACTTGTTGAATTCAACTCAGTTTTATCATTGTTGTATCGTCTCGCGCTTCTTAAGTTCTTATTTATGTCGCATTCATGCAATTTATGTAGAACCTCGAATGGACAACGATTTGAACATTTTCTTTTTTTTTTAATGAACCAATGTTTTTTCTTGAAGGACCTTTTTTTGCTCCTCATGAAAGCATTCATCACTGTCATCAACGGGTTAAATAAAACAATTTAAATGATTTAAATGTTTTTTCTTCATCAATTTATCAGAGGAATCATACTAAAATCAACAAGTTTCGCGAAACCAATAAGTCTGAGTAAAAATGAAGCTAATATTTCCTAAATCAATGTAGCAGGTTACAATAATTTTGAGATATCGAATTATATGGGACAGTTTTCTTTCTCTGTGGAAGTGAATCAAAGCTTGCTTGGATTTTGTTGAACAAAAAGTGTTTTCTCGAAATTTTCGATATATAATGAAAATGAACTTAGTATGACATGATATATATTTTTGAAATCGTTGAAGAAAGATCAATTTGGAAATATTATTTCCCGTTATGGTTTCTATTTGAAAAAAAAATTTCTTATCGCTCCAAAATTTGAGCATTCACAAAAAATCCAATAGCACCGCTGGACCAAATACCACAATCGCCCTGTAGCTCGGGACCTAGACGCCGTAGCAATTTGGGGTTTTTAGCAATTTATGTTTCCCGAAAAAAAAAAAATGACATGTATATTCGTTTTTCTCTATCACTCATTGTCAAGGTGTTGTAGTACTGAACCATCGAAATCTGGACACCCTGTACATATTTCAAAGAATTCTTTTCGACGTTAAAGTTAAGTTTTTCACACATAAAGCTGTTTTGCGCTATACAGCAAGCTATTTTCCAAGCATTAAATCAAGACTCGTCTCTTCTTCTAGGAACCAATACCATAAATACGCTCATTATAGAATACCGCTTATATTTATCTTATGATAGATTCGACATTTCTACCCCATACTATCAGGACAATGGGCAAACATGAATTTCTCGGACGTATTCCTAGCGCAGAATTTTTACAACGACCCTGAATATGAACGGAACATATCTGCGTTCTGTGAAAATGCGAAAAATTATTGTTGAGATATAAAAGGAACAAGACAGTGGAGGATGCTGCATAAGCAGGGTAGCAATGTAGATAATCTTTTAGCATTGACTCCGTGACGCTATTTCATGTCGCATGTGAGAAAGGTATTGTACTCGCTTCGAAAATTATTCTGGTTTATGTGAGACACAGGATCGAATGGGGAGTAGCAGACGTAAAAATACGTCGTTTCCATCGTAATTCCTCCAGATATGACGTTTTGTACGATGTCCAGGCGGAAAGGCTCGAATGGACAAGATGGAATACAATATTCTTCCCACCATTCTCGGCATTTGAATTCACTTGCGAATTTAATGTGAAACGTAGAATCATTACCTGGTTAATTTTTATTTCATCAGAACGCAGTTATATTAATATGAATAGAAATAACGAGCTTGGTTAACTGAAAAAAACGCAGTTCATGACTTGAATAGGTAATAAAACTGTCACGGTATTTATGGGGCCCCATTTCACTCTTTGAGAGTAGAAAATGGGCACTTCGCTAATTTCACAAACTTCCAATTACGCAACCCAGAATATCACACGAATGATCTCGATTCTACTTTTAATATACAGGGTGGCCAAGAGATTGACGTCAAAAAGAAAAAAACAGGTCCCTCGTGTCATGGGCTATTCGAATCACCCCCATGTATGTTATGCGATTTTTCACGGTTTTCGAGTTATGAATTTTTTTTATGAACTTTTAGAATTTTCGACTTGATCATCTTAAAAGAGATATTTGAAAAAAAGTACAAGACTTCTCTGTGAAATTCTTTTTGTAATTTAATGTTCATGAATTGTACATTTATACATAAAATAATCAGATTCGTAACTTTGATAAAAATTATGGAAATGTTGGTCTCAAATGAAAAAGTTACGTGAATTGGATTATAGTCTGAATTTTCGAATCAAAATTAAGAATGTAACAAGGCGAATTCACGGTTTCTTAGTATGCTTAAAAACTGCGCCCAACAGCCAGCTTTTAGAATCATTGATAAAAAATGGTACTTAACACTATACCTTTGCTAGAATTAGCCTTCAAAGTCATCGAGGTGGAAAAAATCAAAAAACTAGACATTTACTACAGAATTATTTTTTGCCATTTCAAGATTTTTCTGATCAAGTTATGATAGAAAATTAATGATAACTAGCTGCAGATGAGGAGTTCTAGATAAACAAAAAGGAATAGGTATGGCAATAAATCACACATCATGATGTGAATGAAAAGAAATTTATTTATAAACAAAACTAACAGTTTATTTATAAAATTCACAGTAGGTTGTCAAAGTGGCCACCTCTAACCTCAATACAAATTCTACACCTTCTTAGAAAATTTTATTTTAATCGCATAAAACCTGCCCTGTTCTCTCTTAGGACACGTTCGGCTTCTCTTAACTTCAGTCGCAGCTCGTCTTCACTCGAACATTCACGGGCGTAAACAATTTCTTTGAAATAACCCCAAAAGAAAAAATCCATGGGATTAAGGTCAGGTGAACGTGGGAGCCACTTGATTGGTCCGCTGCGTCCGATCCATCTGTTCAGGTATCGTTCATTCAAGTGAAAACCTACTGTGAATTTTATAAATAAATTTCTTTTTATTTACATTATGATGTGTGATTTATTGCCATACCTATTCCTTTTTTTATCTAGAACTCTTCTTGACCAACATCTGAAGCTAGTTATCATTAATTTTCAGCATTTTCTATCATAACTTAATTCTGTAGTAAATGTCTAGTTCTTTGATTTTTTCCACCTCGATGACTTTGAAGGCTAATTCTAGCAAAAGTAGAGTGTTAAGTACCATTTTTTATCAATGATTCTAAAAGCTGACTGTTAAGCGCAGTTTTAAAGCATACTAAGAAACCGTGAATTCGCCTCTTTACATTTTTAATTTTGAGTCGAAAATTCAGATCCTAATCCAATTCACGTAACTTTTTCACTTGAGACCAACATTTCCATAATTTTTATCAAAGTTAGGAATCTGGTTATTTTGTATAAAAGTACAATTCATGGAGATTAAGTTACAGAAAGAATTTCACAGAGAAGTCTTGTACTTTTTTTATAATATCTTTTTTAAGCTGGTCGAGTCGAAAATTCTAAAAGTTCATAAAAAAAAATTTAACTCGAAAACCGTGAAAAATAGCATAACATACATGGGGGTAATTCGAATAGCCCATGACACGAGGGACCTGTTTTTTTCTTTCTGACGTCAATCTCTTGGCCACCCTGTATAGATTGGTTCGCCTTTTTCTATGATGAAGGTATACATGAAATTTTCGTCTGACAAAATCAGATCGAGTTTTCAAGTTTCGAAAACATGACAACGTGTGTTTATTAAGACCTATAAAATATTGAAAAGGTCACGTATTGTATGCATAGACCAAAAGTCTCTTTTGGTCTTTGATGGGGCAAAACCACACGCAATGAATATGAAAGAAAACTTTTGGGTTGGGAACTAAGACAGGTCTCGATGTGAAATGGCAGCTGCAGATAATCTGAAGTTGAACTCTCTAACATTGACTTCCCTAATCCTTCAGCTTATTCCTTTGGTTGTAAAATTTTCAGGAACACGTTACTGTTGAAGAATTCCAAGCTCATGGTACAAAAATAAGAACCGATGTCCAGATTTATATTTTCAAGTTTTTCGAAATAGAGTTAGATGCATCAATTTTTTATCAGTAAATATATTCATTATCTTAATGGTTTTCCTGTGCTCCTTTTTTCTGAAGCAGCAAAAGGCTTCGAGGTAGATAATAAAGTTGATTAGACCAAATTTAAATCAATTGAATTGCGGATCTATCTTCTACGTAAGCTTGAGGGTCCAGTGCCTCCGGTGCGTTTGGAGATTCACCTAAAACGTAAGTCAGATCGGATCTTACAAATAGAGTGGTTACTCCTCTGCCCAATTGTTAGCTGATGTCTGATAGAGATAAGGATCTATGCCTTAAAATGCCAACTCATTCACCGTAACACGTGCTTTTGATTAGAATAGTAGTTTGCCGAGTATTGTGGCTACATTCCACCTTATATTGTCGCATGCTCGACAAGATATTATGGTCCAACGATTCGAAGAGCAATGGAGAGAGAACTACAGACCCAGCATGGGAGCATATTGTGGTATCAAAGACCACCAGAACCATCAAATACGCACACAAAAATCTCCGCAATGGGTCGTTTCCACTGCTTCTCTTATTCCTTCCGCTCATAGAATTTTTTTCGAAGATCTGGATCAGTTACCCATTCCTTCTACACGAATCCTAGGTCAAATTCAATCATGTCCGGCAACCGCTGTCGATTTTTTGACAGCTGCTGTCAATATTTTTTGACAGCTGTCAGAAATTTTTGACAGCTGCTGTCAATTTTTGAATGTTCGGGACACAATGTCATTTTCTTCCAATTATTTGCAATAAATATTTTTTTTTTCCATAAAAGTTTACTACTCTCCGGCGGCGAATGTGGTACTTAACGGAATTGCGAGCAAGTGGTCGGCAACGCAAACCGACCAGTTTTTCAGTCAATAGATTCTACTATAAAAATTCCACAACAAAATCTCGCGACTCTCGAGATAATCAAATTAAGTCATTCATTTGTGACAATCTTTGGACATTGACATTGTCCAGTCAACTGAACAAGCGACTGCTGCCGAGCACCTGGTATTGTTTACAATTCTAACAGAAGTTACTATAATAGCGCTGAAGTGAGCAAGAATTCTAAGTGTTTTCCTCCCATTCAATGAAACCTTTTAAGGAGGATGGGAATAAAACATACTAAGTGGAGAGGTTCTTGCCATTCTTGTTGAAATCCGTCTGAAGGACTGACTCTCTCCCGTTTATTATGATGAGGCTTCGTAACTTACGAAGACCTCGGCAGTAATTTCAGGCGACACTGATTTGTGATGATTTTGGTGAAAACCATAACACGCTCATTAGGACCCTTTCGTGTTAAAACAGTTGTTGGAACTCAACTACCATTTGTTGGGTAAATTGGGGAAGAAAGCCTATTAACTATAGGTAGCAAACATCAAGAGTATTTCGAAAGCCTCGCCGAGAAGTTTTTGTTCGAATGAACTTATTAATATTTCTTATTTTTCATGGAAACTGTGAATAGTGACCTTTATGCGTGGAAAATTGCATCATGCACAAAGAAAACTGAGTAAATCGATTCGATATTGTTGATGTTTTGTCTCAAAACATCAAACAAAGAATTCTGATGGCATCGAATCACATAACCAGGTGGCCAGCCCGAAAATGCACAATTATCGTACGATAATTTTTATCTTTTGAAACAATTTTTTTGAGCGTCCCATTGAATGAACCATTAATCTTGGAAGCTCATAATTTATTCGCTTCTGCGAAGAAACACGTTATTTTTTTTATCTATCAGCTAAACAAACGCCAATTTCATTCGGATATCTATTAATTATCATAATTTAATTAGTGTCATTAGATATATCAACATGAGAGTGATAGTGGCCTGACAAGGAACAGGTGTTTTTTTTGTTACATCGATTTGAACCAGCCGTCTCAAGTTCTCAAAGATTTATAGTTAATGAAAATTTCGAATGAAGCCATGATACAGCTTTATTATAAAAAGTTGCTGATTGTTTCCAAAATAAAGTGGTCTTGAAACGAACCATTCTATTTCGAAAATAGCGCATTTTATACACAACGGTGGTTACTTAATTCAATCATCTAGGTTAGTTTCATATCATGTTTCTTTCGGAGCAAAGAATCAATATCATAACAGAATTGTGTATCGTATTTCATCGTATTACTTTGTTGCACTAAACGGTGCAATTATTCGGAAATATAGAATAGTTAGCAAATAGCATGATCGCAAAAACCGAAATTATCTCTACAGAAGAGTGTACTGAATCTGTCCAGATAAGAACAATTTCAGGATCTTCTAATGGTACTATTTTTCGGGTATCTCCTTTTATACCTTTTTTTACAATATTCTTTTCATTTTCATAATTTCATTCACGAATTTTTGTATACATTCAAAAGGCACTATTTTACAGCCCTTCAACCCAATCGGATATGTAGTTTTTGAAATATTTGTAGAATGACATTTCAAAAATAATTAACTCCAAAACCATAAGACCGATTTTTGCTATTCGCATTTTACCTCAAGTGACTCTGGAAATTTCATGTCTGCAATTTCTTCTTTCGAAGTTTTTCGTGTTCACGGATGGCCGGACGGACAGAATCGAATTTGGCCACGAATTCTTCTATTCTAATTGTTCGAGGCAATCTTCGATTCAGAATAACATAATTGGTCAAAATGACATCAGTGTTTGATTCAACCAAAGGACTGATATGCGGAAGACTCACTCTGTATAAAATAGAACGGGGTGATTTTTTCTGAAGTACGGTCGAACATCTGCGTTTAAAATGTTGCTCAACTGCGTATTGTTTGAGTCGAGCTTCGCATTCTGTCATTGATCATGGCGAAATCAAAGATACCGATGAAATATGTCCTGTTAGATTTGGAAACGCAAAGGGGAAGTTAAAATTGTTTCCGTCTAACAGTTTCCACCTCAGAGAAGTCGTAAAATACCTCATTTTGTCGTGTATATCCGTTCGTAGGGGTGCCAAAGGGTGGATTAAATCTTTCCGTCTTCATTCAACCCAATTATGTGGCATCAACCCCAAATCGCGATAAGTGGCCATAAATGTCTGCCAGGCCATTTATTCTCACCCTGATTGAATTTCTGTCCTGGAAGCGATAGACAATGAAAAGAGGCAGAGGGTTCCTGTCTTATCAGCTTTTATCGTGTTCTATTATTTTTACTATCGGTCTTTCTCATTGGGGAAAATTATCATTGAATTTCTTTCTCGTTCTACTCGAAAGAAGACTAAGTACATAATTTCGTCATGATGTCTGTATTTTTTCAAATTTCGATAATGATCTGCAGTCGCGAAATTTTCGTGTACACCTGGTATTAATGAAGAACAACAGGGATTCATTCAGTGATGAAAGCTCAGGTTCCACCGTTGACAAAGAAGAAACTGGTCATTGTTTCTGGTCATCATTACACACCAAATTTTTTGTGATACCCTCACAAAGGTTAAATGGACCACACAGTACACTCTCATCGCCCATTCGGTAGAATAACGGTCTGAAATTGCTTCATTTCGAACGAATTTGCGGTACCGTGTGTATTGGATGATATGACATTTTGATTGAAATTTGAACTACCTACTGTACAATGGTTTTTTCATTCATGAAGGATCAATCTATATGCAAAAAAATCAGCATCTGTATAAATCAATTTTTCTGGGAAATACGGCAGTCCAAAAATTCCTTCAGGGTTGATTTTAATCAAACACAGATTTCGGAATAATCTTTTCATTCAATTTAATGATAAGGAGGTCGATCTATACTCGAAGAAAAGAACTGAATAACTAACTGCTTATAAGGAATCATTTCTGTTCACTAATTCATAATACGAAATATGCCTATACGAAAGTATCAGGTTACATATGGGATAAGAATTAAATCTGTCACCACATTCACTTCAGTGTGAAGTGTGGACTTCAACCAAATAACGAATAAATATTGAACTCAATTTATGATCTTTCGTTTTGTGATAAAATAGGATTTGGTTTTGCTGTATATATTCCAACAGAAAAGTCAATATTTGCATGAAATAATCTTAAATTATTTGGACCGTACTATCGATTCAAATTAATATTTCATGATTTTTTCTGAATATTATGTTTTTTTTGAGAAAATTTCCTAGAGCACATGAAAAATGTATTACTTGAAAAGTTTAATACTTCCTGAGAGTTCCATTCTTCATATTGATCCACCAATACCTAGTCAATCTGTCAATCAGTGGAACTTGAATTGAAATGCACTCACATTTCCAAGTAAGATCCTCTGTGTTGATGTCAAACACGTAATGAATTCTGAAGATACTTCGGAGAAAACAAAAATGCCCATCTGCTCATTTATTTCGGTGCATCATGAATTTTAATTGGTTTCTCAGCTTCACCTTGACGATCGAATGATTATTTAGAGTTTCATGTTCATACGAGGTGCTGAGAGAGATCATTAAGGTTCTCGACTGTCAAAAGTCCGAAACTCAAATTAGCGCATCTTTGGGCATTACTCCAGCAGACGTAACTTCCTCAAGACATCGAAATGAGGCGAGAATATAAAATGGTCCAGTTGGGACAGCCTCTGTTCTCAGTGACGGAAAGATTGATAAAGGATGCATTAAGTGGGATTCTTCGGAATTAGTCTGTACATTTGGTTCAATATTGAACCCCTGTATTGACCATTTATCTGTGTATCTTTCCGAATGCTTCAAGATTTTGTCACTATTTCCAAAGAAAATTCTTCGATTAAAATCATGGTTGCCCCTCATTTCCCTGTCCTCCAATTATTGTCCACAAAATAATCATTAAAACGTTCTAGCAAGGTTAGATCCCTGATTTCCGAATATAAATGATGCTATGGCGGAATATTTTGGTCGAGTTAAGTGTTATATCTTTATCTAATTATAGTACCGATGCCTCAGTTTTGATTGATCTTTGCGTTAACAACACTTTTTTTACTTCAAATGGTGGAACCGTGATAGTTTGAAGTGTTAATTATAGCGCGATGGCGCTTTCAAGTGTGTAATAATTATATTTTTGGGGCAACACGATATTATCTTTGAAGATGTCGAAATTCGTTCCTCAATCGACTGTGGGAAATGATCACTTTTTATGAATTTATTTTGTCTTAAAGCAAGAAAAATGTACATAGTTTAAGAACATACAGGGTGTAAATTGAACGTACAAACGAAAAGGAGAGATTCCTTAAGGGGCCGTTATACTCAAGTTCACGCCCTCTATTTTTCACCTAAAAGCTTGATTTTTTTTTCGAATTTAAGTTGAAGGATGTCTTGAGGGCACTCCAATTCCTTCTCACCCTCTAGATCTGCTATCAAAAATGCCATGTCACGTGGTGAGAACTCTCAAATGTAATATCCATGCCAAATTTCAGTTGAATATCTTGTAAAGTGTAGAGACTATGAGAAAAAAAATTGAAAAAAATTAAGAAGTTCAACACTCTGTATCTCGAAAACGAAACGTTTGCGACCCCATGTTTATGGGCCTTTTTTAACTCACTTTCAATTTAGGAACACCTGTATATGGAAATCGTACATTTTGAAATTAAACAAAAAAATTGATGATTCGATATGGACTAGGATCAGTGTTGCTACTGAATGAATTATTCAAGAACTGAAGTTGAATGGAGGTCACTTTATTCGGAAATTTCCAAGAGATTCCTGCGACGAAAGCTCAGTGAATAATAAAGTTCTTAATTAGGATCGAATTTCAGATTCACATCGTTTATTTTTTAGCAGTTCAACAACTGACGAAGACATGAAAAATTTGATTAATATGACTGCATAACTGGTGCTGTGCCAAGCCAAGTTAGCACTCTGAATACGCGTACGGAAGGTTTAGATTGAATTTCATCAAATTCCACATTCGAAATGTATACAAAATTCTTTTGACTTTTTCAATTGTTTTCACTGTCACATTACCTTTCCGTTAGGAATTGCAGAACTTACGATGATATTTTGATTCTGTGCTGATCTCCGGATGTAATGAATCCTAGTTTCGGAAAAAAACTTTGTATGCAAATAATTATCTGAAAAAATTGTCACGCAACCGTCCAAGAATTGCCCACTTGAAGGAAATGTTGCACAGACGAGCATTACGACAACCAGTTTCTTTGAGATGTTCAAATGATGAAACTTTCACTGGTGATGATGAACTTATGCTTCTTTTCATTATAATCTGACAAGATCTTTCAAAACGAATGAAAAATTGATGATTTCCATAGTTTACATGAGAATATCAACTCAATATCGAATTAAAATTCATCAGCCGACTAAATGCTTATGATTCAAGTGAATCACTTAATCGTCAAATCAAATTGCTATTTTAAACTAAATATTTGATTTAATACATCGCTAGAATATGAATAGAAGAACATATTGATCAGATTTCGCCTTGTTATTTTCCGTCAGAAAAGTGGTAAGAAAATACTGGCGATTGGCGAAACAGCAGATGAGTCGTAGATTGAGGAATTTTTGGTAGCGTTTCGACTGTAGCAATTAGCAGCGGAAGAGAGGAACAAAACGGTTCCCTTTTTATTTGACGCCTGTTTACAAAGACCTAAATCACAACTCTAAGCTGACAAGTGACAAAATTAGCCTGGGGGAACTCAATGGGTTGTATTTTTTGTAGCCACATAAATATGTTTCTTTTGAACATCATTCCGTATTAATACTTCCATAGTGCACTCGTTTATGTGCCAACAACGTCATAACGTCATGCGGAAACAAATTTCGAAGTGTCCAATGACGACTTTTCTTGAGAGAGGCACGGAAACCCGATTGTCATTCGTCAAGACTATGTTACCTGTCATAAAAGAATCCAAGAATGAAATATCCCCCATTTTATTACGGCAGAGTGTAACTTAACCATAATTATTTCTATAGTTTCTGGCTATACGGAGACCATTTATGGTTCATTAGTTTCACAATGCTGTCAGGAGATAAGTCGCGTTGTCAAATATTTCATGTCGTTTCCCCTAAATGAGAATGCCTACGGTGAATTCTGTTTAGTGGAATGCCCTACGTGTTGCTGTTCATGTCAGATATCGGTTTTGTTACTCTATCCATTATGAATTTTATTCGAGTACCCATTGAGGTTATATTCGTCGGCTCTTGTGTTGTTTTAGACATGAAATAAATTCACCTGGAGGTGTAGAGGGTCGATATGAAGACCTAAGCTTTGGATTATTCGGTTCATCCCAGAAAAATTGAAGCTATAAGCGACTTTTGAGTGAACACAATTTTTTTCTTACACACATCGCCATCAGAACAATGAACCAGCAAAAAAGAAGTTGTGCCCTTTCAAGCCGGATCAATAATGTGCTAGGAAGGGGATTACCCCTCTTATTATCGCTGAATGAACAATAACTGTTGGCTAATACGTAGAAAACATCATTGAACCAATTGTTTCTCTGCGCAACGAATTTGGGGATAATTTCATTTATCAGGATGATAACGCCCGACCTCACCGCACACGAAGGGTTCCAAACATTCAATTTGGGAACACCCTGTATATCATGATATACTTAAGGTGGGGCTTTTCTTTCAACAGATCTGGTAGAACTCATCAAAATAAGTCATTCTACCAAAAATTTTTAAATGAATTATGCTCCTGTTTCGAGAAAATGAAGCAAGAATATTTTCTAGTTTCTAGATGGATCTGAAAATTCATGCATGCTCCTGCGTATATATCAACATCTCTTGTTTTTTGTCTTCTTATCTGACAAATTTGGAAAAAATTCTAGTGCGTAGAACAGATCATTTTTCCATATGCCGCTTTTTCATAAATTTTTTGAATTGAGCATTTCATATAAGAAATTTTCGGTGAAATGACTTTATTTGATGAGATTTATCACCTGTCGAAAGAAAAGCCTCACCTTAAGGTACACCCTGTATTGCAGTTGAAATGAGGAAAATATTCATCTCATTTCAAGAACACAGATTGTTTATTTTTTGAGAAACCTATAGAGGGGCGAGACTTTTGACGATTTATGTATATGAACTAATATTGAAAAAAAATTGCTCAATTCGGTTGAACTTTCTCATGGACTGGAAGATCTAGAAATCATTAAATTTCGAAACCAGAGCCTGTGCCACTTAAGGGTGTACGTCCCTGAAAAAAAGGGAGTAAGGAATGATTTATTTTTTTCTTATTGATGAAGGGATGTATAAAGATCAAAATAATAAAAAAAATATTTTATAAGTATTGAACGAGTGAATGAATGAAAAGGATATGCCCCATCATTTTTGGTTATTTTGTGACATTTCCACCATCAAAACGAACCAATTTTTTTGTGTTTTTTCATTTCAGTATTGTCTATCATTTAGTTAATCAAATGTCTATCTCATTTTTCTTTCAGAATTTACCGTTTTTTTGTAAATAATATGACAACAACGTGTTGTTTTCGCGAAATTTATTTCCTTGAATTTCTCTATTCGAAATGATAAATATCCATTTTTATCAACGACAATTTATTAAGGTTTGTTTTCGTCGTCGATTAGTGAAAATAAACTGTTTCTTACAAGTGTGGATTCTAACATGGAATTGAATTTTTTTTATTAAATGACACGCCCCGCAGGTATCTCCTCCCAGATGACTGGTGAAGGAAAGATAGAGTATTATACAGCCAGTGTGAGATCTAGTTCAGGGTAGGATTTCTCGTTATATTCCCTGCGCCCCAACTTTTTTTCTAAGATGAATAATCCAATGAATAAAAATTAATGCACTACACTGCCATCTGGTCGTATACGTTTTTTATTTTGAAGGCTAAAGACTCTCGAGTGATGCAATGAAATTTTCATTGTGAATTTTTTCGAAGAATTCATACTATCTACAGTATCTATCCATCTCATCGTCCGATATAACCTCCGCGCAGTGTTCATTCATTCCCATTAAATGTTTACTTCTTCATTATTCGTCCGTCACACCCGACAAAGCAATTAAAATTTGAGTTAACAACATTATCTTCTCGATCTGTTCCTTCACCACTGTTTTGACAGACAAACAGGCCTCACGTTCAATGTCGGCTTGTCCAGACATCAAAATGTTAATAATATTATTGTTTACACTGGATGCTCATGCAAAATATGCTAAAGACGGTCATTTCTACGCCCTATCTCTTTGAGATTCAGCAAGAGGACGAAACCACAAGATGGAAATGGATATAGATAAGGAATCTGATGTCTGATTGTTGATGAGGCGGAATAAATTTCGGTTTTGTATTCGGTGGTTCCAAAAGTGACGGTTTCCTTGTAAACTGATATTTGCAATTCGAGAACCATTCGACTTTGGTAGGAATCCACTTTCGATTTTCCGCCGCCATTATTTATAACTTTCCTGTCGGCATTTCGACGGATCATCGAAAATCTGATCTGTAGACATCGCGAGATACTGCCGAACCTGATCCATAAACATGTACCGGGTCCACCGCTTCGACACTATGTCACCGAGAGCTACCAAGCGATGAACAGTTATCGGGTCCAGTAGGTATATGAGGAGGCCGAGTGCCACCATCGAAAGCACTCGATGCCCAGATTGGTACTCCGTGGTTGTCGTACTTTGCAGGAAGACGCAGCACTTGAAGGTTATGAAATTAATTGAAATTTAATTCAGTAGGACTCGTTCTCTGACTTGGTTATTTATTGTGTTTTTATTTCTTCATATATGGCGGGAATCACTTTATTAAGTGTCCATTTATGGGATATGAGCAGCACACTTCAGACATCTCATGACAGCCATTTGAAGTTTTCAGAATTCGAAGTTGATTGAGTAGTACTCTATCACTGACTTTAATTTTCAAAGAAGGGCAGGGTTTGATGCATACGACGTGAATTGATCATAAGAGAGGATATTTTTAAAAGCTATGAAGACATTTTTCAAAATGATGTAGAAAGAATGAAAAGATAACAGTAAAAATACAGAGAATAATAGTAGGATAAATTGTTTTGGAAGAACTGAGCAATCATGAGTGTGGTGGTGAATTTATCCGATTGCTGGTCAATAGGAGGATTTTAAGTGATCTGAATCTCCGTTCCTACTGAAGATTCGCCCGTCGTTATGAAACACAATGGTTGAGAATAATTTTAGGTATTCGGACTGAGTCAAACGTACGAAGTTTGCCAATGTAAAAATAACTAATAGAACTAGTGGTTTTCTATCTGTGTATATGCCTATTTGCCGGGTATAAAGACCCGATATATGTCCAATGACCTTTATATAACCAAATAAACATGAAACAAACCGAGCAGCAAATACCACATAATACTTACGTAGGTCAGGCTTATTTTAGCACCTGCCATTAATAGCGATAGTCTGCGTGCTAACTCGAAAGTGTATCAAACTAATTCTAGAGATGTCATTCGGACGAAGCCTATTATCTAGGGCTTGTGTCGGTGGCATTCTCAAAGGAACATGAAATGCTTTTATATGCGCTATAAACTTAATATCCCATTAATTCAAGTCGATCATTAATGTTTTTCGTTCCAATTGAGAGCTCATTTTTACGGATGAGATATAGAATAGCAGAACTGAAGAAATATATCAGTTCGCGCCTTTCCACAGATGTCGGCGGGCTATATCTAATTCAGAGATGATATAGACCGACAGGAAGAATTGACCGTCTATTTGAGTGCTTGAGCTCATTCGATTCTGGCTCGGGAATCTTGTCAATACAGGTAGCGTTCACTCATAATATCCCTCAAACTCAGGGTGTATTTAAAGGTGAGGCTTTTTTTTACATATGGTAGAACTCATCAAAATAAGTCAGTTCACCAAAAAAAATTATGTGAATTATGCCTCTGTTTCGAAAAAATGAAAATATGTAGAATATTTTCTAGTTTCTAGGTGAATCTGAAAATTCCCAAGTCTGAACCTGCTCCCTCGCCTCGTTGATATCAACATCTCTTGTTTTTTGTCTTCTTATCATACATGTCGTTACGTTAAGGTTTATGTTTCGAAAATGCCGCACTTTTATTCAAATAATGAACTTGTTGATTAGCTTTTAATTTGTGGTGAATCAAAACAAAATGCAAGTTCAGCGTATAAGTTGCACAGAACAAGATTTCCGCTGAGAAATCACCCAACCTTGCGGATGTTCGTAAGCTTGGTGCAGAGATGTAGAGAGATGCAGGTAGTATTAAGGTGTTGATGTCCAAAATTTTTTATAATTTTTTGGAATTGAACATTCCAAATAAGAGAAATTATTAATGGGTAAACAGACAATTTTCGAATTTCGGAAAAATTTTCACTTTGAGCGGGAGTCGAAACACATTTTATCGAAATTTTTGAAATTGTCTGTTTACCGATAAATGTTTTCTCTTATATTCATTTCACAGACGTTAATATCCAATTTAAATTCCAAATAAGAAATTTTCTATCACCTGTCAAAAAACAAGCCTCACCTTAAAATACACCCTGCATATTGGCGAGAAGAGCTTGGAACAATTTTTTTAGGCCAAAGTCATATTTATAGTAGCTGATGCTTTAGGCACTTTTTATGGTAGAGGTTTATTTGGAATCTGAAACACGTTGAATTTGGACGGAATGAAGGGTATACGCCATTTTGAAAATGTTAGGTTATAGTCATTTTCCTGTCAGTAGAACAATCAACGTTGTCCTTTCTACATAGAAATCGTAGTAACTACGTATTTATCGAAATGTTCATTTACTTC
Source organism: Adalia bipunctata (assembly GCA_910592335.1). Lineage (NCBI taxonomy): Eukaryota > Metazoa > Arthropoda > Insecta > Coleoptera > Coccinellidae > Adalia > Adalia bipunctata. The sequence continues at coordinate 4,911,335 of OU342957.1, forward strand.
GGCAAAATAATGAATTTCAGAGAATGTTACGTGAATCATCACGGAAATCAAGAATCGAGTGTTGAAATTTGACTGAAAAATAATGGACAGAATAGTCCGTTACTTTGTGATAGTTCATTTGAAAAAAGAATCATAGTACTCGAATAACCTGAACAAAAACATCTAAACGAAAAGACGGACCTATGGAATTCCCCACTTTCCAAAATTCTCAAGAAATAAGCCTTCAGAAGACATTCGAATACCTTTTTGCACAAGTGTAGATCTACGAGCCCTGTGTCACAGTTGAAGCTCAAAAGAGCTTAATCCATTTACAAAGTTCAAAAAGAGTAAATAGAAATTAGCATTGGCAACGTCTCTGAGAATTATTTGGCATTTCACGAGTACCAGCCTGCGCGTTCTTTTCATCCTCCCCATTCGTGGACGATTTAAAAACCGCCTAATCCGCCCCTGTCCCTGCATCAGAGTTCAATTACCTGGATCTTTTTTGCTTGCCAAATTACGTCTCAATGTCATGTGTTATGCATTCGAGTCAAAAAGGTTGCGGGGATTCAGTTACAACGAAACGTAAAAGGCAGAACGTAACGTCTAATGTGTATCGAGGAAGTGAAGAGGGTCCATTCAAGAAAAAACATGAGAACGAATGGGGAAGGGGCAGGCCCAGGAAGTTTTCGTTTTTGAATTACTAATTTCATCGACAACATCGTAACTTCACGTCGAGAACTGTTGGGCTGTTTGTAATAAGGTTTTTTGTGGCTCGGGTGTAATTGACGAATGTGTGAAGACCAATGAGCAAGATTATTTCATTCGGGGGGGTCCTGAATGAAATGTATGTGAGCCAAATGAAGATATCTCACATGACCTGCCTCATGGTTTATGTTCAATGCAATAAAACTTATTTAATGAAAAGTAACTGAACTATTATAAAGTTTGATCGAGTTATCAGTTGACCCCGCTCGAGGAATTCCTGCTAGAGAGGATATCCGTCTTTAAAACAGCACTCCGATCGAACTTGACGATAGCTCACCTAATCGAAATCAATATTAATTTTCGATCATCTTATACTGTTCAATTGATCAAAGGAGCCTCTGGACCGCTCGAGAGCCGCATACCGTTCGCAGCGCCAAAACGAGTTTTCGATCAAGTTAAATCAACTTGATGACAAATTATTGTCAGAGGGAAGTCAGTTACATACGGAACAACCGCAATTATTATATTGAAGGCTCATTACGGGAGTGAAAGTTACATAAATGGACCGAAATACACCTGTATCGCTTCGTGCAGAGGTTATTCTAGAATTCGTTTAAACTCTTTGGCTCTTCGGGCTGAGATTTTGGTTGACATGAAGGCTAAAAATAATAAAGGCATTCCGGCTTAGTATCTTTCAGTCCAGACAGTTGAGGCAATTTATAACAACTCAATGATGCGTTGTGCTCCAATTCATGTGGACTGTATCTACAGGAACTTTAGGAAGAGCCATTATTTTAACAATTGAATCGTTCGTGACAACGTGCATAGGAAGTTCACGGAATTCTTCCCACGTTCCAAAGAAACATTGATTTCAGTTCGAACCAACCATTTTAATTATGCCAGGCTACTTGTGAAGCTTTGAAATGAAAAAACATGAACTAAAAAATGCAAAGTAAAAGATGATCCAATTAAGGCTTTAGAGATGCAAAATTTTAAATTTGAAATGAGGTTTTTCAGACGAGTTTGGTAAAGCATCCAAGTGAATAAAAGCCATAATATGCGAGTAGGATATTCAAATTGCCTTTTCAAATTGAAATGACATTCAATGGAATTCTCTGCTCAGAAGTATTTGAGTTTTCTATCGCTTCATTCTGTGGCTGTCAGATTGAGGTTTTATAAACCATAAATCACAAGATTATGAACACTTTATTTGTGGACAAAATACATATTTGACAGTTTTGTCTCTTCATTTCTTGTTGTTTCATTTCTCTTGTTTCAAGTAGCCTTAGCCTAGTCATGTCATAGTTTGTGCATAAATATTGCATATATATAGGGAGAGATCTATACTCCATTCACTTTTATAAAGTACTAGCTGGCCCGGCGAATTTTGTAACGCCTAAACGTTACCTACTTACGGTGGATTTCATAAATCGTAATTATCATCGTCATTTAGTGGCGATAATATCAAATATAATACCTTCACGACTACGCTACAGTGTCTGTCTAGATAAGAGCCATTAACCGTAGTGACACCTACTGGCCTTATTCAAAAGGGGGAAAAGCATTTCCTACATTAACAAACTTTTCATCGAATATTTCAGAGTTTTAATGTATTTTATAATAACCAGGCCGTAGACGAATCCATAAATGAAGTTCCATAACAAACAGTCCATCCGGTCTCGAGTTATAAATGATGTAACCAACAACTTTGTTTTGTATATATAGATATCCCGGCTGGCCATGACATCCTGACAAATTCCACAGTGTAAATTATGAAAATGTTAGGTCATAGTCATTTTCCTGTCAGATAACTACGCAACGCTGTCCTTTCTACATGGAAGTCGTAGTATTTACGTATTTATCGAAATGTCTATACTTTGGGAAAATAATGAATTTGAGAAAATATTTTAAGAATTCAATAATTCTAAAGACCTGGCGAATGTTGAAGAAAGTTTTTTCTTGTTGGTACTGGAAATATTTCACGTATATAAACATGATTGGAAAATTCAGTTATGCTATTTTCTTGTACAGAAATCAAGAATCGAGTGTTGAATTTTACTGAAAAATAATGGACAGAATAGTCCGTTACTTTGTGATAGTTCATTCGAAAAAAGAATAAAAGTACTCGAATAACCCGACAGAAAAACATCTGAACGAACAGACGGACCTATGGAATTCCCCACTTTTCGCAATTCTCAAGAAATAAGCCTACAGAAGACATTTAAATACCTTTTTGCACAACTTGAAATACTCCAGTATGAAAATGTAGTACTACGAAACCTGTGTCACAGTTAAACCTTAAAAGAACCAACTCCATTTACTAAGTTGAAAGAGGGTAAATAGAAATTAGCATTGGCAACGTCTCTGAGAATTATTTGACATTTCACGTGTACCAACCTGCGTCAGTTTTGAGTGAAAAAAACTTGATAAACCTAAATCTTCGCCAACCGGGATACTTTATAAAAATGAATGGAGTATATGATGTTCTTTGCCAAAATATGCTTGAAAGAAAGGAGAAAATAATCGTAATATCGGCGTGTGAAGGTCGGCCTCAAGAATCCAGGCCTGCGGATGACAGCTAGACGAAGAAGAAACGCCGTGCTAGGCGTAATGTGTGAAGTAGCTCATTATTATGTACGAGAGCACCCACACGATAGCAATTATTCCACTATAAATATGGCAATTTGTTTTCATATCTTCGTATCGTACACCGATATCATTATTCAAATCAGCAACTTTGCAAATTATTCTGTTACAGACAGGCTTAATATACATGATTTGCTCTCCTTTATTTTTGTGATTAATTGAATATACAAGACCTCTGGTAGTTCCAGGCGACCGTTTGATATATTGACGTTGTAATGGGGCTTGTAATTTCATTGCTGATCTGGAAAGAGGAATATCGCGCCTAATAAATGCCTATTATCCTCCTATCGATGGATAAGATCGGTTTTCTCCGGTGTAATGATATCACTGACCCGAGGTTGTATATTTCGCTGGAGTCAGTGTGCACAGAACTCACACAACTCGAAATGAAAGTGAAATGATACATTTGACAATCAATGGTACTTATGGCTGCTACTTCTGTGAAGCCTGGAAAGCCTAATCCTAATTAGTTGTTAGCGCCTGTGTGGTATCACATGCACGGAAGGAATTAAATGTTTTTTGCTCGAACGATCATACTGATGAAACAAGTTGTTTTTTCATATTTTCCTGTTTATTTCCATATGTGAACAATTTTTTCTCCATAATCTGAATTAAAACTCAACAACTTTATTGTAAAAAAAATACAGCCCAACAACTCAACGATCTCAATGAATTTCGGTAATAAAGGAGTGAAATGTTTCTGTATCAACAGGCTAGTATAGAAATTTATTTCCCAACATAATACCGATGCCTCTTTGATTGGATGTAATTTATAACCAATTGGTTCTTAAATTTTTATATATCCCCCTGGGTACACATCAGAAAAAACGTGTCGGATATTGCTTCGGCACTTTTTATCGACTGAGATTAGTCGGTTATTGATGATACGTTTTGAAATCCTAATTGCAGTGATGGAAGAGGAAGAAATACTGCTTCCACAATATCACTGTCGTTCTTTCTTCATTCATTATTTTTTTTATGTTCAGAATGCGTGCAATGTTCATAAGTTTCCTCAAAGTTGAGATGCTAGGTTAATATTGAAATGAAAACTAATAAAAAGACTTGACACCAAAGGAAGAACTTGTTTGAAAATGCTGAGAGTATCAATGAGAATGTGGCCAATTTTTTTCAAAGCAGCAACTTCTCTGATCTTCCATGAATCATTGAATCCCGACATTTCGTATAAATAGGACAAGTTCGACAAGAGAAATAGCGCCAAATTGAATGCGTCCTGAAAATAAACTACATTTCCATTTCGAAAGAAAAAGCACGAAGCGGTGCCGGATCGCAACATGAGACCATCTTAGGACATCTTTGACCTAGTGTTTCCCCAAAAAAAAATGATTTAGCCCTACTAGGAAACCTTTGATACGTCGGGCAGCATAACAAATAGACGAGGATTGTGTGCAAATTTCAATTCTTCTTCAAATCGTTTTGTTCGTTCGCCTTTGTCTGATGGATTTGTATCGGCAAGATCTTCGTTTTTGATATGTATCTCTCCGGCAATTTGTTGGTCCTAGACAAATTTCGACGGCAAATGATGCCGAAGAAGCTGACCACTTTTATATACAGGTCGGCCCAATTCGCAATACCCCTGAAGAGGTCTTGAAAACCCCACATCTATATATATAAAACAAAGTTTCTATATATATATATATAAAACAAAGTTGTTGGTTACACCATTTATAACTCGTGATCGGATGGACTGTTTGTTATGAAACTTCATTCATGGATTCGTCTACGGCCTGGTTATTATAAAATACATCAAAACTCTGAAAAATTCGATAAAAATTTGTTTATGTAGGAAATGCTCTTCCTCCATTTGAATAAGACCACTAGGTGTCGCTACGGTGAATGGCTGTTATCTAGACACTGTAGCGTATTCGTGAAGGTACTATATTATTTGATATTATCGCCACTAGATGGTGATGGTAATTACAATTTGTGAAATCCACCATAAGTAGGTATCATTTAGGCGAAACAAAGTTCGCCGTGCCAGCTAGTTATCTATAAATATTCTTGTTCGGGAGTTTATCTAAGGTGTTCTTTTCCACTTGGGTCACCCTGTATATGCTTGGGAGGATGCGCTCAATCGCTGATTTTCCAGACGACAGCTCCGATTCAGCGTGTCAGTCTTTGTAGACTAGAATAGGTATGTAATTACTAGCGCCTGGTCAATTAGTTTGTTGGTATTTATAATTGGAAGATACGAAATCTTGACGCCAAGAACTTCGCGCTACACGCAATGTAGATGTTGCGATTCGTAATTGCGAATCGTGAATTAATGAACGGAAAGAATCTTCTTTTTTGTGTGGCACAATCACCACCACTTTCTCTTATGGGGGAGATAATAAATCCGATTCTTTTTTTTTCGACAAATAAACAGGACTTGATGAAGAAACTAATTGGATATTTGCATAGAGACATTATGAGCAATCAAATATTTTTAAATTTTTTTATGTTCTGAATTCTTGAACTAATAACTTGAAAAATTCATGGAACCTTTTGAAATATGTACAATTTTTTCAATCACTCATCGTATTCGAATGATTTTTCTTGTCAATCGTCGTAGCTCTGTTGAAAAGATTTATTGTCAATGGATGAGACATTAGAAAAATTAAAAATGAAATATGTTGCGTTCCACTTAGCATAATGTGGAACACATAAATTTGTTCAAAATACCCTTTTCAATCAATCATGTTTCTATTCTCAAACCCAAGAATTTAGGTCAAGTTTAGGGAATTAATCCGGTTTTTCTGTAACAATAGTCATGTCGGATGATTCATTTATTTCGCAGTGAAGGCTCATAAAATTAAACATGTGGTACAAAAATAAAACCAGAACAACCTAGGTGAACCAACCTAGGTACAAAACAAAATATCTTTGGACGAGTTCACATAGTGATGAATATTCAATAACTTCTGCGATGATTAACAATGATCTGATTACGTTGGATGCGAAGCCCATTTCGAGAGCTCGAACAAACATAAATTTTAAATTTTGATATCCACTTAAAAAAATTGACCATCTCACTACAATGTACGCATAGCAACATTTGTGATCTTTACATTCTGTGGTATCTCACAGAGATTTCAATAAATAGGTTATCGTTCCATTGAGCTTCTATGAAATCTTAACAGAATTTAAATTATACACAATTCTGATTCATACACTCGAATCCACTTTAATCTGTTGGGGAAGAGTTCAGATACGATGGCTGAAAAACTTTTATCGTCCTTATAAATAATTCATAGCACATACATCGAGACATAAATATAAACAATCTCTCGCTTGTAATATTATCTGTTATCAAATATAAGTGAATGAGCTAATGGCATTCGGAGAGCTACAAGCCTGATGAAGATTTTCGATCCGTTGTGATAACGCCGATTGATACACACCTACGAATACCGGCTCTTTTCAATGATCCTGTCGTCGAAGCCGATATCCGAACATTATTACTCCAAATAATATTTCAGTGACACCTGAATGCGACCCTGAACCTTAAAAATCACCAGACTTTCGCTGTGCTTCGTTTTCATTGAATTAACTCCTCAAATAACATTTTTCGTTCGATACAAGCTGAATGCTTCAATGATAACCCACTCAGCAATGGACTATTTCATTTGAGCCGCAGTACGCTTGCGCTACATCTTAATCTGCTTCGAAAAATCGTCTTTGGAGTTTGCGCAGAGACGATATTCTACGTTGAGACACTCACTCACTTTGTTCTCATTCAGATAGGACTCTTACGAAGGAAATGATAAGAAATATTCGAAATTCTCATTAATGCCTGCCACTACACAAAATTCATTGAATTGTCAGCAGTTTCGGGTACAGAGTTCAATCTCAAAATCAATACACCTGATTTCGGAGAGTTCAAGTGGCCTTAAAGATATTCGCTATCATAATAATAGGTATTATTCCGATATCAAATGTAAATGGATGGCTGTAAACACAATTAATTGTAGAAAATTCCACCCAAGCTGGAGAATATTGTGACATAATGTGAAATCGAAACTGATTTAATTTCAAACAGAATATGTAGAATCATAACAACACAAGAATTGAAAATAGTGGAGTAACGTACCAATGTTTCTTTTTACGGTACTCCATTCGTTAATTGAAAGTTTTCTTACCTTGGATGAGTTCAGCGGGATTTCTTCTTCTTCAATTTAGCCAAAATCTAAATTTGTGCCGAAAAATTTTAAAAGAAATAGAACAATATTCGGTGAAAGTTGAAAACCTTTGAAAAAAAGTCAAAGACTCATCCTGTATATTCCAGATTTCCAATTTCGTCAATTATTAATGATACAATTCGATTGTTCAGGAAAATTAATAGGACCGTGAAGGTAAGCGAGTTAAGTCATGAACGTTAGTCAGTTATTCAGTGCTCATTCTGTCAGTTGACAAGAAATTTGAATTAATTGACTAAATACAATCTTTTAATACACAACAGCGACTTATGATGCATTATCATCAAAGCGCAGTGCCAATATTCCGTATTCAATTTGGCAAACACAACAAACTAACTTTCTAAATTCGGAATACCAAGATCATATTCAACACAGAGGAATCCAAAACTGAATATAAACGATTAAATTTTTTGTTTCTCCCCTAGGTGTCCACTTTTGCTCCCTCAAGGCAGTGGTAATAACTCAGCAGTTGAACATGTTGTTATTCTAATTGCCGTGGAGCAAGTATGTGAAAAGTTCAAAAATGTTCATCCGGTCATTTACGATCTTTATAATCCAATCTATCTCAGGCATCGATCCGAAGACGAAGCACCATCAATCAAAAGTGATTGCCTATGCATAAAAATAGTGGAGTGTACGCCAGTTAATAGAGCGATCAACCCCATACATCAAACCGAAATAGCTTCATTAACACCGCCGCATCTAAATTTTCAATTCGATCGTACTCGATAATAATATTCCTTCGGGATTGTTCTAGACCCTAAGTTGAGTTGAGAAATGGGCCTACCACACGCTCAAGCTTCACCACAGTTTGGCTTGCGCAAACCGGCTTGAACACTGAACACTGAGCGTGTGGTTGGGAGAATTGTATACAGTTTCCCTCAGTGTTCAGTGTTCAAGCCGGTTTGCGCAAGCCAAACTGTGGTGAAGCTTGAGCGTGTGGTAGGCCTAAAAGAGCTCTGTCTGCTCTATCGCGCAGTCAGTCCAACAGTGAAGACAGGACATAGATCACTGCGATGTACAAATGTTCTTGGAATGTAATGAGCAATTAGGTTCTTGTCGACGGCTGGGATAATGCCACTCTAGAATTTAGATGAATTCCATTGCATGATTATATTTAGGTTTTGCGGAACCCCAAACACTCGAGCGATCCGAGCCATTTCGAAATTACTTTTTTAGGTAATAGGCTCCCAGACATGCGGCAGACGGCCGCAATTTTGTCTGCGATTCGATGACTACACGAACTTGATTTCTAGCTAATTGAACCTTCGGTAGTTAAGGCTTGTATACTCCATTCACTTTTATAAAGTATCCCGATCAAGATTTAGGTTTGTCAGGTTTTTTCACTTGAAAATGACGTAGGTTGGTACTCGTGAGATGTCGACAATGTCAAAATGATTCTGAGAGACGTTGCCAATGCTAATTTCTATTTATTCTTTTTCAACTTTGTGAATACAGGTTTCGTAGTACTACTACATTTTCATACTGGAGAGGTATTCCAAGTTGTGCAAAATGGTGTTTAAATAACTTCTGTGGGCTTATTTCTTGAGAATTTTGAAGAGTGGGGAATTCCATAGATCCCTCTGTTCGTTTTATCCTTTCGAATGAACTATCACGAAGTAGCAGACTTTTGTGTCCATTATTTTTCAGTTAAATTACAACACTCGATTCTTGATTTCCGTACAAGAGAATAGCATAACTAAATCTTCCAACCATGATTGAACAGGGTGTTCCTAAATTAAACGTATAAACGACAAGGGGAGATTCCTTAACCCTTTCAAGCTCAGCTTATACTAGACATACCACCCCGTTTCGTTTCGACGTTCAATTTAGGAACACCCTGTATACGTAAAATATTTCCAGTATTAACAGAGAAAAAATTCAGCTTTCGCCATGTCTTCGGAATTATTGAATTCACATAATATTTTCTCAAATTCATTATACATTTTCAAAATATACAGGGTGAAATGTGTCAGAATGTCATGGCCAACCGGGATACTTTATGAAAGTGAATGAAGTATAGTTATGGTTTCAAGTCATTTCTAAAGTTACATATATTTTCTTTTACGAAAAAGTGTTAGATACACTAATATTTAAGGAGAACTAACCAATTGTACCTTTTCCAGTTAATGTTTTGGATTGAAAAACATTCACTTTTGCTATTTCGAGAATATCAGCAACACACTCTAATCAGTATTTGCTAACTTCAAAAGTTAGCAGAACATCTGATATTTCTTCTGACATTCCTACAATAACGACAAAATAATCATATAACTTAGCAGAACTTTTCATTTTCTTCAAGAAACAAGAACGACAAAATCATGAGCTGCTCTTTTCCACAAATTTTTTTCTTGGCCTCCTGATTTCAGTTGAAGTTAGCAGATCATTTGATAAAAAATAAACAAAAACGAGAAAAGTTTGATATCATGCTATCGCAGCTCGCCTTGCTAGATTTGATCTGCTGAGTTGAAGGTGTAAAAATTCGGAACAACACTGTATCTTTATTGTTTATCAAATTGAATTTGTATGAGAATGACGGAAGGAGTCTCATGAAGACTATTACGGTATTTTGCTAACTCTATCATCAAGAAAAAAAAGACAACCACAACGAATATGTGATATTGGTTTTATGCTCCGATCGATCAATAATAGTCCAACAGAGGAAACAGCTGTCACTGGACTGCAGAAAATGAAGAAATAATTCAACTCCATTCTGAATTCACATAAATAATAAAAAGGACGTTCTTGTACTGGTTTGGCTCTCGTACATCGTCACGTGATTGATGAACCATTGAAAAGAATTTTCCTTGCGCGTATCTACATTCAAACCAACGACTGGCTTCGCATCGAACAATCAATGATTCTGGAATCTTGGTCTGCCTCAGCGTGTGGAATCTGAAAGCGAGTCTCGCGAGCTGTTGGTTTTCTCAAACGGGGAAAAACTGATGCTGCGTTCGCCTCTCAGATGCAATCCCGAGTGAATCGCTCAGGCGCCAGTACTTGCGGTCAACCGATCAGCTGACGCGAGTCTGGAAGTGGAAAGGTAGTTGGAGATCCAAGCCCGAATTGTCAGCCGATTACCACTGTACGGTGCGGGCGATACCTTATTTAATCAAGGCTATTTCCGTTTATCCATGAACGCTGTTGAACGTACGGTTGTATTTTGCGGTGGTCATCTCCGTGTTTGCGGCGAAAGTACCCACGTGGTTTCACGCACTGGAACACTTTTGCATCAGTTACAACAACCGTTTGGTTGGGTCGGTAGTTCGCATTCAGTTGCACTGGATGTGTGAGGAAAGTTTCAACAGCGAAATTCTGAAGCTAAGCAGGACATATTGGCAACTTAGGTAGGAGAATATTTGGTGGATGTGAATATGGATGATTGAGATCAAAATTCCATCGGTTACCATTCCTTCATTTGTAAACCACCTTGGTAGTTACTGGTGGTTGGTTCCCTCCCTCATTCTCTTCTGATACTTAAATTTGCGACAAAGCTTCTTGCTTTGGGAAGGATTATAAATGGGATGTTTCAGTCTGAGGTCGCCAAGCTTCCACTCGCATTAAGAAGCAGGGATGATTTAGGCATGTTGCAGTTTTTGCTGAGAGGTTAGTCAGACATCCAAAAGGACAAAGAAGAACAAGCTGGTCTTGCAAGAACCAGAGCTACAGCCCAGGCTAGAGCTCTATCTACCTCCCTCTATAAAGAACTCATTTTACTCGAATAGAAACTGATGAAACCATGAAATGGTCATTCCTCCATCTGTAAACCATCTCCGTAGTTACTGGCGGTTTCCTTCCTCAGTATCTTCTGTTAATTAACTTTGCGACGAATTTTTCCCAAAACTTCTTGTTTTGGGAAGGATTGTTAATGGTCTGAGGTCGTAAAGTGCTCTGATCTCGGTCTCCCCCACTTCCACTCGAATCTTAAGAGGACTTGGGCATGATGCAGCTTTTGCTGAGAGGATAGTCAGACATCCAAAAGCACAAAGAAGAACAAGCTGGTCTTGCAAGAACCAGAGCTGAAGCTCTATCTACTTCCCCTATTAAAGAACTCCTTTTTCTCGAATAGTGACTGATGAAACCATGAAATGACCTTTCCTTTATCTGTAAATCATCTTCGTAGTTACTGGTGGTTTCCTTCCTCTGTATCTTCTGTTACTCAACTTTGCGACGAATTTCTCCCAAAGCTTCTTGTTTTGGGAAGGATTGTAAATGGTCTGAGGTCGTCAAGTGCTCTGATCTTGGTCTCCCCCACTTTCACTCGAATCTTAAGATGACTTGGGCATGATGCAGCTTTTGCTGAGAGGATAGTTAGACATCCAAAAGCACAAAGAAAAACAAGCTGGTCTTGCAAGAACCAGAGCTAAAGCTCTATCTACCTCCCCTAATAAAGAACTCCTTTTACTCGAATAGTGACTGATGAAACCATGAAATGGCCTTTCCTTTATCTGTGAACCATCTTCGTAGTAACTGGTGGTTTCCTTCCTCAGTATCTTCTGGTATATTCTGGTACTGAACTTTGAGACGAATATCTCGCCAAGGCTTCCTGTTTTGGGAAGGAATGTAAATGGTCTGAGGTCGTCAAGTGCTCTGATCTCGGTTTCCCCCCCCCTTCCACTCGAATCTTAAGATAACCTGGGCATAATGCAGCTTTTGCTGATAGGAAATTCGGACATCCTTAAGGGCAAAGAAGACGAACAAGCTGGTTCTGCAAGAACCAGAGCTACAGCCTAGGTAGAGCTTTATCTACCTCCATTTATCCGGATAGAAACTGATGTTCTTTGAATTTGCCACCATGAAATGTCAACATGTGGTGTTTCTGCATTGAAACATTCTTCAATATCCATTAAGAGAAATCTTTTGCCAACTTTCAATAGTCTGAACTGATTGACAGCTGTTTTTATTCTCAGAACAAGGATTTTGAATCGAATCTAAAATCCTGTTGGTCCTGCACTTCAGAATCTCGAGCCCACTATTGAATTCGAGTTGCCCAAAAACAAAAAGCTTCGAAACTGCAGTATCTGAAGTAGACCTCTCGGGCATTGTGCATCTAAGTTACATTTTCGACGGTGTGTGGTGTGGAGAAGCAAATACCACTTATACAATAAGCCGATAGAAGAAACGAGTGCTCCGTTGTTTGACTGAGCATTATCACCAGAGCCTGCCGCTTTCTAAATATGTACGGCGAGCTCCTGGTGAATTAAGAATGGAAATAATCATAACCATCATTCAACTTGCACCATCAACAATTTTCAATTCATGAGGCAGCATAATCTCATGTTTGTCATTCTTTCTTCGCTGATGTTCGTTCGTGAGGAATTTAGGATTTTTTCTGGCGAAAATTAAAAGTCTATAGGCTCCCATTAACGCGCTCAAGGTGTTATTGCTCTTCTTTATTAGAGCAGAAATTATAAGGAGTACTTCCCTACTGGGGATAAGAACGAGTCGAAATGATTATGCAGATCAAAAACAACACCTTTAGTGAGACCTGGTATTGGAGATAATAATAATTGGTGATACTTTACATGGTAATTTTCATCTCTCCAATTTCTAAGATGATAAATTATCACATGGTTACGATGGTAGAGTGAATTATTTTATGTTACTGAACCCGACTCTTAAAGCACATTACGCAGGACTTCATCTATCTAGGATGCCGGATTCTTTCAGATTACCGTAGTAAATTTCGGTATAATTGATTCGAGTATGAATACCGTTCTGAAGATGAATTACCCTCGGAATTACCTCAGCAGATTCCGGTCTTGAAATCTTCGTGACAAGCACGTAAAGATTTATTCACTCTCACTTGATGTGTTTTTTTGGAATACTGAGCTAATTGATACTAAAGAGTTTTCCAATAAAAGGTGTTATTTTGAATTGCTATTTCGGTAGATGTCACTTCTGAAGCTGTCATTTTTTTGACATTTGACAAGTAGAAACTACGTCATTAAAATTATTGAAATTTACTATAAAAATGGTGAAAATTTGGCAGGGACGGTTCGAAAAACTCGAACATATTTGGGTGGTCGTAAAGCACCTTATCGAACACAGAAATTGGTGAAAAAATTTGAGCTGCTGGGACAAGTTAGTGATGTGAAGAATAAAACCCGTACACGTCGCTCGAGAATAGCCGAGAATATTGCTGCTGTAGCCGAAAGTGTTGAAATAACCCAGGTTTGTCCATTCCTCGTCGTTCTTTGGAATTAGGCATTCCACAAAACGTCATTACGCCGGATCTTGCATAGAGACTTAGGTCTTAAGGCTAATAAAGTCCAGTTAACACAAGAACTCCCCGATCATCAACAACGTCTTGTCTTTGCTGATTGGGTCCTTGAAATGCATGAAAATGATTCGAAATTTCATCGAAAAATCATCTTGAGTGATGAGGCCCATTTCCACTTCGATGGCTTCGTCAATAAGCAAAATTGTCGCATATGGGGCTCTAAAAACCCAAGAGTTATTGTTGAAAAGCCTCTCTGATATGCCTCATTATATTTTATCAACATACAGAGTGTAACAGCCTCGGTAACAGCCGAATGGAATAAATTCGATAACGAATAAATGAGGGCGTGTTGGGAAAAAGCTCGGACACGTCGATTTGTAATTTTAAATGAGCATAATTTTCAAGAAAATAATATTATATAGGGTGTTCCATGTGACCATGGCCAATACCAACTTTCTAATTTCAAATGCTACCCCCTGTATATTATTTATTTTTTGGATTCTTCAGAGAATTCTAGACACAATTCATGCACAATGTCCTATACCTAGCTTTAAATATTTCGTGAGTATAAAGTGTTTTCAGATTTATTGCAAAAATCAACGTTTTGAATAAAAATTATTTTATTTCACAAATTTGGTACATTACACTTGAAACCTAATAAGTTATACTGATTATTTCTTAATTATTAAAAAAAAAACATTAATGTCAATGTAGGAAATGTTCAGAATGCTCGCCGCGAACGTCTTGGCAACATGCTAATCTGGTGTAGAATTGTCTTCTAACGTTACTCAACATTTCAGGCGTTTTTGCTCACTTTCTTCATATCAAGAGGTGAATGGGAAATAAGTATTGAGTATATCTAATTTGTGAAATAAAATAATTTTCATTTAAAATGTTAATTTTTTTAAAAATCTGAAAACACTTAATATTTCCGAAAAAGTTGAAAATAGGTGTGGGACATTGTACATGAATTATGTCTAGAATTTTCTGAAGAATCCAAAAAACAAAAAATATACAGGGGGTTGCATTTGAAATAAGAAAGTTGGTATTGGCCACGGTCGCATGGAACACCCTATATAATTTTATTTTCTTGAAAAATATGCGCATTTAAAATTACAAATCGACGTGTCCGAGCGTTTTTCCTAACACCCCCTCATTTATTCGTTATCGAATTTATTCCATTTGGCTGTTACACTCTGTATAAGAGAATTTTGGTGAAATAATACACAAAAACTTCTGATTTTTGGCGTGATTCCCAATAATAGAAGTTCAATGTACAAGGTGCTCTCTGTGTCTCTCTCTTCTCCTCAATTTCTGCATATCCGTTGGGATGTTTTCTGAATCATATCAATCGATCTGAAATACGAAGAAAAGGTTCGAAAATCGAAGGAATAATCAGGTTAAAACGCAGCGAAAATCGGGCGATTCGCAAACGTAACACCATAATCATTCGCGCTCATGCCGAAAATGATGGAAGGATTAAGAAATTATGTGGCCCTTATCAATTTCGAAAACGAGTAAATTACAACCTGCGTTATAACCCTCAAGTTATTCATTTTGGAGTTCGTGTCTTCATTCTAAGGTGCCGCAGTCTCATTAATACCAGTCTTTTTAAGTCCATCATCTTCTTCGGACGAATCTATCGGAGTGGTTGTCGATTTCGTACCACCTATCGGAAAATAAATCCGATTATCTGGCGGAGACGGTTCAGATCGGCACGATTGGAGGTGGACAAAGAAGTCCTTTTCCGTGTCACTTTCAGGCATGAGGGTTCGAAAGCATTCTCAGATAAAGGAAATGAGTATATATCGACAAATCTCGAAGTTGAACAGATAAACCATGAATTCGATACTTTCACCAATTAATATTATTGAGTTAGGTCGAATGCTATTGCGCTGATAAAATTTTCGGAATCTGAGTCTTAGCTCGGCTGTAAGCTGGTCACGTCCCGGCAGGTTCTTAGTCCTTCCACGATATTTATTCAATGTAGAAAATATGTTTTATAACATAACCTGTCATCGCGCCGGATGAATCAAGGACAAGCGTTCGATGATAAATCAATTCAAGAACTTTCTAGGATTCAGGAGCATTCCATACCAATTCGTCTTGATATGTCTAAGATATGCATTCCAGCAATGGGAGTACATAATTTTTCATGTGGGATTCAACTTCGTGTCATTTCTCTTCATATCGCCTCAGGAAATTCAACTTTGAATCAAGGAAATACGTGAAAAAGTGCAATCTTCAAGATATCCTTGACAGAGTACAGAGGCTTGCATGCGTGTGCCAACTAGGTGTACTTGAGATCATTACAGATCTTCACATCTAAAGATTTATAGGGTAGCCCCTTAGGCCATCCTCAGGATATCCAAGGAAGGTGCTGGTATCGAGAGAATCAACAGTGGAAGAGTTTGTTCCTCTGCGAACAGCTACATCTGCGGACCTTCCAAGTGATCTTATCATCAATAAGCTTCTTCTTCTTCTTTTCGAAAGCCAAAGGCTTGTTTCACCTCTGACGAGACTTCTTGAGATGCTGATGACCAGCTATCTTCCCATCTCTTTCTGGTGGTCTTCTAGTAGCTGGCTTGTCATTCCCTGCAATTTTAGCAAGTCTCTCATCGACCATTCTGGAGACATTTTAGTTCCAGTATCTTCTTTTTGCACGAGACCATCTCACCACATCCAATATCCCTCACTCCTCTCGGATGTCCTCACACTTTCTGTGATCTCTCAAGGTATTACCTGTTATTGCTCTTGAGGTCCTCATCATCAATGAGCACTGAGAAAAACTTCAGTACAAAGCTGAGCAAAAGAGAGGACTGGGAACGGGAATACACCCACTACAATCTTGAAGAAAATACCTTAAAAAAGTATACAGATGGTTCTAAAACCACCATGTATCACTCCAAAAAGTTTCGTCGAAACTTTGAAGCTGCAAGTCCAAAAGGTATCTGGATCTCAGAAAGAACCAGCTGCACCACCTCATCGGCTTTCTTACAGGACATTGCCTCAGGAAGCTTCTGGTGGGAATGGGTTTATCGGACACTGAAGAGCGTAGATTCTGTGGTCAGGAGGAAGGAACTCCTATTCACCTAGTTACGGAAGGTTTTGCCATTTTGAAGTCATAGGAAAGAATTCTTTGGGTAAGAAACTCGCAGGGATGAGGATCTAGCCTCGTTGGAACCTTCTCAGATATTGGATTCCATTAGATCGCTGGAACTGGAAGGCGAGCTGTAAAGGGGGCACAAAAGACCTTAAGGTCGCAGTGAACTGTAACCCCTTCTCGAACTATAACTAAGGTTCAACGACATTCAGCACGACTCATCTTCCCTAATAAAGGGGTTGGGTTTGCCGCATAGAGAGATGAAATGATGATGGGTTTCATGTCAAGAAATGTCATCTTTGACGAATGTCTGTTTCCTTCTCAATGTGTCACCCCGTATAGATATAAAAATTTTCAATCATCTTGTTTATCGATTCTTAGAGCTTTTTCTAGCAATTCAATTGAAGATCATGCAATAGGGCTTTCTATTAACTAATCACATTCTTCGCAGCCCGAGCTTTTGTCTAGAGACTCCCGTAATAAGCCCGTGAAAAAGCGATTCCGGGGTAATAGTTCTCGAAGGGGAGCCATCAACCGTATGGAATTCCTGTGGAGTTCCTGGAATGGCGAGTTTTTATGTCGCAAGAATTTCAAGATTGAATTTTTTACGGCTAGAAGACACAAAGTTGCATTTCTGAATTCGGGCTCTAAATAAAATCGAATAAAATATAACCCAGAAGGTATTCCACCTATGTGAGGGTCTAGTTCTGGAGTAATCAACTGAGACGCTGTAGAGTGTAGATGTCGGTGTAGATTCACCTTATGAATATACAGGGTGTTCCTGAATTGAACGTACAAACGAAAAGCGGAGATTCCTTAAGTATGTTTAAAAAAAAAAGTTCCATAAATATGGGGTCGGAAACATTGCGTTTTCGAGATACAGAGTGTTGAAGTTTGAATTTCCTTCATTGTATCTACCCTTTACAAGATATTCAATTGAAATTTGAGAATTCTCACCACGCGACATGGCAATTTCGATAGCAGACCTGTTTTCCTCCAGAACTTTTTTTGGGTGAGCAACTGTTAATTTGAAAGAATGTAAAAAGATGCTTTGTCGTTATACTTAACTTTTCGGTCTCTTGTAGTTTTGTCGTATCTGCTACTGATTTCGAGAAAAAAAATTTTGAACGATTCTGTCGAAGTAATTTGGATTTTTCAAAGAATCGTTAAAAAAATTTTTCTCGAAATCAGTAGCAGATACGACAAAACTACAAGAGACCGAAAAGTTTTTAATAGCAACAAAGCTTCTTTTTACTTCAAATTAACAGTTGCTCACCGAAAAAAACTTGAAGAAAATTCAAACTTCAACACTCTGTATCTCGAAAACGAAACGTTTGCGACCCCATGTTTATGGGACTTTTTTTTCTTGAACTCACCTAAAGAATCTCCCCTTTTCGTATAATCAATTTAGGAACACCATGTATACATGGTCTGACATCAGGGGATGACGCAAAAACCATTCGAAAATGGCTTCTCGGGGCAAAGAATAAATCTTACGGTGTTTGGAACAGAAGAATGGATCATCATGAACTGAAGACAACTTGATGCTTATTCTCTTTACCATCGGCGAATTCTTATAAAATAATGATTCTTGAAAAAAGAATGGACCATACGGTGAACGCAGAGAACAATTAATTGTAATAAGCCGAGAAAACATTAAGAATTCTGGTTTCGAAGGGTAATTAATACATTTAGGTATGATAACTTTCAAACGAAATTCGACAACAATCATTTCCATTCTCTTGACTGAAAACAAACTAACCTTTGTGACCCACATTAAAAGAGAGTTTTTGAAACCTGAAACGATTTACCGCCTTATGTCTTCGAATGGAATGAATTGTAAAGGCCTGGTTGATTAATTAATAGCTTGTTATTAATTATTGCTCCAATATTTTTCAATCTGTATCGGACAGGAAGAGATAACGAACTTATTGGCGTCCAAGATTTTCTCACTTATACAGGGTCTTGCACGAGGAACCTCACCCATATTTATACGGGAAACTACTGAACGTATTTTCATGAAATTCAGCACTTATAAGTATTTCACGATGCTGATGAAATCCGAAATATTTTCAAGGCATGAGCACCTCCGGTTTTTCCGGAAATGACGTCAACTTCCGTTTTTCAAATTAGAACACCATTTTTTTATTGCAGAAATAGATTTTTCAGTTTTGGTTGGAAAATTCTCTCTGAGCGGGAAAATTCGAAAAAAAAAGCGAAAATAGAGCTCCGCTGAACAAGAATAACTTCGAGGTTTTTGGATGGAAAATTTTCATTTTTGGGATTTTTCAAGATGTAAGATTGATGTATCCACTTTAAAAATCGAAATCGCGATTCATGATACAGGGGGTGGAAAAATCGCTTTCAAAGTTAGGGATGACAAAATCGTGAAAAATCAATTTTTTCAAATTAGAACCCCATTTTTTTATGGCAGATATTGAATATACGTTGAAAAATAATGTGAGTGTATGCATCACACCCTTGCCCTAAAGTGGATATTAACTCAGAAAATATCCATTTTAGGGCAAGGGTGTGATGCATACACTCACATTATTTTTCAACGTAGATTCAATATCTGCCATGAAAAAATGGGGTTATAATTTGAAAAAATTGATTTTTCACGATTTTGTCATCCCTAACTTTGAAAGCGATTTTTTCATCCCCTGTATCATGAATCGCGATTTCGATTTTTAAAGTGGATACATCTTGAAAAATCCCAAAAATGAAAATTTTCCATCCAAAAACCTCGAAGTTATTCTTGTTTCAGCGGAGCTCTATTTTCGATTTTTTTTTCGAATTTTCCCGCTCAGAGAGAATTTTCCAACCAAAACTGAAAAATGTTGCATCAAAATAACTTAAAATTTTCTAAGGAATCTATTTCTGCAATAAAAAAATGGTGTTCTAATTTGAAAAACGGAAGTTGACGTCATTTCCGGAAAAACCGGAGGTGCTTGAAAATATTTTAGATTTCATCAGCATCGTGAAATACTTATAAGTGTTGAATTTCATGAAAATACGTTCAGTAGTTTCCCGTATAAATATGGGTGAGGTTCCTCGTGAAAGACCCTGTATTGTCGATTCAACCTTAAAGTGCAGTCACAAACAACCGTTACAAATTTTCAAAAATCTTCGGTGACTGTTCCAATCAAACAATTGTATTTTTGATTATTTTGAAATTGGAATGGTTGATTTTGTCCATTTTTCTACCCTTAATTTTAGGGGTGGACCAGAACTCATATGGAAAAAAAACTAAGAATAAAATCATTATGATCCCATAAACTGTTTTTCAGATAAAAAGAACAAAATGAAAAAATAGACTAATATTTTTTTAACAGACATATCCTCGGTTTTTCAGTTGATTTAGCAAGTTTCTGTGAATGAGTACTTCGTGCTTCTTAATGTCTTGGTTTTTAATGAATTATTCAAAAAATTTTCCGTTTTATTTCTTGGACAAAATTTTGAATGAATTCGCGCCAGCTTAAACGGTATTCCCGTTCTCTCGTTCCGGTGAGTTTTCCCCGAACAGATCCGAAGAATTCCACGAAATATTCTGGAATTGCAATAACCGGAAACTCTGGTCAAGCAGCAAGAAGAATAAGATTAAAAGAGGTTTTAAAGCGCCCAGTATCCTTACCCCTGCAGCTACTTTCATTAACGTTCTAGGTCGGATATTATTATTAAGTAATATACGCTATCGATAATGTCTGCAGATTCGTTTGCGATATTTAAGTTTCATTAGGAAATGCGAATATATGAAATTCACTTAGTTAAGACTGATCTAAAGCAAGGAATTTAGAGATTTTGACACCGATTCGAATTGGAACTTGGAAAATATTCGAAGCAAACATCTGCATATCGATATGGGAAACTGAAAATTAGAAGATGCCGCAACATTTTCGTTCGGACTAATCTAGATTCGAGTGGATAACGATGTATGGAGGAAGTTGTAGATACGCAATGTATCTTAATTTTCGAAACGTGGACATAACTGTTTTCAAATGGAATCTACGAATATATTTAAAATATACACGAGAGGAAAGTTCGAATTTATGAGTTATCAACATCACTAACAGTATTCAATGTAGATACGAATTTTATCAAGAATTGACTGCCGGTCACGATGCCGAAACGGAACATTTCGTTCGGAGTCGAACGAAAACGTCTTCAATACAATTAAAAAAAATTTAATTGAATTTTCGACTACTTGAAATTTGAGGTAGAACCATCAGGATTTTTCAGGTCGAGGAAGCAATTGGATGATTTTTATACAACAACTTGTACTGTGGAATTCAAAAATATATTCAGCAAATATTTCAATTAACATCGAATTTTTAAAAGTTTGGTCCAATTTTCAGAATTTTTTTGAAAGGTGATTTTTCAGTATTTAATTTTTTCCTACCATTTTTTGCAAGGATTCAATTATAAATATGCAATATTTGAAAGTATCAAGTAAATCAATTCTAACAAAGCGAACTCCGAAATCAGAATATCAATTTTTGTCTTTTTATCCATTAATAGGCTGGGCTCGAAAAAAATTGTCATTCTTGATTTTTTCAACATCGAAAACTAACTCCATGGTCATATTTCCAATAAATTTCATCAATGGAAAAAATTGGTTTAGAATTTGAAGTTTTTTAGTCTGCAGAAAAATAACAAATTGAAAGATCATCCCTTTATATTTCGAACAAATATTCACCATTGTTCAAGTTTCGTAATTTAATTTTAGCGAAAATTGTTTTTCTTATTTTTGTATTCTTGCTTCAACTTCAAAAACTAGGAATGTTCACTTCATGGAAACATTTTCAAATGATTGCTTGATAGGTATTTTTATGTCTCTCTCGTTGATATTTTTGTGAGTTTATACCCATCCATATAACAAACAAACTGATGCAGAGAAATCTGCTTTTTTCCGTGAAGAAAATAGAATGAACTTGTCAGTAACTTGTCGTATTTTCCAAAATTTATCGACCAAAAAATAAATTAAATGAATGAAAACAGATAAATGATACTACTTTTCTTTGAGTTTGACTCTGACGGATATAGATATAGAAGTATTATTTATATTTTCATTTTATTTTTGAGAGGCGAATTTCGAAAAACACTACAGTTACTGTAGTTCAATCTGTATTTTCTTCAAGAAGAAAATGAAATTATGACCTGTGAAAGGTCAGAATACGAATAAAATATCGGAAAAAATATTCGCTAGGGGTGGAGAGAATCTGAACTCCCTCTGATGATTTATTACAACCTTATATTGTTGCTACCATTTCTAAGATATTTCAAGCCAAATTTGAGCATTCTGTGGAACTTTTTCAAAAAAAAACTACATTGATAAGGTTTTCAAATTTGTGACAGTTTGTAAACTTCTGAGAGCCCTTTTTTGGGTCAGTAGGTGCAGGAGACCCAGCAAAATTGTCGTGGTCTCAGCAGCTGAATGTGATAAAGTTATTGAAGATGTTGAGTGAAGGTACAGAATGGCGAAGGAACTTACTGAAAACGCTGGTATCGTCGGTGGTACCGTTGACAGTGCCATCGGGGAGTATTTGGAGGTGACGGTTCTTAATGAACATCTGGATCCTCCGTGCCGTACCAGCAACGAAGGAGAGATTGGTGCTACGTTCGCTGCGAGCTGCAGGGTCCTCCAAAGGGTTCAAAGGAGCCACCTCTTCTTGGTGGTCGGGCTGTTCCAAGAAGGGCGCAGGAGCCACGCAGGCGAAACTACACATAATCAACACCCTCAGGAACAGAACCTTCACCATGACTAGGACATGTCACCGCACTATTCAGCTTCGCTTCGGTGCCAACGGTGGACCGAATCGCGACCCGTCAAATGGCTGCGACACTCTACACTCATCATACCGCCTGCTCTCACACGTGCTAACTGCTCCGCGCCCGACGTTACACTGACAGAACGAGGCCCCAACTATTTATACTGGGGCCCGCCAAGCCAAACCGCGCGCTCATGTGTTCCTAACACCCTCAATTTGTTTAAATATTCTAATTTGTTAATTGCCGGTACCGTCTTCGGACGCGCACCCATTGCCACGGCGGGATTGCGGATCTTGGACGCGCTTTGTAGACGTCTGCCAACGTCAATGATGTCGGTAATAAGAGCACACTACGTGAGCTAGTACACATATGAGTTGCTGGTCCTTCGATTAGAGATCGCACGGAATTTTGCGGTGCGTGAGAGGTGAACACGCGCTATTACTTTTTGAACGGGAAAATGGTACTCTTCACCGCAGTACTCTCTACCGCTACCGCAGGGGGTGCCTTGGTTATTTGACAAGTCAGATATCCGATGTTCTCATCGATAGAACAAAGTTTTTTTTTTTCATAATTCATTTTCAAGTTTTGTTCACAAGCTCGAAGTACAGGTGGTATCCTTAAACCAAGTGATGATTAGAACGCATTGAAGACCTTATCGCATGCACAGATACTTTGGACAATGCTGATTATCAATATGCAGATAAAAATTGGATTCGATCAAAGGAACGGGAGTTATGACACTTTGAAATTTCCATTTTTTGGAAAAATCCCAATTCGCAGGTGAAAATCTAAACCATGATAGATAGGGCCTTGAATTATTTTTTATTGAATTCAGCGTCCTCGAGAACCTATATTTCGATACCAAACTTGTCCATATAGACCTTCTAGGACTTGATTTTTTTCGAATTTAATTTTTCGAATTTTCAACTTCGAGTTTTGTTCGCAAGCTCATAGCACTCGGAGTATTGGTGATATCTATCCGCAAAATGTGTTTTCTCAATGGTTCGAATGGATTGTAGATGATCCATATGGAATAACACTTTCAGATTTCCCAGGGATTGCGTGATGTAGACAAATATAGCGTTTTTGGGAGGTCTTACCCCTTAGTCATTTTTCACCAAAAAAGTTGGAATTTTCGAACCCGATTTTATTACATGCACGGATACTTTGGACAATGCTGATTATCAATATGCAGATGAAAATTGGATTCGATCAAAAGAACGGAAGTTATATCACTTTGAAAATTCGAGTTTTTGCAAAAATGCCATTTCGCAGGGGAAAATCTAAACCATGATAGATAGGGCCTTGAATTATTGTTTATTGAATTCAGCGTCCTCGAAAACCTATATTTTGATACCGAACTTGTCCATATAGACCTTCTAGGACTTGAATTTTTTCGAATTTAATTTTTCGAATTTTCAACTTCGAGTTTTGTTCGCAAGCTCATGGCACTCGGAGTATTGGTGATATCTATTTGCAAAAAGTGTTTTCTCAATGGTTCGAATGGATTGTAGATGATCCGTATAGAATAACACTTTCAGATTTCCCAGGGATTGCGTGATGTAGACAAATATAGCGTTTTCGGGGGGTCTTACCCCTTAGTCATTTTTGACCCAAAAAGTTGGAATTTTCGAAACCGATTTTATCACATGCGCAGATACTTTAGACAATGCTGATTATCAATATGCAGATGAAAATTGGATTCGATCAATAGAACGGAAGTTATAACACTTTGAAAATTCGAGTTTTTGAAAAAATGCCATTTCGCAGGTGAAAATCTAAACCATGATAGATAGGGCCTTGAATTATTGTTTATTGAATTCAGCGTCCTCGAAAACCTATATTTTGATACCAAACTTGTCCATATAGACCTTCTAGGACTTGATTTTTTTCGAATTTAATTTTACGAATTTTCAACTTCGAGTTTTGTTCGCAAGCTCATAGCACTCGGAGTATTGGTGATAACGATCCGCAAAATAGGTTTTCTCAATGGTTCGAATGAGTTGTAGATGATCCATATAGATTAACACCTTTATTTTTCCCAGGGATTGCGTGATGTAGACAAATATGGTGTTTTTGGGGGGTCTTACCTCTTAGTCATTTTTCACCCCAAAAAATTGGAATTTTCGAATCCGATTTTATCCCATGCACAGATACTTTGGACAATGCTCATTATCAATATACAAATGAAAATTGGATACGATCAAAGGAACGGGAGTTATGACACTATAAAATTTCCATTTTTTGAAAAAATCCCATTTCGCAGGTGAAAATCTAAACCTTGATAGATAGGGCTTTGGATTATTTTTCATTGAATTAAGCGTCCTCGAAAACCTATATTTTGATACCAAACTTGTCCATATAGACCCTCTTTGACTTGAATTTGTCTACTTTGACCTTTAGTAATTCCAGGGATTCCATGATTATGCCAATTTAAGTGTTTTTGAGGGGTCTTACCCCTAGATCATTTTTTACCCGAAAAGTTGAGCGCATATTTATTCTCGATACTTCATAGAAAAAATCCAAAACTCGAAATCAATCACGTGTTGACGATAGGCAAGAAGTTTCCTGAAATGGTAACATCGGCAAAGAGCTACGCACACTTGCCTGAATCTCAATTGAACTGTTACGTGATGAACTCCATTCAATCCAGAATTAGTTTTCCGCGAGCGTAGAACATTTTACCACGAAGATGGATCGAGTTTATTACTTAGTTTACGTGATCAAAGCCATGTCTAGGAATGATTCCTTCTAGGATATCGGAAAAACCCGATCAGGTTCTGAGTATCGAGGAGTCATTTCGTATCTTGAATTTCCCGAAGATTCAGTGTGACTGTTATAATTCCCTGATTCCAAACGCATAGGCTGAAAATTCTCATTTCCTGCTCATCGTGGCGATGAGAGTCGTAGTGTATGGAACCCTTTAGATGAAAAATTTTCTTTGATAGTGCATTTAAGGACAATACTGGTTTGCGTGTCTTTTCGTGAAATCTTGGTTGCTGACCTTTGTTAAATGTCAAAGGAGGCTTTAGAATTGTAACACTGAGCCAACTTGCTGAGGGAAATTGTCCACCCTCTAATTCGTAAGTGTATAAACGTAATCTCTTGTTCACTGAGGCGCTTAGACGCAAGGGACAAACGTATAAAATGGGGTTCATGACAGGCATCCCTTGTAGACATTATTTCGGTAGACTTAACAACATGCTGGTAGAATGGCAGATCTTATTTGAAATCAAGCTCAGATGCTGTTGAATCGTTCACCGCCAGACATTAAAGTCCCATAACCTTGTCGTTATCGATTTAAAGGTGGAATTATGCATATTTTCTAAAGACATATTTTAATGGTCAATCAATTTCATCATTCCATTTTGATTCGCCAATTATAATAATAACTCCAATGGAGTTTCAAGGAAAATTAACACGCAATTCACAAAAGCTTCAACACCTTCAGAGCGAGGCATCTTGTAGAAGACCTCTCGAATTTATTGTTCACAGTAATAAGATGAGACCTTTTTCCTTGTTCAAGAAAGCTAATAAACTTGTCTAAAAATATAAGGAACATTCAAGTTGATCACCTGCCTTACTGGAGGCACTAAAAGTCGGGAGGGTGCTACACAATATCCATTAGATATCCAGATTATGGATCCAGAAAGGGTTTCTATTGAATATACAGGGTGGCCTATCAGTTGGCGTCCAAAGTTGAATCGAACGCGCTAACTTGGAAAATGATCAAGTAGTTCAAATTAATAAGCATCCATCATGTGTTTCTAAAATGTTCTGTGGGCTTCCAGTGATGAAAAGGCAACAACATTTCATTATTTTCGGTGGCACGACATGAATTAGGTATACATTTGAATAATTAAACAAAACGCAGTCGATATAACGGAGAATATTTATTTAGAATTAGAAAAGATTATCTGTGTGTCGTCCTTATACTGAAATGCACAACCTACATTCACTGAAAAACTTGACATTCAACTGCCCGAAGTTTCATTACTTATAAAATTTCCACCTCGTTTTCCTGACCTAAACTCCATCGATTTTTTGTTTGGGATTACCACGAAAAAGAAGCCTTCAGTGAAGATTAGCTGGCGAGAAATATTCAGCAAGTTTGCGACACCGTGTATTTTGCTATCGTTTCTCCGAATACAACTTAGTGATTGATGGCCATATTTTCTGGAAATTTCGGCAAGGTACAATTGGTTATGTTCTGGAAATGACTATACCAAGAATAAGATGTAAATCTTTCGTTTTCAAGGACCTGGCCTTGATATTCCACAGAATGTTGCCTGAGGCATATTAGCAAATGAATTTCAATGTGATTTTAGAAGTCCAAGAATGATAGTTGTGATCACCAAAGCATCAATTGCTGTAATTTTTTTTTTCATTCTGGTGAATATCTGACCTGTCTCATACATTTGTAAATGTCTAAGGGATTGAATAAATTATTATTATTATTATCAGATCATCACAAGTGATTTGTTTCTTTCACTTGAAGAATATAAATAAATACACATACTACAGATTATCTCGGATATGTGAATAGAAATCTAGATTTGAATCTGATCACAATCGGTGCACATATCTTTATTTTTTTCCAAATAAAATAACGATTTCTGATGTAAAACTATCTTATGGAATTTTTGACGATGAGGCCGAGGAATCTCGTGTTTATTGACCTTTAAACCGATGATTTCTTTCGTCTATACGTAATTCAGATCTGTGTTATAAATGTTTGAACAGATTTATTGCTCCACTGTCTGGAGAGAGTTGTAAATTGAAATGAAAATAGATTCAATTATCCGGTGGTTCAATTTTTTTTTCAGTATATTTATAGCCAAGTATTGAGAAGAACCTGAGGCAGAAGGAAGCGGACAATATATATGGTCAATTTAATATTTCCATTTCCAGCTGTACACGCGCCATTAACATTATTCGTGAGAGCATTTCATTTATTTTTCATCTTCGTCACCTTAACACTATAAAATACAATTATTTGTATCTATCCGTATCGTATCCCGCTGAATAATGAAGAAAATTGCGGAAACACTTGATGTCCATTTGATTTTAATCATTTTGGAAATAACACTGTTTTTCCCAAAAAAAGAAAAAGCTTTACAGTAAATTGAAAACAAAAAAATTTCTGCAAACGTGGATGCTTACTGTTATACATAACTTCCGAAATACAGGGTGTTCAAGTTGAAAACAATAAGAAAAGATCCTGAAAAATTTTGGAGTGTGTATTTTGTATTTTATGAAAAAGGAATCTTTAAAGTCTTTTTTCTCGAAAACGGCAAAGTTAACAACTTTCGACCAAGTTTCCTATGTTGGGACACCCCGTATAGAGAGAGTTTTTGAATTTAAATAATAATGATGATCGAAATTATAACTAAAGTTTTTATCATTAATTGGAAAAAACGCAAACCTCAGTAAGAAGAAATTTAAAAAAGGAGTTAATTATCTGATATTATTAGATCGATTAAACCCAGTTGGAAACCTATTATTATGTTGCAAAGTAATTAGTAATGTCTGTAATCACTACACCTCTCAATGTGTTCACTTAGAGCGTAAACAGCTCTAATTGCTTCTCATTTTATGGAGTTTTACTCTCTGGAAAAGATGATTTGATGGACTTCGGATCAGATTAAAATTTCGATCAATACAGGTAACGATCACTATTTAAAGATAAACCACCCCCTTATTTGAAAAAACTTGATTTTGGGTTGCCCACAGTTGTCAATGAAACCTTGTCGTTGTAACTGTTGTGTATAATGAGATCGCTGAACCGTTGGTGCGAACAACTAACAAATAAAACTGTTTACATGTGAGGTAGCGCCAGTCGGAAATAATTTTTTTTATAAGGTATTAACTATAATATATCATGCTTAAATTCGAATGTTTGGAAGGTTCATCAATCTTTCCCATTTTAGGTTAGACGAAAATGACCAGATTATGACCTTCCTATGGTCACGTGTGTACTTCTCATAATCATTCAGCCATACGGAACTTCGAAAAAAGGCCATAAAAACCTTTTGATATTTGTTGAAATAGCATTCCGCTATTTTATGTCTTATGAAATCCGTTTTTTTATGATCGGCTCCGGAAAAGTTATTAAATAATGGCTCTTTCGCTTATAAATGAACAAGTAGTTTTCCCACAACTTCCTTAGATTGTTAGCAATACAACATACAGTTTCCGAAGGAATCATATCGAATTACAAATATCACACTCAAAATCTACAGAAAAAAAATTATCTTAAGGGGACCTGATACACGTCCGAGCTCGCGAGCTCCCTTCAAAAATTGGGCTTTTTATTTCCATGATATTTCAGTTCGTATGCGGCGTAGACCAACAATTTTTTTTTAAATTGAAGCTTAATCATTTCTCTAGAATGTTTATTACTCGCTTTTCTGTTTTTCTTCATATATTAGGAAAAAAACCCGGTGAGCTGTAATTTCATGAAAATTTGAATCAACGGTTTTATTTCCATGATATCTCTGTCAATTCTTGGAATAAATGAATGAAATTAGTTGTATACATGCTGAATAATATTTTGCAGAATGCGTTCTATTCGCTTTCCGTTTTTCTGCGTATATTAGAAAAAAACCTGGTTGAAAATATGACCAATAAAGTTCCTACTTTAAAATTCATTTAAAAATTTGGAGGGGCAATAAAAAAAAACTGATCGATACACATTCTGGTAAATATTATTTCGCATGTAAACTGAAAATTTCATAAATTTATCCCGAGAATTGACAGAGATATCATGAAAATAATATCATTCGTCCAGATTTTCATGAAATTACAGCTCACCAGGTTTTTTCCTAATATACGAAGAAAAACATTCCAGAGAAATGATTGAGCTCCAATTTAAAAAAAAATTGTTGATCTACGCCGCATACTGAGATATCATGGAAATAAAAAACCCAATTTTTGAAGGAACTCTAGAGCTCGGACGTGTACCAGAGATTCATCGATTTTTTTTCTATATGAACTCCATTTTCTTCATGGTTTTGTAAGAATATTCATGATTAACTTCAATAAAAAATATCAAAAATGTTTGTGTATCACATTCTTTTTTTATTTCTGCGGGCGCTCATGTCCACGAAAGTTTAAAAGCCTCAGAAAATCTGCTAGAAAGTGAGATAAGTACTGGTTGTCGAAGTTAACAGCTTTCCATCATAAATCTAGCCCTTTCAAATTGCAGCAGCTGATATTCATATTCGAAATCATAATAAGTCATCTCCAGTGTTGAAAATCGATTCTATCGACACCATTTTCAATGACCCATATACGAGCAACTTTAACATATATTTATAATCTTACCTAACAAATCAATAATTGGGTAATGTGTCCCTCAAATCGACCATCTTCAATCCTATTATTATTTTTATTATAGAATATAGCACCGATTGCCTTAAGATCTATTTCTTGTACCATCGCAGCCAACCTCAGAGGCATCCTCGCGTGACTATCTTGGAACTCAACAATAAATGCGTTTATCATATAGGATAGGGGGTCCAGGCAAATTCATGTGTGCCTAGTGGCATTTTGTTATGATTAGATCTAAGTAATTTCGGAAGATGTTTCAACGGCTTGATTCATGTACTATTTTTGTGATTTATTGCTTCGAGACTTTATAGAGGGAACTTTCAAATTTCCAATATCACTTACATCGGAATCATGAAATGTTTGTTCATTTTGGAATGCAAACTGAACCCAAAAAACTGTATTCACGTTGGAAAAATCAGAGTGAAGTCTCATTAATCTAATGGTACACATTTCTTTTTTCAGTTTTTCGATTTTCTCTGCAATATTTCCCTTAAAAATCTGAATTATTTCATTTGGAATATACGTCCTTCATTGGGTCACCAAACTCCATATACATAAAACAACTCAATATTTCTGTAATCTAAGTTATACAGGGTGTATCTGAATAACACCGAAAAAATAAAAGGGGTGACTCTTTGAGGGAAATTAAGGTGGGTATTTGGTATAAAATTTTTTGAAAAACCTCCCTCCGGAAAAGTTACACCCCTCCGAAGATCTTCAAGAAAAAATGTTATTCTTTTTTATTTTCCCTGTATGTTAAGCTAAGGTCACGAAACTTGGTAGTTATCATTTGTCAATGAAATAACACATGTTGGAATTTTTCAACCCTGAAGTATGCTCAGAAAGGGTTGAAATAGTAAGCCTCTTATATATTTTTTCTCGCAACTTTTTTTCTGGTGAAAATTTTCCTATTGAAAAAACAAGGCTGAAAAGCCCAGTTCATATACTAACTTTTTTATTTCCATAGTTTTTTCGAAAACTCAAGCATTTGCGAGAAATACATAAATGCATTGCAATCTCATGTTGAATAGTATTTTATTGAACAACAGCCAACCAAATTATAATAATTCTACTTTTGAATTAAATGAAAAAAAATCTATCAAATATCTTAAATACAATTAAGTATAATGAATGTTGGAAATACCCACCTTCAGTTTCAGTACAAGCATTTACTCTTCGGGGTGGTGCAACTTTTCCGAGGGGAGGTTTTTCAAAAAATTTAAGACGAAATACCCACTTTAATTTTCTGCAAAGAATCACCCCTTTCATGTTTTCGGTGTTATTCAGATACACCCTGTATAAAAGGCCAAGTTTGGTTCGGAGGGGGGCATCTTTTGACGGCAAATTCTCAGTTGTACGATCCTCCCTCTAAGCAGGGTGGCAACCCTCACAAGAATCTTTAACAGCAAAAGGGGTCGAGTGACACATAAATTTGGAGGTTTTGCGATTCTCAAAAATGTGTTTGGGTTTCGTTTTGGTGTGGAAAAACTCGTTGGAAGTGGAATTTTGAACGAATTTTAAGCATTGAGGTGTTGAAATAATTGTTATCTGCTTCTAGCCAGTAATTCGATTCTCAGTCAAGGTTTCATCAGTATTATGTAGAACTTCGAGTGTGATCAAAGGATCATAGAAAAAATTTTTAGCATCATATCCATGGGCGTCCCTAGCAGGTGCAGCTGCCCCCCGCTAGAGCTCAAAAATCCCTTGAATACTCATGAAATAATAGCGTAATATACGAAAATCAGTTCATTATTTCTATTCTGATTTTTTTTGCCCTCCCCCCTAGCTCAATTTACCCCCCTCCCTAGCTCAAAGGCTAGGGACGCCCTTGATCATATCCATAAATAATGTTGCAAAACTCTTCCTTCAAAATTGACATGAATATTTTCTGAACTATGCTTTCTATCAATTCAAATGAAAATTATTTGTTTTCCTGATATTGACAGCTTTGATTTGATGTGCCACCTGATACACTTGGATTTTTTTACAATTTTTCGCCAGAAATTTTCCTCAAAACTCGTCAATTAAGAATTTTCATCCGTCATTGGGTCACCAAACTCCATTACACGATCCAATTTTTTTTGTCGAGTGCATTAGGAGGAAATTGACTGTGAAAGACACGCGACTGTTAAATTGGATACTGCCAGCTTATAAAATGGAAGTTTCTTAATCACTTAAAACCGTTTTTTATGACATACGTTCATACGTACACATTTGGTATTTCAAGTGCAAATTATAGTTTATTTCTCCTTTTGATATCTAATATAAGTACCAATAGAGAAACCAGTTCAACCAAGATGGGAATGGGTAGATTAATCCCATTTCAAACGATTTGTGATTTTTGTTGATATACCCTGAACTGGAGAAAATGAAAACTTTTGACGTTAGAGTTGAAAATCCTCTCGTTTGAAAAAAACCATGAAGAGATATAAAGTATATTGATGAGAGGCATGGGCGTAACAAGAGGGGCATTTTTTGCAATTCCTTCTCTACAAAAGCCTCTGCATCGAATTAATGAAAAACTATTTCAACTATATGCATTGATGATATGCTCGAAATCTCCTTTCGGCTTCTGTAAAGCTACAGTTTTATATCCTATCGACCCTGGGAATGGCTCTAGGTGAAAGCTGCTGATTAACAATTTCAGACCACATTTCCTCATCCGATACAAGAAAGCAATTAAAACCTTATCATTTCGGAAAATTGATCAATAAATGTGACGGATCAGTCGTAAAATTGTTCGCTATAAAACAAACGATTACAGCATTGGCTACCCGCTACGGTTAGTATACGTCAAGGGAATGCACCTTCACATGATCTGCCTCGCCTGTTTTAACCACCTTGATGAATCTTGAAGTCTGAAGGTAAGATCTCGTTAAGCCTTTGACGAGATTACATGCCCTTTTCTCGCCATTCAAGCGATTTCATGGTTGCTCACACAGGATTATTATTATTAGGCGACAGTTACGATTTGATAAGGCTTTTAACCAGTAAGAACCAAAACAAGGTTTCGATCGAAAATTTTATTCTTCGATCTCTGATTAATTGACACCGGAGAAAATGAAGTTATTTTTTGGAAGATTGCGATAGGACTTGAAGATCTAATCATATAAACAAGACCAAACTTATTCACATTGAATGAAAGAAAAGTAAAATTCGATAAGAGCAACTTTGTTGTGATTCGGAAATTTTGAGTATAATATGAACTTCTTGGGATAATCTAAATTTCCACCACCTGCATAAGTTTTCTTAGAGGTTGTCGCAAACCCTTTGATGCCACAATTTAAATAAAAATCGACCTACCTGTCTGAAAATGTTTCTTCTTTCTACGATCTATATCAGCGGAAATATTAATTTACTACAAAATCGCACAGTATGGTGGATGCGCTAGATATAGATCATAGATGTCGAAAGAATTTTTGTGAACATTTTCATGCTTCCTGCTCAATTATGTAATACAAATATTGAACACCGTGTTCAATTTTCATATATTTGGCCATAGCTGTGCTGTATTTAGTCGCAAATATCAACTTTCATTCAATATTCCAACGAATTTGTTCTTGTTTCGAAAATAGTTGTACTCTTCAATAAGACAAAATTTATGTGAACCATTTTTTATTTGAGCTTCAGAGCAATTAACAAAGTGTATATAAAAATATTGAAACATATTGTAAAATAAATGTATGTATTGGATTTATTGTCTTAAGTTCTAAATATAAATCTATAAATTTTATAAAAATTCGACTAGTCCATTTTCATAGCACTTTTTTATACAAAAAATTTTAAGAACTAAATACTTTTCACAGCTTGTTGTGCGGCATCGTCTAGATCTTGAGCCGCCTGTATATTCAAACCGGAATTGTTGATTATTTTTCTTGCTTCTTGCGCGTTTGTACCCTCTAACCTCACTATGAGGGGTATGTTTAGTTTCATAGATTTCATAGCGTTAACTATGCCATTTGCGATTGTTGCACAGTTCACAATACCGCCGAATACGTTGACAAGAACAGACTTCACTTTTTCATCTGCAGTTAGAATTTTGAAAGCTGCAGCCACTTGGTCCTCTTTGACACTACCTCCAACGTCCAAAAAGTTGGCAGGGTCCCCCCCATGCAATTTTATGATGTCCATGGTGGCCATAGCTAATCCCGCTCCATTCACTAAACATCTGAAAAAGATTATTATCACAACCATATTCATTCAGAAAATTCATTAAGATGAAGCTCCCCTAATGGGTATAATATCTTCCAAATAACATTAACAAAAAAATTAATAGAATTAGAGTTGAATAAAATATAAACAGCAGAACAAAATATAACAGCCTCAAAAGGTATTTTGCTACTAGAGCAAATTCTTCAGATTTCTTGGAACTGTTTGAACAACCTCTTTTTAGGACATTTTTCCACATACTATGGATGTTAGTAATCTCACAATAATTCACAGTTAAATTTTCTGATTCTCAAAAACAGTGAACTCAAATGCTTCTGCATTTGAGATTCAAACAATACAAATATATGAAATTGATCTTAAAAACACTAGAAACAACTCATCTGATTTTGGCAAGACTCAAACATGTTGATAGTAGATGTTGCTGGAAATTCAATTCATATGCTACATTTTTTCCTCAAAAATAAAGATAACTTGAATTTTATTTTAAGATCTCTGATTCAATTCATTGAATGCGATGAACATGTAATAAAAAAAGATATAACAAATTTAAATAAAGGAACTCAATATTAATTCATCAGAAAACATAAATCAAGATAAAAATTTCAAATATCATCGAAATATTAAATACCTCTGAAGAAATCATAGCTATTACAACTCATGATAGATAACCTGTTCAAATGAAATCAAATTTATCAATATAAGTTAGGTTAGTTCAAGTCAAGTTAACTCAGTAAAAGTTAGGTTATGTAAACATTGGGTTAGGTACTTAGATTATATATCCCTGATATATAATCTAAGGTTAGGTATGGTGGGGCTATCTTACTTAATTTACAAGGAATTAAATTTGCTTCAACAATAGTATCACTGAGGAAAGAACCCTTATGAGATACTAAAAGATTCATTGAAAAGTTAAGATATTGTTAACAATCATGCAATATGAGAAATATCAAAACAAAGAGGTACCAGCCACAGTCAACAAATGAAAACAAGGATTTTTTTTTAAATTCTCCATCTGAAAAGTGTTTTGCTCACCCAATATTTCCTGTCATTCCAATATAATTGAGGTTATGCTTCGCAGCTTCCACTTCTCTTGGATCACTTTCTGTAACATCTTCCATTTCAAAAACTTTTTTTTGTCTGAATTTGGCATTATCATCGAAGTTCAGTTTTGCATCCACTGATATAACTTCATCTTTGTCAGTCTCTACAAGAGGATTGATTTCTAACTGTGTACAATCTAACTGTAAAAACATCTGGTACAATTTCTGTATTTCTTCAGCTGCCTTATTTTTCAATTTTCCCTTGAATTCTAAAAATTCGGCTATTTCTTCGGCTTTTTCTCTGGTTATTCCTGAAAATATAATAACAATTCTGAATGATAAGAATTTAAAATAGAGTTTTAGATATTGTACCTTCGAATATATCAATAGGACAATTTTTGATTAGATGTGGAGTCTTTTCTGCTACTCCTTCTATATCCACACCACCTGCTGGTGATGCTATGATGACTGGACCATTGGAACTTCGATCCATTGCAATACATAGATATGTTTCTCTCAAAATATTAACACTTTCAGCAATCATCACCTTTTTCACTGGTATTCCATCTTTGGGGGTTTGCTTGGTTATCAAGTTATATCCAAGCATCTTACTCACAATACCATCTATTTCTTTCTTACTACAGAATAATAAATCATTACTGTTGAGATGTATCAGTATGTACAAAATACTGAAATTATTTCTCAGGTATTACAATATATGCTTACTCTTTAGTTATGTGAACTCCTCCCTTGAAACCATTGTTGAAGTGTCCTTTACCTCTTCCTCCAGCCAGAATTTGTGCTTTGATAACATATTCATCAACATCTGAAAATTACTCAATTATGTTACCTCTATCGTTTCAGTAGTGATTTATTAAAGTTATGATGAAGAATCAAGCTAAAAGAATTGTAATATAGAGAGAATTCCCATTTCAAAACAGACGCTTAAATCATATGCAATGTATGTATGTATGTAATGTTGTCATTGATTAAGATTGAGGAAGTAGTAAATGTAGGCATGGCTTATTTGGCATGTTGGTATAAGGCTAGATTTGAATCTCGGTCAAGAAGATTATCGATTAATTTGAGCTTGAAAACTACAGAAAATTATTTGTTATCTCCTTAACTGAGATTAGATAGTTGGTGAAATCCGAGCTAAATCTACAGCCCATTCTCAGAATCACATGGGGGTTATATGGTATGGTAACCCGAAATCACCTAAGACACGTTTTAGTTCGAAACTTCAAGCATTAAAGGATATGGTGTTCAGCTCACCGAATTTATTGAGTTCTGATTTATCCTCTTTATCTAAAAGACAGAAATTCTGAATTGCCACTCCATTTTCCCTGAGAAGATTTTTGCTTTGATATTCCAATAGATTCAAATGTCTCACAAAATGCTGCAAGAAATTCACATCAAAATGTGTTCAAGATATAGGCACAACGGACTCACTTTTAAATGTTTGATTTGTGTTGTATTTCTGGAGATCTGTTGCCACATGAAAGACATTTTTATTATTTACAAATGGGGTTTGATTTGATGAAATACTCGAAAACAGAATGCTGCAGGTTTTAAAAACGAAACAACTTAAATATAACTGAATAACGAAAATTCTTAGGAGAATTTTATTTCGTAATTAATAGCACTTTTATCAAAATCGGAAATAATAAATTCGCAAGTTCGGTCCAAAGATTAGGTTTTAGATTGGGAGTTCATAGAAGATAAGATTCAAAATATTCAATTAAATCAAATTTCAAACACGCAACGAGAGGAATTGGCACGGATTTTTCAACATTTTGATTCGGCAGTCGTTTCCCCGAGTGGTATATTTTTTATCAAAATGCCTGGGAAGGTCTATAAAACCCTTTAATTATTAAATATTAATCACATTTTGCATTATAAGAATATGGAACGTCCCCCAAGATTTCGCTTTTGACATTTTGAAATAGGTTATCCACTAACCTAACCTCTTCTTTTGACAAGTTCTCCACACCAAAATCATAACAATAACAAATGATCCGAAGATAGACTAAAAGAAAAAACCTAGAGCAATAATTGTTCAACTGGCCATACAAGATTGTCTAGTTTGATAATTTCAACTCTAGTCCTTGATGAAAATGAGTGCTATTGATTTGAAGAAGTTAGTTGAAGATATTCGGAGGATTCAAGAAGAATTTGATGCACCTAATGAGGAATATTCAAAAAAAGAAGATACATACACCATTGTGAACCCAAATATAAATGGGTTAACAGACTGCGAAGAACAAGAAATTGAATTTGTTGTAAGTTGATACTAAAATGTGTGTTATGGTATAACCAATTATCCATACACAAAACTTGCTATGACCTCAGAAGAATATGTCTTTTTCAATTACGTTTTTCACCTATTATCATAAATATTTCAGAATCATACATGTTATCTTTGTAATGGATACTACGGATCATCTTACGGTGAACATTTATGCACAACATGCCATTTATTTTTATATCCTCTATTTGAAACTCCTGATAGTCCAACATTCATTCCAGAGGTGAGTTATCTACAGATTTTCTAGTTATTTCCTTCAATGACCAGTTAACAAAGAACTTCATATTTATCAGGAAAATAGCGATAGTGATTCAGGTAACGACGAACCAATCGAAGCCTCCTTCCGACTGAATAGTAATGACAATGCGGAAGAATCTTTTCAGCGAAATCAAGAAGCAGCTGCTGCTTCTGATGTTGCTGTTCCAGTATTACCTGTCAGACGTCGTATCGTAATCAGACCGTTCATATGTTTGGTTGTGGAACATTTCAGTCCTTACCCTGAGAGGAGACATAGGGGTCAGTTAATTGATTACTCTGTTCTTCCAGACTTCAAAAATTTCAACTTCGAAGGCTTATCTCCAGAAAGTAAGTCAATAAATTTATTTGGCATTCAAGGATGTGATGGAAAAACATCAGATTCTAGTCTGAATTTATAAGTTTGAGTTCACATTTTTCTCCATTTGATCATGTGTTGGAAAATCATGAGATACTCATTCATGATGTTTTTTTTTCAGTTTTCATGTATACCTTGCAGTATTTGGACACGATATCTTTATGGAGTGTAGGTCAAGTTAGTCAACGATGGCGCTCAATTGTTGATTTATATATTAAAGTAATGGAATGGAAGAAATTGTTACAGGATGTTTGGCCTTTATTGAAAATTAGGGGTTCACCTCATCAGGACTGGTATAAGGTGAAATACATTTCATTTATACAGAATGAAAATTCTGTGAGAAAATATTCTAACCTTCCATTTGTAGTACTTCACAGCCATGATGAATAGTGCTTGCTGTTTCAATTGCGTCTATCAAATGACGGCAAGAGCATTGCCTGAAAATTGGGATAACAGTTCTTGGAGGGCACACAGGCTCATGACCGAACTGAGAGTGATGAAAAGTGATCCTCTGGATGGTATTCAGGCTGAACCCTTGGATGATTGTGCCTGTCACTGGCAGGCTACCTTAGAAGGCCCTGCCGGAAGTCCATATGAAGGAGGTCTATTTTTCCTGTTCATCAAAGTACCTGAATCTTATCCCCTCACACCTCCCATTGTACGTTTTATAACAAAAATATTTCATCCCAATGTATCAAGACATGGCGATATTGGTATTGATTCTATTCATCAAAACTGGTCATTGGCGTTGACCATGAGCAAATTGTTGATCTCGATTCAGTCCCTTCTGACTGATCCTTTTTGCGATGTAAGTAAAGTTGAGCATTTACATCTTGCCATCAACTTATTCCTCAAGGTAGTCAGTTGACTAAAATATTTTTATTATGCCTATTCCAAATGGGGAAAAAAGGGATGCCTCAAACTATTCAGTGGTACAAAGAAAGACCTTCAACACGATAGTTAACTCAGATAGAAGATTGAGTTTATGATTTAAATCAGACACTTATGACAGAATTTTCTCTTGTGATAGTTTCAGAGTTATAAATTTGATTAATTCTTTGTATCATTAGATTTGCGGAATCAATTGTCCATTTAAAACAAAAACCTCTTTTTTTCATGGAATTCGGCGTTTTATGCTTTGATTTTGTGGTAATTTTTGGTTTGTGAAGACCTTTATTTTATTTCACAATTTTTGGAATTTTTTCGAATATACTAATTACGACGCTGTTTTTAATTGACTCTGTTTTCTAAATAAAGAGAAATATTTTACAGGTCTGCATGGAACCCAGTATATGTGATATGTATATAAACAATAGGCCCGCCTTCGACAAGCAAGCAAGAAAATGGACTGCTAAATATGCCATGAATGATTTGATGTCATACAAAATTAATGGGGATGATAGAAATGTGTGATTATAACTTCAGAGCTGTGAATAAATGTTTAAAAGTGATGAATATTTCATTCATGTGAATCCCTTGAATTCTGAACCATCAATTATTTTTTAGTGCAGGAGTATTCATTTATATTCAATTGAATAAAATATCTACTTCTTCATCCCAAATTCTTGAAAAAAATGGCATAAAAAGTGGAAAGTACACAGCATAACACTGACACAAAACTTTTCCTCTTTAAAATTGGCTCGTTTATTCTATACTATACTAAAATGGTAACTGGGTGGACCAGTCCGTGAGAATCTGTCCAAAAGTGGGTCCAGAAGAATCTTGAAATCGCAGCGAAGCTGCGATAGCGTGAGGAAATTTTTATACGGTCGAAAAGAAGAATAATCGATTTATACGTGGGTGAAATTTTGATTCTCTAGGCGAAGTAGAAGTATTTTAAAAAAATTCGCGAAAATCGCGAAAAAATCCGACAAAAAGGGTCATTTTAAACTCGATAAAACTTTTTCCACATATATCCTGACCGTGATGTAAATATACGGATCGAAAGAGGAAGAGTCAATGCAAAATAGCTTGGTATTCATTTTTTCCAAAATTTCCCCATTTCTTCAGGAAAATTGATCAAACTTTGACATTTCGCCTATAAAATCACCCGAGTTCTACCGATGAGGTAGATCTGCTGGCCCATACTAGTATGTCATATATTCTCCCAACCTGCTCCACTCAAAAATACGAGAAATGATAATTTTTAAAAGTTTCGATCCGAAAATCGAAAGTTTTCTTGCACAGCCAAAACCGTTTTTGACGCACAGTAGAATAAGACTGCCGTAAAGGATCCACAACATACTCTATTTCAGAAACAATTTTAGGTGCGTAGGGAAAATGAATAATAATTATCTGGATTAGCTTCTACGATGCTGAATGAATGAAAAATAATATTCATTTTCATTTCGAAATTTAACTGCTGTGAAGCATGCGAAAGGCTGCGCCAAACAGGTCGATAATTTCGAGTCACGCATGTGCAAACGACATGATCGCAACCTGTCCATGAGACTCTTTGTTTCAACAAGATTCTCTACGATAATCCAAATATCCTATCTGAGGAAAATGTGATATAAATTCTTTTTCGTCTACATTACGAATTAACCTGTGAATAAAATGGAAGGAATCAACATGTATTTCTTCGGGTATGTTGTAATATTTTTTCTTCTTCCTTGCCACGTCTTGCTAGAAGAGCGAAATTAAAGAAAATTATTGTGAATGACAACGCCTTGATTGTAAAAGATAATAATTTCGGAGATAATAAAGAGAATGCACAGTATGCACACAGTAACAAAGTTACGAAAGGTTCTCCAGATAAATTTTAACCCAATAGGATTTCTTTCTTAATCTACAATTTCTGTATTTTCCAAGGGGGTTTGTGAAACTCTGTATATGCAGTGGGTAATTTGCAGAAATCCTTTTTGGTTGAACATAGTTCTTTTCGTTCAAATTCAATTCTTGTCAAAACCCATTGTTACGTTTGTTTATCTACATAGACCAAACATTTTGTTTATATTGAAAATATTTCCCTCTATTCAATCGCAGGTCTACTAGATTATTAACTGCGTTAAATACGAAATCCTATTTTGGAGTGAAATATTAAAAACATTAGCGATGAGAGTATGTGAATTTTAAGTTTTATGTCAGTTCAAAGCTTGCCGCATTAATTCGGTATGTAAATGACTCATAGTTAGCGCGCTTTTTGCACCTTTTCGGGCAACCCCACGGGTCCATGGTCCATCGTTATTGCACAATCTACACGCGAGCCCAGGTATGATCTCTGGGTTGAACATACCGTATCACGTGATAACCACGTGAATATTTCGTGTCCTCGCAGAATATCAAAACACTCGACTGCTTGTCGACAAGCATAAACGCGGCCGCCCTACTTCCATTCTCTAGTATGTTTCATAAATCCGACTGTACAAGTTGAGTTGATCCCAGTGATTGCAGATTTCTATGTAGATATTGAAGCTGAGAATCAGGCTTTGTTCAACAATGTCAGCTATGACCGACAGTCAAAATATGACCACCTATATCAACGGCAAAGAGCTTTCAGAAATGTAAGATTAGAACACTCACAAAATGTTTGTTTTGATTTGCTTCTTCGCATATAAACAATTATTCATGCTTATCATTCATTCACATTCCGGTGGATTAAACAATTCAAATAGTAAACAATCTATTCGAATGTGAAGTCTTGAAGATGCATTATTTGTTTTTCACTTAGTCTGCTTACTTTTTATATATTTTGTCTACATCATGGTTGTTATTGATTGAGTTCATCCTCTATCAATGGACTCCGGTGTTCAACTGCTGAAACATTATCCGCCCATTGGTGAAGACGAATTTGATTATACACCCCCTTCTCAAGGTCTTCAAAATTGCTCATTTGCGTTATGAGAATACTGTCAATACTGACCTTAGCTTAGATAAATATATTCCCCAATAACAAA
Source organism: Adalia bipunctata (assembly GCA_910592335.1). Lineage (NCBI taxonomy): Eukaryota > Metazoa > Arthropoda > Insecta > Coleoptera > Coccinellidae > Adalia > Adalia bipunctata. The sequence goes on from OU342957.1 coordinate 4,953,318, forward strand.
TGATCCACAGAATTATTGATTATTTCAACACCCTGTATAGATACACCTCAAGGCCCGCCACTGCCAAAGCCCAGAAGTTATGGGGATGAATTCATACATTCTTCCTTATGACGCTTTACCAATGTCAAAAAATTCTTATTTCGTTGGAACTGATCTACTTCAGATATAAATTTTCCATTTTCCATTTCGAATTCAATTTAGAAAATAAATCGAAAATTATCTTCGTTAATGTTGAAGCTTGTATTGATCCATACAACATTGATCATCATGTACAAGGGCGGATTTACGGGGGGGTAGAGGCTTTGTTATTACTCTCCCCCCTGAGAAAATGTTACGCAATGCGATGCACATGAAATATTTCATACATTGTGTACCTGATTTACAATCGTTATTACCCCCATGAAAAAAGCTATAGGTATCCCCCTTGATCATGTATCAGTGGCGCACCCAGAAATTTCATTCGGGGGGGGCTGCTCGAGAGTAATCAGGTTTTTACATAAAAAAAAACTCGAAAACGACGAAAACAATCCTTTTTTTTTTAGCTCGGGGGGGCTGCAGCCCGACAGCCCCCCCCTCGGTGCGCCACTGATGTATGACACAGTATTGGTGCAAAATACAACTTTTGCCCAGGGTGCTTACGAATGACTCGGCAGATTTTCAAGATACTGCCTGTGCCTACGGAACCTCAATTGATAAAACTGAATATAGAGCAGGAAAAGCTCATGTTTTTCATCTCCTAGATGTTTCCGTTCAAGTCCATTAAATCGAAAGGAGATAACCAAATGCGTTTATTTGTTTTCGTTCGTATCGAAAGTAAATTGGACTAAGATTAAGGGAATACACGAGAATACACTTCAAAATTCTTTTTGAAATCTATCGGTAGTATTCTGTTGATAGGCCAGTCTGTTTTAGTTCCTCATCGTCCACTGCTCAAGATACATTAGTGAGTTTTTCGTGATTCAATTTTATTTGTTCTCAATCACTATTGAAATCAATTTATTTTTTTATGTGTTACACCTTTTAAATGTTCAGATTAAATTTCAAATTTTTTTTGTCCAGGCATGACAATTAATGAGAGACACTCTGTATAACTGTATAGATTTTGAAAGTGGAACAATTGGTTCAGTGTAATCGTAAACAACATGAATTGATAATAAGGGGATAGCCATGATTTAAAAAATACTTAAAAAAAATAAAAACACTTCAGATATAGATAATATTGATGATGAAGTTATTTTTCAGCATGAGAAGTATTATTTGTTCGCAAACAGTTATGGTAGATATTTTTAAATGTTGTATAACAGATAGGAATATAATTACATATCTATTATTGCAAGGTTAATTAATATCAGTGATAATTTTTATATCACAAGTAGATCCGATTTTGTTTATGATGAATATGTTTATTTACTATTCATTGTCGCAGCCGGTACCTAAATACTAATATACAAGTGCAATTGGTGATTTAACATATCCAAGTTATGTATCATTATTAATATTCTCGTTGTTATTACATATTATTATTACAAAAATTTGTTGTCAAGCCAATTGTAGAGAGCACGTCTGCACGTATAAGTTGCATACAGAATGAAAAGTGGGAACAACAAATGAGAATTTCCAATTAGAACGAAATTACTTATTATCCTCTTTGTTATCAATAAAGTCCTGATAATTCCTCATTAACAATAGTTGCCTTGGGGATTCCGGTATTCGACATAAGTATTCATCTGCGATGCCGTTTCAATGCCAATTGTTCAACCATTAGGTGCACATAAAGAGGTACATTAATTATTTCAAATGTGAAGCGTGGTAGTTAAATTGTTCCAAGGGCGAATCACATCTGGAATCCGTTTATGGATACCAAAACGTGCCAAGTAATTTTCTGTATAATATAAAGCGTATTCTGGCAGAAAGGAAGAGAAATTAGGATTGATCATTCTTGGTGTTCGTGATTCGTACGTGTTGTTAACATCCATTCCAAGTTCATTGAATTCTATTTTTTCTCTGTTGACATTCTGGGAATGAATGAATTTTCCGCTGACGAATTTCCGCTTGGATATTCGAATACTCCCTCCATCGCATGGTATCTTCCTCCAATTGCTGCCGGTTAGTTTTCCGGTTTGTATCTAACTCAAAATTTTAATTGTAGTCCTCCAAAACCAACGATGGATAAACTCTGTCGTCAAGTCTCGATCGAGAGTCCAGGACCTCTGATTCAAGATTGCGTCTTTAACTTCAAAATTCCAGTACCGGAGGTTCCGGCCAATGGTGCAAGAATCCAAGTGGTCTGTGCCGGAGCTTGCTACAGGATGAGGGGACGATCAGCCTCCACCTCCAGCACCACCTCCAATCACTCCAACGACGAACTTCCCGGCTACAACTCCTCCATCTACGGTTTCAGGGATAGCGCTTTGTTTCCAGGATTCGAGGTAGCTGGAATCGTGGACGCTTTAGGAGAAGATGTCAGTGCAGATAGTTTCAAAATAGGTCAACGAGTGGTCATCTACCCTCACGATGACCTTCCTCACGGATACGCGGAGTATATGATAGTACCGGATTTGTCGTATCTGGTTGCCATACCCGACAATCTACCTCTGAGTGTGGCCTCTATGTTGCCTACCGGTGCATTGCTTGCCAAAAGTGCAGTGGTGGCTGCCCAAAGTTATGTAGAAAAAATTCTGAATGAATATTCGAGTGACCACGTCTGCAAAATTTTGATTGTTGGCACCGGAGGTTTGGCCTTGTGGGCCATAAGGATTGCTGAACATCAGTTCAAATCTCCAGGATTCAAGGATAGGGTCAAAGTCGCAGTTGCGAGCTTGAAAGACGATGGGTTCAGATTAGCTTCGGAAATACCGCAGTAAGTGTGGGAAACAGATACAGTTTCCCTAAAATGCGATTGATATGGTTAAAAAAATTTCTATTTACAGCGTTTCAGTGGTCCAGTGGAATGAAGATCTCTTCGAACGACAAATTGTGGAAAGAACCCAGGATGTATGCAAAGGTTTCGTGGACGCGGTGATCGATTTCGGAATAACATCCAGATCTTTACACAGGTCTTTACAGTGTCTCAATTCTGTAGGAATCCCATTGGGAGTCAAAGTCACACGTTTCTAACGATATTTTTTCAGGGAGGAATAGTCTTCGTCGGGGAAGAAGTTGCTGATAGACTTCAACCGAAATTTTCCAAATTGATTGCAGAAAAAAATCAGAAGATAGAGCCTGTTAATTTTGGATCTATTGAAGAACTTAAGGAGCTAGTAGAGCTAGTTTCGAACGGAGATGTGAGTAGCCAGTGCTGTTTTTGATTCCTATCACCCCGTATCCAACGAAAAGGATGTATTTCAAATTAATGACAAATAGAAATATTTTGGGAAAAACACTTTTGTCCTTTTGACGTCCTTTTCGTGGGGGTACTCAGTAGATTAAAAATCAAGTCGAAATCACGAATGACTTTTCAGATAATTCCTCCCCCTCATACCGAATTTGCAGCGGAAGATGCGACAAGGGTAGTACAAAAACTTTGCAAGTCTGAAATTCCCGGTAGGGCAGTTTTAAGGTTCCATGATATCGAATGATATGAAATGAAGAAAAAGAATGTTTATATATTGTCGTATTAGTTTGAATTGAAATATGCTTATTAAAAAAGTTATACCTATTGGACATGGATTAGACAAACTGGTTTGGAAGAATTCTATTATTTGATTTATTTTTAATTTGAAAGTTTTATTTGAGTAGGTACTCGTAAATAAATATACGCTTTATGAAGAATGATGTATTTATAAGTTATAATTACATATATTGTGATAATATGCCAAATCAGTTTGTGTCTTTAAAACAGTATGTGATAAGTTAGTATTCATTTTTTCTCTTTTGTGTATTTATTTTGTTTTGCCACATACATTAGTATTTTATATTGAGTACCTAAGTGTTTCATGATTATGAATAAATATTTCTGAAATTCGGCATGGCATTTCATTCTCAAATACATATGTTGAATTCCTTTTATAATATGAAATTGTTGCCTTTAAAATATTAATTCAGTACCCTCTTATATACTTGAATAATTTCGTATATAACCTATGTGTATTTTCATATCCCAGTTTACATTAAATATTCAAAAATCTACCCTTAATGTATATCATATTAAAGAGCAGTTTGACTACCCAACAAATAATATCATTTTGATTACATCTTGTTACCCTTCTGTCACTTGCTATTCCTTGTAATTCCGTTTGATGAATTGATATAAGTACCTACGTTTTCGCTATGGCTGCTAGAAGTGAATTAAAATGCTTCAAAACCTTGCGAAGTTATTGGGAAAGAATAGGATTGTTTCCTGAAAGAATTGAAGACTTCACCACTGGATATAGCATCAGAACCTCGTTGCTAATATTTTTGTTTGAAGGTCCATTTATGCTTGGCATATTGGGCTATGTGATCACCGCATTCAGAGGTGAGAACAAAATTCAGTGACCAAACCAGTTAGACACTTCGCCCAGTATGTTTCTAGGTAGGACTTTCTGTGTGTTGAAATGTCCATGGAAATGCCCATGGTTTCAGTTTATTGTAGAAGGAACATAAGATCATAAAACTTTCAAAAACCGCTTGTTCATTCTTCATGATTTTTTGAAAAATGATCTTTTTTCTAAGTTCCCCAATTTTCTCAGTGCAAAATACTTCGGTATTCTTTCAGTATTGCCTGGGATATTTGAAAAATTTGTAAGTTTGTTTCAGGTGGCGTATACAATAATCTAACATTCGCTATATACGCCTTAAACTTCATCGCATCAATCCTAGCTTGCATGGTATGCTTTCTCATACGTGGCAGGCAATCTCTGAAATTCATAATCGATCTGGCTGATACAAAGTATGGTAAACCAAAAAACTTCGACTTTTTCGTAGAACTTGCAGAGAAGATTACCACCTGGTTACTCAGGACACTCATAGTTCAAGAAATAATGCTCGTCGTTACATCTCACGTAAGAGACGCATTTTGCGAGGAAAAAGAATTACTGAATGACGATAGGGTCATATGTGGACTTGCGGTGCCAATGTGGTTCCCATTCAAAATACCTCATGCCAGAATTGTTCTATCGGTATATATTTTTGTTTTCGTGATGCCGTTCATTGCGACAACGACCTGTGGGAACATGCTGTACATTGGCAGTGTTGTGCCAACTATAGAAAAAATGAAGCAGCTCAAGGAATACATCAGGAAAATTAATTTTGATGACGAAAAATCTTCCCATGAACAGCTCAAACTGTGTGTTCTCTACCACACTGACATAATGGGGTAAGTTTAGTTGGAAATGTGCCATATACAAGGTCACCCATCATACGTAAATTTAATTTTGAATATAATGTTCATTCAAGAAAACTGTCAACGGTGCTTCAAGAAATTTTGTTGGTTAATTCGGATTCCCAAAAAATATGCAGAATCCTAGAAATCGAAACTACCCCAAAACTTTTCTGGTTCTAACACAGTGTGAATGGATTAAATGTCCAGTTCAATGTAACATCTTGGGGAGATCTCTGTTTTTTAAGCCAGAAAATAATGGGAGAGAGTAACTGGACAGGGAGAACAATAAAAATCCCTTCCCATTTTTTTTTTATTTTTGCAGGCTGGTGGACCAGATGAATAATACAGTTGGTTTTATCATGTCTCCTCAACAGAACGTTGTAGTGGTCGTTATGATTGGTATTTTAGAGTATCAAGCTGTGAACGTGAGTACAAAACATGGGGTTATCGACAATCGACAGGTTTCACCCTCCCCAGACAGAAAATTCAAGATAAAATACCATCGAATAAAAAAAACGAAAGCCTAATTTTTATAACATTTTGTTCTTTCGAATAATCATGTTTATTCTAGGACAAAAATATGATAGCAGCATTGCAGCTTATCATTTGGCTCCTCGTTCAATTTTTGGCCTGTTTCACCGGACAAATTTTCGAAAATGCTGTAAGTGTTCTTCCATTCAATATTGAATCCTTGTTTATTTGTTTATTTTTCAGAGCGTGGCTCTCACTCATGAGGTTTACAATATTGAATGGTACAATATGCATCCATCTCTAAGAAATAATTACAAAGTGTTTCAAACCCAGTGTCAAATTCTATTGCAATGTAAAATTCAACCACTGATCACATTGAATATGGAATATTTTTATAAGGTTGAACACAATAATATTGCATGTTTTTCAATGCTCAAAGATATTAATTCTAGGTCATACAGAGCTCTTATTCATTCTTGATGTTTCTGAGCAACTTCTGAAGATTATTCCCGCCAAAATCATATAAATCATATAAACCCAATATTATCAGAAAATATAATGGAAAAAGGAAAATTTATATGTAGCACCATTGCTCTCCTCATAACGAGTAATAATACTTACTTGATATATGAATTCACAATTTTGTGTTTTGAACTCATTCTGTTATGATTGTTTCAGATAAATATAAAATACATAAAGCACAATTATTGCTTTTCTCAGAACTAGTTATTATAAATAATATAATGCATTATATTCTATTATTTCTCTCTTTATTTTCGACCCTTGCGAATATTTTATATATATGATGAGTTCTGTTTCCTGTTGACCACAAATTGCAGTGATTCGCATGCACTCTTTTGGTTACAATCAATCATCGACTCGCAAGACATATTTCTCCAATAAAATTAAAAAAATCCGAAAATATACCGCTATAACAAGTTCAAAAACATTTCACAAAAGCAGAAATACCGGAGTAAACGACATGCATAGATAAACATAGTGAGAGAAATATATATAAATATATATTCAGTCGGAGATGAGGTACATAAATCGAATCGAAAATAAATATCCAATGAATATGTTTAAAGAGAACAATTTTGAAAATTCCCTCTTCACACCACAGAAAAGTAATATACCCTGCGGTCGCCGTGTTGCCATCATGGTTCCTCTTTGGTTGAACCGCGTTGGCGCGTTTGCACTTCTCTTATATTATTGGTCTATGGGTTATATGTTCTGTGAACGAAACGAAAAAAGACATATTATTTGATGTTATTTGTTTCCTCTCCGAAAAAATCTCATGAAAGATGATTTTCGAATGGATTTCTGAAAAAAAAATTCACTCACATTCCTTTCGATGTTCCTTTCATTATTCGTTTTGTTTGCGCATGTCCGGCTAGTAGCCGATAGCCGAAAAGATGCAGCGCAGCTGTCATAAAATTCATAGCGTTTAATCAAAACTCTTTGGTTTAATATTTGAGTTGTATGGAAGGGATGTCAACAATGAAATTTTGGGAAAGATAAAAGAAATAATTCAATGGTGGTGCGGTAAATACATCAATATATGTATGAATGAAAGTTCCACTTGTGTATTTGCACACGTATAATCCTGGTAGCTAAATGTGAGTGGTTTTGTTGTTAAAAACTCTGTGGGAGGCCAGATGGCTTCAGATATCGACGTTAATTCTCTTTTGGCTCAAAAAGATGCTCTAATCCGTGAACAACGGGACCAAATAATCCGTCTGAAACGTGAATTAGATGGGGTAGCCACGGAAAGAGATCTTTTACTATGCGAAAACAGCAATCTTCGTTTCGAATTGGAAATGGTGGAGCTAAAACGTCTACAAGAAGAAACGTAAGTTCAGTCCCAATTTCAATCGGAATTTGAAGAAAATATTGCACATTTTAATTTCCAAATAAGGTCTGTGGAAAATGATCCTCATTAGAATTGATAAGTCAAGAAAAATCTCCTTTCATATCTGAGATAAAATATGACTAGTGACACAAGGGTCCAGGAGATTCAATAAATTTCTCAACTGGAACAATAGCGATTTTAAAGAACGAATTTCTCATACGGTAATTAATGATTGTTGAAGGAGAACCTCGTATGTGGCATTTTGAACATGGCTCACATTATTATTTGGACAATGTGTTCTTGTTATTGTTCATTGTTTTCATTTTTCAACAACAGTATCTCAGCTGCATTTGATATTGGTCGATTTTCATTAATATTGGATTCATTTAGTCATGAATGAAAATTTAAATAGAAAATTGGAGTAGATTCTCGATAATAACAGAAATGTTTTGAAATGGAGTTTATTTGGTCAAGTACCTATTATACTTCTATTTTTATAAACAATGGTCCAGATTGTATCAAAAAATGCTGGTTTTTGTGAACACTTGGAATATTATTTCAATAGTTTCCTAAAAAAATTATTGCCACTCACAATATGAAGAACTCAACAATTGCTTTAGATTGTTTCAAAAGATTTTATTTAACACATACTTAAGACAAAAATATTGACTGCCCACCAAAATATTTGCGACAAATAAAATAAAGAAATTCATTAATAATCACCATTTCGTATGCATACTTAAGATTAAGAATTGTATACATTGGATTATCAAATCATATGAATATAAAAAATTGACGATTGAACACCTTAAAAGTGTTATATTATGACATTTCTGGTAGTCTGTTATGACCGCCGTCAGTCTTGATTGTCTGTTTCAACGTGTAGGACATGAAGGTTTTGTTGATCAGTTATTTCAATGCTATCGGAAATTGAAATGAAGTTTTTCATCGATTATAAGAACCCAAACTTCTAATTTTTGTGTTTTTTTTCTTTCGTTTATTACTAGGACATATTTCACTGGTGAATAGATGATTTTGTTGTCAAGAAAATCGATTTGATATTCATTAAAAACTAGAAACAGAAATGCATTACAAATACTTCTTAATGGTGAAGGGGCCCGGACGTTTTTGACGTTGGCGCATCCACCAAAGTTTAATTTGTATTGCTAGATTGGCATAAGAGTATTTTTGTAACGTTATATTCTCATCCAACCATAAACACTCGTTTGATGAATATGTGTGAAAAATTTTATATTCATCTGAGAGATTGAATTTGGACGTTAAATCATTCAGTTTACCTCACTTAAAAACGCTACTTTTCGATGGAATAGTTTTTTATTTTTAGTGAATTTATGCTAAATATATTGTCTTTTTCTGATGAAAATCGTCCATATGATACGAATATCAAAATGACTCGGACTAATTTTGAAATTGGCATCAAATGAAATTCAAATAAACGCCTTGCTATGTTCTTCATGTTTACTGTAACAGGATGAAAAGACTTCAAACTCTGTATATACAGGTTGACCCAGAGATAACTTCCCTTCTATCCAAACTATCGAGCATTAAGGGCACGCATACCTGGGTCACCCCGTATTTATAGCCAAATGAGGTCAACTGACTTTCTGAAAAATGACAAGTCTTTATTTGAATTATCTGATTGATAGTTCAGGTTTCAATTATCAGTTTTTCGTAGGTGCATAATATGCAAACTACTGTTTATTAATGTTAGCAGGTACATTTATTTTTGGGAAAGATTAATTATTGAGAGAAGGAGCAGACAGGTTCATGCCGTCGCAAATAAACATCGGGATGGGATCATTCGTTAATTATTGGGTCGTTCCAACCATTTTTGGTGTTTTGAAGGTGATTCATACGGAGTTGATTGAACGCTAACGTATGCCCATAATATGGGGGACCTTCGTATTTATCTTATTTGATTCAGATTTGTTTGATTTCAATGACTATGAACAGAATATGGACTGTTGCTTAGAAATGTTATATGGAATAGAACCTATTTTGTATACTGATTTGAGAAAATTGGGGTTAATCGAAAAAAAGGCAATTGATCTTCAAGAATTTGGATTTCCTCTAAATATTCACCCTATTTGTTTGTTATACGTAATGGTTGTCTATAGACAACCTTATTTCATCGTGTAGAGAACGAGTGAGGTTTGTTTTAGCCGTCGATTAAAAAAAAAAATTATTGTTTCTTACAATTGTGAATTCTTACATGGAATTGAATTTCTTTTGAATGGTGTGCCCCCATGTATCTCCTCCCAGATGACTGGTGCAGGAAAGAGAGAGTATTATACAGCCAGTGTGAGATCTAGTTCAGGATAGGATATCTTGTTATATTCCCTGAGCCTCAACATTTGTTCTTTTAAGCTGAATAATTCAATAAAAAAATTAATGCACTGCACTGCCATCTAGCGATGAACGTTTCTTATTTTATATTTATACGGTATGAATGTATAATTTGAACCTGTTCACACTTGGTTGCCGAAATGTCGCGGCCAAGTGAGCAGTTTGGCAACCAAGACTTCTGAATATTCCTTTTTGGAATGAATTATACAAGCGTACAGCGAAATTTATCATTCGAAAAAAATATTTGCGGCCATGTTCTTCAACACAATTATGTTCATAATTACCGATGAAACTTCGTGGAAATAATAACATATTGTCAAAGTAATCTCGTGGTAGTATTTACACTAGGGGTGCTTAGAAACCATTCAATATCGACATCTATGCGGGATATATAGAAGACCCCTAGTAGATTTGCGCCTCTTCATATGTGGGTGGGTGTCATCAGGTATAACCGAACTGGTTGACTGGAGTTCAACGTTCTCTTTTAGACAAAATTTCGTATCGCACAATTCCGTTTCAATCGATCGCAGTTTAACCCACATACGAATCGTTCCTCCCTGTCGACAACACCGATGGTCATCCTCTACAAGAGCAGTCCATCGAATGCGGTCCTGTAGGAGGCACAACACACCTACGCCGAAAAGCCAAGGCTGACTCAGACCCAGCGTCCAGTTGTTAGTCAGAGCGTCCACCGGAAGTAAAACGGCGCCTGACAACCGACGACCGGCGTCGGCTCCGTCTTTCACCTCCGTAAAGCCGATTTCCAATGATTAATTTTGTTTATACACGAAGTGATGTAATTCAAGGCTCGTGACGTACTCGCGGATTGAAGTTGCTGGGCGCTCAGCCGTTCTCCTTCTAACAGTAACCCACTGGTACGCAGTGCATGTGGAGTGTAGTGCCGGATCATTTTATTCGGCGAGTCTTGATTTTCGCGGAGTATCGTGCAAAAAGGGGGGTTTTCCCCTGTGTGCGTCGATTTGGCTTTTGTTCATAGACGATTCAAGGTGGATATTTTGGGCTTTTTGTGCACGTTTGGTCTCTCGCAAAACGTCTGTGTTTTGATTCGAAAGTGCGATTTTATGTTCTCCACGCGCAGTTGCGTCACTTAAACAGTTTCTCTGCGATTATAGAAAAGGTTTCTAGTTATGCTTCGGTTAACACTTTTCCAGCCGTAAATGCAAAGTTTCGGTTTCTTTTTAAGCCGAGGGTTAAATGGACAATTGTCGCATTTGACAGCAATTGACGATCAAAAATTGTCAATGTATGAGCACCAGAGATAACGTTCTTCGAACATGATTTAATACTATTCTATTCGTTTCAAATATTGCAGAAACATAGTGATCTAATTTACATCGCCCTCGCCAATATTTATTATCACGAAAAATCATATCACTAATGAATGTTTATGATTTTTCTGCGATTACTTCAATTTTGATTAACCCTTCAGCTCTGTTGTGCAAGAATTACCTGTAGCGAGGGATGTCCAAAGAATTAAAGCTTCGATCAGGGTATACAGGGTGGCCACTTTTTCAATGGCATTGTATTGGTAACTTTTAAACCATAAGAGTTAGAAGGTCGGTCAAATGGAGAAAAAGTTGTATCCATAGAAGCATTGTCAAGCAGTTCAAACAAATCGAGATTATCAGGGCCGGTTTTTGAGATATAATAAGAAAAGTGAATTCTGTCATTTTGATTTTTATTTTTTTCTCACTTTATTTCGAATATTATTAAAAAAAATTTACAGGAATTTTTGATTCGACAGTAAATTATCTTCAAAATGACATAATCAGATTTCGTATTCCTGGGCCACCTTCAACCTTATTTTTTTCAATACGGACCTGCATATTTTATGACACTTTTCGAAATAACTTTTAACGCTGAATTCAACGATATATCATACAATGTCATTCAAAGTTGATTTTACAAAATGGTGGAAATTTCGAACACTTACGTCATTAATGTTCATCATTTACCTTCGAATAATCATTCAATTTGTCTTTCATTGAATGATATTTTCGTCGGTTTAATTATTATGAATTAGGTTCTTCACCTCTTGAAATAAGTGAATAATTATTACTTGTTTCTTATTGCTTTGATTCTGTTACGTATTATGTATTTACAAATTTCAAGAGGTGAAAAACCTAATTCATAATAATTAAACGAAAATATCATTTGATGAAAGACAAATGAAATGATTATTCGAAGGTAAATGATGAACATTAATGACGTAAGTGTTCGAAATTTCCACCATTTTGTAAAATCAACTTTGAATGACATTTTATGATATATCGTTGAATTCAGCGTTAAAAGTTATTTCGAAAAGTGTCATTAAATATGCAGGTCCGTATTGAAAAAAATAAGGTTGAGGGTGACCCAGGAAGAACGAAACGTTGGATACGAAATCTGATTATGTCATTTCGAAGATAATTTACTGTCGAATAAAAAATTCCTGTAAATTTTTTTTGATAATATTCGAAATAAAGTGAGAAAAAAATAAAAATCAAAATGACAGAATTCACTTTTCTTATGATATCTCAAAAACCGGCCCTGATAATCTCGATTTGTTTGAACTGCTTGACAATGCTTCTATGAATGCAACTTTTTCTCCATTTGACCGATCTTCTAACTCTTATGGTTTAAAAGTTACCAATACAATGCCATTGAAAAAGTGGCCACCCTGTATAAGACTTTTCGAAATTTTGCAATTAGATTAAGAGAATTCTTATTTCTGAACTGAGAAAGAATTTTATTGTTTCTGTCTGATATTTCGAAAGGTTTCTCAATAAGTTCGTATGTTCTCAAAGTTTCATTTCAAAAGAATTCTGAATGTCAGGCGTGAATTTTTGGATGAAATCGGATATTCCCAAGGGCACGTCAAATCAAAGCTGTCAGCGTGAGGAAAACTGATAATTTTTTTCGAATTTTTGATTTGCTTACTTGAGATTTCTCCTCATTATCTCTGAAGATAGCAAGCTTAAAATTAAAAAAAAATTATGATTACAGTTGTTTTGATATTCCTGCGAAAAACCGACTGCTACTCTTCTGTACCTCTGTACGAATTTTACCTTCATCTCTACTACTCATGTTATTGTTATCTAGTCCAATGCGTTCGCAGGTCGCTAATACGCCTCCTTGTATTTGATACTCTGTAAAAATAACACCCCTTCATTCAGTATTTGAATGACACTAGATCCGAACACTAATAGAAATTGATTTTGGGGAAACCTGCCAAGTATAGGTCACCCATAGGGGGTGAAGTCTCATTCAGTTTCGTGATATTGCCGATATAAATTTAGATCTCAATAGATGAGGTGAGTCCTATTTCAAAATTGATCAAGAAATTTTATTTGCACACAATGGTTCAGGCATTCATTCTTTGTACTAGTTGACTGCTTAATACTACACTGTTTTGAAAATAAACTTTCCGAAAGGGCTCAGTATCTCTGAAGTTGAATGTCCAATTTTGCATATTTTCTTTAATATCTTCATCAAAATTTGAAACATATTTAATCGTAGTCCTCACGATGAGAAATTTAATTTTATGTGCTCAGCAAGCAGTTAAATCTTTTGTCGCATATTAAAGCCACAAATTATAATTGCAATGCAACGTTTCTCCATTATTCAAAATAAAAGTTCTCCGGACAATTACGTCCGCAAAAAAGGTGTTTATCGTTCATTTCGAAGTTGTCACAGTGCACCTTGGATATCAACAACAAAAAAGTTTGAACTTGAGAACACTTGTCGAAAATAATCAATTTTCCGTACATAAATCAGTAGTCATGGGTTTCACAGTTCGTTTTGACACATGACTTCCAAGTGCCTTGGATCTGGTGTGCTACCACCGCATGGCACGTGCGTAATGTAGCAGATGGTTTAGCGGTCACCTGACAGAGATGGATTCAGGCATATGCTGAAGAAGACCTAAAAAATTTTTAAATTTTCCAAATTTCATAGTGGATTTGTCTATTTAAAAAGTATGCCAGGCATTGGCGTTGACGTTAACTCCTATGAATATAACTCGAAACCATTTATACTGGCTTCCGAATTTCCTAGAGCCATCCCTGTGATTTACGTCATATACCTTCGAGGAACGTCAGCCGAGGAAGTGGTCAATAAATATGGTTATGGATAGTTTCTATGTGAAATTCAATCGGAATTGTACAATACATCCTAGAAATATGGTTAAGGCCAATTGGCCAACACAGAAGGCAGACCGAAATATTGATTGGAAGCCATCATTTTTGGCGACAAAGTATATTTCTTGACCTTTCCAGGAGAGTCTTGGGTGGGGTAAAATTGATTTGATCTCATGTGTGGGATTGTTGAAAATGCGACCGAATTTTATCGTTGGAATCGTTGAATCGAGAATAGTTTCCGATGTGGAAAAATGCGGTCTTCTATTAAATAATTATTGTAAAACATCAAACGTTCATTTTATGGACATACGATTGCTCTCTAACCGAATGTGTTGGAAGCATTAAATGAATGAACGATTTAATTGATTTTTCATGCTCCTTTGGAATGGATAGTAAATCTCTACCAATTGCCACTCTCTTTCCCATTCGTTCATCAATCACGGTTAGTGTTGATTCGAATTGATTAAAGGATATTTTACGATCTCAAAATAATAAAATAACTTTTGTGAATCTGTTGAAACATTGTTGTTTTTCAAAGCAAGAAGTCGAAACTATAGAATGTTATGAGGGGCTCAAAGTGATCCTTGTCCAAAGACAATTAATATGAAAGAATGTCGAAATTTGTACTTTTCGAGGTATAAAAAATCGGGAAAAAATTAATTCATGTCAAAATGACATGGACGTGAATTGTTTTCTGTTATTTGGTTCATCATGACCTAGAACGTGTTTGTCAGCGGTAATATGCTTTTGTGAAATACTGCTTCATTATGTCCCCTCTATTAAATTGAAGTTGAAAAGTGACCGGTTTTCACTAGAATTACAACACGAAACAGTGCACGAAAGCTCAAAGTACCTAAGATCCAGTCCAACATGTTATTTTTTTGTGGTAAAGGTATGACAATCGAGAAAAAACTATAGTTGCCCCCTACATCCGTTTTATTACGACATATAAAAAAATGTTAGGTCAAGACGGAACAATCACTTCCTTCACTAACATGTGTGATCGAACTATAGTGAAAGTGCGCTATTCTGGCTTGCAACAAGAAAGAATACGAGTGGTATGTTCAACCAGAAGACAACAAATGAGCCGATTTGTTACTGTGACGGATCCAAGCAAGCCTAGTGCACAGTCGAGGAAACATGTGACCATAATAAGGTATATTAAAAAAATGTCCTATTGTTTTCGATCATCCTATATTTAGAGATTCAAAGAGTTTGAAAATTTATTTGGTCGTAGACCTATGAAGAAGGAACGAAACTACATTAATTAATGAGTCGAAATTCTAGGATTGCTACTTAAGTTTTGAAATATGGCAACAGGGATTCGAATATGTCAAATCTGACATTGTCTATTGTCACCGTGACGTTTGACATATTTGATGGTGAATTGACCCATGAAGTGTTGTCAAACGAAGGCTATTTATGTTGTTTATAGCCACTTAAAGGTGATTTTAGGAAGATTTGTATGAAGAAGCTAACATAGAACAATTTTCCTGACAAATTCCCAAATCAATCTTAAATTTATGTGGCATGCATGTGCGATTTCTGTATTCATCAATTACATATTTCACCATCATCCAGTGATGCTGGATGTTCACAGTTTTTTGCTCAAATTAACCATTTTGTTTCATTATCGTTTTTGATCTCATTCGTTTTATTGTTTGTCCATATTTTGTCTGCATATACTGAACTTACAATATGCATTTCTAAAACCATTTTTCCTTTGAAACTCGTGCAAGAATACAGGGTGAATCCGGGTTATTTATGAGATGTATCAACTTGCTAAATTGTGAAGCAATGTTCCAAATGAAAAATGGAATCTCATCTTCAAATGGTGGTTCGGTGATAGCGAAAGTTTATTCATCCTGAATAATTCATAGTGATGCTATCGATGGGAAATTATGCAACACTTCAAAATCAACATACACGAGAGCAATTAATAATTCAGAAGTGGATACATCAGGTCATGCTGAAGGTTTATTAGTTGTTCATCGCCACCTGTCATTGATCTTATGTCATCGATTGCGGTGCAACAAGTTTGTGCGTGAGCAAGGATGTCGAAAGACCACTGGGTGTTCTTGTTTGGTACAGCAGCTGGACGAAAGTGAACGCTCAAATTATCAGGACCGGATTTTGCGGAAGGATTCACTTTTATTTTTATGGGAAATGAAAAAGTCGTCCACTGGAATATGGATGATGTGATAGTGTACCTGACTTTTGTTGATTTAAGTGGGACGAATAGGAAAATCCCTGGATACGTCATCCGAACAATCGGACAATCGAATGGAATTTCCTGCATTCAGGAGTGGTAACATTGAACCTGTATCTAGAGACGCGGTTGTTGAATATGTCCATCTAGATTCTAGGCCTAGGGTGTCCACACAATGATAGAGGAACTGTCATCTGTGTCTTCTATTTGTAAGAATAGAAATGACGGATGATCCCTCATCAACATCTGTAATTTTGGAATAATGGTTAATGACGTTCAAACGTCCAATTATGGTGCAAAATTTCCAAAAATTAGTGGTTGATGGCAATTTTGCAAAATGGTACGATTAGGTATTTCCTTCCAACATCCACACCAATTAGAGATATTCGCGTGTATCATTATGCGCTGACTCAAATATCAATTACAATTTTTTTAATTCGTATCCTACAGCGTGAAGTTCCTCCTATTCCGCGAATAGCAAACAGCTGATTGAAGTCGAACACGTCATTTTGAATCTCATCACGTGATAACGAGATCGCAGGTACCCTTGGAAACGATAACGTTCAATTGTACTTCGAAATCAATTTCTGCATCCAGCCGCCTGAAGTTGGCAACTGTGTTCAATGAATTCCTTCTTTATTCCACCCCTCGATTCTCTGAGAAACTGCAAGATCTAGGTCGATAGAATTTCTCATGCCGAATCGTTGTAAATTGTAAAGGGTTTTGCGAAAAGAAGTGTTATTTTGAAAATAGCCCACTATTTCGGTCGTCGTAAAGCACCTTGTCGATCCGCAATACAGAAGTTGAGATGTTGGGACAAGTTAGTGATGTGAAGAATAAAACCCGTACGCGTAGCTCAAGAACAGCCGAGAATATTGCTGCTGTAGCCGGAAGTGTTGAAGAAAACCCAGGTTTGTCCATTCCTCGTCGTTCTTTGGGATTAGGCATTCCACAAGCATCATTTCACCGTATTTTGCATATTGCTTATTGAGTTCACAAGAACTCGAGCCAGCCGATCATCAACAACGTCGTGTCTTTTCTGATTGGGTCCTTGAAATGCATGAAAATGATCCGGAATTCCATCGAAAAATCTTCTAGAGTGATGAGGCCTTTTTTTACCTCGGTGGCTTCGTCACAAGCAAAATTGTCACATCTGGGGCTCGGAAAACCCAAGAGTTATTGTTGAAAAGCCTCACTATCCTCAGCGTGTGACTGGTGCAGTTTATGGTCCGGCGGGGTCATTGGACTTTATTTTTTCGATAATGAGGCTGGAGCAACAGTTACGGTGAATGGATTGCGCTATCGGAAGATGAAAAGGATATGGTCCTGTAGTCGTGGTGGTTATTTGGCTGATGTTACTTTCCATTATTAACGGCATACCTCTTTGTAATGAAATGAAGATTCTATCAGTTATTTAAAAAAATGGCATTTTTCTTTGAATGTCAAAATTACACCTCTTATTGGAAAACCCTTTTTGTGCATAATTTGGCAAAGAAGTTAAAGCTTAGCGGCGCCTATAAAGTGGAAAATTCTTTGAGAATTACTTCCACCAGGATTGGTTTAAATGGAATACGGAGTGTAGTTTTTTAAATATGCGGCATTTGCAGACATTAACCGAGAAACGTTGAAGATTTCGTATCTGGAAAGTGTGATAAAAACCATTGTGTTGTAAGAATGTTTGGCGTTAACCATTTCATTATGTTCAGTCTTCCCGTGAATTTCCGTATTGCTGGCAGCTAAAATGAGCGGTTCGTAGATCGTTCGATTTGAATCAAAATCCCATTTGAGGAAATGGTACTTTTCCGTACTTAATGGTGAGTCGGCAGCGTTGGTCATAAATACGAAAATCATGGAGTTAGCAATAAATGGTCGATATTTTCATTGTAAGATTGCGTCACCGGCGGAATGTTACATTTTAACGTTTGAACTGCGGTCATAGGCAATAATGAGCAAGTAACTAAGAAAACTACTTATTGTCGGTAACGGTATAAGTACGTAAGGCTTTTTGGGTTAACAGAGCAAATGTGCACAGATTAAATTATCTCTAACTTAACTTGTGCATACACAATGTAACGAAAATAACGGTGACCTGAATCTTTTGAGTTGTGTTTTCTCCACTTTCCATATGGTCAATCTTGTTCACTCTATCGTTGGCTGTATGAGATGGTTCGGATATATTTGGTAAGCTGAATGCATCATTCTGTTGTAAATTGCTGTACGATATGGTATTATCACGAGGATATCATCAGGATCTCCAATCTGCCCCGTCAAAAGCGCCGTGAATTATACTCTTTCATTTTTCTCTGCAACGTCTATTTTTATCCTCAAAACATTGCACTCGATGCTCGTGGCGCAGCAGAGAACGCTTGGTCGGCCATAAAAATCAATAAAGCTATACACTTATTTTCAGTATTTAACTTGGCTAAACATCACTTTGATTTCTTGAAATTGAGCTGAAGTTTGCCCAGGGGCAAAGGAAACAGCATTACTTACATCCCTCATGATGCAGTTTCAATATTTCACTAGAATTTGAGGTTTAATGTCATTAAGAAATTGGTTAATTAAAATGGTAATTAGGTCTGATTACTTGAAGACAATATCAATGTGATATCGTTTGGCGCTTTACTTCAATTTGTAGTTATTGGTTCCAAGAAGAATCTAGATCGAAACTTTTTTAGAACTGTCATTTTTTGCTACCGTGTTGATCTTTAAAGGTTTCCGGTTTCGAAACTTATCAAGTAATCTGATACGAAAGGAATTCCCCACAAAACCTCTGAGATTTTCTGCTACAGGTATTCAAGAATCGAAAAGAAATGGGCCAGTATGAAACGATCAATTAATTTTTCGGTGATGTAGTTGTGGATCCGGATCAGAAAACAGATTTCATCCCCACCATTATTAATATACCACGTGTCCATCAGGTTTCCTGTCTGGATGGTGTAAGAGGGGCATAGAGGTGTAATGACAGGTGGTTGGTAGCGGACACATGTGCCTAGACCGAATTTCACAACGGCAGATGTTTCGGGGTACATCCTACCTTTTTCATTATACCTTTTTGCCCCCTCCTCGCGTCCCTTAAGAAAAGCGACAGTTCTATTGAGAACCAAGTTTCGTTGGGAGAGACGATCTTCGGTGTTGAATTTTGTGCTTTGTTGGTTCTATTTTCGGTATAGTTGATTTCGAAGCCATGATATTCTGAAATTTCGTTAAAACCGTAATTTATTCAATTCAAATTCACAATATGATCATGCACAAAATATATGTTCACACATTATTATAATGATATTGTTCTTATTGACCTTTTGTGACACTTCAGGTGTGTTTAAAGAGCCAATAATATCAACATACTTATCAGCTGCAAGTTGTGCTGCAAAATGTTGATAAAAACATGATAATAATTTTAACACGAACGCCAAATAGAATTTTTTAGCATATTCAGAAATAAAATTGCAAAACCTTCAAAATGATGTATCACTCGACCATTCAAGTTTCTTGAGGGGGTGCACCCTTCTTAGGGGATGATCAAAAGTTGTTCCTCTCTGAATAAAAATTGACTGTTTTACTTGGGTCATCCTGTATATTGATACATATTTATTGCTTCGTTTTGGTCGTGGAAGAAAATGTTTTCTTTTTATTTTTTTATTCATTTTTTCTTGACAGCAAGAAACTGGTATCAGAGCCTACATTTACATTGATATCTCTCATGAATAAATAACAATAATTCTTAACAATAATCTATACCAGCCTTGCGAAAAAAAAACAAACAAAAAATATTACTTCTTTAAATACAAAAGAATTACAGAGGTTTTCATACATGTACCTACAGAGTGTAACAGCCAAATGGAATAAATTCGATAACGAATAAATGAGGGGGTGTTAGAAAAAACGCTCGGACAAGTCGATTTGTAATTTTAAATGCGCATATTTTTCAAGAAAATAATATTATATAAGGTATTCCATGTGACCGTAGCCAATACCAACTTTCTTATTTCAAATGCAATCCCATGTACATATATTATTTATTTTTTTGGATTCTTCAGGAAATTCTAGACATAATTTATGAACAATGTCCTATACCTATCTTCAACTTCTTCGGAAATACTAAGTGTTTTCAGATTTTTCACAAAAATTAACATTTTGAATGAAAATTATTCTATTTCACAAATTCGATACATTACACTCAATACTTATTTCCCATTTACCTCTTGATATGAAGAAAGTATGCAAAAACCATTACTGAGAAGAAACTGAGAAAAAACAGATTTGTTTTTTCTCATAGCCTTAGTAACACGTTGTCTGTTTGCATTTTGAACATTTCCTACATTGACATTAATGTTTTTTTTTAATACCTAATTAAGAAATAATCAGTATTACTTGTTTTATTAGGTTTTAAGTGTAATGTACCGAATTTGTGAAATAAAATAATTTTTATTTAAAACGTTGATTTTTGCAATAAATCTGAAAACACTTAATACTTCCGAAATAGTTAAAGATAGGTATAGGACATTATGCATGAATTGTGTCTAGAATTCTCTGAAGAATCCAAAAAATAAGAAAGTTGGTATTGGCCACGGTCAATGGAACACCATATAATTTTATTTTCTTGAAAAATATGCGCATTTAAAATTACAGATCGACGTGACCGAGTGTTTTTCCCAACACGCCCTCATTTATTCGTTATCGAATTTATTCCATTTGGCTGTTACACTCTGTATACTCCATTCCCTCTTATAATGTTTCCCGGGTGGCCATGAAATCCTGACACAATTCACCGTGTATTTTGAAAATGTTAGGTTATAGTCATTTTCCTATTAGATGATTAAGCAACGGTGCCCTTTCTACATACGTATTCATCAAAATGTTTGTTTACTTTGGGAAAATAATGAATTTGAGAAACTATTATGTGAATTCAATAATTTCAAAGACCTGGCGAATGTTGAAGAAACTTTCTTCTCTGTTAATACTGGAAATATATCACGTATATAAACATGGTTGGAAGATTCAGTTATGCTATTTCCTTGTACGGAAATCAAGAATCGAGTGTTGAAATCTCACGCAAAAATAATGGACAAAATAGTCCGTTACTTTGTGATCGTTCATTCGATAAAAAAATAAAAGTACTCGAATAACCCGAACAGACATTGGCAACATCTCTGAGAATTATTTGTCAATTTTAAGTAAGAAAACTTTATAAACCTAAATCATGGCCAACCGGTATACTTTATGAAAGCGAATGAAGTATAGCATTTTAATGAAACTCAATCTTGAACTCGAAACAAACTGAGAGGTACGTCTATAATCTTTAGAAAACCTGTATCATTGAGAATCCGAAAATGGAGAACAAAAATTTTTCCGCAGTTCCCTTCTTCATCACCCGCATATACCTTCATATCCATTCCAGCCAAGTACAGGTTGACAGCAATTATTTCACCCTTATTACTCACGCAGTGAACTTGATTCAACCCCCTCTGATATCGATCCTGCTCTCGAGTGGAGTAGAACAATCGACCCTACAAAAAACAATCAAGGATGAGTCACGTATTGTTGCCTTAAAAATCCATGCGAATTTTTGTACATCGTTGGAATCGGTATAATCTAGAAACTCTTACTATACAAAACCATTTGAAGAGTTGTTTTGGTTTGATATATTGAAATATCCTAGAACTTTTAATTGCTAGAGTTTTTTGTATACTTTTCTTGTTAAGAATCGAATGTATTTGGCAATGTTATGTCTCAACCTCAACATTCCTTCTGGTCGCTGATTAGGAAAGTGAAGGAAGAAAGTGTTTCACTTTTCCCAATGATATCCACTCAAATATAAATAGTTGAAAGCAATTCCCAGAGATAATTTTGATAACTAGTAAATAGCATGAAAATCGATTGACGGAACTTCATCTGCTTTGTGGTCGTGAAACGTCTGAGTTCTGACTTGTGGACACCTATTTGATGGGAATAAATCTCCGGAGCATGACCCTATAATTATCTGGGAACACTCAATAAATACAAAACTTCCGATTCAATGATGGAATACGTGGTTCAGATGATAATAATTAGATGGGAAGATTGGTGCAGAATCAAAACATTCCAAATATCCTTTGGGTATGTAATATGGACGCCCTATATCGAAACGAGATCACGTCGAATATATTTTTATTCGGCAACATGCCCGGTGAGGCATTAAGGGCAGGAGATGTCGATGGTGCCGTCTAAAATAGCAGCTGTTCTTCGTAGCGCTTATTTTTTCTCGAAGATTGGTATCTTGGTCTCTCTTTACTACCTGTGATTTTAAGATTGAAACCATTTCGATTTTGGTTCAGTTCAACATCTGCCCTCGCAGGGTGAGAGTGTAACGGGAGTCTGGTTTTTGTTTTGTATGTGTTTATGTGTTGTTCAGGATGATCATATGTATATCTGGATTTTTGATTGGGAGGTAAATTGGGTTTTCTACTTCCGGCTATGGCCCGAATGGTTCAGAATGTTCAATTGGCAATCGATTCGGTTGTTGTCAATATGAAAATTTCCATAGATTCATAGGGTGAAATATTGGCAGATTGCTGTAATTTTGCCAAATTATATGATGAATTAAATAAAAAAATTTGGAGGGACATTCAAGGAATTAACAACTTTTCCGATGAAATATTACAACTTACAGTTTTCAGTATATATATTTCTGAACATTACAACCTGTTAAAGTATTTGTTGAGAAATATTTTAGAATTGGTCATTAAAAAAAAATTAATTCAATAATAATATACAAAGGTCAATCACCTTGTGTTCTGCTTTATTATTTGCAGGATTGGCTGTTTTGATTCACTTGGTTTAAACTTTTTTCTCAAGTAATATTTCAAAGTTTCTTAAAAAAAATGCGAATCTACCTATAAGGTGGATGAGAATTTTTTTGAATGGTTTTTTGAATTGGCAAATGCGAATGTACGTAGAAGGTGGATGAACCTCACTTCAATTTGATTTCTTTAACGAATTTAGATGAAAATGTTTTCTTAGAGTCGTCTGAGTGATTTGCAATGTTTTTTGCGCTTGGTAGTCGTGGATGGTAATTTGAAAATAATTGTGGTTGTTGTCAAAATAAGGATGTTTTTTTTCCGGAAGGCTTTGACATTATTTTAAATGAGACTTAGGGACGTGATTATGATCATCCTTTTTCATTATTTTAAATTAGAAACACCACGATATATGAAATAATTTCAGAAAAGGGAAATTGCATATGATTAATTAATGATATCTAGTGGGTTTTATTGAAATTCAATTTACCGTTGTAATGGAAGTTGTCAAACCGCCTATGCATCTATAAAGAATTTTCCACTCTCCCATTTTTTGGTTTATACTCAATTACTCGTCAATTATTCATTGAACATTGAACGTGGAGGTGTTGAAAAAACCCGGTAAGTATCGTAATTAGTTTAACCTTGGCGTTTATTTTCGAAATTGGCATTAACCAGTTTGATGGAAAGTTCAAGCAACTCTGAATTCATCTTTTTTAAAACCGAAATATCTGCTCAAATAAAGGCTGCAGTACGGGAAGTTGTTATTATTTCCTGTTTAATTCATTTATTATTCGTCGGACGACTCTGAACGTTAGGAATAGGTTACATTAAATGGGATCTGTTGATTCTCATCGATGCATGTTTAGATTCAGGTTCTTATTTTTCAGTTGAAATGTAATCTTCGTTTCCTGTTTCCAGTTATCTTCCTGATCTTTCGATTAAAATCCCACCCTCATATGTTCAGTACATTTTTTTCAAGGAATTGTTCATATGTGTTTTCTATTGAAATACATAAATACAAGTAAATGAGTTCGAAAGATTTTAACAACTGATAAATTTTATCTACCTATACAAAGCACGAATAAAATATTTCAAATAACATTCAATGATATTTTAACCAATGTGAAAAACATTGAAAGTGTTCAGTAGGTGAAGCTACTTTGACCAGTCTATTTGCTTGAATTAAAATTGATGATGATCATGATGAATTGTTCAATGAGACAGGTTCGAAATCAGCTCGATCATGTTGTTGAGTATTCTAGATAAACAGATAAATTTTCAGTCATTGATACAGTGCATACATGACAGAAGATCACTCTCATTATTAATTTATTTGTACTGGTTGAATCATATGGCGATTTAAATCGATTCCCAATAAGAAGGTTCTCCTCCGAAAAATATATAATTAACAATCTAGTAGCTTTTTGAGGATGAAATCTGAGGGTATGATTGGACAGACATTTCTCTTTGGATTCAAATTTCTAACATATTGTCCCCTTGCAGTTTCCCTCCGAGGATGGAAAGGTCTCCGATTGTGAACGTGGGCTCCTCCGATCGGATACAAGAGCAGACTTACATTCAGGCGCCCAGTTTCGTTCAGAGCCAAAACTTCGCTACAACTTCCAGCTCGCAGATGTACACCAGAACCACTCCGAACAATTCTGGATATGTAACAGTAACGCAAACCCTACACAAGAAAGGGCCACATCGGAATGGCGATGTGCTCAAACGGTCAAGGGTGCCGAATACGTAAGTGTTTTCACGCAGACAAGGACGCAGCCTTAATACTCGAAGTTTGCCTTTGACTTCATTAAATTCAGTCGTTTTTTTAGGTATGAACTATCTCAAGACATTCTTGACAAGCAGATCGAGGTTCTCGAACGTAAATACGGAGGCCTCAAAGCCAGGAATGCTGCACTCACCATCCAGAGAGCCTTCAGAAGATACACATTGAGGAAAAAATTCGCTTCCATAACGGCTATGGCGAAGGCGGAGAAAAGGATCAGTAGAAGAATTCCGGTGACGGAAGATCAGAGGAATAACGCGGCCAATGAAAGTGATCATGTAGCTGAGTACGCGAGAAGTTTCGATGGACATGACTGTAACAACACCAGAGTCCTACCAGTCAGGTCCATGTCTTTGAGGGAAAGGCGCAACATCGACAATATAACAATACCCAGGAGTTTATCTGGGACACCCACCGTTTGCTGGGAAAATTATTCTTCACCTTCCTCGTTGCAGCATTACTATTCTCCCACTGAATGCAAGTCTGATACACAGGTAAGGGAATTGTTCACAAACACTCTTACCTTGAAACTTTGAACTTTTTCTGTTCTTAGGTTACTTCAAGTTCGACATACTATAGTACACCGAACACATCTGGCAGCATACGTTCTTCGAGAAACAGCCTGAACTGCAGGAAGGTACCTCCAGAGGTGCCGAAACGCACTTCGAGCATATCGTCTAGATCTCTAGAGCCCAAGTACCAAAAGTCGAACGGTTTGATCAAAACCACCGAGAACGGATCGTTATCCAGCGTGCAGAGCTCGGGCAGTGACAGCAGCATATCGATAGACAGGGTCCACGAGTTTTCCAGCTCGCCTGTTTGGAAGAGAAAAGGCAATCATGCCTCTGAATACGCGGAACCCAACGTGGACACGTCCGCATCCAACATATCCAACGTGTCCTCCTCCACCACCTTCACGATCGACAGGAACGATCCGCAAGCTGCCGCGGCTTACAAAATAACGGAAATAATCAGGAAGAGGCAATACCGCGTTGGTCTGAATCTGTTCAACAAGAAACCGGAGAGAGGTATCGATTACCTCATCAGGCGTAGCTTCTTGGAGAACTCTCCTCAAGGCGTTGCCAGGTTTCTGATATCCAGAAAGGGACTGAGCAAGCAGATGATCGGGGAATATTTGGGCAATCTGCAGAGTGCGTTCTGTATGGCGGTACTCGAATGTTTCGCCGGCGAATTGGATTTGTCGGGGATGCAGGTCGATGTGGCATTGAGAAAGTTCCAGCAGTATTTCCGGATGCCCGGCGAGGCGCAGAAGATCGAGAGGTTGATGGAGGTGTTCTCGCAGAGGTATTGCCAGTGCAATGTGGACCTTGTGGCTAGACTGAGATCTCCAGACACTGTAAGTATCCGTACATCCCTTGTGCATTTTACATCGATCCCTTTCTTCCTATTTCTCCACACGAGATATTTTCACATGGTTCATTGCTTCAGATATTCGTGTTGGCGTTTGCGATAATAATGCTCAACACGGATTTGCACACGCCCAGCATCAAACCAGAGCGAAGGATGCGTTGCGAGGACTTCATCAAGAACCTGCGGGGTATTGACGACTGCGGTGACATCGATAGCGACATGTTGAGCGGTATTTACGAGCGCGTAAAGGCTAACGAATTCAAACCTGGCTCCGACCATGTCACCCAGGTCATGAAGGTCCAGGCCACCATCGTCGGAAAAAAACCAAACATGGCCCTTCCTCACAGGAGGCTGGTATGTTACTGTCGCTTGTACGAGATTCCAGACATAAACAAAAAAGAAAGGCCCGGCGTTCATCAGAGAGAAGTCTTCCTTTTCAACGATTTGTTGGTCATTACCAAGATACTCAGCAAGAAGAAGTCTTCTGTTACTTACACATTCCGAAATAGCTTTCCCCTATGTGGAATGGTTGTTTCCCTCTTTGAAGTGCCACGTGAGTTACTTCTCTAACTTTTGTCGAATTCATTTCGTTTCAACAAAATCCCGATTGAATTTCATCATCAATCAATGCGAACTTTCAGATTATCCATTTGGCATTCGTTTGACCCAGAAAGTGGATGGAAAAGTGTTGGTGACATTCAACGCAAGGAATGAGCATGACAGATGTAAGTTCGCAGAAGATTTGAAGGAATCGGTTAGCGAAATGGACGAAATGGAGAATCTCAGAATAGAGGCTGAATTGGAGAAGCAAAAATCAAACAGAGGTCAAAGAAGCGGTGAGTTGGTTGCTTGTTATTTTATGAAACTGGAGTTTCAGTGTTATTGTTTACTTCCTCAGGAACCGAAAATAGGGATAGTGGCGTGGCTGATGTTGAGGTCTGTCCTTGTCAATGTTCAAAAGGACAAGCGGGATCTAGTGATGCTTGCCACGAAGATGGCGGTCATGAGCAACAAATTAAACGCTCTGCATTGAGCAATTCCTTACTTGACATTCATGAACAATGTGAGTTTCACCGGTAACAATTTTTTCGATAATTGTGCAAATATGTCCTTTAAATTTGATCAATACTTGGTTATGAAGAATAGTGATATTTTTTCATAAAATCGTAACACTCTGCTCCTGGAAATGGATAGTTGATATATTGTTAATACTGTTATAGTAATTTTCTGGATTTCAATAATGTGGGAAAATAAATCGTTTAGTTGCAGGAGACAAAGCCCAAAGACGAGGAAGCGTTGGATCACTGGATAGCGGAATGTCAGTTTCTTTCCAGTCGACATCCGCCAGCACATGTTCAAGGTCCGACAAGTTGATGAACAAAGGCAAACCTGGATACGGTCCACACAACCAATCCTTTTTAGGTGGTTTATTCAAGAAACCCAGTGGTAGCACTCCAGTTAAATCTACTGAAGTGTAAACCGATTTATATCACTGTGGGTATATACTCTTCCGAAACATTTATGTACCGAAGTGAGTGTTTACGATAATCCGTAAAATATCACGAGAATTATTCACTATGTTGAACAATCATATCTAGAATCTAGGTGTTTTCAGATTTAATTCAACTAACTGTATTAACTTAACTGAATGTTCATCCAGTGATTAAGGTCTCAACTTTTATTCCAATTATTAGGAATGTACCGATGATGATAAATATGTCCTTGCGCTCCAAAATTTTTCATCTTCATCGAGCCAGAAAATTTTAGGTTTGCAGTTACCATTTTGCATGCCAATGGGAATGTTTATACATTCAAAGAGACTACAATTAACTTTTTTCATGCGTTACCCAGATTGTTCATTAAGTACGCATCAAGAGGTTTCAGGTAAGAAATCTAGTATGAAATGCTGAACAGTGTTTCCGCCTACAGCTTTTCAATGGAAACATTGACCGAATGTTTTTTTTTCAATTCTTTTAATTTCTGAGACCTGAACTTGCTGTACAAATATCTAACTTCCTGTTGGATTTACCTAATTGATGCGTCCTAGTGAAACACACTGTATAAGTGTAACTTGTGTGAATATATTCCAGTTTAAAAATCCCTCCTACGAATTTTATACTCTTTGCGGACAGCTAGGTGGGTTTAATGAGAATCTGAATGTTTGGGTTTATAGTCAGCTTAGTTTTTATACGAAAAAAAAATTGCTTGTGTAAAAATGTGTAGTCGTGAAAACAAATTCGAAGTTAAGGAAGATTCATTACCAATTTGAGTGATAAATAATAATGAAGAGGCATCAGAGTGAGTAATTAATTTCGTTCGAAGTCGTCATTTATGTTCCAAATTTTTATCAGCCAGAAGTGTGGAACAAGATGAAAGGATGGAACTCATGGAATTTTTTGATTGGATAGTGGCAAAAACGTTTGGACAGGTCGATTGTTTTCAGTCTAATGCCATATCTATTTTTTAAAATGAATATCTGAGGTTTTCAGGCTAAAATATTTTTTTATCGCAAGACAAAATGAAATTCCCCTGTTCAAACATGATCACTTAACTTTGCTCAACAAATTTTATGAATTTTATTCGTTTATTCTGTGATACAGTGTATAATAATGGAAATGAGAAAAATATGTTATTATTTGTTGCCTCTAGAATAATCCAAAGTAACTCAAAAAATGTGATTCATGAAGTCGCAAATTTTTAGAGATCTCAAGCAACATTGATGATTTGAGTTGATAAAATTGGTGTTCAGTTTCAAAGCTTTGAAGAATGAACTGAATCGCTGGTAAGTGAATGAAGAAGTCATATCTTTCCAGATGGAAAATATTCAACTTTTTTGCGTAGGATCATCTCTTTGTTTGATATGAACTTTATTTTATTGTACTCATTTATTTTAACCAAAGAAATGAATGGAAATTATACCTTGTAAGTGTGGATGCAGTCAGTGTTTTGAGAAGTTAATCAAAGAATTTTAAAATAATTTTCGAGCAACCCTTACATCTAACCTTGGGTTTACATTTAGCCACCGCGGCTGCTCCTCTTGTTGCTGTACAAACTTTCCTTCACACCTATGGCAGCGTCAAAGGAAGTGAATTTTTGATTGCAGCCTCATACTGCAATTGTCTGAATATTCTATACTGTGTATTCTGTATTTAGTTCTTCAAGTAATAATCAGATTTTATTTCATCGAAGTTCATTCGAAAAAACTTTCCTAATTCACTCAAGATAATTACAGATTCATTTGGAGCAGTAAGAGATTTATATCTCAATGCTTCTCACTGCCATGAGAGTGAGCTAAATGTAATCCCAGTCCTGAGAATTATTTTTGAGGTGAACAGAACGAAATAAAGGATGATTTCCCCCACCATATCATAATATAAAAAAATACTTTACACATCACTCAATATGAGTAAAGATTTTAATGTAATTAGGTACAACTAACCGTACACTCAAAACAATTGAAACTAACTATTAAAGCAATAATTGTAGTTCACAATCAATAATAATTCTATTTACTTCTAATGTCATTGTATAATATCTCTTATTTAGACTAATTTATTCTGTTGAAAATATGTTTATTTTAATTCGAAATTCGTTTCAGCCAACCCAGTGGAAAAATTGTTTTTCTGGTATTGTTGTTTCCTTTGTTGTCATTACGCCTTTTTTTGTTATTGACAGATTTTTCATTTTTTATATATTTGTTGATTTTATTGTCAGAAACGTGGAATTTTATGAGTTGTAACTTTTTTTGATATAATAAGGTGTCGAGTGTTATTTACTTAAGATCCAAAAAAAATTGTATTCTGTATATAGGTTCAAAGAAATTCCGAAGAAGCAAATATGTTCTAGTCGACTGTAAATATGCTAGGAATCTCACGTAGATATTAAATTTATTTAAATATATACATAACTCTTTTCTTTTCTATTATTTCTTGAAAATCCAAAAGGAAATATTAGTATTTAATCTCAGATCAATGATAATATTATTGATGTGCGATTCGATGCTAATATCTCAGTTTGAATTTTCACTTAAATATTAGTATCGAATCTCAGATCAATAATATTATTATTGATCTGAGAAACTTTACCAATATCTAAGACTTGATTTTTTTACCCAGAAGTTGCGATTCCTGCAAGTAGGGAATGTAATTCTTCGGTAGAATTCATATTATATTTTGATTTACACCAAAGATTTACCTTTCCTTATTTCAGGAATTGACCAATTGAGAAAATTACTCCTACAGATATTCCTTTGGATCAACTACACCTATCAAAATGTATCTTTTTGTTAGTTCCAATATATTGTTTGAATACTGCCTTATTTGAGGAAATGATATTTTGCTTGACTACATTCGAATGACAACAATAACGATTACGTATCGTAATTTACCTGGAATTATTAAATTTCGTTTATTGTTACATTATATGAAAATTTCTCAGAGGTCATTTCATATTGAAGAATCAAGCGCTCAAGTATTTCGGGAAGATTATTTTTCAGAAATTATTCCAGAATTTTCTATATACAGTACCTCTCACTCTTCGATCAGCTGTATCTTATTTAATTTTAAAGGCATAATACAAGCACTTTAACACAGACCTGTTATGACTTAGGGCCACCTCCATAGAAACAAGTCATCTGATATTTTTTGAGTGATATCATTGGGTCTTTATGCTGCTATACACATTATTTTACTTCTTGATACCATATTCTAATTCAATCAGATATGTTGTTATTGAAATTTATTAAATAACTCAGAACCTTATTGAGCAGAACTTAACCAGCGCAGAGTTATATTTGAACACGAATTCATCATTTAGGCCAACAATTTTTGGCTGAAAATTCGACAATTACAAACGTTTGGGCAAAATGAAACGCTCACGTTCCTGAAAAAAAGCGCGCAAAAAAAACTATACAGTTATCGATAAAATTTATAATAAATGATTACATATACGGGAAAAATGATATACAGAGTGGCCACATTTTTAATGGGTAACTTTTAAACCATAAGAATAAGGTCAGTCAAATGGAAAAAAGTTGCATTTATAAAAGCATTGTCAAGTAGTTCAAACAAATCGAGATTATCAGGGCCGGTTATTGAGATATAAAAGAAGTAAATTCTGTCATTTTCATTTCCCATGTTTTCAATACGGATCTGCATATTGTATGAGACTTTTTGAAATAATTTTTAACGCTGAATTCAACGATATATCAAACAAAGTCATTCAAAGTTGAATTTCAGGTGATTTTGACCCTTATCCAAATTTCTTTGGGTCGGATCTGTATTACATTTACCTCAAGTTTAATTAACAACGTGCAATACATTTCGATAAGAACGTTGATAGACTTGTTTTTTCTTACATACACACAACTCTAGGTTTATTGAATGTATTATTTTCGAGTAGTAGGCCGTGAATAGAAAAAAACATAACAAGAAATGATATTGTATGATATATCGTTGAATTCAGCGTTGAAAGTTATTTCGAAAAGTGTCATAAAATATGCAGGTCCGTATTGAAAAAAAATGAGGTTGAGGGTGGCCCAGACAGTACGAAACGTTGGAAACGAAATCTGATTATGTCAATTTAAGGATAATTTACTGTCGAATAAAAAATTTCTGTAAATTTTTTTGATAATATTCGAAATAAAGTGGGAAAAAAGAAAAATCTAAATGACAAAATTTACTTTTCTTATGATATCTCAATAACCGGCCCTGATTATCTCGATTTGTTTGAACTGCTTGACAATGCTTCTATGAATGCAACTTTTTCTTCATTTGAAAGACCTTATAACTCTAATGGTTTAACAGTTACCAATACAATCCCATTGAAAAAGTGGCCACTCTGTATCAAAGTAAGGCATAACGTGCATTAAAAAAGTCAACAGTTAAATATTCATACATCAATGAAATGGGCAATTTCCAATAGAAATTAATTTGGAATAGTATAGAATCGATGATCGGGAAACAAGGGTAGCACATAAAATTCAATTCTCAGTTCATAGTCCTTTATTCACTAAAAATTTTATTATAGGTACATTGCTATAATCCTGAACAAAAATCTAGTTATCCAAACTCCAAAGAAAAAAAATATGTAGTCGAAAATCGAACTATCTGAAATGTGTCTTGTAGTAAAAAAAAATACGGAATATTTTACTCATGAATGATATTTGAGTATTCAACTCCTCCACTTGAATAGTCATTTTTATCATAGCATTGTCTACAATCATGATGACTATTGAAAAAACAATTTATGTCTTATAAAGTCTGAGATAAGTAATAGTAAAATCTTAGTTCTTAGAGTGCCCTATCAAGTCCCCTTGACTTTGGCGATTAACATGGTGAATCCATAAAATCTGAGTTGTGAGTGATAAATTTCTAGAAGAAATAAGAAGTGTGGATTTTTGGCCCTGTATTGATTTTCAAAAATCCAAATCTTAAAGTTACTAATATGAAATTATAATTCCCAGAATTTTGTACGTTTACCTAATGGTTGCTCCGACAAGGAAGGAAAAGATTGAAGAGGATAGGGCGGGTTAATTCACATGGGGTGGGGATTATGAAATTGAGGCAGTCATGCGCCATGTATCCAGATTTTTTTCTATGGTTAATTACAGTTGTTAGTGAAATGAAATAATATATTTTTCCAATTGAATAATAAAAATAGGCAATGAATATTATGAACGAAAGTTATAGAATTACTTATTCATAATTGAAAACTTTAGTATTAATTCAATTTCTATATATTCTAGTACTGAAAGTTGTTGGTCGTAGGCGGCTGTTTATCTGTGTATAAGAAGAATATTACAAATGACATTTAGTTCTACTCTGTGACCCGGTGTTTGAGGACCACCACGCATGTCCTATCATCGTTCTTTTGCGGTTTCCATCCTGTAATGCAAATTACTTAGTTGGGCGACATTTTGTAGTCCATAGTGCATTCTCGTGGTGTTGTGTCAAATGCCGTAGGCCCACAACCCACCAAACCCAAAAAAAAGTGCATAATTAATCAAAAACACAAAAAAAAATCAAAAGTATTTATGAAAACCCCAAAAAAATCGTAAAATAGTGAAAACCAAGTGTAACGATAATAGTAAATATTTTCGTGTCGACGGAAGCATTTGAAGCGATTTATATTTGTGCAAGGTTGTTCCACGGCTTGGAAAGATGAATGCGGGTGCCCCCAATTACCCCATGGCGTCTCTGTACGTCGGGGATTTACACACCGATATTACAGAGGCTATGCTTTTTGAGAAATTCTCAACTGCTGGACCTGTGCTATCTATCCGCGTTTGCAGGGATTTGATCACCCGCCGTTCTCTTGGCTACGCTTATGTGAATTTTCAACAACCTGGAGATGGTAAGTACAGATTGATTTCCGTATTGATACATAAGAGAAATTATTAACGCCATATGGAAGTATGAAGTTAACCATGTAGCGTGGTCATTCAAGTGGTACGCTGCTCACGTGGTCAGTCTGGGAATTGGTATTCTTCAGATGGCTCGACTTGAACAACGTGCTCTATACATCCATGTATTCTATTAATCTAAATTTTTGCTGTTTATCTTATCAAATATTTCAATGAAAACAACTATTTGGATTATGAATCATCGTTGTAACATGGTGTCGACTTGCATCATTTTCATTGTAATTTTATCTTCAATTGATTGATCATAGAAAAACAACTACTAATTTTCAATTAAATCCATTATTCGATTTTGAATTAAAGATAAAAGGGACATTACGTACGAAAATTAGTTGTAGATGTCGTTATCATCATAACGAAATGATAAATTTTATCACATTCTCATTATCAGAAATTCCTCATGTCAGATCTATCCTTAACTATTAAGTGTCCTATTATTTTTCTTGAGAAACCTATGCTATCCATTGCCAATGAATTTTATTTGGATTATTGGATATTTATTTAGTTTTTTTCAATTGAAGTTGAATGTCATGCGAATTGGCCAGAAAATTCAAACTTAATTATGATTGATGACATTAATTCCGAATTTTGCTGATTCCAGCTGAAAGGGCTCTGGATACAATGAATTTCGATTTGATAAAAGGACGCCCGATCAGAATAATGTGGTCTCAACGTGACCCATCTCTGCGCAAATCTGGGGTTGGTAACGTGTTCATTAAGAATTTGGACCGTTCCATTGACAACAAAGCCATGTACGATACTTTTTCTGCATTTGGCAATATTCTCAGCTGCAAAGTTGCCCAAGATGAAAATGGCACCAGCAAAGGTTATGGTTTCGTCCACTTCGAAACCGAAGAAGCAGCCAATAAGTCCATTGAAAAAGTGAATGGAATGTTACTGAACGAAAAGAAAGTATACGTTGGTAGATTCATCCCACGTAAAGAAAGGGAGAAGGAACTGGGAGAAAAAGCCAAGCTTTTCACCAACGTTTACGTCAAGAATTTTGGTGAGGAATTAACAGAGGAACAACTCCGTCAGATGTTTGAGCAGTTTGGCGCAATCACTAGTTACAAAATAATGAGCAAAGATGATGGAAAGTCTAAAGGGTTTGGATTTGTCGCCTTCGAAACGCCAGAAGCTGCAGAGGCTGCCGTAGAAACTTTGAATGGTGAGTATTGAAGCTTATTCCCAACTAAGTCTGATTAATTTGTTGAGTTTCCTAATGTACCTTATTTTTCACAGGTAAAGAATTAGTTGAAGGAAAGTTACTTTATGTAGGAAGAGCTCAGAAGAAAGCTGAGCGTCAGCAAGAGCTCAAACGAAAATTCGAAGCGTTGAAACTGGAAAGATTGAATCGGTACCAGGGTGTGAACTTATATGTGAAAAATCTTGACGATACCATTGATGATGAACGTCTCCGTAAAGAATTTTCGCCTTTCGGAACGATCACTTCTGCTAAGGTGATGATGGAGGAGGGCAGAAGCAAAGGTTTCGGCTTTGTATGTTTCTCCTCTCCTGAAGAGGCTACCAAGGCTGTTACTGAGATGAATGGTAGAATTGTCGGTACAAAGCCTTTGTACGTGGCATTGGCCCAGAGAAAAGAAGATCGTAAAGCTCATTTGACATCTCAGTATATGCAGCGCATGGCCAATATCCGCATGCACCAGATAGGCCCCTATATGCAACCTGGGGCACAGAGCGGATATTTTGTTCCAACTATGCCAGCTCCACCTCAAAGATTCTACGGAGCTACTCAAGTGGCACCGATCAGAAGCAGCCCAAGATGGCCGGCTCAGGCTCAAGTGAGGCCAGGCGCTCAAGGGGCCGCTGCTGCCTATTCCAACATGCAGCAGAATGCTTATAGAGCAGCCACACGTCCCCCAAATCAGTCTGCTGCCATGCGTAACAACATCAGCAACATGCCACGTCCCATAACCGGTCAACAGCCACCAAACATTCAGGGACGGCCCCTTGGTGGCCAAGTTGTGGCAGCCGCGGCCAATCGGCCATCGACCTACAAGTACACGCAGAACATGCGTAACCCACCTCAGGGACTTGGAATGACTAATGCTGCCCCCGTGCAGCAAGCTGTACACATACAAGGCCAGGAACCCCTAACCGCCACCATGTTGGCAGGAGCAACACCGCAGGAACAGAAGCAGATGCTAGGAGAACGTCTGTTCCCTCTCATCGAACGCATGTACTCCAACCTGGCTGGTAAAATCACCGGTATGTTGCTGGAAATTGACAACTCCGAACTGTTGCACATGTTGGAACATAACGAGTCCCTGAAAGCTAAAGTAGAGGAAGCCGTTGCTGTATTACAGGCTCATCAAGCCAAACAGCAAATCAAAAAAGAGTAAAACTATAAAACTCTAAAAAAAATTACAAAAGTCCAACCAACCAAAAGCGTGAATTAGAGCATTTCATTTACTGTAAGCTCATACTTTCCTTGATTTTTCCTTATTTTTATTAACTATGATGCCTACTTTATATTGTATCTCTTGTTTTAATGATTTTGGTTCATCGGACATTTTTCTGGGAAATAAAATTTTAAAAATGTACTCATTTTTTTCATTCAACCCCTCATATATTCCTTGAAAAATTCCTTCTAAATATTCACTTTTTGAATTACCACGAATTTCACAAAAAAACATTTGCAGTTAGTTTTCATTTCAGGAGCGCTTTTATTGTGGGAACATAAGAATGTTTTTCATCAAATGGAAAACAAGCAGAACAACTGAACTCATTTTCTATAATTAAAGAAGAGAATTTAAAGCAAACCAATCATTCATCAAAATTTCTAGGTTCTGTGTTTTTATTCCTCCGATTAATTTCGGATTAATTTTGTTGGCATCAATGATGTTGAAATAACAAATTTTCACTTTTGGTCGAAAATAAGTACCAATGGCGGCGCAAAAAAAGGGAACTCGTCCAAAACTTTTGGCCATCAAATATTTCAACTCTTTTTGGATATGGAAAACAGTTTTTTAAATATCATTACCCTTTGACGATGTTCTTATTTATTCTCTTCCATTATCGCAGGAAACAAAGGGTACTATTCGATAAATTGTTTCTTTTTTCAAACATGTTATCTCTATTTGTGGCTAAACCACATTTATAACTAGATGTCGTATTTTATTTCTCGGAATGAAGAATTGAAATTGCCACATTTTGCAGAGGGGCTTACAGGGGCGGCATGATTGTCCATCACGAAAGACAAATTATAAAATCTTTTCTAGAGCGCACCAAGATTTTGTTCGGAACTTTACGAAATATGAACTTTGGATCAACTTGACGGCAATCGATAGATTTGCGAAAATATTGTACTGCCTTTATGAAGCATTCATGAAGAATTGTTCCTTGCTTTAGGTGAAGAACACGAATAAATAATAATAATGTGTTATTTTTTTCAAAGTGGTAGCATTGAGCCTTCATTTACTTCTCTGCTTTTGATCTTCTCTGTGACTCCTTTTTGTCATAGTGAAACTGAAATATCATTTTCAGCTTATGGATGGATGAAAATATTTGACAATTGAATGTTTTATCAACATTCTAATTTAAATTTTCCTATGTTAAAAACACATTAATGAACAAATTAGTAGCATGGTTTGCAGATAATAATTATGATGAAAGGACTGCTTATTTTAATTTCGTTTCTTCTTTGGAAGGAAACAGAGGCTTATCATGGTAAATAAACAAACCAAAAAAATGTTAAGAAAATTTTCAACAATGCCAATATTTCAGCTTCGTTTTATGGAAATAGCTATATTTATATACCCTTCAAGGAAGCAAAAAGTACAACTGATATACAATTCAAATTTCGAACATTATTACCAAATGCCTTAATCCTCTTAGTTGCTGGAACAACAGATTTTTGTATTGTTCAAATAGAAAAAGGTAGACTCAAAGTAAATATAAATTTAGGAGCAGGGGAATCCGAACTGGTGTCCCCTGCAAATTTTCCCCTCAACGACTTCAAATGGCACAATGTTTCCATTGCAAGAAAAGATGCAAATTTATCTGTAACCATTGATGATTCTAGGAAATTACAGTAAGTTGATTGAATGGGATGAAAAAGAAAACATTCTCTATAAAATAATTCAAACTTTTTATATTTTGTTGCAAAATATATCACGGCTTTTCAAATTATGACAAATCTCAAATTTATATGGACTGATGATTATTCTGTATTCATACATCAAACTGTTTTATTATCTAGGAAACACTTACCAGGAAGATTTTTCGAATTAAATGTCCATTTTGGTTTATTTATTGGTGGACATGGCAATTTCAGTGAACTTTTTTTTGGACATTTGGAGAAGTTTCGTGGTTGCATATCAGATGTGAGTTTATTTTTCATATACTCTCCGTTTCCTAGAGATTTGTTTGATATCATTCACCATACAACAACGTACCTATCTCATGAAACTTTTGAATTTCTCTTTCATTTTGCTTTTGAGCTAATCAGCTGGGTTTGCTTCAATTCTAGCTGCAGTATAATGGCATGAATGCCATGGAGGAAGCTCATCATCGACAACTGAATGCTGCAGTTGAAAGTATCACATGGAATTGTGCTGCAGAATTTGAATCAGATCGAAATAACCCTATAAGTTTCATAAAAGACAATTCCTTCATGTATGTAGCACACATTGTTCAACATAAGGAAGTGAAGATCCAATTTGATTTAAACACAATTGTGGATCAAGGAATTTTATTTTATAACTCAGGCCATCTGAATAAACAAGATTTCTTTGCTATTACAATCTGGAAAGGATTATTGCAATGTGTAGTCAAAATTGGCGATGAAATCATTGAAATTACTAACAAAATGAATGTGTCAGATGGAAAATGGCATAAGATTTCATTACATCAGACTGCTACACTGTTAGAATTGAGTGTGGATGAAAAAATTAACTCTATGGAAAATACAGCTGCTCATACTTTTTCTTTGAGCGACAGTTCCTATATTGGAGGAATAGAAAACACAAAACTATCAAGAGCTATGGCTAATGGATGTAAGAATTGTGATATGCATTTCAAAGGGTGTTTGAGGAATTTGTTCATCTCTCATAAACAGATAGGCATACCAGATGCTCATATCACCCAGGGGTTAATCCCGGGATGTGTATGGAAATATCCCTGCAACCAAAATCCTTGTAAAGATCAAGGTTCTTGCGTCCAACATGGCATAGATTCATTCAAATGTTTGTGCAAAGATAAACTATGCATAAACGAAAATTTTACTGATATATACAGGGTATTCTCTCAGAATAGTTTAGCCACAGAATTAGAACTTTTAGCAGTTAAACCCCTCGAGGTGATGGAAGGGGCTAATGCTGTTATTACAACTGAGGTTTTACATATGATACTGGACTACCAAAAATATGGTATTCAAGATTCTGGAGTGAAGTTCAATATTGTGAAAATTCCAAACCATGGTACTGTTACTGTTTGGCCACACGATTCCAATGTTTTCACGTTGAGTGAAGTGGCAAATGATAAAGTGCATTACATACATGATGGTTTAGAATTTTTTCAGGATAGCATAGGGATTGAATTGACTTTTGAACCTTCAGATTCTTATATTCTTCCTGCTTACTTACAAGGGACATTTATGTTTACCATTCCTATAAACATAATTTCAGTAAACGATCCTCCTAAGTTGACAATGGGCAATAGTACAGTTCTTCGAATTGTCCAGGTAAAACATAAGATTATTAGCATTTTTAGATATAAGTTTTGGAATGAATTAGTATTAATATTAATTCAGTAGATATTTATTCTGCTTGTGTTATATTATTTCTAATAGGTTCGTCAAGAGAACTGTTAAGTTCAGGATTAAACACAAAACAAACTTTTTGAAAACAATTAGGTTATTGGCTTGATGTCATCCAATAAAATAAGAGTCTTACAAACATGTTTTCCAAAAATAATTATGCTCTCTTTCAAGAGCTATCATACCACATTAAATTGATTTACTTTAGTATTTGATCTAGTAGTACAAAGTAAATTACATAAAATTATTCACATGCACGTGAACTGTTAATTTCAATTATTAGATTTGAATCTAATTCTATTGAGCAAACTCTATACAGAAGCGATTATCACAGCGTATTCGAGGTAATTGAATGTTATGTTGATAATTTTGTTATTCAATCATTTTTTACCAATAAAATTTGTAGCACACAAATTATGAATTCGTGCAACTTAATCTGCGAGCATATTATTCAGGACATATTTTTCACTAATACAACTAATTTTTTATAATGGATGCTTATTAATTTTTATTAATTTATTGATGTTTTGTTCAAGATTAATGTTGTCTAATTTCTGGCATGAATCAGTGTTTTTATTGGAAAGGTAAGTTATAGACTTCTTTTTATTTAATTTATGTCATGCTATTTAGAATGATAAGTTCATTATTATTTTCAACAGAACTGATCTGTATTAACATCTGAATTGATTGCTAGGATTATAAATTAAAATTTGTCTGTATATGAATTTTTGTAGCAGTGATCTAAGCACTTATGCAGGGCGACTTATCAGTAAGCGTAGGACCCTTATGAGCTAGAGGCTCTAAAGGGCCTCAGTTCTAGGGGCGCATCTCTATATTCAAGAATTGGTTATTACGATCAGTTCTGTAGATTGATAGTAGCATGATTTACTTCGAAAATAACTTCTTATTTAATTAATTAGCTGTGTTGCACGTTTCCTTTGTGTCCTAATATTGTCTTCAACTTTTAGGGTTCTAAGATTGCAATATCTACAGAACTTCTGAATAGTGAAGATCCTGATACTGATAGGGTAAAATTAGTATACAATATTCTCGGACATGAAGCTGGTTATTTTGAGAACAAATTGAAACCAGGTGTGGAGACATCCACTTTCACACAAGAGGACATAGATGAAGGAAATATATTTTTTGTATCTCAGAGGAGCAAGCTAAACGATTCATACATATCTTTACAAATTTCTGACGGTTTGGAAACGAGCAAACCATATAAAATGAGAGTGACTGTAACACCTCAATATTGGAGGTTGCAAAACAACACAGGACTGACTTTACTGCACCAGAATTTCGGATTGATCACTCCGATGAATTTGAGTTTCATATCAAATGTAGCCAATTCGGACTATAGAGCCCAATTCCGAATAACCAAAAAGCCGAATTTTGGTGTTGTCGAAGTTGAGATAAATGGAAATAATTGGAGGCCAGTGGATGTGTTCTCTACCAGTGATTTGAAACAGCACAGGGTCAGATACAGGCACACCACCTCCAAGCCAGAAATTGATGAATTCCAGGTGTGTTCAGAACAATTTTGGAGACTTGATAATAATTTTAACGATCTATCTTTTATTTTTTCTGATATTTTTTGTGAAGTATCTAAAAGGGCCTTCTGAGAGAGAGAGAGTGTTCTGAATACTCCGAGTGTCTGATATATATTTTATTCAGTGCTTGAAATACTTCACCCAGTTGTTGGAATACTACTTTCTGTTTATTAGTATCGGTGATTTGAATTTCTGTTTTCAGTTTCAGACAACTTTCGATAAGTCATCCCTCTACACTTTTCGGATAAACTTTGTTAGATGCTCATTATTCGAAATCAACACAAAGCCGATATTTATGAATGAGACACAAGAAATGATTATAACAAAACAATATCTATCTTTTGAAACAAAACCAATTAAAACATTATCAACATCAATTAAATATGTGATAACCAAACCTCCGAAATATGGAATACTGACGTCATCTGTTTCAAAATATGTCTTGACTACTTG
The DNA here is from genome assembly GCA_910592335.1 of Adalia bipunctata. NCBI lineage: Eukaryota > Metazoa > Arthropoda > Insecta > Coleoptera > Coccinellidae > Adalia > Adalia bipunctata. The sequence continues at coordinate 4,994,802 of OU342957.1, forward strand.
TGACCTGTTCACTCAAGAGGACATAAATTCGATGAACTTGAAATATAAGCTGTTCCAAAAGTCATTTTCATATATTCAGGATACGTTTTCATTCATTGTTATCTCACCAGGCTGCAATAATGTAACAAGGAATATGACTGTTATATTTTATCCTTCACTTGATACGAAGTCTAAGGTTATGGCTATTCTACATCCCCTCTCTATAGAAGAAGGTGGTCAGAAAATAATAGACACAAACTCTTTCAATTTGAAAACAGATTTTCTCAGGAATGTAACATTCAATGTTACCCAAGGACCTTCACATGGTTTTCTTCAGTTAATGTCTGATGATTTATCCAGTAACTCAACCAAGACCTTCACTTTGAGTGATGTTAGAAATGAAAAACTTTCTTATGTTCATGATGATTCTGAAACGAATCACGATGAATTCAAGTTTCTTGCATTGTCAGTAGAAGATAATTTCCAGTTTGTGGGTGAATATAATATTAATATCATCATGAAAAATGATAATAGCCCAATGAGAAAAGTGGACAAAATATTTCATCTAGTGGTCGGGGGTGAAAAGCTCATCACTCAGGAGGATCTAGAATATGTGGATAATGATATAGAAACGACGCCTTCAAAAATAATTTACTCTTGTCAAGAATCTCCCAATGGGAATTTTTATAACATCGATAATCTTAACCAAAATATAAAGGAGTTCACTCAAGAAGATTTAAATTCTGGAAGAGTATTATTCAAACACCATGGTCCAGCATACGGCAAAGTGAAGCTATGGGTAACTGATGGTCAATTTCATCTTGAGAGCATGTTAGAAGTACAAGCTTCAGCCCCCTTCATTAAAATCATAATGCGGAAAAAGTTGATTGTGGAATATGGGAAAATGGCTGTAATAACAAAAAATCATCTTGATTATTTCACTAATCTGGACGTAAGAGGGTCAGATTTGGTGTACGAGATCATAACTAAACCTTCATTCGGTAAAATTGCTTCAACATCTACATTAAAAGTAAGTTATTTATTAATCCTATAAATCTATTCTCATGACGTCTGCATTAATTTTAGAATGTAGTGACTTTCACACAGAAGGACATCAATAAAGGGGACATCAGTTATGTGAATGATCTATCGTCAGCCAATGGTGATGAAATTGGTCTGAGAGCAAAATGTAAGGATGCTGTGAGCATTGCTCAGATGGGAGTTTGGATGCTACCCTCTTATTATTGGGAGCCATTCAAGGACAAGGGTACAAAAAAACTGCAAGTTGAGGAATCCACAAGTGGGCTAATCACTAAAAAAGTATTGGAGGTTAGGAAAAACTTTATTCAACCATATTCATCAATTTAATATGCGATGATTTTGAATTATGTTTGTGAATATGCCAGTTTTAATTTGATCGATTTATTTTGCAGATTTTCCAGTCGAATGTACCCCCATCATCGATAACTTATTATGTGAGTCGAATACCTCTAAATGGATATCTGACCATACTTTCTAGCACAAACGATACAGATAGAGACATAATAAATGTATTTTCTTTTACACAAGATTTAATCAACGAAAAACGTGTTTTATATATACAATCTGGAGCTAATGAAACTTCCGATAGTATAGCTTTCAACGTTACCAACGGTATAATATGGCTTGATGATCTTGAATTGAAGATTGAAGTTATACCTGAAAGATTGTATCTAGGCAGCAGTAACGTGGTTGTCGAAGAGGGGGGTGTTGCAGTTATAACACCAGCTAATCTGTTTGTGCTAACTAACTATTATCGCAAAAGGATAACCGATTATGTGATATTGCAAGATGCAATGTACGGCTGCATCCAGGTCCATAAAAGATGTAACAAATTCAATGGTTTCTCTCACAAAGAATTAGTTTCTGGTGTAGTTAGATATGCTCATGATGGATCTGAGAATTTATCGGACGAAATAACTTTGGTGGCTGTTGCTGCACAAAAAAGGAGTATACCTATCACTTTGAAATTCGACGTTAATCCTGTGAATGATAATGAACCAAAATTAGTCAATAATACTGGCCTAACTATGTGGGAGGGAGGGAATGCTATTGTTACCAATGAAATGCTTGGTGAGTATTTTCTGTTCTGGTGATTAAACTTGACAAAATAAGTAGAGCTTCTCTCAAAAAAATTAGGTCAATTTTATAGAGGAGTATAGAAATGTAATGAATTTTGTAGCTGTATTGGATGATGACGTTCCAGAAGATGAGATCAAATATCAGATACTTGGATCTTGGTGGGGGAATGTGGTGCTAATGTCTGATGTTACCACTCCCATATCATATTTCACACAGTCTTCCATAAATAAAAGAATGATAGGATTTCATCATGAAAGTAAGAACATCTATAACGTCGTAGGAATGTTACGATTCTATCAACTGTTCAATTTCAGATGGTACAGAGGCGAAATTCAAATTTAACGTAACAGATGGAGTACACAAGACACGGGATTTTTACTTCGTTGTAAAAACCAAGCCAGTTAAATTGACAGTTAGGACAAAACCACTTCATATATTCCCTCTTCAGAGAAAATATTTGACTATCTCCCACCTTGCTGCCTGTGTATCAGACAATAACAGGACAGTTTATTATGAAGTAATTGTTCCTCCATCTCTAGGTAGACTGATGATGGAATCAACCACTCCAGGAATTTTTAAAGTCGTATCCAGTTTCTCACAAGACGACATAAACAATACGAAAGTGTTTTATGAGCATACTCATCAGTTTTCAGATTTATATGCCAACGATTCTTTTGTATTCAATGTCAAGAGTCACCTTGCCAAATCCTTGTTGAAAAAGGTGAGAAATTTCTATATTTATTTGGTATACATCCTCCATGTTGTATGATTTAATTTAATTGTTTGCGGTTAGTTTGGTGGCAGGGTTTGATTCTGGACGTGTTCTATTTTCTGAATGACTTTTTTCATAGTGATTTAATATTTTTAAATTTACTGAAATTATAAAAAAAGGAAAAAATTCTCATACAGGTCGGTTTCGTTTGAAATTTGCCATGTGGTGGGTGAATAACAGCCTAATTTAACCCCTTCAAAGCAAAGAGGATGAATGTGAATTCTTGAAATTGCACCAATATTTATAGTTAAAAAATAACATAACATACAACGTTTTGTTCATGTGATAGTCATCTTATTCATTCAAGATATAAATTGATATTCGCCATCCATGATTGCGTATTTTGAAAATTATCTCTTTGATACACTGAGAGAAATCCTAGAAAGAATGGAAATAGCTCAACTAACTTCTCACCTTTTTTGCCTGAATTTGGAATATAGACAATAGATTGAATATTTTTTACAGGTTTTAAAGATAGACATATCAGTATCATCGGGAGGTTTAGACTCCTACATTAACATACCCAAAGTAACAGTGGACGAAGGAGGAATGGCTAGCATTCCTTTGAATCTTTCAGAAGTAGTTGAATTTTTAGAAAATCACTCGGGCCTTCATTCGCCTATAATACATTTATCTGCATCTTCGCCACAATTTGGACAGTTACTATTGAAAGATCATAACAACTTTACTGTATTAAATGTGTTCACCCAGCAGCAGCTGGAAGCCGGTTTGGTTTATTACCACCATGATCACTCAGATTCCATCGGAGATAACATCAATCTGTCTTTATATTTGATACCTCATTATATCGCTCTATGTAATATAACTATACCCATCACCGTTAATCCGATAAATGATCAACCTTTTCATCTCGTCACGCCCACCCCTTCTTTCACCGTTGTCCAAGGAGAAAACCATACTATCACCAGGAGTGAGTTGGAAACAGAAGATGCGGACACTCACCCTTCCAAACTGAAGTATATAGTGATAAGTGGACCCAATCAAGGAAAATTAATACTATCACCTGATACTGTAGCTATAACACATTTCACCCAAGAGGACATCAACCAGAACAGACTGGTTTACATCCACAATACGTCCGTGTTGGTCGATTCTTTCCATTTTAGAGTTTGGGACGATAAGTTCAGACCACAGTTCAGTGTGTTCAATATAATTATATCGCCAGTCAATTTAACAATCTCCCCTGGAATGCCTTTATATATACAACAGGGGGTGGACACTGTGTTCTTATCCGAAAAACAATTTTCTATCCATACCAATGCGGATAGATATAAAATCAAGTATACTGTGAAGCGGGAGCCAAAACATGGTGTTTTGTATGTTATGAACGCACCTTCGAACATTTTCACGCAGATGGACTTGGAAAAAGAAAACGTGATGTACCTACAATCGGACATGACAACGGCCAATGATAGTTTCCTAGTGGATGGGGCCATAGTGTCGGGAAACACTTCTTTTTCGAGCGAAATTGAGGTGTACATTAAAGTCCAACCGCTGATGCAGCTCAGAAATTTTACTGCGGTGACCGGGGAGTACAACAAGATCACTCTTCATATACTGGACGCTACCCCTTTAGCCAAACTCACTAACAGTAACCCGAGGTATACTATTCTGTCAGTACCGAAGCATAGTAAGGTCAAACGGGTTATTCGAAATTCCGGAGACAAAAGGAAGGTGCTAGATTCTATAATTTCTTCGTTTACGCACGAGGAGATACAGAGTGGTTTGATCTATTTGGAAGTGGAGGATTTGGAGTTGCCTTGGTTTGGGGTCGATGATAAATTGACATTTTTGTTGGCGGCCAGTATATTTCAACCTGCGATCGGGGAATTGAAAGTGAACTTGAAGAATTCGTTACACAATAATATTTATTCAACGATTGCTGGACCAAGTAATTCGGCAGGTCATGAAGGAGGATTCCATGTCGCCAGTCCTAATATGACAAGGGATTATTTCTTGTTAGGTGAGTTCTTGTTTCTCTTTGGTGTGTTTTTTTTCCTCTTCAGAAAACAATTGCAGTCGTCTCCCTTTAATGACCTATTGAAATTGGTAAGCAATTTTACCGGATTTTTAGTCTTCTCTCGATGCCTCATTGTGAATAAGTCGCGAGTCGATATTTGAACAAACTTAAACAGGGTGTTTCACTAGAAATTTAGTGCATCATTCGGGACCTATCAAAGCAACAAAATTAACAGAATAAAAATTCAGGTCCGTATCAACAAAAAAGTAATTGTGACCTTGAAACAACGGCCAGTATATGAAAACTCGTTTGTATATTCGAAAAAGATCACAAAGTACTAAATTGG